>CM035812.1:26645283-27967783 GCA_020458035.1 Magallana ariakensis
ATCAGTGCATGTTCACAAGTGCCTGTAAAGGTGTAAAGCTTTCCGGAAAATTTTGATTAACCAACTTCACTGAGTGTGTCTGGATTGAATCCAGATTCAGGACGCCAAACTTATATCCCGTAATAATTGCTTGATATCAAAACATTTTTGCTATTACAGTTAACCTAATGGTTGGAATTTTTTTTCATTTAAAGGAGAGGGGGTGCCGCTACTCATGTCTCAAAATAAAATCTTAAAACTTCTGTTTTCAGGTAGATAGTTTTTCTTATCAGTTCTTTAATTAATCAGCAGGCCGACCCCCCACCCACCCACCCACCCCGTGATTTTTTTCTTCTTCGTGGGTGGGGGCTCTTTTCTCAACATTGTGGTAGCGATAAGGATGCTTTTTGCTTTTGGTGATATTTTCTTTACTCAGCCGAACTCTAAGTATACTTACACGATTTATTAAATGTACTTTAAGACAATAGAAATGCGTGTATACATTTAAACAGCGCATGATATTTAAAATTTTCCAGATCTAAGACATCTGATGCCGATTGAATTCTTCACTCGCATCTTTTTTGGATTCTCTTGATATATTGGACACCGAGCCTATAATCTATTGTTCGAAAAATCGTACTTCCTAAAAAAAAATGTTGTTATCCAGAAATAATATGATATAATTAAGTCTACACTAATTTTTAATTTGTCTCAACTATTTTTTTATGATATCTCTGTGTTAATAAAGGCAATTTATAAAATCGTATTAGGTATCCATTCAAAAAATCAGCAAAATGTGCAGATTGTTCTTGCGGCATTCTGATTTTACCATTTTGTGCTATGTCACTCACTTTTGTGATACAGGGAATTAATACATTTTATTTTGGCCCAAGTATTCTCATTTTGAAATCTGGATTTATAGTCAAAACTTAGCATTGAGGCAATGCAGGTATTACAAGATGCATTTTCAAATAGGTATGGGCATTGTCATTTACTCATGCAGCGCTATTTCATTCGACTAAATGAATGCCTGCATTAAGCAAAGACTGAGGAGTCGCTCAATGCAGGCATTGGACCATTGTAGAGTCGCTCGACACCTGCAATAAACGACTGGAGTCACTCACTCAATGCCTGCATTGAGCGACTGGAAGGCCATCGAATGCAGGCATTGGTCCACTGTGAAGTCTTCCAATGCATGAATTGGCCGACAATGTTGTCAAACAATGCAGGCATTGACCCACTATGAAGTCATCCAATGCAGGCATTGGCCCACTATGAAGTCAACCAATGCAAGCATTGGCCCTTTATGAAGTCATCCAATGCATGCATTGGACGACTGTGATGTCATCCAATGCAGGCATTACGGTCAATAGTGGATATTGAGTTTTCTTTAATGAGTAGTAGCAGCAGAAAATGATCATATCTGTTTATTTGATGTATACTAAGTTTGAATACCTATGTTATTTATTTTCGTCAACCCCCTTCATCAATCAAATTAGATCATAATGTTTGACATAACTCAAAGGCTGATATTGAAGATATTTTTTATTCATTAACTCAGCATGCTGATCATCCTCCTTTTAGCAGCGGTTAAATTTTCTCTTTCGTGTGTACCTATAATAAAAGATGCACATGTATAGTTTAAATGAAGGCTATAATCTTTAGTAAAACTATAGAACACATATCTTCATTTCAACATACTTGACACATTTATATCCTCTTTGGTTATATCCAGTTTGATACATAAATTATCTTTCAATTGCTCAGATAAACATACTCTCAATCATCATGCAATCGATTCTATGGTTGCTTTTTTTCTCAATCGCAAAAAATTACATACTCAATCTCTTTGCAACACAATGTAGATACTTAATTAATACGTATAAAAACATCTCGATTTTTCTTACCCATATAATTGTTTAACGGACGTTTAGAGGCATCATGGATCATCAAGCTGAGAACTGATCTTCAGCACTGCATGCATTGCCCCAGCTCTGCTGTACTCGGTGACCGTAGCTGTATCTCATTCCAATAAACGAAAAAAAAATAATTCAAGTGATTAAATTCGTCATTACAATAATAACGAAAACGTCGTTCTAACCGACATCGTCCTTTCCGTATCATTTAAAAATATTTCGCGGATTTTTCTGACATCTAAAACTATGACGTAATAAAACTTAATAATTCACGTTCATGAGTTGGCATCAGTTATTTTGAGAAAACTGAAGATGAAGAAAAAGAAGATATTTTTATGCAAAAAATGAAGCCAAAATGCAGTTTGCCAGAATTACATACGTGTGTCGTGTCTTTCAACTGGATCCGGATTCAAACGTCTGGATGTACCGAACACAGAAGAGTTGCGTGAAAAGCACATGCCGCGTTCATGGATTGTGATCCCGAACTCATCAAAATGAACATTGTAAGTACGGATAGTTAATCTAATCAGTGTTGGCATATTTAGAAATTGGTTTAATGTAGATATATCGTACACTAGTATAAAGTTATGCAGTAAATAATAATAATCGGGCCGTCCGAATTTGTTTGAACGGACCTTACGCTGAACCTTATACGAATCATATTAAAGCATAGAATTTACAAGATTAACATTTTGTGCATAATCCTGTTCTTCAACATAAATAACTGTCATATCTTTCGCTTAAATTACCCAGTACTGTGTAAGATTATATTTACCATAACGTGTTAGTATATAGAAATAGGGGTTTCCCAATTTACAGGTTGATTCAAAAGTAGTGTGCGCATTTTTTAAAGAACTTTTTCATGCACGTATTATTTTAATATCTTTGTTTAAATCACCTGTATATTTTTTTTTATTCTTAAATTTCGTTTTTTAAACAATATTTATTGTGCTCTCTCTCTCTCTCTCTCTCTCTCTCTCTCTCTCTGAAAGCCCAAATGTAATCATCAGATATATGTTGTATAATCTAAATGGAATACATGCTTATGTTTATTGAAAATTGAAAATGTTGGAGTAAACAGACTATACTGTATTGTTGTCTTTTAGTCTGAATGGCAGCCACTATGGACCACTTTACGTAAGGAACATTGGTGAAGAACATCAAAAGCACCTCATTGAGAGGGGGGGGGGGATTGTCAAAGACATTAAAAGTCGGTGGAGGTGGAGCTGATGTTTCCTACTTAAGTAGTGACAGTCAGTGGTGACCACAATAAAAAGCTGGGTAAGTTTATTATGAGTAACTAAGCACTGATCAGAAAGTTTGGAAATATTGAAGGAAATTGAAAAAATCATGCTTTAATGTTAAGGCCATCAGAAAAAGTCTGATAAATTTTAAACATTTTCATTTTAGGTAATACATGTACTTCCAATCCCTGTGCTGCCAGTGTTGATTGAAGGAATATTCAAAACGGTTTTCACAATGTACACAGAAAAGCCACCTAGCAGCTAGTGCAAAAGGTATGGTCAATGGAGAATATCATAAATTAGTTTACAGAATTGCAAATTATGAGCATGTAATGAGTATATCAGTGATGAAAATATGCAGCTTTTCATTCTTATAAATGCATTTAAGTAAATGTGTATCACTCTCGACATATATGCTATAATATACCTTAATTATGTTTACAGGAGAGCCATTGAAACCTGGATTGAAGAGAGAATTGAGAGTGATGGGGACTGATCCTTGAAAAGAAATACTACTTTCTGTCACAAAACTTGTCCAATTATAAATCATAATATATTTTTCTTAAAGTGAGCCTGTCTCTGTTTTTTGTATTTTCAATATCATTTTCATACTACATTTATATTTGGTAACCCTTGATATTACCACAAGATGGCTCTGTAAAGCTTAAATAGGCTAATCAAGATTTACAAGACATTTAATTTGTACATACCTCCAAAAGGTCATCAAATCATGAAATGTTTACTTGGTATTGTAAAGAAATACTAGTTTAAAACACCTATTTTTTTTACTTTGTCAATTGATTTTATATAAGGCATTCAATGCATTCATTTACATCATGAGTGACACAATCCTAAAATTGACAAGATAAACAGATGATACCGTCATTAGCTCTAGAGAGAGTCGTTCAATGCCTGCATTGGCTCTAGTGAGTCGCTCAAATCATGCATAGGCTGTAGAGAAAGTCGCCCAATGCCTGCATTGGCTCTTGAGAGAGTCACCCAATGCCTGCATTGGCTCTTGAGAGAGTCACCCAATGCCTGCATTGGCTCTTGAGAGAGTCGCCCAATGCCTGCATTGGCTCTTGAAAGAGTCGCTCAATGCCCGCATTGGCTCTTGAGAGAGTCGCTCAATGCCTGCATTGGCTCTTGCGAGAGATAGAGTCATTCGATGCCTGCATTGGCTGTAGAGTGGGGGTCATTCAATGCCTGCATTGGCTCTAGAGGGAGTCGTTCAATGCCTGCATTGGCTCTTGAGAGAGTCGTTCAATGCCTGCATTGGCTCTAGAGTGTACAAGCGAATGCCTGTATTCAGTAAAGGTGCCAATCCCTTTACATACAGTCATACAATTCCTGCATCGGCTCTTCTATTAAACAATATTTCAGCATTCCTCTTCATTCATTTTATGAGTGTTTCATCTCTTTTTGTAATTTTTCATCGGCAAAGTCAACTAGTCAATTGCAATATCACCAACTGCATGAGCATTTGTGATAAAAATAAAAGCTAATTGCAATGAGAATAAAAACGATAAAAAATATAATTGATTGTTCATCAATGTTACAATAAAGTGTTAATTGAGAGATTTTGGGAACATGTAAATTAAGCCGTAATGTGTATATCAGGCCAGATTTGCGATTGTAATCAAATTTCATTCTAAAATGGTGAAATATCACTCATTTTGATGGAAAAAGCCAATTGTTATTTCATTCAACATAAACATTTCTATATATATATTTAAAAAATAGTTAAGACAAAAAAATTTTAGTGTAGACTCCATTATATGTAATAATTTTTTGTTCATTCTGTGCCCATTCCGGCGATTACGGCAGGCCTTTTACGTCACTGTTTCCATATATGGTCATGTCATAATTCGACAAACTTGTAGACTTTACATTTGTCGATTTGTAACATGTCAATTTATTCTCTTTTGAGAAGTGGACAGGCATAGCCTATATCCACTTCTCTTCGCAAGCCCTCATATTTTGATTCTGGAAAACGTGTAAATGTCGGAACCGAAGACGGTTTACGCTTCGACCCATGTTTCGACTCCAGTTTCTCTGAATTTTTGTAACAGACCTATAAGTTGCTCATTTTAAACATAAATGCACACATTTATCACAAAAAATTCAACACTAACCTGCTGTCAAATCATTTTCTCAACTTCTACATCCCGGGTTTAAATTTTGTGTATTGCATCGTTTGTATGTGGATGTAGGCTATGCCTGTCCACTTCTCAAAAGAGAATACATGTCAACTGTGCTATTTCCGGAAAACGGAGATATAAATGCAGAGACTGCCGATGGAAAATGTATAGTGACACGTTACATGTACATAACAAACAGCATTTTAAAGTTGCAAATGTACATCTGTGGGAAGAATTACATTGAAGGTCTGCGGATTCAACTTTAGAGTGTTTTTATAGATTACACGATCAGAATTACACACATTCATACTCAGGCTGACACACCAACACGATTGCATGTTCGAATTTACAAGTTAACATGACTGGATTTTTGAACACGATTACCCTCCATATACTTTTACTTTGGATTCATATATACTTGTGAAATTATGTGCATATCTTTTCATCTATAACCAAAGTATCGTTCAAGAGTCTGTACATCAAATGCTAGTCTACAAATCATGAATAAAAGGACCAACAGCTTTCTGGCTTAAACTAATCAAAGCAAGTTGTCTATATACATACCCATCAATTCCTCAGGCCCAATGTCCACACAGGTGCCCGAAGTGTTATGACAGACGGGGGGAATGTTGTCCACTGTCTCCTGGTCCCCTGACCCCAGCCCATCGGTACCATCCCCAGGGGTCTCATCCTGAGGGTCTGTATCTTGCACTTGTTCTGCTAGTTCCCCCTCCTCAATGTGCTCGATTTCAGATGAGGTGTTGATTTCTTCTTCACCCAAATATTCTGCATCATGAGCACCACCTGTGAATTAATTTACAATAATTTATTATTATTGACCATTAGGTTTCAGAGGACATATTCAATCAAAAAAAGAAAATATTTTCTGTAAAACAAAAAATAATATTTATTCTATTGAATGATTTTCTCCTATTGAACATCAAATCAAAAGATAAATCAATCATCATTTTCAACCAATTTGACAACACTATTTACATGTAAACCTTTTAATGTGAATTGTGTTTACTAGCATAAAATTTGATTAATAAAAATGAAGGACTATCTAAAAATTAAATACATTAAACGAGCTGAAATTACCTAAAGCCCTAGAGATCTTGGAAGTCACTGATGAAATCCAGCCCTTAAGCATGGCTCCAATTTATATTCTGTAATGACAAGGGTAATACTGTAATGACATGATGATACTGTAATGACAAATGGTAATACTGTAATAACATGTGGTAATAATGTAATGACAAGGGTTATACTATAATAACATGTGGTGATACTGTAATGACAAGAGTAATAGTACTACAGTGGACCCCGCTTAATATAATAGTTATTTTGTCAGGAAAAATTATTATATTAACCGGACTATAATAATAAGCGTACCCAGCTAAATTCAATGTGTACAAGTATGATATGTGCCTATTCACGTCATGTATTATTACTATCTATTTCTAGACAATGTAATGTCCACAATAATTGATGATTTCTTCTAAAACTTTACTTTTAATGCTTCATAAAAGTTAATTTCATGTATAAAGTTTACTATTACAAGCTTGGAAAATTGCAAGATCCACCAATATGCTTCCGATAAGTTGACATGCTTTCATTTTGTTTTATTCCTGTACTTCCGGTTTTGACTAAATCTAATAAGGCATTCATGAGACAATTCGTTTTTTATAACTTCTTTCATTAAAAATCAAATAAACCACAAAGTTATGCAGAATTTTCTTATTTTCTTTGATTTATTTAGCCCATTCTCCCTATAAAAAAGAGGCATATTAAAAAAAGACTTTGTCACTACTTCACTGCAGTACAAATCGTCAAATGGAACATCATGTACCATCTGCTAAGCCATGTAAAATGTCCCATTTGTTATAAATTTATTTACAAAAACATGAGGCATTCACTTATTCAAACTGTAAAAAACCTCAATAATACAGCGATGTCACTTGTTAGGTGCATAGGTAAAGTACCCAAGCCACGTGCAGTGAGGCGTGACTAATCCTGTCTGGCCAGCACAGTCGGTAAATTTCAAAGTGATTTGGGAAGTCTGAGTGTTTATACAAGCTTCTCATGGGGGCTAGCTCGAGAAAAAGGTGTGAAACTCAATTGACAGGCATGATCTTTCTATTATATTAAGCGGGGTCCACTATTTAAGCTACTATAATAACCGATGTAAAATACAATGATTTATTAAGAAATGGTTTTGTGTTTCGAAAAACTATTATATTAACCGAACTATAATATTAAACAGGTATTATACTAAGCGGGGTCCTCTGTAATACTATAATAACATGTGGTGATACTGTAATGAAAAAGGGTAATACTACGTACTGCATGTACTGTAATGACAAAAGGAATACTTCAATGACTAAAGGTATACTCTACATGTGCGGAAAATTTTTCCAGGGGGGGTCCAAAGGATAATTGGGTTTTGCCTGGGGGGGGGGGGGGGTCCGAGGCATATTTGCGATAATTTAACTATGTAAATTCAATAAATTTTCATTTTCCGGGGGGGGGGGGGGGTTGAGACCCCCCCCTCCCTCTCTAGATCCGCGCATGCTCTATAAAATGACAAAATGCAATACTGTAATGACATTATAAGTTATACTGGCGTGCGACCAGTTCTTGCCAAGTACCATTTCTTGCCAGTGCATTGTGACATTGTGACGTCATTTTTGGTATATAATTTTATGTGTTGATAAAATGATGTCACAATCCACTGGCGAGAAATGGTACTCGGCGAGAACTGGTCGCACTCCAGTACTGTAATGATAAAAGGTATACTGTAATGACATTAGCTTAAGTAATACTGTATACATATTATAATGACAAAAAATGTAATACTGTGATGACAAAAGGTACACTCAATGACAAAGGGTGATATTGTAAGCACAAAAGGTAATTATTGTAATGACAAAATGTATTATTATACTTTCATGTTAAATACTGAAATCTGATTGGTTTAGACGCAGTTGACAATCCGTTCCCTTACCCTCAGCGTTAGCAACACGCTTGGCAACGGGCCGATAGAACGAATTGTTACATGCGCGTAAATTATGCGCGTACGGTTCGCCGTTAAATTCACATCATTTCTATATAAAAGCAGTAAAAGTTTCTCTAAATTTAAGACATTCAGTATAATAAAATAAATAGTGCCTGTTTGTGAGGGTAACCGTTGAAATTGACACCCCTCGAAAACCATTGTCAACCTCCGCTTCGCGTCGGTTGACAATGGTTTTCTCGGGGTGTCAATTTCAACGGTTACCCTCACAAACAGGCACTATTTATATAATACTCAATGCTGTAGTGATAAAGTGTGATACAATATGAAATCTGATCTGAATTTCGTTTGTGCACTGTGTCTCAAATACTGTTTATTATTTTATAAAATGAAAGCTGAGAGGCATTCAATTATCGTAATAAAACTTCAGAGAATGTATATAACGACAGCACATTCTGCGTGCCGAGAAGCAACCAAAAAAAAACTCAACAACTGAACAACAATGCCCAGTATATAATACATGGACATATGCATCAAAGAATAACTTATTTTGTTTCTTCAGTAGTGTCAGAGACATAAAGGCAGTTTTATTCGTACAAAGTGGGAACAACGTATCTACTTTACAGCTATATTTACCTCTGCGACTTGATTTTTCCGTGAAAACAATGTCGCATTTTGCCGCCAAATGTCCCAGTGAGGCCGAACGGAGAGCGAAAAAAAAGATTATCGGATAAAATTGAAACAATTTCTTGCGCCTTTTATAATAAGTCAGATTCAATCTCAAGACCCTCTGTTTTATAAAAACAGATCGGGGGTCTCGGGAACCTGAATATTTTTAAACCGGGATTTTTATTTTATTTTGGGGAGGGGGGGGGGGGTAGGTCAGGTTATAGGCTATTACCCGAGTACTTGCTATTACTTATTGTCCTTATTTTAAATAGTATCTGCATTATTTTGTATATTATGATATCTATTAGAATTTCAGGACCGAAAGGACAATGTTCGCTAATTCGTTAATTAAAGCTATTGCAATTAAGGAACTTTTTTGTAGTTTCGCTATTTATACCAATCGATAACGGTTCGTTTAACTTGATCTGAAAATTTCAAAAAATGTCTAAAATATTTCTAAACTTGAGACACATTTGAACTTTATGAACTTCATGCTTAAAATCTGTTTATATATATATATATAAATAAATTAAGCTGAATGAACATGAATAGGAACAGTTTAAAATTGATATATAACAATTAATGTATACAGACAAAAGGTTCGAAATTTTTTTTTTTATTTGTCGCACGCAAAAAAAAAAAAAAAAATGTTGATTGTCGTGGTAATTGGAAAGAGTAACATTTAAACTGCATTTTGTTTGCCAAACATGCATCTTGCTGTCAAACAACTGGAATAGAAGATGACCATGAGAACAATCTGCTATACATGTATATAACCGCGTCCAATTTTGCAGGAGTTGTTTCTCAGATTTTTTTTTCAGACAAAGTTATTAGCATTAAAATCGGAAAAAGTAATTTTTGACCAAAATCGTGACCATGCCCCTTTAAAAATCCAAACTGAGTCATACTTGCATTGGAGTCTTAAATCAGCCATGTAGAAGCTCTGACATGTTACTATATACCGGTACTTGATAAACAATATAGCCTATAGTATAATTTTTTGTGTTCATATAGACAAGTTAAAAAAATAATTACGGTAGTAAATGTACTTTCTGCTTAATTGTTACTTACTGCATGAATTTTATGTTTGGAGTTTGTTAATTATTAGACTAGAATAATTGAAATCATATGGGTATTAAATACTAATAATATTATTTAAACATGTTCTACTGTCTTTGTCTGTGATAACATTACGAATATAAATTTTGAAGCCTAAAACCCAATAATTTCATAAAAGATGAGCGACACTGCAAAATGAGCGTGTCTTATACATGTAGCTAGCATAACCGAAAAACGGTATTGGCTGCGCCGCTTATAAATAGCATGTGCTACATCAGTGAAAAAAAAAAATAGTGACTTTAATTTATATTGTTTTAAAGTGTATATATTGAAAATAATACAAATATAAGTAATAAGGAATCATTCTTTGAGTATTATGAGGTGATAATTTTGGTCGGGGTGTGATCAAATCCAATAACGCCCGATATAGTATAATTTTCAGCAATTGCACGATTAACTTGAATATTTGAATATATTATAAGCAAACCCTGCTTGCGCTCCAATTATACGTCATTTGAATTTATTGGACTGTATAGTACAAAATCGATACGTAGTGTTATCACAGCCAAAGACACTGAAAAATGTAAGTATTTACATGTATACATATTAATGTATTTTTACTATATAGGTAAAGGAATATATAATACAAACGCGACCTACTTTGGAATCTAACGTGCGAGTACAGGGTCTACAGGCACTGGAAGTTATTGTAGATCTAGATCTTTACATGTATATATATTCTATGTGCATTTTATAGAAGTGCAGTATATATATAACATGCACGGATCCATAATATTTCCAGGAGGGGGGATGGATAATAGTGCCCCGGGGGGTGGGGGTGGGTCTCATTTGAGAACGGAAGGAAAGCGCGGCAAATCAAACGCGATCAGCAAATTATGACGTCAAATTTTATGATCAACGAAAAAAAAAACAACAACTTGCATGTGACTTTGTATCGGGGATTATTTGGACATTTCAAAAGTCATGAAAAGGTATGTTAAAATGTAGCGTATGAATATCCCCGGTATCCAACGTAAGACGTCGTTAGGGGTAACGTTATAACGTTGGGTATATATACCGTCGCGTTTTGGTTACCGCGTTAGTTACTGAATTAGATCGGTGGCAATCAGACGTGTTTTTACACAGAGAGCAAAAATCAAAGAAATAACTATGAAAAGAGAGCGATCATCCGAAAGAAAGAGCAAGAGCTCGTCAAAGAGGGTATTGGCTCTTAGAATCTACATTTATTTCGGCCAAAAAATATTTATTGTCTAATGTGAATTCTTTCTGTGTCCAATGAGGGATGCCATTTTGTCGCCATGATTGAGTCGACTAATTTTTTTACTGGATCAATTTCTCTCATATCACGACTTCCAATTCATATTAATTAAGTGATGCAATATTACCCAAAATATACAGTGTAAATTGAATGAAGTGTAATACCAAATATTTAAACATTTTATTTTTTCGGGGGGGGGGGGGGTGATGTAGGGAGTGAATTTCAGCTGTGTGATATTTTATCTTTATGTGTTGAGATAAGAGGCAATTTAATGGATGAATTTATATACATTGTAATTCATGTATTTTTCAAACAAAACCGAATGTTTGGACTTATGAAAAATTAACCTTCATATTGAAATAAAATACTATAAATTTCAGCACAGCATAGATGCCTCAATGTCTAATCGACATGCAACTGAGTGCCAGTGGTACGATGTGTTGCTGGAACTCCACATCAAATCCACTGTAAGTACGCATGTACTCATTACAAAATGTATATACATGTACTAAAATATATAGCATGAGCCTTCCCACCCCCTGCACATGATGGTTGTGACGAAACCTCAACTGCATTAATTTTTGGTCTCTCAATTAAAGGGCCGTACTATACATATACATGTACTCTTAAAAATATAATGTATGGGTGTACATTTACAATATATGTACATACTGATTGAGGATAGTACACAATATAATTGATTCAGATCACAATTTTGAATATATTTACAAGACATGGAAACAAAATTATTTTAAGTTAGACTGTCTAAAATTAATATTCCCCCTTTCTCCCAGTCAACAAATAACACTCTCTCTCTTTCTGTTTTTCTTTCTTTTATATGGAGTCCATATCTTCCTCTCTCCCTCTTTCTCTCTATTTGCATACTACATGTACATGTATTTCAAAATTCTTTCTGTGTATCATTGTAATCTCTTTCTTTATGTGTATTGTTTCATTCTGTGCAATGTTTCATTCTCTCTCACCTGTTTCATCCTCTCCTATTTTGTTTCATTCATTCTCTCTCGCACTCTCCTTTTTCATTTTCTTTCTCGATCTTGTTTCTCTCTTCTTTCTTTTTCTCCTTTTTAATTCTGTTTCTCTTTCTCTCTTTGTCTCTCTCTCTGTCTGTCTCTCTCTCTTGCCTTTTTCATTCTCTCACTCTGTACTTTGTGTTCTCCAGCAACAGCCATCTTTTGTCTCCTTCCGTCACGCATGGAAAGAGCACATGAATGACTATGTAAGACATTCTGAGATATCTAACCATGCATTTTTCATGATTGTAGACTCGATATAAAAAAATCATGATCAATTCTCTCAGATTCTGAAACAGAGCACTTGTCACCATACATCCTTATAATTGTACAGTCATTTATTTAATTCCATTTATTCTATTAAGGAATTAAATTCATACATTTAGTAGGTATTGTTTAAGTTAAGAACAAATTGGAAACAAATGCATGGCTAAAATTAATGCATATATTTTAATTTGATTAAGATTACAAGTACGTGATATGTATGTGACTATATATAATTTGCCAGTGATCCCTTGTTTTGGTTTACAGTACAAACTCACAAGTGCAATCAACAAGTCGGACGACAGAAGAGAGCTAGCTGCCTACCGTCCCGCAACCCACTCACACTGTATGTATTATATTAACAATTTATATACAGATATTCATAATTCTTAATATTGATAGTACTGCTATAAAGGTTTCTTGAGTATATAGAAAGTTGAATGAATATAATGTATTATCACTTTGTAGATTTACACTTAATAAACTGCAAAGCAGTCTATTAAAAAAAAAAACTATACTAATTAAGTAACACTGTACATTTTTTACACTCTTTCAATTTATAAGTTATTAATGAAACCTCAGGATTAATATGTTTTGCATGCACATCATATTGTGACATATTTTATGCATGCAAGTTTAGTGTTATACATAAAAAATAAATATGAATTTAATCTAGCTGTTAAGCCAATCAAGTAAGGTGTAAAAATCCAGAACTATTATTTTTATTAAGTACCAGTTTGAATGATGTCCATTCTCTCTATACTGAACAGATTGAGTGGCTGGCTCGCACTAGTTTTAGACATCGCCCCGTGCGCCTCAATGTGCCACAACAAAGGCAGCACACTGTGCCACAACAAAGGAAGCACAAGGTTGCTAAGAGACGGTGTGTACAGCATGCGCAGCTTGACACCTCCTTCATTGTCTACTGAGGAAGCAACTCTTGTGTAGGTACATGTGTACCGATTTGTCTGTCAGTGTCTCTCTGTAACTTTGACCACTCATATTGATCGAAGGTTTAATATGGTCTAACTGAAGTTAATGATATTAAGTCAATTAGAAATGGATTTTGTCTTGAGCATTAAAAATGCATGATTTTTCAAGGTAAATATTTTTTTAAAGGTTTTAAACTTGCCATAATCTTTTCCTCATTTCAGCATAAAAGCTGTTATTGTCTTCAATGACATTGGTGGAAGTTGACGATCACTGTTTGACAGTTTTGATCATGTGAACTACTGTTCTTGTATGAGAAAAACTGTCCAAGAGACTTGTCGTATGAGAAAATTTACACTGCTTGCAGAGCCTCTCATATTGTGTGACGGACTTCTAGGTGTCTGTATTGATTGGTACGATATGGAGAGAATATTCACAGTGAAACAAACTGGTACTGATAGCATGAAGCCTAGAACTTTACTATCAGAGGACAGTTGGTTACCGTTTATACAGACATTTATACAGACATTCGTAGTTGTGCACATGTGATGGACGATGGCTTTTCAGAATTTAAGAGTGATTATCAGTCGATATTTTACAACTGCAAGTCCGTTGTAAATGCTGCCAATCTTTTGAAGAGTTTAAATTGATGCAATGGACTTTCCACCCACAATAGTATAGACAATTGAACTAGTCCACAGGACTAGTGTCCTACTTGTATATTATATATATACATGTAAATATTTAAATCTGTCATATTGACAGTTACTTATATGTATATTATATATATTACATGTGTATGTACATAGAATTAATTTGTCATATTGACAGTTATATATAGTGTAAATAGTCTAGCTAGCTTTATTAATAAGGCCTCTATAGAATTACTTCTGGTCACATATCATGAATTTTTTCTAGCACATATGATATACAGTCATGTATATTGTAAAAGCATCACATAGAGGCTGGATAAAGGAGGTGGAAATTATTTTTTTGAAAGGCCGGGGGGGGGGGGGGGGGGGACTTGGTTGGGTTAGTTTAATACTCATCTAGAAATAAGGGCATCATGAATTGGTTTTATTTTTTTTATTTTTTTTTGGGGGGGGGGGGGGTAGGGGGAGGGGGGTCCATTGGGTTAGTTTATTCTGTTACTTGGTAGTATGTTTTGTGTACTATTCTATGCTACATGTAGATATAGCTGGCCTTATTAAAGCATAAGACATCTACAGATATAGAAAACCCCAGCTTCCATTTGTTATCTTGGGTATTGAAAGATGCTATTAGTGTTTCATTTTTGACAGTTTTATATGGTGGTCTCTATATGGATTTTAATGCTTTGTATGATGTTCTAGATCCAATATTTAATGGAAATAGTATAAGCATTTTCCAACATGTATTTGACATACATGCAATACATGGATTATACAAAAGGTTGCAAGGGAGGGGTAGGGTTAGGAAAATGTAGAAATGCAAGATAGGTCATCTCAGCTCCGATTTTGATATTCGTCAACATACTCTATTGGCTGGCCAATATTTATTTAGCTGCATGCATTGTTATTTTTTACTTTGAGCATGAATGATTTGCATGTTATAAAAAAATGAAATTACTTTTATTAGTATTTTGTCATTTTTTACCTGTAATTAACAATCGAATGGTACTTTCACCTGATCACTTTACAATAAACAACAGCTGATGATGGAGATTGACTTGTAGCTCTCAGAAAGATTTGGAGAGGCTAGAGGTAGATACTTAATCTTGTGGTTGAGAAAAGTTATTGCATCATATGTGGGATTTATCTAATTGCATTGAACATTGCATTGAAGCTGTCATTGCAAAAGATAAAAGATGTGCAATAATATAAAATTTAATATATTCAATAGAGTGTACGGTATATTATTTCTAAGGCATTTATATTTGAAACTTGAAATTAATTAACAAGGTTTTTATTGAAATATTTTTATTTTATTTTTAAATAATAAATATCAGTTTTATATAACAGATTTGCTTTTCTTGGCATTAAATGTAGTTCATTTATCTAAATACATGTATACCTAAATTCATTAAAACTATAAAAAAAATAATAAAACTACTAAAGTTGGATTTCAAATTCATTAATAGAATCATAGAAATATTAAAACTTAAATTATATTATGTAGACAATGATTTCTACAATGTATTATTGTGACTAATGAAATATCAATTAATACATTTCAATTTAAAAATACCTGTAAATAGTGTATTTTTATACTGAAAAATAAGTTGTAACATTTTTGTGACAAATAAACATAGAACTGTAAGTTTTAATTAAAAACCATAAACCTATTTGTAAGTATCGTATAATATTGTTTTTCAAAATGAAATTTAAAAAAAAACAAACTCATAAACCTTGACTTCAAAATGACTAATAAATGAAATGCCAGTTCATGCAACTTTACATAATAATAATGTTCACATGATTGTATTTTTTACATAAAATACATCCATAACTTCCATATATTTCATTGTAACTAAAACCCAAACATGAAGTGCATTGTTCCTCTTGGAATAAAGTTTCCTTTTGGCTAAGTACTGAATCGTGATTTCATTTCGCCATTCTTCACTTGAAAACAATTTCGACCCGTCTTGACTTCGCCAAGACAAAGTATAGGATAAAAATTCTTTTAATTAACACTGTCATTTAAAAATTGTTCTGAATTTGCCCAGTTTTAAATTAACCCACTTACAATGAGGGTGAAAGTGTCGAAAATAAGACAGGGACAGATATTTCTCTGTATACAGTATATTAATCTATCACGATGACACGGTACACAGTATCACAGGAGCTAAACCTATTTACATGGTAAAATGTATTTGTCAACCTCTCTTATTAAAACGTCATTGCACAACAAAGTAAAACACTGGTTTTTAACAATAATCATACCCCAATAATACTTTTAACTGATAACAGCTACAAATACAGTTGAACTTCGATATCTCGAACACTGATATCTCGAATACAGTGGATATATCAAAGTGATTTGTATGTCTCAAACACTTATTTTTTAAGTACATGTACTTTACCCTCGATATCTCGAAGTTTCTGAACAGTCCCATCTAGTTCGAGATAACGAAGTTCTACTGTAACTGCAAAACAGCATGTCTTAAGTTTTTATATATTATCTAACCTCTTGAATACATATATATACATGTACTGCAGTTCAGAAGTACATGTAGTCTATATGTATTGTACATATCGATAACAAAATCACCCATTCTTGATTTTTGTATAATTATTATTCCCACTGAAATTTGCAATCCAATGCCATAAATAAACCCAACTAAATATAATACCATCAGTGTGACATTCAAGATTAAAATTTAAGCCATGAGCTATCACAATTACCGCCGGGTAAGCCAAATAAACCAACATCTACGTGTTTAAATTATTGTGTACAAGCAAAAGTGATAAAAAACAAACTGGTTATGGCAGACACATATTCAGCATTTGTAACTTGAATTTCATTTCCCCATGAACTTTGATTTAAATTATTTTCAAAAATTAAAATAACCTTTAATTAGAAGAAAGTTTCTAATTTGCCAGATATATGTATCAATACTTTAAAACCAAGTTTTACTGTACAATCAAGCAAAAATTGTTGGAATGTGCAAAACAAATCAAACAATGGCATAGCTGCAGAACTGTAGCTCCACGGAAAATTTGGGTTGACGGACCGTGGAGCTACAGGTCCACCCGTATAAAAAACTGTATATTTATTGCGCACAAAAAGTTGCGCGCGGTTTTGGACTTATTAAACTAATTTTGGTACATATTATGTAAATATTTTCATACCAAAAAATTCCTGAGAAAATTTACTACTAATTCGCTTCTTTACTTGCCCAAAACGTTTTTCTTAGCAGCCTAACCCACCTCGGAAATTGAAGTATGCTAAATTCACATCGGGATCAAGAGTCGCCATTTTTGCATGTAAACAAACCACACCATTTCACTTTACGGGGCCGATGAGAGTGTTTAAAAGATATTCAGAGGCAAGTTAAGTAATGACATGTATAATGTCTCAGGAATTTTTTAGTATTAAGATTTTCACAGAATGTATTCCTTAATTAGGTTAATAAGTCCAAAACCACGCGCAACTTTTTGTGCGCAATAAATATACAATTTTTTATACGGGTGGACCTGTAGCTCCACGGTCCGTCAACCCAAATTTTCCGTGGAGCTACAGTTCTGCAGCTAACAATGGCACATTTGCATCAAGTTGATAAATATGTATACATGCAAGAATGTAAATTATGATAAAGAAATTTAATAAATTGTCAGATCTGCTTGTTTCTCAGCGAAAAAAATAGCCTTCTTTGAAATATTGCCAACCTTTGTGACCATAAACATTTAATTTCATAATCATCAAGTCCAAACTTATTATATACCGGTAAGTACAAAATAATCTTTGTTAATAAATTTGCATAAATTTGAACAAAACGCTGTAAGTTTGAACACTGTTGAATCCTGAGAATTAAAAATTTTGACGTTTGACAACAAGTGTTCTCTGATGTACACCACTGGCACTCCAATGTATTCTGACATATAAAAGTGTATTCTGAAATATAACTTACAGTGTATTCCGGCATATAACAGTGTATTCCGGCATATAACATTGTATTCCGACATATAACAGTCCCTCATACATTCTAACACTGAATTGGATTTCATCATCTCAATATGCTGATTATCACTCAGCTTTGCCTTGAAGTTTTTTCTGTTGTAATGATTTCATTTGACTCACACCTGGCCACTCTATTGTACGCTCCACTTGCAATGATTTTTATCACTTAATTTGCTGTATTTTTCACACGCCCATGAGTAAGAGTGACCTCACTGAAACGTCTCCTCCTCGTCCTGGTAGCGATTTCCTCTCCGTGTCGTCAAGCTGATCTCCTCAGCATCCGACCTGAAAATTTCGTCATATTAATTGCGGTATACAAAAATGCAAAATGAAAAATAAATTTGCTTCTTTTCTTAGAACAACTCTTTGGCTATATCCTGTCCAAAACTGATAAAATTACCTTTCCTATTTGTCCAATCAAATTTTTTTCAGTGTACTACATCTAAATTGCTCCACAAAGTTTATTCCCCCCCCCCAAAAAAGTGAATGTTTTCAGAGTTGACAAACATATATGAATGACAGTAAATGCTTGTTCTTTACAGATAAATAATTACATATGTTTATCACTTACCCATAATGCACCTCTTCATCAGAATCATTCAACATGGATAAAGCAGGATTGTCTTTAAAATTTGTTTCTGTACAAAACAATTATAAACACTCATAATTATCAATTTTAAATGTTTTGATGCCTGACTAAAATTAACGGTATCTCATATAGCAACAGTCAATGATAGCTTTATGTCTAGAAACAAAACATTTCAAAAACATATTTTTGATTCCAAAAATTACTTGCACAAATGAAAAATTACATACATGTACAGTAAATCAACTTTTGTTTGCGACGGCTTTATTTTAGGATTTACTGGGTATAAGCTGGTTCACTAGACTATTTTTCGGGACCAGGCCTTATCCAGACCCATATTGTTACTACAACAATACTACAACGACTGGTTTGCCGCGAAAAAATATTCGCTATGATGAGGCTCTCGCAAACCTCACAAAAATTTCTCAGAGGCGAATAAAAGTTGGTTTTCAGTACTAACCTTATTCTTAAAAATTTTATGCAACAAGAAAGAAAACTGTGGTCAGCTTTACCCTTACCATACTGTGCATTTTTGGAAGGAGAGTACACAAAGGCCATTGTGTACATGTAGAAGTTCAGAAGACCGTAGAAGGCCACAAACTCGATGGAGTTCTCGTAGTTTGTGGAAATCTCGGCCACAAAATTATCCTGTAGAGCGGCAGCACCAAATTTCATCGCTGTGATGGCTATACTGATGGACAGTACGACCAGCATCAGAAAGGTCATGAACTTTAACCTCAAATCTAATGGTGAGAAAAAATTGGTTTTTCGCTACTGGGGTACATTGAATTCGGTATAAAATTTATCTACAAATCACATTTTATACGATAAATGTAAATTTCCTGCAAGCCCATTTAATTGAAATGCTTATTTAGCATGAATTGGAACTTTGCTTATTAGGATCATAACTGTCAGAGTTTTTTCTGATTAGGATCAATTTAGTCCCACAATATAGGAAATTAAAACTCAAAGATAACTGACCAAAGTAAGGCATGGCGCGCAGCTCAGCGTAAGCTCTGACCAGGAGATAGAGTAGATACAACAGATACAGGCCTCCCACGATGAAGAAAAAGATCTTAAAACCCTGAAATCAAGACAAGTACAGTTTTATAAGTCATGGCAACTATCTTCATTTTTATTTCAGTGGTATTTAACCCCAAGGTGTGTGAGTAGAAAAAACCGCATTGCTCTGTGTAGAAGCAATGAGTAAGTTCATGACTTTAAACTTCTTTCATTGAACAACAGGCACTGTTAAATAAACAATATACAGGTATAAGGAAACATGAATTTAATAAAATGTACATCAGTACCATGATAAATGAAGTAACCTAATAGATATCTTAGCCCTGGAAAACTGACAGGTCCAAGTTTACCTTAGTTTCTATACGACACAAGTCATTTATTTGGGTCAAGGTTTAATCTGATATATCAATTACTGAATATGCAGTCACCTCTCTCTCTCTCTCTCTCTCTCTCTCTCTCACCGTAAAGTTAGTGGTGTCCAGCCTGTAAAAGTAGGTCGGGTCCTGGAGCTCGTTGTACTCCTGCCATGAGGCGATGGTCACCGCGGAGATCCAGATCAGACCTACCACCACCAGCTTGGGCAGGTAGAACCGCATAAACCGCCGGTCTGTCTGCAAAAATAGACGCTTCTAACTAGATATATGTAGATATAAATAGAAACTCCTAATAGTCTAGAAATAGGTAAAGTTGAACGTCGATATCTCGAATACCGGTACAATGGATATGTCAAAGTAATTTGTAACCCTAAGTCCCAACCACTAATTTTTTAAGTATTTTACCCTCGGTATCTCGAAGTTATTAAACAGTCCCATCTAGTTAAAGATAACAAAGTTTGACTGTATTACGTTCTAATGGAAAAAACTTCATTTGTCAACCATATCAAGTTTGTTCTTGTTACATGTATAGGCAAGTTTGAATTTTTAGTAGCAATCCACATAGCACCAAAATAATTCCGAGACTAACTGCGAGAAACATTGCAGGTTGTTGGTTAATACTGGTAGTATATTAACCATGAGCAAATAGCACAGTAACTATCTCACAATAAAGAAATGATAAAATAGCAGGTTATTTTGCTGTAATTTTACTTAGAAAAAATACAGAGACTGAGGTAAAATAGACAACCTGTCTGACTCCATGATATATACACAACCAGAACAGGAGGAGAGCACACAGGAAAGAGGCCTGGAAAATGGCGTCAAACATTCCAGGGACCCAGCTGTTCACCAGGAATGTCAGCGGAAACAGGGGGTCTGTAATGTAAATAGGTAATGTAAAGTGTTATGTACAGTTTATAATGTAATGCATAATGTAATATATAATGTAATGTAATGTGTAATGTAATGTAATCTTAATGAAATCGTAATGTAATCTTATTATTAACAGAGGGTATGTCACATATACACCAGGAAGGTTAGAGGAAACATCATTCTGTAACGTAAAATGTATCATGTACTATATAATCAAGAAAGCCCAAGGCAAATAAATTGTTACTCTAGATGACTAATTAGATGAAGAAGATAGCCCTCACATTGTAGACGGTAAGTAACAATAGCAGTAGTTATCCATCATATTATAATGTAATGTATATATTACATGATGTAATGTATTACGTAATGTATAATGTAATCTTCATTAAAGAAGGTATTTAACATATACACAGGTACTGTATAATCAAGAAAGCCCAAGGCTTATAAATAATTCTCTGCAAAACTGAATAAATGAAGTAGAGATGGCCTACCATAATTGTAGAAAAGAGGAAGTGGTAGCAGAAGAGTTATCCATCTGATAATGTAATGTTTAATGTAATTGTAAAGTATAATGTAATGTATTATACCGGTAGCCTTACCATTGTAGAAGATAAGTAGCGGTAGCAAAAGAGTTATCCATCTTATGATGTAATGTAATGTAATGTATTATAGCCTTACCATTGTAGAAGATAAGTAGCGGTAGCAAAAGAGTTATCCATCTTAATATGATGTAATGTAATGTATTATAGCCTTACCATTGTAGAAGATAAGTAGCGGTAGCAAAAGAGTTATCCATCTCTGCTCAAATGACCAATCCCGCATGGAGAATTTTCTGAGGGAATGGGCATACACACACTGAAACATAAAGTTGTTTACAACACACCAGTAGTTACATACATGCACATGTAGCATTTATTTACCAGTACATGTAACTATGGACGTTTGATTTGATATTTCATTGATTTATATATGATTCAAGTTTTAATACCATAATAAGTGACAAAATCTAAAATATGCATTCATCACCGTGCTGGAGATAGAGATGATTTTTTCAGTATGGACCAAACAATTTAAAGTAAATGTATATCATCTTTTTTATAGGGTCAAACAAGTTCCTGACAGACAAAAACTATTCACACTGTCTTTGATTAAGAAAACTTGGGATTCCAAAGTGTCTTTAATGCATACTAATGTATGTGAAATGAATTGAATTATATACACTGTACCAGTATATCATATTTTCTGTGTTGAAATATCTAAATCACTACCAACACTGCATGATTGATGACAAAGTTTACTGCTATTAATTAAGTCAATGTGAATACTTTTATGAGTTAAGCAAGTTCCATTTCGTAAAAGTGTTAATTTAAGCTGAGGAAAAGCACGTCTGCCAAAATATCATTACTTATAATGCAATACAGTACCTTTTTTCAAAAAAGTTTTCCAGTTGAATATTTTTTTTTACTAAAATTAAGTAATTGCAAAGTACACAATTATTTCTCTCTAATAAATATTTTCTTTTCTAAGAAATAGGTTCAAATTCTGCTAAATTGGAGCAGTTTGTATGAAGAAACACTTACTGTTACAATAAAAGTGAGGAAAAGGAAAGTAAATCTGATCCAGATCTCTGTGTTGGTGAATGATGTGTTGTAACTTTTAAACTGGAAAACAAAATCAAAGTACTGTACAGTGCAGAGTCTAATAACAGTCATAACATTCATCAACAAAATTCAATGAGTTAAAATAGCAGGTGGGATCTTCAACTATACAGTCTATACTCATCAGATATTAAATATTGATTTCATAAAATTCAAGATTTGATTATTGGCCCATTACTTTTATTTTCAACATTTTTGCATTTCAGAGAGCACCAAAAGTAAAAGTGCATGACAGTTCAAGGTCATTCTTTAAGTTCACATTTTAATGAAACTTAACATCGCATACTCCTCCTAAATGTATGCTTTTATAACCAAACAGGTTTTCAAGATAACTAATAAGAACAGGTTCTTATTCTCGATTCATTTATATGCAATAACCAATGTTAATTAATTTGATCAAGCTATTCTTACATGGAAAATAATGTCGCTGAAATGAAACTTGCTACCCTCCAATCCATAGAAGTGTATCGTGATAATGTAGCGATAGTAATCTAGGTATCCCAGATGAAGCAATATCAAGTCATCACATTTCTGAAATATAAACATGGATGATGTTATAGATGAGCAGTTTATTGATTCCATCGGTTTGAAAGTGATGAACTACTGTACTCAGAAAGTCACATTAAATTTTGAAGTTTTTTAAATTCACCTAAATTATCAGACCCCTACAGCTATTGCTTCCTGACTATGTGCTAAATCACTGAACGTTTTTTGTTGTTGTTTTCATGAATATCTTTAATTCACCAATGAGGAAGCAAAACTCTGTTCTGAACAGACTTTCATTACAAAGTGTGATGGAGCCAATTTGGTATGAACTATTCATGAAAATGAGAAAAATTTAGTGAATTTGCCCAGGTTCAGGTAGCAATTGTGAGACTAGCCATAGGTTTCTGACAGAAGAATTATTTGTGAGAATGAAAAATAAAATCAGTGAGCTTGGCAAATGGTAAGGAAGCATGGCCATGGGTTTTTGACCATAGAAAAATCTTTTTACTCACATGAGAACAGCGGAGCACCCTGGTTCGGTTGTGTGTCTGGGAGTTCAGTTCCGGGTTCTTGGGGGCGGTGGAGAGCAACTCTTGGTCAGATTTAAGTCCCCTTATCTGTACACTGACTGTGAATGGTTGCTCAAACCGAGACCCTGCAAAGAGAGAGGGAAACAACGTGACGGATCTAAAATACCGTATTCTTTACGTCTTTGAGTGTACATGTTAAGAAGTGAAGCGGTTATGGTCGTCTGAACTTGATGTGAACAATTTCCCTACCTCCCTCGCTGTCCGTAGTGATATCTGCGATCAGCCACAGCTGCTGGTGAAATGTGGACATCGGGGGTGACTTCAGAACAAACGGGCCTGTCTGCAATACAAACAAAACATTTTTAAGGAAGGTCATGTTATAAAAGATATTATAATACTTTATTGTACTCGAAAACGGTATCAATTGAATTTCAATTAGAAAAGTCACGCACTAAAGGTCCATGTTTGTTGACACAAACAAGCTGTTTACAATAAAATTGCCAACTCACAATTTACATTCTATAATACATATAAAAGTTGTATCAAACCAAACTTATCATACTTGCCAACCTCTAACATGTGAAAATCTGGTCATGACCAGATTTGGAAAGTACCGGTAAAAAATCTGGTCATAGCGCGTAACGACATTCACGACATATTTACCATTGCATTTCAAAGGTATATACAACAGAAATATATATGTGTATTATGATGTTTATACAAAAGAAAAATGTATGTGTATTATTTTATCGCAAAGAAGCATTGTTACGAACTTTTGCTGATTTTGAATTTTGTAAAGTGATCTGACACAGAAAATGATATGTTGTGTTCAGCTAAAAAATTTGCAAAAAAGAGTTTCTGCTACGTACATTAACCTTGCTTTTGAACTCTGAAAACGATGGCATAAAATTTTCAAGTGACTTGAAAGACTTTTGTGCAGGAGCATATTTTACAAGACTTAGCGTTTTAGAATGTTTAGTTAGATCATTTTTTTTAACCAGATCCAATATTCAAATGCGCATTACATAGAAAACAAAAGGCCTCGTTTTTCCCTTGATTACTTTGTTTTACCCATGGGAATTTCTTTTCCCAGATATGTTAATAGGTACAAAGATATCGTTTTCTTTTTGTTGGTTTTGATTCCGCTTGCCCTGATAATGACCTCTGCCTATTGGAAGCCATAGCACTTAATGATTTAAACCCTCGGTTTGTCAAAACAACTCACAATAATAATTAACTCTCACCTTATTATTAACTAAACATTTTCCTGTTATAGCCATCGGCATTGTTTACATAAATCCAAGCTCAGCTTGGGTTCATAGCTGGAAGTCAACTGCGCAAGGTAATTTACGAACCAAATCCGGAAATCGGGAGATTTACGGGTTGTTCGACAAAAATCGGGTGAAAAGCATGACCCGCTGGGTCATAAAAAATAATCGGGTGAAGGGTTGAAAAATCGGGTGTGACCTGATGAAATCAGGTCAGTTGGCAAGTATGAAACTTATCATGGTTTAATACAACAAATTGCTGTATATATCTGTATATATATCTGTGTTTATTTATACTGGTAAATGTACCTACCCATACAAAAAAAAGTTATACTTAGTCATAACTTTTCTGTAACTAAAGTGTAACTTTTTTGTACCCGAAATTTAGGTACAGAAAAGTTATAACTTTTTTGTACCTATATTGGACTTAAACTTTTGGCACTATAACTAAAATGTACCTACATGGAACTTAGAAATTTCTCAGTATAACTAAAATGTACCTACGTTGAACTTAGAAATTTCTCAGTATAACTAAAATGTACCTACATTGAACTTAGAAATTTCTCAGTATAACTAAAATGTACCTACATTGAACTTAGAAACTTTCAGTATAACTAAAATGTACCTACATTGAACTTAGAAATTTTTCAATATAACTAAAATGTACCTACATTGAACTTTGTCATTTAGTGTATGCATCAACATCACATTGATTTTTTGCAGTAAATGCCGTTTGGACATAATTTTTTTAGTGTCTTATCCAAAATATTTAAGTCTAAAGTAGACTTTTTTCCCAATAAATATAAAGATAAATATAAAATATAGTTGTAACTTGTCTTTTTTTTTTTTAATCACCGTAAGTGTTGGGGGGGGGTACAAGTTGGTATCACACACTGGGTAGTTAAAATCACTAAGATTAGTTTTAAAAACAATGACATAACCATCGTAACGGGAATCCAGTTCATCAATTGCAACAAAAACACCTGTCCAAAATTCCATTGTTTTTATAAGACACGAAACACAGGAAATCACTTTCCGCCTGAACGCACACACATCCTAGGTTAACAGTAAAGGGTGTCTAAAGAGGTCATGATTAGTCCGTGCTGTGTTGACACTGATGTTTGTTTAAGATAAAAAGTTCTATGCAGAAGTTATTGTGTGTGTTTTCATCAGTAGAAATTTTTATTTTGCTTCTCAGCCTCTGCAAGTATATAAGTTTGTTACGTGTCTGTTGAACATCATAAGACATTCATAATTTCGTTTTTAACAGTTAAATACTAAGAGGCAGCATAAACTTTATATTATCACTGAACAAACTTCAAAAAGTAACCAGTAGGCCTACCCCATGAATGACGGAATAGAGTAGATCTCTTGAAATTGATTCAGAATTTTCCCATAAACATCGAATGCATGCGAAAGAATGGGGTAGGGGAGGGGGGCTGGTGGTATTGTTTGTTATGATGAGATGTATTCACATGGGCATATTAATTCACATACATGTATTTGATTAATAGAAATGTTAACAAAAGAACAGTGTTGCTATTTCCATCTGTTTTTTTTCCCTGCACTAACTCTCATCGTAATTTATAACAGGACATGGCTAAAGACTCTGCTGTTTACTTTGTGAAACATGTTTTATTAAAAACGATGTTATAATTGTTGGTTTAACATATTCATCGCTTGAAAAATGCATTGGTATTTAAATGCATACAGATTTTAAATTTCCCTCATGTTGAAAAAATTATTCAAAATGGCGGCTCTTGAGACCGGAAATGCCGAGTTTTGATGATCGGTTAATAAACTAAGAGGTTGTATTGAAAGAAAATATTATTTAAATTTATTTCATTAAAATGCAGAATTCTTACGATAATATTTAGTAAATAATATTGTGTTTTAACTAAAAGAATTTTAAAGATTTCTTCCGGTATTAATCGTGTCTGTAACGTGATTGGTCAAAATTTCAAATTTTGATTACCGTGAATTCTGATTGGCCGATTGCCATTCCGCCATAAAATTTTGAAATGGGCAAAGGAGACAGGAGCTGTTTTGAAGTTTTCCCTGATTTATTCAAGAAATATGCAGAATTACAGCTTCTTGTATGTAGTGATGAGACTGCAAGCAGTCTTTTCATAAAGATAGACATTTATATGACCTGGATAATATGGCTTTACTTGTGGAGGACCATTTCAATTCAGGGTAAGTCTAATATACAAACGAGTCATTTTAAACAGAATGTTAAATAAATCATTTTTGTTTGCTCATTTCAATTTTCAGATTATTATTATGTACTTGGAAATGAATCTCATTTTGAATATTTCTAGAATTTTCATAAGAAGTGCATGATTTAATTATCTATTTATAAAAAACCATGCAGGCATGATGTATATCTAATGATCACTGATGATATACATTCTATAATCAAATTATGGCCGATTTTTTTTTTTAAAATGGTATCATTGTTTTGCAGAAAAATCCCAACTAAGTCCAGCAGACTGTACACCAGATTGAAGACACATCATTAATACAAGATTAGAAAAGTAAGTGTCTGTATTTATCAAGTATTTAAAAATAAGATATACAGATTTTACCAAATATATATTGTATATTTTTTAGTAAAATAAATTATTGTAAATCAGAGCATATAATGGCAACTGATGTAAATTTTTTTTTCAATGTTACTGATATTTAACTACAATTTATGCTACATATATTGAAAATTGTCAAACAGTATCATGTTTCAAATTTTATTGCATTCTTTTAGATTGATAGAGGACGAGGATAATATCATGAAGGAGATCAAGTGCAGTCCTTCCCATAGAAATAAATGCAGCCATATGTTAAAAGAAGCCAGTTTTCACCTGACAGATGCTGGTCACATATATATTCAACATGGGTATGATATATAATTTTCTGTTTTATGTAAAAGTTGTCAATGATTTTAACAGTTTAACAGTTACTATGTAAGTACATGTAGTAAGAAATTGCCATAATAAAACATTCTTTTTTATACATTTTAGGAACAGATTCAAGAAACAGATCCGGTTGTTTGCTGATAAATTACTGCAGCAGGTCATTGATATCTAAAACCAGGACTGTTTTGAAAATCACTAGCATGTTAGGAACCTTAAAAACATGTTTTATAAGAGTTGTGGTCAATTTTTGGTTTACATAAAATAATGTTTTTCAAACTTTCTTTTCAAATTTAGTAAGAACATTTGACATACATGTAATCCCAAATGCTTTTATGTTAGATTATTGCTTTAAATCATTTCCAAAACTTACAAATAGGGTCTGTAATAGTTTGTGATGGTGTATGATTTCACTTGTTGAGTGATTTCTATCTCCTTGCAAAGGCTTGGGGATAGAAATCACATAACTTACATGTAATTATTTGATAAAAACCATTTAACATCACAAACCATGAGATATTCTCTTTATCAAATGTTTTAATCATGATTTATTACTTCTTGAATAGAATTTTCCATGCAATACTTTGGAATGCCATTTCAAAAGAAAAACTTAAAATCCCTTGTGACATTGTCACAGTGTAATGTCAAAAATATATTACACAGTGATATCCACAAAATATTGAGCTTACAATCTGATAATTATTTGAACAATCAAGTGCTTTATTTGGTAAGGCCATTCCAAGTTTTTTCTATGTTTAGCGTCCGCGGACGGATTGGTTTTGAGATGTAACAATAAAAAAAAAACCACAATCATTTTTCATAAAATTATATCACTTTTTCATATGTCGGGCTTGGAATCGCATTTTTAAATCAAATCGGAAATCAAATATTCATAATAACAACATTCAAAATGGAAACCATAGTGGTTATTTATTATTTTTGTATTTTTGTTACAAATTGAAGAAAATGCTTAAAAATATATTATAAATTTTATTTTGTTGAACTTTTAAATTAAGTTGTGTGTTTTTTCTAAGGTTTGTGGTTTTTTTCCTGATAGAAAGATAGGTTTTTGAGTTTTGGGTGGATGCTAAACAAAGAAAAAACTTGCAATGGCCTAATTTATGATGGATATGATTCTAAATGTGGCGACATTGCAGAAAAAATACATAACCTGCATTAGTGGGTTAGGTATTCTTAGTTCTTAATTTATTATAGGTTTTGACCAATCAATAAAAGGGGCGTGTAGATTTCAGTCTGGCTGTTTTTATAGAGCTATGAATTAACTATAAATTTCCGTAAGAAATGGAGAAAACATACTCAGTAGATGAAAATATAATTCGATTAACTCTATAACATATTGATTGACAAAAACAATGACTTATTGTGTACTTTTGCTCACATGAACAGATATGATTTTAAATTCCTATTCAAGAGCCAAAACAATTTGATGAAAAGTTCTTTGTTTCAACATAGGGGACTTTTTTTTCATCTGTATAACACCTGTACCTGGTTTTTTATTTACCTGAAGTTTATGATAAATATTTTGAGCCTACATCTGTAAATTTTCTGTGTAACTTTTCTGTACCTAAATGATAACTTTTATGTACCTAAAAGATAACTTTTTTGTACCTAAATGATAACTTTTTTGTACCTACATCTATAACTTTTCTGTACCTAAAAGATAACTTTTCTGTAACTATATGTATAACTTTTCTGTACCTAAATCTATAACTTTTCTATACCTATATGTATAACTTTTCTGTACCTAAATCTATAACTTTTCTGTAACTATATGTATAACTTTTTTGTACCTAAATGATAACTTTTCTGTGCCTACATCTATAACTTTTCTGTACCTAAATGATAACTTTTCTGTAACTATATGTATAACTTTTTTGTACCTAAATGATAACTTTTCTGTAACTATATGTATAACTTTTTTGTACCTAAATGATAACTTTTCTGTAACTGAAATTTGTAACTTTTCTGTACCTAAATGATAACTTTTCTGTAACTATATGTATAACTTTTTTGTAACTAAATGATACCTTTTCTGTAACTAAAATTTGTAACTTTTTTGTACCTAAATGATAACTTTATTATAAGTTTTTAATAACTTTTTTATACCTATTTTTATTTTATGGAAAAAATAAATTGTCAATAGTTACACTTTAGTTATGACTTTTTTGTACTTAAGCAAAAAGTTACAATATAGGTATAACTTTTTGATGCTAATTTGGAACCATAGTTGATCAGATGGTTCCAAATTGTGCTAACTTAGTTATGACTTTTTTGTAACTTTTTTAAGGGTTCATAGGTATAACTTTTTAGTGCTTTTTTTTGGTATGGGTACCCTTTAACTATATATACCCTACACTGTATACAGTAAAACACACTTATAACGAAGTCCCAGGGACAGGCAATTTTACTTCGTTATAAGCATAATTCATTATATGCGTTAAGTTTACAACATATAATAAAGTCTCGGGGAATGAGAATCACTTCGCTGTAAGCGTCAATTCATTATAAGTGCGTTCACTATAACAGTGTTTTACTGTATATGGTACATTGTAATTGTATTAACCGTTTATTGAATTGCTAAGACCTGAATAATTTATAATAAGTACCTTCTTGTTGATTCCACTTGAGTTTGGTAAAGCTGATGAATTCTGTGAGACAGTTTCAATAATGGGTGGTCCTACAATGGTAAACAATTGCAATTAATAGCCAAATTTGAGTCTTTCTTGCTATGAACTCTTCATCTGGTCTAATAAGTAAGCTACTAAGCTTTAAATATAAATGTAAAATTCATGAATATGAACAAATTCTTTACACATTATCTCTTGACTTTATTTTATTAACTTACTTTACAATTATTTACCTTTTTTAAAAACTAATAAAAACTTAGTACTTTGTTCCGTATTGTTTAAAAAGATTCAATTTAATTTCTGTTAACTAACTTTTACTGCATGTGAGAGATATATTTTAATGAGGTTTTCGAGGAGAACCATAATTTTTGTATCAAATTTTTCACTATGCAGATTAACCTGTTTTTTTTTTTCATGTCTCTTGTATTTGAGTAAAATTATATAAATGTAAGCATTGTGGGGATGTTAATTTGTTGGCAATTAAGGGTTATAGCCATGAAAGCCACAAACATTGGTCCCCCACAATCAATGATGACTTGATCCACAGTACCCGGTATCTTTTATTAAGGTCCTACCTGCCACTCCAACAAGAACACTGACTCCAAAGCAGATGAAGAAGACGATGTACACCATCACAAACTGGCGCTTGCTCAGGGCATAGAGCCTCATCTGTACTGAACTACAAAATAATCCCCAATGAAAATAGAAAGTTGACCTGAATGAGCAATATATTATTTACTAAGCCTATGACAAATGATTTGTGATGGTATGTTTTTACGTAACAGATCTTTACACAAGATGTACATTTAATCATGGAAGACTTATTTTATCAAGTTTTGTTAGTTGACCTTGTTTTAGGAGTAAATTTCTTCTTTCTTTTTTTTACAGTTTGCGCCCAAAAACAGGAACACAGAAATTACACAGGAATCCCTGAGTCTATCCAAAGTGTATTGTATGCAGGGTGATAATCAAAGCTTTATGTGGTAACCATGTGGTAAAAAATGTTATTATACCCGCATATTATGTAAAGACAAGTATGATATTTTTTACATTTTTAAAGTCTCTCTCAGTTTCCTTTTTTTGGGGGGGGGTGTCTTAAGATCTCTCTCTATCTCTTATCTGTCAGAGAGAGAGAGAGGGAGCGAGAGAGAGAGAGAAAGAGAGAGAGATATTAACCATGTTAAAACGGTACACCCCGGCACGGTGACAGTGCGGGAAACATGTCTGAGAAACTTATTATATCCGGTGTGGATATCTCATTTGCATTCAAAGACGTATAATATCATCTTACAATTCGATTTCTTTTGCCATGTTGGCAGATGATTCGTCTTCGGCCCAGTCAATATTTATATTGTCGTCATTTGTTTGGATGTCATTTCGGAAGTGGCATCTGCTACAGCGGGTTTTACTTTTAAGGAATCCCGAGTCCGATTTCTAATTTGACCTATACTCTATCCATGCTATATTTTTTATATACTAGTATAGCAAATCATAAGAATAGACTTTTATACGGTGGCTAGTAATTTATTACTCAAGTTTAAAATTTTTTAAAAGTTATTAAAAATTATTTGATTCAATTAATATAATTAACTTAATATCAAAATTTTCATTTTGAACGCATTTTTCATGATCATGAAGAATTTTTTCCCCATCAAAACTTAAATTTATATTTACGTTAATATTCTAGGCAGTTACCAGCTGGTAATGAAGCGATTCTCCCATGAGAATAGTGGGCGGAATGTCATGCTTTGTAGAGGATGACAGCCACAGACATTCATGAAATAATTAACAAATCGATATAGAAGCACGGGCTTATAATTTCATTGATACGTGTAGTGCTAGAACATATATACACAATGACATAAGTAAGATGCGGTTGCAATTATGTCATACCATGTCCGAAATTTTGATATTTTATCCTAAATATTTTATAATTCTTACCGTTCGCATCTGTCATGATGATAGGTCGGCGAAATATAACGCGCAAATGCGCTAAAGACATCGGAGAACTGCGATAGAAACGCGCGAACGTTGTTACTCCACGCTGGGGTTGAAAAAGAGAACTCGTTCTCCATTTTGCTGGTCTGCGTAAAACGTTCCTGAAAAACTACATCGTCATTTTCATCACAGAACACCGGCTCTTGCGTTTAGGTTGACGATTCCATCATGTTTGGTCGCCATTGTGCTGGCGGTGATAGAGTTTTAACTGTACATAACCGATATCGATTTATTGGAGAATTCCCTCTCTCAGCCTTAGTTAACGCTTGGTTCAGAATCTGGCGGATATTTACGACATCGAGGCTGCATGGAATAAATCGATATCTCTATGAGAGATAGAGAGAGACAGAGAGACAGATCGAGAGAGAGAGAGAGAGAGAGAGTTTTGAATAATGGAGTAATAAAACTGTATACTTAATTAATTAAATTAATTGAGTTTTAGTACACATTTTTATAAAATTTTATGTGTTGCTTTATAAATGTATATAATAAATTAAGGTAATTTGATAAGAATAGCTTCATAATTTTAAGAACAATGTACTAATCAATATGTAGAGACAATTAAGTACAACCAGAGTAAAAGATAACACCACCATATCATGTCCTTATCATTTCATGCCATTAAAAAAACATTCATTTACTAGTAAATAAAATTTTTACGGTTTTTATAAGACGCGGACAAGGAATTGAACAAAGAAATAGTGATTCGTGGTCAGTAATCTGATATATGACAGGTGGGCTAATATGGGATTTGTTTGACAAAATTACAGGTATATATTACAGGTATTGGTTTTCTTTTCCTCGATCTTCAGCGGGAGGGGTTCACTTTAAATTTATGTTGTATACAACCCGAGGTCGTGTCATTTAAACAATACTAAATATGTTTTTCTTTGGTGATTCATGCGGGATGTGAAGGTGGCGACATTGCAGAAAAAATACACAACCCGCGTATTTAGATCTTTTAACAAAGTAATAAATAATTGTAAAAAGTAAATAATTTTTACTCAATTACTGTTAATGTACATCAGTTTGTTAGTTATAAAATAAACAGCCAAATCAATTTGAGTCTGACATCATCATGATTATGATTCCGTGCAGTCCGTGATTAATTTTCCTTATAGGTCGCTGTACTGGTTTCGACCAATACATGTAAATAATGCACGGCCGGGCGTGTAGATTTCATGATCAGTCCTGTTAGTTTATGTATAGAGTTATGAATTAACTACATGTATAACTTTCTGTAAGAAATAGAGGGCAGCATACTCGGTAGACGTAAATATATATATTTAACATTTTTTAGATATAATTATTAATAATAACGATTAATTTATAAAATTAAGTTATTATTTTTTTTTCTCTAATATAGGAAAATCTATATACATGTATAATGAATCCGGAAACTTCGTGCATTAATAAATTATTTTAGTTATGATATCCATGCGCGGATCCAGAAAATTTTTCCAGGGGGGTCCGAATTGAAAGTAGGGGGGCTACACTATTCATCAGAAATGTTGACAAGCAAAAAAAAAAAAAAGCAAAAAGCCTAATTTCCCAAAATCATGAAAATTCCTAATCCGGGGGGGGGGGGGGGTTACGTAGTATACCTATAACTCGAAAAAAAATTGCACCTGTGAAAAAAAAAACCTTTTCCCATATTCATGAAATTCCTAATCCGTGGCGGGGGGGGGGGGGAGGGGTCCGAATATGCCTATAACTGCAATTTTTTCAATATCTTTCTTAATACTTCCACTTCCGACGCCTTTCCAAAACATATATGTGTTTTCCAGGGGGGTCCGGGTCATATTTGAGATAATTGCACTATGTAAATTTAATAACTTCTCATTTTCCAGGATGGGGGGGGGGGTCCGGACCATCCACCCCGACCCCCCCCCCCCCTCTAGATCCGCGCATGATATCTGTATTTCTTATTTAAAATTTTGACTGCTTCATACTTTCATGTATTAAACATGCGCGGATCTAGAGGTGGGGGGGGGGGTCGAGTTGAGACGAGCTTTCTTTCTTTTTAAGTGTCAGTCAAAAAACGCTATTTTTAAAACTAAGTTACAGTATCGATAAGGTATTATGCAGCCATATTAAAACATAAAATAAGAATTATGTGCGAGTTCGGATTTTTTTTTTCAAAAAGATTGGATACCCCCTATCCATACACCCAGTGCCTGTAATTGACATAGATAAATTACAAAAAAATAGCATTAGACACCGTCCTCCGATAAACAATTATTCCTTGGAACCCCTAGACTGGCATTGTCAGTCTATGGACCCCAAACCCACTCAACGCTCTGAACTTTTTCCTGGACTCCTGCATGTGACTACTACATGTATATATTATAATCATTCATTTATTTTAAAATTGCAATATAATTTTGTTACAGAATGCCAACTAATTTAATTTATTTATAAAGTACAGAAATTTTCATTCTGAAATGCTGCTGACTTTAAGATACCATTTATATAATATCGTCGACGTGCTAAAAGTAGCCATCGCCACTAAAAACAACCAAAACGGAAAAGGACAGGAACAGTAACTCGATGTAGTGTTTTCTGACAGGAACAGTAACTCGGTATTTGGTTTCTATGACGTCACACTATTGTTAACGTCATAAACTGTTACTGTGTATTGTGAGATTGGTGTACAGAATTAGTAGCGATTGAAAAATGAATTTTGTTCGCAATTTGTTTCGCAATGTTAAAGAGGTCGCGAGTCCAGTCATCGCTGTCATTCCACCGTAAGTCTCAAATGTGACTAAACTTTTATAAGTCCAGATGTCTGTTAAAAAAGCAGAGCACTCGCTAAAATTGAGTGTCGGGGAAATGGAATTTTGGCGAGCCTTTACGGGCGCCAGTTCTACTGAACTGACCTCGTGTTTTCTGTCATATCCTCGCTAGGGAAGAAGATGATTTTAATTTTACAGTTCAATTTTCGTATCATCTTTCCTCTAAATTAAGCTTGGAGAATAGTTTGGATCAAATGGGTTGTGTTGTCTTTTGGTTAACGTATATTTCTTCATCGTTTCTGAGATAACCAAGATACACTCATGATTTTATATGTATCAAAAAATTAACTAATCTATTGTTCATTTCAGAGGCATGACTCGGGATTTCGTTGGACTTTTGGGCCAGGAGATGTATAGTTGTGTGGGAGGCCATCATTATCCAGTAAGTACAGCATATGAACAAGTTATCTCGGCTCAGATTGAACTGGGTTTGTATTTTGACATTTGACATTTGATGTGTATGCAGTCCAAATTATAAAGCCTTGGATTTAGTCTTAAGATTTATTTAAAACTGTCACATCAGGTGAAATTTCTAGTCATACTAAATTCGCTAATGACGAGTATAAAAAAATCAGCAATTTTTAAGCTTCGTATTAGATAAATAACTATTTATAATGGTTTGGAGACTCCCCCTGCTACATGTTTATTACTTATACATGTATATATGCATGTAAAAAAAAAAACAGTTTGGCGCAAGTGAAAGATCAATACAATCTCAGTACATTTTACGTGAAATTGGGAGAGAAAATAAGTACCAATGTGAATCATGCTGGGGGGAAACCTACCAATTGACCCATGCATTTTTGGGTAAGTCGAGCTTAAAAGCTAAAAACGTGCCTAATTTCGATGGTGGCGCGAAATGTTTTGACAATATTTCAAATAAACAAATATTTATATGAACCCCCAGCAAAAACTGCAAAATACATTACTTATCAAAGTATTTTTCATAAAAATTGTTTTAATGTCATTAATCACTTGCGCTAATGCGATTTATATAGATCATTTACCGTGTTAGGATACGCACGTCACATGCTTTAGAATAATATATGACGTCACCAAAAAGCATCAAATATATTGTTGGATTTCACTGTTAATTTATGTAATAAAAATATAAAGAAATTCGCTCGATTAAAGTATTTTTTCGATAATTAAAATAGTATCGTTTTTCGATATAAATTTAGCTTCGGACAGCCTTAACATAACTGTGAAGTGTATTATTAGCATAATTACTGTAAAAATGGTTATTTTCGCCCCGTGTAATTTTCGCCCTTCAACACTTGCAAACAGTTTCGCCCCGTCTTGAATTCGCCCAGACACAGTTGTTTTAAATTGGGACGAATATTTCTCTGTATACAGTAGGTAGAGGGTAGGTTTTTATTATATATATATATATATATATATATATATATATATATATATATATATATATATCGTTACGTGCCTTTGCATGAACCACTCCTTGGGAAAAATGCTGATTTCGTGCCTTCTGATTCAAAGTAAATGGCACATGTAGTAAAAGGCACAATGAAATCAACTAATTATAAAATACTAATTTGCTTGCTCGTTTCAGAATGCTGCTGCCTTTGTGGGAATCGTTGGTGTCATTCGCCACTCTGATTGGCTGAAGGAGAAAATTATGAAAACTAATTTATGGAAGTTTATGAATAAGAGGGTTTGTATTAATAACTAATTTAAAATGAATAAATTCATAAGCGGGTAAGCTTTCATCTGGATTAGCAAATGCGCAACAAGTGGCTCACATGAGCGAGGAAGCATGCAGATATTTTGCTCAGATTAGCCTGTGGATTGTGAAGATTTGGAGTAGATTATGTTAACAATTTAACTTTAAAACAACCAGCAGCTTTTGGATAGATTTGTTTCAAAGTTGTTCAAAGGTATTATACTATGCAAAATGTGTTAAAGTCCTCCACACACCTGAGAAAAGTTCTGAATACAAACCTTAACTTCTAAATTACTTAAAGATATGGATTTCTAGCATGTGTTCGACTTGAAAATGACAGAAAAAAATTCACATGAAATTAAGCTCCAGTGGCTTCTGTTCAGTTTTAAATTTTACATACTAGAATACATGTACATGTACTTACATATTACTACTACCTTCACAAAAAATTATTGAATTTCCAGCATGCACATTTTGCAAGAGGGACATTAAGACTATCAGTAATTTTTAGACGGTGGCTATAAATAGCCACTGTCTATTGCTATCGTCCTGGCCGGAAGGGTATTTCTCACGGGGACCCTAGCGGATTAGGAACGATAACTCTGTTAGGTATGCAGAGTTACTGGCGATGTTTTACCGATTGTCGATTTCAGTTTGAGAACTAATTTACATCTAATTAGATATTTTAAGGATTATAGCTACTAATTATTTTGTACATACATTTCAATAATTTATGAAATTGTGTCTTATTTTTAATGAGCCGTTTCCCTGTCTGCTTACGCGGTATTGATAACTTATGCACCAACTGCCAGATGTGAAGTTTAACTCAGTATCAGGACTCCAAAAATTATATCACTGCGATAATTGACCAAGAGTTCTCACAATAATCATGTCTTTTTTTATGGTGTAAACAATTGTCAGAAATACACTATTTAAACGGGTTTGCCATTTCATTTTTCAGCAATTATGCTTCATCGATAAATTCATGATCAATCATTTTCAACGCATCAATTTAAGTTGAGGCAGTATTTATTTTGTTGTAGCTTATTCCAAAGAATTCACAACATACTGACAATGAATATTTATTTACATAAATTACATTTTATTGAACTTCAACCGATCGATGGCACACTTTCTTCTACAAGTGTGCATGTGTTTTCAAACATGCAATAAACTTGAAATTTACTATACAAACATGTTCAATTTTGGACTGATCTGTGATCAACCTTATTTTATAATCCTCTCAGTCTGTAGAATCATTAATTTTGTTACATGCACCTCAATATTCATCAGATAATAATTACTACTGATGTTGACGCTCTACAATGACTTTCTCTCAAACACGCTCATCGACCTCGGATTGTAAAACTCACGTGCAAATCGAGTCGCCATTTCACACACAGTTTTATATGTATATAAACACACCACACTTCGTCATTTTACGGACCTGGTGACGATGTTTCAAAAATTTTCGATACAGATTTGTTGTAAGGAATCGAAGATATATGCTGTAAAACGTCTTATGGATTTCACATTTTGCAGCAAGCGCTAGCTTTTTGTGAGGAAAAACAATCGGTTCAACTCATGCGATATTCCATATACATGTATGGTACATTGTGAAAGGTAATGTTAAATTTATTTGTTCACTAAACAGTTTCTGACGAATTTTTTCACAGTAAACTGAATAACGTAATAGGATGAGCGAGGTACGATCTGTGACTTTTCTCCATATGCGCCCCTCCTTGCTTCTTTTTTTTTAACTGTTACATGTACGTAAACATCGCCCCGTTTGTTCTCAAATAAACTCTGTAATTTTTAACTCGCGAGTACAACTTTATTATGAGCTTTCTTCAGCATTTGTTTCCGTGTGTTAGCGTCATGTTCTCAACATGCTTTTTTAAATGGGTGGGTCTATATAAATGCGTCAATCGGAATCTTGTTGCGAATCGCAATTGAAATACACACCGGTTAGATAGATAGTGTCATCACTCAACGCAATGCTAGAATGTGCTTCATAGATGACTGTAGTCTTCTACTGAGCTACTAAACTGTAGCTTTTCGGAAATATTGCCGAGATTTGCGAACCCTAGATCTATTGTCTAGTACATGCAACGAATAAAATGAAAATATACACAGATGTACGGCTCAGAAAAACGTGCGTTCAACTTGGATTTTGTTTGTTTTGTGTTTTAAAAACTGATTTATCCTGTTAAACATTAGATTTCATTTTACCACTACTGTTTTATTCGTGACCTGGAGAAATTGAAAAGATCCCTGAAAACATTATTTATTTCTTTGCTCATTTTGCTTAAATCTGGCGTGGAATAGTTTACCAATATTGCCATTAATTTTATGGGATGGAGAAAAGGTCAAGCATCACACGGCTTTGGAAATAAACTTGTATATTTATAAACAGTTTTATTCAGGGTCCATATCTTTTGAGTCCTTTTTTGATAAAGAAGACATACCTTTGTACACAAATGATCTAGAGGTCATAGGTCAAACTTTATAATGAAAAGTCCTTTGCTTGTACGCTCTTATTATATTATGGACATGTCCCAACATGTCCCATTAACAGTATTATTTTACTGCAAAAAATCAAATCGGATGCAAATTTGATGTAAAAATTATACATATTAGAGCAAAACTCCTGACATTACACAGAGTTTTTTAAAATGAAAATATAAAAAAGATTCTTCAAAATCTCGCATATTAAAAGCAGGATTAAACAAATATGTGATTTCCAAACAAAGGAACTGACTATGACCTCATGTAAAGCAAATGTTTTGGTGAATAATTAATAAATATTTGTTGTATTTATACTAGAAAAGTTAAATGTAGCAAGTAAATTATGCGTTTTAAAGTGTACTGAGAAGCAATAAAATAATTATAGATGTGACTATCCCGAATTCATTCAAATGATTTGAATTAATCTACAGCTAAATACAATAGAACAAATGTACTTTAAAACGTTGGTTAATGAAACTGCCGCGACTGAATATTGTATGATTTTTCTTTTCAAATTTTCATTCACTTTTGTTGTGAGCTAATGGAAATAAACCACTCGAAGTCGAAGATAAAATATTGATTGACTCTGCGGTTTCATGATGACGTGCATTCCAAAAGCATTTTCCAGTTTTATCAAACATGTTCTTGTAAACTCATTCCGTTTTCTATACACCTACATGTATTAACTGGCTATGAAGACAAATTAAAGTAAGTGTGTTGGCCCACGAGACTACAACTTTTTCCCTGTGAAGAAATTGAGGGAAAATGCTGTCAAGAGGGAAAATAAACATACTACATGTATGCCCAAATAGTTAGTAAAAACCTGACAAGTATTTTATCATACCAAAGCCTTATTTGTTCTCGTTACTTTGAAAAATGTACAATACCTTTAAAGCACAATAGTCCAATCCTCACTTTTCAAAAGTTGTTCCCCTTTGCGGGGTCAACCCAAAGGTCTAAAGGAAAAAACCCACAAATGTCCCTTCTTTATATAATCAAATATTTGGGCGTATTGTGATGAAATCGCTTTGAATTTTATTTATTCATTTACTATGTGGTGGCAACCCACATATTGAATGAGGCATTCTGGGGCAAACAAAATACATACCAAAAACGGATATTGATGTCAAACAATATAAATACAAATATATATATGCAAACTTCTATGCTACAAAGGCTACTGAAATAAATCTACGGGTCTTCCCCCAAAGACGACGGCCAAGAGACATAGCTTTTGTAAAGTGTAAATTGAGATTACACAACTACGATTTCTATATAGTTATCCATGTAGGAAACTCACGACCAGTTGTGCATGTAAGCGTTAAGCATTAGTACATGTATGCGATACTGGCCGCGGATTTTCGACGACAATAATTATCATACATGTAATATGCCACATTCGAACGACGCCACCGTCTTACAGTACTTTCAGTACTTTGATTTTTACTGAATGTCCCCTTGTTAAAGAACCCTGGTATGAAAACGAATGGCTGGGTGTAAAACTGAGCAGGCTTGTTGGTTTTAATAAATATTCAATTTATCTTTAAAAACTTAATCATTCCTGTAGTAAAACAGTAGAACCACATCTATACAAATAAATTCTCAAATACATTTAAATTAAGCAAAGAAATATTGAAATCATGACTAAAAGAATTGCAGTTGAAAAATATTTATTGTTTAAAAATTGCAGATACATGTAGGTGGAATTCGAACAACACTGGCAAGACATTTATAATAAATAATATATGTTTATTTTTTTCTAAGATAATATAAAAATCTTGATCATTAGATTGATTATAACATGCTCTGCCATGCTTTCCCCCTTAATTTAGTACCTACACCCCCCCCCTCTCTCTCTCATATTAAAATACCCTTTCACATTATTGAATCTGTGAATATTGAAACATTTTATGTGATACATTTGTACACCATGCATATACAGTGTCATGTATTATGAAAATACCCTTTCACATTTTGTGAATATTGAAACAGTTTATGTGATATATATAAATTATGTACAAATAATGTGAATGTGAAAGACAGTCGCTTATAAAAAAAAAATTATATACATGTAATAGACACTAGTTATCAAAAATTAAAAGGCGTTGGACCACCCCACCCTCACTGGCACAAGCCAACATCACTTGCCCCACCCACCCTACTCCCTCCAGCTTAAAACAATATCCCTAGCTCCACCTATCCCAAATGGGACTAACTTAAATCTGTGCATGAATATGAATTGATTTCTTGTAGAATGTCAGCCCATTCAAGCGGGTGAACGAGCTCCCCTATCGATTCCCTGGCATGCCCCCGCACATCCTGGAGCGATGGGGGCGGCTGGTGTGGGACACCGATGATATTTATGGAAACGAGAGAGATGAGGGTGGCAACGTGATCCTCCCCACAGCCCCCAAAAAGTCAATATTGAAGAAGGGTGAGATGGAATCACCCGGGGGCGGTTCCCAAAGCAACATGCGCGGGATCAAACGCGTAGATTTCTGCGTCAAAGAAGGCCATCCCCGGGATCAGCAGCCTCCCGTTCCTCGACCCACAATAGAAGAGCGGCGTGCTCGGTGGATCGAGGAAGAAGAAGAGGAATGGGAGTGGGAGGAGATAGAGAGGTTGCTGATGGAGGAGGAGGAGAAGAAGAAGGAGAAAGAGGGGAAAGGGGGAAATTAGAATAGCGATGATTAGATTTATATCTCTGTAGAAATTTACAATATATTTTTTATCTTTTAATTTTATGTAGCACTCTTTATATCAATTTTTTTTTTTTTTTTTTTTTTTAAAGGAAGGCTAATTAGTTTTGGAAAGTTATTTAGTAGCGTGTAGATTTTTAAATAGTATTTCAAAAAAAATGAAGAATGTTCCGTGGAATATACCTTATTTTAAAAATGCTTGTTTTTTGTTAGATTCAGTAGACTTAAACTTTTAATGAGTATTAACTTTACTCCTGCATTGTTGCGAAATATGCCATCCCCCTTCCATGCATCTGGGAACTTTTATAAAGCTGTAGTCTATTTCTTCGATCATGTAGGGGTGTTAAGAGGTGCATGTCAATGAGAAACTGCATGGGTCATCACTAGTCACACCAACTTAGAAGCTGTAACTGACAAAAACTTGAAGGATGGAGATGTCATTGAAATAAAAGCTGAAGTCCTCTGGATGTAGAGGTGAGTGGCTTTGTCTATCCTTTTCTTACTTTCTATAAGTTGGCTAGTGAACGAGTTAAATATTGTGCCACAAGAATATAATTCTATTCCTCTTTCTCCATAAAAGGTTTATTTATAAACTTACATGAACATTTGAATTAAAGAGACCGATGCTAGCCTGTGAATTAAAGCTGAGATGTTCAAGCGTCAGCAGTAAGTCTATAATTTCTACTGATTCCTTGAAAATGCATCGTGTTTTTGTGCACTCTAAAAAGTGTTTTTAAAAGATTTGATTCAATCAAACACAAGATTCATCACACAATAGAGAGGTTGAGATTTCAAACGTGTCCAATATTTTATGGGGGGGGGGGGGGGTGTTTCAATATTTTGAACCCGGTGTCATATAATATTTTGATACCGCGAAATATTGAACCCGGGTTCAATATATTATGCGATATTATGAAACCGGGTTCAATATATCGCTGCGAAATATTGAACCCCCCTTTAAAATATTGAACCCCGGGTTCAATATATTATGCGATATTTTGACCCCCCCCCTCTAAATTTTATTGCTATTGGAGAGGGGGTTCAAAATATTATGGCTGCGATATTTTGAACCCCCCTCCAATTTTTAATGCTATTGGAGAGGGGGTTTAAAATATTATGGCCGCGATATTTTGAACCCCCCTCCAATTTTCAAATTTCCATTGGAGAGGGGGTTCAAAATATTATGGCTGTGATATAATATTATTATGTCGCGGCCATAATATTTTGAACCCCCTCTCCAAAGGGAATTGGAAATAGGTTGGGGGTTCAATATATCGCGGCCATAATATTTTGAACCCCCTCTCCAATAGCAATGAAAATTAGAGGGGGGTTCAAAATAGTGCGGCCATCATATTTTGAACCCCCTTTGCAAAGGGAATTGGAAATAGGTTGGGGGTTCAATATATCGCGGCCATAATATTTTGAACTCCCTCTCCAATGGCAATGAAAATTAGAGGGGGGTTCAAAATATCGCGGCCATAATATTTTGAACCCCCTCTCCAAAGGGAATTGGAAATAGGTTGGGGGTTCAATATATCGCGGCCATAATATTTTGAACCCCCTCTCCAAAGGGAATTGGAAATAGGTTGGGGGTTCACTATATATATCGCGGCCATAATATTTTGAACCCCCTCTCCAATGGCAATGAAAATTAGAGGGGGGTTCAAAATATCGCGGCCATCATATTTTGAACCCCCTCTCCAATGAGAATTGGAAATTTGAGGGGGGTTCAATATATCGCAGCCATAATATTTGGAACCCTCTCTCCAATGGCAATGAAAATTAGAGGGGGGTTCAAAATATCATGGCCGCGATATATAGTAAACCCCCTCTCCAAAGGGAATTGGAAATAGGTTGGGGGTTCAATATATCGCGGCCATAATATTTTGAACCCCCTCTCTGAATTAAAGAGACCGATGCTAGCCTGTGAATTAAAGCTGAGATGTTCAAGCGTCAGCAGTAAGTCTATAATTTCTACTGATTCCTTGAAAATGCATCGTGTTTTTGTGCACTCTAAAAAGTGTTTTTAAAAGATTTGATTCAATCAAACACAAGATTTATCACACAATAGAGAGGTTGAGATTTCAAACGTGTTCAATATTTTATGGGGGGGGGGGGGTGTTTCAATATTTTGAACCCGGTGTCATATAATATTTTGATACCGCGAAATATTGAACCCGGGTTCAATATATTATGCGATATTATGAAACCGGGTTCAATATATCGCTGCGAAATATTGAACCCCCCTTTAAAATATTGAACCCCGGGTTCAATATATAATGGCTGCGATATTTTGACCCCCCCCCCTCTAAATTTTATTGCTATTGGAGAGGGGGTTCAAAATATTATGGCTGCGATATTTTGAACCCCCCTCCAATTTTTAATGCTATTGGAGAGGGGGTTTAAAATATTATGGCCGCGATATTTTGAACCCCCCTCCAATTTTCAAATTTCCATTGGAGAGGGGGTAAAATATTATGGCTGTGATATAATATTATTATGTCGCGGCCATAATATTTTGAACCCCCTCTCCAAAGGGAATTGGAAATAGGTTGGGGGTTCAATATATCGCGGCCATAATATTTTGAACCCCCTCTCCAATGGCAATGAAAATTAGAGGGGGGTTCAAAATATCGCGGCCATAATATTTTGAACCCCCTCTCCAAAGGGAATTGGAAATAGGGTGGGGGTTCACTATATATTGCGGCCATGATATTTTGAACTCCCTCTCCAATGGCAATGAAAATTAGAGGGGGGTTCAAAATATCGCGGCCATAATATTTTGAACCCCCTCTCCAAAGGGAATTGGAAATAGGGTGGGGGTTCACTATATATCGCGGCCATAATATTTGGAACCCCCTCTCCAATGGCAATGAAAATTAGAGGGGGGTTCAAAATATCATGGCCGCGATATATAGTGAACCCCCTCTCCAAAGGGAATTCGAAATAGGTTGGGGGTTCAATATATCGCGGCCATAATATTTTGAACCCCCTCTCCAATGGCAATGAAAATTAGAGGGGGGTTCAAAATATCGCGGCCATAATATTTTGAACCCCCTCTCCAAAGGTAATTGGAAATAGGTTGGGGGTTCACTATATATATCGCGGCCATAATATTTTGAACCCCCTCTCCAATGGCAATGAAAATTAGAGGGGGGTTCAAAATATCGCGGCCATAATATTTTGAACCCCCTCTCCAAAGGGAATTGGAAATAGGTTGGGGGTTCAATATATCGCGGCCATAATATTTTGAACCCCTTTCCAATGGCAATGAAAATTAGAGGGGGGTTCAAAATATCGCGGCCATAATATTTTGAACCCCCTCTCCAAAGGGAATTGGAAATAGGTTGGGGGTTCACTATATATCGCGGTCATAATATTTTGAACTCCCTCTCCAATGGCAATGAAAATTAGAGGGGGGTTCAAAATATCGCGGCCATAATATTTTGAACCCCCTCTCCAAAGGGAATTGGAAATAGGTTGGGGGTTCAATATATTGCGGCCATAATATTTTGAACCCCCTCTCCAAAGGGAATTGGAAATAGGTTGGGGGTTCACTATATATATCGCGGCCATAATATTTGGAACCCCCTCTCCAATGGCAATAAAAATTAGAGGGGGTTCAAAATATCGCGGCCATCATATTTTGAACCCCCTCTCCAATGAGAATTGGAAATTTGAGGGGGGTTCAATATATCGCAGCCATAATATTTGGAACCCCCTCTCCAATGGCAATGAAAATTAGAGGGGGGTTCAAAATATCGCGGCCATAATATTTTGAACCCGGGGTTCAATATTTTATGGGGGGGGGGTTCAATATATCGCAGCGATATTTTGAACCCGGGTTCAATATATCGCAGGGTTCAAGATATTATATGACACCGGGTTCAATACTAGTATATTGCAGGGCTCAAAATGTTTTATGACCCAGTATGAAAAAATATAAAACTACTACTTCCTATAATCTGACATGATCTAATCATAAAAGTAAAATGTAGTTGAAATTGCCCCAACTAGCTGTGCCAGAAGCATCAGCTTTAGGTCAAAATGGCGGCTTACAAACTGTGAATGGTCCGGCAGCTTCCTAACCTCACCATACTTGTTACACCTGGTGACCGTGGAAGTCCTGATATACTTCCTTTTTAGGCACCCTTGCACCTCAAGCTCCAGTTTTCATTTCTGTTACTGCTCTGTAAAGTACTGAATATTTGGAATCAACAAAGCAGTGCCTCCTGTTGTCATGATCAGATGGTAACTGATTACAGGATTGCTAGGTTATGTCCGGCAAGGAAGAATACTGAATAGGTGTCACAACTGGTCTTGGTGCTATTAATTCTTCCTTGGTCTTTTCTTGAGTTTGGTGATACCCGTGAATTTCAGAGGGTGGATCATGAAATGAGAAGTTCCTGTACGAAATGTTCCGCCTGGAATATAGGGGGAATCGAGACGTTATTTAGAGAAGGATTCTGGGCGTCAGTTTATCTCTCTACATATATGGTAATGTAGAGGTTCCAGGCGTAAACCAAGTGGAAACAGAGCGGAATTGGGCAGGAATATGAGGCATAAAATGTAAATGAGCTACGCCTGGAACAATAAAATTCCGCCTGGAAAAATTCCGCCTAGGAAATGAAATTACGCCTGGAAAAGGTTTACGCCTGGAAAGTCCTATTTATTATGCAACATAAAGTGCCCTACAGACCTGAATAGCCATTTCTTTTTCATCTAGGATTTTCAAATACTGTCATGAGTGCACACTAATTTCCAAAGAACATGATAAAGTTTTGAAATGCTCTTAAAGTTTACACTGAAACCACATTCTGAATCATACACAACTATATACCATACAATGTATTCTATATTAAATCTCGCACCTAAGAACTAAATTGTTGAAGAAAACTGTAAATCTTTTAAGTGAAATATTAATTTCAGTAACAATACAATGTAATGTACATTCAAATTTACTAGAATAGGTATCAATCTGATCATCTAACATACATGTACCAGCATGTATTGCAGTATAATCCAGCAAGGTTATAGGAGTAAAAAGCCTGTCTGTGTTAACCATTGTGTTCACACCAACATCCCTCCTTCCTGACTGATTCAAACTTAACCTTAATGAAATGACCCTAACACATGAATTAATATTCACCAATCAGAGGATTTTACTCCTGCTTAAAGGACTATATATGGTTTGAGCCTAAAACGGCCCCCTAAAATGAACATCATCATTTTACTGTAATTCTTTGTTTTCTTTGTACAGATATACATTTGAAGTTTATTCATAGTTTTCATTTTGATCAAAGTGCCCACAATTTAAAAATATGACATCATAAAGTTTACCTCTTCCCGCCATTTTCGCATTTTTAGCGTAAAACGGCTGGTTTTCAAGCAGTTTTTCTTTAAGAAAACATTGAGCGATTGCTTGAACAAACAAAATATTTTCACCAAAGATGTATCTATTCAGTACTTATAAGTGACAAAAGTGTTGATCTTGTTCAAAGCGTCGCTCTATATTTCCCATTCGAAAAAAGATAAGAAAAATGTCAAATAATGACTGATTTTGATTGAATTATAAAAATAGCGTCACTTCTGACGTCATATACTGCCAGTGCGTGCAAATAAATCAAATAAATAGGTGAAAAATATAGTTTTTATCAACTCTTCTAAAAAATAACACAACAATTTAATGTACCTGAAACACTTTAAAAAATGGCGAATTATGGGGGCCAAATTTGACTAATATCATATATTGTTCTTTCCAGGCGGAATTTTGTTTAAATTTTCTTGGTATTTTACACCAGGAAAATTTGAAATTGCCAAATGACACCTGGGAACTGCCTCTTCTACTTAGGCGTAACGTTTCAAAATTCTGTCTCCGCCCCAAATACGCCCGGAATTTGCAGATTCCTGCCAGAATCCACCAATATTCCAGGCAGATTCCACCTCAAAAATTTGTACGGGTGGTCACATTGCTGACAGATCATGAGCTGCTGCATGACTCTGGCAATTTAAGGCTTCTGGTGCTTTGTCTACTGTGAAGTGCAAGACCCTGCATTAGAATTTTCTTTTCTTGTACCTTGCTCTCAGTGAACCTGCAAAATTAAAATCTAATATTTATTCTCTCTTGTGTATATTCTAAAAAAAAAACCCAAATTTAATATCTGCATTTTAAATACATCAATAAATTTTAACAACATTCACTCATCAATGTTGGAGAGTCTTGATGTTTAGGTGAGGAAGTTGGATGTCAGTGACTGACATAGCTGCATGGTTATTCAAAATGGCCTTTCTTTCTGATGCCGATGGTGTGATTTATGCATCAAAGATGAGCGACCATTTTGTAAGAACCTGCTTCCCTTTCTTCCTTCAATCACTTGGATAGATCTGCAGAAGTTTATCGACAGTGGCCTTAGTGTATCGATTCCAGTTAGGCCACTGTGCTTGACCTTGGTTTGGACCTATAGCATAATCCTAATGAAAAAAACCCACACAATAACACTTAGTTTTCAACTTTTATACATTGTATCAAGTGAACATATTTTTTCAGGTTTCATAAAATTGCTACTGCTATAATTCTCTAAAAGGAACCCATACATCTCAATGCTCTCTACACCTGGTGCAACTTTCTTTTTTTTTTTTGCTACAGAAATGTCCGAGGAACCGCTGAGGGAACACAGTCCTCTTCCTGTCATACTCTGAATGCTGACCACAGATCTCTCAGCTTCTGGACCTCAGCTGATATGTCATGGCTGCCTTGTCTTTGAAGGTAACAAGAAAGTCTGCCAATGCCAAAAGTACTCTTAAATATCCAGACATTGTCTGGACCGACTGAGTCCTTAAACTAGAAAAAAAATCTGTTTGAAGTATACTTAAGAGTATATACCGTAAATAAAAAATAATCTGTGAAAAATATTCTAAAAAAATGTTATCCAGCTTATAAGCATTGAATAATTATATTTTTGAAAGATACAGTCTCATAACTGCAGCGGTGTGTGCATATGTACAAATTGAATAACGCGCGTTAGCGCGTTATGAAAATTTGTATGCACACACCGCTGCAGTTATGAGACTATATCTTTCAAAAAATAAGGATTTAATGCTTATATTTACATTTTTTAAAACTTCTTGCCTTGTCTGCAAATGTGATTTATACGTAAACATTTCTGTTTTATCCTAAGGGTAAGTTCAAATTAATGGAAGAGCCACTGTAACAGCCACAAGCGTGAACTTTGATTCTCGCTTGTGACGTTGCATTTTACAGCGTTCAACTTTTGTGACGTCATAATAAAACTCGTCATTTTAACCTTTGAGTAACCTGTGTCTGTTACGGTCTTATAACTGCAGTATCTTTCCACACACTTTACATGCAAAAAATATGTGGAATGTAAATATGTTGATATGTGTTTTAATTAGATTGGTATTTTTACAACATTTTTGAAACATGAAATACTACATAAACCTGTATCTATAATTTTTTTAAAATTTATTTATTTAAAGCTCCTGATACCTTGATTTGACTGTGCCATAATCTGTCTATATTCAGCTTCAGACAGGATGTTAAGGAAGGCAGGAGTGGCAGAAGTAGATGAAGAAGTAGTACTTGGTGTGACAGGATCCACACCTAACTCGAGACTACAGGTAGCTTGGGATCAAGCATCCCCTCCTGTTGCTTCTCGAATCCTTCATCTTAATTTCCAAATGCTCTCTTTTGTTTTGAAGACTCCACATTGGCATCATCCGCGAGTATCCTGTGGGCCGGCCTCTCTGCAATCAGTCACACCTTCTACTGTTTGCGAGGTACTCTATTCCCATCAGCTCTCCGCAAAGGTAGAAAGAAGTTCAGTTGAAAGTTATATATAAAAATGAAATGTAAGACTATTTGTTTAAAAGATTTCTATAGTTCATCTACCTAACCACTGGTGTATTTTCCAGGTGGCTTGCAGTCCTTGAAAACATCTCTGCCCCAGATCTTGCCAACTTGTTAACAGAGATCTTGAGACGTCCACTGAATGTCATATTGGGTCAGCTGTCATTTTGAACATTGACTTCCGCTGAACTCTCGCAGTCAGAATTCCATCTTAACAGAACATGCATCCAGAAGGAATTCCTGCATGGATATTGATTTCATTTGCCAGGGCTCCTACATTATAATAAATGTATTTAAATAAATTAATTAATTTCAGTGACATTGATATGTGTTTCTGACAGTCAAATCTTTACTTAACTAGAACTAGATTTAATCCAGAAAAATATTCATACTACATGTAATAACAAGAGGCCCATGGGCCACATCGCTTACCTGAGCAGTAGATCTTGTATCATTCTATTTGTAATGATGCCATGGTACATGCTTTTAACTACATTGATATTACTTTAATTAACCTATGAAAGCCTTTTGGATAAAAATCATATAACATCACAAATTTATATTCGCGATTCTTTTAAGTAATAAGTAAGATCATATAAAGAGAAATCTTCGTCATGAAGAATGGGCAGTGCGGAGCAATAAAAAAACTCTTCGGTATTTCAGAAATAGAAAGATTCTTCGCCATTAAGAATGAATTCTTTAAGAGAATCATGTTCGATTTTCAGAACATTGTGTTCACTTTGTGCAATGAACTTTGTAACTTTTATTCAACCATAACAAAATTATGACAGTAATGTGGGAGGAGTTTATTTTCAAGACTTTGATTTGATTGGCTGGGTTCTGGTTTAAGACAGTAAGATTCGTTTCACTCAGCTCAGCCCATTCTTCATGACGAAGATTTCTCTTCATATGATCTTACTATTACAAGGAATCATTTTTTTGAGTATTATGAGTCGGGGCGTGATCAAATCCAATTAACCCCAAAGGGCTTTATGATAGATTTGATCACACCCCAACCGAAATTATCACCTCATATAATATTCAAAGAATGATTTCTTATTACTTATATTTATATAATTTTCAGCAATTGTACGATTAGAAATTAAAATATTAAGTATGCAAACCCCGCTGGCGCCCCAACAATACGTCATTTGAATTAATGGAGTGTATACTAGTCGTACAAATTAATATGATTTGTAGTGTTATCACAGATAAAGACACTGGAAAATGTAAAAATATAGGTAGATGAAAATATGACAATAACAAACTGTCAACCATCTCAAAAATCCATAAAACGAAATACAAATTCAAAGCAGAGCAACACAAACCGAGGTAGGATCAGTTGCCTAGGAGGAGTGAGCATCCTCTGCTGACCGCTCACACCCGCCGTGTGCCTTTGTCGTAATCGGGAAAAAACGAAAAAGTCCGTAGACAATTAGGTGATTATTTATGGTCTAACAATTAGTATGAAAAAGTCAGTCAGCATGCCACCCAGTGGAAGATTGTATTTGCTGACAAGGTCGTTGTATCGACCATAGAACTTACGAAAAGATGACTTCAAACGAGACTGTTGATAGTCCTAGCTGTTTTATCAACTTGTTTGTCAGTAGCTTGCCTCGCCTTAGAAACTGTTCATACGAAGAGCATGCCCTTGCGTATCGATGGATGTAAACATTTATCTTCAACCTATAATACTTATCTTACCGTTCGCATCCGTCGTAATGAGAAGTCGGTGAAATACAACGCACAAATCACAGGCACTTAAAGGGAATTCATTCCCCCTCCCTAATTTACATTTGTTTTAAGTTTTCTTTTTAAATCTGAGACCGTTTATAAATCACTTTCTTCATATAAAAGTATTAATTCTGTTTTGCATAGTTACTTTTATGTATTTTTTAGAAAATGTAATCATTTCGACTCTATGACATGGTTCCTGCATGGTTTGTGGTGGGACGTAAATTATATGTTTTACGCGTTTCAAAACGCTGAACGAGCGTTCTACAGTTACAGGCATTGTTAATAGATCGACGCGGACCGTGAGAGAGAGAGAGAGAGAGAGAGAGAGAGAGAGAGAGAGAGAGAGAGGGGAGTTTGTATAATCTAGAACTTCGACGATCGAGCTTGGAACAACTTCATGCATTTTCCAGTTAGCATGGAACGTTTTAATTCGATCTATGTTCGACAAGTCTGTTCCATATAATAATCAAAATTGATTATGTACACTTTGTATATCGTTATCCTATTGTATTTAAATATGTATGTTCACATGAATAACCTATCGGATGTCTCTAGCAGAATAAAGAACTTTAACTTGAACTTGGAGATGTCTGAATATTCTGGTTTTTGCAGCCACGGGTATGATCGCGGATATACACTTGGATGATTATTTTCCTCGAAAGTTTTCTCGAGATTCGCTTTTGATATTTTTCAAGAATGATTTGATATTGCTTTGAATCGACATTATGATCTACATAAAGTTAAAATTTGCATGGTTAAATAAATCCGAAATGCAAAATACAAAATCAAAATGTTTTTGGAATTTGTTCACGTTATTCCTCATTTCAAAAAAGAAGATCTGTCATTGGTTTCTAATCATAGACCGGTATCTTTGTTTATCTTGTGTTAGTAAAATTATGGAAAGAATCATTTTTAAACATTTGTAAAGCTATTTTCATACGAACGATTTATTTTATCGATATCAAGCCAGTTTTTTTTACCAGGTCATTCCATTGTTTATCAACTACTATAGTCTATCCCAAGTTATTGCTTCCATCACTTTTTGATGATTTTTAATAAAAATATACATACCTGTGAAAGAAGTACAGTTGAAATCGATGAAATGGAAAATATCCAAGATATCTTCATTGACAAATTATCCATTTTCACTCATAAAAGTTTACAGGAACGAAACAAATTCCTTATGGAGATTTATAATGGGAAATGTTTACATCTTTTCTCCATTCGGAAGTTATCGGGACACCTCGCGCAATATTTCAACGTTATCATCCGGGTTTGATAATGGCTGATGCAATACAAAATCCCCGTAAACTTTCTATTTTGGGATGTGTATTGAAACCTGAAGCGGTAGAGGGAGCGTTTCAAAACAGATAATCTGGACATTTTTTTCATATTAGTGGATGAACGTAGTTTCAGAACAAAGGTATTTATTATTATCGAAATATCAAGCGAAAAGTGGTGGAAGCAAAAACTCGGGACAAAGTATAGAAACGTATCACAGCATTGTTCAAAATGAAGGTATGTATGATTTTTAGTGATCTGTCAAAAGCATTTGACAGAGTATGGCATAGCGGCCTTTTATTCAAGTTACAAACCTATGGAGTATCTGGTGATTTTCTTAGGTGGTTTTCTAGTTACCTAAGTCAAAGGTCCCAAAATGTTATGTATAAAGATCTTTTGTCAAGCAAATCAGAAATATCTGCTTGTGTAAACCAGGGATCTGTGTTAGGACCACTTTTATTTTTTACATATCAATGATGTGGTGGTTAATATGTTATCAATGTGTAGATTATTTGCTGAAGAGAATTCGCTTCAATATTCTTCAAACAACATACTTGACATTGAACATATTTTAAATCATTATTTAAAAACTTTAGAATCGTGGTCCAAAAAGTGGCTTCTCAAATTCAACGAAGGTTTTTTTTTTTTTTTACTAAGAAGCATAACTCTGCTTTACCTAAATTATTTTTTGAAGGCAATACAATATAGTTTGTCCCTACTCGTCGCCATTTAGGACTTTTATTATCACAAAATCTCAGCTGATCTGAATACATTGATGGTATTGTCATATGTTAAAAGTTTTGAATTTACCGGGTGGCAGTAAATACAAAATTTACAACATGACAGTATTGTAAACTCTACATACAAAAAATTAGGACTTGAAAAAAACTTAAGTATAAAATTGGTATAGAGAACATCTCTTTAAATTATATATTTCATTTTTAATAGACCTACCCTTGAATTTGCTTCAATTGTGTGGGATGGCTGTTCTGTGAATGATGCAGACAAACTTGAAAATGTTTAATTGTGTGCTGCTCGAATTGTTACTGGGTTGCCAATTTTTGTATCAAGGGAAGCGTTTTATTTAGAAACAGGGTGGGAAATTTTACAAACCAGACGCTACATCGCTAAGATGACAACTATATTCAAATTTAACATGCATGGAGACTTTGCCTGACATTATTCGATATTATTCCTAGCAAGAGGGAAAATAAATCACAATACAACACACGAAACAAGGACCAGTTTAATGTTCCTAAGTGTAGGTTAGATTTACTAAAAAAAATAAAAATCAGTTGTACCCAATGCTGCTAATCAGTGGAATTCACTAAATGTAGAAGCCAGAACAGTGTCATGTACAAATTTTGATTCCCGATAATCTAAATTTTTGTAAAGGACACGATAACCTGTCCTTTACAAAAATTTAGATTATCGGGAATCAAAATTTGTACATGACAAGTAATTTTGTATGTTTTATTTGATAAAATGAAATATATCGGAAAGGACAACAGCCACCTCAATCAATTTGTTTTGCAAACATATGCCTTATGTTACGAAACCCCCTATTTATTTTTCTTTTGGTAAACGGTGTACCAACACAATTCATACAAAGCTGAGACACAACTAAATTAAGATCTTTGTATAAACGTAATATTATAAATAATCCGCGCCGTTGTGTTTATATAAATGTGGTCAAACAGAAGATGTGTATTTATCATTTTTTTTTCTTGCATAAACTACTCTAGAGCGAGAAACAACATGTTTGATCAATTATTTATGCTAGATTTAGTCAATATTGATACTAATTTACTTTTATATGGTAACGACAACCTACCTTTACATATTAACAAAAGCATTTTTGCTTCTGTGCAAAAGTTTAATGACGAATCTTTGAGATTCAAATAATTTTTCTTTGTGACTATCAATGTTATGATATATTTTCTTTTGTTCAAAATTTATATGCATGACAATTATTGTTATAGTTAAGGTGAAGAACTTCATGTAGTAAGTTGTTAGAACTTGTTTCGGATCATTTTGAGTAATCAATAAAATATGTTCAAACCAATACAAAATAAATGCATGAAAATAAAAATAGCAACATTTATCTCATTTATTCAATGTTATATTAAATAAATTCATTACATTTGAAATCTTTATTGATTATTCTTCATAATATATGAAAATAAAATGGTGCATTCATTTGCGTTTTTTTGCAAAAAGGGCGCTACGCCTCTGTCGTGCTAAAAGTAGCCACTGCCACTAAAAACAACCCAAATGGAAAAGGACAGGAACAGTAACTCGATGAAGTGTTTCCTGACAGGAACAGTAACTCGGTATTTGGTTTCTATGACGTCACACTATTGTTAACGTCATAAACTGTTACTGTGTATTGCGAGATTGGTGTACAGAATTAGTAGCGATTGAAAAATGAATTTTGTTAGCAATTTGTTTAGCAGTGTTAAAAAGGTTGCGAGTCCAGTCATCGCTGTCATTCCGCCGTAAGTCTCAAATATGACTAAACTTTTATTAGTCCAGATGTCTGTTAAAAAAGCAGAGCACTCGCTAAAATTGTGTGTCGGGGAACGGGAATTTTGGCGAGCCTTTACGGGCGCCAGTTCTACTGAACTGGCCCCGTGTTTTCTGTCATATCCTCGCTAGAGACGAAGATGATTTTGATTTTTACAGTTCAATTTTCGCATCATCTTTCCTATAAATAAAGTTTGGGGAATAATTTGGATCAAAGGGAGGGGGTTGTTTATTGGTTAAAACGTATATTTCTTCGTCGCTTCTGAGATGACAAAGATTCACTTATGATTTATCTATTTCAAAACATTAGCTAAACTAGTGTTCATTTCAGGGGCATGACTCGCGATTTCGTTGGACTTTTGGGCCAGGAGATATACAGTTGTGTGGGAGGCCATCATATTCCCGTAAGTACAGATCTAGAATTTAATATGAACAAGTTATCTCGGCTCAAATCGAACTCAGTTTGTATTTTGAGATTTGGTGCATATTAGATCTATATCTGCAGTCCAAATATCAAACCGAGACAAATCTCAGACGAGATTTAAAGACGAGTAGATTACATTGAAAATCAAAATTTTATTCAATTTGTGTTATATTTTTAATAATAATAAAATGCTTTCTTTTGTGATTCATGCGGGATATGAAGATGGCGACATTGCAGAAAAAGTACATATTTATTAACCCGCGTTAACGTGTTAACTAAATTTTGTCTGCAATGATCACTACCTTCAAAACCCGCATGAATCATCAAAGAACGCATTTTATTGTTTATATTTACATCTTTCTTTTAACAAATCAATAAACTGATTGTAAAATGTAAGTTAAATTAGCTAAATTAATGTAAATGTACATCAGTAAGTTAGCTAAAAGAACAGCCATGCAAATCGTCTTTTATGGGAATTTGAGTCTGACTTCATCATGATTATTTCGTGCAGTCCGTGATTTTTCTTAGGTCGCTGTAGGTTTCGACCAATCGATAAACGGGGCGCGTTGGTTGTTTCTATAGAGCTATGAGTTATTTAAGGAATAAGGAATCATTCTTTGAGTATTATGAGGTGATAATTTCGGTCGGGGCGTGGTCAAATCCAATAAAGCCCGAAGGGCTTTATGATAGATTTGACCACGATCCGACCGAAATTATCACCTCATAATATTCAAAGAATGATTACTTATATTTATATTATTTCCAATTTGTACACTTTAAAACAACATTATTTTAAAACCAGTATTTTTTCATGTAGCACGTGCTATGTATGTGCTATGCGCAGCCAATACCGTTTAATTCTCGCTTATGCTATAAGACACGCCCATTTTGTGTCACTCATGTTTTATGAAGTTATTGGGTTTTAGGGTTCAAAATTGATTCGTAATGTTATCACAGGCAAAGACAGTTGAAAATGTAAATATACTAATATATATAGCCATCGCAGTAATTTATCGTGCTTAATAAAGATGTTATACTGTAAATTTTGAATCAACAAAACAATTTGACAATGTGTATAATTTACACCCAATGTATGTTCTTAAATGTATACATGTTTATATATCTTTTTATAGATAGCTTGCGCTAGAGATGTCTATAAATACTCGTTCTATCAAATGTTGATATTCGGCCAAACTATATCGTGGATATATATAGTGAGGCACGGTGGGGTGGGTGGGGTGAGGAGTGGGGGTGGGGGTGGGGCAGCCATTGAGGGGGTATTTCCTTGTAACGTAATTCCCTATAGCTGTCATCACCGATTGATTATCCCAGTGTTCGTTTAATCAGGCAATAAAATGTTTCGTTTTGTGGCCAATGCGGCTATATGTATTATACTTATTTATTAAAAGATAAATAGAGATAACAAGTCCTGCAGAAAATGTACATGTATATATAGATGAGTGGCCTGGCTGTTTCTGTCGGAGATATGTTCATGTCTGATCGCAAACACATTCATATCATGTATAACTGCATGCAGTAACTTTGTATGAATTATAGACTCGGACCCTTTCCACGGTAAAACTAAAATTTAATTACCGATGCAATTCCCATAAGACCTATAGGACCCCCCACCCCCCATTTCCCGGAAAAAATTATCCCTCCGACTGAACCCCCGATAAAAATTCTGAATCTGCGCATTTTGAAACAAAGTCAACAGCGTATGCCATTGTAACAAAATTACAAAATAAAATTAAAAACATCTCAGATACTTTGATAATTTTAGAATGCTGTTGCTTATGTGGGATTCTCTGGTGTGATGAGTTACCTGGATAAAATGAAGAAACTGGGAGTAGATGCTCATACTCTATGGAAGCTGATAAGTAAGAGGGTGAGTATAAATCATGAAAAGATATAGGGTTAAGCTAGCGGCTACGTGAGCGAGTAAGCGCGGCTCAGTAAGCGAGCGTAAGCGGCTCAGTGCAGTGCGAGTAAGCGAGCGGTAAGTTGTGACAAACCTCATCTAATGCGCGAACCTTATTTAATGCTTAATTATTGCGTCAATATAAAAAAAAATTGATTTTTAATTGTTTATAACTTCTTAAAATTGGATTATAAAGTTTAACAGGAGTACACATATACTTTGAATCTTTAAAGAATTAGAAAAAAAACTAGACACGATCTCGTTGCGAGCAACGAGGAGGTCTTCCGTCCGATTTTTAGAAGAAAATATGACATCATCGACTTTGATTTTCGACAAAAAAACATGATATGGAAAAAAGAGTGAAGAACTAATGCTTTTTTGTATCGCATTTTATTAGTTCTCTTATACATGTATTGCTTTTTTAAATACTTGCATTTCTTCCAATTAAGGTAGAAAAGATTAAACTTGTTTACCTCTGGCTCCTAAAAACCCTAATTAGGTAACGCAAGAGAAAATCATTATATTTTAAGGATATATAAACGTATTATACCTTATTCAGCTTAAATAACCTTTCACAAAATAGTTATTAGTAAAACGCTATAGATAAAAGACTTTAGAACCCTTTGATCCCCTAATTTAAGGGGACAGCCCCTTTTTCTTGAAATCAAATGAAAGGTCATTTAATTCTGAACACATTTTGTCAACAAGTGTTTAGAAATTCGTTACCGTTCTTGAGACATATGGGAAAGAAGGTTTTAGGGGCCGATCCTTTATCTCCTTTTAGGGGCCGATTAACGAAATTTTGAAGGTTGCATATTGTAAAGAACATCATTTTGAACAACTTTTCTTCTGTACTGCATTTCAAAATATGTTTCCTTTCTGAGAAATGGGTGATCAAATTTTGGACTTTTGACCCCTAAAAACCCCTAATTACGTAACACACGATGAAATCATTACATTGCTTGGATACATAACTCTAAGATAAACATATTTGCTTCTATAACCTTTTACAAAATATCTCTCAGTAAAGGGCTTCAGATAAAAGACTTTAGAGCCCTTTGGTCCCCTAATTTAAGGGGCCAGCCCCTTTTTCTTGATATCAAATGAAAGGACATTTAATTCTGAACACATTTTGTCAACAAATGTTTAGAAATTCGTTACCGTTCTTGAGATATATGGGAAAGAAGGTTTTAGGGGCCGATCCCTAATCTCCTTAAAGGGGCCGTTAAACGAAATTTTGAAGGTTGCATATTGTTAAGAACATCATTTTGAACAACTTTTCTTCTGTACTGCATTTCAAAATATTTTTGCTTTCTGAGATATGAATGATCGAAATTTTGGACTTTCGGCCCCTAAAAACCCTTAATTACGTAACACATGAGAAAATCATTATATTGCTTGGATACATTACTGTAAGATAAACATATTTGGTTTATAACCTTTCACAAAATATCTCTCAGTAAAGAACTACAGATTAAAGACTTTAGAGCCCTTTGGTCCCCTAATTTAAGGGGCCAGCCCCTTTTTCTTGATATCAAATGAAAGGTCTTGTATATAAAAACTTTTTTTACATTACATGTTTTAACAAAATATTTTTCAGAAAAGAGATAAACAAAGAAAACCAGAAAAAATAACGACGTTTTTTTAATCTCAATTTTCGGGTCCAGGCGAGCTTCGGCGCCTTTCAAGCTAGATCAAATTGAAAATAAAATTACAAATCTACAATCTTTCGTCTACTGTCCCTGAAAGTTTGAACTCAATATCTTTTATAGTTTAGGAGATCTTAGAGGGACAAGCCACCCCTCTGAAAATCGCTAAAACGTCCATTTCTCAAAAATGGAAGTGACGTCATCAATAAAATCAAAAACCTATAAGGTTCAGATAACTATCTATCAGATCTGAAAGTTTCATGAAAATCTGTGGAGCCGTTTCTGAGAAATCGCGTGCACAAAATTTGTAAGAAAAAAAAGAAAAATAATAATAACTAGACACGATCTCGTTGCGAGCAACGAGGAGGTCTTCCGTCCGATTTTTAGAAGGAAACATGACATCATCGACTTTGATTTTCGACAAAAAAACATGATATGGAAAAAAGAGTGAAGAACTAATGCTTTTTTGTATCGCATTTTATAAGTTCTCTTATATTGCTTTTTTAAATACTTGCATTTCTTCCAATTAAGATAGAAAAGATTAAACTTTTTTACCTCTGGCTCCTAAAAACCCTAATTAGATAACACAGGAGAAAATCATTATATTGTTAGGATATATAAAGGTATTATACCTAATTCAGCTTAAATAACCTTTCACAAAATAGCTCTTAGTAAAACGCTATAGATAAAATACTTTAGAGCCCTTTGGTCCCCTAATTTAAGGGGCCAGCCCCTTTTTCTTGAAATCAAATGAAAGGCACTTAATTCTAAACACATTTTGTTCAACAAGTGTTTAGAAATTTGTTACCGTTCTGGAGATATATGAGAAAGAAGGTTTTAGGGGCCGATCCCTAATCTCCTTTTAGGGGCCGTTTAACGAAATTTTGAAGTTTGCATATTGTTAAGAACATCTTTTTGAACAACTTTTCTTCTGTACTGCATTTCAAAATACTTTTCCTTTCTGAGATATGGGTTATCAAAATTTTCAGCTTTCAGCCCCTAAAAACCCCTAATTACGTAACACATGATAAAATCATTACATTGCTTTGATACATAACTGTGAGATAAACATATCTGCTTCTATAACATTTCACAAAATATCCCTCAGTAAAGGGCTATAGATATAAGACTTTAGACTCCTCTGGTCCCCTAATTTAAGGGGCCAGCCCCTTTTTCTTGATATTAAATAAAAGGTCACTTAATTTTAAACACATTTTGTTCAACAAGTGTTTAGAAATTTGTTACCGTTCTGGAGATATATGAGAAAGAAGGTTTTAGGGGCCGATCCCTAATCTCCTTTAAGGGGCCGTTTAACGAACTTTTGAAGGTTGCATATTGTTAAGAACATCATTTTGAACAACTTTTCTTCTGTACTGCATTTCAAAATATTTTTCCTTTCTGTGATATGGGTGATCGAAATTTTGGACTTTCGGCCCCTAAAAACCCTTAATTACGTAACATATAATAAAATCATTACATTGCTTTGATACATAACTGTGAGATAAACATATTTGCTTCTATAACATTTCACAAAATATATCTCAGTAAAGAAATACAGATTAAAGACTTTAGAGCCCTTTGGTCCCCTAATTTAAGGGGCCAGCCCCTTTTTCTTGATATCAAATGAAAGGTCTTGTAAATAAAAACTTTTTTTACATTACATGTTTTAACAAAATATTTTTCAGAAAAGAAATAAACAAAGAAAACCAGAAAAAATGACGACGTTTTTTTAATCTCAATTTTCGGGTCCAGGCGAGCTTCGGCGCCTTTCAAGCTAGATCAAAATGAAAATAAAATTACAAATCTACAATCTTTCGTCTACTAACCCTGAAAGTTTGAACTCAATATCTTTTATAGTTTAGGAGATCTTAGAGGGACAAGCCACCCCTCTGAAAATCGCTAAAACGTCGATTTCTCAAAAACGGAAGTGACGTCATCAATAAAATCAAAAACCTATAAGGTTCAGATCACTATCTATCAGATCTGAAAGTTTCATGAAAATCGGTTGAGCCGTTTCTGAGAAATCGCGTGCACAAAATTTGTAAGAAAAAAAAGAAAAATAATAATAATAACTAGACACGATCTCGTTGCGAGCAACGAGGAGGTCTCCCGTCCGATTTTAAGAAGGTGATATGACATCATCGACTTAGATTTTCGACAAGAAAACATGATCTGTAAAAAGGAGTGGAGTACTAATACTTTTCTGGATCGCTTTTTTTTTAAGGTCTCTTACGCTGCTTTTTTAAATACTAGCATTTCTTTCAATTGAGATAGACACGATTTAGGTTTTTACTTCTGGCTCCTAAAACACCTAGTTAGGTAACGCATGAGTAATCATGATATTGTTAGGATATATAAACATATTATACCTAATTTTCCTTTCATAACCCTCACAAAATATCTCTTAGTAAACAGCTACAGATAAAAGACTTTAGGGCCCTCTGGTTCCCTAATTTGAGGGACCGGCCCCTTTTTCTTGATATCAAATGAAAGGTCATTTAATTCTAAACACATTTTGTTCAGCAAGTGTTTAAAAATCCGTTACCGTTTTAAAGATATACGGCAAAGATCGTTTTAGGGGCCGATCCCTTATCTCCTTAGAGGGCAGTTTAACGAAATTTTGAACATTGTATATTGTTTAGTACATCATTTTGAACATCTTTCCTTTTATAGTGCATTTCAAAATATTTTTCCTTTCTAAGATATAGGTGATCAAAATTTTGGATTTTTGACCCCTAAAAACCCCTAATTTCGTAGCATATGATAAAATCATTATATTGATTGGATACCTAACTGTAAGACAAACATATTTGCTTCTATAACCTTTCACAAAATATCCCTCAGTAAAGGGCTACATGTATAAATAAAATACTTTAGAGCCCTCTGGTCCCCTAATTTAAGGAGCCAGCCCCTTTTTCTTGATATCAAAAGAAAGGTTATTTAACTCTAAACACATTTTGTTCAACAAGTGTTTAGAAATTTGTTACCGCTCCTGAATATGTGGGAAAAAACATTTTAGGGGCTGACCCCTAATCTCCTTTATAGGGGCCGTTTAACGAAATTTTGAAGGTTGCATATTGTTAAGTGCATCGTTTTGAGCAACTTTCCTTCTATACTGCATTTCAAAATATTTTTTCTTTCTAAGATATGGGTGATCAAAATTTTGGACGTTTGGCCCCTAATAACCCCTAATTACACAAGACATGATAAAATCATTACATTGCTTGGATAAATAACTGTAAGTTAAACATATATGCTTCTATAACCTTTCACAAAATATCTCTCAGTAAAGTGCTACATATAAAATACTATAGAGCCGTCTGGTCCCCTAATTTAAGGGGCCAGCCCCTTTTTCTTGATATCAATCTCAAGGTCCTTTAATTCTAAACACATTTTGTTCAACAAGTGTTTAGAAATTCGTTACCGTTCTTGAGTTATATGGAAAAAATATTTTAGGGACCGACCCCCTATCTCCTTATAGGGGCCGTTTAACGAAATTTTGAATGTTGCATTTTGTTAAGTACATCATTTTGAGCAACTTTCCTTCTATACTGCATTTCAAAATATTTTTCCTCTCTGAGGTATGGGTGATCAAAATTTTGGACGTTTGGCCCCTAAAACCTCTAATTACGTAACAAATGATAAAATCATTACATTGCTTGGATAAATAACTGTGAGATAAACATATTTGCTTCTATAACCTTTCACAAAATATCTCTCAGTAAAGTGCTACGATAAAAGACTTTAGAGCCCTCTGGTTCCCTAATTTAAGGGGCCAGTCCCTTTTTCTTGATATCAAATGAAAGATTGTTTAATTTTAAAAACATTTTGTTCAACAAGTGTATAGAAAATCGTTACCGTTCTTGAGATATTTGGAAAAGAACGTTTTAGGGGCTGACCCCTAATCTCCCTATAGGGGCCGTTAAACGAAATTTTGAAGGTTGGATATTGTTAAGGAGATTATTTTGAACATCTTTTCTTCTGTACTGCATTTCAAATTATTTTTCCTTTTTGAGTTATGGGTGATCAAAATTTTGGACTTTTGACCCCTAAAAACCCCTAATTACGTAATGCATGATAAAATCATGACATTGCTTGGATACATAACTGTAAGATAAACATATCTGCTTCTATAACCTTTCACAAAATATCTCTAAGTAAAGGGCTACAGATAAAAGACTTTGGAGCCCTTTGGTCCCCTAATTTGAGGGGCCAGCCCCTTTTTCTTGATATCGAATGAAAGCTCTTATAAATATAAACTTTTTTTACGTTACATGTCTTAACAAAATATTTTTCAGAAAAGAGATTAACAAAGAAAACCAGAAAAATTTACGACGTTTTTTTAGTCTCAATTTTCGGGACCAGCCGAGCTTTAACGCTTTTTGAGCATGACAATTATGAATGCCAAATGACACATCTACAATCTCTTGTCTACAATCCCTGAAAGTTTGAACTCCATATCTTTTACCGTTTAGGAGTAGATCCCTGGACAAGCCAACCCTCTGAAAATCGCAAAAACGTCATTATCTCAAGAACGGAAATGACGTCATCAAAATAAAAAAATCTATATTAAGTTAAGATATATCTAGCAGATCTGAAATTTTCATGAAAATCGGCAGAGCCGTTTTTGAGAAATCGCGGGCACAAAATTTGTAAGAAAAAAAAAGAAAAATAATTAGACACATTTGGTTCAATAAGTGTTTACAAATAATGTACTGTTCTCGAGATATCTGGAACAGATCGATTTAGGGGCCAACAATATAACTCTTTTTAGTGGCCGGATAACAAAGAAATTACAGTTGCATATCGATAAAAAAAATTATTTTGAGCATCTTTTGCTCAATATTGCTTTTCAAAATTTTTCTTCATTTTGAGATATTGATGATCACAATTTTGGACTCCTGGCCCCTAAAAATCCCTTATTACATAACAGAGGAGCAAACACTTATCATGTATAGATAACCAACGCTACGATGAACGTAGTTGCTTCTATAACATATCACAAAATATTTCACAGTTAAAAGTTATTAATAAAAGACTTAAGAGCCCTTTTGGCCCCTAATTTGAAGGGCCAGCCCCTTTTTCTTGATGTCAAATAAAAGCTCTTGTCATTTTAAACACATTTGGTTCAATAAGTATTTACAAATTATGTACTGTTCTCGAGATATCTGGAAAAGATCGATTTAGGGGCCAACACTATAACTCCTTTTAGGGGCCGGATAACAAAGAAATTATGGTTGCATATTGTTAAACACATTATTTTGAGCATCTTTTGCCCTATATTGCTTTTCAAAATTTTCCTCCATTTTGAGATATTGAAGATCAAAATTTCTGATTTCTGGCCCCTAAAAATCCCTAATTACGTAACAAAGGAGTAAATAATTGACATGTTAAGGTCAATGACGTTATGATGAACATAATTGCTTCTATAATGTATTACAAAATATTTCACAGTTAAAAGTTATATCTTAAAGACTTTGGAGCCCTCTCGGCCCCTAATTTGAAGGGCCAGCCCCTTTTTCTTGATGTCATATGAAAGATCTTGACGTTATTAAGTTTTTTTGTTCTACATGTTTTACCAAAATACTATCGAGAAAAAAGATATTGAAAGAAAACCACCAAAATTCATGACGCTTTTTTAACCGTAAATTTCGAGCTCGGGCGAGCTTCGGCGCTTTTGGTCACAGGTCAATGTATATACCACATGTCAGATCTTCAACATTTCGTCTACAATCCCTGAAAGTTTGAACTCAATATCTTAAATCGTTTAGGAGTTTACCCCTGGACAAGCCGACCCTCTGAAAATCGCTCAATTGTTAAAATCTCAAAACCGGAAGTGACGTCATCATTAAAAAAAATTTCCAATAAGGTTCAGATCATTATCTATCATATCTGAAAGTTTCGTGTAAATCGCTCGAGTAGTTTCTGAGAAATCGCGTACACAAAATTTGTAAGAAAAAAAAAGAAAAATAATAATAACTAGACACGATCTCGTTGCGAGCAACGAGGAGGTCTTCCGGTCGATTTTTAGAAGGTGAAATGACAAGAAAACATGATCTGGAAAAAGGAGTGAAGTGCTAATGCTTTTCTGTATCGCTTTTTATAAGTTCTCTTACGTTGCTTTTTTAAATACTTGCATTTCTCCTAACTGAGATAGAAAAGATTAAACTTTTTATCCCTGGCCCCTAAAACCCCTAATTAGATAACGCATAAGTAAACCCTTACATTGTTAGAATATATAAGCGTTTTATACCAAATTTTGCTTTTATAACCTTTCACAAAATATCTCTCAGTAAACGGCTACAGATAAAAGACTTTAAAGCCCTCTGGTCCCTTAATTTGAGGGGCCAGCCCCTTTTTCATGATATCAAATAAAAGGTTATTTAATTCAAAACACAGTTTGTTTAACAAGTGTTTATAACCTTTCACAAAATTTCCCTCAGTAAAGGGCTATAGATAAAAGACTTTAGAGCCCCTGATCTCTTAATTTTAGGGGTCATTCCCTTTTTCTTGATATCAAATGAAAGGTCGTTTGATTCTTAACACGTTTTGTTCAACAAGTGTTTAGAAATGTGTTACCGTTCTTGTGACATATGGGAAAGAATGTTTTAGGGGCCGATCCCTTATCACCTTTTAGGGGCCGTTTAACGAATTTTTGAAGATTGCATATTGTTAAGTACATCATTTTGTATATTACTGCTAATAAATTATGCAATGACATCTATAGCCAAAAAATCATTCATTTTCACAATATATACTACTTATGGTACAAAATCCACTCAAAATTACACTTAAATGAGAAATCTGAAAATACCATGTAGTCTTGAAGGTTGCACGGGACAGTTTTTTTGATACAATTCATTTTAGCCAGGGGATGCGTGTCTTCGGAACTCTGTAACTAGAATTTCCTCAGTTCCCATTCAGCACAAATACCTTTAATTCACTCTTTATAAGACCAATCACCACTTTCTGAAGAAAATTACTAGTCAAAACCTGTAAAATTTTCTACATACTGGTTTTTATGAGATTTTGACCCTTTCACATTTTGCAAATTTTTCATGATTTTTCAGCATTTTAGACCTCCCCCAGCTAATTCCCTGCAAAGGGTTGACCTTCCGTACCGTGTGCATGTTGCACCATCACATGTCAGAAACTTACCGGTGTATAGGTTACAATGTCCCATCCACCTTCTTTTTGTGTTATTTTACCTCCCGTCTGTAACTTGCGATTTCACTGTGTAAAGTCAACACAACAGTCATAGCCGCAGGTTTCGCATTTTACTTCTGATTCTCATGTACCTAACATTTGGGGCCTACATATCGCATATCAATTTCAACAATTGACATCCCTCTAACTAATGATAATCATTAAAAATCATTTCATGAATTTTAGCAACACTCATAAGCCTTCAAATAAAGCAATTCTTAATTTTACAGAAATCCAAAACTGTCCCTTGCTACCTTAGATCATGACATCATCTCTATTTTAAAAAACCCGTACGTAAAATGTAATCATATTAAATTAACCTGTACAGTAGCATTTCGTTTGGTATAACCAACACCGTTTTTATATACATGTAGTTGTTTATATAATATATACTAATATAGAGTATCATTAAATCACAATATGCTAAACAAGAGTTTTCAAGTAAAAGGGCTGTTCACCATGCACGTGTGTAATGCCAATTTAAAAATAGAGTAGCCATATGGCCATATTTGAACGGTGGATATAGGGAAGGGGGGGGGCATCGCAACAAGTTATTACATATTGTCTATTACGGAACTGTAAGTAATAATTGGTATTGAATTATCATCATTACCAAAGAATCATCACTTTGGATTTAAATACACACATGCATATATTCATATAGCTGGAATATTTACTGGAGGAATTAAATTGCCGTCAAGTCTGTGTGTTCATTCGATAAATATTTTTTAAACACCCGATCCAAAATATAATATAATTATGTAGTTGTTACAAAACATATGTCATAAACGTCATTTGACCTCCTCCCCATAGATCTATGTCAATGGATGAGTTTATTGAATGATTCAAACCTCAGTCGTTGCGTGAATGGTAAAGCAGGACTTCGCGCCATAATATGTCCCATTCATAGTTTTTGCGCGCCGATTAGTGGACGAGTCCAAATTGGGATCATGAGAATACTCCAGAGCAAACCGTGTGTACGTAGCATCGGCGGGGGGGGGGGGGGCTGCTACCCCTTTTTTTGCAGCAGAAACTTTTCTTAACTTTACATAAAAAATAGAAATATCGTGAATTTGCCCGCCCCCTCCACATTTGTCGGAACTTTTAAAAAAAGAAATTCTAATTGAATTGAATTGGAATTGCAATTAGGATTTTCTTACGTGATTTTGAGAATTGACCTTTTTTTCAATTGCTTGTCTGGATGTTTCGGATGAAGCTGCCTCTACACACTTTCAAAAACAATGTTGTATGTGCTTGAATATCCTTTCCTATTTCTTATAGGAAATAAAAACAAATGATTTTCAGTTGATTTTGCATTTCAATATAACAAATAAAATTTGAAAATTTGACTGCTTTATCTTCCGCTTTCAAGCTTACATGAAATTATTTGATTCCTCGATTAATTAGAATTTATGAAATAATTTAATTTCAAGTGATATACATGTACATGCACTAGATGGAAAAAAAGACTGAAATTTCTTCTTAAATCTGCACGTTCCGTTTATGAATTTATGATCAGCAAAGAAAATTAAAATTCATTCCTTATAAGATAGCCAAATTGATACATGCATATGCTTTCATTGAATAATTTTGTTTAGTCAGGCAAGCTTTTTGAAAAGCTATCACTTGTGGTATATAACGGGATGTTTTGCACGTAAACATGTAATGTCCTCCTGATCTGATTCGCTCTCAGATGGTTCGCCCCGTGATGTTCTACATTATGTATATAAAACATATACATGTAAATGTAAAGTAAATAGACCACGATATTTATGAAATTAATATCCTTAAGAGTTTTTGTTCGATATAAAACATTATTTGAAGTACACATGTCATAACACATTATTAAATTAATATTATCATTAATGAAACAGTAATACAATAGATAATTGAAGTACATATTAATTATTATCTGATATAACACCATAATTTATTCATATAATTGATTAAAAAACCACTTATCTCATTATGAATTAACAACGCCTATTACATGTAGCTTGTACATGTACAAGTCAACACCGTCTAAATTAGCGGGAGACTTGAGCATGCAGATAATGGCGAGACAAGTGATAATTATGAGACCAAGGGTAATGTTTATATTATTTGGCCGTTAAATCTAATAAAAATTAGTGAGTAAGTGTAACAAAGTTCACAGAAATGGTTTCTTTGTTTTAAAATGTTAAATTCAGTTGTTGATATATAAAGAAGAATTGAATGACATTATGTGTCCTCTACTCGCTAGCTCCCCTTCTGCCCGAATCTAGAGCTAACAAAACTTATACACCGAATATATTAAACACTTTTTCTAACAGAATAATAAAGAATGAAATCATAAATGAGTTTGCTTTTTAATGAATCGCGCGACCATTCAGAAAAGGCTAAACCGATAGTGCATGTGACCGCTATTATTTTACGGCCTGAATCTAAACAAATCTTGTTTAGACAATCATGTGTATATTACACCACTGGTTTCTTAAATTCTTCGGTGTTATTGGGCATCGGTTAGTTTTATCGTGTCAGCACCTACCGCACACATGTATTCTTGAACGCTTTTAAATTTTATTTTCAAAAATCGCTTTACTACCTACACATTGCTTAACTCTCTCTCTCTCTCTCTCTCTCTCTCTCTCTCTCTCTCTCTCTCTCTCTCTCTCTCTCTCTCATATAACTCAAAAAGAAAAGACCTCTAATATTTTGTTATGCAAATTAATCTTCACAGATTACAGACAAAAAAGATAGGTTGGATCAGGCATGGTGTGTATATATTTTACATTTGTTGAAGTGTGTAGTGTGAATGAATTAAATTCTGCAGCAAAATGTCAGAAATAGACACGGATAAATGTATTTATTTTTCAACTCGTACGATTGTTTGTAAAAAGTAGTATTATATTCATTGGTGACTTTTTTTACACACTATCATTTAAATCAGTGTTAAATCAAAGGTTAGATGCATGATCTTTAACCAATATGATTTAAAAACAATTATTTTACACAAAGAATCAATGGACATTTACATGTGTCATCACACAGAAACACACAAAGCCTGTGTCTTAGACTACCGTGGATAGGTTGTCCGCTAGCGCGGCATCTCCTCGGCCACATGTGCGAGGGATGTTTTATGTAAGTGTATACACAACGTGGTTGGTTTAAAACGTTTGCAATTTAACAAATTAATTTTATTTTCCAACAATAAAACTATTTTATAACATAGACAAGATCACAAAGAACACCTTTTTTCAATGACAGTTATACTACCTAACATTTTTTAATAAGGAAGCTAAACAGCATAACTTCGTAAGTTAAGGTTTAATTTTTTTTTTAAACTTTAATATATCGTTAAAATCTTCTTTGTGTTTGCATCTAAATAAATAAACCCATGCAACACAGCAAGGCGCAAATCTTGTGTATTAGATAACAGCAGACCGCTAGCTAGTCCAGTCGCGACCTATTTTCTCGGCCGCGGGCGAGTTATCGGATGCGTAATTGTTCACATACATGTACACAGCTCGGAATCCAGCTAGATTTTAAATGTTGTGCAGTATACGAATGCATTGCATAGAAGTATTTTCTTTATCCGTAATGTATTTCACTAGAATTTAAACATCTCTTTCAGTATGTAAGCTGGTAACTGTCTATAGTAGCCTTATGTCAGTTATACGCATAAAGACCTCGTTTACTATGCTAACGAGAACAGATACATGGTAACAAGTCTAGCTTTTTACACTCATATTACGCAATACCCGAACAAAATATTATTGACACGACATTGATAAGATCATAATGAGCAACTTTTCCAGCGACAGCCATATCGAAATCTTAACCGCTTTTGAGTTATAGAGCGAAAACTTTCAAGGGCTCTAGGCTCCTAATTTGAAGGTCCAGCTCAATTTGCTTGATGTCAAATGAGAGATCTTGATTTTATAAAAAAAATTTGTTCTATATGTTTTAACAAAATACTATCGAGAAAATAGATATTCGACGAAAACCAGGAAAAATTATGACGCTTTTTTAACCTTAACTTTCGAGCTAGGGCGAGCTTCGGCGCTATTGGTCAGAGAACAACATAAATACCACATGTCAGATCTACAACTTATCGTCTACAATTCCTAAAATTTTGAACTCAATATCTTAAATCGTTTAGGAGTTTACCCCTGGACAAACCGACCCTCTGAAAATCGTTAAATTGTATATATCTCAAATCCGGAAGTGACGTCATCATTAAAAAAAATTTGCAATAAGGTTCAGATCATTGTCTATCAGATCTGAAAGTTTCATGTAAATCGGCCGTGTAGTTTTGGAGAAATCGCGTGCACAAAATTTGCAAGAAAAAAAATAATAGGGAAAAATAAACCGAACGAAAACAATAAGGTCTTCCGTTGGAAAACGGAAGACCTTAATAATAATAGGGAAAAAGAAACCGAACGAAAACAATAAGGTCTTCCGTTGGAAACGGAAGACCTTAATAATAATAATAGGGAAAAAGAAACCGAAGAATAACAATAAGGTCTTCCGTTGGAAACGGAAGACCTTAATAATAATAATAATAATAGGGAAAAAGAAACCGAAGAATAACAATAAGGTCTTCCGTTGGAAACGGAAGACCTTAATTATACGTTTATACATGCATGGAATTTAGTTTTATAATTTAATCTGTCCTCGATCCCCTGTATGTACCTATTTTCCTTCATATCTAATAAATATTCATGCTTAATCTCTGCACGACAATTAAGTTGTCAATTATTGTAGTTCTAGAACATGTATTATATAAGTTAAAACCTATCAAATCATATACATGAATCATGCAAGGTAATATCGAAAACTATAATAGGACTTGGACTGCCCGTCCCATCCCAACTGGATCATAACAATATCCCTCTCCCTAACCCACACCAACTGGGATTTACTCTAGATTCGCGCATGAATTGAATTGATTTTTTGTAGAATGTCAGGCCATTCAAGCGGGTCCCCAGACTTCCTCCTCGATCCCCCGATATGCCCCCACGCATCTTTGAACGATGGGGGCGGCTGGTGTGGGACAGCGAGGACATATATGGGAAGGATACAGATGAAGAGGGCAATGTAATCCTCCCTAGAGCCACCCAGAGGTCTAATCTAAAGAAGGGGGAGAGGGAGTCAGCCGGGGGCGGCTACCAAGGAATCAAACGCGTAGATTTCTGCGTCAAACAAGGTCACCCCCAGGATCAGCAGCCTCCCGTTCCTCGACCCACAATAGAAGAGCTGCGCGCGCAGTGGATCGAGGAAGAAGAGGAAGAGTGGGAGAGAGAGGAGATAGAGAGATTGTTGAAGTTTGAAGAGGAGTTAAGGAAGGCAGAGAAAGATAGGGGGAGTACCGAAGTTTAGATTTATAGTGCAGTGGAATTTCATTTTTTTTTTATTTTACGAAGCGCTCTTTTATTTATTTATTTTTGATTTTTTGAATTTTCTTTTAAAGGAAGGCTTATTAGTTTTGGAATGTTAATTATACGCGCGTTAATTTCACGGAAAACGTTTCGTGTGAGATTCCTTATTTTTAAAACCGCTTGATTTTGGTTTTTTTGGATTTTGTTTTCAGTATTCCTGCATTTTCGCGAATTATGCCCCCTTTAAGTTCCATTTGGGAACTTATATAATCTGTCGATCGTCTATCGCTTTGATTATTCTCCATGTTCATTTTCTATCAGCAGTTCGATCATTTGATTGCGGCGTCATAGTTTTATACGTCTGATGAATTTTGTAGTATATTGCGGGAGCGCTCTTCCGGCAATTCTTTTAGAAAGTCAGAAAACATTTTTGTTTTCGAAACATTTTTTTAGGGGGGGGGGGGTAGAGTAGGTTTCTGGTCATGCAAAATGTCGTTTTTTTCCACTTCAGACCAAAAACGATGATCCGTTGTGAATTCTTGAATTATAATAAGCAATTTAGTGTACATCCGAGACATGGGAATTGTGTCTTAGTTCTGGTTGCACTGGAAGAAAAAACAAAGGTGAAATTTAGGAACACTAACCTTCTATTAATAAACAATGTAGTTTCTGGGCAGGGGGTGTTGGGTTAGAATTTGGCCCGCCGCCAAGTTGCAAGTGTTTGGTCCCCCTACTGCGACGCTGGGTTGAAGCACAGTGGCCATCAGCGGGGAAAAGACGGTCGTATATAAAGGGTGTTGTGGGGTGCATGTTGATGAGAACTGCTTGGATCATCGCAAGTCCCACCAAAAAAGAAACTCGACGGTCAAAAAAATGAAATGGAGATGTCTTTGAAAGAAAGACTCTAAAGTCTTGTGGATGTAGATTTTTCCCAGCAAGGTGGGTGAATGTCAGTGAGTCTTTCTCCTTTCCTAGTCTGCTTGTGAACGAATATATGCATGTATATTGCCACTGATTTTAAAATGCGTTTGATTCTTCTTTCTCTTTATAAGGTTTGTAAACTATTGAACTATTGAATTAAAGAGACAGAATGTGAATTAGAGCTACGATGATCTAGCGTAAGCAGTAAAACTGTACAATTCCCCCCCCCCCCCACCGATTCTTTGAAAATGTGTTTCTCGTGTGCTCTCGTGGTCTTTTATGAAAGATTTGGACTGTTTATAATAATTATCATAATCTTCTCAATAGCATATTGTGTTAAAAATATATGACTATTGTAATTAATCTGACGTTATGTCTAGTCATAGTTGAAATCGGCCCAACCATGCCAGCGGCATCAGCTTTAGGTCAAAATGGCCGCTGCGACCATGATTCTGATGAGGCGGATTCTGATTGGATAAAAGAGTTAATTTTTGGTTCATGACCTGAAAGGCTGTTTCCGGATGATTGGTCAAACTCTGCATTGTTTATATTTAAATTTTGGAAGATATGGGTATGTGTAATAGAAATATTCATGCAGTAACTGCATTTTATTGATCTTGGGAATTAGAAGCAAACTCATAAGCTCAATTTCTCGACAAAAATAAAATAACATTGTATTTATACTTGACACCCCCCCTCCTCCACTATTGCTCCGTTGTATATTGTGATCGATGCATTGAATGAATTTTGATTCTGATATAAAAATATAAAAAACTTGAACATGTGATAATTTTTTATTATTATATTGTAACTTTATTAACCCACTAGGTCATCAAAAATTCGAATTAACAAATAATCAGTGCATGCATCACAATATGTCACCATTGGGGGGGGGGGGGGAGGCGGAGGACGGGTAGGGGGAATTAAAAATTTAAACATCATGGATTAAATATTGTGTTGATTCTGGATCCATCCCATCACAAAACAAATGTTCAAAACCTTGGATAGATATTTTGAGGTTGTGTTTGTAAATTTTTGAAGATGTATGTAATTAATTAAATATTTTAAAAAGAGAAAAAGTGAAATCGCCCAACGTGGGGCTCGAACCCACGACCCCGAGATTAAGAGTCTCGTGCTCTACCGACTGAGCTAGCCGGGCACATGTGAAATATAGAAATGAAAAAAGTAAATAAATATATTATTTTAAATACTTTTAAAATACTTTATATGAAGCCTCATTGATAACTTCACTTAACAATATGATAATAAATTATTGTTTCCATCTACCACACACAAAGTTATTTTTGTTGTATGACTTTTTGCCATATTTTTTCAAGGACCTAAGGGACCCACGTGGCTTGGGTACACGAGTAGAAAAGCCGGGTTGTTTAGTCGGTTCGTGAATTGACAGAGCTCGAGAAACTTGAAGGTAGGTAGATTAGAAGCTATTGTCTCGCATTTCGTTAAATTTTCACTTTGAATGCAATTCAGACAGCTGCAGTTGTTTTATAGACAGGTCAGAAAGGCGTACTTACGTTGTTATGTTTTTAATTACCTTATCAACAAAGCAGCCTTAGGCTAGATCGAGAACAGTACTGTCACCAAAAAAAAAAATTCAAGATTTGATCAACCCAGGCCTTATTCTATATTTAAGCAACGATCAATAAATGTATGTGTTTTAAAAATGTCTTATTATATATAATGAAAATGAGCAGCAATGTAAAAATGTCGAAATCCCAATCATGTGGAAAGAGGCGGGGCAATTTGGAACAAAATAGTATTCTGTATATATATAGAAGTGGAAAGGTATACATGTAGTATTCTTGAAGGCTTTCGTCTGTAAACTTACCTAAGTAGAATTATAAAAAAAAAAAAAGGATGTCACCCTTTTTGTCAAACATTAAATTTATCTTTGGTTTTATTCATATTTACACTGTCATGTTATTTTACAGTTTCCCTACAATGAAATATGAGAATTCAAAAAAGTATAAATAAAACATATAGTTTGAAATATGTATTTTTCAACAGAAAGGTTATCCGGTAGTCTTTTAAAAAGTGAATGAAATATGGCATATTTTTGCGCAGTAAATGCAAGCAAGTTACACCTAAGTATTGTATTGCAAGTAAGATAAACAAATTGTGCATGAGCATCATAATTATTACGATTGGTGAGTTTAAGTATTTTACATTACATTAATATTGCAATGTTAAAAACATCTCCCTGAAGCTTGTTACTGCATGCTTTAATTTCCTTTATGATCTGGCATTGCTAACTAGGGGAATAAGCCAGTTTGATTTACATGCAAAACACAATGCAAGTGACTTATAAATGGGGAAAGACCTAATTAACATAAAAAAATAACATCAAATTGCTATTGGAAACAGTTGACATGTGAACAAAAAACAAGTCCGGAGACACGGTGGAAGATTTCAGAAACCACATCCTTGTGCCATACAGCAAATTAAGGAAATGTAACTTCTGAAGCATCTGAACTACATTCACCAACATCCTGGACTCCTCTTTATATTGTCCCCAATGTCAAGCTGTGGTAGATTTAACTTTAACACCACTCGTAAATAGGCACCATCACACAGGTATATAAACCATTTGGTTTCGCTACACCCGATTGCACACCTGAAACTCAAGGCCAACGTGTAGTACCGGTATTCCCTTTGTGGTCTTTGGATTTTATGCTTTTATTTCTTATTTTATGTGCATATTATGTAATGACCAGTTTATTTGAGGTCAGTATTCTCCCGGCTTGAAAAAAGTGTGTAAAATTGATAATTTCATCGAGCCGAGTAGCACAGCAAGGCAAGATGTACATCCACACAGGTGAGACCTCTACAGCGAAATACTTAAAACTGTTAAGGGGGATGTGCAGCCATCTTGTACATTTGAGGATAAGAATGTAAACATTTCTTGAACTGGCTTGTTTCTGTCTGAAACTGGCCAAAAATGTTGCCAAAGGATATAAAAGCAATAAATATGAAGTCCTACATGTCATTTTGTTTGAAAAGTATGCATACAAGAACAGTACAATGCCTTTTTAGTCAATCAGAACAGCTGTCGAACTGCGCAGCTACAGACTTATTATGAAAATTTAAAAATTTAAAAATTTTTTTAGTTCTCTAAGTATAAATTTAAAGTAAGTTCTTTTTAGAAGTGGGATAGGGGTCCAAAAAGCGATGTCTTAAATTGAAAAAGTATACATCATATTTCAATGAAAATATATTTGCAATGTACCTCCATAGATAGACAAATATATCTTGTGGTTTTTGAGGCCCATTTTATGAATATGGTACCATACTTTGAGACAAAGTTCCCACTTACATGAGCAAAATTCAAACTTTTTCTCAACAAATGGTTGTGGACACCAATGAACCTCCTTCATATTTTTTCAGATTTTTTAATCTTCAAAATAAGTCTGTAGCTGCGCAGTTTGACAGCTGTTCTAAGTGATTGCTTTTAAATCTCTCGGCAACATTTGTGGTCATGCAGTTTCAGGCAGAAACAAGCCAGTTTTAGAAATGTTTACATTTTTATCCTCAAATGTACAAGATGGCCGCACATCCCCTTAAGAGGTTTGCAGCTTATATATAGAGGTTGTAGAGATAGCGGTGATGAAAGAGAAATATGGCAGACCATGCCTATTTATGAGCTGCAGGGTTCGACACTAACTTTGTTATGCATTAGTCCAGCCAGACTAGTGCCTGTTTACTTTAACTCGTCCACAGGCAATTTTATTTGCCCGCCCAAAATAAATTGAAATGCATTACTGTATTTACTCGCCCTCAGTTCATCTGGGCTTCGATCTTTCATGTTCTTTTCGTTATCCAAGTTCTTTAAAAATCAGTTTAAAGTAATAAGGAATTTATGACAAATGATATAAACACAATTCATTTAAATTGAGCAACTCACAGAAGATTCATTTCACCTTTATTTTTTTGAAACACCTAAGCATCCCTATCGAAGCCGTTGTTGTGAACACGTGCGTTGTTACCTATTTTCTCGGACGTCCCCGTAGCCGCTGTAGGGCAAAGATATAATCAAGTCAGACACCCTAACATCCTGCGTACCTCTGTTGTTTTCATTCAGTAACTCGATCTATAACCACACAATGTTATCATATCAATTTGCATCATGCTAGACACTAAAAATAAAGTCAAGAGTTTCACGGTTTATGTTTCAAACAATAGTTTGATAATTTAATGATAACAATGTGTGATTGGTCCTTAGCTCTTAACAGTTGAACTACAATGGGTGATCAGTGTGTTATTTTGGTGACTGGGGGTACTGGTTTGGTGGGACAGGCCATCAAGACGATCGCTGAGGGGGAGGAGAAGAGGCCCAATGAGCAGTGGTACTTTGCCAGCTCCAAGGATGGGGACCTCTCGTAAGTGTCGGAGTGCATCACCTTCTCTTATTAAAATGACTAAGAAAAAGAGAAGAAATGCATATAATTATCAAGATTTTGAAATTGTTTGGACATTGTTTTCTCTGATATGCAACATATAGTAAAAGATGTTATTAACAATGGACAAACATGTAGTGTAAGAACTTATAAACGTTAACCCTTTCATTTAAATTTGACCTTGACCTTTCTTGTGGTTACAGAGTACGTGAGGACACAGAGAAGCTCTTTGCTAAGGTCAAGCCCACACATGTCATTCACCTGGCGGCCATGGTTGGAGGCTTGTTTCGTAATCTCAAGTACAATCTGGACTTTTACGTGAGTACTGCTGTATTTCATAAATTATGGGAAAAGGCGTTTGGGGAGGGGGGTGGGGTAGGGCTGAGAAAACTTTCTTAGACAAAGAATACTGATAAAGGTTTAAGGAAATTGTTTAAGTTCATTTAAAAGACTTATATCTTAAACAGTTTTGAAGTACTGTAAAAGTGGTTATTTACGCATGGGGAAAATTTACATTAGTTATGCGGAAAGCTTAAATTTGCGGAAAATTCGTTTGATAAAAAAATTAAAACTTTAGAGTGGTAATTAACGCATCCGTGTATTTAACACCCTCGCATATTGTTTGACTACAGAAAATGCGTACTTAACCACCAATGTGAATAACCACTTTTACAGTATTGAGTATTCAAATAAAATATGTTTGAATAAATTTGAGTGAAAATTTTCTAATTGTTCATGTATAGTGTTGTGTATAGTACATGTAGATTGCTTAAATATGAATAATCTTGATTTATTATTTTAAAATAATGGGAAATTTCGGAACTTTTCTATAATTTTGATTACAACTGATTATCTTTGCAGAGGATCAACACCTTGATCAATGACAATGTGCTGAATGTCAGCTACAAGACAGGTGTGAAGAAGGTGGTGTCCTGTCTGTCTACCTGTATATTCCCCGACAAAACCACCTACCCCATCGACGAAACCATGGTACGCCATTTACCTCTGATGATGCAATGATATTCACATCATTACACATGGCTGTATATGCAGACATATCATTTGTCAAATTGAAAACGATGTCTTATTTAGATATCATTAATTTTGGGAATATTTTTTAATTATTAAAAATAATCAATAAACGGATAAATAAAGCATTCTCTTTTATATAGAAAAATAAGATAAGTCAGTGGCACATTAAAGTAAAACTTTTTTTTAAAAAATTGATGCTAGTCAAAAATGCTAGACAAAGTGATCTATTTGAATTAATTTGCATTGCTGTTACTCAGACTTTATTTTGTTTGAATTTTATTGATTTATTTATTGATTGATTGGTTATTGATGCAAATGTTTTCCTACACAGGTCCACAATGGTCCACCACACGACTCCAACTTTGGTTACTCCTACTCCAAGAGGATGATTGACGTGTTAAATAGGTAAGAGCTTGGGTGGGAGAAATTGTTTGAGATTATGCAATGAAAATGATTGCACGCTCTTCTGGTTTTCCAATCTTGGGATATTAAAAAAACAAAAAGAGGGTTTGGATGAAAGAGTGTTACATGCAGAGCTTAGTAAAGGACACTTGGAGACATTTAGATATCTGAAATTTTGTTGCAACTCCTTGTAAAATGACATCAGTAATATTCTTTGTGTTATGAAGATTTGAAATTTTTAAAAAAAATTTTAAAACACAACAAAGGACAACATCTCCTAGCTCTCCTACCAATTAGCTGAATTGGAAAAATCACTCAGTTTTTAGCTCACCTGAGCTGAAAGCTCAAGTGAGCTTTTCTGATCACATTTTGTCCGTCGTCCGTCTGTCCGTCTGTCCGTCCGTCCGTCCATCTGTAAACTTTTACATTTTGAACTTCTTCTCTAAAACCACCTGGCCAATTTCAACCAAATTTGGCACAAAGCATCCTTATGGTAAGACGAATATAAATTGCAGAAATGAAAGACCGATCTTTATTCAAAACGGAGAAAACCTCGAAACTGTAAAAAAAGGGGGGTGCATTTTTAAAAATCTTCTTCTCAAGAACTACTGAGTCAAATTCAACGTAATTTAGCCTACATAATCCTTATGGAAAGGAAAATATAAATTGCAAAACTCATGGGCTAATTCTGTTTCAAATTTGAGTAATTTACGAAAATTATAACAAAGAAATTGGGGGTCGATCAGTTAAATAACTTCGGGTTCGGTATTTCGTATATCGAAAACGAGGTTTTGTTTTAGAGCAGCCATGTTTTACACACGAAAACTGGTCAAACTGACAAAGATGAATTTGCTTGTTGTGCAACAGTTTACGTGCGAAGGGAATATTTGAAACTTGCAAAATATATTTGTGCCGATTTTTTGAAGTAAATTGAGGTTTAATGTTTCAATGCGTTGACCTGTTTACTTGTCACGATGGTTTTAGCTTGTTTTGATTTTAGTTTCATTTTCGTTAATTATGCCTTTTAACTTGAGGGGAACTATCGCCTGTATTTTGGAATATTTACGTATCAAATCAAACATAGACTTCGGTAAATCAGACAGCTGATTGTTTACCTGCGCAAAATGAGCAAAATCTGATGCATTAACAACATATCGTAAAATAAAATTCATTTGTACTATTCATTTTATTCGTATTTCGGTACGATCTCTACGTAATGGTTGAATAGTGCAACGTGATTTGTTAAGATGCTCAGCATTTTCAGTCTAAACGGAGATTATTTTCGCTGATAGAAATATATACTGGTAGGTATTTTTATGATGAAAAATAAATTGTTCTCCATCTTTGTTTACAGTGCATTTTTTCTTGTTTTCATTGTTTACAATTTTCTATAATTTACTGACCTATCTAAGAGTCAAGTTTAGAGTTATAAGCAAGATACAGAGCTTTGTGCACAATGCTATGTTTGTACAAAGAGCTGGGGTGATGCTTTAATTTCTTTATATATATATATATATATATATATATATATATATATATAATCTTCACTAATTTTGATAGTTTTTTTTAACACAAGTAAATAAAAACGAAGTCTTTTAAACAGTTGTCATAGTTTTGACACATTATTATGAGGATAAAAGCATCGTTAATACATTGATTAGAATTATCATGTTACAACATAATTCAGTTTTATAGTTTATTCATCAGTCAAGTAAGGTTATGAAACGTCATACGAGATGAATTCACGCTAGGTAAATGACAATCATTTATAATGGAAAAGACCAATTCAATTTTTTAATGTTTTTGATTCGAGAATGAGCGCATTGAGGTACAATTTTCTTCTTTCACGTAAAGAAAAGTGGGGGGGGGGGGGGGGGCCTAAAATAAAGGGAACTGGAGGATAATCGTGAACCCCTACCAAAAATTTAGTTAAATATCTTGCATAGGATCTTATTTTCGGTAAAATTTGGATACTTTATGAGGTTTTTTTGGTTATTCTACCAAAGGGCCATATGGCACAATATTCTTTGAATGCCCATATAAAGTCATTTTTGCTCAGGTGAGCGATGTGGCCCCATGGGCCTCTTGTTTATATTGTGAAAACTGTTTACAGGGTTTTTATTGCTCCATGTTTTTTCGCCCTTCTAAATTTGCTTAGTCTTATATTCGCCCACTGCAAAAGGGGATAAAATAAAAATTTGAGCAAATGTTTCCCCATATACAGTAATATACAGTAATTCCATTGTCATTATTGCTTGTTTATTGCTTGTTTATTGCTTGTTTACAGGGCTTACAACAAGCAGCATGGGTGTCAGTTCACCTCTGTGGTCCCAACCAATGTGTACGGTGCCCATGACAACTTCAACCTGGAAGACGGCCATGTTCTCCCCGGTCTCATCCACAAGATCTACACCGCCAAGAGTAAGTTATTACATCAATTGATTACATTGTCACAAGATCTACACCGCCAAGAGTAAGTTATTACATCAAATGATTACATTGTCACAAGATCTACACCGCCAAGAGTAAGTTATTACATCAATTGATTACATTGTCACAAGGTCTACACCGCCAAGAGTAAGTTATTACATCAATTGATTACATTGTCACAAGGTCTACACCGCCAAGAGTAAGTTATTACATCAATTGATTACATTGTCACAAGATCTACACCGCCAAGAGTAAGTTATTACATCAATTGATTACATTGTCACAAGATCTACACCGCCAAGAGTAAGTTATTACATCAATTGATTACATTGTCACAAGGTCTACACCGCCAAGAGTAAGTTATTACATCAATTGATTACATTGTCACAAGGTCTACACCGCCAAGAGTAAGTTATTACATCAATTGATTACATTGTCACAAGATCTACACCACCAAGAGTAAGTTATTACATCAATTGATTACATTGTCACAAGATCTACACCGCCAAGAGTAAGTTATTACATCAATTGATTACATTGTCACAAGATCTACACCACTAAAAGTCAGTAATTACATTAATTGATTACATTGTCACAAGATCTACACCACCAAAAGTCAGTTACTATATCAATTCATTACAATTTCACAAAATATCTACATCAATGAAAATCAGTTCATAACATTATCACAAGATCTACTCCACCAAAAGTCAGTTACATGTATTACATCAATTCATTACATTGTCACAAGATTTACACCACCAAAAGTCAGTTATTACATCAATTCTTTACATTATCACAAGATCTACTCCACTAAAAGTCAGTTATTACATCAATTGTTTACATTATCACAAGATCTACACCACCAAAAGTCATTTATTACATCAATTCATTACATTATCACAAGATCTAAACCACCAAAAGTCAGTTACTTATTACATTTCATTACCCTATCTTATTAATGAAGTAGCTCATAGGAGCTCAATTTCTGGTTTATTTCATCCAGATTTGCAATAGGTCATTATGTTGTCAATTTATATAAGAGGATTTTAAATTCTGGTTATTTTATCCAGACTTGCATTATATTTCTTGTATCATGAAATAAGGGATCTTAATTTAGAATCAACAACAGTTCCCATAATAATTTAAAATGTTTGGGTTTTTTTCTGCATTTTGTTTTTCTTCAACAGTAGGTTAATGCATATATCTGTGGCTATTTTTGTTTACATTTCTAAGAAAATTTGACTTTGTAATAAATCACAATCAATTATTTATATATGTATTGATAATGTAATGCCAACTTAATGACGATGTTGTACCCTTACAGAGGACAACACCCCCTTCACAGTGTGGGGTACCGGATCCCCCCGCAGACAGTTCATCTACTCCCTGGATCTCGCCCGCCTCATGATCTGGGTCCTGAGGGAATACCCAGAGATTGACCCAATTATTCTCTCAGGTCAGTGATTTGTTGTCGTGTATACATGTAATACTTAGTTTAAGCAATAATGTCTCATCATCTTGTGTTCATTTATTTAAAACCTGGTTATTTTATACTGTGTATGGTAAGATTGTTAAATTCCATTTCTTATCTGAAGTTCAGAATATACCAGTTTTGCTCTAATTTTTCTTTGAACTTCAAATAAACTAATCTTGTAATTCAGTAATGTAGCAAATCTTAACGAAATTTAGAGGATACATCTAATTGGTTTACATAGTTTGGTTTGTCATACAATTGAAATTAAACAAATAAGATACATGTAGTTTATGCAGATTCTGAAATGTTTATATATAAATTTCATATTTTTGTAATTGATGATACATTTATCTTCAGAGCAAAATAACATACAATCTTATTGTCAAACTAACGACTTCATGGATAAATGAGCTTTCTGTGTGTTTTAGTGGGTGAGGAAGACGAGGTGAGCATCAAGGAGGCGGCCGAGGCGGTCGTCGAGGCGATGGATTTCAAGGGCGAGGTCAAGTACGACACCACCAAGTCCGATGGTCAGTTCAAGAAGACGGCCAGCAATGCCAAGCTACGAAAGTACCGCCCCGACTTCAAATTCACACCGTTCAAACAAGGTAGGCTGTTTAACTTGCTCATTCAGGTGGGAGAGAAGGTTGAAATGATGTAAAGAGTTAACATTTTTAAGAGCTACTGGAATTTTGGTGAAACTTTGATGCAATGAAATTGATGACGTTTTCATATTTGAAATTCTGGCAATTTGAAATTTTAAAATCTGAATAGCAAAATAAAGAATTTAATAAATTATTATACTGAACTTGAATTCATTCCAAATTCTATAGAATTACGTCATTTTGTGGTGTTGTTATTTTGTAGCTGTGAAGGAATCGTGCGACTGGTTTGTGGCCAACTATGAAACAGCGAGAAAGTAAAAAGAATCTCTGTGTAATAGAACAGGCAAATTCTCATTTATTTTGTCATCAATGTAATCTGCATCGAATCGTGAAGAACAAATTTTATTTGAACAATTTTGTTCTAGCTTTGAGAGCTAGCTTGGGTATATTCATGACCAGGTTTTCCTACTTTATTAACCCCCCCCCCCCTTCCCACTTTGTTTGGTTTGCTCATTTTGCTTGTTATGTGAATGATCATTTACTTAGCCGAGTGAATACATGGTTATTATATATTTTATTGGATGTAGAAAAGAGTTATTGACTTAATTTTTAAAGTCGTAATTTTGAGGGATATGCAGCTGTTTTGACCGAATTTATTTTGTTAGGCTTCACAGTATTTTTTAAAGATTTCTTTTTCCAACTACATAATGTAAATTATGTAATTGACAATCATTGCTTAATTATGTCCTATGAACGCTCAGCTTGATGCAAATCTTGTGATAAATTGTGACTGTGCTTAAAGCAACTAGATCAATTCTGGTCATTGTACATCTTTAGTGCTAAATCATGAAGGCATAATAATTGTGGCCATCCACTCTTTCTGCACTTATTTATTTAACATACTAATATTTCATTACATGCATATGTGTGTTTGCTTCTATTTACTTAATCATGTAAGTTAACATTGTGTTGTAAAGGTGTTCGTTCTGTCATCATACAGTATGACTTTATCCAGGATTAGCATTCCACTCATCATCTGTCTTATTTAAATATCTATCATTGATGAAATCCTGTCTTCAGAATTAATAATGAAGACTTCTTAATGCAATAAATGTGTGTGAAAAATGGTAAATAATCTTTGTGGTTTTTGTTGATATATATATATATATATATATATATATATATATATATATATATATATATATATATATATAAAAAGCACTAAATAAAATCAACAACACTAGGGATCTTTAAAGTGTCGGATCTAATGTATAGATACTAAGCCAGTAAAATGAATATATAAAGCACTGAAAATGGCTAACGAATGGCTAACGGACAATTTCAATTGTTCGTGTCGTTAGCCATTTTCAGTGCTTTTTATATATATATATATATATATTGATGTCTTATTCATTTGTTATTGGTTTGTAACAACTATTCACAATTGAGGCTATGCCACTACATTTGTGAACTATATGCAACGGTTTGTCATGAAAAATTTAGGCTTGGTTGAAGATTTCATGCAAATTACATGCAATTGATTTAGCAGTGCACCCTCTGGTAAAAGGAGAACAGCATGTAAAAGAAACGGGATGTAAATGTACAGTGTGGTATAGTATAGGCAGAGAAAAAACCCATCCATTATTTATTGTATGGATCCCAAGTATTTTAATATGGGTCAATGTTCAGGGGGAGAAATACAGTGATCTATTAGTAGAAATTGGAACTTGAATTTTTCCTACAAAAAATATTAAGGATTAAAAAAATATCTAAAAATATTTTTAAAAGACAAGTACTTACACATTAATACTAATTTTTAGAGTTTTATTTCATAAAGTCAATCTAACAGTGCATTAATATAACAACAGCATGAAGATGTCAAGTAACATTCTACATATACATTCACATATATAATGTCATCTAGTCTTGATTGTGCATTTCACAAGACTTAATTGGCTCAAAATGTAATGCATACCAAGTTTCATATGCTCATGTTCACACATACCTTTAAATATTACATTCTTTTAATAAATAAATCTACTTTGAAAGCAAGAAATTCAAAAACCTTTTTAAATTACACTTATATTTGGTACAAATTCATGATACGAGATCTTTCACTTAACATCATTGTATAGATATTCCCCCTTACCCCCCCCCCCAACCTAATACTAGAACATGATTAATTGGATATTTAATTGCCTATATAGCCCCCTCTCCCTTTCTTTACCCCAAAAGCCATAACTGTACAAACCTTACACATTTTAGAAATGCAGCTATAGGCCCCTATCTAAGTAAACCTAATGTATTGAATTCTAAATAAAAGATACATGTCAATACTATAAAAAGTTGAGTATTTCAGAGAGGTATATAATCTATCACAATCAAGCTTTCATTTTTTCTATAAAAAAATTAATAACTTCAGAAATAAAGCAATTAAAAAAATCACATCATTTTCTTTAATCAAATGGTAACTTTCCATCACTCTGAAAATCCAGTTATTTTCCATTTCACATGAGACCCTGATTTAATTTTAAATTTGCTTTCAATATCTGTAAAAGACTGTAGAGAAAGGTACGTAAAATTCTAAAATCGGAATACATTTCTATAATGAAGGAATCTTTAATCCCTTATTCTATAAAATAAAATTTAACCTTTCTCGTATACTTTTTGGTGAGAATACAAAAAACAAGTGCAAATTATATTTATACATGAACATAACTATATACATAAGCTAAAAAATAATTCAAGAATTACTACACTAAACTAATTGGCACAAGAACAGAAACACAAATTTGTTGTTTCTTGCATAATTTAATGAAACTTATCATAAGTGTTTTCAGTATTGAGGGCATATTTAAAAAATAAACAAGCCCACGCAACCTAATCATAGATATAAAAATAGGTCACGGTCAAATTTAAAAAAAAAATGACTTTGACCTGATAATGACAATTCCTGAAGTTGAACTATTAAAAAGCCAAGAATAGACAAATTGATAGAAAACTAATATTGATAGAAAGGACATTTATTTAGTAAAAACAATCTATTTTTCAAAAATGTTTATTGCATACCTTAAAACTTTACATGGTAAAGACAAAACTATTAGCTTCTCTGAACTAAGGTTATCAAGTTTGTTAATTTTTACAATACAAGACTAGACTTCACAGAGTAAGAACAAGATTGTTTCAAACATATGAACATTAAATTCATTCATTAAATCAATTTTAAAATTTTCTTCAACATAATATAAATAAATATTTTGGGGAGGCAACTTTAGTCATTATATTGTTGTAATGTGTAAAATCAACATACAATTTAAGTATCAAATCAGAATTAACTGAAATATCCAACCATTTCCATTTGCAATTGTCAAAATTCAACAAGCTCTTTTGATTAAGAAATGTGGTTATTTCTAAGTTAAGTTTAGCAAGTTTTGATTTACTCATGGTGAGATGGACAGAAGAAAATGACTGACAAATAAAACTAAGTTTTGTGAAATTTGTCACAATATTGTCTTTACACTATATAGAGGGGAAAATAATTTTTGTCCCATTTGCCCTCGTTGTCAGGGTGCGAATTTAAGACTGGGCGAATTTAAAACAATTTTGAAATACCTGGTAACTGTGTTAATTTAATAGAGTATCTATTTCTAACTGTGATTGGGCCAAATCAAGAGGCAGCGAAACCATCTGCAAGTGTTGAAGGCAAAATAAACCTCTGTGAGGCATAAATAAGCTGCAGGTCTAGCTGTAACTCCCAGTCTTAACAAATTTTGAGGTCGTCCATCTAAACTTTTTCAAAACGGGAGCTACAGACCTGCAGCTAGGCATAAATATAGCCTTGTTTACAGTAGTTTACCTATCTACATCTGTTATTATAAAACAAAAAGCGGTGAATCAAATTGAATCTGTTTAGAATCAATTTTAACAAATAATGTGACACTGGAATGTATATTGTAAATTGAATACGGTATATAAAATAAAAAAAAAAATTATAAGATACCGATATATATTACTTAAACATGTTAAAGAAATAAGAAGAAAATAAAAAATACATTTTTCGTGGACGGAATAAGGTTGTAAAAAAAAATTAATTCATCAAATACATTCGAGGGATCGATATAAAAATAAATCAAATACAGTTTTTATATTGGCCGGAAAATAAAATGGCTGGAATGTATCTCAATACAAAATGAAAAATAATTTGTTGATAAATCTAGCAGAAAGGTAAATTCTGTGTTTTCAATGCTATACAAAGAAAAATATTGCGTCCTTACTAGTATTTCATATTACTATGTAGCACCGTTAACATTGAGCGAATTATGCAAGTATCTATATTTAGAATTTCTCGTTTTTGATATCAATAATCAAAATGTTTTGATATCTGTTATATATCCAACCTAGATTGTTATATATCACAAACGATTTGAATTACATAACAATATCTGTCAGTGATATCAAAAAGGCCAGCTTTGTGCATGTATTAACACTGCTGCTCTTGATGTTACAAATATTAATATATATGATTTGATGCTTTGCTTGCAACATTAACCAGATATCAGTCTTTATTAAAAATATATCCCCAACATATGCAATAGACTCTACTGAGCTGTATGCTTAACACACAGAGAAGGAAATGATTTTTTTTTGTACACTATCAAGTTAATTAAGCGATGTCTACAGCTAAGTCAGATATCAGAAGTTTCATTTTATAACAGATACCAAGGTACTACCCAAGTATGAATCTACTAGTTTAATCCCCATCTGTTCCTATTTTGAATCTATGTACCAGCTATATATGCATGTATCAACACTGTTAAATTCCTTAAAAGATATCTCAGGGCTGTATGTTTAAAGGCTTGAAGTTCTCCTGGAATATACCATATATCCTGTAAGTTTCGCTATGATCTAATTTTCGCTTTTTTGGGGATCTCTATTAAATCGCAAAATATTGACTACGCGGAAATTATAATCTGTATTATATTTTATAAGAAGATTATAAAATCGAAAAAATTGACTGACGCAAACTAAAAATACTACACAATTTCCCCATTTTCGCAAATTTTGTGACACAAGAAAAAAACGGATATACGGTACATTATTTTTAAGGTGGCTCACTACACCTCGAAACAGTTTCTCAAATCAGCAGAAAATTACTTGATTATGATAGAAAGCATGATGGATAAGAAGTATATATGTCAAATAGGCGAAAAAATGTGCAATTTTGAATAAAAATGATATTTTCAAAAATTTCATTCAGTAAACATGAACAAAAGCCCCCAGGCGGATTCGAACTCATGATCTGCTGTTCACAAGCCTGATACTTTAACCACTGAGCTATGACGATATACATCTGAATCGATTGACACAAACAGTTTAACAAAACATTTAAATCGCCATCTTGTGACGTAGTGTCTTAAAAAGTAAAAGTCTTGGTGTAGTGAAGTACCTTAAGGGTCATCTGTACCTTTACTATTAATTACTACCTATTTGGAATGGGATATCTGTATATACAATGTTATTTATATATATTGACTTTTGTTTAGCAGAATTGTTGGGATATCATCACTTAATTGATATCTAATATCTAGAGATATCTGTATTCATAGACGCACATATAAAGACTGCATGTACTGTATCATTATAATTTTTCTATTGATATCTGTGCTTCAGTGAGATCCTTTAGTCCTTAAGTTTTTTTTTTTGGATGAACATCCTAATTCTGATATATTTTCTAAGGGATATCAGAATGCCACTTATACATGTACATCTGTTTTCCACTGGTATCTATTTTTCAGGGATATCTGTATATCTGTTGTCTTACGCCTCCTCGATATCCGCCTCTGGCACTCTCGGTAAGCCGTCTCTGAGAATTCAAAGGTTGTTTCCCTTTAAATGCTCCTGTCTGCAAAAAGAAAATGGCAATTAAGGATTGATATGACATAATATGTTATTATAATATGTTATTAATAATAACCTATCAAATTATATTAATTTTTTTACATAATATACATATAATGATGTATATATAGTCTATCATATAGATAATGAAATTGATCAAAATATATGGTTCAATCTCCAAGATAAAATTACTGAAAAGGTTAATATTATGAATATAAAATTAATATAGGAGATCGAGTATCTATACCTTATACAATATTTTTAGACACAATTAATTATACTCTGTAGAACACATGACAATAAATACATGCTATTTATGATATTGATGCCATTAAAAATTTAGGATTTTTCACATGCATGAATACTGTTTAATACATACATCATAGGAATTCTAGTAAAACCATTTTCTATAATATATCACTCACTTGCTGAATAGTGACCTCTACGTGTTGCATTAATTATTAATTTTAATTAGCAAATGAATGCATGATTATATTTATTTAAAATCAATGATTAATATATAAATTCATTTCAGATCTCCATTACCACTGATTTCCATTCACCTATAAAACTGACCCACACCTTTAGAACCGACCCATACATGTTGTTATTAATATTTGGTCTGTTTTAATAGCTTATATTAATAAGCATGTAACTTTACAGCCCATACCGATTCAATGTTACGTTCTGTGTTGTACATGTAACTCAATTGAAATTTACCAGAAATCTGATGTATAATTTAACAGAAATTTAATTGAAACTCAACAGAAATCTTGTTATTTAACAAAAATCGGACTATTCAACAAACACCTGAGGCGTGATCAGCAGAGAGAGCTAGCACTCACCAAATTTTGCGGTGCGGGTATAGGGAATACTGGCGAGCGCTCGCGAGCACTCGCTCTGTTGAACACGCCTAAGAAGTTCTAATTTAGTAACTTTTCTAGCCGCATGTTCTTTATTGGTATTATTAATTACAATTACCCTGGTAATAAAAATTTTTTTTCTTCTCAAATCTTTCAGTTAGTGTATAATAATTATATACCGGCCGGTACTGTATAAAAATGTTATTACCTCAATACAGATATGGTTAACTGAGTGTAATATATGTTTATTGGTTAATGGAAATTAAGTACTACGACAAATTCACTATACCACTGATTTTAATAAAATGCCATTGCAACCTAGCTACCCCCTAACAGATTACTTAGACAAGATCAATACCAGTACATTATGTAGTTTGAAATGATTATCATAACATGATGAGTCAATAAACATACCGGTAATTATAATATTGCTTCACAACATCAAAACAATGGATTGACTATTGTGTGTGCATGTATGTGTGTGTATATGTGTGTGTGTGTGTGTATATATATATATATATATATATATATATATATATATATATATATATATATATATATATATATATATATATATATATATGAGCTTGCATTCATGCCACAATATTTACATTTTCCAGTGTCTCTGTCTGTGGTAACCCTACGAATCGATTTTGTACTATAATAACAGCCCCATATATCCAAAAGATGTATTGTTGAGGACGCAAGCGGGTTTGCATAATTAATATTATAATATTTAATCGTTCAACTGCTGAAAATTATATAAATATAAGTAATTAGGAATCATTCTTTGAATAAGTATGAGATGATAATTTCGGTCGGGGCGTGATCAAATCTCTCATAAAGCCATTCGGTCTTAAAATATTGGATTTGATCATGCCCCGACTGAAATTATCACCTCATAATACTCAAAGAATGATTCCTTATTCCTTAAATATATTAGAAGTATCTTCCTTTCTAATTGTGTGCGACATTTCAAAACGAAACAACACAAAATCCGGTGTAAAAAAAGCTAATATTATATATAGACCGTCTACCATCACAGAGGAAAATGGCTACTAAAACAATGAGCTTACATTCTCTAGATTTGTAGCTTCAAGCTGTAAATTACACAAACGAACAAATTTGTATTTAGACGTCACAACTACGTAGGCATAAAAAATTCCAAGAAACTATTAAAAGCCCATCCCAGTTTCCATTAAGCTCTTTTAGTGAATAGAAGTTAACATCATGCTACATGCTTTGAATATTAAGTGTAGTACAATTGTAATAAATGATCTACTTTGAAACTTAAAATGTTTATCAAAATATATTCACTATTGCAATTAAAAGAATTTTGTAGAGTTAATTCCACCTTTACTTATAAAAATATAGATATCAATTTATCAATAATCTCTGAATATTCAAATTTCACCTGCATGTCCATATTTTTTTTTTCAATTTTAAATTTTGTTAAATAAAAATTCTGCCAAAAATAAGCTTTTTTTTGGCCAATCTAGTAATACGTCATTCTACACATCATGCATATAGCCTAGTATAATCAAAATCAAAGGCACTTGACATTAAAAACATTTCTTTTTATAGGCAGGTATTTTTACCATATTTTTAGGTAAACAGTAAAAGAAAATCTTCCTATAAAATCAAATGGTTTTTTTTCTTTAATCAAACAATTAAATGTCTCTATAATGTTCCAAAAGTAGCAACACACTCCTCTATATGCTTTTAAAATCATAATTCAAGTTAAAAGTAAATATAAAACAATAACCTCTCTTTAACATTCACAGTCATTTTCTATATCAATCTACAAATTAAAACAATACAATTTTTCTAATTGCAAATGATGACAATAATTATGGTACTAGTATACAATGTAAGTATATAAATAAAGAGAAGAACCTATTAAATATATACATACATGCGATTTGAAATGCTACAAGACTATCTAAATGTTACAAAATGTTGTTTTTTTTTAATTGACGCGAATTATTTCAGTAATACATAACTTTTCTCTTTGAAAAATTAACATTCTGTCACTATGGAAATAGCAATTGGTCTGTTTTGATATTATATATACAAGAAATAGTGATTCATATAATTTTTTCAGTTTGTGCCCATGCAAGCCTATTGGAGAAAGTTTAAATATTTGTAATGGAGAAAGTTTTTAAAAATTTATTTAAAGAAAAGTCTATTTCAATTTTTCACAATACCAATGTTAACATAATTTAGTGTACGTATTTAATTAAAAATGTTCCAATAGAAACTAAACAGATAAAAATTATGTCTTCCTGCCAGGAGTACAAGCTAAATCTAAGGTGTAAAGTACGAGTAAATATATTGCACGTCATTGAAATAAAAAATATATTAACCCAAAACCAATATTTTGTAAGCTAGATTTTACTTTAACTACACTGTGAATAACGATTTGAAAAGGATTGATTACTTACGTAAACAAACTGTTGGGGATCGGGCTGACTAACTACAGGTTGAGGATTTTCCTGTAACAGACTTCCTGGAAACTCTGTGACTGAAAAGATTCCATTCAAATTCATTTTCAAAGCACCTAGCATAGAGAATTCTCATTTTCCTATTCAATCCATTTTAATTGTTAGCTGTCTGTATATTAAAAAAAATTATTGACTGTACTCTAGAAATTAGCAGTGTTTTCTATACTCACCCAGTATTTAAAAAGAACACGTAACAAAAACCATTGTGATTACCGGTAAATACCCATGCCGGACAATAAAAGTTATCAATTCATTTGATACTGTATTTAAACAGTGCTCTCTCTTTGACAAATGCTTTAATTCTTATTTCTCTTGATAGAAAAGAGAAGTAAATGAAATGAATACTTCTCGTTTAAGGTAAATCATATATACATTGTTTTCCTTTATCAAAAACAGAAACGTAATGCTAGCATATTTCTGATATGCTCTGATAGCTATATCATCAGTCTGTTTTATTATTAAAAAGGAACTTGTCTGTAGAAATTAACTGTTACATTTTGTTATTCCTCAAAGCCTGAACAAAGTAACTGACTGACTATATATACATTTACTATACATACACGAATGCATTCATCCATGGGGATCGACACTTACTTTTTAGCCTCTCGTTCAGGCGGTCCAAGGATTCCAGCAATCGTTGCTCCTCTATCGAAAGTGCAGTAGGGACTACAACAGGACACAGTCATTGTACACAACTTTATACATGTAATACTCAACTCAGAAATTAAATAAAGATACATGTAGTACACACTACATAGTAACAATGGTCCATCATCTCCAGACTCAAAACTTTAAAATACAATATACCGGGTACTTTTTTCCTTCAAATTTTGGTTCGAAGGATGGCAATATCATTTGTAAGATGCCAGCATTCCCAAAATTATTTGTGAATACTATACATGGTAAAAAATTTGAGAAAAAAAATCCCAATTTATCCATTTGAAATAAAGTAAGTGGAAATATGATAAATTTCTTAGAAATTCTCAAACATTTCAATTTATCTAGTTGACCCTCAGACTTGTAAAGTGGGTGTTTTTAGCGGTGGCTTACTTTTCTGCGTGGGTTTGTTAGCCACCACCACTTGCTGGTTCCGCTGGGCTTGGTCCATGGCATTTTGGATCTGGCTCTCCGACACTGAATGTTGGGCCAGGTGCTCTGCTGTCAAAAATGCAGCCATGCTCTCCGAAACTGTTGGAACAGACAAACATTTCATAAACACCTATTTAAAAGTCTTACTTATGTCAATGGCAGTCATGTACTATCTCTGTTGTTAATTAAATGAATAAATTGCATGACTCACCGTCTGGAGGGGGTTGGTATGAAGGATTCTGGGAAGGCTCGTTGTTACTATACACCGGTCCATTATGCATCGAGACAAACTGCCTCTGCGACACCACTGGCCCCTTATTCAGGCTGTTAGGGTTCTGCTGTTTTCGTTGTTGTAAGAGGCCATACCTTCTAGCATAGGTTTGATCTCCATTCTTTGAAGCAACGGTATTACTCGGGACCCCGACGGTGGAATTAAGCCCCTGTTGAGCCCGGTTGGCTGCCACAATTTTATTAAGGGCTGCTCCATCAATGTACTGATGGGCCATATGGGCCGATTGTCTCGGAGGCTCAACATGGGGCTGGGACACCATAACTTGATGTTCCGAAATAGGCACATTCTGAGTTTGATTTCCGGGTCGATTCAAACAAGTACGAACCTTCTCCCATAGAAAATTGATTTCTTCGTCTGTTGGAGTTCTATCAATTCTCAAACCATTTTCATCGAAAACAGCCCCCTGCATGCTAATGTGTTGAACAGGCACGTCTGAACCAGAACTCATTGGAATATTGTTTTCTTTCCCTGAGTAGTTCATTTCCTCCTGTCTTGGCATCATGCCAGAGGTCGACTTTGTATAATTCATCTTGACCCCTGGGACAGTATAAACAGTGGCCTCTGTGTATGCAGGAGTTAGTGAGGTGGGGGCCTTGGACATGAAATTATTATTGACCACGGCTACTTTCTTATCGGCCACTTTCTGTGCATTAAGCATGGCCGACGCTTGGGAGTTGTTGTGGGTGATTATGTGGGCAGCAGCCTGCGGGCGTATTGTGGACTTGTGCTTGACCTGGGGTCGATGTCCAGCACTCATGGCCCGGGGGGCCTGGGACTGAGACATGGGGGTGTGGGAGGTCACTTTGGCTGATATAGGCCTAGAGGAGTGACCATGTCCATTTGCTGTTTAAGTAAACAAAACTGTCACATTACCAGTTAATCCAAATAAATCAACCAGGTTGCCAAAGTTCTATAATCTTATAAAAAACATTAAATATTGCAAGCCATAATCACTCGTATTTCTCTACTGTTGAGTGCCATTTACATTTAAGTTGTTGTAGTTTTGAAAAAAAAAAAAAACTTTTACAAAAATTATAATTCATTGTCATCTACTTAGTATCCTATATTTCAAAATCAAATCTACCTGAATTTTCACTGCCATTATCAGGCTCCTCTTCTGCATCACTTGGATACTGAATGTCTGCGAATCGAACACTCTTCTTCCTGGGAACCTGGAAGGATGGCAACAAAGTCAGCCTCATCAAAACCAACTAATCAAAATGCAGTATATTGCATGGAAAATACTGTAAGAATGTCTGCTCACAAAATTCACAAATATTAATTAACCACATATTTCACAGGCATTCTTCTCTGTTTGATTAAGCCTTATTCTGTTCTTCATGTGTATAATTGATTACCAAATCAACTTTACCTGTTTGGGATGGTGGTGGTGCATGTGAATGCGAGCAATCTCTATGCTGTCCTTCACATCCATGCTGTTGACACTGCCAGTTGACCCCGCCTTTTTCAACTTTGACCCCGGCCTCTTCAGAATGCCCTTGACCCCTGAGTTGACCTCTTCTTCAGCCTCGGTTTGGTTTCTCACCACCAGATCACCGTCGTCTTTGGCCTTTCTTGTCACTTTGACGGGAACCGGATTTTCCTTCTTTACATCAGAGACCCCTATTACCAAGGGTTTATTAGGAAGAGGTTGCACATTCATTTTACCGTAACTGTTCATATTGACACCCCCGTTCACAACACTTGCAGCAAACTTGACCTGCGTGACTTGCCGGACTTGCGGTTGATCGCCTGAGGTGGTGTTGATGAAGACTTGTGGTGGTTTGGGATTCATCTCCACTTTTTGAACACCACCATTTCTTCCACTTTCCGCTTTCTCCGCAGTCTGAACACCTGAGGGTGCCTGTACTGTTTCCTCGTTGGAGGACGGAGGGGGGATCACATTGTACTGCACCTTCTGAATCCTCACCGCACTCACTGGACGGGGAACTCGACTCGGCTTACTTTCTGTAGCAGGGGCTGTCGCTGCCTCCTTGTCTGAGTTTGTTACTCTGTTGTCAGCATTCTCCGGCGTATTGGTGACAGTCTGCAGAAACTCCATTGCTCTAGAAGCACCAGCATCCATACCTCTGTTTCCATTGCCACTGGGCTGAGCACTTTTGGAATTTTCAGAAGAATACATATACCCATTGGTGTACCCTCTGGTCACATCATTACCATTCCTCACGTTCATCCCAACTGTGTCCCCATATCCATTAGAACTTGGATTCTGGGAACCAGTTTCCCCAACATTCCCTTCAAACGCTCTATCACTCATCCCATGAAACTGGTTCTCATCCCTCCAGCCATTACTTTGTACGTAGCTCCTCTGGGAGTTTCTATCTCCAAAAGCGGTGGTGGAGGTAACAGCTGTCATGGAAGGCCGCGAGCTGTAGGGGTTATTGTTTGTGATGTGAGAGTTAGCCGCTGAGGAATGATGGGAGTCTATGGGGGACGGAGTAGACCAGGCTCGTAATTGAACCTTTGGTCGGTCTTTCCCTTCTGAGACCTGAGTCTTCTGTACCTCAGGCCTAGACACTGCGACACTTGATGGAGGGCAATTACTGTTGGCCCAAGTTTGCTCCACACTGTAAGAGTCAATTTTCTCATTCCTGTCTGGATAACCCACCCCGTTACTCTGTCCGTAAGCACTATTTAAATGGAAAGAAATGTCCCGCACACTCTGATGTGTATCCTGCAGAGAAGACTTGGTATGAATCACTTGTTCGTTTTGGATGTGGTTGTTATTATAATTATTCTGCTGTTGTGATTTGGCTTGACTCTCCTCCATGGAGTCCTCCAAACTGTCGGCGCTGGACAGACTAACGCTGTCGTCTGCTTCGTTCTCGCCATGATTTATCTCCTTCTGAACCGCCTCGTTGAAATCATTAAACACCTTCTTCTGCTGGTCTACCAGCTGCCTCTGCTGCTGCTCCAACTTCTGCTCAAACAGACTCTTGCTGTTGTTGAGATTCCTCAGGCTCCTGTTGTGGAGTTTGTCCTGGGCGCTGCTGGTCCTGGCTCGGTCGTTCTGGATCACCGGAGAGTGGAAGTTGGAGTACTTGTTGAAGTACGGTCGGTTGAGTGCGTCGGTGGTGTAAGTCTGGCGGGGACTTTGATGGCTCCCGGTGGAGCTCCCACTGTTCTGTCGATGTAGACTCGAGTTCCCTCTCACTAGCCTCAAAGTGTCCTCAAGAGTCCGGCTTGGGGAAGGAACATCTAAACGTAAAGGATTCAAATGTGTTACTTTATTCATCCCAATAAACTTTTGTTTTGCAATTAAAACATTGTAAAACTCCTTTAACGCATACTTTCTTTTGTGTATATTTTATAATCTAAACTGTTTACCGAATGTTACTCATGCTCTCCTTTCTTTCAGAAGCTAAATTGATTGCTGAGGTCATAAGATTGAATTGAATTGAATAAGATTTAATTGACAAGATTTTCTTCTGCATGTTACACATGCTTGTTACTTATTAAGTAATTTCAGATAGATAGGTAGAGAAATATTTCAGTTGGTAATAAGCTGTGTTGAAATTGAAATTAAAAATTGTGTATAAACTTGTATTTAATTCTCGCCTCATAATATCTTGCATGCATTGATCTGACAGTACTGTAATTGATATTGTTAATATTGATAAGACTTTTTAAAAAAAAAATTAAATAATTTTCACTGGTCAAGTGGAGTAGAAACCCAAATGTCACATAGCTTATCACTCTCTTCAAAGAATTTTCATATTTACTGCAAGTAAAAAAAAATGCATATGTTCTTACTGGCCTAGACTTAATTGACCTACTTTTCCTTGAACTATGGTGTCTTCCACTGGGTGGTCGGGATGGAACATGAGATCGCTGGTATTTCTCTGTCGCCTCTCGTTGTTCTTCCCGCCTCCTCGACAAAATCTGCTGTCTCCGTTTTTCTTCTCTTTGTTGCTCTAATTTTCTCTTCGTAGCTTGTGCTCTAATGGAATTGAGTAAAAATTAATTCATTGAAGAAAAGGAGATTTATACTTTATTACTTTAATATTGTAAAAATTAATTTTAAAATGCTAAATTGCACTTTTACTTAACAATTGACATAATACACTTATATATCTATATAACTGTAAAGATACTTTCATCTTTTTAATACGATATACATACTTTCATCTTTATTTATATGACATACATACTTTTATTCAGATTTCCTATTATATCAATGTACATATTAGAGGTGTAACGATACGGCAATATATCGATCGTATTGATCGCGAGGGTCCACGATACGCGTATCGTATCGTCACATGTGTATCGTGATACACAGTGTGATGTTTTTTTCACTGACTCTCTAGAATAGTTACATGATGTACATAACATGAAGACATCAAGAAATTTCAATTAAAGTTATATAGTAATAATTTGTAAATTTTGTTCTAATCAATTGAATTTTATATATCTACAGTTTGTTGTTTTGTAAGCAGTTGACATATTTTCTTTATGCAATACTATTTTTTATAGAGGTAGGCAACATAGGTAACAGTTAATTAATAGTTGACAACTATATAGCGATACATGATGTATGGCATTAATATATTGTGATACGTATTGTATCGTGAGGTAGCTGGCAATACTCAAGCCTAGTATATATGTATGACATTTATCTTTATACATGTGACAATTATATCATGTATATGTCTCTATATCACTTTGTCTATACAAGTACATTCATCTTTATGCATCTACTATAGACTATACATACTTTCGCCTTTTGTTCGTCTCCACAGAGAGCTTCTTCGCTTTCGCAACTGCATCTCCGACTTCGTCCGTCTGGAGTTGTTTTAATTGCTCAATCCTTTGCTTTTCTAAGTATTGGTATGTTTTTCTGATGTTTTGAGTTAAGAAATACACACAATACAGAATATTCGAGATACTGAACAGCTTTCTACAGAATAATAAACACCGTGTACCCTAGCTTTTCTATGGTTAAAATAAAAACAGTGTTTTGCCATAATTAATTAATTACTGTACTAATTAACGATACAAATTCTGAAATATATTACAAGGATACGAATAGGCTCCAGCTAACATTTTCCTCTAGTTTCCTTTCAGTTTACCGTTATTCCCCATGGTTTAACGTAACAACACATCCACCTGTACCGATAACGTTAGGACTTGCTATAAGTCCAGGTTCGCTGTTGGTTGAAACTTAAAAAGAAAGCAGTACACTGATTCGTGTACTTGAAAGAACTTAGACTTTTTGTGATTAAGGGTCTAATGGAAATCAAAACATATCGAAAACACGACGGGTTTTATCTGATCATACAGGAATGCGGATTACAAAGCCGCCATGTTGTTTTGGTTACAGAATGCGCAAACGTCTCCATGCGCTAGAGGTATTTCCGGTAATCGACAAATGCTTCACCGGATAAAAACGGTATTAATTGGGGGCACCTGCAACATTTGAGTTATATTTTGTTGTTGGTTAAATCACTCATAAAATTGTTAATGTTATTCATTTTTATTGTTATTTATATTGAACCACACTTTTGTTGTATACCTCGATTTCAAAACATCTTGATTTTAGTACTTTTTGTTTCACATTATGGATAAATAAATAAATAATTAAATAAATAAATAAATAAATAAATAAATAAATAAATAAATAAATAAATAAATAAAAACCACTCGTCAGTTTACAAAAGACCTTATGTTGAAATTCGTATACACGTATTTTAATTGTTCCTCAGCTACCAAATTTAATACTAGTAGAAAGAGGGTAAATAAAATTAAACAAATAAAACTGCTTTGAAATATGCAAGTTTTGCATCTTAATTCCATATCACTTGTGAGATTTACGATTTTGTCTCAAATTTATTTTGTAAACCCCCCCCCCCCCCAAAAAAAAACCCTCATATAACGAAATAAATTTAAAGGATCGGGTATGGGCGGTGGAAAGGGTTTAAAAAGACGTTATAGTGTAAAACGAACAACTAGCTTTTAAAAACATACTAAAATATACAAAACAGACCAGCTTTATTAAAACAAAATCAACAGCCTCTTTTGCAAAATCAACAGACGCCAATGCGAAACAAACGAGCACCGATGTCCATAATCAGGCATTGAAGATATATTTATTGATCTCCATATCTGTTAAAATTAAAATATTCGAAATTGAATAATTTTGTAGGAAAATCTCATACATATCAACTTGATTTTTGTTTTAAAAATTCGAATATTATTTTATATTACTTTTAGAAAATTGATTCATAATTTATAAAGAAACCAGCTCAATTCACCGCACTTGATCTGATTAAAATCAGCTGTTTTGAGCGTATCTGAACAGCTGATTTTAATCGGATTGAAATCACCATAGCAAACCGTGGATTAAAAGTCGTTGGTTTGGAAATATTTTATTTTGATTAGAATTAAACAAGTTGTAAAAACAGTACTTATAAGTTCATCTCCTTCTACATTTACGTAATTTCTTATAATTAAACATGTAGGCATTCATTATTTTTAAATTGATGTAATTCTTGCATGTAATAAAAACGTTGGACTTAAAAGTATGATTACCCCCCCCCCCCCCCAAAAAAAACACCAAAAAACACCAAACAAACAAAACCCTCAACAATATTGTACTTAAAGAAAATGGGGATAGATAAATAATCAGTAAAATTTAAGTGATGTATTTTTGCAAACATCTTTTTGTGAATGATAAATATATACAGCATCATTTGCACTCAGATGCAACAATGGGTTTAAAGTATGTAGCTACATATTCTGATTAAAATCAAATATTTGATCCGATATCCGACAATTTGGTGTAGCGACAACGAATTGTCGGAGCGGATCAAAGATTTAATTTTGAATCTAGATAATGTCATTATCTAGATATACTCAATCAGATTTATGTATATTGTGTTCCGTACAGGTGGATCAATGAAAACATATTTTAAATATTATACACACACATATATATATATATATATTATGTATATTGTGTTCCGTACAGGTGGATCAATGAAAACATATTTTAAATATTATACACACACATATATATATATATATATATATATATATATATATATATATATATATATATATATATATATATATATATATATATATATATATATATATATATATATATATATATATATATATATATATATATATATATATATATATATATATATATATATATATATGCTTATTATATATGTATATATCTATGCAATGTGTATCGTCCCGATCCTCTCAAATTGTCGTTTAACTGTATTCCACCTGTATCTCAAACGACCGTGTAGTGAGCGACCGGCGCGCTAGGTTCCCTTCGTCATCGAAAACAAGATTTTGTCTTGCCTAGATGGCGTAGTGGTTAGCGCGGTGGCCGCTCACTGCTAGGAGAATGGGTTCCAGAGGTCGTGAGTTCAAGCCCCGGCCGGGGCGGAGGTGGAGCTCCAATAAGGTGAATTTCTCTGTGCTTTATATATATATATATATATATATATATATATATATTAAGTTAAAATTTTTTATATATATATATATACTTAAATAAATAAAACAGAATGCGACAGTCCAAATTAAATAAATTGTTTACTGTTAGCGCTTTCAGCCATGTCGGCTCTTCAGACAGATATACAAAAGAAGATGGGTGAATAAGGCGCGTAAAATGCCCATATGAGAAAAGATAAGATACTGTAAAATTAAAGTATCAACAAATCTGATAATTTCTTTTTAAAATTATTAAAAACAATTTATATTAAACGCAAAATCGATTTGTAACCCTAAAATATGTTATAAACTTAGAATATGTTGATCTTAACTAGCCTATGCGTATTAAAATCTCCAAATATTGTCATTTTTTAGAGCTTCAATGCGTTTTCTTTTATAGAGTGGGTCTGAGCTCCATATTTTTGTCACAGCCTAAATATGGTTTAATGGAAATCAAACCAATTTCAATCAACAAAAACGTGGAGAGATGACCCACTATATTTCAAAAATGTCATTTTGTATATCGACACTTGAACATTTTAGAAAAATAATACAAGTCCGTAAATTCGTGGCCGAAGTCACATTTAGCATTTAAACACCGCACTTTGTTGTGACTGCAATGGCTCAGTGGTTAGGGTAGCAGACATAGGGTAACCTTATAGAGCTAGGGTTTTTAGATTGTGGGTTCGATACCACCAAAACTTTAGAGTTTTTTTTTTGTCTTATCATTTTTGCAATATTAAAACTAAATATAATAGTAAGAAATTGTCCTTTTGTAAACTTGTATTATAACAATATCTAATATATTTAAGTGGAAAAAAATTAATTTGAAATTGTATTTTACGACTATATACCAAATGGGCATTTGCGCTATCTTATTCCCCCATCTTCTTTGTATAACTGTCTGAAGAGCCGGCATGGCTGAAAGCGCTAACAGTAAACAATTTATTTAATTTGGACTGTCGCATTCTGTTTTATTTATTTAAGTATTTTTTGCTGTACCAAGGCTTTATTTATCCACACACACACACACACACACACACACACACTACTAGTGCGATAGAACTTTCTACAAGTGGTACTGATAGATTTATACTAATGACAATGACAGTATTTTAACTGCATAAGTTGTATTTCGGTGCATGTTGAGAGAAATCCTATAAACAATATTAATTATTACATATAATGCAATACATGAAGGGTGTAAATAGAAAAAAAAAGAAAAGAAAAAAAGTAGAATTGATCGACAATTACTGGTAACATAGAGAGCTAACTCTTTAAATTATAGTTTTAATGAATTTACACAGAATAATCAACAAAATTTTTTTTTATTATCAATATCAAATTTCTAAACATTTGGTTGTGTGTAGAAATATAAAGGTATATATGTAAAAAGCTCTTTTATCTTTAATGCTATGCCAAAAATTCAATAATTACATCAAGCTCAAAGTTGAAACTGCATGCCCGAGATTATTCGATCCTTAAATTTCGTATTTCATTTTATAGTGTAATGTAATAGTACATGTACGTATTAGGTATAAAATAACAGTCTCAGTACTGCTACCGCTCCTACAGAGACATAAATAACCTGTTACTTGTGTCTCTGGCTTCTACTAGTAATAGCCAGTGGGTTAATCCTTTACCTTAGTCGGTAGAGCGTTGGTACACTTCTTAACTGAAGGGTTCTGAGTTCGAGCCTACTTCAGTGTGGCCCTAGTTATATAATTTAAATCAGGGACTTATATACGTACGGTCCCTGTTTAAATTCAATACCAATAATCTGATAAATTTTAAATATGCTTCATAACTTTCAAAATGAATCAAATAAATGGTGTAGAGATATATAAGAATACCTGAAATAAACAATTTTGAACTGAAGCCTTGGTCATACCCCCCCCCCTTTTTTCCCCAAAGAATAGATTCCCCAAACTTGGAACTCTTCTGTTTTAGGAGATAGCATCGTTTAACTGTCAAAACAATGCAATATGGATGTGCCAGTAAAAGTTTTACTAAAACTGGAACCCGTTGAAGAATTTCAACTAGATGTCAACTTCAAGGAAATGAAATTCTGTGTGCTTTGTCAGAACACAATTTCTGACCGTTCGTACAGATCCCTGTCATCAAACACAAGCCAGGAGCAATACAAGGCTGTGTTCAAACTGATGCGTATCCCGGGCATCAGCGGATTTGCCTGTAATATATGCATAAACAAATTTAATCGCGTTCTTAAGCTGAACAAGGACCTGGAAACTAAGATAATCAAAATTAGAAATGAGCGAGATAAACTGATATCGACTTTGATAGAAATGCCGGGTGTCCGATTTCTTGAACGTCAGGTTCATGAGAGGCCACCACAACCAGAGCGTCTGCTCGCCCCAGTTCCGGAATTAGAGAAAATTAAGGAAGGCTTGATAGTTGAGCCTGGTTCTTCAAGCAATGACATGCTCTCCCCATTTCCAGAATTAGGAAAAACGAAGGAAGGATCTTCAAACATTCCCATTCCCGAATTAGTGACAAATTTTAAAGAAAACTCCCTAGTTAGGCCCGTTTCTTCAAGCATAGGCATGTGTACTCCGATTCCCCCATTAGGAACAAATGTAGGAGTGCTGGTCATTCCCGCATCTCCAATCATCCCAATAGTTGAATCTTCACATTGTCCCTCTGTTCAGAAGGTTGATAAAATTACCCAAACCAAAGACCATACTGAAGAATTTGAGGTCAAGGTAATTGGATTTAACTTTGGTGGAAGTTTATTTTTAATTTTTAAAAGCTATAATAATATGATTTGTTTTAAATTCTTAATTTCTGGATATAAATTAACTTGTTTAAGTAACTGAATGTAAAGTATGCAGCCTGAAATCGTCAGACAACCACGGTCAGTATAAGCATATGCGAGACTGTACATGGGCCAGCTCACTTAGATTTTCTCGTTTTTATGAATACTTCATACCTTTCCGATTGGCTTCAGTCCACTTTTATGCAGGAAATCCCTTAAATTCTGTTCATGCTTATGCATGTATGTACTAAAAATGGTATGTTTTTATTACATGATGGCCCTTTCATACCTGATTTAAAAAATGAGTTTTACTTACCGATTAAAATTCAATGAGATGACCCATAGTCAGTAAGCATATGCGAGACCAACTGTGGGTTTCTGATAATGGCAGCTGGCCCGCCCAGATGTAACTGTAATTTTTTAGCTTGATTGAACAGATTTGTGTTAAATACCGTAATTAATCTTTTTACAGGTAATTGTTAAGTATAAAGGAATTGAGAGATTAAAGATCATCAAAGAAGAGCATGAACAGGCAGCCATAAAATCAATGCTGAACAACGCCTCAACGAAAGCTGTGATAAAAAATTTCAGTCAGAAAGAAAACTGCAGAAAGGAAATGCTGGACATAGTGAACAATGTTATAACGAACGAAATAAAAGAGATCTCCAAAAACAACTGTGAACTTTTCAAGGAACATGTATCCAACAGTGAAAAATTAACATTTGATTGGGAACGCAAAAGTCAGCTCCTTCAACAGAAGGCGCCGTATTTATTGTCGGTGTTCAGTAATGCCATTTGTTTGCGGGAGAAGCAACAAAACCTACCTCAGATGCTGACTGCCTTGGCGGTACTCCTGTATGGTCGGTCGCAGAACATGAACCAGCTACAGTATATACTTGGTTTTAATCTGCAGAAACGTGGTTTGAACAGGGAGGTAATTCACATGTTTTGTTCTAAATCTAAACACATTTGGGGGCTCTATAGGACTCATTATGTTTGTCCTCATGTCACACTATAATATCACAAAAGTTGCACAAGTTATAAATAATGGTATCTCAAATTAAGTACAATTTAGCCAGTAAAGAGAGGCCAAAGAAATGGAACGTAATTCCTTTATCAAGGTGTTGTAAAACATTAATTTTCTATCTCCATTTTTCTTACTTTACTTCATTTTTGCTAGCCACGGGTTTACGATCTACTTCGCTCCTCTACAGAGACAGAGACTTAAAAAATCTACAGAGTGAAGATGACTTTACTTAGATTTTTCAAGTCATGAAAAATGTTTTTTTCTATATTTCAGAGTTTGAATTTTTTTCATGACTTGGGAATATCGGTTTCCCATGCAAGTCTTCAGAGAAAAATGAAAGAGCTGGGGAAGCAACAAGAACATCGATTCCAGTCACAGTTGTCAACTTGTATAGAGGAAGTGAAATGTCCGCAGAGTGTGGAAAAAGCTGCAGAGGAGCAAACAGCTACCAAAACTGACAAAAGGTTTAGACCTATGGAACTGCTAGTCAACAACTTTGGTAAAAATATATTGCAATTAATCACTTATTCTTTTAGTATACAGTATTTCACAAGTTTCAATTTTTTTTTCAGTTTGAGATACTTGAGCAAATAGAACTCTTTATAATATATGGAATGATGTATATGTACATTTTAATATAAACACGACCTGTACTGGACGGCACTTCTACTTTTTAATTTAAAATTTTGTACATTATAAACAGTTGTCCAGACTGTATTTCTGTTGTAGGTAAGAGAACTAGAGACATAAAATCTGTAGGCTTATCTAAAAAACGCAAGATATGTGACAAAGTTGAGGCTAAATCTAGAACTACCGAGAAAGACGAACATGGACAAAACAGAATAGAAACACCCAAACCATCGGAAGCAGACAGAATTGTGGAAACACTAAATGAAGAAGACAAGAATAACCTTGTTATGGAGAGTGATAGCTGTGCTTTTAATGGAGTGAACTGTGAAGTAAGGTCTTGTATATATACAGACAATTATATTATTAGCTTCATGTGAATTTCACATGAAGCTCACTTCGCATAAAATTCACACAAATTCAATTGAACTGTGTATTGAAACACACCCAACGTACATTGTACCTCAGTTAAATGTCTCTATGCTTCTTAAATACTGTACACAGGGAAATATTCGCCCCCATTTTATTTTAACCCCTTTCGCCCTTGTTGTCAGCGGGAGAATTTAAGACTAGGCAAATTCCAATGTCTTCAATTCTCATGTATTACATGTACTGTATACAGGAAAATATTCACCCCCGTTTTATTTACGCCCCTTTCGCCCCTGTGGGCGAATTTAAGACTGGGCAAATTCCAATGTCTCAAATTATCCTCCTTAACACAACTTTGTTTGGGCGAATTCAAGATGGGGCGATTGTTTGCAAGTGTAGAAGGGCAAAAATAACACGGGGCGAAAATAACCCAATGTTTTATTATTGTTTCCTTGCTTCTAACGTATTCGTATTACATGAGGGTCAAGTAAAAAATGATTTTTTTTCCAATAGATGCAGCATCAACAAGTGAAGAGTGAAAATGACTCAGAATTGAGTAGTCATGACGTCGTAGAGGTCTGTGATGGTGGCTATTGTTCAAACCTATCAGGTGATTTGACAAAAACTAAATTATCCCAGCAATATATTTAATACACTTGTAATTTGTGAAAATTTTGAGGAATAACTCAGATTTTCATTGATACATACTCCCCTTTTATTTTTGGCCTTAAATTCTTTTGTTAAAGCTGAACACCGCTTGTAAATAGGCACCGTCACACAGTTACCTGGTATATAAACCCTTCGATTTCATTACACCCTATTGCACACCTGAAACTTGTGGCCAACGTGTAATATTCCTTTCGTGGGCTTTGGATTTTATGCATTTATTTCTTATTCATGTGCATATTCTGTTTGAAAATAATGCATTGACCAATTTATTTGATGTTAGTATTCTCCTGGCTTGGAAAAAGTGCGTAAAATTTGATAATTTCATCAAGTAACATGGCGAGGCAAGATGTACGTCCACACAGGTGCGACCTCTTCAGCAAAGTAGAGGTTTGCGCCTTATATAGGGGTTGTAGGGACAGCAGTGATGAAAGAGAAATATGGTGGACAGTGCCTGTTTATGAGCAGTGTTCAGCTTCAACACTAAATAATATGTACTCTGTACTGTGACCCAAACATGCTTGACTTCTCTTATCATAGTAGATGTATATGTATCGTAGGAGAAACGAATCCAGACATTGGCCTAGATATGGAAGTTACCTCCGAACCAGAAGAACATCTCAGTAACCATGGTAACTCATAAACAACCATCCCCTATGATTTGGAAACAACGGGAGTTTACGGGACCAAAGAAGGTCTAACTTCCACTGTTCATTTTGATTGCCTGTGTATTGTGGGTTTTTTTTCACCATAATTAATGCCCTATTTCCATTATCCATATTACTAGCTGTCATTCAACACAGCCTTAAGTTACCTATTCAAAATTGCTAATCGACAAAATATTTTAAATCTTATTTAACTTTATTATAAAAGAATTTATAATGCACAAATCTCTGTCAAATTTTCACTCGCTTGTTGGTGGTCATTTGATACACAACCATACACCTGTACCAGTATATTCAACCCAGTATGTTTCAAGCAACACTTAGATTTGTCATTTTTCAATGCAGTGCTTCGGTCATTACACTGGACTACCAGTATTTCATACAAAACATTCAAATACAATTTGTAGTTGCATGTATGTATTGAATAATTTTTACCTCCATCAAAGGTCAGTGTCACTTATTACCAAAATCAAAGCTCTTTTCTGGTTCATAAATTTCAAGCCTCTGCAGGGAGTGACTGAACTGCACTCCTTTAAAAATTGCATTGCATTATGATTTTGTTATAACCTTGACCAAAGGTCATATATTTGTACCACTAATAGATCAAGGTCATATTTCTTATATATTTCAATTCAGACAAATCAATAAAGCTGTGGAAAACTTTAGTGAGCAATACCATTTCTAAAGCTGTGGCTAACTCTTGATATCATTTCCAACTTTTTTTCCCTAGGTAGAGAAAGATCAACTGTTGAAATGTTTTCAATCTAATGCCACCACACACACCAGGAATTGAAATTACTCAGGAGCCCAGCCAAATGACTGGAAATAAATTGTAACTTAATTATGAGAGGTTGTTTTTAATAAAAATTCCTGACAATTTATTATCTTGCTTTTCATTCATTGTAAACAGCTTAAACTCTCTACACGGTGTTGCATGTTTCCAAATAATCAAATGTATTTTTTTGCTCCGTAGCCAATACAAGTATATCCTACCATTGCAATACATGCAGTGTATCCTCATCATTGTACATTTTAATAGCCATTCTGCACTTAATCAATAAGTTCCCATATTGCATTGAGCATTAAATGGCTAAAAAAATCCCATTGCTGTATAAAGGCCAATAAACCGAACTTTAATCTAGTTACATCTCAATATAATTGAATGGAATGAAAAGCTCTTTCAACTGAAAGTTTTTTAAAAGGGTATATGAATTTATGAATAATCAAATATGAAATAATATAACAGACTTGAATCTTTTATCACATTAGGAAGCTTGCATTTTAATATCACAATAGATCATAAGAAACTTTTTAATGGCATTCTATTTAAATTTCAAATTAAACTTCTGTGCCCCTCCAGGGGCGCTACTTTCAGTCTGGAAGTCACACAGATTACTTGCATGTAAATTGAATTTGCTTCATTGAAAACAGTTTTATAGTGTCAACCAAATAATAAAACAAACTCCTTGATAAAATGTGGCACATTTTAATTTCGACAAACTGTGAAATATATATGACAATGATAAATCAATGGTCAACCGAATAGAAACAATAATAATAATAATAGTACAATCAAAAGACAGATGGACGGCAACTCTGGTATGACCTAGATTCTGGACCAGGCATTTAATGATGTCAGGGGATGAGAAGGAGGGAGAAGAAAAAAAATTAAAATTTTAAAATTAACCTAATATGACATTTCCTAATTATAATTTATGAATAATTTAAATTTGTTATTAAAAAAAACGTTATTCAAACAAAATCATAAAACTGATTCTTTTTTTTATTGTACAATGTACCTTTATCATAATGAAATTTAAATTTATCAATTTATTAAATATATAAAATCTATATTCTTATTTGACTTTGGTGACAGGAATTTTTTAAATGTCTTCCTCTATTATCAGTTGGTTTAAAAATATTGAAAAACATTGACCTCCAATTGTCTCTCCCCTAAATCACTTCCCAGTCATTGGGTAAAAATTTACATATTTAATATATGCAAAATCTTAAACTAATAAAAGTAAAAAGCTAAAACACCATACATGAACATCGACAAAGCACAGAATGAATGCAGAGATGGAATTTCAACCACAGTTATACCCTAGAGGAAAAAAAATTTAACCACTTTGCAGTAGTGAAGTTTTCACTCTTTTGGATTTTTGGACATTTTGTCAGAAAAACTTAGCAACACAAAAAAACCCTCAATAAAATATTCTATAAATATTAATTTAAGATTGAAAAATTAACACTGGCAAACCGTATAAATATAAACATTCCATACATTGTTACAAAATCATTGACAAAGGGAAACAACTCTTTCTTGAAAATTGCACTATAAGTTCGGGAGATAGCATTCTAAACCTAAGAGTTTCCATAAAATGTGGTTGAATTATAATTATCACAACTATATCAATATCATATAATATAATGAATTAGTAAGTAAATAGATATTAGATAAGTACTTAAGTGATAACAATTGCCCCTTAAATTTTTGAAGTCTTAATTTTGAAGTGCAAAACTTATTTGAGTTTAAGCAACTACATACTTAAATAATTTAACCACATTGCCAGATTCGTAACACGTTACATGTACCTCACACATATTGATTACTAGCCACGATCCCGATGTACCGGAAAGATACACATGACTGGAGCACTGGTGTACAAAAGAAAATAAATATGGAAAGCATTCGCTAATACTGTTGGTATCACCCATGTTGTAAATGATCACTCTGATAAAACTTACAGAAACACAAAAAAATATAAACCACTGACCAAATTTATCATTAAACAATAAATTAAGTTATTTTAACAAACTATGGTAAATCATAGCTTTGGGATATTTTTTTTTTACGAAGAAAATGTCCTTGTACGAAAAAGAATCTATTTTGTAAATAAAATTTTAAAAATTTGTGCGAATTAACAAAGTGATATTATCCCTTGATTTAGTTTCTGTTTAACCACCAAAAAAAAAGGTCTATAATTTATATCACAAAGGCTAGGACTCAATCAACTTTTACTTTCAATTCACATCGCTTCGAACGAAATATTCACACAAACTTTTGCACACACACAACTTCGCTATGAATATTCAGAAAAATCGTCTATTAACAGCTCTGCAATTGGCCACTAAAGTAATTGTCAAATCTTCTAAATATATGTTTTAAAATACACACCCATATCATACTTACATTTTCACAGAAAAAGGGTGAAAAACCTTCCTACTAACCTATTCTCCCTGCATTAGTTTTTTGTCTATAACTGCCATATGGGACATAAGGTAACAATGGGCATTCAAAAGCACATTTGATGAATAGATTTCAACCTAAAGCCAATAGTTTGCTTAAGTCTAAATGTCTACATTGGTGGGGTGTGGAGGATTAGAGAGAGAGAAAAAAACATATAGGGGATTGCACAATTGGCAAAGCCAACACCATAACAAAAAAAAAATGTATACAAAACATTCACTTTTCTCTCCTAAAACATAATCACTAAAACTATAGTAATGTTGAATGTTGATTTTTTTTTAGACTTAATAACACAACACAACCACATTCATATTATTATATTTTAAAAAAACCCATCTGTAGCTGAGGATTTTCTGATGGGGAAAAATATAACAATTAATTGCCACCTATGGCATTATGTGGCAAATTTTCACCTTTGGGAAATGCCCATGTGATATGCATATGGACGGAAATAAAGAAATAAAAGTCACAATAGTACAAAGGAATGCAACTGATGCACCTGTACAACAAAATGATTAAATTGCAACATCTAAGCTAATAAAACACTGCATGAATATTCATAGGATATTTCACATTCAAAAGAAAGCATGAATATTCATAGAAAAAATGATGCAAAACAGCCTGAATATTCCAATATGAAAATTTTATCAATATTTACATGTACAGTGTGGATACATGTGGCCATATTATAATGCTCATAATGCTCATATACTGACTTAATCAACATATAAATTACATCAAATTTCTTAGATTGATCATGTGACACACAGAACACACTTACCCATGTTTACATCCGCACCAGTTAAAAATGATTTAACAAACAAATTAAAACTAGCTCTCTTCAAAAATTCAAAATATAAATAATCTATCAGAAAAATATCACTATTTATGATACATTTTTTGGTCAACATTCACTGATGTTTCATATATCAATACAATACATTTATTTCTATTTGAGGCTGATATTCTATTTTAACACAGTGTATTGGTCATTCTACACTTCACAAAACTCTTCTAATTGCCTTAGAAAACAATAAAATATGACACAGTCTTTTTCATTCATTTGAAACAAAAGGAATTGCCCAGCGATGGTTGCTAGTGGAACAGTCTGTGTGACAAATCATTGTGTATTTTTTTTTTTATCTTTCCAAGTAAAAGTGTGCACTCTGAAAAATCTCCTACCACTTTGTTTAACATATGAACACAAAAAATGATAGCTCGTGAAGTTGAACACAGTTGTTTGTGCAAAAAAACCCCAAAAAACTAATTAATTTACCATAAAAAGGTGTAAGACATTATTTATCCTCATGCAATTTAAAAAAAAATAAATTTTTTTTTGATTAACTTAACTTAAAAAAAATATTTAATTGAAAGCTAAAATATGTGTCATATTCATAAAACTCAATTCAGTTGCTCCCATATAGAAAAAAACACAAATTGTTCCACTACAAAGTTAAGAGCTGATCTGCACAAAAATGGACTTGAGCGGTGATTATAATGAGGGTGGGTGGGGGTTGGAATGATAGAGGGTGGGGGGGCTATTCACAGGCCAGTTTACTGTCAAAACTACTCATAGCTATTCCGAACGCTTGAACGGCACACAGGGGGTAGTTGAAATCCATGGTAAACACATCCTCTGCTACACGGCCAAACTGCATCACGATGTACTCCACTGAAGAAAGAAAAACAAATACTCAAGATAACTTATCTTTTTCTCAGATTTTGTCAAAACTGTCGTGGTAAGTTAATAAGGCAAACATCCACCTTTGATTATTAAAAAGACAAATCCTCTTTTAGGAAAATGGTACCCGAATAGAACCCAAGTTCAATATTTCGCGGTATTAAAATACATATTTTTATATGACACTGGTACACTTCTGGTATTTCTCTTTTTGCTCAAATTGTGTGAACACCCTATGTTATACGATTTTAGTGACATTCAGTGACACATATTTCATAATGTCTTTCAGTATCTGAAAATTTAAAGATTTCATTTTTTGCTTTAATATCAAACAGAGACCTGAATGACATAATTGTTCATTCATCATATAAATGTTAAGATTCATTTAATTCCAAATGAAAAAAATTCCTAAAAAATTAAGATTGATAGAAAAAGCAATGTGCCAGTTTGTTATGAAGAGGCTTTCAAAACAGAGTAATTTAAACAATAGATCAATCAATCAATCACTCAATCAATCAATCAATCACTCAATCAATCAATCAATCAATCACTCAATCAATCAAACCATCAGTCATCTATAAAATGAAATACATGAATAAAAATGTCAGCATGAGAAAATCCCTTCATTTGTTATCAAAATCCCTTTAGACAGTCCCTTCATACATCCAGCAGATTGAGAGGAAATTGTCTTACCATCGTTGTCATGTACAATTTGGAAATTCTTCACAGAGGCCTGGGTGACTCTGCCATGGAAATTGAGCACATAGGACTGGGTCTCTGTACAAGAATAGAAAAAAAAATAGCCATATAAACAACTGCAAGAAGATGTTTAAACATTTTTAGTGTTTAATCTGAGATTGTATTTAATATGTTAAGTTACAATGTATTCATATGCCATCATATTAATACATATAACATTAAGAGGAAGGTGATGAAATTTTGTAACAAATTTCTTGGAATCTGTATTTATATATAGCTATTCTACTTCTCTTTACATAACGTAATTAATATACAAGATTTTCTTTTGTAATATTAATACTATTTTTTTTTCAATCTCTCTCTCCCTTCTCTCTCTCTCTCTCTCTCTCTCCATCTATACCATCATTCCAAACAGGTGTCTTGTTGTGAAGTTCCAGAATATTCTCCATGTTCTTCTTCTTCCATCTGTCAATCAACCCATCATTATCCTACAGAAAAACAAAACAGTCCACAGATCAATAAAAGGTCCTGCTCTCTCCATCCACTACTGCCACCATAGATAGTCAGGTAGAATAATATGGTCCATGAAATATTCACAAAAACTCATAAAATCAACAGAAAAAGAAAACATTTAGCTTAATGTGAATACCCTTCCATAACATAAAGATATCATTCTAATTCTACATCTAAGAGGTTGTCAGGCCATAAGCACTCTTTGTTTTATGGTCATATTGATTCAAAATAACAAAACTCAACTCATCAATGATTGCTCCTTCTGTTTCAAATGCAGTATAAACACCACACATTCGCTTGTGTGAAATTAAAGCAAATGTGGTCTTGAAGTACATTGTTTAATATACACTGCACAAATCAGAATAACACACCCAATGAAAAATATTAAGGCAAATATCTGTCTTAATTAACTAATATACCAAAAGTATCAACGTGATGAGAAGACTTGCGTAGTCAGAAAACAAATTAAAATGCAGAAAACTCAATGACAAAGAAGAAAAAAAAAGAAACCAAAATTCACCACCTTAAAAATATAATGAACCAAAAACTGAGAAAGACACAGTGGCTTACAGATCTGGGTTTGATGTCGACTCGCTCGTGGTCCAGGTTCATCCCGGGGATAATGATGGTCATTTTTCTGGGACCTTTGAATCCTAGTACATTTGTTTCCTGTAAAACACCAACAATTCCATATCACAACTATATAACATAACAGAGCTCTTCTGGCGTTAATTTTTATAATTGAATTTTTCTCAATTAGAAATGATTTACCATTATACATGTTATAATAGTTCTTTTTTCACTTAAACCTTGAGCTTTCAAGTTATTAACTGTTCCATTAGACCAGCATATTTGAAAAAGACTTTAAAAAAAAAACTAGGTCAAGTGCTTTTATCAAGGCATATGACCAAATCTAAAATACTTGTATTGGCAGTATGTTATATGAACAAAATCGTGGAATTGATTATCAAAAAACCCAACCTTTTTGTTTTCAAATCCTTAAAATTCAAATTAAAATTTCTATCATTATGAAGTTACAAGTCACTTACATATATAATCCCTACTAATTCCTTCCTGGCATTTTCATAGTTGGTCTTTGGATTGTCACCATTGTCAAACAATGTAAACTGGGTTCCTAATAAGTTGGCCCTACAAAATCAAATAAAGAGTATTGCTTATATCAGTTCAATAAAACTATATCAATTCTTTAGTTGCTATACTATGTGTTTCTGGGATGACAAAGGGAGAGAATTCTAACCCTTGACAGAGAAAAACAACCTTTGTCAAAGGGAGAGAATTTGTCTTGATAGAAATTTTTTTTCTCCAGTTAATAATAAGCTCTATGGCTGAGTCAGAACCACTGTTATTGTTCTAAATGTATGACAACACTATATTTGGGGCTCCTGAGATGAGGCAGGCAGAGAGCTGTTACCTGAGTTTGCCGACGTAGGCCTCGCCTCCGCGGGACAGATCGGTGGGGTCAGTGGAGAGCAGGTAGTTAGAGGTGGCGCTCTTCTTTCTTTTCCTGCCCGCCAGTAAAAACACCTGTAATACATAGGATAAAGAGATAAAATAAAGTGTACAATTTGAATGAAAGTTCTGAAAGTGCTGCCAGGCAATTGGTTACATTTTTTCAATGATGGATTTCTGCCGGATTTAGGAAAAAGAATAATTTTAAAAACTTTTATTTTAGATCAGAGCTCACCAAAAATTAGTTAAAATTAATTATTATTATGAAAGATGATAATTGATGAAAAGTTTTCTCTGCATCATATTATCATGCATTTTCTAAATGTTCACAGTACATGCACAGCCTTCACAGGACAATGTCAAAAGCCATGCAAGCAATTTCTTAGTCTTAAAGAATGTACTAAAAAACAACAAAGATTAAACAGTGCCTACCTTTTTACCATCTTCCTTCTCCAGATGTAAAAAGTATGTGGGATATATTCCTCGGTCCACGCCTTTCTTGTCACGCGTGATTCGGCACTTCATCACATGACCCTGTGGTGCAGGTTGTAGCACGAAGTCGTCCAGATTCTCAGTGAGCTCGGGCGAGTAATCTCGAGCCGTGGCACCATCTGGTCCAGTATCTTGATCGTCATTCTGCAAATAGAAAAAAATAAAAATAAAAGTGTTGCCTTATCAAAATGAAACTGACAAAACCATACTCATACAATGATGTACTGATACAGATTTGCTCCTCTTGATTTGATGCATATTTCAAATATTCTGCAGGTTTGAAACTGCTGATGTGATCCCCTAAATATCATACATATTTCAAATATCCCGTCGGATTAAAACCGCTTATTTGATATGAAGCATTTTATCTGTGTATTTAGTTCAATAAGCCAACAGCTGATAAACCTTATCTGATCCCCTAGCTTTCTTGACCCCTGGTCTTTGCTCTCGTAATGAATGAGGTGATGAGATGAATTATGCTATATACATACAGTGTAGTGTCATATTTTCCCTTAAACGTTAAGTTTAAAAACTGCTTAAAAACAAAATTCTATTGCCATCATTTTTCTTTCCATGAAACTAAGGTTGTATTTTAAAAAAAAAAAAGAAAATGGTAAAGTGAACAAATTTTAAGATTTCGCTACAAACCAACAAAGAATATTAACTACAGATAGACAAAATTGAGCTTGGAAATCAGGGACAAACCTCACTATCTTTAATTATACTAATGTTCTATAACAGCAATATCATTTAAATGGCCATCTACAAGAATGAGTTTCCATCAACTTGGTCTTTTTCCATAATTTCTCGATTTCTTCAATTTCTATTATTGCCACATGCAACGTACTTAACAGCAATATCAATTTAAATTGAAACAAATGCAACCCCAACCCCCCAACAACAATCGGCAATTAGTGAATAAGACAAACTTTTTTGTTGTAGGGGGCCATTTGTTTTGAGATTTTTGCGGCTGAAGGAATTACTACTTATTGAAGATATTAATTGGGCTAATTATTGACTTAAACAAACCTCATTGTTGTAGGGGGTCATTTGTTTGAGATTTTTGCTACTAGGGGACTTGGAGGGTCCCACTGGGACACTATGCACATCCACATCTTCCTCGTCTTCCTCCTCATCTGGCTGTTGGAACCCCTGCACTGGTTGGCTGCCCTGTTTCTTTCGCTGTTTCTGATTGGCTACTGTAGGGATTGGGGATCGGCCACCAGACCGGTCACCTCCCATGCTGGGTGGTGCTGCAGGTCTATTGGGGGCCGCTTTTTCTTTTTTGTTTTTCTGCTTCTGGGCTTTGTTAGATTTGTTTGAGGTTTCTGAAATGAAAATTCCAAAATCATCAAATTTAGAGATAATAAAAAGCCTAATGTATACAAGTACAGGTAACTCTTGATGGCTCGAACTTCGATCGCTCGAAGTTCTTGATCGCTCGAAGTTAGTCTCTGGTCCCAATTTTTTCCGCAATATAACTAAGCAAATTTACTTTTGATTCTTGAACTCTTGATCTTTCGAATCCCTTGATCCCTCAAAGTCAAACTGCAGTCCCGTTATTCATAATCTATTGTTTTTTACTCTCGATACCTTGAAGTGGCTGTGTATATGCAAGTGTTACATAATAAACACCTATACTTGGTCATTAAAATGGCTCCAGCATTAGACGCGTGACCCAAGTAAGGGGATGTTTAATCAGGTGACACTTGTCCTGCAAGGTGATAACTGATCGATGATTGACCATACCGTTACCTAATCTATCACTGACAATCTTACGATAATTTGGAGACGTAGTGAAAACGAGAATATTAAATTAATTTATGAGACAAAAACGATAATTTCAAGTCAAAGCTTATTGAATTATAAAACTGGAGATATTATGCATATCAGCATAATTATCATTCTAACAATTATTGCTTAATGTTCCAATTAAGTTCTTACAGCTGTTGATACTCGGATATCTAGTTTATGACAAGAATTCTCACAGTCCAGTAGTACTGGGCAATCTGGTCATAATACAATGCATACAATAAATAAATATCATGACTTTTAATATTCAATATTTGTTTCCATTTAGTTTTTAAAACATCCAGATCTGTATATTTAACAGGAAAAAACGTTGTTAATACAGCACACGCGCATGGTTAGCACTAAAATAAATGGCTTAATCATAACATCCGGTAAGACTAAATTTAAAACCCGTCGATCAACCCGGAAAATTCTGAACTCTTGTATACCCGAACTCTTCAAGTCCCTTGGACTTCGAGCCATCTCGAGTCACCTGTACTTAAAGTATGTTAACTGCTATTTCTGTGATGGTTCCATCTTTTCCATCAGTTTAAAAAAAAAGATATATCAGAATTTCAAACAAAATGAAATAAAAAAAAAAATAAATTAAAATTTAAACTGAAAATATAATTTATAATTACTAGCAGCTTAATCAGAAGTAATATTAATATAAGATTTAACAATAAATTAAGTCAAACATATAAAAATGTTAGTGTATAATGGAATTTTAAGAATCAAATACTAATATAGGAAAATGCTATGTATACAATATCTACAATGTTTAGAAAAAGATGATTTTTTTTTCTCACTAAAAATACATGCATGTATAAATACATAAATATTTAAAATATGTGAAAAATCAATAACTAAAACTTATTAAATCTTTCTACATATGTGAACAAATGTAGAAATAGTATATTATAATTTAACTCTGAAATCGAAAAACATATGACCATAAAGATCACCATACACATTTGGACTGCTGCAACAGTGCTGAAAATTCTGTTTTATTATTTCATGTGCTAGAATTGTCATGGAAGCCAGCCCAGCAGCGAGTGCTTCTACAACTATCGCTATTATGATACAATGTGGCGTGCACTATTCCAAGAAGCTGAAACAGTTCATTCAATGACCTCCCTCTTGAACAGAAAAAATTCTGTCCTCTCGTCGTATCAAATCATCCGATCTTGACACGAAATTATCAGGCGGGGATGTTTTTTCTCCCATGACAAATAGGGGAGCTTAATTATTATGCATTGATGGGAGCGACATTTGTCAACTTGACGAAATCTGTCGATATTTGTACTAATGCTCAGACGATGGAATGGCTGCTTAAATTCTTCTTTCAGAACACCCCACACATGCTTTGACTTAATTTATTTCAGCAATTTTCTCTCCAGGCAGATCATGTTAACCAATATTTCATTTCTGATGCACAATGGTGGCTAATATCATAAAAACCTTTAAAGTTAAGCTTCGTTTTTAAAATTATTTTCCTCTTTCTTTGAATTTTTATCTCAAAGACATGTTCATACACTATTTTTGTACTTCAAGCTTTTGCATAATGTATCTTAAGTTTGAAAGCTTTTATCATCAAAGAAAGCAATGCAATCATGTATCATTTAATATTTATGCAGTTTTCTAACATGCAAGCAAACGCATCAGGTAAAAGGTCAATCTTTCACAAAATAGCTACGATACCTTATTTGCACTTTAATGCAAGTACATGTAATATATGATTCTCTTATACATGTACATGTAAATGTCAAATGCTTCCATGACTTTCAACATCATGATATTCACACCTTTATAAAAAAAACCCAGACGTAATGTCTATGAAATTTCAGAAAAAAACGGTTGAGCAAAAACCTGGTTATAATAATACCTTCTAGATGACCAGCCAACTTTTCCTCCTCATCGGGATCAAAATGAAACGCTTCATTTGTTCGGTAAGGGTTCCTGTGATCGGGAGAATATTGCCCACTTATGGGGTATGATTCAGCCATAGTTGTTTTGTTTGGTAAACACACACTCCAAACGATTTTCCCCCATAAAATTGTTCACGTGGTGAAAAAATTCACAGACACAAATATAGACACATGCACAGTGAAAAAATGGGGTCTAAAAATTCTCCCAGCAAGAGACTTTCTTTGACAAGCGAAGGAAAGAGTTCAGAACTGGGCCATTTCCTGTTAATTAGTGAATCAATTCCAGCGAAAAAAAAAAAAAATTGAAAGGATCAATGGCACTCAATTAATCCAAGCGAGGGGAAAATAAAAAAACAACTTGTAGTCAATAAACTGTGATAACGGTGATCATGCTCGCCCAATGTTATTTCACTTAATTTATTTCTGATCACATCAACAAGATGAACAAGCCAAAACATGTAGATCAATGTAAAAAAAAAAAACCTCTATGGATCCTCTGCCAAATTTTGACTTTAAAAATGAAGCACTGTAGAATAAAAACCCCAGAAGGAATCCCTTTAACAGTCTATATACTCTCTGAACCAATTCAATACACGATGTCACGGTATGTCATCTTGTAAAAAAAACTCTTTCTTTAGCCATTTGTCAAACCAACTTCTTTAAATACAGCCCTTTGATTATATTTGTCGGTCCAATTAAAACAATGACATACAAAAGACAATACGCGCTTAATGAAGTATGAATATACCCTGACACACATTAACCAGTAACTGATCGTACACATACAATTTGTTCGCTTTTAATGTGGACGGAAAGTCGACAAACCTCTCCACTTGTTTGTTTTTCATTGATAATTGCTTATCAAGGACATTTATCATTGACAGTCCAAATTTCATTGAACGGGCCACATCTGACGTTTAATTACATTACTCTAAATATCGTTCTCTTGAAGACAGGCTTCAAAGGCTACTGAAGATAAGACTTCTCTTAAGTTTTTTTTTCTCGTTTTTTTCCCCCTTATTTATGGAGGACGGTACAGACAATCGATATCATAAAGTTATGTAACTATAACGACAATTATTTCTATCTTTCCTTTCCTAACAACCTTTTTGAAAATCATCCATAATGATTGTTTCTCTAAGAATAGGTCACTATGTGAAGGAAAATAAATATGGCTTAGGTGGTCCGATATCAAAATAATATACCAGGTAATAATCAAGAAGTTATGAGAAGAATTTTTAAACCAAATGACTCTGACAAAAATTATATATTACCTTATTTACAACAGATTAATAAATACAGACACACCTAAGTGACCTCCCTGGGGCCAGTCCCCGTTTTTCTGGCCATTGAAATAAAATTCCTTATTGGTTTATCACATTCCTGTTACCCCAAAACTTCCATTAACATGCTACATCTTTGATATCTATGACCTAGTAGTACTTTCTGGTAAATGAAAGGGGTTTGAAACACACCTGTAGAAAAAGGTATTTGAGGGGAAAATTAGCAAAGTCTGCCGACCTGGCTAAGACCAGACCAGTAATTAATATCAGTGTGTCAACATTGATATCACTGTGTCCTTCACTTCATGCCTTGGAATTCCAGACAGATTGAGACCAAGCAGAGAAATGTCAAACCAACTCTCTGACCTCCCCAAATAGTGTTTCTTTTTGTGGGTATTCTTGAGCCATACATGGCACTTTAATAGATATCAAAGATATTGGCTCAACATGACTGAATAAGCCAAAATCTGAATGAGGCACCAGGCTTGTTTTGAACCATCAATGTACACAATAATTCAGAAATGAGCTTCAACACAATCATGTATATTCTATTAAGTTCACATAATAGCAATAGAAATTAATATAGATATCTACAAATTCAATGAGCAAATTCTCTACATTATAATATTGATAAAATATTTGCATTGCAGTGCTGAGGTTATATTGGAGGGAAGAATGGCTGCAACAATTATTCACAAAGCAAACGAAGAGCAAGACAAAAACAAAGTCCAGAGAACATGGCATATCGGTATATCAATTCAAGATGATATCAAAGAAACAAGTTAGAACAAAATTCATTAAACATAGCAGATATCAAATCACTATATGTGACCAAGACAGAACAAAATCAACGGGATATGGAGGATATCAAAACATAATTATATCTAAGGAACACGTCAGAACAAAATCCATCATGGAGCATGGTAGCTGATGTCAAAACACAACATATAGCCAAGGAACATGACAGATATCAAAACACAATGCAGTAGTACAGGTGATCAGTTGAAAACTGAAGATACATCAAAGGAATCTAACATCTAACCACTATTGATATCCATATAAATACCACAGATATCAAGATATACCAGATATCTAAAGAATACAATATTGACCCATAACTGATATCCAAGGAAATCGACAGATAATTCCTCACATTAGAATTTTAATGAATATTATAATGTAACTGTTATTTAATTCAGTGTTATTCAGGGAAATGTATACATGCAGGATATTTCAAGTCAAAACCTAACTGATGCAATATTTAAGTTTTAAACCTACTCACTACTTGATATTTCAATTTTAGACATAACTGAAAAAAATATTTCAATTTTAAGCATATCAAGGTATGAGAGTTGGTCAAAAATGTTTCAAAAATAAAATGATCCTGAATACAAGCAGTCAAAAAATATTTAATTGTACTAAATTAGTCCGATCTAAGCCTTTGCAAACAACAAAGTATATATATTAGATACTAATTCTTCTACAATTTATAAAGCACCTAGTGCATGCAATAATGTGTTAATGTCCTAATAACTATGATGAACTAGATTAGTAGCTTTAACCCTCAGAGTTCCTCTCACCATAAATTGTTAGTTTCCTTTGGATAACAGAGATTTTAAGTCATATTCAAGTCTTTTTCAAGTCTGAATTGATTTTGATTTAAAATGTTGAAATCTTTTTAAAGTTATCTTTACAAAGTCTGAATTCAGATTCATCATTTTTTTTTTAAAAACGTATATGATATGATAGAGTGTAAATTTAAAAGAATACAATTTTAAAGTTCAAATCATTGCATGTATTTTTAAATTAAAAAACATCTTTAATTTTGAAAAACTATAAAATAACTCAGTAATCTCTGTCAATCATCCAATCCCTTTCTCCTCACCCACAAAACAACAGTTAAAGTAAACAGGGAAAAAGAAAAACCGAACAAACAACAGCGGAAAACTGATTAAACAATTAAAATTTCTACAACTAGCAGTACGTGTTACAAAAAAGACATGTTAGCGTATTGGCCCGCAACAAGACACCGCGGAAAAAAATAACGGAAGATAGGCTTTCGGGGGTTGTACCTGCATTCAACATGGGGATATCATCCACGTCAGAATCATTATCATCCTCCTGACGATCCTCCGCCCCCGTGATCATGATATCGGGGGTACGGGACCTGGAGCGCGATTTCTTTGTGAGGGAGCTGGATGAGGTGTTTGGAGTGAGGGAGGTCCAGTGCCCTCCACCCCCAGAGCTCGGGGGCGCATTCTTTTTTTTGTCTTTGTTCCGTTTGTTTGACTCCTCACCTTGAAATGTGTTTGGAGATGATTTTGTGATAAAAAATGTTATCATAATTATAGGTGCCAAAACTTCACAATTTTTTTCAATTTTTTCTTCAATTTTTTAGAAAACTATTTTTTTTTTCAAACTAAATGAATTCATCATAATTTACTAAACTTGAGTCTCACTTTCGACAAAACAATTGTAACCTTCCAACCACTGGTTTGCTCAGTGAATTAAATTGATTGTATGTAACTATGTATATATGTATATATAAATAAAATCATGAAAGGAAATAATTTGAAGTTATAAACTCATGCACAACATATAAAGCAAGGGGGTTCAGAGACTAATAAAAAAAATAATGATACAGATTATTTAACCAGCATGCAATGAAGTCTGCATCTGATGGCATTATACAAAAAATATGTCATACACAAAATAAATAATGTCGCATTATATATCACAGGATTTTATATATCTGACACCATTGCTATTATAGCACTAGGCAACATAAAACTCATTCCTAAGAGAATATCTTTTTTAATTTACTAAATTGGATTTTCCAGAACAATAACAGTGACTGTTCCTTCTGCCTTTTTATCATCAACAGACCTACACATTTTACTTTAAAAAACAATCCCACTATTTAACCCCCCCCTCCCCCCCCAAAAAAAGAAAAGTAAGAAAAGTTTAACTAAATTTCATGCACTATATATTTTACTATATTGTAGTTCAAATACTGACTGTATTTGTTTGTAAGCACTATTCATTATATACTGTGGAATCATCATTTGTTTGTGGGGGACCAATGTTAGTGGCTTTCGTGGGTAACCCTTGTCCATTTTGAACGAAAAGAAGAGAAAATTTTGGCTACCCACTAACATTGACCCCCACGAATATAAAATGATTCCACAGTATAATGCTTCTATACATGGCTACCAGTTTAACCTAATGATAAAGTGCTTTGGATGCTTGAACCCAGTAAATTAATACAGTTATAAGTCAAGAAATCTTCCTTAACGTGCCTCTATATTTCTGTGGTGAACTGGTGAACTTGACTATAGGTAAGGTGAGCATATATTTCTTGGTCTGATGTCTGTACTGCAGATATCTCAAATAACTCACACAGTCTAGTACTTTTGGTACTAGATTCAGACAGAGATATCAGGTGTAACTATTGATTCTTGTTCCTGTTCAGACAATGCTCTGATATGTCTTGTGCATGCAGCTTATACTCTGCCCACTGACGTACATTTAATATCATCGAAGAGGATGCAATTTAATATCATTAAAAGACAAATGCAATTAATCTGAAAGCTTGCAAAAAACCTGGAGGAAGGATTTTATGAATTCCTAAACTTGCATATGACCTTCATTACTGTACATTAAAATTGTCATAGTTTCTTTGTGTAGTGACTGTTCTGTTGATGTCAACAAGCTACTTATTACCCATTCCATCACATACATTTTTTTCTTCCCCTTCTTCACTAACATCAACAACCCCCCCCCCCCTCAAAAAAAAAAAATTCTTTCTACAACAGCCTAGTGTTGATACTCCATTTGATCTCTAGCAGAATTTTCAAAATCCTAATCCAATCGAGTTGAAACTTGGCACACATGTACTGGCAGATGGAGGTTTTACCTTGATTTATGATGGGTATGTCCTGTATATCACTGTCCGCATCATCGCTACAGCTGCCTTCCGTGACCCCTAGGATCGGGTACGAGTTGTCGTTCCGTCGGAGGTTGGGGGATGGGCCTCGGACTTCGTCTTCGTCTTGGTAGGGACCGATGTATTCTGCAAAACAAAAAATTTGCAAGCTTTAGAATTATATTAATTACAAAGGCAAGATGTGATCCTTATACTGGAGAAAAAGTCCATAATGTACTGTGAAATCATTAGAATTTGTGGTGGCTGACAATTTTCGTGGTATTCGTGTGTAGCCCTCCCCCACGAATTTACATCCTCAACGAAAACAAATTTAGAGTTACCTTTCTTACTGAAAACTTAAAACAGACTCATCCACAAAATAACATCCCAACAAATAATCCAACCCGCAATCAACGAATTTCAAAATAGTCCCCCACAAGATTCCACTGTATGATTGTTTTGAAGAGAGTTCAATTAAAAGTATAATTAAACCACATTCTATGGCCGTAATTAAATCAGGCCATAATATTTAGCCTACATGTGACAGCAAACTAAACTTACACATTTAATTTATAGATATATATCATTTGGCTACCATCACATCTAACGAAAATATACAGGGCTTAAGGCAGATAACAATTTAAGCTGTATTTTAACACTATACTACAGTTGAACTTCGATATCTCGAACACTCACTGATATCTCGAATACAATGGATGGGCCTGTGTGGAAGTGATTTGTAAGTCCCAACAATTTAGTTTTTAAGTATTTTATCCTCGATTTCTTGAATACTCTGGTATCTGGAAGTTTTTAAACAGTCCCATCTTAAGTTCGAGATAACGAAGTTTGACTGTAACATGATGAAAAGCAGAATTTCATCAGTCGCAATACACTATAAATGTCAGAATTGTTAAATGGAAAAGTTACATCATATAACATGATATGTTAGTAAGTTGATGAGGAGCAGTATTAATGGCAGACAGAGAATTAATGCAGACTTCATTATCACATCAATAAACATGCCCTCTGCTGTCCTGCGATGGAACAAAAGGCCTTAATTAGTGTTCCCGTTTTGGGCTTAAATTTGAGGTCCCTTTTTTTCGTATATGCATGTGTCAATCTCTTTGCTCTCGATGTCATGCAACAGTGACAGTTTGTTGTGATAGGGTGTCTAGAAATTAAGGTTTTTTTTTTTTTTTTGGGGTATAGATGAAGAAATTAAAACTCTGACACACTCTGAATATCTGATTTATATTTGCATTGGATTCTCTAGAGATGACATGTCAGCATGCAAGCATACATGTGTTTTAATAGAGACAATTCAGTGGGTTGTTATTGTAACTGAAAGGTAAATCCACTGGCAAATTCATCTGGCATCCTAGCTGCTACATACATTGTAACTGAATTAAACCAATGGTGTCAAAACTCTTCTGTCAAAAGAGGGGTAGTTATCTGATTTATTTTACTCCATAGAAATCATAGTTAATTTCCAAACAGGGATTAGAATAAAATTTTATATGATTTGCATAAGCTACAATTAGTTGTTATGTTGTTATAGAAACTTTCATGCATGGGAAGGGGGGGGGGGTAATTTTCAGTTTCATGCTGAGGGAATAACTTTCATTTTCATGCTAAAGTAATAACTTTCACTTTTAGTTTCACTCCCATGCTGTGGGGATACATAGGTAGCCTGATCATGCAAGCGCTACTGTATATGCCACTTACCATGCTCATGTTTTTCTGGTAATTTCTTTTTTGACTTGTTTTTCGCTAAATCATAATTAAAAGTAACAGGAAAATGAAGAAAAAATAAACTAAAAATTTGAAAGAATGAGAGAATTTTAGATACCTGCTCCAAGTTTACAACAATTAAGCAACTCATTAGAAAAGAGAAGAGATTTACATTCAAAGGAGCAATTCTTTTTTTATATCAGTTGAGATTGCCAAATCTATCTAACTATACTGTACATACAAATATTTCAGGGCCAATTCTTTCTTAATTGAGCAGTCTTGAATTTTTCTTAATTTTTTTTTTTAAAAACTAGCTTGCACTTAGCACTTTCCAATTTTTCTAATGAAATTCATATTATTTTGAGAGATGAATGATGAAATAAAAATCTGATTTTTTGAGGCAGAGAATAAAGTATAGTTTGTATAATTGAACATGTTATATCATTTAGTTTTCTCAAATCTGATAAAATGTTAAATTTCCTCCACATCTATATTGTGCAGATTCTAATCTAAACATAATGAGCAGTGTCAACATTAATCTACACAGCAATGTCAAAACAAAACTTGCCAATATTTCATCATATTGCACTATCATCAATCATTTAGAGTTAACCAAACTTAAAGGCAGCCCATCCATCTATTCATCTAGCTAATTAAGGTATTGTTTTTCATTTCCTCTACTATCAACCCAACCCCACTTCATCCCCCATCCTTAAACAATCGAAATAAATAATTCTGAGCACTGCATTTTGCAAAAAGGAATAAAATTTCAATAAGTATTAAATCCTGAAAGACATAACCCCCCCTTCCACCCCTATTTAAATCATTTAGGTATGCAAGGAGAAAAACTCAATATGAAATGTACCAACAAGTTTTGTTTTATCTGTATTCCTGAACAGACAGAAAGCTTTGGGGTTAACCACTAAGACAAAGATGACACACAGAGAGAGTTTGTTGATGCGTTACCATGGAGATTTGTGGGTGTGGATGGTTTGGAGCCCACCAGGGGCTGTGTCTCGCTGCGCTGGCGGCGCCCAGAGGTGGGGCGACTGTCGGGGTTGTGCTGTAAGATGTTGGACTGAAGGATTCTCTTCTTCTTGGCCTGTTCCTCTATTCTTCTTCTCTGTGTAAGTAAAGCATTGTTACCTCCATCAGTATATATACATGATACAGTCAAACTTCGTTATCTCGAACTAGACGGGACTGTTTAAAAAGAGATATCCGAGTATTCGAGATATCGAGGGTAAGATACTTAAAAAATAAGCGGTTGGGACTTAAATCACTTTGACATTTCCATTGTATTCGAGATATCAGTGATCGAGATATCAAAGTTTAACTGTATCATATTCTGATGCAAAAAAAAAAAAATGTGTCTCTCAAACAGGCTATTTAGGAACTCAAGAAACATTTTACAATGAATTTCTTTAAAAGCAGATCTCCCAGATGAACTGAAGTTGCACATACATTAAATACTATATTGGTGGAATGTTGAAGAAATGGAAAGTGAAATGGTGGAACACCATTTGAATACAATTCCATATGATGAGATCGGAGAAGAGACGACAATATTATCAAAACAACCCTGATTACAGCTAAATCGGCAGAAGCCGTTTCCAATTGATAAAGATTATCTTTTGATTAATTAAATGAGAAAATTATCAGAAATACAATCCCAGGAGAAATAAGACAGCTAGATGAGCATTCTTCATGAAAGAATATATGGTAACCCAACATTTCTCTATCTTCATCACACTTATTTTTTTGTTATTAAAATAAGGCGGCTTCACTCATATATCAGTTTTTTGCATTGAAAATGTGTTAGAAAGAAACTATACTTTATAGAGGCAATACAATATGTTAACATGCAAATGTGAGATTCATATCTGTAATTTAAAAACATTTTGACTGTACATGTAAAAAAAAACTATGGAAATATATTGGGTTAATCAATCTCATAGATGGCAAAATTACAAGATGAGTATAGGCGAAGCATCTGTCATTGTGCCTAATAATAATTTTCAGACATCTTAACAATGTCAAGGCTTTGTGATTACGAAACTCCACACAAGTTCTGTAATCACAAAGCCTTGACGTTGTGAAGATGATTTTCAGACAGATATAGAAATATATCTGGCGGTCACATGCCATATTTAAACCAATGAAAGTGTGACATTTCAGTCCGAGGGAATTAAACAAATGTGGATAATTACTCCACAGCTAATATATTCGCTTTCGGATTGTTGGTCGTAACCTTGGTATAATGATTACATGTGTCTGCAGTGGAAATGATGAACTTACCTCTTTGTCCAACTTCCTCTGTTGAAGATCATTATCTTGAACGCTGAAAAAAAATAAAGATTTAAAAATTAGAACTGAAATTTTCAAGCAATGTTTCTCAAACACATTATGCCCATCTTCAGTTTTGTTATTACGAAAGCATAAACATTGGCCAAATAAACTGTTAATCCCAACAAAGTTTATCTATTATATCCTTGATTTTATTCCATACTTTACATAATGATTAAGCACCTAAATAATAAATAAGGTTTTTTTGGGGGGGGGGGGGATTACTATGATAATAATAAAGTGTCAGTACTGATTCAGTCTGCCGCTATCAGTACTGACACTATGCCCCCCAAAAAACTTGATGCAACTTCAGCAAAAAATAATTTACAAGCACATAGTTACTTATAATTCAGTGCTAACTAGATACTAGGTTTGACTAATTAATAATTAGCTGCTAGTTACCTGCCAGGGGGACCACTCATTGTCCACTGATGATTTTCGTCAAAATCAGATCTGGAAACAAAAAATTTAAAAATATACAAAAAAATATCCTAATTAGATTTCAGTAAACACTGCCTTGTACTATCTTCATAATTGATGTGTTTTTGAGCGTGACATGCGGATGATATCAAGTGATGTAAATACATGTATTATTAACAGTTACTACACATGTATATAACAATTCAATTTTGATATAAAGTCATGTGATTCGCTGAAATAATTAATATTACGTTTGGAGGGGAAAAAGTAGGTCATGGAATTTTCCAGACAGTTATATAAGTAATGTGCAAAAAAAAATAATTTTCTCTAGGGTATATGAGGATTATATTGTCTTAGTTTTGTTTGAGGTTTTTCCTTTTTAAGGGTTTTAGGGGTTGAATGAAAGCTTCACATGCAGTTTAAACATCTCTCTAAATTTCCAAATACTGTGTACCTCTTTATATAAGCAACATATTTAGTTTGTACATACATCAATGCTATATACATGTAGCTCAAACCCAATTTTAGAAATCACCAACTTTAAAAACTCACAGATTCACTTTGAATAGCACAATGTCATGTTAAGTTTATAAACCCAGAGAAAAATCTGCACTAGATCTATATATAGTTTCAATTTCTTTTCGATGAAATTTCAAGTCAATTCTCAGTTTCAAACCAATAACTTTTCAAAGTTTCAATCAATTTTCAAAGTTTTAATCAAATCAATTCTCAACGTTTCATTCAATTTTCAATTCAAAACAGGAAAAGCCTTTCAGTTATGGACAGAATAAAAAGAGAAGAATTCTGGAAATGAATCCCCATAAAGGGTTTGTTTTTCACATGACTGACAAATTCCTTTATGTTAGTAACAGTTACACTGTATAAAAATTACATCTGATGAGCAAAATATGTTATAGGGAAAATAGCTATAAGGTGTTGACGATACTGAGAAAAAAACATCTCACATTGAAAACTGTCATTATGCGCCCACGTAGGTATGCCAAATCTCCTATGAATTACATCTCTGCGTTATTGTTTTTCGTCACTCACTCAGCATATCATTGTAAATACTCATATTACAATTAATTTCTTAACATGACGATTAAATTCCAAACAAAAACTGTACATGTTCCTTCTATTGATCCATTTATATCAGTTAAAAAACCCAACATAAAGCTCATATTACTACATTATAAGTTGTGATGAAAAAATCAGTCAACATGGAAAGCTTTTTCAAGTTATAATATTCCTAAGAAGGAAAGAAAGCTTGGAGTGCGCTAGGTCACATGATGTATACAGAGGTCCTGGCTTTTATTCAATTAAGAGCTCGGGAAACAAACCTCAGCCTCGATCCTTCTGATTTTTTGTGTCATGCAGAGGAATTTGATACAGGACCTGGAAACTCAAGGAAATGGGGCCTAATGTACAGTGACTCCAAATACAATCCCAAATAATACTGAAACCATCACTGCATGGTAAACTGCTTCACAATGTGAGAGAGAGAGAGAGAGAGAGAGAGAGAGAGAACAAAAAAATGGCTCAAACATTTCTCTTTACAGGTACATGTATATGCGTTTTGCCTCTTGAAGATATGCTCCTGTGAGACATGGTCATGCATTATTTAGAACTTCAAGTAAATGCATGCACCAATGATATTAAATCATTCATGTTTGTCATTAACTTGACTATAAAAGCTTGTCATTAATAAAACATGCCTCTCTACCCCCAAAATAAAATTACTTCAAATGCAGCACGCACATAATTATTCTTTTCTGTGATTGTAGCAAACACACATCATAATCAATTAAACTGTTATAATAGTTCAATTTAGTAGGTGAATATACATGTATACACTAAGTCATGCATGATGCTAATGTATTGAAAGAGGTTTAAAGATGCAACCATTCTAAAATTAAAAGAAATACTGTAACATAGAGAATAATTCAAAGCTTTAACTTACTTTATAATTTAAACACACTGATGCTTTCTCAACTGAGGTTTTGATGATTTCTTGACAGAGCGGTTACTCTGTGGCACTTTTTAAAAGTTAAGATTTGATATGCCAACCACAAGATCATGTAAATCCAAATTGACTGATCCACACATTCTCATAGACACAATTCCTTATCAACACACAGCACTAAATATATAGAAATATACCCCTGGAAATTTGCAAACACTGGGAGAAAATGAGGTCTAATTGAAATAATTAAACAGTAATCACTTTGCGCATGCATTTAATTAATAAGTCAATCGATTGATTAATTAAGCCTATGGCATGTATAGGCAAGTCAGTCATTTTGAATTTCTAACTCATGCAGGGGGTGACACCTCTTTATACAATTAATTATTCAAACAATTTCACTTCCTGAATTCTTATCACAAATCATATTGATTCTTGGTAAAAAGTAACATTACAAAAGAAGGGAGTTTAAAAAAAGAAAATAAAACCCTCAAGGTTTTTATGTGAATTTACTACTAAAAATGTCAATGTATAGTTGAATAATCAAAGTTTGAAACTCATAAATATCCTGATTATAAAAGACGAGATATTTAAGCCTCAACATATGAGAGCCATTAGTAATAATTCATCCTTATACATGTATATTAAGATATCAAAACCAATTTTGAAGCAGAGATTCTATATCTATATCCCCCCACCCCCCACACATAAATCTTTAAACTCTAAAAGTGATTGGTTTATTTTTATGAAAAATAACTTTCGGCCAAGGCATTCAAATTTTAACTTTATTCAAAGGCAGAGGAGCCCTTATAACATTGACATGGCACCTAAATATTTGACTTTCTGTGCAACATTTTACCTATTCAAGAATTATAACTTACAAACAAAATTTAAATTTAATTCCAGAAGAGCATTAAATTATTCCGGTAATCCTAAGAGATTTATGAAATGGTTGCAGTGAATGAATACATTAATTTTGTGGGTTGAGGATCAATTCATTAGATTGATAATATTTCTGAATTTGCATGTTGCGAGTCCTCTTGCAAAATGCATCTCTGGTCCATTTATGTTAGATCACACAGAATCAATCTAAATTAATAAACTGCATAATTCAATTTTCCTTGACCTGGCTTCTAAGTCTGCCATACAAGACCTGGCTTAGTCTGCCATAAACATGACCTGGCTTCAGTCTGCCATACACATGACCTGGCTTTAGTCTGCCATACATGACCTGGCTTTAGTCTGCCATAAACATGACCTGGCTTAGTCTGCCATAAACATGACCTGGCTTTAGTCTGCCATACATGACCTGGCTTAGTCTGCCATAAACATGACCTGGCTTTAGTCTGCCATACATGACCTGGCTTAGTCTGCCATAAACATGACCTGGCTTAGTCTGCCATAAACATGACCTGGCTTTAGTCTGCCATACATGACCTGCCTCTAAATTCCAGTTCATGAAGCTGTCCCAATTTCTAGTCAGAACTAGTAGAACAACAGTTACCATGAAGTCTATATCAAATGAATGTAAACACTCAGTACTTAGACTCTCATTGCAGTTCACGACTCCATTATGGTGCTAACTGCATGTTTCAAGTGTTAAGTCAATCATAGTTAATTTACAAGAGAGACCGAAACCTTGACTAAAATCTTAAGAGTTTTCTAGATCCGGGGTCCTATATTCCAAATAACAAGGACCTAAATGTGTTGCATGTTAAATAGGAGGACTGTGCATGTAGAGTGTATTCACTTGATATATAAATAAATAAAGATAATTTTGAAGATTTATTCTCTTACTCTTCATACTACAATCATGTTCCCCCCAAAATCAGAGTCAATATGGTTATCTATGTCCTCAGTCTGAACACATCCACTCAAGAGGAGTTTACATGACAATTACCGGCATATCACAAATCATACACGTACCTCTCCAATCGTATCTCTGCAGGAACCCAACAAACAAGATCGTAAATCCCCAATAAGGAATAGACACGGGGCTATATACTGTTGATTGATTTACAGTGAAGTTTTATGGGTACCTCTGTCTTTATCTATATACATTAAGATCCTGTGTAGTCTATACGTATGATACTGTCTGCAATATGGTTATAAGTCCATGTACTATAAAACAGTACTTGAAGTACTTGAAGTTTATACCCGCAAGAATTGTCACAGAAGATTACAAGAATTGTCACAGAAGATTACCACCAAGAGGGACATAACTTTTCATCAAAAGTACTTCCTCCTTTTTTTCATCTCTCACGCAAAGTTTATACCATGCTATTAAACCAAATGCCGACTTCCTTATGAGTACCATTTTTCAATCTGCCAATGGTTTAAGTTATACTATACAAAATTTGAGACAATTTGCTCTTCAAACTAGACAATGCATTCAACAAAGGGACAAAACTGTTTGGCACCATTCTTAATAAAGGGAAATCACTCATCACTAAGTCATGAAATATAGGACTTTACAAAATTTTTGTTCTTTTAAAAATTAAACTGCTGATGTCAGACTCCAGTCATTAAATATACCACAGGACTGTCATAAGTGTACATAACTCTTCTCTATTTACACAATCTTAAACCTGGCAAAGACTGATAAAGATTTCACAAAAGAATGTTCAACTTCTCATGTTTTATGATAAGCATGTCTAATATTTATATATATATATATATATATATATATATATATATATATATATATATATATATATATATATATATATATATCAAATTATTACACCTGGATAATATCTTCTAGAAAAAAGAACAAGAGGCCCATGGGCCACATCGCTCACCTGAACAACAGTTTCTTGTAACATTCTATTTCGTAGCATATGCTATTTCTAACTTTGAACCCCCCTTCTGGGGCCCCAGTATTGGTCCGAGGTTTATGGTTGACTTTAACAATTTAGAATTTACACTATTTGAGGATCCTTGCATAGTAATCTCACAAACTGTAACATAATAGTTCTCGAGAAAAACTTTTTGAAAACATTTCCCATATATATTTCTATGTTAAACTTTGAACCCCTCTTGTGGCCCCAGTATTAGTCCAGTGGTCACAGCTTTATTAATTTAGCATCTACATTATTCAAGGATGCTTGCATAGTAATCTCACAAGTTGAAGCATTGTAGTTCTCTGGAAAAAGATTTTTAAACATTTTCCCTCTATATTTCTATGTTGAACTTTGAACCCCTCTTGGGGCCCCAGTATTAGATTGAGGGTCACAGCTTCTACACTATTTAAGGATGCTTACGTAGTAATCTGACAAATTGAAGCATTGTAGTTCTCGTGAAAAAGGTTTTTAAACATTTTCCACATATACTTCTACATTAAATTTTGAACCCATCTTGGGTCCCCAGTATTAGTTCAGGGGTCACTAATTTAAAACTATCGAATCTACATTATTTAAGGTTGCATGCATAGTAATCTCACAACTTGTAGCATTGTAGTTCTCAAGAAGAAGATTTTTTAACATGTTACCTATATATTTCTATATTAAACTTTGACCCCTCTTGGGGCCCCAGTATTAGTCCGGGGGTCACGATTTTACCAATTAAGAATCTACATAAGCCAGGGATGCATGTATAGGAATTCCACAAACTGTAACATTGTAGTTCTCAAGAAGAACATTTTAAAAATTTTCTATATATTTTTTAAAATGTTAAATTTTGAACCCCTCTTGGTGCCCCAGTATTAGTCCGGGAGTCACAATTTTTACAAATTAGAATCTACATTATTTAAGGATGTATGCATAGTAATATTCCAAACTGTTGCATTATAGGTCTTGAGAAGAAGATTTTTAAACATTTTCCTATATACGTTAAAATTTGAACCCCGCCCAGGGCCCCACTTTTTGTCCGGGGCTCACAATTTTTACAATTTAGAATCTTCATTATATATACAAGCTTTTTTGTAAATATTGGCATTTCTGGTGCAATGGTTCTTGAAAAGAAGATTTTTATACATTTTTCCTATGTATTTCTATGTTAAACTTTGAACCCCGCCTGGGGCCCCAGTTTTGGTCCGAGGGTCACGATTTTTACAATTTAGAATCTTCCCTATACATATCAACGGCCGGAACGGCCACAAAGGCGTCGAGCTGACATTTTCTTTAATATAGATATCATTAATTTAATTTTCTGTACCAATAGTCGTATATCAAATATTATCATGGTTTGTGTAACTAAATTCGCACATATGCAACTACATGTATATTTTTATTTGCAATTTTAACATACCAAGTGATTGTATACTCAGTATATTTCCTTATAAAATACGTAGTGATGCATTTGTAATACAATGAATCGTAACTCATCATGGTTACAAAAATCGAAGAAATTTCAAAGTTTAAAAATAAATTAACTTCTTTCTGTTTCTGCTTTAAGCAGTCTTTGAACAAATTTCACGGGTTCATCATTAGTATACGAGTGTAACACATTAACAGTGTTTCCCTAATAATAATAAAACATACTTTTATTTATTTCAATTTCCGTGTGAAACAAGATTACCTATGGTAGTGTTGTTTACAAATAAATCTACACCACGTGCGTAGATCTGCCGTATCTTAGACTGGATAGCCTGCCCTTGATCCTAAACGCCTCCGCTAGGAAATTCAAGGACAGGTAAACAGTGGGAAAACTCACTGCAGCTTCGCGCACAGCAAATGCGCACACTTAAAATAAATCGGAAAGAAGATTGAGGCGGATCAAGGAAAGAAGGTTTAAGAAGAACTAAACATGAATTTGACAATAAATATCAAATTAACAAGAACAAATTAATTGACACCGTTGACAATACATTGTTTATGTGGGTATTGTAAATATTAATTTACATCGGAAATGTATAACGTTAAATATTTACATTGTTGAGTAAGTTATAATTGGCACTAGACTACTCGTAGCATTCCAATCCATGCCCATTATAACTTGATTTATGGGGCTGCTGAGGATGGTAACGATCTGATTTAGCTCCGCTTTCTCGTAAAGGTCCGATAACATATAAATTGAATGCACACAGGCTACACACAATTAGCACATGGTCTGTACATATTATCTTATGTGTTTATAAAATATAGAGTTATTAACTTAGAGAGTGGGATCGTGTCAGTGTAGAAATTGTTTTTTTTTTGTAAAGCTAAGGACTTTCCATAACCAGTAGGTAAAATAAATATACAGTTGCCTGGCTTCCAGAGATTTTTTCAGGCTAACACTTTGTAGCGGTTTTACTTAATCGAAAGATGTTTCTCTTTCTTTGTTTATAACTATTAAAGTCGTTTTACTTTTAAAATAAATCTATTGACTCTCCGAAAGATTTTTTCGGCATTCCATCGTAAGCGTGTGAAGATAACTTGTGGGCCTAAAAATTTAATTTTTTCTCGTCACTGCTATTTCCTATAAGCTGGCGAACCAGTCTATGCCGTATTTATAATGCTAAACCAATATACAACAAAATCACAAGATACATTTATCGCTTACATTCATTTTGGAGACCGTGCCCGACAACAAATAAATTTACATATTAATTTTTATTTTTATCGGGCACGGTCTCCAAATAAACTATAAGCGATAAAATAAAATAATGTTTAGTGAATTTTTACACCTTATCGTCTTCATCCGTCATTTCTTGATTAAACAAACTTATATACTTATGCCATGAGTTGTTAATATTTAGGGAGACACAGTTGGGTTTTTTGGTGCACAATTTAGTTGAATAAATGGAACAAAAATCTTGTAAATCTTGTAAACATGTTTCTATGTATATTTCTATGCTAAACTTTGAACCCCGCCCAGGGCCCCAGTTTTGGTCCGAGGGTCACGATTTTTACAATTTAGAATCTTCACTATATACACTAGCTTTTGTGTAAATATTGGCATTTCTGGTGAAGTGGTTCTTGAGAAGAAGATTTTTAAAGACACACACCCTATACTCACTGTTTCGCAATTATCTCCCTTTTAAAAAGGGCTGTGTCCTTTATTTTTACAATTTATAATCCCCTTTCCATTAGGATGCTTTGTACCAAATTTGGTTAAAATTGGCTCAGTGGTTCTTGAGAAGAAGTTGAAAATGTGAAAAGTTTACAGACGGACGGACGGACAGACAGACAGACGGACGGACGGACGACGGACAACGGGTGATCAGAAAAGCTCACTTGAACCTTCGGTTCAGGTGAGCTAAAAAGCCAAAACATTATAATGGTATCAGTTTACAATACTCATTGATTCTGCTAAAAAAGGCAAGACCCATTTAAAAAAAAAATTGACAATTTTAAGATCTTGTACACCATTACTACTTACCAAATTACAAAACCTGTTGCTAGGCAGTGAATCACTATTATCAACACAGCCTAGAAAAATCCCTTGAGCTGATCCGTGTGGTTATTTATTTATTTTTTTTTTTTGCGTTCAAAAACCTTAATGTGATACACTATATAACTAAGAAGCAAGCAAGATATTGATTAATCAAGGGAAAAATTTGTTACATCAGCTGTGAATATCAAAAATACAGCACGATGTTAGATGACAAGAAGTTTTAATTAACTCAGTTTTGAAGTATTTTCTGAGACTAATAAGTGTCTTAAAGCCACCCAAGATGATTAAAATGCACGACACCTTTGCAAAATGCGCAGAATTTCACCTCTAATTTCCCAATCCCACTTTACATTACCTTATTCAAAATGATGAGAATCAATCTTGAAAGATTGCTGCAATTTACTGTGCTATGTTCAGTACATTTAGGACATAGTCTAATACTCACAGTATATACTTATATTCACCTGTGTCTGCATCACTGGGAAACCAGCTTGCAATTTGCAATGATCTAATATTTGTGTTTTAACTCGATCTGAGGTGAAAAGGAACAGCTGAGACAAGTTGTGAGCATTAGATGATGTTATATTTTCTGCTTCACCACACCCAATCACAATTGTTTACCAATGCACTCAAAACCTTGAAAGGAAATAAAATGACATAAGAATTTCATCTCTCTCTCTCTCTCTCTCTCTCATCAACAAGCAATTAGCACTTGATTCGGCAACTTTCGCCTATGGATTAACTAAGATCATGCCAGCCACAGCAAACATAAAACCTTGAGCCCCTAAGGAATTACTCTCTAATAGCACTAGTCTCCAAATAGAAATGAATAAGAAAACCCTCAACACCATTAACACTCATTGACAAATCAGAGCAATACACTCTCTCAGATCAATTCTCACACCAGCACTGAAGTTCCATTTCAGAGCAGAAAGCCTAGAAGCTTTGCCAATGAATTGCACAGTTGAGCTCCAGCACTAAAAGTGGACCATATCTTTATGACTGTAATTTCTCAAAGAGAACCATATGGCTGGCTATCCAAATTAAAGGGTGCATACTGTATGTATTTACTGAAAAGATTTTATTGTCCTTGAGAAATATTGGACGTTTTAATTAATGTTGTGTCATATTTTCAAATTTGGTAAAACTTGAGCCAGTTGATGGATGAATGGATGAATGTAATATGTAGTGTTTAGAATCAACTACCGGTAAATCCTATGATTTAATGTCAGCTTCAAGTTAAGGTTCATTGACCCTCTGATAAAGAAAGGTAACTCTTACTTGCTGAAAATGTGTGCATATATTAGTTGATGCTTCTTTGGGGATAACATTCTAAATGAAGCAGTTAGGAATCAGGAATATAAATGAACTATCATAAAAATGACTATCAAATTAATAATTTATTGTTAAAGTGTCCCTTTGCTATAAAAAAATATCTGTACAAGAAGTCATTTAGAACAATTTATACACATGCAAAGCCAAACCAGTAAATAAAATCAAAAATGTTCTGTACATCTCTCAAAGCTCAACTTCCTTTTCCTTCCTTTGTACATACAATTTATCTTTTTGTACCCCCAACTATCTGTTATTAATAGTTGAGAGGAAAAATTCAACCACTGATCATTTATTAATTAATTACCAATCAAACACTAGGCCTGAACCCAATAGAGGCTCTGTGTAAAGGCCTTGAAGTACAGACCCTGAAACGTACTTAACTACTGCAGTTGCACGGTTCGGTTCGGTAGGCTTTGTGAACGGTACGTTTCGCTTTGTGAACGATACGGTTCGTTTTGTCAACGGTACGGTTCGCTTTGTGAACGGTACGTGTCGTTTTGTGAACGATACGGTTCGTTTTGTCAACGGTACGGTTCGCTTTGTGAACGGTACGTGTCGTTTTGTGAACGATACGGTTCGTTTTGTCAACGGTACGGTTCGCTTTGTGAACGGTACGTGTCGTTTTGTGAACGATACGGTTCGTTTTGTGAACGGTATGGTTAGCTTTGTGAACAGTACGTTTCGTTTTGTGAACGGTACGGTTCGCTTCTTGCACGGTACGCTTTGCTAAAAATAGCTGCACGCTTTGTGAACAGTTTGCGCGCTTTATTAATGAGGTAGGCGTGGCCTGAACGCTTTGAATTTTCTTGATATCATTTTGTTGGACAAGTGTCCGCTCTTCACTAGTATATGCATGCGATTTAGCTGACGTTTTACAAATGCTGGCTAACCAGCTGTTTATATTTCATTTGCCTTTTTACTCACAAACTTGTTGTAAACAGGACACGGAAAAATACCCGGCAATCAACAACTGAATGCTTAAAGTGATAAAGATATTAAGAATTTATCTTCTAACAAAAAAAATATGACAGCGATGGATAGAGACAAACTTGTTGTAAAACAATACCCGGCAATCAACAACTGAATGTTAAAAGTGATAAATATATTAAGAATTTATCTAGTAAGAAGAAGATACGACAGCGATGGAAAGAGCCTCTGATCGCCAGTACATGACTTATAATAATGAAGTCGGAACGAAATGATTGTTAAATAATTTTAGATAGGAGGATTCTTTAAAATAACGACTTTAGAAAACATAAAACTAAAACATTTTCATTGATAATTTTCTTATAGCTATGTAGGAGGAGCCAAGTTGCATGCGGCGCATGGCGTGATCTGTACTACTATACTTAAACTGATTGACAGGCGAAGCACGTGTAGTCCTAAAATAAAATCCCGCTCAAAAGACCGACTATAAAAACCTAAAGAGAAACAATGGCTCAGTGATAAAACTTTAAATTAAGTAATATAATTAACCCACAAACTCTCTCTCTTTCTGTCTCTCTATCTCTCTTCTGTAAGATAGAAAATCTCTTCCGTTAGATCGAAAATGGGCGTTCTGTACTGTTAGACGAAGACGTACGCAATTTTGTAGGTTTTCTTTTGTCTTGAACAGGTGTGAAAACCCCCGAGGACATGTCGTTTTATACCCTGGGTTTGTTAATCACTATACACAGGAAATGATCGCGACTTAAACTTAATATACACAAGAAAGCCAAGAAAGCATACTGATATAACAAGTTATGATTCAATGTGCGTTAAAGCAACTAACATTATTAGTTTATTTGAAGGAAAAACTGATTAATTAAGTTGATTCCCGACACTTATCATTTCACAATTTACGACATACACATGTACATATATTAACAGTTTATGGAAAGAAAAGATTAAGGTCTAAAAACGGAAATTAGATTAAACATTTTTATAACGGTTTTAATAAAAATAACAGCGTTATTATTATATGTTACTTAATCCCGTATAACTAAAATCTAGCAAAATATTGAACTTATCTGGTCAGCGATAATCTCCGTCCGTATTGATCGAAAGACATTAGTCTATAAGCCGTATATGGAAGTTGCACGCTTATTGCACGGTACGGTACGCTTTTTTGGCTGTTTTGGGGCGGGTCTTGCATAAATTATATTGCACGCTTTTTGCACGGTACGGTTCGTTTTGTGAACGGTACGGTTCGCTTTGTGAATGGTACGGTTCGTTTTGTGAACGGTACGGTTCGCTTTGTGAACAGCACGTTTCGTTTTGTGAACGGTATGGTTCGTTTCTTGCACGGAACGGTACGGTTCATTTTAGAGGTGTAGTAGCACGTTTCAGGGTCTGTATATTGTCAATATCTTTCTATTGACTCTGCTGGAAATACATGACAGTTGAGATATCTGGAGATGTTTAAATTGGTTTGTCAATATATGAGAGAGAGAGAGAGAGAGAGAGAGAGAGACTTTGAATCAATTACCATGGTAACTAAAATAACAAATATTAATTGCATTGGCAACTGTCTTCGGTGAAAATTACATAACGTTTTTTCTCTGCAATTCAACATTCAATATTATCAATCTGTTATCTAAATACCATAATGTTCTTATCAAGTACTGTGAATTGCTAAACAATGAAATTTAACAAGCTACGTGGCAGAATCATCTTATATTTGATTAATCACCTTTAAAACTACATTCATTTCGAAAGATTTTGATTATTAAAGGTTGATATTTAGGACATTTAAGTAATAAGGCAAACAATCTTTAAAATCTTATGAATATTAATTAAATGTCTGAGGAAATGTTTGATTTGCAAAGCAGGTTAAACATTGAGATTTTTTTTAGAATCAATACCGGTATATGCGTCAAGACTACCCATACATGTGACCAGAAGAAAGTCAACTTCTATATTCCCCTTATTTTTTGACAGTTACACAGACAGACAGATGTCATTCAGACTGGGTAATTTCAGTACAATCCCAAACTACATTAGAAGGGGTATAATAATTGTTTTACAACTCATAGAGCAAAAAAACACCCCCTCCCCCCTTTATTGTATACAATACATGAAATAGCAGCAGTTGTTCACTGCAAAACTTCATAACCATGCATTGCACGTTTAATAGTCAAACGCTGACATTTTTATTTCATTAAATTGATGCACAATATTCACCCATTAAGAACTGACATCTTCTGCTGGCCCCCAAAGGTTTTCAACATTTTACCAAGTACTAAACAACCGTGATGAAAAATTGACATTGACATCATTTGCTGTAAAATCAGATTCTGCAGTTTCAAATGTTACAAAAAAAAAACCCTTGAGCCTGGAATATCAAATACATCTAGAAATAGAGTCTGATGGAGGTTGGAAATCTGGCTTGTCAGACATTTGAGAACCATAAACCATTGTTTCAGGTGTGAATTTGTGCCCTATTCTTTTTTCCCTTTTTTTGCAGACTTTCTAAAAGGACCCCTAAGATTTCTTTTGTAACAATGTGTGATATAATATACCGGTACTCTTATGTCTGGTTTTTCAGACAGTGGGAGACCACACATTATGATTTTTTTTAGGTGCGATATGTCCTATTATTTGTTTTGTAGACAGTTTATGAGGATCCCAAATATGTGTACACAGTAAGAGTATCAGCATCAATTCTCATCAAACATTAATGTATGAAACGCCACTGCTGTGTATGTTACACAGTGTCTCATCTTTTTAAGTTAAGGTATGCAAAGTAAAATAATCATATGAAGTCTCTACTTTGGAATTTAAAGAAGAAGCAAAATATTTTTCATGCTTCATTTTTAGCAAACTTCAATGTCAAAGTGTTTTGTTTCTCAGTAACTGAACTGTAATTTTTTTTAGTAAACTATCAAAATTTGAAAAAATCAAAATTTGTTGCCATATGATAGATTAATACATGTATCATTTACCAATACCAGTCATTTAAAGGGGATTACAAAATGTTGCAATGGCATTATGCATTCTGTATGCCTAACATTCTAAAATTTATTCAAGGAATAAGGTATCATTCTTTGAGTATTATGAGGTAATAATTTTGGTCAGGGCGTGGTCAAATCTAATAATGCCCTAAGGGCTTTATGATAGATTTGACCACGCTCCGACCGAAATTATCACCTAATAATATTCAAAGAATGATTCCTTATTACTTATATTTATATTATTTCCAATTTGTACACTTTAAAACAACACCTTAATTATTAATACTATTTATTCATGTAGCACATGCTATGCATTACTACGCGGCGCAGCCAATACCGTTTTCCGGTTATGCTATAAGACACGCCCATTTTCTGTCACTCATCTTTTATAAAGTTATTGGGCTAAAGGCTTCAAAATTGATTCGTAATGTTATCACAAACAAAGACAGTCAAAAATGTAAATATTTCTATTAAAGCACCCCAGCTGAATCTGACTCTGCCCTAAGTCAGCTGCAATATGATCACCTATACCATCCATTAGGAATTCTGACATGGCTTTCCTACTTCACACAATTAACTGACCGCCATCTAAACTCATTATCTATCATAACATAGGTGCAATAAAAAGAAATGGCCGAGAGTTTGATGGCTACAGCCTTTTAAGCAACCGATTCCGGTTGGACGCAAAAAATCACTTAGTAATCATGGCTACAGCAGTATAAAAGCTTATATTGTTTTTCTTCAAGAGATGGACAAACGGACTGAGGACTCAATGGCAGATAAGGACAGCTTCAGTTCTAAAAGGGCACCATAATTATGGCTTCCAAGAATTAATGATTGATGTATTAAGAAAAGTGATAACTGCATGCAGACATGTGAAGATCGAATATTGACGTTTTCTAAGGTTTGCAGTCATTAATAGAAAGTAATCTTCTCTGCTAATCCGAACTAATGTGTACCAGCATCTTCAAAGATGAAGAAAAAAATAATCTAGAATAACTATAGGCATATTTCTTCACAGTGCAGAATACCTTTGATGTGATTGAATTATCATTATATAATGAAGCTTCTTATTCACTTTGGTCAACACAAAACATCAGGAGTCTGGTATATTTTTAAACATGATGTAATACTATTCAACATCATTGATTGGCCACTGGTCCTCTGTTGGAGTACTAAATTAAAGCCAATCATCCCACTAAGTCACCTTTTAAATCCTGCCGTACAGTGCATTGGTAGTCAGAATAATTGATACATATACAGCCTTTAATTTATAAATTATCAGAATCAAAGCTTTGATCAAATGTTTTTTTTCAAAGACAAAATACTTTGAAATACAGATTAGGTACATCGGTACCCTGTATTTTATAAGCACAATCCACAAATTTTTCATTATCTATTAATCAAGCATAACGTTTAGGAATTTTAAATGAACAATTTACTTAATATATATATCTTGAAACAACACCCCTGTTTAATAATGTCACGATTATACTGCAACTCGTTATTTTATTGAAGCACTCGGTCACCTACACAGAACACAGGGTTTTTTTTTTTTAATCAAAGAACTAACTACGTTGTGTTATCCCAAGGTACCCTACTGTGTACGTTAAAATTTACGTTTTATCTGGGGAACAACAATACAATGTAAATGTGTCTTTGGAATACAGGTGATCACATGCTGGCTATTTCTTATTAATAAATCTATATTTATAACTCCGCCTGTTCCAACAAGGGTTTATGGGTTTCCAAAAGAGGAACTTTAAATATAGCCATTGTCATCGCTATTTAAAACTATGAAAGCATAAAAACATAACCTTTATGTAAATAAACAACAATACACAGCTGTATGTGTCTCCGATCATGATCACAAACTGACACTGTATCAACTCTGCCAGTTGAGTGTTCCAACAAACGTATTTATGGAGTTCCAAAAGAGGAACTTTAAATATAGCCATTGTCATCAGAAACCTTACAGGAAGAGGATTTACTTGGAACGTTCTTATTGGCATTATGTTCCGTTAAATCGCTTTTGTGTATCTCGATCTTTGATATAAAATACTGTACATAATAAAAAAGCCTTTAACTTAGTATATTATACTGTGCTGATAGGCCAATTGAAAAGGTGGGCAAAATAGGAAGGGTATTTACAATTGTGAAAGTAAACCATAACCTTACTGTAAAGAATGTCTTAAATTGTTAACAACAAGGTCTTTAATTTGTCATTTGAAAAGAAAATTCTGCCACTGATACATGTATTATGTAAAGGCTATCCTTAGTTAAAAAAAAAATTTTGACTGATATCACTCAGGTCATAGAATGTGTCAAAAATAGTCCTATCATGATACTGGAATTGGTTGAGAGGTTCAAGACCAGTACTTCAAATTCCACTGTAACAACATGCATACCCGGTATTACACTGTCACCGAACAATTTAGGTCACCCATTGAAACACATTTGTAAGGACTGACCTCCCAGAAACTTATGTAAAAGGTAAACTTAATTCTATTTTCAAAGTCCTCATATTGACGACAAACATTAAGAAAGCTACATGGCTGTGGCCTTGTTTTGGATTATTATTATTCTCCTTAAGATGAAAAGCTCCAAATGTATAAAAAAAAATCTGGAAAATATTTAAATTTTAAAGCTAACATTTTTTCTTCATTAAAAAATAGTTTATAACCAAAAATATTATAAATATTCAAAAATTTAAAAGCAGATTTGATGGGTACTAGTTTGTTGACCATCTGCCTCGATCCTTATTACGGTAAATACTTTAGTATCACCAAATAGATCAATATTACATATCATTATTAATTCAAGCCAAACCAACGGTTTGATTAAAGATATCATTGAGCAATCACTCATCATCAGTACCATGTTTCATAATAGATAAGGTTCAACACTACCACACCCCATACAATTTGCAAAATTTACATCTTCCACAACCCAGCTATTCACAACACTTCACAGACATCCCTCTATGCTCGCTGGGACAGGACAATCAAATCAAACTCTGAACCATTCTATGCGAGTTCTCTCTTGTAGAGAGCACAAAAAGCCCGATATGGTCACATACGATGGATTTATCTGAGCAATATTGACAGAATCCATCTACCATCCAATATCTCCTACTCACTTGGTCACTGCCAAGAAAAATCCTCTGAAGATGACAAGATAACATGAACGTGCAGAAGAAAAAAAAAATCATTAGGGCAAAGTTAATATGATTGAACAGCCCCCCCGAATCTTATCAAATTCAAGACAGTGACAGACAGTGGTTGACATTGATCGAGTTGAGAGGCAGATTAAGTCATAGACAATGCGGTGGTGGAAATTGTGACTGCAGTTGGAGATCACGATGGTTGACAGTAATAAGTAGTTTTGAAAAGTGGAAGACATCGGTTGAATAGAAGTGGTCAACAGTACTGTAGTAGATGATGATCGATAGTGGGTAGAAAGTGGGAGACAGTTGTTGACAGTAGAATGCAGTGATTACGGTAGTAGGGTACTTAGGCAGTAGAAACATTGGTGAGTATAGGCAGTGGTTACTTAAAGACAGTCGTTGACAGTAATGGAGAGTGATTGATATTGTGGGGCAGAAGTTGACAGTATGAGGCATGGTTGACAGTAGAATGCCAATCAGAGCAGTATACCAAAGGTTTTATGTTATGATTGTATATTAAATACCCGGTAGTTGTTGACAATAATGGACAATAATTGATATTGTGAGGCTGGGAGTTGATGGAATGAGGCTTTTGGTTGGCAGCAGTGTGAGGCAGCTAGAGGTAATGTAAAACTAAGTCAACTTGACAGCAGTAAGACAGTTGTCAGTAATATGCTTTTACTGATATTGTGGGGCAGATGACATTAAACAACAGTTGACAGTATGACAGTAAGAAGCTGACGGATAGTCAGACGCATCAAGTATAGCAGCCGTGTTAGACATTATTCAACACTGGTAGACAGTGGGAGGCAGCAAGTGGTCAAAAGTGTCAGACCATGATCAACAGTAGTTGACAATAGAAAGCATCAATAGACAGTGAGAAAAGCAAGTGGTCAAAAGTAGTGAACAATGCTCAAGTTGCCAGTTGGCCTCTGATATTAATGGTCTCTGATATTAAATCGCCCATATAACAATACAGAGAGAGAGAGAGATCGAGTCACAAGGTGTAGAGAGCTTAATCCTCAACATCAATATTTTTCCTGACAAAAGTCAATACACACCGACTGAGAATTCCTTTCACAACCTTACTACCTAAGCATAAAATAATTCTCATTTAGAAAGACAATTTGAAAAGGAAGTAAGGTAGAATCATTTGGTTTCAAGTTTCCAAGCAACAATAAACTTCCTGTAATGAGAGAAAAACTAAACCAATTGTAACATCAAGAATACAGAATAGATAAAAAATTTATCCAATAGCTTACTGTTCTAGAAGGTGGTTGGGACTGTATTTCCCCATTTTATAACTTGGCTCCATGATTGCACTGCCCAGGAAAAAAAACTGCTGCTAAAGCACACAATCACACACTAACAGTGGAAAGAAAGAAAAAAAATTCTGAAATAAAATTAAAAATCTCCGGCGAAAGAAATCTCCCGTTTTCCCACCCCACCAGTATCAGGAAGTGGCAGTACAGAATTGTTTACAGACACTGGCAGCCATCTTGTTTTTGTGACGCTGTTTGGTTATCAACAGGCTTTTACAGGTCTGACAGATATAGCCCGGCCCTTTAAATCCAGGAGGACGTCACCGAGAAAGAAAGAATCAGCGAGCTTGAGGTTCCTGGATATTGACACAGGCACTGTACGGCTGGGTGTATACACACCTGAGCAGGTAAATCAGTCTCGTTAGTCGAGTCGACGAGGAAAAAATACCAGGTGGAAACCCTATTGATTCACCTGGCCAGTCTTTTAATCATTGATAGAGGAAAGCTGCAGAAGATTTCCTTGGTCCATCAGAAGTCATGATCAATACCACTTATATCCTCAGTTGCATGAATATTGAAGACACCATTAAAGTACCCAGACGTAATTACACAATAGCCACTATACTTTGTCTCCTTAATGCATGCGCCGTACCTGGGAAGGCATTTTGCAATATAGACTGGTTCTGCAATCGCCTTCTTGGAATGATTATTGCAAATAGGGTGCTCAGGTCTCCGTAAAGAGAATTAATACAAATTTTGTGTACCTGCATTCATAACATTATTGATAATTTCAATTATTCAGCAATCAAACTAGTACTGTCCCCTATCTCTTTGTCTTGGGTGTGACAAATATTGCCGATAAAGTGGCATGGAAATGGAATAATTAAACCGTTCCATCAATGGACTGATCAAACCATTCAATAATACATTACATACACATTTTCATGGTATCATGAGGATCCATTGGTCTGAAAGGTATCTCATTAGTGTAAATTGTGTGTGAAATATAATGGGCCACCATTGTGTCAATTAATTACAGTAATGGAACATTTGCCACAGTAACAATTGACACTGTTCTAGATAACTTCTGTCCCGAGCCATTCCCATTGGAATTCCCCCGAAATCAATTTTCAGATCAAGGCAGGATAACACCATCATCACTGTTTAAAAATGCAATATCAATTTAAAAACCATTTTGCTGAACTCCTGATAAAAAATTATGCAGAATTTTCATGATTTTTAAATCCTAACACTTAATTTTCATTTCTTAGTACGGTATATTTCTAAACTATTTTCAAGCAACAATTTTTGCACCACTTAAATTCAACAATGGGTATACCTTGAGTTTGTGCTGCACAAACAGAGCATCTTAACCATCTTAAACATCAATTTTTCATAGTATCAATTTTTAAAAAAAGATCAATGCATAAATCCTACTCAACTCCATGAATATGCTACTGAACCAAATCAGTAAATTCTTTCTGTTTCAAGTTTTTATAGAATAAGAATACAGCATTAAGCATATGCAAGCAGCAATATCAATCCGCCTTGAAATAATCACTGGATCTCATTCTTTGACGCATAGTCCATTACAAAATCAATGATTTTTGACTCTCTGAATATGCCTTAATTAATTGACCTGCTGTATTCTGATCATAGTCTTAATCTTCCCCAGTATAAATAACCTGCAAGTAGCAAGAAAAAGAGAAATCATAGCGCCCACAGGCTGAAAACGGACCGAAAAGCCTATAATAAGGTTGCCTGATCCCACGACAGCAATGGTACAAGACTGAGAAAAAAGATGCCAACCAAGCCATGATATACTGTTGAATCATTTTTTATTTGTGGGTGTCTGAATGTTCGGGGGAAGCCAAAATTTTCCTGGTTCGTGGGGATGTAATTTCGTTGGTAGTGAAATCGGTAAAATTTTAATGATAAATATTTAACAAATGCGCGTAGAGATGTTCGTGGGGATGTAAATTCGTTGGCAATTTTGGGGTTATTATAACTCACGAAAGTCACGAACATTGGTCCCCCATAAACAATGATGATTCCACAGAATACTCAAAATGACTCTCTTAATGTGTATCAAGAAGTAAACCTTTACACAACAGATGGGAGAATTACAACAACAAAAAATCCTAATCCTCTCCAGCTTTTGATGTATTAGTTCCGATCAATAAAGGTCTTTGTTAATTAACTTTCATTAATCACCTGGATTCACCCTACCATACATGTGACCATTAGATAACAGGATATCATTAACATAATGAGAAATAATAGATAATGCCATCACCTGAACAAGTGATCAGAGAGACAGAGATATGGTAATTTTTTTTATCCCAGACAGTCCAACCCCCCCACCCACTTTACAAATGAATCCAAATTCTGCTCTTATATCTTGCATGACATAGGAAAGGTCACTGACAGTATACACAGCATAGATTTATTTTATGTTTAATCCAACACATTTCATCAAAATTTTGCTATTTTAATATTTAATAGTACCATTGCTGAAAATTATACAGTTAAATTAAGTAATATAGGAATCATTCTTTGAATACTATCAGAGACATATATATGTCTCGGATATTATGAGGTGATCAAATACGATAAAGCGATAAAGCGTAATCAAATCTATCATAAAGCCCTTTGGGCTTTATTGGATTTGATCACCCCCTACCGTATTTGATCACCTCATAATTTAATGGAATGATTCCTTATTCCTTAGTTAATAAATGTTCTCTTGGGGCAATGCATAAAATGTGCACACCTTATATTAACAAAATAAACTTTAAAACAACACTTCCATGCCATCAAATTGACTCTGATAAACCTTTCAGATGACAATCATTTAAAAAACTAAACATGAGTCACACGACATAATCTCCATGTACAACGTTCGTTCAAACCCACAGAATAAATGTCAAACAAATACACACACTAATTGATTGTGTTAAAGCTCTTTGTTCCAAACTGAACTTGAATTGGGAAATTCGTAAAGTTTTTATTAAAGTACCTTTAATTCTTACATCAAATGAAAATGCAAGGTTTTTTATATTAAAAAAAATCATAATCATTTTTATATTGTAAATTTCACAGAACAGTTGACATGAGTCAGCTATTTGAGTTTACCTTAACGTGCAACAGGTTTTTAACATGGTGAAAAACAGGAATTCATACAGGTCAACCTGCTTATTCCAACACCTTTCTAATCCGAACAGTGAAACACTGTGCGACATGATTAATATCAATATGAATAGATCATATCTCTATGGAAATATTATTCATTTTCATATTAATTTCAGAATAAAAATTACCAGGCTGACATAGCCCCAATATCCCCCACCTTAAAAATTCATAGCATATATTTTACATTTTGTTCAGTACTGTCATTTGATTTTACGACCCTATTTAAGGTGGTATGGGTAATTTGTCAATGTGGATTAACATGTGGATTAACATGTACATTATACTTTCACCGGTTTAGAATTTTCAAATTTTACAATATTTAACCGAAAAATGCGTTTTAAAATTTGTTTGAAAGGTAAAAATTTTAAAATCCCCAGCGGAATTCGAACTCATGACTAAATATGTCCGTAATAAACTTTCCAAACCACTGCGCTACACTGCTAGATAACAATTTTGGGAGAGAAACTATTTATAAAATTATACTTGATTTTATTGTTGATTTTGATAAAAAAAAAATATGCCACTTGATAAAAAAAAATATGTCACAACATGGAGGTGTCCCATATACACGTACCACCTTAAAACACAAGAATCAATTATCAGTACCACGGTGGTGAATGTACTATTGATTTTTTTTTTAGACTTTGAAATTCTGCTTGCAATAGAAGTCTTTTATAATACACATAAACCTTTATGTTTTAAATCAATTGTAACTGTGATATTATGAGAAAACATGTTTCAATTTTAAACACAATTACAGTAAATATAGATTTGCAACTAATTATACTAATCATATTCAGATAATTATATAAAATTTATGTAATGAAAAGAATATTTATTCTAAAAACTATGTTCTTCTGAAAATTTCCCCCAGCTGAATACATGTATAATCAAATTGTAACCCGAGACTTGAAAGAATCCACAACATTAAATTTTATCGCAATGGCAACCAAGCATGGATGGAATATATGTGTACATGTATATTCAATGAAGTTCAGTGGCAATCATTGAAAGCAATCAAGCAATTCACATCTTGAAAGAAAGTGCAAAATAGGACTAAAAAAAAATTAAGGTGGTACCTCATCCAAGACTTTTACCAAACTGAATATGATAACTATTTCTTAAGACTTGGGAAGAAAATCCACTAAAAGATGATAATTTGTGCATGTTCATACCAGAGAGAGCCCTTTTGTTCATTCTGGTGCAATATGTACTAGGGCCTTATATTATGTTCATGTTCAAAAAACAAGTTCATGAAATATATGCAAAGAGGAACATGGGGAGTGTAACAGAACAGCTAAAGAGAAAGACTGTGCAGTTCACACCAGAAAATCCACACATTCACAAGACACAGGGAGTGAACAAGAACAGCTAAAGACAGATTGTGCATTGATTCACGTCAAAACTTTACAATGTAAATTGACACAATTGGTGCTACCATTAGGCTCTCAATGTATGGATATGTCTACCTCATCTTAGCAATAATTTCTTGAAGAAATTTCAAATATAAACCTGTCTGTAACATCATTTTTTTTTTTTAAATTAGCAATGATTACTTAAAATGTTTACGAGAAAAGTACGGGAGTTGTGAATATTTCTTCGTCTGTAGTACGATCCTGTCTATCTATGTCTTTGTTAGATTTTAAGCATTGACTTGACATCGATTTGACATCGCAAAAATCAAAGAACCATTTTTTCCACTTTTCAATCCTAAAATGTTCATCCTTAATAAAAGAAGATTAATAACAGTATTTGCAACAGTTGCCGATAGGCGATATTATATTAAATAATGAAATTAAAAAAAAAAAATTTCCATAAAAAGACAAGGAATTTACTTATTGGTGAAAAATCTTTTTTTCCAGAAAGACTTGGTGAGTTGGAATATCCATACATCTTGGCGCCAGAGGTGCTTACATAATGACAATCTAACGAGTCTCTGTACTTACGCATCTTGCGGCACTCCTGCGTACATTGTGAACCGTCTGTGTTGTAAATAGCAAAAATTAAGATTATATTACAAATATCTGTCAAATATATGACAATCTGGTCTGAGCTGGGAGTATTTCTTCCCTCTCTTTATGTTTTTCTTTTCAATTAAATCAGACCGGTCATATTTAGCCAGCACACAATGGGCTATGGCACATCAAGCAGTCTCTGGTATTATACTTCAGGTCAGCACATATGTATGTAAGCCAAATGAAGAAATCACTCATAGAAGAACTTCACACAATCTTTATCATGTTACATAACCATTAATCCTTTTGTAAATCCAACATGTAACGCTTTACTGGGAATATTCTGCACTGGCAGATATATATATGCCCACATTCATCCGCAAAAATCACTTATCCGAAGCACATTTAAAACATCCAACATGCAAGAATATCAGGAAATCACTGTCTTTTATAAATTCCAACTTTCCAATACTAACCAATAAGTGGGACAATCGATTAAGAACACAGTTTAATATATATACCTACTAACACTTTCAGACTACATGTGCTTGTATAACTGTGAATGTGTCACAGCTAATCTGGGATCAGAAACTCAGGTTCATAATGAAATTAATCCTTTGTTCAAACTGGTTTTCTGCGGCCAGTGTAATATGTTACTGTTAATTGTAGTCGAACTGTGCACGAGCTCTCACCTCTGGGTTGAGTGTTATTTTTAGAGCACAATTTCAGGACAATGTATGTATTAAGCATTCCAAAAGCAAATACAAATAAACTGAGAGACAATGAAGTATTGTCATGCACTTTCATGTCTGCGAGTTTGGGGAATAAAAAAAAAGGGGATCAAAGAACTCAGTACCTGTTTTGGCAGGCTTGTGCAATATGTTCTGATCAATTGAAGCTAAATACATTAACAGTTTTTTTTATTCATCAGTATAAAATATAAATATATGAACTTTTTAATTTTCTCCCCTAATTTGATCTCTTACATGTAAATTGCATGAAATATTCAATTGCAAGGAAATACAAATAGAACGGGACCAAGAATATATATGAACAATTAAAGAGGTATAAATTAGAAGAAAAGGTATAAAAGCATAATGTAAATGCTATAGTGAGATCTAAGCATGCGTGGATGCAGAAAATTTTTCAAGGGGGGGGGTGTCTGAAGCATAGTTTTGGTAATTTTATAATGTAATTTAAAGAAATTTTAATTTTGGAGGGGGGATCTGGACCCCCCTCCTCTAGATCCATGCATGGTTAGAGACAGCTGCAGCCAGAAGTAAGCCACTAAAGGATGGAGTATACTCTAATGTAAAGAAAGACAACTCAATCTAACATCTTAATTGTTTTTGAGCCAAAATGAGTAAAATTTATTTTCTTTCAATAACCTAGGGCTTTAAAGAATTCATGGCATATCAATTTGTTGCTGCTTTGACATATAAAATAACGGTACATGTATTCACGAGCATCAAGGTATATTCATGACAATTCATGCATAAGGCATTTTAATCAATAAAGTTTCTATGCAAATATGAATATGAATATTACCAGGTCATTAACTTGTGAAGCTAGCATGCTAAAAAATGTCATTCATTTTGCCAGCAGTTTTTCAAATTCATGTGAATGTAGTAGAATTAGGGCTTGGTCTTTTGCTAAGTACCGCTTAATATATATTAATCAAATGTCAAAACTGTATTGGGGAAAGTTTTGCTCTACATGCACATACTGACAACAGATCCAGAAAATTTTTCCAGGAGGGGGGAGGAGGGTCCGAAGGATAATTGTGTTTGCCAGGGGGAGTCAGAGGCACATGGTATTTGCGATAAATTTAATAAATTTTCATTTTCCAGGGGGAGTCGGGACCCCCCCCCCCCTAAATACGCACATGGACAAAATGTATAGAGCATCTCGAGAAACAGATTTTAGAGCCATTATAACAAGACTTGAAATTTTGGTAGGATGTAACTATTTTTTTCTTGTATCAAAACAAGTTGAAAATGATGCTGGTTTCGAGTGAAATATGCATAGATTGGTAGTCTTAGCTCAAAGCCAGACAAATCTTGTTGCTTTCAAAGAGCCATAGCTGAGTGGCCGGCAATGAAATAGACAGGCCTATGTCACATAGCTGTTTGACACAACTACCCAAAGTCCAAGCTCCTGTTAAATGGTTCTAATATATGATGTTACATGTCTACCAAATCTTAAGTGTGAGGAGATTCTTGTACATGTATATTAAATATTTTAATTTCTGTCCAACTTATGAGGATACCTAATTGACACATGGATAAAATCTCAAAGAAATAAAGATTCTTTGCCCCCATCAAAACCTACCGACCTTGTACAGGTTTCTTTGCTTTTTCAAACTGAATGCAGAGTCAATAGGAATGTGAAAATTGTTTGCATCGTATGGTTAATGTTCATACTGAGAAATTCTGAAACCTTGTACTTGATTCTACTTCTTTTGGCATTCTTACTCAAAACTTGAGATACATAAAAATACACCCCCTCCCCCCTCAAAAAATATTGCTTCTTTAAAAATTAAGAGATAATCATCTACAAATATACTAAGTTTATAGGAAAACTGCTGCATGACCTAATAATTACTTCAAATCAGATTTTAAAATTTTGCAGTGTTTATGTATGCACACATGTATTATTTTTTTTTAATTTTTTTTTTTTTTTTTAACACTAAATATAAAGAAAACTAGAGCCGAGCTCGTTGCAAGCAACGAGAAGGTCTTCCGTTACAGCTTCAAGTCGAGACAATCTGATTAAAATCATATCCTTGATCCCCTCCTTGTTTTTCTATTTTCGCTACAAGAGGATCTGAAGAAACCCCTCTTGAGGTCACCCCTATTGAACGTTTGTTTATAAATATACATGAGTTATTCTAGCAATCAGAGCAAGTGTTAGAAACGGTAATTTCGGGTTACAAACAAAAATGGAGTTGTACGACGAAATGATGCCACATGTTCGTGAATCTTTCGGTATCAGCAAGTAAGAGATGGAGCATAAGTTGATATTAGACGCCCTTAGGGAATCTAAAGAATGTATTGGCATAACTTCCAAATCATGTAACTGAGGAATGGAACCGACGATTTCATTGGTCAAAGCAAAGTTCACCAGGAGGTGACCTCAAGTGGGGTTTCTTCAAATCATCGTATAGCGACTATAGAAATTTTAATCAGATTGCAAGTCAAGAAAGGATTGTCATTCAGTCTTAATAAAACCACCCCTCTTCTTCTTACACTTGTCAGGGTCTGACAGTTATTGATAGGAGGTCATCTTCACACTACCTTAACTTCTGACCAATCAGGGCTTTAGAAAATCAATTTGAACTCTTCAAAAGGAGACAGAAAAATTAATTCATGCCTAATTTCTATATATTACTGCAACCTCCAGACTGCAAAGTATTGAAGAGTTACACTTCTCATAAAACAGATAAAGGCATGTCTGTGATAAGCTAGGGGTATATATTTATATTGTATGCAAATTTAGAAGGTCATAGAAAGGTGACCTCTTATTGATACCTATCCGACCCCGTTGAGTGTAAGGAGAAAAGGGTGGGCTGTCATTAAACTGGATTGTCAATATGATAATAGTAAGTTCAGAAAACGAGGCTCACTTTCAAAGTATTATTTTCCTACCAGACGAACTCTCCTTTTAACTTATTTCACGGTTATATCAATTTATGATAACTTAAAAAACACATCTCTTATATGTACATGTATTTAATTATTCCAACCAGAAAATCGATAAATACGTTTACATGTACGTACAACTGATGACAGGATTCAAACTACTGGTATGCCTATATCATAGTGTAATAAACACAAAATCCACTGCGCTGATGCATGGAAAAAAGTGTTATGTTTCATAAACATTTTGATTCCCTATATTCATACTTAAACCTCTACCGCTAAAACATGGAATAGTTTATGTAAAGTGCAGTGTTAAAATTAGAGATTGAAAAGAACACCAATTGTAAATAAACAATAAATAAATGCCTTCTCCCATCTGAGGGTGAGCTATTAGTATACGAGACTGAGGTGCTCAGTGGTAGGGATAACTATCCGTATAATGTTTGGCCATACAGGCCTCAGTATTTTTTTTGAAAGGATGAGCATATTTATCTGAAATCTTCACAAGCAAGTAAAAGAAATTCACAAATCTTCAAAATCATAATCCGCGGCAGTGGTAGGCGTTGTGATGCATCTCTAACTTCATTTTTTTTCAAATAGGATTTTGTTTTAAATATCCCAATATTTTTTTTTTTGCCTTGAGCGGTCATCTAGAAAGTGTGTGGGGGTGGGGGTGTCAATACCCCATAATGTAAATTTCAGAAAATGTTGGCAGGGTTGGGGGCAGAGCTCCAACTAAATCAAAAATCCTTTTTGTCACTTTTGTGTGACAGGAAGAGAGACCTCTGGTTTACAATTATTTCTATCATGTCACATATACATGTTTTAGTTATAATATTTTGGAATTTTTTAAAGATACAATGTCATTTATTTGATAAAAATCATATATTTATGCATACATGTATTAACATGTGACGTGTGAACCTAAAGGTAATCAATTTTGTTCAGTTTTTTACTTGAGTAACAGAAAGGCATAAACCAGCGTTTTGTTCAGAGCACTGTGTACATTGTATATTTAAACCAATTAACCAAAAGAGATGGTGTGACGTCAAAACAATTTGTTTTTGTTTTTTAAACAAAAGAGTTCTACATAATGTCAACCTCCAGAAAATACGATTTCTCTAACTTTAACATTTACAACAATTAATAAAATCCGTTGTACAACACATATCTATACCATTTAATTGTAACTTTGAGAAGTGCATACATTTTTGGGAGGCAACTGTGTCGCTAGTCTGTAAGTCAAGTGAATTATGTCCTAAGGTCTTTTAAAGAAATAAGAAACTGTCAACACTTGCAGTACTCTGATGATTTCTATGGTGACCGACTGCATTGAATAACGTATTTCATAACTTCTAAACGTGAGAACAAATATTTATTATTTAACATCTTTGACTTAAAACTTTAAACTTATATTCAACAATTGACCACTACAGTGATAGCTCACTTCCAAGTGTATTTTAATTTACATAACAATTGATGATCTGCATCCATAAATTACCTATGGCTATCTGTGTCCAGGGTTGTGTGCACTTAAGCCGAGGTTTTTAACCGGTCAGTTTACCTTAGGTAAGTTCAGGTGGATGTGGAGCCTATATTGAAAGAGGTGTGAAACCCCGAGGGAGACACGCTCGTTTGTGTATACATGTCTATATACACGGATTATTAAAGTGCTCTCAAAAAAGTTTTTCCGTTTATTTTAAAAGAATATCGTATTTATATGTACTTATAAAACAAATTGTTCTTCGTTGAAATGAATATAAACGCATGAAAAACCGCGTGCGACATGTGCAATATCTTTCGTTTGATTGAACAAGTTTCTGTCGGGATTAACTGAGAATATATCCTGATGTTTTGTGAAATATACAATCACCCCACCGTACTCAAATACTAATGCAACTTTGCAACCAATGCTTGTAAATCTTTTCCGATCAGCTGCTAAATTAAAGTGCACAATAATTCTACCAGCTGCGCATGGACCAGAGCTGTCTGTACTTGTTTCTCTTCCGGTTTCAGCTCGTGAAATTTCTCAAAGAAATGTGATAACTAACGATATATATCGTGAACGCAATATTTGATTTCATTTAATTATTTATTCTCAATTATTCACAAACATCTTTATTGATAAACGACGTCTTTCATGGATACATGATCGGCACCACATGATTTTGACAGACTATAGGTAATCAGCGCATTTAGTGTGGTACATAACCAAGTACGAGTAAATTTTTAATTCATATCTTTTAATATTTCTTTTGTTTAAAGTTCTAAAAGATAGCGATTTATCGTCACGGTATGCAATCAAATCAAAAGAAAAAAGTTTATTGCACCGTCGTCGCGAGCGCTGGACGTGGTATGCACAGGACGAGTAAACAAATGCCAATCATTTTCTAACATCCAAACTGGGGCCTCGACAAGGGTTACACTGACCAGGTAAATTTGAAGGCGGTGCTTATTTTCTCGGTCTTAAAGGGACACGAGATTTTCGGTCGCACGGGGTGATTGAATTAACACGCAGACTGGCCGAATAAACACAAAGATTGCAAAGTGAAACACATTAGGAAGAACGTTAACAAATAAGAAGTCACCAAAAATTGATTTTCGACACATATAAATTTTCGATTTTTGTTCGCCAATTTTTAAAATTCAGCTCGAGCACTGGGGGGGGGGGGGGGGGGGGGGCGGAGGAGCACAGAGATGACTTTGTTTTTAAACTTCCTAGAACGCTTCGAAAATTAATGACTTTTTTTACTATGTAAACCCTGCTAAAATTTGGTACAACTCTTAAGAAAACTTATTTTACTTTCTACACTATTTCATTTTTGTGTTGGTCGAATATTAATTCTTACACCAGTATATATACATATATCCATGTGCATATAAGACTCGTTGGCCAGGCAAAGTTTGAATATTGTCTTAAAAGTGTTAAAGTCTGTAAAAAGTCTAAGCAATAATTAACGGAAATGATCATGAGTAACTACAGTCGATTCATCGTCAGACCCCACGGGTTTTCCATCCGTTACATTGCTTGAAATCGGTGTAACGGATAGAAAACCCGTGGGTTCCGACGATGCAGTATATTAATCTTAAGTTAAACACATATCAATTTTACATATGCCGGTAAATATCTCGGAGTTTTATTATATTTAATGTTTTATTTATACAATCGGCCTTGCATATTTAGAATCGAATTGATAGATTACTTTTATTCAATTAATGAGAGGTTTTTATAAGATTTTTCGCCTTAACGTTTAAATCAACGCTAAATCAACTGAATAAGGGAGATAAATTCATCTTTCATCTACAACCAATATAAATGAAAATAAAATAAACAAATAGTTTTGTGTTCGTACAAAATATCAATAAACATACACGTGTGATAAGTTACATGTAGATGTCCCCTCGCGCGCAATCTTCTCGGCCATGTGCAAGCGTGCGAGGGATGATCATCATTTAAAGGGGTAATCTTTGTGGTTTTTTGTTGTTGATCTAAAACATTATTAGTACAGTTCTTAGAACATTTTATACTTACAAACCCACCATTGATTTATGTCTGACGATGTTTTGGATTAGGAATAATATCGGATTTTATAATTTTTAGAATGACTTCTTAATTTACATTTTAAATAAAACATTAATAACTTAAAATTAAAACAGTTCCTGTATTTGCGGCTAAATAAACTCAAAACAAGTACCTGAAAGACGCGAATCTGGTGTATTAAATAACCGCTGACCGCTTGATACTGCACCCGCGGCCGATCTCCTCGGCCGCGGGCGAGGAATAGGTTACGTAAAGTTACAACACACACAGCTCAGAACCCAGGAAGATTTGAAATGTTTGCAGTATAATAATGACTAAAATCTACCAAATAGAAGTTATTATTTTTTTTTCACTTAACACCCACAATTGAACTATGCCTGATATTACTTCTGATTGAGAATGACATTTCTTTTATTAATTAACAGAACGTTTTCTTAATTGACACTCTATCATTTAATTCAATTTGAGAAGAATAAACGTCTATGTGTGATCAAAATTAAAACAATTCTTGTTTTCGGCTAAATGAACTCATAAATTGAGAGACGTGACTCCGGTGTATTAGATAATCGCTGACCGCTAGGTAGTCCAGCCGCGACCATGGCGACCGACTTTCTCGGCCGCAAGCAAGGGATAGCTTACGTAATGGTTCACACACACAGCTCTGATTCCAGATATATTTTAAATGCACGCAGCATGATAACTAAAATGTATCATATAGATTTATGTTTTTCCGTTAGTTTGTGTGATTTACTAGAAAAGAAAAAGAATGTTTATATTTTCTGTTTCTCGTTTTTTAGGATTGTGCAGAATTTACGAAGATGACTTAAACTCCTCACATAAAAGCATGTATCCTAAAAAAAATATTGTTTTCTTATGAATTAAAGCCTCCTTTTTAAACAGGCATACTGTCTGTCGTAACTTAATGTCAGTTGTACGCACAATGACTTTCGTTAACTTGCCAAATAAACACAGGTACATGTTAACATGTAAAGCTTTTTACACTCATACTACACAACTCATCAACAAAATAACATTGTAACGACATTTATAGGATCTCAACAAACAACTTTTCCAGCGACAGCTATATCAAAATCATAGCCGTTTTTTAGTTATTTAGCAAAAACTTTCAAGGGCCCTAGGCCCTTAATTTAAGGGGCCAGCCCTTTTTTATTGAAGTCAAATGAAAGTCCTTGACATTCTGCACAACTTTTATTCTACATGTCTTAACAAAATATTTTTTGTTTAAAAGATACAAAGGAAAATATGTCTAAATTTTCGCACTTTTTGGAACCCTGTTTTTTGACCCCCTACCTTTTTCTAAATAAAGAAAGTAATCCAAAAACAAAAACCGATGTGCAAAACTTCAATGTCTCTGTTATTCAAATTCGTTGGATTCCCATTCCCTGCTATCATAGTCTCGGAGCCTTTGTCTGGAAACGAAAGGCCCTAATTTTTTTAAAAAGGGGAATAACTCGTGAACGGAAGAGGATTTTTGAAATTTATGAAATGGTTTAGATAGTGTTTTGTAAAGTCTATAAGCCCTGAAAATTTGAGCAAAAACCGTTCAGAAATGAGCAAGATATGAAGCCTCAAAGTTCGCGTCTAGGAAGAAAAAAAAAAAAAAGAAAAATAAGAATAATCTTAATCTGCACAATAATATAAAGGTCTTCCGTTGGAAACGGAAGACCTTAATAAATAAATAGAAGTGCGCGGTAATCTTTTACATACCTGGTTGTTTATCTTCCGAAAGACTTATTCGGACTCAAATGGTCAAAGCAATGCGATCAGCTGATCTGGACCAGCACTACTTGTTCATCCCAATCACCGACCTCCCTGTGCTTTATGAGAAGTGGACGAAGGCCAGGGGTAATGCTGATTTCAACAAACCTGCCAAGTGACAGCCTTAGGAAAGAAAATATAAACAAGAATTCTCATGACATCATTCTAAAACTAAAGCTATTTTTGTTTTATGCCAGGTTCACAGACAAGCCTTAATGATCAAGCAATACATGTAACGGTACTACAATCAAAAACAGGATTTTCTTTTTCTTTCTTTCTTTTTTTTTTGCTTCTCTGACATGAACACCAATTTTCGCCATTTATCAGTGACATGTACGTACCACCAAGGTGGTCTTTATTTCACTTCCTACCTGTGTAGTGTGTAATTTTCATTCGGAGAACCTCAGTTCTCTTCCATCTTGTTCAGTGAACACAATTTGAGACTTCATTTATGGAAGAGAAATTAACAAGAAGTGGACTATTTGACTGACATATTTTAACAGGAAATATGTCTTCATTAACAGGAAGGATTTAATTACTTATTTGACTTATAATTATCAAAATATCTACTGTACTGGTAACCGGCCTCTCCTGATATTTTATTTCCCTATCAAGAAATACATGTATAATCTAATAAAGGTAGTCTGTAACCTTTCTTCTTCTTTAGCAAGATTAAATAATAAATTTTTATTACCTGTTTCAAATGAACTATTGTGGAGAAATAATATAAGCATGTTAAAAAGGAAGTCCATACACAAATAGGTATGAAAACCCCCGAGTGAATAATCGTATGTTCATGTGATTAACATGAACTAGAAATCTTTCTTTTCTTTTTTTTTACTGTTGTGGATTTTACTGAATTCTACAATTTGATATCATATCAAAATTTGCTACACAATCATCATAGTCTAAATTGATGGGTATTTGTTCTTCATCCTTTTGACCACAAAAAAGGACTCCTGTTTGCTTTCTAACAACCCTCTTGATGGCAAATAAAACATCCCTTCACAAAGACTCCATGTGCAATCTCTCCTCGTCCATGTTTTAATTTCAGAAATTCAATTTTAACCCCTAAATTTCCAATCCAATAAATAAATTTAAACAATTAATTTCATTTCAAGCCATATAATATAGCTGGTAGATTATACTAGATATCTGATATACAAACTGACAATCTGACATTCATATATGGTTGCATGAAAATAATTAATGAACCAATGACATGGAAATATTTAGAGATACATGTACACTCAGGTGCCAAAAGTATGTCAATATTTTTCTTTTCACTATATATATTTCATTGAAACCCAACATTTTTCAAAGAATCATTAAAAAGCAACAAATGGGCCAATTTTTAAAAGACCTGAATTGATAAATTCAGAATTTCTTTAGCTTTTTGTAAGATCATATTTAAATATTTTTCCATTACCTCCAGTTCCTGATATTTGATGGGCTCTACTTAGTATCATGACTATGTATATCTATTGCAATATGCAAGCCAACAAATCTTCCTTAAAAAATATCTTTGTGTTGTACGTGTTTGAAATATCAAATTTTACAAATGAGTTGTCAAAAAACTGTTTCAATGTATGTCAAAAACTGCAAATTGAATCTACTTTAATCAGTCAACCGTTTTAAAATAAGTCTTGTTTTCAATGAAATATATAGGAAAAAAAAAGAAAAAAAATTACATACTTTTGGCACGCAAGTGTATATATGCATAAGAATATCTGAAAAAATTACAGTTTGGAGTACATCACAATCACATAGAAATAAAAAAATTCTTCATAAACGCAAAACATTAACCTTGGTGTACTCAATAAATCTGAATACCAAATGTCATGCATGTTCAATATGGTTATGCCCATAGCCAAATTAATATATTCAAGTTCATTGTTAGCGTGTTCCCTTCTGTTAATATTCATTGCACCAGCATTGCATGAATGCATAAACTGAAGACCTTATTCAATTTCTAGCATTATGCTTTAAAACGATTTATACGGAGAATATTTCCTTTTCTTTTTATCATTTGTTCAACCTTTTTGTATTTATTTATTTATCTTTCTCATTGGAATACTTATTCTAATAACTAATTAAAAATTCATAATGCCAGGGAAAAAAAACCCTTTGATATCATAGCATGAACAGATCTATGGGAGGGGGTGGGGTTAGGGGAGAGTCCTGATGCACCCCACCCCCAGAGAATTCAGACTTATTATAAAATTTTCAAAGAAAAGTAAACGGTCTCAGGATAACCAACCCCCCCACCCACCCCTGGAACCCCAATGGAAAAAATTTCTGGATCCATGCATGGTAATAAGGCTTATTCATTCTTCCCACATCTATTTAAACAATAAAATGCTTTCTTAAGTGATTTATGCGGGATATGAAGGTGGCGACATTGCAGAAAAAATACATAACCCGCATTAGCGGGTTATGTGATTTTTTTCTGCAATGATCGCTACCTTCATAACTCGCATAAATCGTCTAAGAAAGCATTTTACTGTTTATATTTACATCTTTTCCTAACAAATCAATAAATTGATTGTAAAAAGTAAGTAACATTCACAAAATTACTGTTAATGTACATCAGTACGTTAGATAAAAGAAACAGCCAAATCGTCTCCTATGGGAATTTGAGTCTGACATCATCATGATAATTTCGTGCAGTCCGTGATTTTTCTTGGGTCGCTGTAGGTTTCGACCAATCGATAAACGGTGCGTGTAGATTTCAGTCTGGCTGTTTCTATAGAGCTATGAATGAACTATAAGTTTCCGTAAGAAATAGAGGGAATCATATTCGATAGATGTAAATATAGTATAATGTTAGTCTGTGTAGGGCTGCTGAAGATGTATTTATTAATAACTTCAGTGTTTTCTTTTTGAATCATTATAATAATTGATAGTGTAATCAAGAAATTTTGCAAATTATTCAAAGAAAAATGAAGAAAAGAAAAAAGATCTCTTCAAGTATATATTTAGATTGATACTATTGATTGCTCTGCATACGTTTTTTTTCTTCTTCTAAATTATAACCTAAATACAAAAATAATCAAAGCCTATAATTAGGTCTAAAGAATGATTATGGAAAATTATTTTACGCAATGATAACCACGGTAGAACAAACCATGTGCAGGATACCGACTGCAAAATGTATGACTTAAAAATGTTACGTCTTATTGTATGGCAATAAAAGTTGAATAAGAATACATCTGAAATATGTATCCGATTTGTTCTGGCACGTTACATGAATCGTAAACAAACGAGAAGCCAAACAATTTTTAACTATCGAACCTAGCGTTCGTTTCTGCATTTTTCTTTCTCTCCGACAGAGTTTCTATCGAACATTCGCTATGTGCAACCAAACGGCGCTGGACATATTACATCACCTACCTTAATTTAAGAGAAAATCAGAGAGAAAAGTTCTTCAGGTATGCAGGTCACTCAGGTATTTCTCTTTCTTCTGTGTACGAACAGGTTCGCGGTGTCGATTGAAAATTGTTTTGATTGGATACGACATTGACACATCCGACAGGGGAAGGTAACTCATGAAAAAAAATCTAGGACCTACTCAATATGGAGAGACAGAGAGAGATAGAGAGAGAGGTTGGTAATAATGCTCACCTGTATGGAAGTAATATATGATATAAAGATTTCACAAACCCATCACTCCATTAGTTTCTGCTCATTAAGCGAGGAGTTGAATAAAATATAAAACTGTCATTTGACTGTCATTTTTTATATATACTGGTATTTTATTGAAATCAAACATTGTATTTCAAAGATGATCTGATGTACATAATTTTTTGTCATATTTTGAAGAAATGTAGATTTATCAGTTTATACAAATTTCTTTTCCATTTTACATATTAATAAAATATTTTTTCTGACAACTCATTTTTAATAAAATTTGGAACTTCAAACACAGCAATAAAAATGAAATTTTATGAATGTGGAATATATCCTTTGCAGTTTTAGATTATTAATATTACACACCTCATATATAGAGGGTCGGATAAAACGTTTTTAAAATCATACTAAAGAAGCATAAATAATTCATGATATTAATCAATATACAGATCTTTTAAAAATCGGCCTATAGAGAAGTGACTCTAGAACAATTTCTGCCTTCAGTACATTAATTTCATAGTATCGGTTATTACCGTAAAATATGCAAGTCTATAATACCTAAATTGTATTTTGGAATTGTTCGTTAAATAAAGTGTTTCTTGCATTTGAAAATAGTTTGCAAAAATGATATACAACTTCTTTCTTTCCAAATGTGTTTCAATAGTGATTACAAAGTAATATTTATAAAGAAATTCATTCCCAACAACGACATGCGATTGAAAAAATAATTTTAATAGTAGATGTATTTCAATAGTGGCTGTAAAGTGATTCTTATAATGAAATACACCCCAACCACTATTGAAATAATTAGTTCAATTGTGGTTGTATTTCAATAGTGGTTACAAAGTGATTCTTCTAATGAAATACATCCCAAACCACTATTGAAATAATTTATTTCAATAGTGGTTTTATTTCAATAGTGATTGCAAAGGGATTCTTTTAATGAAATACATTACAAACCAATATTGAAATAAATTAATTCAATATATTGTGGTTTTATTTCAAAAGTGGTTGCAACAGAGCAGTGTTATCAAGGAGCTCTGCAAGATTGTTGGAGTGAAGAAGAGCGGAACAACTCGGCGTTGATCACCCCATGGGGAACGATTGATTTGAACACGTATAAACCCGTATTTATTTCCCCATAAACAAACATGTAAAATACGATACCTTTTTTCTTAACAGAACACCTGAAAAATTCAATGATTTCTTATATGCACAGAAAGAGATTTTGTTAAGACCATGAACCATAAAATCGTGATGTGCTCCAAACGGAAGTTCAGGAAATTCTTGATTACAGAAAGTGAAAAATAAAACAGCAACTCAGGTGGGCCTCTTGTTTGATGTTTTTTTTATATTTACGAACTTGTAAACCGTAATTTGTAGAGATATACTTGTAAATTGCATTTTGAAATAAAAACTTTTCATAAAGGGCATGGTCACGATTTTGGTCAAATTCTATATTTTTTGTTTTTATTATTTACAAATGCATTTGAGGAATGCATTTAGTATGACCAAATGAAATTTGAGAGTCAGTCGTAGATACAGGGCTCACAATTCTTTGTCATGTAAACAAGGCTCGTGCCCTGCTTTTGTTTACATGGGTTCAATAAACCAGTAAACATCGTTTTCAAGCTAATTTGTTTATCTTCTTATTCATTTTAAGCATAAATAAACAGTTCCTAACGTTTAACACATTCATTTTAGGTCTAAAACTAGAATTTTCACTTCAACATTCAAAATGTAAATAAAAGCATTGTTAACATATCAAAGAATTGTAAGTTATGTAACTTGCTTTTAACTCAACGAATGACACTCAATTGTTGGTTGCCTATTAAAAATGTACGAAAGACGAATAGGGCCACATAAAAAAATATTTTTATCTCGTAATTACGAGATATTTTCTCGTAATTACGAGAAAAGATCTCGTTATTCCGAGATAATTATCTCGTTATTACGAGAAAAGATCTCGTAATTACGAGAAAAGATCTCGTTATTACGAGTTAATTATCTCGTTATTACGAGAAAAGATCTCGTAATTTCGAGATAATTATCTCGTTATTACGAGTTAATTATCTCGTTATTACGAGAAAATATATTGTTATAATAAAATACATAACAGTTGTTATTTGATTTATTATTGTGAAAAAATACATACACAATAAGTGTTCCTCGTTTACCAGAATCCTAGCTTCCAAGTCGATTGGTTCAGCCTTTCAGTCTATTTTGGATTTTTTCCAGAAACGTTAATTCAATTTTTATTATTTTTGAAATAATTTGATATTTTTGATATTTTATCTTATATGAATAAGTGGAAAAAACTTCGTGTTATTTTCAACGTGTAATACAACTCGACTCCGGAGTAAATACCAAGTAGTTCTAGTCATAAAAACACAATTCCATTAGTTACAGAGAACTATTAGACATTTAATTTATTTATCAATCTGCTTTGCTCCTTCTTTTGAATTTTTTCTTTTAACAAATTTAATGAATTTCTTAATATATGTTCATTCATTTTACATAAAGAGACTTAGACAGTACATGTAGAACAATGAAATGCATCATTTTATATAGATCTTTTCTCGTTATAACGAGATAATTAACTCGTAATAACGAGATCTTTTCTCGTAATTATGAGATCTTTTCTCGTAATAACGAGATAATTAACTCGTAATAACGAGATCCTTTCTTGTAATTACGAGATAAAAATATTTTTTTATGTGGCCCTATTCGTCTTTCGTAAAAATGCCTTCCTAAAGCATTGTAAACATTAAAATTGGAAAAATAATTTTTAACCAAAATCGTGACCATGCCCCTTTAATTCACAAAGGATACTTGGGCTTATATCTAATGGGTGATAAATTCTTGTGTGAATGACCTCCCTTTAATCGGTAAAATTTGATACTTTTCAGCAGTCAACAGTAATGTTTTCTTCATTACTAATTTCATCATAGTACTTCAATCTGTGTTTGGTAGATGACTAGCTGACTAAGACTCATGTTTGGTAGGTACATGTGTATGTTCTCTTTGAAGTCTATGCCTGTCCACTTCTTTGGAAGGATGAATATTAGAGCTGAGCTCTATTAAACATGCATGCATTCTTGTTTGAAGTAAAGATGAATTATGTATCATGACACTGCTATGTCCAAAAGCTGAAAATCGGTATCATGTTATTCAAAGGAGCAGGCAGTTTTATTTAAAGTTCAGTAATTGCACTATGTTCCTGTTTTCTCACAATTATCACCATGTATATTTTTGTAATATAGTGCCATGAAATTCGGAGTGTACCAAAAAAGTAGACAGTTTGTTCCATATTATGACTTTCTTCAAATGATGAACTCAGTGTTGCCACTTCAGAAGATTTATTCTTTATTGGTCTCATTTTGAAAGAGAAATATAAAATGCAGCACAACTATATATAGAAACTTTAGTAATATTTTGAGAAAAGTCTAAGAATCATGATAAATTTTATTAATATTTAATACACAGAACATGAACAATACACATTTCTGGAAGGCCCTGATAAATAGCTTTGTGCGATGTAAAAGCAATAAATCTTACGATATATCTTGCGTCAATATGCGACTGTTGTACAATGAAAGCGATTGCTGTAAGCTAATGCGATATGTAGGGTCGTGCGAGTGATCAGGGGTCGGACGATTGAACGTGCGTCAATTCGATTAGACTTGCTGCGCTCGTTCGATGATGCGTTTCATCGTACAAATGCTCGTGCGAGTCAAAGGGGGTATATGTACCACCCGTTTCCAACGATCTTCATGCAGTAGAAATAGTGGAATGTAAGTGAAGATACCGCTCAAGAAGTTGGCCAATGCAACAGTCAAAGCCAAGGTGATGAACCGTAGTGGCAAAGCATGGCAAATTGAAGCTGATCAATCATGCAATGATAGTAAAACGTTGCAAGATTACATTAGGCACGTTAAGCAACAGTCGCATGGTCCCAAAACATACACATAGAAAGCTGCAATTCATCTTACGACCTTTTAAATCGTGCATTACCAGTACAAAAAAACGTTGTAAGACGTGCGTATTAATGTTTGTACGTTGCACTGCGATAATTTTGGTTCGCATTCGGTCGCGTCTGAATAGTGTGCATGTCTTTTGAGGAGACTTGATGCGACCACTAAATCGCATGCAACGAATTTAAGACATCGTGCAACGTACATGAGAGCTCCTGCGAAGGTAAAACATTCCGATCGCAATATGTTGTAATTTAAGTGCTTGTGTGCTAAATCCTAGTTCCTGACACCATTCGAGATCCTGTCCTTAAAACACTGCTGTGATGTCATTTCTTTGTTCCAGCTGTATAAAATGTTACCTGTGACAGTCCAATATTAGTGAGCTTCTTAAAATCAGACCGTTACCAGTGGTTACAGTACTGATATCCTTCAAAATCGGACTGTCTCAGGTAAATCAACAATCAGGTATTCAATGGCAGTGTTTTAAGTACGATATATGCCAAAAACAGTTCTGTATGAAAAATATATTCTTGTTTACAATGTAATTATATTCAATCATTTTGCTGTTGACAACACAAGATAAACATATCATATTAGCTTGGTTTCATTTTTTTTTGTTAACAAAGTTAGTTGATTGAATATCATATAAAAACACGTATTAAATGAATTTGTTGACATGCAATTAAACTGATAAATAAAGTCCCTAATTGTTTACATATAATATTGGATTTTCTTCACTTTACCGGTCTTCATTTCAGCAACAAAAAGGTTGTCTTTGGTGTCCACACACAAACCATATGGAAGATGTAAATGACAGTGGTCAATGTAGCGGAGGAACTGTCCGTCCTGTTCCAGGATGTGGATGCGGTGGTTAACAGAGTCTGCTGTCAGGATTCGACCCTGGTTGTCTGTAGAGATACTGACTGGATCGAATAACTTCTCAAATGTATAAGAATGACCGGTGTATGTAAATCGGAGTTTCCCGGCCTGATTGACCACCACTACTGCATGGGCACCACAATCTGCGACACAGATATCTAGGTTCTTGTTCTCGCAGATGTATTTAGTGTAAACATTTTCCCCAGAGGAGTAGAGAGATTGTCGTTTGTCGTTGTATTGAAACGTTTGTTTCTCTGTGGAGCCAGAATAACGTACAACCTTTGCTTTTCTTTGATCATCACTGTCCATGACAACCAGAAGGTCACCATTGGAGGCATTACATACAGAAAGAGGTCTCCATCCCTGTAGTCTAATCAGTGCCTTTATCTGTGTATACCTCAAATTATGAATCTGTGCCTTCGGTACTATGTTTACAGTTCTATCACTGTCATCAATATAAACTAGCTCACCACTCTGTGTCACTGCTATGTCATCTGGAATATATCCTGACCTGGTTTGGATTGACTTCACTAGTTTACCTTGGAGGTTGTAAAGTCTCATCATGTTGTCCTGACCACACGTCCACAATTCGTTATCACTCAGAGAGGACACACTGTATAATTCTTTAGATCCTCCATACTCGGTGTTTATATCTGTGATGATCCGTGGTACATCAATGAGTGGTTTGACCGGAGTAGAGGACTCAGCACCGGGAGAATCCATTGTGCATCCATGTTCTTCTGTTTTGATAGAAATTGCAGACAGAAAAACCAACCTGCTGATTAAGTTCTTTTTTGTTAATCTTCTGAGGGATGAATTTTGGCAAACTAAGAGTGAGTTTAGGAGGCAATCTTCTGAACTCAGCATTCCTGGATTTGTAAGCAGAGACAAGACCGACATCATTGGAGTTCAGTAACCTGTTCAGTTTAGCAATGCTCTGTTCGATTTCAGAAATACTGCTTTTTATTTTATTTTCCTGCTTATCTAGGATAGCCAGGTGTTTGGAGTCCCATTCCTCGTTATCATTTTTTAATTTATTGATAGCGATGTCTATTTCTCTGTGCAGATCTTCTCTGTGTTTGTTAATAGCTGCTGTTAATTTTTTGGAGTTTTGATTGAGATCAGTTCTCTGAACTGGTATAATAGATGCAATTTCCTGGTATTTTGTATAAATGGAGTTTTCCAATTCTTGTAAATCTCTTTGCAAAGCTTCTTTTTTTGCATCAAGTAGTTTCAATATGTTCATTTGTTCATGTCCTAAATGTTCACGAGAGGAGACACACTCCAAACAAATAGGAATGTCACATTTTTCACAGTAAAGGTCACACGATTGTGTGGAATGTCTTGAACAAATAGGAATAAGTCCTCGCTTATTAAATTGCAATACTTTGTGTTCTGTAGATTTATCAGAGAGATGTTCTCCCACACACGCTTTGCACAAATGTACATGACAAATGTCACAGGACATAGGGGGGCTCTGGGTCTCACAGATCTGACACCGTAACACATCCTGGACCACACTGCGGGGCAACATGGTTAGACGTTTTGATGTAGCTTAAAAGAGTTCTGAAAGAAAATTGCATAAATGATTATAAATTGTTTAAAAAATATATATAGCTTTTATTTGACGTAAATAATTGCAAGTATGCATGGACTTATACGCGTTGACTCGCTTGATTAACCCTTTTGGATCTTAAAAAAACCAAAATTGTTGAGCCAATAAAATATTCACAAAAAAAAAAAAAAATAAAGGTTGTAAAACTATTTATTAAATATCACTTGTAATAAGAAAACTACTAACCTCCGCGAACCAACATGGTGATTCCAATATTTTTTCTTCCTAATCTAGTTGCCTAGCACGACTTTTGGGTAGATTTGTGAGGTACCTCGATAGGGGTAGAAAAAGTAAATCAAATTTTACCCTTTAATTATATACATATGATGTTTAAAATCAACTTGCCCTCGAATTCTTTAAACAGTATGAAAAATGAATGCATATATTAATATACACAAATCAGCATAAAATTATAGGATTTTAACTTACTCGCTCCCAAACCCTCCGAAACATAAAGAACTGCACGAATATGTAATCCACAGTTAGATTTTTTTTTATCACCGGTGAAAACTGAAGATTTAAAACATTTAAAGTATCGATTTTCAATTGGAAATTCTCAGACCTTGTTAAGTATATTCTGAAACATGCTAACAAGAGTACACTTGTCTCAGGTTGGGACAATTTTTAGCGCATATTCTAGCAACTAGTATTACATATCAGGGATTGGGTTGATTACTTTCAAAGTAATAGATTAAATTACAATTACTTTTGATTTTAAAACTAATCGATTACAAGCTGATTACATCCACTTTTAGAAGTAATCAATTACATTAAATTACTTTTTCTCCTTGTAATCATGATTACTTCTGATTACTTTAGATTACATTTGGTTTTTTTTTTTACGATTTTTCTTAGTTTCAATGTTTAGGAAAGAACTATGATTTTTTGACAAAAGTAATAATGCTGATATAAACGAAGATATGGTATTTACTTCATTTAGAAACTATTGGTTCCGTCTATTGTAATTTCCTTTTTGTTTTCTTTTCATTGTAATCGCCCTTTTATGCCTGCTTATTTCAATCAAAATCAGTCTTTGTCTAGCATTCAACAAAACCCCTACCCCCCCAAAAAAAATCTATAATATTTGATTGCATTATTTTTTTTTCAATAATTTAAATATTCCTAGAATATCTGAACAAGAGACAAAGAAATGTGAAGGTGAAATTAAGGAATCAGAATGTCTTAAAATTCTCTCCGACTTCAAACTTAATAAAACCCCAGGAACCGATGGCTTTCAGGTAGAGTTTTATAAATATTTTTGGTATAATATCAAAGACTTAGTTCTTGAAAGTATAAATCTCTCCATTAAAAAAAAGTGTATGTCATATGATCAAAGAAAGGGTGTCATCACTCTAGTACCCAAAAAGGATAAAGACAGAACTAATTTAAAAAACTGGAGGCCTATATCCCTTCTAAATTTTGACTATAAATTAGTGGCAAAGGTGTTAGCTAACCGAATCATTGACATTTTACCAAAATTAATTGATCCTGATCAAACAGGTTATATAAAAGAAAGGTTTATTGGTGAAAATATCAGAACTATTTCAGACCTTATCGCATATACAAATTTGAAAAATATCCCAGGCTTGATTTTACTAGAAGACTTTGAAAAAGCTTTTGATACAGTTGAGTGGTATTACTTAGAAAAAGTTCTTAGTATATTTGGGTTTGGAAATAGTTTTAAGTCATGGGTCAAAATTTTATATACTGATATTTCTAGCTGTATAATTAATGATGGATACACCTCAAAGTTTTTCAATATAAGTAGAGGAGTAAGACAAGGCTGCCCTCTATCACCATACCTATTCGTATTATGTGAAGAATTTCTAGCAATAGCAATAAGACAAAATAAAAACATAAGAGGTATCAAAATAGGTGAAACTGAATTTAAAATCAGTCAACTTGCTGATGACACAACTTGTTTTCTTAGTGATGAAGAGTCAGGTTATGAAGTTCTCAACATTATGCAAAGGTTTTATAAATTATCTGGACTAAAAATAAATTTGAATAAAACAGAAGCAATCTAGATAGGATCAAAAAGAAATTATAAACCAGGCACTCTGCCAGTAAAATGGTCCAGAGGGGAATTTTTCTCTTTAGGTGTTTGGTTCAATAGTGAAAATGAAAATAACGCCGTCAACAAAAATTTAAAAACCAAATTAGAGGATTTAAAAGTAACCCTTAATCTCTGGAAAATACGCAATCTATCACTTTTAGGGAAAATTTTAATCGTGAAAACATTAGCGTTGTCAAAACTTGTATTCCTAGCCTCTGTCATTCCAATACCAGAAAACATAATTAATGTAATACAAAAAGAAATAAATAAATTTATATGGAATTCAGAGATCCCTAAAATAAAATATACTATTAGCTGTCAAAAGTTAGCTGATGGTGGACTAAAATTTCCAAATTTTGAAATTCAAGTTAAATCACTTCAAATAAATTGGATCAAAAGATTTTTTAGCGAGAGTGATGCAAAATGGAAAAAATTAATAAATGCTTTTATTAGTAAAATAGAAATTACCGATCTTCTCTTAACTTGCCAAGTTTTCCAGCAAAGTTACCTACCTTTTATTATAATATAATTACTTCATGGAAAATATTTAGAAATTGTATGAATGAAATCAGCATAAACCCACCCATTTTTACAGAATGCTTGTGGTTTAACAATTTTATATGCATCGACAATAAATCAATCTTTTTTCTGAATGTTATAAAAATGGAATAATGTTTTTAAAAGATATTATTAACAATGATGGTTCTTTCTTAACTTTAGATGAGTTTTACGAAAAATTTAAATTTAAACCCTCATTTCTTCAATACAACAGTCTCCTTTCCTCTATCCCAAATAATTGGAAAAAACATGTCAAAGACAAAACACATCCTCCCCATAGCGAAGGGAATATAATGCACTCCTTGTCTGTTCAAGGAAAACTTCTACCATTAAGTGAATTAAAATGTAAAGATGCATATTGGATTTTAATTAACAGTTGCAAGGAAATTACTCTCTGTATCCAAAAATGGTCAGAAATATTTGAAGTAGAAATTCCAGTCTCTGATTATAAAAAGATATTTAATTTACCGTTTCAGTGTTGCACACAAACTAACGCACAATCTCTTCAGCTCAAAATATTACACAGAATAATAGTACATAACAAGTCGCTTTTTAATATGAAATTGATTCCAAGTCCGAACTGTAACACAGACAACTGTAATGAAATTGACACTATACATCATAGATATTTCCAATGTAGAAGCATACAAATTTTCTGGAAAGATCTAATATATTGGTGGCAACAACATATAGAAAATGTCAATCACTTAACCATGCAAGATGTCATATTTGGTATCTACAAAGTAAAAAATGTTCCACTAAATTATTGTATTTTACTTGGAAAATGCTTTATACATCTAATTCATTCAAAATCTCCTGGCAAACAAATTGAGTTCATTGCTTTTAAAAATTTTCTAAGAAACAAACTTCATGCGAAAGAAAATTATCTCTGTTCGAAGAATCAAATGCACATTTTTTATGAATTATGGCAGCCAATATTAATTAACTTATAAACTGTGGTCTTTTAGTATTATATGGATTGTCTTGATTGTTTGAAGTTTGCTGATTAATGCTTTCTACTATGTTAAAACTAAGATGCATGTATATTTTAGATCCATGTCAATATTTTAGCTCCATGTCCAAGGTACTCATATATTGATCTGTTTCAATGCCATTTATCATGTATTCTATTGTGAAACGTTTTGAATTGTGTTCTAAAAATATTTGTACCAAAATTGTTGAGCCAATAAAATATTCACAAAAAAAAAAAAAAAAAAAAAAAAAAATAAAGGTTGTAAAACTATTTATTAAATATCACTTGTAATAAGAAAAATACTAACTTACGCGAACCAACATGGTGATTCCAATATTTTTTCTTCCTAATCTAGTTGCCTAGCACGACTTTTGGGTAGATTTGTGAGGTACCTCGATAGGGGTAGAAAAAGTAAATCAAATTTTACCCTTTAATTATATACATATGATGTTTAAAATCAACTTGCCCTCGAATTCTTTAAACAGTATGAAAAATGAATGCATATATTAATATACACAAATCAGCATAAAATTATAGGATTTTAACTTACTCGCTCCCAAACCCTCCGAAACATAAAGAACTGCACGAATATGTAATCCACAGTTAGATTTTTTTTTATCACCGGTGAAAACTGAAGATTTAAAACATTTAAAGTATCGATTTTCAATTGGAAATTCTCAGACCTTGTTAAGTATATTCTGAAACATGCTAACAAGAGTACACTTGTCTCAGGTTGGGACAATTTTTAGCGCATATTCTAGCAACTAGTATTACATATCAGGGATTGGGTTGATTACTTTCAAAGTAATAGATTAAATTACAATTACTTTTGATTTTAAAACTAATCGATTACAAGCTGATTACATCCACTTTTAGAAGTAATCAATTACATTAAATTACTTTTTCTCCTTGTAATCATGATTACTTCTGATTACTTTAGATTACATTTGGGTTTTTTTTAACGATTTTTCTTAGTTTCAATGTTTAGGAAAGAACTATGATTTTTTGACAAAAGTAATAATGCTGATATAAACGAAGATATCATGGTATTTACTTCATTTAGAAACTATTGGTTCCGTCTATTGTAATTTCCTTTTTGTTTTCTTTTCATTGTAATCGCCCTTTTATGCCTGCTTATTTCAATCAAAATCAGTCTTTGTCTAGCATTCAACAAAACCCCTACCCCCCCCCCCCCCCCCAAAAAAAAAAATCTATAATATTTGATTGCATTATTTTTTTTTTAATAATTTAAATATTCCTAGAATATCTGAACAAGAGACAAAGAAATGTGAAGGTGAAATTAAGGAATCAGAATGTCTTAAAATTCTCTCCGACTTCAACATTATCTATACCTAAGTGTAAATTAACATGAGAGGTATCTAAAGTTTTGCACTTTTAAAAAGACTTATACCCTTCGAAAAACTTGACTCTGAAAATGTTAACGTTGAAATTGTTGGCGCTGTGTGCGTGCTTTAACTATTGCTGCAAGGGCCTAGAACCTTTCTGCATTGATCATTGATCATATGAGTGTTTATAATGACGAAGTTTTGTTTTTAAATACAAAACTTTTTTAAAAAATCTAAATCTGGTGTTACACTGCCTCCTCTGTAATTTTCTTTCAATACAAGAAGAAGGTATTATGTGTCGTTGAAACTTTGAATATCTGGATAGAACAAAAGATATACACAAATGTTCTGATCTCTTTATTTCATATAAAACATGTAATAAAATGACTACATGTACTCTAACTCGATGATTACAGTTAGTGTGTCATAATTATCTTGGATAAATTCAACTGTGTAGGCTGCTTTTTCATTTCAAAGAACTGCAGTTTCAGCAGTTTTCGCATCCGGTGTATCGATGACGGACATTATGGACAATGCTAACTGGACTTCTACTAAAATATTTTTTCTGTTCTACCATAAGGACTTGCCAATCATTGATTTTGTTACTAATGTGCTTGATTGTTGAAAAATATCATGTTTATTGTGCTACTTGGTAAATCATTTTCTTTTAGTTGAGATTAAAAATAGTTCTTCCAAACCATTGTTTTAGCGACGTACATAGTGTTGTCACATGTTTATATTCCATTGATAAATGTTAAAATAAGACATTAGTTTAGGATCGTCTGTTTATTTTAGATGACTATAGCAGAATTACAAAAGAAAACAATTATATACAAACTAAGTGTTTAATTCACTAATTAATGACCGTTTTATGATCTTGAAATGCGTGATACTATAGTAAATAAAAGGAATGAACAAAAAAAAAAAATCAGCAGATTCATGAAAAAAAATATTGGCTGACACTTTGCTTTGAAAACATCACAAGTTAAGCTCTACATGTATCTTGTTTTTGAGTGAGACATTCATTTTGTATCTTGTGCTCATTTTCTAATGATTTTGAAATAATAAAACATGTATGAATCATCTTTAAAAATAATTGAAAAATACATTTCATAAAAATATCGAACAAAACAAACAAACTTAACTGTATCAAAGTTTTTTGTTTTTTTAAATAAGAGTCTTATACATTGTACGTGCATGCTAGTATGTTCAAAAATGAAGATTCTGAATTCGCTCTCTAGTAGCCATTTGTATTTTATGACATGGGTGTTGTCTGAGTGACTGTTGGTATGAGTACAGGGCAGCCTGCAAGTTACCTGTGATCTGTTGACAGATCCCCAGGATCTCCCAGGAGATGTCTCTGAGGTCTACAGGTATTAATTCCCCCTGATCATGGTGGACTAGGACCTGTAGATCATCTAAAGCTCTCTGTGCTCTCATTGTGTCCACACTTCTCGAGCACAAAAAATCTAGCATGTATAACAGAACGAAAGGTGGAATAAACAAAAAATTACGACCTTGTAGCTTACTAGTCTGCTGTTCTGGTATTAAGTCACTGATATAAAATATTGCATTGTCAAGTGTGATATTCTGTGCTACAGCCTCTTTCATCTTCGTAGACAAGGACTGTCCTCTTACAGCTTCATTATACCTCTCTTGGTCTACATGACTTCCATACATCAAATATAGTTGTGCTAACTTGACCTTTGTGATATCTATAACAGCGAAAGCTTCCATGTACCTAAGTGTGCTGTGATAATACATTGCAATGTATAACATGTCAGACACAAACCCAAACTTCGCTGCTAATTTCTGCAACTGACAGGCCATTTTGTCTACAACATAAAACTGCTTATTGACACCTGTGTTGGTGTACATGTTGTGTAATATAGCGATATACCTAAAAATTGTGGCTGTAAGTTTCTGTAATACGACAATCTGATACTCTGTCAGTGGTAAACCTATCAATTGCTCTACCACATGAAGGTATTGTTTACATCTCTGTATGTCTGGTTTGCCTATTGTATCATTTCGAAGCATCTCACCAAAGTAACTTTTATCAAATTCAACATGAGAAATCAGAGAGTGTTCATTAGTACAAATTGAGAGTCTAGGATTACAGAGAACATCAATGATGTTCGACATGATAGAGGGACTGTATAATAATATTGCTATGCCATTCTCATAAAATGTATATAAACGCAGGAATAATGTGTTTTGTGCTTCACCATAGATGCTGCTAAGAAACATGTTGTTTTCTGGAATGAAAAAATTGGGACACACGCCCTCGTACACCCATTTAAGAAGAAGTTTAAAGCAGATCCAGAAACCGGCCAGTAGATTATTTGGACGCCAATGAACTATGGTATTTTGTTGAATTGCCCAGAAAACAGCAGTTTTCATGAAATAGGAACACAGTATTTTTTCTTCATCTCTTAATCCAGTGTTAATTATCTCCTTTAAGAACAATTTTAGCAATCCATACGTTAAGAATTGTGTGTGATTCATTGAGTACACCAGTTTGTATTCTGCCCGAGAGAAAGAAATTCTCCATTCCTTCTCTGTATGATTTCCTATTTTGTGTCCAATTGCTACAAAGTGACATCCATTTCTAATGATGTCGTTTACAACATCAGATGGGGGCCATGAATGGCATCTGTCTATCCATGAGTAGGCAGAAGGAGGCCAGAAATCACTAACAAAGCAATGGGCATGATCGTATTCAAATCCATTATCACGTCTTCCGCTGCTACATGGTCCATGGATGGTCGAACCAGTCATAATTAAAGAACACGTGACCTCTCTGTACTTTGTACTTGATACATAGAAACATCCATTCATCCTTACACAAGCTGACATCACTCTATCGTTAGCTTTTTTTAATGGTAACCAGAGTAAAGTGAATCCTGGTGGACTCTCTGTACTGTCACTGAGAATCAGTGCATGTTCTTGTGTGTTGTAAAACTGTACCTGAGAAAAGTCCCAGATCACTCGGTGGTTGATGGGCCAATGCATGTGGTCTACGTCTGATCCACTTAATCTAAATCCTTCTCTTTCACTTCCACTCAGCATCACCGTGGAATGTTTATCAAGCATTACGCTGTTATCCAATATTTCTGTAATGTCCTCTATTTCTCTCCTGAAAGCCACCTGTTGTGGGGTTCCTATCTTGAGACACATTCCCACATATACTGACTCAGATATATTCTGAATTCGAACAAACATACTACTGAAAAAAAGATACATATATTAGTACGATTCTGTCTACTATGTCTATTTTCATTGTAGCAAAATAAAATTTTTATGAACCTTTAAAAAATCATGAATTTAATCGTAAATTCTGATAAACAAACTTACATTTGAGCTGCTCTGTTTCCGTCCATTGCTGAATATTTTTGTGTGTTATTTTTAGTCCAGGGAAAACCCTGGGTAGGGAAGTAAAAGAGAACACATTTACATTAGGTGTATTTAAATTTAAAGTAGCAAGACCCCTTTTCATAAATGTTTCATAAACACGAAGTAGGAAAATAAAAGAAGACAAAGATACGTGTACTAAATCTAAGTCTTACAAAAAATATGTATTCATTCCTACAATATAAAGAGATCCAGTGTAACGAAGAAGAATTTTGACCCGGGGTAATTTTTTAACGTTGAAAATTGAGACCAAAAGTGTTGAATAAAGAGACTGGTCCGTTGAAAATTGAACCAGCATCGTGGAATTTTTTAACATAAAACTGGTTCTAAATTCAACAGCAAAAAAGCACAAGTTAGCAAATTGATATTTATAACTTTGATTTATTTTATTAAAATTTTACAATTTTGTTTTTCATATTTATCCTTTACATTTACATGTTTATAGGATTTAACAGTCCGACCAAAAACAAAATTAACACTTCAATGATTAGTTTCTGAATTAACATATAAAAACTTTAAATAAATATTAACTATTTTATTCATATTTAACTTTTGGTGTAGAATTGCTGTTTTGTCTGATATCAAACAATTACTAATATTCATTTAAAAAAATCATGTTTTTAAAAAGAATATTGGTATACATGGTTACATGATAAAGTATTCAATTCAGTAAAACTTTTTTTATTTGCTGGATAGGTGTACAAATATAAATAATAAATAAAAATTACAATAAGTCATGTCTTTTAATTTTGATTCTACACTCACCCAGTACATTGAAATTGTTATAATGTTTATTGAAAATTTTCTGGATGGGTGTTAGTACAAAATTTACAACATGACATATTGCGATTTTTTTTATTGCACTTATTCAGTTTATTAATTGAAACTGTGATTATCAAAATTTTGTATTTTGCACTCATCCAGTAAATAACAAATTTACCATATGACTATACACTAGCAGTTTGAAGTTCTCTGAAAAGAAAAATAATAATCATTCAATAAGAAATCATTTTTTGTTTGTTTTTAAATTCATTTCCTCTAACATTTTTAATTTTAGTGTTTCGGAAATGTTAGAGATTTGAAACATGATGTGCATGTGCATTTCCATACATACTAATTCCTGAACAATGCTGTAGTAACTATCTATCTTGAAAACCGATATTTTTCAGTGCTTCATTTTGCTGTGAAAATGTGCTATTAGAATTAATCAGGATGTAACTAGATATTGAAACAAATCGTTATGTTTTCTAGGCATAAACAAATCTGCTTAATGGAATATATCGCAAATAAGCAACCTATTTTTGTACAGGATGACAATAATGTTAATTTGCTTTTAAAGTTTCTAAACAAACTTAACAGAATTTTCTTAATTATAACTGTTTTGTTTTCGTAAATGAAATCTTATGGTAAATTGCATTTTGGAATAAAAAATGTCTTACATAAAAATGAAGTAGAGGGTCACGCGATGGGGTCGGAGTAGGTAGTGGACCTTCCTATAGATATTTCAGATTTACACGTAAATTAGTTAATGAAATTGAAAACTCTAAAAAAAATTAATAATTATACCCCCCCCCCAGATATCTAATGCAATCCTTAAAGAACTATGCATATGCCAAAAATTTGCTAGTGCTTCATAGATAGTTTATCTGGCAAGTTTACAAAACATTGTTGTTAAATTCAATAAATCTATACTACTATATTAAAATAATAGACTCGAATTTTTGGGCTTTAATACCGAGAAATCGGAAAAGTACTGTCTTTTTTTCATATATTTTAAACATCATTGGTACTTGAAGATTACCAATTTGATCTTATTTTTTCTCAATCAAGCTTCGCTAATTAATAATCAATAAAAATTCCTTTTAAAAATCCGGAAATCTTCTGGATTTTTTGGATTTTACAATCTTGCGCATGCGCATTACATTCACGCTCAATCACGGGAGGCTCTTTAGTTTATGTTTCCACAATATCACATTTGCATGGATAAACTCAGAAACGATAATACAAATACGTGTAAATTTTCATTGAAAGTTTGCTACATGTATATATATTCTGTTCATCAAAGAAAATACGGGAGATACATGTAACTCTAAATCAGTGCATTTGATATGATAAGTCCCGAGAGTTCCGAATGTCTACATGGTGTGTAAATTTGAAGCGAGTAAAAAACGTTGGTGAAAAAGTGTTGAATTCTTCATTAATATGAATTAAATTTTTAGATGAAATGTATTTACACCCTCAAAATGGTTTTTTATGAATAATTTGACTGTTATTTTCAATTAAGCTTCATTAATTTTCTCAAAATCGAGCGATTCTGCAGTTTTTTTGCTACATTACGGGTATATGTGAGGCATTTTAACTGTGGTGAAGGACTGTCCCGAGACACAGTTAGATTATTCTATTAGAATAATATTAGATTATTTCGATATCATATGCAATGTCAACCCGTGCACGCACGGGTCAAAGTCTAGTTAGATAGAAAATGTTGGCGACTTATCAATTAAAAAATGACAATTGTTAATTTATTATGTTGTCATGAAAATATCTAGACTTCCTAGAATTAAGCTATGTCTAATTGTCTGAAAAGTAATTTTATTGGCCAGTATTTGTTAGACATTTTTATCAGAAATTATGACAAGTTTCTAAAAAAGGAACAACCATCATTTCCCGATAAAGAGAAGAGTTAAGGTTGATGTTATTTTTTGAATATAGAGACATTAATTTGTATTCTGTTATAGTACAATGGAAAACAATAAAACTCATTTTCTTTAAACTATAGCTATAAACCTGTCCTTGGTCTATTAATATTGTCTCGTGAAGGAATGAAAATCAATTATATGTAAAAAAAAATGCTAGCCCGACTCCCGGTCAAGGACGACTCACCCGTCACATTCAGAAGCAAAAGGTCAATTTCTTTACTTTATTTACATAGAATAATGACAGGATACAGAGATGTCAGTCTTAATATTAAATGACTGTAATCGGACAAATCAACCTATAACAAATCAGCCACGTCCACATACTAGTATTTATCGGACAGTATAAAAGAATTTAAATTTTAAAACTGAAACGTTCAAATATATACATGTTCAATAAAACCGTTCAGAGCAAGTTCCAATTTCAGCTCAAAGATACCAGCTACCATGTGTATATGAGTTTAATGTTTTAGCAAAAAAGCCTCATCCAGATCCAGATACCGTGTAACAAAAACCTTGACCAATTTTCGATTATGTCAATCTTCTCTGGAAGGAGAGCTCTGTGTGATATAGGAATTGTTTAGAATTTGAGTCTAGTTTTGTTTTTAATGCTTCTTTATTAAACAATGGTTTATGACTAAAGTAATCATGTCTTTAATGATAAAGTAGATCTGATGATGAATTTGTTGACCACCTTGCCTCCTTAAATGGCAAATAGATGTCAATTTGACAGAGTTCAGTAAACAAAAAGTTCACGATTTACTAACCCATGACTTTGACGTTTATTTTGAAAATAAAACATTATTTTACATATACAATACCCGGGGGCAAATGAGTTTAAAAATGAAAAGAAAACGGTATTGCGGTATTTTTTAAATACAAATTTAATCTCAATACAACATTTACTTTCATATACAATATTTTCCGATATTTTCTATTTAGTAGATTGGCATGAATAGACTTTAAATTAAACCATGGTTAATGCGATTCGTCTTTTGATCTTAAATGATCATCACTGTATCTCATTTACTTACAATGTTATAGACCCATATTGTATATCGAATTGCTGGTAAAGGCATCTATCTATACTACTATATTAAAATTATAGACTCGAATTTTTGGCCTTTGATACCGATAAATCGGAAGAGTACTGTCTTTTGATTTATATATTTTAAATATCATTAGTACTTGAAGACTACCAATTTGTTTTTATTTTTTCTTAATTAAGCTTCGATAATTAATAATCAACGAAAATTTCTCAAAGTATTCCGGAAATCATCTGGATTTTTTTGGATTTTACAATCTTGCGCGTGCGCGTTACATTCACGCTAAATCACGCTGGTGTTCAAGTCAGAGAAAAAAAAGAACTAAGTTGATATATATTTGTTATTTTATAATTTCTCTCATAAAAAATCATAAATATATATGAACAGAATATATAGCAAATTTCCAATGAAAATTTACACGTATGTGTATTATTAAGGATCCAACGGAAGACCTTTATATTATTGTGCAGATTAAGATTATTAAGGTCTTCCGTTTCCAACGGAAGACCTTACTATTATTGTGCTTGTAAGATTATTCTTATTTTTCTTTTTTTTTTTCTTCCTAGACGCGAACTTTGAGGCTTCATATCTTGCTCATGTCTGAACGGTTTTTGCTCAAATTTTCAGGGCTTATAGACATTACAAAACACTATCTAAACTATTTCATAAACTTTAAAATTCCTCTTCCGTTAACGAGTTATTCCCCTTTTAAATTTTTTTATGGCCTTTGGTTTCCAGACAAAGGCTCCGAGACTATGATAGCAGGGAATGGGAATCCAGCGAATTTGAATAACAGAGACATTGAAGTTGTGCACATCGATTTTTGTTTTTCGATTACGTTTGTTATTTAGAAAAAGGTAGGGGGTCAAAAAATAGGATTCCAAAAAGTGCGAAAATTTAGACATATTTTGCTTTGTATCTTTTAAACGAAAAATATTTTGTTAAGACATGTAGAATAAAAGTTGTGCAGAATGTTAAGGGCTTTCATTTGACACCAATAAAAGAGGGCTGGCCCCTAAAATTAAGGGCCAATAGCGCTTGAAAGTTTTTGCTTAATAACTCAAAAACGGTTAGGATTTCGATATGGCTGTCGCTGGAAAAGTTGTTTGTTGGGATCTCATAAAGGTCGTTACAATGTTATTTTGTTGGTGATTTGTGTTGTATGAGTGTAAAAAGCTGTACATGTTAACATGTACCTCGTTTAATTTGGCAAGTTAACGAAAGTCTATGTGCGTGCAACTGGCATAAAGTTACCATAGAAAGTATGCTGGTTTATACAGGAAATTTTTTTTTTGGAGTTTATGTCAGTTTTGTTAAGTTCTTATAGTGCACAATCCCTAAAACGAGAATCGGAAAACAAAACATTCTTCTTCCTTTGTAGTAAAACACAAACTACGGATTTAAAATAAATCTATGTATTACAATTGAGTTTTCATACTGCATGCATTTAAAATCTACCTTGAATAAGAGCTGTGTGTGTACCGTTACGTAAGCTATCCCTCACCCGCGGCCTAGAAAATCGGTCACCATGGTCGCGACGGGGCTAACTAGCGGTCAGCGGTTATCTAATACACGAGAAATGCGTCTCTCATAAATGAGTTTATTTAGCCGCGAACTCTACAATTGTTTTAGTTTACATACCCGTAAATAAAAGACAAGATCTGTTTTAATTTCTTCATGTTATAATTGAGAGTTTGTCCATCTTGTTTTTATTTAATTAAACATTAGAGTGTAAGAAGATGTTCTGCAAATTTATAAAGGCGATATTACTACAAATCGGAAAATTCGTCAGTCTTGAATTAATGGTTGGTTTGTAGGTCTAAAATGTTTATAAATCTGTACAAATATTATTTTAAATCAACAAACAACCCACAAATATTAAAACTTTTAAATGATGATCATCCCTCGCACATGGCCGAGGAGATCCCGCGCGAGTGCATGTTTCAGACTTTTGTACGAACACAACTATTTTCTTTTATTATGATTTCAACTATGCTATTGGTTTAAGATGAAAAGATAAATTTATTTTACATGTACAGTTGATTTAGCAATGATTAATACGATTGCGCACAAGGTAGTTTATTATAATCAAAGTTCCATGTTTCATGTTTGCGGTAGGTGCTGGCACGATAAAAGGTGTCCTGAATTGAGGCATTCGGGTTTTTTTTAATTGGCAAAAAGATAATCAGATTTGACGAAAATCATTTTTTTGGCGACTTCTTCTTATGTGTAACATTTTCACTTTCCCACCCGTTTGTTTATTCGGTCAGTCTGTGTTAATTCAATCGCAGCGTGCGACCGAAAATCTTGTGTCGCTTCAGCGCACACAGCTGAGAACATCTATAGCCCCAGTCGGGTTATGTTTATATGGCTGCAGATCATCAATTGTTATGTAATTGGGTAACAATGTATCGAAGGTGTAATGAGTTCTTTTTTGATTTTGTCGGCTGAGTGAAAAATAAGACCTTGTAAAGAAAATAAACAAGTTTAATTTGAAAAAAAAAACAATAAACAAAACAAATCAATATTCTCACTTCCCCTTTCACGCCACTCTCATTCGAGAATACTTTTAAAAAATAATAATTATTTATTCAAACAAATGGACAAATATCTGATACTATCAACGGAATTCAAAAATTGTTAATCACCCTGTATCAGATACAAAATGGTAGTAAACTACAAAATGTTGTTTAGAAACTGTTTTAACCAATATAAAACTTGTTGAAAAATTACTCAAAAAATGTTAAAGTTCAATAATTCAAAAACACGAAAAATAACAATTACTTCAAATTTCAGCTCTGTATAAATGAATCTTAACCTGTATTAACAGTCACTTTAAAACACTTATAACCTCTCGCTGAAAAGGAACTCGGTCACTTCAAGGACACCACGCACCCGTGACGCTCCTGCCCTCGTAAAACTGACTGTCTCTCGTGTGGTGTGTCTATATCCTGACTGCAAGCCCCGTACTCACAGGTCTCTCGCTTCCAGTCTACGACCACTTCTCCACAGATAATAACGCCCCACTCAACGCAGCATGCGTCCTCGACATTTGTATGATACCCACATGACCTTCCATAGGAAATTCACATCATAGCGCCTAGTTTGTATTCAGGAATCTGCCCAAACACCCCTATGCACTGAAAATAACATACTGTGACTAATAAAGCCCCGATAAACATACAAACATACGACCATTTACACTAATAACTAATTTACCAGCAAAATTTACCAAATAACAACAAAACAACCTTACCGGCTAAGAAAACATGTGCCCGCTTTACAAAATCCAGAATTCAATGGCTACCCATTTTCACCAGTATTTTAACTAACTGGAAATATTCACCATTCTAGACTCAGGAACTGCGAAAACGTGGCACCCGGCTGATGTCGTTACCGGACCCTCTACTGACCACTACACCCAAACCGGTCACTTTAAATACTCGTTCTAAAAATAGCACACTCACCCGACACTCGTCACTCACATACGGCAACCCATTCATAACAAAAAAATAAAGAAGATCAAATATAAACACCACTATATACACAACTGAATCAACTTTATTACAGAAGGTTATCGAATATTATTGAGTATCGAAGTGTGCTTTCACTACAGTGGTCAATTGTTAAACAATAAGGCTATTATTCGAAGTCAATCATCTTCACATTATACATGTAGGTGCGAAATCGTAATCGGATAATGTTGATAATAAATCAACCTGTTGAACACGCTAAACTTCTACAGATATGAACGGAATAATATATTATACTTAAAAGTTTTAAGTCAAAGGAAAATTGTTTTTGGATTAAGAAGTTATGAAATACGACTACATTATGCAACGCAGTCGGTCGCCATAGAAATCATCAAAGTACTGCAAGTGTCGACAGATTTCTTGTTTCTTTGAAATACATGTACCATGATAGCTCACTACCAGAGTAAAGCTAGCCAGCACTAACTCCAACGCACTAACAAAAAACAAGTATTCCTTTTAAAGGAATGATCGGCAATAATGATATATTGATAGCTAGAAGCAATCAACATGATCAGTTTGATGTAAAATAATAAAATAAGTACTGTATTTTTACAAAATATAGAATATTTTGAATCTGTACACCATAATTTCATTATTATAAACCGTCAACAAATTTAATTTTTAAATAAATTTGGGAAAAGCCGTTCGTTAACTCCTTGTCTAATTTTATATTTTTAACGTAATTATTAAATGTTAATGTATCTTCTTCTTCTTCAGAATACTGAGTAGGGCTCTTCAAAGAGCATTAACACGTATACAAAGAAAGAGTTGTATTAAAATAATTTAATGCGACTGAAAAACATTGAATGCCATCATAACTTGCTATTGAGGTCGCATTATTATAAATCAAGCCGTCTTCCTAGCTACTATTATGCAACATCAATAGATCGAGGTCAGTTCATGGAGCTTCTTCTTATGATTGAGGTCAGTTCATCGAGGTCAACTGCATTACTGAATGAATCTTTCGATCGAAATTCTTACGCGTGAGACAAAATGTGCATTCTTGAATTAACAGGTCACTATTTTTCAAGCGTTTTCCGATCCCGATGTTAAACAACTGAAATTATTAGGCCGCCTTGCACCCACACTAGGACTTGTGCTCATAAGGTGAGCCCGGATTCCTCGAGAACGGGTGTACCCTCGAGGATTTCGGCGCCAAATTAGGCACTAGTGACAACGATTTCCGGCGCCAGGGCGCGGAGTAGACCTTAAGAAAACAAATTATTTCTGTAATGTAGCGTTCTAAACAAGGCGCCCTGTCCCCAAACAAGGACTTCTGCTCATTAGGTGAGCCCGGATTCCTCGGGGGACGGGTAATCCCTTGAGGATTCCGGCGCCAAATTAGGCACTAGTGACACCGATTTCCGGCGCCAGGGCGTGGAGTAGACCTTAAGTGAACAAATTATTTCTGTAATGTAGCGTTCTAAACATGGCGCCCTGCGCCCAAACTAGGACTTGTGCTCATTAGATGAACCCGGATTCCTCGGGGGACGGGTAATCCCTTGAGGATTCCGGCGTCAAATTAGGCACTAATGACATCGATTTCCGGCGCCATGGCGCAGAGTAGACCTTAAGTGAACAAATTATTTCTGAAATGTAGCGTTCTAAACAAGACGTCCTCCAAATATTGAAAGTTCCTACTTCACACAATGATTGCTTATGACCTAAGTGTTGACTTGTGCTCATTAGGTGAGCCCGGATTTCTCGGGGGACGGGTAATCCCTTGAGGATTCCGGCGCCAAATTAAGCACTAGTGACACCGATTTCCGGCGGCAGGGCGCGGAGTAGACCTTAAGTGAACAAATTATTTCTGTAATGTAGCGTTCTAAACAAGGCGCCTTCAAAACATAGAAAGATCTTACTTTACACAAAGATTGCCTATGACCTAAGTGTGTGTTATGATTTTGTTTCAAGGTTATTTTGTGAAGTTAAAGGTCATTGGAGGAAATTTCATAAGTTGTGTCTGTAGATAAATACTTTAGTTATGATTTTGTTTTTCTTAGTGGGGAGGGGGGGGGGATTATTTGTGAGGTTGCTCACAGAACCGCCAGTTAGTCCACTGAGAGCACTCTCCCCCTTTCTCGCAACCAAAATTCACCTTAAATTAACTTAAAGGAAATTGAATGTTGGGGCATTGTTCCCCCCTCCCCCAACCCACATTATAGTAGAAGGCAATATAAATTTTTATGGCAAATTGAAAACAAATTGTATTAAACAAAATAAGTTATAGCTGCCTCATAACTCCCCCCCCTCCCCTACCACTACCACGGATTAGATTTTGAAGATTAATTTTTTCTTTTATTGGCTTGTTAATACATTTCGGATGAATTTGTTCCCCGAAGCAAAAACGATGCTGAGTGCTTGCATGGCCAAACATTATACGGAGAGTTGTCCCTCCCACTGAGCACCTCTCGTACAGCGCACCCTCAGGTTGGAGAAGCCGTTATAATTTATTTTTGATTTTCTGAACTTACTTTTATCATATTGACAATCCTGTCTGATTAAAATCACCACCTTCTGCCTAAACCCATCAGGGTCTGATAGGTATCGATAACAATTCATCTTCACTTAACCTCTATATTTGCACACAACCTAAAGATATATCTCATTTACCAAATACATGACTTTATCTGTTAATGAGAGGTGTAACTCTTCAATACTGTCTGGGGGTTACATAGAAAGCAGGATTAAAATAATTTGCCTGTCTCCATTTTAAAAATTCCAATACATTTTCTAAAGCCCTGATTGGTCAGAATTTTAGGTCGGGTGAAGATGACCCCCTATCAATACCTGTCAGACCCTGTAAGGAGAAGAGGGTGCTTTTAATCAGACTGATTGACAATCCTTTTCCGACAGGAAGCTGCAACGGAAGACCTCTTCGTTGCTTTGCATCGAGCTCGTTTCTAGTTCTTATTAAGGTCTTCCGTTTACAACGGAAGACCTTATCGTTATTGCTTTGTTTCTTTTTCCCTTTTATTATTTTTTTTTCTTACGCTTTTTTGTACAAGCGGTTTCTTGAAAACGACTCAACCGATTTTCGTGAAATTTTCAGATCTTGTATATATTGATGAAAGCTTGATATATATTTTTTTATTTTAATGACGTCATTTCTGTTCGGGAGATATTGACGTTTTAGCGATTTTCAGAGGGTCTGATTATCCTGTTATCTCCTCCTAAACGAACAGAGATATTGAATTTAAATTTTCAGGGATGGTAGAACAAAGATTGTAGATGTGTCTAAAGGCATTTATAGTTGTCTGGTTTAAAAGGCGTCGAAGCTCGCCTGGACCCGAAAATTGAGATTAAAAAAACGTCGTAATTTTTTCTGGTTTTCTTTGTTTATCTCTTTTCTGAAAAATATTTTGTTAAAACATGTTATGTAAAAAAAGTTTTTATTTACAAGACCTTTCATTTGATATCAAGAAAAAGGGGCTGGCCCCTTTAATTAGGGGACCAAAGGGCTCTAAAGTCTTTAATCTGTATTTCTTTACTGAGAGATATTTTGTGAAATGTTATAGAAGCAAATATGTTTATCTCACAGTTATGTATCCAGGCAATGTAATGATTTTATCATGTGTTACGTAATAAGGGGTTTTTAGGGGCCGAAAGTCCAAAATTTCGATGACCCATATCTCAGAAAGCAAAAATATTTTGAAATGCAGTATAGAAGAAAAGTTGTTTAAAATGATGTTCTTAACAAAATGCAACCTTCAAAATTTCGTTAAACGGCCCCTAAAAGGAGATAAGGGATCGGCCCCTAAAACCTTCTTTCTTATATATCTCCAGAACGGTAACAAATTTCAAAACACTTGTTAAACAAAATGTGTTTAGAATTAAGTGACCTTTTATTTGATATCAAGAAAAAGGGGCTGGCCCCTTAAATTAGGGAACCAAAGGGCTCTAAAGTCTTTTATCTATAGCCCTTTACTGAGGGATATTTTGTGAAATGTTATAGAAGCAAATATGTTTATCTCACAGTTATGTATCCAAGCAATGTAATAATTTTATCATGTGTTATGTAATAAGGGGTTTTTAGGGGCCAAAAGTCCAAAATGTTAATCACCCATATCTCAGAAAGCAAAAATATTTTGAAATGCAGTACAGAAGAAAAGTTGTTCAAAATGATGTTCTTAACAATATGCAACCATTAAAATTTCTTTAAACGGCCCCTATAAGGAGATAAGGGATCGGCCCCTAAAACCTTCTTTCCTATTTATCTCAAGAACGGTAACGAATTTCTAAACACTTGTTGACAAAATGTGTTCAGAATTAAATGACCTTTCATTTGATTTCAAGAAAAAGGGGCTGGCCCCTTAAATTAGGGGATCAAAGGGCTCTAAAGTCTTTTTTCTATAGCATTTTACTAATAACTATTTTGTGAAAGGTTATTTAAGCTGAATTAGGTATAATACGTGTATATATCCTTACAATATAATGATTTTCTCTTGCATAACCTAATTAGGGTTTTTAGGAGCCAGAGGTAAACAAGTTTAATCTTTTCTATCTTAATTGGAAGAAATGCAAGTATTTAAAAAAGCAATATAAGAGAACTTATAAAATGCGATACAAAAAAGCATTAGTTCTTCACTCTTTTTTCCATGTTTTTTTTGTCAAAAATCAAAGTCGATGATGTCATAATTTCTTCTAAAAATCGGACGGAAGACCTCCTCGTTGCTCGCAACGAGATCGTGTCTAGTTTATCTTCTTTTTTTTTTCTTCCTAGACGCGAACTTTGAGGCTTCATATCTTGCTCATTTCTGAACGGTTTTTGCTCAAATTTTCAGGGCTTATAGACTTTACAAAACACTATCTAAACCATTTCATAAATTTCAAAAATCCTCTTCCGTTAACGAGTTATTCCCCTTTTTAAAAAATTTAGGGCCTTTCGTTTCCAGACAAAGGCTCCGAGACTATGATAGCAGGGAATGGGAATCCAACGAATTTGAATAACAGAGACATTGAAGTTTTGCACATCGGTTTTTGTTTTTGGATTACTTTCTTTATTTAGAAAAAGGTAGGGGGTCAAAAAACAGGGTTCCAAAAAGTGCGAAAATTTAGACATATTTTCCTTTGTATCTTTTAAACAAAAAATATTTTGTTAAGACATGTAGAATAAAATTTGTGCAGAATGTCAAGGACTTTCATTTGACACCAATAAAAAAGGGCTGGCCCCTTAAATTAAGGGCCAAGGGCCCTTGAAAGTTTTTGCTAAATAACTAAAAAACGGCTAGGATTTTGATATAGCTGTCGCTGGAAAAGTTGTTTGTTGAGATCCTATAAATGTCATTACAATGTTATTTTGTTGGTGAGTTGTGTAGTATGTGTGTAAAAAGCTTTACATCTTAACATGTACCTGTGTTTATTTGGCAAGTTAACGAAAGTCATTGTGCGTACAACTGACATTAAGTTACGACAGACAGTATGCCTGTTTAAAAAGGAGGCTTTAATTCATCAGAAAAAAATAATTTTTTTAGGATACATGCTTTTATGTGAGGAGTTTAAGTCATCTTCGTAAATTCTGCAAAATCTTAAAAAACGAGAAACAGAAAATATAAACATTCTTTTTCTTTTCTAGTAAATCACACAAACTACCGGAAAAAAATAAATCTATGTGATACATTTTAGTTATCATGTGCATTTAAAATATATCTGGAATCAGAGCTGTGTGTGTGTGAACCATTACGTAAGCTATCCCTCGCTTGCGGCCGAGAAAGTCGGTCGCCATGGTCGCGGCTGGACTACCTAGCGGTCAGCGATTATCTAATACATCGGAGTCACGTCTCTCAATTTATGAGTTCATTTAGCCGAAAACAAGAATTGTTTTAATTTTGATCACACATAGACGTTTATTCTTCTCAAATTGAATCAAATGATAGTGTCAATTAAGAAAACGTTCTGTTAATTAATAAAAGAAATGTCATTCTCAATCGGAGGTAATATCAGGCATAGTTCAATTGTGGGGGTTAAGTAAAAAAAATAATAACTTCTATTTGGTTGATTTTAGTCATTATTATACTGCAAACATTTCAAATCTTCCTGGGTTCTGAGCTGTGTGTGTTGTAACTTTACGTAACCTATTCCTCGCCCGCGGCCGAGGAGATCGGCCGCGGGTGCACTACAAGCGGTCAGCGGTTATTTAATACACCAGATTCGCGTCTTTCATGTACTTGTTTTGAGTTTATATAGCCGCAAATACAGGAACTGTTTTAATTTTAAGTTATTAATGTTTTATTTAAAATGTAAATTAAGAAGTCATTTTAAAAATTATAAAATCCGATATTATTCCTAATCCAAAACATCGTCAGACATAAATCAATGGTGGGTTTGTAAGTATAAAATGTTCTAAGAACTGTACTAATAATGTTTTAGATCAACAACAAAAAAACCACAAAGATTACCCCTTTAAATGATGATCATCCCTCACACGCTCGCACATGGCCGAGAAGATCGCGCGCGAGGGGACATTTACATGTACCTTATCACACGTGTATGTTTATTGATATTTTGTACGGACACAAAACTATTTGTTTATTTTATTTTCATTTATATTGGTTGTAGATGAAAGATGAATTTATCTCCCTTATTCAGTTGATTTAGCGTTGATTTAAACGTTAGGGCGAAAAATCTTATAAAAACCTCTCATTAATTGAATAAAAGTAATCTATCAATTCGATTCTAAATATTCAAGGCCGATTGTATAAATAAAAGATTAAATATAATAAAACTCCGAGATATTTACCGGCATATGTAAAATTGATATGTGTTTAACTTAAGATTAATATACTGCATCGTCGGAACCCACGGGTTTTCAATCCGTTACACTGATTTCAAGCAATGTAACGGATGGAAAACCCGTGGGGTCCGACGATGAATCGACTGTAGTTACTCATGATCATTTCCGTTAATCATTGCTTAGACTTTTTACAGACTTTAACACTTTTAAGACAATATTCAAACTTTGCCTGGCCAACGAGACATATATGCACATGGATATATGTATATATACTGGTGTAAGAATTAATATTCGACCAACGCAAATATTAAGTAGTGTAGAAAGTAAAATAAGTTTTCTTATGAGTTGTACCAAATTTTGGCAGGGTTTACATTAAAAAAAAATCATTAATTTTCGAAGCGTTCTAGGAAGTTTAAAAACAAAGTCATCTCTGTGCTGCTCCGCCGCCCCCCTCCCCCCACCCCACCCCCAAGTGCTCGAGCTGAATTTTAAAAATTGGCGAACAAAAATCGAAAATTTATATGTGTCGAAAATCAATTTCTGGTGACTCTTTATTTGTTAACGTTCTTCCTAATGTTCCTAATGTGCAATCTGTGTGTTTATTCGGCCAGTCTGCGTGTTAATTCAATCACCGCGTGCGACCAAAAATCTCGTGTCCCTTTAAGACCGAGAAAATAAGCACCGCCTTCATATTTACCTGGTCAGTGTAACCCTTGTTAATCAACTAATTCGAGGCCCCAGTTTGGATGTTAGAAAATGATTGGCATTTGTTTACTCGTCCTGTGTATACCATGCCCAGCGCTCGCGACGACGATGCAATAAACTTTTTTCTTTTGATTTGATGTATACCGTGACGATAAATCGCTATCTTTTAGCACTTTAAACAAAAGAAATATTAAAAGATATGAATTAAAAATTTACTCGTACTTGGTTATGTACCACACTAAATGCGCTGATCACCTATAGTCTGTCAAAATCATGTGGTGCCGATCATGTATCCATGAAAGACGTCGTTTATCAATAAAGATGTTTGTAAATAATTGAGAATAAATAATTAAATGAAATCAAATATTGCGTTCACGATTTATATCGTTAGTTATCACATTTCGAGAGAAATTTCACGAGCTGAAACCGGAAGAGAAACAAGTACAGACAGCTCTGGTGCATGCGCAGCTGGTAGAATTATTGTGCAGCTGATCGGAAAAGATTTACAAGCATTGGTTGCAAAGTTGCATTAGTATTTGAGTACGGTGGGGTGACTGTATAATTCACAAAACATCAGGATATATTCTCAGTTAATCCCGACAGAAACTTGTTCAATCAAACGAAAGATTTTGCACATGTCGCACGCGGTTTTTCATGCGTTTATATTCATTTCAACGAAGAACAATTTGTTTTATAAGTACATATAAATACGATATTCTTTTTAAATAAACTCTTTTGAGAGCACTTTAATACTCCGTGTATATAGACATGTATACACAAGCGAGCGTGTTTCCCTCGGGGTTTCACACCTCTTTCAATATAGGCTCCACCCCCACCTGAACTTACCTAAGGTAAACTGACCGGTTAAAAACCTCAGCCTTTAAGTGCACACAACCCAGGACACAGATAGCCATAGGTAATTTATGGATGCAGATCATCAATTGTTATGTAATTAAAATACACTTGGAAGTGAGCTATCACTGTAGTGGTCAATTGTTGAATATAAGTTTTAAGTCAAAGATGTTAAATAATAATTATTTGTTCTCACGTTTAGAAGTTATGAAATACGTTATTCAATGCAGTCGGTCGCCATAGAAATCATCAGAGTACTGCAAGTGTTGACAGTTTCTTATTTCTTTAAAATACTTTAGGACATAATTCACTTGACTTACAGACTAGCGACACAGTTGCCTCCCAAAAATGTACTAGTATGCACTTCTCAAAGTTACAATTAAATGGTATAGATATGTGTTGTTTAACGGATTTTATTAATTGTTGTAAATGTTAAAGTTAGAGAAATCGTATTTTCTGGAGGTTGACATTATGTAGAACTCTTTTGTTTAAAAAACAAAAACAAATTGTTTTGACGTCACACCATCTCTTTTGGTTTGGTTTAAATTAATATACAATGTACACAGTGCTCTGAACAAAACGCTGGTTTATGCCTTTCTGTTACTCAAGTAAAAAACTGAACAAAATTGATTACAAGTACTTTTAGGTTCACACGTCACATGTTAATACATGTATACATAAATATATGATTTTTATCAAATAAATGACATTGTATCTTTAAAAAATTCCAAAATATTATAACTAAAACATGTATATGTGACATGATAGAAATAATTGTAAACCAGAGGTCTCTCTTCCTGTCACACAAAAGTGACAAAAAGGATTTTTGATTCAGTTGGAGTTCTGCCCCCACCCCTGCCAACATTTTCTGAAATTTACATTTAGAAAATTAAATTTTGGGGTACTGACACCCCCACCCCCACACACTTTCTAAATGAGCGCTCAAGGCAAAAAAAAATATTGGGATATTTAAAACAAAATCCTATTTGAAAAAAATGAAGTTAGAGATGCCTCACAACCCCTACCACTGCCGCGGATTATGATTTTGAAGATTTGTGAATTTCTTTTACTTGCTTGTGAAGATTTCAGATAAATATGCTCATCCTTTCAAAAACAATACCGAGGCCTGTATGGCCAAACATTATACGGATAGCTATCCCTACCACTGAGCACCTCAGTCTCGTATACTAATAGCGCACCCTCAGATGGGAGAAGGCATTATTGTTTATTTACAATTGGTGTTCTTTTCAATTTCTAATTTTAACACTGCACTTTACATAAACTAGTCCATGTTTTAGCGGTAGAGGTTTAAGTATGAATATAGGGAATCAAAATGTTTATGAAACATAACACTTTTTTCCATGCATCAGCGCAGTGGATTTTGTGTTTATTACACTATGATATAGGCATACCAGTAGTTTGAATCCTGTCATCAGTTGTACATACATGTAAGGTAGCAGGGGACAGTTTTTTTGATTCATGAAATTGTGGGGTGGGGGTTCCCCCATTAACCGCTGTGTTGCGGGAAATTCATAATTTGCACCTGTCCCAAAATGACTTGTAACTACATGTTGGACTTAAGGAAGGGCATTAAGGTTAGAAATTCACCCAAAATAACACCCATATCTTTTCTGGTAAGATTAAACGTCTATTTGACCCCCCTGTATACTGTCCAAATTTTACTCATTTTGCCCCATTAAGACCCCACCCTACCGCGCTCCCTGCAGAGAGATGACCCCCGGGACAGGGTGCCATCTGTAGTCTAACATGTCCCCTCCCTGCCAGTCTGTACCGCCCCACCTCCCATCCATGTCATTTTTACACTATTTCACTTACCGTCTGCCCTACTTTCTTCTTACATGAAAAGTGAGCACACCTGTCAACAGCCGCCGTTTCGCATCTGACTCCCAAGCACCCTCTTATAACACTATGGGACCTACATGCTTTACATCAAAATACAGGAATGACTCCCAGCTAACATGAAATTATCACCTATAATCATTTCACTAGTTTTCATAGTACATACAGGCCTTCAAATACAGTTACACTCATTTTTACTAAAATATTGACGGGTACTTTATGCGAAAATGTCCCTTGCTACCTAAGCGTATTTATCGATTTTCTGGTTGGAATAATTAAATACATGTACATATAAAAGATGTGTTTTAAGTTATCATAAATTGATATAACCGTGAAATAAGTTAAAAGGAGAGTTTGTCTGGTAGGAAAATAATACTTTGAAAGAGAGCCTCGTTTTCTGAACTTACTATTATCATCTTGACAATCCAGTTTAATGACAGCCCACCTTTTCTCCTTACACTCAACGGGGTCGGATATAGGTATCAATAAGAGGTCACCTTTCTATGACCTTTAAATTTGCATACAATCTAAATATATACCCCTAGCTTATCACAGACATGCCTTTATCTGTTTTATGAGAAGTGTAACTCTTCAATACTATGCAGTCTGGAGGTTGCAGTAATATATAGAAAATAGGCATGAATTAATTTTTCTGTGTCCTTTTGAAGAGTTCAAATTGATTTTCTAAAGCCCTGATTGGTCAGAAGTTAAAGTAGTGTGAAGATGACCTCCTAGCTATCAATAACTGTCAGACCCTGACAAGTGTAAGAAGAAGAGGGGTGGTTTTATTAAGACTGAATGACAATCCTTTCTTGACTTGCAATCTGATTAAAATTTCTATAGTCGCTATACGATGATTTGAAGAAACCCCACTTAAGGTCACCTCCTGGTAAACTTTGCTTTGACCAATGAAATCGTCGGTTCCATTCCTCAGTTACATGATTTGGAAGTTATGCCAATACATTCTTTAGAATCCCTAAGGGCGTCTAATATCAACTTATGCTCCATCTCTTACTTGCTAATACCGAAAGATTCACGAACATGTGGCATCATTTCGTCGTACAACTCCATTTTTGTTTGTAACCCGAAATTACAGTTTCTAACACTTGCTCTGATTGCTAGAATAACTCATGTATATTTATAAACAAACGTTCAACAGGGGGTGACCTCAAGAGGGGTTTCTTCAGATCCTCTTGTAGCGAAAATAGAAAAACAAGGAGGGGATCAAGGATATGATTTTAATCAGATTGTCTCGACTTGAAGCTGTAACGGAAGACCTTCTCGTTGCTTGCAACGAGCTCGGCTCTAGTTGTTTCTATAGTCCTATATGTGATATTGTGGAAACATAAACTAAAGGCAAAGAAATATTTAATTCCATGCAAAAAAATTATATCATATTTCTTAGGAGAGTGTACATATAATGTTCTTTCGTTAAAATGACAAATGCCCCACGGACCCGGTTTAAGATGGAATGCGTTCCGTGCATTGTCTCTGTAGCAAAGAAAATACGGGAGATAACTCTAACTCAGTGCATTTACTAAGGTAGCAAGGGACAGTTTCGGATAAAGTACCCGTCAATATTTTTGTAAAATTGAGAATTGCTGTACCTGATGGCTTATGAATGTTGCTAAGATTCATGAAATGATTTTTAATGATTATTGTTAGTTAGAGGGATGTCTCTTGTTGAAATTGATATGCAATATGTATGCCCCATGTTAGGTACATGAGAATCAGAAATAAAATGCGAAACCTGTGGCTATGACTGTTGTGTTGACTTTACACAGTGAAATTGCAAGTTACAGACGGGAGGTAAAATAACACGAAAAGTAGGTGGATGGGACATTGTAACCTATACACCGGTAAGTTTCTGACATGTGATGGTGCAACATGCACACAGTACGGAAGGTCAACCCTTTGCAGGGAATAAGCTGGGGGAGGTCTAAAAAGCTGAAAAATCATGAAAATTAGCAAAATGTGAAAGGGTCAAAATCTCATAAAAACCAGTATGTAGTAAATTTTACAGGTTTTGGCTAGTAATTTTCTTCAGAAATTGGTGATTGTCCTTATAAATAGTGAATTAAAGGTATATGTGCTGAATGGGAACTGAGGAAATTCTAGTTACAGAGTTCCGAAGACACGCATCCCCTGGCTACAATGAATTGTATAAAAAAAACTGTCCCGTGCCACCTAAGCATGGTGTGTAAATTTGAACAAATTGAAGCGAGTAAAAACGTTGGTGAAAAAGTGTTGAATTCTTCCATTATATGGATTAAATTTTATATAAAAAGGTATTTACAGTAACGTTGCTGAAAAAGTATTGAATTCTTCCATTTTATGGATGAAATTTTTAGATGAAGGTATTTACGTTACGTAATGTTATAATGATTAATTAATTTGACTGTTATTTTCAATGCAACTTCATTAATTTTCTCCAAAAGTTTCGGAACGTTTCTGCAATTCTCTGCCACATTACGGGTATATGGAAGGCGTTCTAACTGTGGTGAGGGCCTGTCCCGAGACACAGTGAGATTATTCTAAATATGGAGAGTGTAGTGAAATTAAAAGCATTACGCCGTTACGCAACAATTTATCAAATAAAAAAACCAAACCAAAAAAAAAAAAAAAAAAAAAAAAACAGCATTATATTCACATTCATTGTTTATTTCAAAAGTACCTTACAATATGAATGTGTCGATGTTTCTATTTAGTAAATGCCCGATATGCAATATGTCAACCCGTGCACGCACGGGTCAAAGTCTAGTCCTTATAAAACTCAATGTCACACAATCCCCCAGTGTGTTCCTATAATACATTATCCTGTTATTTAAAATAATCATTGTTGATTTTCCATAATCATTATATGGATGTGAAATATCATGTAAGGAAGATTTAGTTACGTTCAAAAGTACATTTATTCTTTTGAATATTATTTTATACTTACGCAGTTTTACTCGATTGTATTTAGCTTTTTCTTTGAATTTTGGGATCATAAATATTCCAGATATTTCTGACAACACGTTAAAAGTGTATAATAAAAATTTTCATGTAATATATTAAAAACTAAAGATCGAATAAATTCCAACTGATCTGATATATCGTTTAGTATACCACACCACTAGAGTGCAGCGAAAAATGTGGCTTATAAAATAAGTTGCACACGTCGTGAAACATCTCAAAGTTTGAACGACCAATTAATTCACCATCGGTCCAAAGAAATATTAACAATAGCTAAGGACATTTGATTTTAACAGTTAGGAAACATTTTCATAAAATATTGTAAAATAAAATTAATCAGAACCTGCTTAAGAAGATTGACATTATATTTCTATTAACTTAAGGAATATACAAGTATTGTACCCTAATGCCACTTCTCTATGCAAATGTCGATGAATCAAAATGGATTGTACAAGACAGTATATATATAGTTTTATTATAAAATACAGTTTTTTTCTTTTTAGCCGACTTCGAATTGTGTGACATTGTTTGTTATGCAAAGAACAGATGTTGAATAATACAAATCTCAAGTACTATTGAAATAAACGCTGTCACACTTGTTTAAATGACCCTTCTAAGCAGAATAATTAACGTTGACGTGTTTTAATTGATATTAAGTGATAAGGTTTTTATTTTACATGAAAGCTGGGTGCTTAACAAATCACAAATCGAATATACAATATCTATTTAAAAAAAGGAATTGCAAAGCCATAAATTTTTTATTTTTAATGAATAAATGTCCATGTAATACTATTCTTAAAGTAGCTCACAACACATTGAAATAGTTTCGCAAATAAGAAGAAGTTGACTTAGTTATGAAAGCTAGCATCATGCATGAGAAGTTTCTATGTTAAATAGTCGAAAAATATGCAATTTGTGAAATAATTTTGGGCAGAATGGATCAAATATTCATAATTTGATATTAATATTATAAAAGGGGATTATTACATAATCATCTTTTGTCATCTGGTTTTATTTGTAATTTTTTGGGGATAAAAATAAAGTCACAATAGTGGCAGAGTTCAACATACATCTTTTTTTTCTAGTACTTTATACAGATGGAGGACTCAGGTGGTTAATTTTGATGATAGTGATTTTAAAATTCTTAATTTGGAACATTATCAGTTATGGATAAATATAATTTGTGAATCTTCTTTTGATGCCTAAAATGATATATTTAAATCTACCGAAAAGTTTCTTCTCTAATTTTTAAGACAACCGATTCATAGCTCTTTAGGAACTGACAGGAGACTAACCAGTTCATCGATCGATCTAAACCTTCAGCAACCCTAGAAAAAATCACATAGCTGCACGAAATAATCATGATGATGTCAAACTCAAATCCCATATCAGACGACCTGGCTAATTCTTTTATTTAACGTACTGATGTACGTTAACAATAAATTAGTTACTTGAATCCATTTTCTCCAACAACATTGATATTGTTTATTGGTGGAACATCTAAGTAAAGAGTTAATAGTATCAGATTCATATTTTTAATTTTTGTGATTTTTTTTAGATGTACCCTGATACAATGCAGGCGAACAGTGGCGGGTAGGTTAAGGCAACTCCGATTTTTTTTATTGATGAATTCATGGTAATTTTAAAATTGTTTATTTTAAATGAAAACAATGTTGAATATTAATAAAAAGTGAATGTGTTAACTCATGGATTTAATCTTTTTCGATCATATAAGCTTTCGTGCCAAGTTACATGTACATGTATCAAGTGACAGTTATAAATGGTTCAATATGAATTACATGTACAATTAATTTTCGTAAGAAATAGAAGGAGTCATACTTAAAGGATTGTAATATAAATGTATATACTGCATATTCTACATTGAGTACCAGAAAATCCATTTAATTTGCAAGCCTTGAGTCAAGCTTCTCGATAACAGTACCGTGACAGGTGCCCGTAAACAGATCTTGCACTATACATGGAGATGATTTTTGCGCTGATTGATATTTTGATCATCTATTACTTAAAATTTCATAATCAAAATTGAATAGGGATCATACCTTTAACCTCTTTAAATTTAACCAATACATCGTAAAAATTAGTTAATGTACTTGATATATATTTATGACTCAGCAGCAATACAAACAGAAGTATAAATGTAATTTCAGTAATGTAAACAGGAATACAATTATTATTACACTCTACCGATGTAATGCGTGGATTAAAAATAAAGAAAAGCGACCCAACATTGAGGCTATATTATTTAAAATGCTTAATGCTATTGAATAACTGATAAAGTTATGCGCTCTATAATATTGTACTTGATACAGATAGTTGGTCTATGATACGGTGCCATATGCAGGTAGGTGCTCAATAAAATGGTAACCTATACAGATAGCTGTATTATGATATGAAACCATCTAGATGTAGGTGATTTTTAAAATGATACTTGATACAGATTGATTGTCTACAATATTGTATATACAAAGTCAACAAATACATTGTGTTGGCAATATCCAGAGCATTTGCATTGAGTAGCACATGTACTCACAATTCGTTCAAAATAGATTATCTACTTAATAAATACACAGTTTTACTATTCATTATCGATTAAAATAATACATTCAACCTAACAACTGTTAAACATGTTACTAATAGCATGTATTCATGTAGATGATAAAACCAAAATATCTAATTTCGAAAACATATAGTACGGATACATAGCATGCATTATCGCATTCGTTTATTTTATTTCATGATGTAAAAGTTTGCTGATGTACATCAATATACAGTCACCTTGTTAATTTGTTGAAAATAAAATAACAAGATCACAGATTGTTCATATGTAATATTGAATTTTCTTTACTTTAGCTGTTTGACTTTCAGCTACAAAGAGATTATCATTTAGTGTCAACAGATAAACCAAATGGACTTTGTAAATTACAGTTGTCAATGTACCGGAGTAAATGTCCATTGTGGTCTAGGATGTGGATACGGTGGTTAAGGTCTGCCACCAGGATCCGACTCTGGCTGTCCGTAGTGATGCCGACAGGTTGAAATGGTTCCTCTGGTGTAGAGCGAGGATCAGTGTAAGTAAAACGAAGTTTTCCAGCCTGATTGACCACCACTACTGCATGGGCTTCATTGTCAGCTACACAGATATATGTTTTTGTTTTTAGTGATGTATTTAGTGTGGCGTTTAAATGATGAATAGAATGGTTGATCTTTGTAATTGGACATGATCGTATGTTTATCTGAGAAACCAGAATAACACAACTTTTGTTTGTGTATTAGCATCAAACAAGAGTTTATCAGAGATGGTACTACTGATATAGATCGGTTTCCACCCCCGTAGTCGGATTACTGTCTGTATCTATGTATCCTTCATTAAGTTCACAGTTCTGTCTTTGTAATTCGTATAAACTAGTTCACCTTTCTGTGTCACTGCTATGTCAAATGGCATGTTTTCTGATTTGGTTTTAATTGATTCTATTAGTAACCCATTCAGGTTGTAGAGCCTCATCACGTTGTCATAACCACACGTCCACACTTTATCATCACTAACACAGGACACACTAAGTAAATTATTATATTCCCCATAATCTGTGTTTACTCTTTGATGTTCCGTGGTTCATCAATGAGCGGCATGTCTAGGGGAGATGACTCAGAACCAAAAGAACCTACTGAATTGCCTTGTTCTTCTGTTTTGATAGATGATGCTGACAGAGAACCTACCAACTTATAAATCTGATCTTTATTAATCGTCTGAGGGGTAACTCTTGGAAATGAAACTGTGAAATTAGGAGGCATTCTTCTGAATTCATTTTTTGATCTGTAGGCAGAGACAAAGCTGACATCGCTGGAGTTCAATAACTTCTTCAATTCAGCAATGTTTCGTGTGATTTCATTAATACTACGTTCTAATCCCTTTTCCTATCTATATAGAGCAATCAAGTGTTTGGATTCCCTTTCTTCTACATCTGATTTAAGTTTATCCACAGCATCGTCTATATTTTGTGCAAGGTTTCTCCCTAGCTGTTATCAATTTCTGGGAGTTTTTCTTCAGATCAGCTTTCATGTTATATGCAATCTCTTTGTATTTAGGATGAATAGAATTTTCTAATTCTTGTAAATCTCTCTGTATATTTTTTTTCTTGCTTTCTAGTACATTCAAAATGCCAACTTGTTTATGCCTTAATTGTTCATGAGTCAGGCCACAGTCAAAACAAATAGGAATGTCACATTGTTCACAGTATTTGTCACATAATCATGTAGGGTGTTTTGAACACTTAGGATAAAGTCCCCCGCGCTTTTTGAATGGTACTACGTTGTGTTTCGTAGATTCATCAGAGAGATGTTCCCACACACAGGCTTTACACAGGTATATGCGGCAAAAGTCACAGTACATAGAGGGAACAGGAGTACTAGTCTCACACAGATGACACCGTACCATATCCTGGAGGCTGTACTCAGGGTCCATGGTCAGACACCTTGATGAGTTTGTAGGAGAACTATCAAAGAAATAATAATTAAAATCAATATAATTTATTTTGTAAACAATATGCTGGTTTTTAACTCGCGTAAAAGAAAGCAAGTGTACATGAATCCGAAAAGTTCAGAATAATCACCTATTGGAAATCTTTTGCATATTATGGCATTTTTCATGTTTCCTAAAATTGACGAATTCGTGATAAATGCCTGTTGCGTAAAATACACGAGATTTGTGAATTATTAATAAACAAACTACAAACCTAATTTCTCTTCCTAGTCTAGTTACCTGAAAAGATCATTAACAGATTGAAATGTAGGATAATGGGGCACTTTAGGTCTTTTTTGGGTCTTTTTTTTAAATTTAATGTTGGTTCCCATTTTCTTTTTAGTTACATATAAGAAACAGATTTGTTTAAGCTAAAGGGTTCCTCCACTTTTTTAAGACGGCATAAAAACGATATTGACTTCTTATCAACATTATAGAATAAAAGAGTCCCTCCCACCGATTTGAAATTTTGAGATTTGTGGAAATTGAAAAAAAATTCCTTTGTTTTCTTTTGCAGATTTTTAAATATATAATTAAGAGGATTAAGGAGTCGTTGACATTTTTAGACTTAGAACTCTGTATAAAGATGAAGAAAAATATTCAAAATTAAAACCTTAAATATTTGGATTTTATCTTTACTAAATAACATAAAATATGAATAAAAATCAATTGAAATTTTAAGATAGATCTGATGGGTAATGTGTTGAACGTCCAGCCTCTTTATAGACTTCAGGTAGGTCTGCAAATTCGATGTAAAACGATGCTATAAGTGCCTTCTTCACAATAACAGAAGGACCGACTGTAGCATTTGTGAAATATCCGTGTGCCCTTAAAAGCGGAGTACATGTAGTAATTTTGTTTTGTATGACTAATTTTTTTTTTCGATATTCTTCAAAATAATTCTAATGCACATCTTACAGTAAGTAAAGTTCGGAAATAGGTAGATCCGTGCATAGTATTTCTTTATTATATTCACAATCACATCCTCTTCTATTAATATAACTCACTCACTCTCTGACATCTAATTACATATCCCCCATGACAGCCATATTTCACATAAGATGTCTATATGCATGATAAATCGAGATAAAACATTGTAAATTTTGTTGATACACTGAACCGCGGTATTCTTCAAATTGTCCTGTTAACTTAGCTTCACTTCTGTTTGACATATATGGCGTATCTGGGATAATATTTTTGATATAAATTAAGTGCACATACTTGTTATTTAAATCTTCATTAAACTTAGTAGTATATTGTGTTTCTTGTCTATTTAAACGAAACATGTTATCTTTAAGATGACTGCACAGGAACGCAGAAAAACATCAAACGTACAAGTGAGTATACATTTCAAAGTATGGTATTTAACTTAATTTGACTGATATTTCTACCCAACTTGCTTTTATAGTACTTTCATGTGATTTAATTCATCTCCTTGGTTTTTTGTCCTCTTGAATATCTCAATGTATCGCATCCATAGACTGTCCTAAAAAAAAATATGTGACCATTTTATGGTCGACTTATTCAAAACATTTGTATTTTTTCTATTGTAAACATATAATATGGAATAATATAATAAAGCTGTAATATAAATGAGATTAAATGTGTAATTCAATGGAATGTTTTATCCTTACTTAAATTATGAACTGAACTGAATGTATTTTTAAAAATGATGATAAAAAAAAAAACACGCCTTATAAATTTTCATATGATCAGATTTCGCTGTTCACATTCAAGAATGATAAGATATCCTTTGCTATTTTTTTTACTAATTTACGGTAATTTTTAATCATCTAACTTTGTCTAAGAATAAAATAGAACAGTATCTAGGTGCTATATTGAAGACTTTAAATCGTCATTAACTAAAGCGTAAGGGTATAAAATTCTCCGAATCAATATTACATGTAAAACCCGAGTTTAGAATCTTATTTAAATAAAGGATCAAAGATGAAAAAGATCGAAAGTAGAGAAGCTCAAGTTCCAGTACACATGTTTAATTTTTTAATAAGGGAATACATAAATTGAATCTTATTATGAATAATAAATTAAGATTTATTATTACATAGTTATGAATTACAAATTATGATTTTTTTTTTGGTTTGTCATTGTAACAACCGTTAGTGATAAATCGCTTAATGATATAAATATCATTACGCTTTGCAAATGCAAAAGTGTATTTTACAAAAGACTTGCATTTACTTTCACAATTTTGTATCATTAAAAAGGTACAACTTCAATGCTTAATGATAAAAAATTGTACCATTAGCGGTCGAGGGGTTAGATATTTACTTGTTCCGTTAAGTGTAGGGCTGCTGTACATTTGTGACGCCTAGTTATACAATTCTATCCTCAAGTGGCGATAGATCATTAGCCTATGGATAAGGTGTTGCAATTGCAATATTCATATCATTAAGAAACGTTCTATCTTAATCATTAAAATGTCTGTTATATGACGAACTTTTGAGTAAATGTATTCACACAGTATATCTAAGGAAAAATGAATCATTCTTTGAGCATTACTGTGGTTTCATTAATATTCAAGGGTATCAAATTTCGTGGATAAAGTGAAAATCACTGTTTCAAGGATACGTTAATTCGTGGCCAATGACACTATCAATACAAAATGTTAACAGAAATTGCATTTCAATGAACATTAAATTTCGTTGATCAACTTAAAAACGAAATCCACGAAAATTGGTATTCAACGAATATTGATGAAACCACAGTATGAAGTGATCAAATACGATCAGGGGTGATCATATCAAAATAAGCATAATGAAATATTTGATCACGCCAGGCCGTATATGATTACCTTATAATATTCAAAAAATAATTCCTTATTACTTATACTAATACAGTATATTCCCAAATGTTTAATCATATATTAATTTTTTGACATTTTAACGTTGTTTTTTTTGTTCATTTCGTGCGCCACACAATATGTCGTTTGCGTCATTGATGAACAGTATCGGAATGCGTGTTACAAATGATTTGAGGTGTAATCACAAGTAAATCACGGAATATATAAATATTATTCTTAACGTATAAGTTTGATATGAACAATTAAGTATCATAATTTACTTAAGGAGAATTATACACAGTTTATTTATATCCAATAGAAATATAATGCAACCACTTCGTATACATATAAACAATGTAAAATGTAAATACACTCGATGCAGCAGTTTGTTTTCAAGTAATTTTTAATATATATTGATATTACCAATTTTTTTATTTTGATAGCATTAAATATATGCATGTAATATAAACACATTTAATTAGGTTACATTTGAAATAATTTGCTATCACATTAAAATCTGCTTGTTTACCATACATTGCCTCTCATGAACACTGATTTTCATGGATTTCAACGTTGAGTCGATATATGAATTCATATATATGTTCACCGAAATATGATAAGTGGTAACGACGTAATTTGATAATCATCCTCTAAAAACGTATATAGTTTTCATAGACGCAATTTCGGCGGCCATGTCAATATGCCTAGATTCCTTTATTATAAAACCAATATCAACTTGTTATACTTCGAATATTTGTTTTTATGCCTTTTAAAGCGTTTGTTATTGTGATATTGTTTGAAATGTTCTCTATTGATTTTTGCATATATGGTATGATGTTCAGTTTGGTCGAAGAAGGAAAAAAATCAGAGTCTTGATCGAGTCTTGACAACATCATGGCCGCCGACCGAGGGTACATGTAACTGCAAATTATGTCAATGGAAAACCATATATAGATACATTAACTTTTTCAATGACAAACGACCCCAGCATCCTAGCTGTGACAACAGTTTTCCTGACCAAATCCGCGGAATCGACACAATGCCAGAGACATTTCTCTCCCGCTGCAATTGACGTCATCCATTAGTATTGGACCCACTCCTTCGCCGAAGTGAGCACTCGAGTAGGCTGTCACGGACCTATAATATAAATATCTTATATGATAATGTATACAAAGTGAAACGTCAAAGTGCATTTAAAATATGGTATTTAAAGCGGTGTGATTTAAGGCGGTGTGATTATAACAAATGTTTATTTTGGTACAGCTTTACATAAGTACTACTCATTACTTTTTGTTAATTGAAAACAAAAGAATTATTAACATTTCCTTTTGCAGTTCTTAGATGTGCGCCTGGAAATCTGGGCAGTTGAACCATGTTTTAAAGAAAAGACATTTATAAAGAAAAAGGAAAAGGACACCCTGCAAAAGGACATCCTGCAAATGTTCCATCAGTATCAACAAAGTGATACAAGCGAACATTTATATACTTCAAGTCAAAGATTAGTAAATGTTTTGTGTTACCCTGTAGAGTATCCCAGGGTCCTGCACACGACTCATGCGTCACTTTCATCCCAGCTGTCGTCACACACAGTACCCCAGGTGTTTCCTACTTTAACCTCCACTCTCCCCTCTCTATGCGATGACCCTCCAACCAATCGTATGTCAACTTGTGAACAGGAAAGTAACAGCAATTAAAACAGTTTCCCTTTGTTAATGAACCCCACTGCCATCTGATAACCAACAAGCATAGTTAAATCATCCAATAAGGATGATTTAACTGAAACATCATCGTATAGGTTTCTATTAAAGGTTTCCATGGTTTTTCTTTAATGTTTCAATGTTAGATTGGGATTGGAACACCTCCAAACCTAAATGGTCTTATAACTTGAGTTTATTGTATAATGTATATTGCAAAAAATTGCTTATCACATATTACATAAATGATGCATTAAGATTTTATATAGACCCCCCCTCCCTTGTAATGTGTATGTAAATCCGTGCTTAATCCAATGCTACCTATGAAATGTACTATATTATTGATTTTCTTAATTTGATATTTTCCTTGGCCTCTTTTAAAAAAAACATTTCCTTTATATTTATTTATAAATTCAAATTGAGGAGTTTTGATACGATACTCACAACAAATGACTCCAATCTTCATAGTGTCCACAATTGTTTTGTCCAAATCCACTATGACGACAAACAGCGATTGAACTTTCGTAACCGGTGCAGACGACTCTATCAAGAACAATTTTGCCCGATCCTATACCAAAGGCTGCATTACTTTTAAATGTTGCACGAGACCTGTAGTTGTAATGTTTATATTACAAGTATGATATTTTTTAACATTACACTTATATATAATTATATCATTCATTCAAATTAAATCAATGATAAGCTAAATATATTTTGTACAAATTTTCATCTATAAAATACAATTTTGACAAGAAATGGAATTTTAACAGTTCATAAAATAAATTTTGAAAAATATTTTAAAATATAATGATGATTTGATATATGTAAAAATATCAATTATTCAAAAAATCTGCATGGCATCGTAAATTCACAGTACGTCGGATATCCTAACTGGCGGCACACAACTTTGGCGCTCTGATCGGTGAAGGAATCGTCACATACGGTCCCCCAGCTGCCTAGGTATTTCACCTCTAGACGTCCCTCCCCGCTATGATTTTCCCCAGAAAGTCTAATGCCTGTAATGGTAGGATTCATAAATATGAGTACACTTATACACTTGAAAGTTAGCTTTTTTGAAACACTTGAGCTAGTTCCTATTCATTCATGAACGTTGTGTTACGATCTGACCTCTGAACTAATGATTAGTCTCAACTTACTTGTAATTAGTTTTACTTCCAAATTATGTTCCAGTATAGTTACTCTACTCTCGGTTTTGTGAAGCAGTGTAGATAATGAAGAATACTGAGAGGAGAGGTTTAATATCTGGCTGGAGGCAAACTGCTGGTTCCGAGATACCATTGTTTGCAACGACTGTACACTTTGTTTTGCAACACTTACGTCTTGTGTAAGAGCGGTAAGCTTCGTAGATATGGTTGAATATTGATTTCTGAGTGTAGATGTCCGCCGTTCATTTGTTACCGTTCCTTGGATTGCACTGTTTTTGGTTTGGGGTTCCTGTAAATCGTTAGTAAGCGTCACAAGCTTACGTTGATTTTCGAAGCCAAGAGAAGTCAGGGAATGGTTAACAAACAATAAATACTGTTCAATGGATGCAATGCGATTTAATGCTGGTTGCAGTCCTAAAACTGTTGCATTTAGAAATTCTAGTTTCCTCATTAAATCAACTTCCACATGTTCTTGACCAGTAACAGATGTAGTAAGAACTTGAATCGAATTTGCCATGCTGTTTATTATTAAAGCAAGGTCAGTGGTATTTGCTATGCTAAATAAACGTTGATACTAGTCCATGATACGTTGAACGACGGTTCGAAGAACTGCGAGTTCATTGCTAATAGTTTCTGTGGAAGGCGACTGTCTGGAATAGTTCAGAAGTTGTTGAATCAAAGCAGTTTGGGATTCAAGAGTCTTGTTTTGAAGCTGAATCTGAGCTTGAAGATTGTCGATTCGTCGAGACAGATGATCTTGCTTGTCGTTTCCAAATCCTGAGCGCGAATCATTTGAATTTAAAAGAAAACTCTGCACAAATGGTAGACATACCGATGCTACAACAAACAACACTTTATAAAAGGCCATAGCGAAAAACGCAATATAACTTCTTTTACTAGACGCAGGCTTTTTATACTGAAAAATTATGCTATATCCTGACCTGTTCAAAAAGGGATTACGACAACCAGTAGTAAATCTTGTTTTTTATACTTAAATTCTTTAATCTGTACTTTGATCCATCATAGGACTTCCGTCACATTTAACCGCTTGGGAAATCAAATTGGATAAATGGTTTTCATAGTAAACAAACGGAAGTCACGCTGGCTCCATGTAGGGTCTCTTAACTTGGTTACTACGCAGAATTATTGACTGATAAATTAAGTGTTTTCACTGGGTTTTTTTTACTAACCTTGCTAAGGTTTGGATTTTAAAGTCACAAAAGTACGACATCAAACACAGCGAATATTCTTTCCCGGTCAATGCTTTTCAGTGTTCAACATTTTTGTAAAAAAAGAAACAGTTTTCATAAAATATTCTTTATACATGCTCGAGAAAACTTGAAAGTAATCAAAGTTCCAGAAAGAAAGATAAATTTAAATATCTTTGTATATATAGTCCATCTCAGTTGCCTCAGTACTAATCCATACAAAACTTTCACTATGTTACGTATGGGTTGGATATGGGCGACGAAAAGGGCAAGGAATACCAACAAATCTATACTTATAAATTAAGGCATTTTGCCAATAAACTTTAAAATACCTGCACCAGAGTAACTGCTCACACCTTCGGTATTTTAACACGTCTGTGATATGATGTCCGTAAACTATAATTGAATTTTACCTGATAAGTAATTACTGAAAAAGTAATCAAAAACATACTTTCATTTTCGATAAACAAGCCCGAAATAGCAAAAATGAGAGTAAGGTCGTGGAGACGCTTTGGCGGATCCAAGTCTGTGGGAGTTTGCATCAAAATATATGCTTGCAATGAAATTATATGAATGATTTCGTAAAGAGTGAATATATTTACTGGGAACCTACTTAGAGCACTCATAGATGTAAAGATTTGACAAACGTTGAATAATAAAAATAAGACAATTCGTTTCTTGAATGCGTGATTTTACTTTTGATGTATGGAGCGCCTCTGATGAGAGAATGGGATAGAATTTTCCAGAACGGGGTAACCAAGAACGCGGGTTGACTAATTAACGTCATGGCGAAAAGTGTACGACCAGTTCATCATGCATCGCGGGCAGATACCTTGGATCGGAAATTTTTGGTTAATACAAAAAAGTAAATAACTAAAATGGAACAATTTGATGTGATTTTAGTTTTGATGGAAAGAACTTTTCAGAACGGGGTGCCCAAAAACGCGGTTAAACTAATAAACGTCATTGCAGAAAGTGTAGGGCGATTTAACCAGATACATGTACTTTGGATCTGTAAACTTTGGTTTAAAATGTTTAAAATATGCAAATAAATATGCATACATTTTTTTATTTCATACATTTTTATGCCACAACAAATTGGTGGTAAACCTTATACATGTACATTTATTTGTAAACAATTGCAATAAATAGATTGTGCCCTGCATCTATATGAAAAAATGATGTATTGATATGTACATAAAACGGGGAAGTTAATAGGGGGAGGGTTGACCCCCTCCCCAATTTTTTTTTTTCAAAACAGTCTTTTCTCTAAATATTTTATTCGGAACAGTGATAAAATTAAAAAAAAAACTATAGTATGATTTGACCTAAAAAACAAAATTTAGAGATACGAGGCACTAAATACCCACTCTCTGGTTTGAAATAAAAAAAAATAAATTGTCATTTTTTTCCAATCAGTTGCAACAAAAAGAATAAAGGCCACGTACATGAATATATCATCCTTTTCAATTTAGAATGTTCACCTCTGCCCGCTTTAATTGTCTAGCCAATATAAGTTGCCTAATGCTGTTGTTTCTTTATTTCCATTTTAAAGAATAGATTAAAAAAGCAGTTAAGAAAATTTTGGACAGTGTATACAACAAGAGGCCCATGGGACCACATCGCTCACCTGAGCGACAATAGCTTTATATGGGTGTTCAAAGAATATTGTGCCATATGGCCCCTCGGTAAAATAACAATAAATAAATATCCAAATTTTACACTAATTTTTGCATACACTTAATCTTTGACATATGTACCTTTATGGAATACCATATTTACCGAAAATAAGAACATGCAAGATATAAAACTAAATTTTCGGCAGGGGTACACTGTTAACTTCCAATTCCCTTTATTTTAGTTCTGCCTCCCCCCCCCACACTTTATAAAACGATCATAATTTATGACATCATATAGGCATATAAGTACATGTACATTTTATTCCTCAACCTCTTACAAGTTATTGTATTTTATTTAAAAAAGTCCTATACGGCAAGAGGAAAATTTTACTTCACTGAACTCAATTCCTCAAATTGAAATCATTCAAAATTTAAATTAGTCTTCCTCATCATAAACGATTGTTGTTTACCTGGTGTAAACTTGTGTGACATATTAAAACCTTACTCACGTGATCGATAAATACGCGAGAATGAAAAATGTTGTCACATGAAATATCAAAGAGCTATTCTAATCAAAGTATGACAGGCATATCACTCTAGTGTACTAAGGCCCACCCATTATTTTCATATTTATTCAAAAACAACAAATGGCTACAAACAAATATGAATTTCCGCTGTAATATTCACTTAAGAACAGCGATAATGCATTTAATTATCCCAATAACAATATTTTGTCAGAACTATGGAAACTGTTTAAAAGATGTCGTTTTTATTTACTCGTGTCTGAAAACCTATCAAAATTGGCGTAGATCTCATATAATTCATATAATTCATCGTATAAGAAGGGGTCCAGAAAGAAGTTACAGCATATCATCCTTTTAATTATTCAGTATAAAGTCTTAAATATTTATAGCAAGCCATTTCTAATGATCAACCAAAATTGTAACGTCAATCGAAGGATTATAAGCAAGATAAAGAGATTACAATTCTGCTAGGTTCGAGTCATGTTTTGTTCACTTGAGTTTATTACATTCAACTTCAGATTTTAAAAATGTAAACGAACAAAAGCATGGCCTCAGCTCTGTGTGCAAACATAAAATTGTGAGCAAAGCTCTGTATCTTGCTTATAACTGGAAACTTTACACTCAAATATCGTTATTATTAAATAGAAAATTGTAAACAAATACAACAGAGTACTAAAACAAAGAAAGAGCATAATTTATTTTCAAAATGAATCACATATATACATGTACCTACATATTTCCATCAGCGAAAATAATCTCTGTTTAGACTGTATAGACTCGAGAAAATACTGAGCATCTAACAAAACCCATACGCAAAGGTCATACCGAATTACCAGTAGTCTATCGGCATAATTGAATATTGAATTGATTTGTATTTTAGTACCCGGAATGCATCATATTATGCACAGGTAAACAGTCAGATGTTTTATTTACCGAAGTCTTTGTTTGATTTGATACGTAAAAATTACACTATACAGGCGATAGTTCCCCAAGTTACAAAGCGTTATTTAAGAAAATGAAACGAAAACCAAAAACAAGCTAAAACCACCGTCAAAAGTGAAAATGTCAACGCATTGGAATATTTAATCTCAATTTACTTTACAAAATCGGTACCAATGTATCTTGCATGTTTCAAAGATTTCCATCGCACGCGAACTGTTGCACAACAAACAAATTCATCTTTGTCAGATTGACCCGTTTTTTATACATCCAACATGTCTACTTCAAATCTTCGAGATATGGAATACCGAACACAGAGTTATAAACTGATTGAAGCCCACCACCTTCTCTTTATTATTATTTTCGTAATAACTCAAATTTGGAAAGATATTAGCCCTTAAATTTTGCAATTTATATTTTCCTTTCAATAAGGATGATTAATACTAGATTACGTTGAATTTTACTCAGTAGTTCTTGAGAAGAAGATTTTATAAAATGCACCCCCCTTTTTTTAAAATTTTTTTTTTTTTTACAGTTTTGAAGTTTTCTCCGCTTTGAATAAAACCTGGCCTTTGATTTCTATAATTTATATTCATCTTTCCATAGGGAAGCTTTGTGCCAAATTTGGTTGAAATTGGCCGGGTGGTGTAGGAGAAGAAGTTCAAAATGTGAAAAGTTTACAGACGGGCGGACAGACAGACGGACGACGGACAAAATGTGATCAGAAAAGCTCACTTGAGCTTTCAGCTCAGGTGACCTAAAAATGAACAAAATTTATGGTTCAACATATTAAACGTTATATCATTAATGTGTAAATGAAAAAATGACAATAACAAACCGTCAACCATCTCAAAAATCCATAAAACGAAATACAAATTCAAAGCAGAGCAACACGGACCTCCAAGATAGAGGTAGGATCAGATGCCATGGAGGAGTGAGCATCCTCTGCTGACCGGTCACACCCGCCGTGTGCTCTTTGTCCTAATCGGGAAAATAAAAACCGCAAAAGTCCGTAGACAATTAGGTAATTAATTATGGTCTAACAATTAGTATGAAAAACGTCAGTCAGCATGCGACTCAGTGGAAGATTGTATTTGCTGACAAGGTCGTCGTATCGACCATAGAACTTACGAAAAGATGACTTTAAACGAGACTGTTGATAGTCCTGTTTTATCAACTTGTTTGTCAGTAGCTTGCCTCGTCTTAGAAACCGTTTATACAAAGAACCTTGCGTATCGAATTAACTGAGAGACAAAAACACCATATGCAGGTGATGAAGGTATATTGCTACATAAGTAGGGAAAGTTGACTATAGAAAAATGAAGTCATCGCGTTTATCATAAAGTTTTGTTGTTAGGTTACCACCAATGTCCATTTCCAGTAAAATATCCAAATATGAAACAGATGACGCTGACTCTGTGGTATCTTTTATTTCAAGTTCACTGGGATATATCGAGTCGACGTAAGTATGGAAATAACAATTGTTAATTGATAATACGTCGTGGATATACCTAAATGTTGAGTTGAAGGCCACAGCGAGTGATTTATTTTTTATACGTACAAGTTTTTGAATAAATTCTGCTTCATAAGAATACAAAAATAGGTCTGCTAACAATGGGGCACAATTGGTACCCATGGGAATTCCAACAGATTGTTGGAAGACTTGATGTCCAAAAACTACATAGATGTTGTCTATCAGAAATTCAAGCATCTTTTTAATGTCAACTTCAGAGTACTTGTGTGTGCAATCAGAATGGTTTTTTACAAAATAGTTTTTTAGATTTCCAATGACAAGGTAAGCATTTTTACGACTTCCATTTTTATTGAAGAAACAAATGTCGATGATATCAAAAAGTCTGGATTTTAATTTGTCGTGGGGAATGGTTGTATAAAGCGTTGAAAAATCGTACGTTTTGATGCTATTGATTTTGGTAAGATTTTGTGACCTCAAAGTTTCTAATAATTCTTTAGAGTTTTTTAGTATCCACATCTGATTCACACCACTTCTGGAGTAGATTGTTGTACAGTACTCTTGAAGCTTCTCCTTAACTTCTGTAAGAATTTTAGTAAGGAGTAAAGAGAGAGGTTTGGTAGAACATTTACTGGAACCTGCTATATATCTCTGTTTGTAAGGACATTTGTGAAGCTTTGGAATCCAGTACAAATAAGGTAAATCAAATTCATTTTGTTTATTGGGGATATTAAAGGTATTCATAACCGATTTATGATTTTGAAGTATTTCCTGCTTGGAAAAGCTGCTATGGGTGTAAGTAGGATTACCATGTGTAGAATCGAAACCTAGTTCTTTGAAAATGCAATTAATATAATGTGCCTTACAAACAAGTTTTAATCACGCGCTTACGCGGGCTATCATGTAGTATGATAAAACATGTCAAATACTTTTTTTATTTCATTGACCATAAAAAGGAAATAAATACGATTAAATGCATAATTAACAACATGTTTTGCTAATTAAATATATGGAAACGCACAATTAACAATAAAAACGCAACAAATTTAAAGCAACGTGCAAAACAAATTACATTAATGTACAATTTTTCAGTCATAAAAAACGAAGTCACTATGTGGGAAATTTTACACATCTTCGCAAAGAATTTTAATTAATATTAATAAAGTTGAGTAAAATAACCAAAAACCCCATTCTCGCTCTCAAAAAAAGGAAAAGTCCTCATTCCGCCCATGAGAATTGTTATAGAAAAAAGACCATATATGTACTGTTTAAGGTATCGCGCTCAACAAAGCAAAATTCAAGAATATTCAAATCATTGATATAGTTTCATAAAAAGGTATATATAATGCAAAACAATTTAAAAATGGACAAAATGTTTTCTAAGTTGTGTGTACACATTAAACGGAGGATCAATAAGAAATGTTTTCTTTTAAAATGCAAAGAAATGATTTGGAGAGGCTTACATGTTCTAGTTTGTTTCATAGATTTTGAGCAAAGTATTGGTTTGGTAGCTTGTCTTTTACAATGTTGGTGCAAAAATGGGAATTCTATGATTTATAAAATACCGGTACTAAATATAATTGTTGTCAACTGAATAATTCTGATATTAATTTTTTTTAATATATTTTATCTATAAAATACGTCATTTTCGTATACTGTCTTCATTGTTTAGGAAGTTTAACTTGTTAATCAAAATACAAGTAGTATTATTCAAAATGGTTAAATTGGTTTTGATACCCAATTATTTTCCTTCGAATATTCTGAAAATGTGAAAACCATATTCATAAAACAAATTTCGAGTTTCGCTGAGCATAGAAAAATCGTAAAAGCAAACATGGTATTTACAATTACATACCCCGAATACCCCAGCATTCTGCAGACAACCTTGGCATCGTTATTATCCCACTGGTCACTGCAGACGGTCCCCCAGGTGTTGTTGTACAATACTTCAACACGTCTTTCTCCAGAATGTGCCCCCGCAACCAGTCTAATGCGTTTGGATGTATCTACCAGTGTGTGTCATAAACTAAGTAAAATTGTTGTTTTTCTCTGTTCATTCTTTGAAACGTGCAATTTAGCGTAATTAAAGGAATTTATCAAAAATTTAATCATAATGTGAGGAAAGATTTTTCACCATTCATTCCTTTTTACTTTGAATATATATTGTTGAATGAAAAATGTTCCAAAGTTTTGTATCAACTCATTAATAGTAAAGATATTGTTCCCAAAGCAATTCAGAAATTGACACTGAACTATCACTTGCATAATTATAAATGACTCTGTTCAAGATATTTTAAAAGTTTGTTAAGATAACTACTGATACTTCAATGCAATGGCTACAATACAGAATTCTTCACAGAATTCTTCCAACAAATAATTATTTGAAAAAAATTAATGTTATTTCATATGATGTCATTGTTTTTATTAGGAAAATGTGGAAACAAATCAACATGTATTTATGACATGTTCAGAAATACTACCAATATGGAATGATCTTAGTATGTACCCTGTATATTTATAGAAAAACTTCAAAAAGAGTAAGCTAAAATGTTAAAAATGTGAACTACCATTCAGTGGTTACAACAAAGTAGTTAATTTTATAATTCTGTACTCCAAGCAATACATTTTTGATTGTTCAAAACAAAACAAAAATCCTGACTTTGTTGGGATGTTACATCATCTATTATTCAAATATAAAGTTGAAAAATATATAGCTATCAAATCATGTGAGATTACGAAATTTAATAAACGCTGGAAAAATTGGAAAAACATATTTGAGATATTATTTTAAACATGGTAAACGACTGATATATATATATATATATATATATATATATATATATATATATATATATATATATATATATATAATTTCTTTTTGTTTGCTTTCAAGAGAATGTAGTGTAAAAGGGAGAGAAAAAGTTTGAAAGTGAGAATGCCAAACGAAAAATCCTCATGTATTACATTGTCTATGAAATCGTATATGATTGTGAAAATAGAAAAAAGCATCTTTTTAATAAAGTTAAAACGAGTGTGACAAAACCAATTTGATACAAGAACTGAATATGAATCCAAATTTCTCAATGAACATTTTTTTTGGCAAACTAATTCACAAAATTTGTCCAATTGAGTTTCATTAGACATCGCATACGCAATAAATAATTTTACTAAGTGATTTGATGGCGCGTTATTACAAAAATCATCTTTTTAACAACATCACAATCAGACAACTTTCCACGACATTTATATTTACAAATAGATTTATCTGTCTAAAGAAATATCAGCTGTTTAAAAAATAATATGATTATATCTGCTTCTACTACCTTGGAATTAAACGTTTTTATTAAACATCATATGTTCTGTTACTTTCAAGACACATACCCTCAAGTTGCGGGGTGAGTTCGGTGACGGTGAAGTAGGTCCATCCTGCTTCAGTGATTGTTGTATCGGAGATATCACACGAACTATAGAGGCGGCACATCTCTGATAGAGAGTTAAAATTAAAGCAATGGCATCAAGTGTCACACAAACTGGCACACCTTATGATAGATCCAATCTGTCTGCTTTCCAACAGAGTATGCATTAGCAGTTTATTGTTCAGTTCTTGATTTGCCTTAAAATGACGGGCTAAGAAGGCTTCTGACAGTGACAAAAATAGGAACAAAAAATAAACTCGATAAATTTCAAATACATGATTTTTTCAGCTTTCAATAATGAATTTGATTTGTAATACCCGATAAGATTTATAATAGCATCAAAACTATTTAATTATTAGAAAATGTTACATTTGCAACGTTTGTATCTATCACGTAAGTTATGAATGTATCGGATAAACCTATTGCGTTGAATATAATGGCATGACACATCTTTGACAAATTTTCTGATTGGGCAGTTATTCAAATCTTCACTTGTGCATGCGTGTACGTACCAAGAGTGTTACGCAATTTTTGTTTCAAGCATAGAAAACCCAGGTACACGATTCGCGCGTGCGTGAATGTAGACCTGCTCATCTCTGTACGCGATTCACGGGTGTGTAATCCTGCTAATACCTCTTGCCTACATTAACAAAGCGATTTTAGAATTTGACACGGGAAAACATCCTAAACCATCTCAGAAAACATCGATTTTATCATAGAATCATTTAACAAAAGGATATGCATTTCCTATTTTTATTTTTTTCTGTGTAACACTTTGCTGTAGGAATATCATATTAACATCTTTATGTTGTTAAGTCAAAACATAATTATATATCTATGATCAAAGTCCCCGTAAAACAGGATAGGAACAATACCACCTATACCATCATCCGGATAAACCTAATCCCCAAAATCGCTCAGCTGTTATCCGACTTTTATGGAGGATGGATGGTCAACAAATTAAACATCAGATTTGCTTAAAAATGTAAGATTTTTTTTTTAGCTATTAACTATTATTTAGTAAAGTAAAATCGATATATTTCACATTTTTCATTTTAGTATTTTTGCTTTATTTCTATATAGATACCTTCTTCTGAAGGAAATTAATACTGTCTGAAAATTGTCATGACCTTCGAACCCTCTTAAATGATAAATTTCAGACCTGTTTAAATTATTGGAATAACAACTAAACTACTACAGTTCCAAATTCATGTATATAAACTATACACTGTTTTACTTTGCATTAATAAATAATTGTTCTATTTAAATTAATTCTAGTTGATGTTGAACGGTAATTGATTGCGAGTCTTAGTTTTAGCGAGCCATTAGATACTTTTCTATTATAAACAAATGATGATAATCTGCTAAAATATCGGTGCTTAAATACCTTTATAGGTTTGTCTTGACATTAGCTCAGCCTTTTAAGTTTAATTTACAAACAGTTTGAAAATGATATGTTGTATACAGATCTAACAAAATCCAAATTACAAGCCAAATAGGGAAGACCTTTAACTAATCAGTATTTGTGTTTGAAGCATATGGTGTATAAAGTGTGATTCCGATATTTCTTTGTGAGAGAAATAAAAATAATTCCATATAGATCTGTGGCAATATCATTAAATTGTTAAGATTGTTCTTAGATAGCTTCTGAAGAACATTAATCAGTCGATGATGTACAAGACCTACATCAAAAATATTAGGTATACGAATTCTTATTAAACTGACCATGTAGTCATAGATCCAACTTTAATGAAATCTCAGTTTATTGCAAAGTATCAGATATATATCACTTATGCAAATGAAAAACTAACACTAAATGTTGTAACAATAGTTCATGATCATAGGCTAATTGCTGCTGCTTATGCAAACAGCATTATTGAACACAATGCAAGATGACCTCACAGAAGGCACGTTTCTGCCAAAAGTATATGAGTACTGTTAGGCTAATTGCTGCTGCTTATACAAACAGCATTGTTGAACACAATAAAAGATTATCTGTCAGAAGGCGCGTTTCCACCAAAAGTCTTGAATACTGTTATTTCTCCAAATACTATTATATCCTTTTACGCTGATTTCATGTCTAAATATTGAACACATTCGGCTATGTTGATTCCAACAAAGGGAATTTCATTCATTTCCTCTATCTTAATACGGAGCTCCTCTTCTAAATATAGTCAAGAAATCGCCTGGACCATCTCGCACTTTTATCATTGTTAATATACAAGCAATGAAAGAAATTGTTTTTTTTTCCAATGTTTATTTATTTTAACCAAAATTAACCAACTTTGATTTTTTTCAAAGTACTTAATTTCAGGTTGCTGTTTTCGCCCTTATTGACGATAAAAAGGAACGTTTAGATACCTTTTAAAGAAATTCCGATGAAATAAATGAAAGGTAAACAAATATTTCTTATAAAATGTTTGAACGGTATATTATACACATAAATCTGGAAATAAATCAAAATTCTCACAAAGTTTAAATCTGGAGATAAATCAATTTCTCACAAGATCAAAATCTGATATTTGTTAAGCGGGAGGTCTTGAAATCAGCAAACAATTATCCACATTTATATACGGGTCATTTTATGTCGTTTGCAAATACAAAGTTTCCGTAAATTTTCTATTTAGTCGCGATTTAATGAAAGGAACAAAAGCATGTGAAGATAAACACAATAAACATAATCATCATACAGGTAAAAAAAAGATAACTGCAGTGTCGTTTCGTCACTTCTTTGTGATTTATTATAAGTTTGTGTTACATGTACATTTAGTTATTGTTCACTTGTCGATATCTGTTTTTAATGTTAGATAAAATAATAAACACATTTTGTAGTGTTATCACTATTTCTCTGTTATAAGGTTGGACTTAAACTGGGCAAGGTTTTTTCGACAGAATACTTTGAAGCTGTGTCTGCAAAAAATACAACATGTATATTTAATCATACGGTTATATGTTTTACGGTGCTACCGTTGTGGCGAGCGCAGCAAGAATTACACATGCCTTGTATCATTGTCAAATTAGTGATATTAACATATTTTAACAGTTATCAACTAAAATGAAAAATGACAATAACAAACTGTCAACCATTTACAAATAAAAAAAACGAAAAACAAATACAAGGCAGAGCAACACGAACCTCTAAAAAAAAGAGAGATCGAGGTAGGATCAGGTGCCTAAGATGTGTGAGCATCCTCTGCGGACAGGTCACATCCGCCGTGTGCATTTTGTCGTAATCGGGGAAAAAACCCGGAAAAGCCCGTAAACAATTAGGTGATTAATTATGGTCTAACAATTAGTATGAAAAACGTCAGTCAGCATGCGACCCAGTGGAAGATTGTATTTGCTGACAAGGTCGATGTAACGACCATAGAACTTACGAAAAGATGACTTCAAACGAAACTGTTGATAGTCCTGTTTTATCAACTTGTTTGTCATTAGCTTGCCTCGCCTTAGAAAATGTTTATACGAAGAGCATGCTCTTGCGTATCGAGTTTACTAAGAGATAAAAACAGGCAGGTGATGAAGGTATATTGCTACATAAGTAAGAAAAATTGTCTTTTTAGTGGTTGTTGCTTGTAGGTAAAGGGGCAAAAAACTTCAAACCTCTACAATATATATTTGATTTAAGCGACATTTCAGGGGAAAACAAAGGGTGTTTTAACTAGCTTTTGTTTTCATAGACAGAACACATGGATGTTTTACTTTTTTTATCCTCTTCTGCTTGAAAATTTCTCTCCGACAACTTTCTAAATTCAATACTATGACTTTGGCGCATTTTGAACTATATGCATTGTGACGTCAGGATTTACGTAGTGAGGTTAATGAATATTAATGAGAAAAATCGGACATTTCTCCATTTGCGACGTTGGACAAAGACCTATTGCAATATATCAAACCTCCTGCTAAATTCTAAGAAAATAATTGGCTAACAGCAGTGATCACGTGGAGACCATGTACATTCCATACATAGTCAGTATGAAATATTACTCCCTTTGAGCATTATGACGTCATTCTTAGAGTATTATGACGTCATTTTTTTTACCCATATTAGAACTTATATAACCTAATTTTCTATTGTCATTATTTTTTATTTGCCATTTATACAAAAACAGTCGGTAATATATAATCGTTATATGGTTTGTAGTTGACCTCTCGCCCCATATGGAATCTACTGACCACGTATAAACAATATTAGGTCAACTACAAACCAGTTGACTAATATTGTCATGTGAGTGACTCAAGTGACCTAAAACTAGATTAACAATTTTTTTTGTTAATGTCCCAAGGTTCTGTATAATCAAAATTCATGTTTTTCATTATATGATATGTTTGAATGCTCGCCGGCGAAAACGATAGATATTTAAGGAATATAACTATCAGATGCTTTGAAATCGTAATTGTGCATATATATTTTTATCTGCATTCCAATGAGATTGTAATAGATTCATCTTTAAGATAAAACTAGATTTGTGCAAAAAAAAAAAAAAAAAAAAAAACCCCAAAAACAACAAACAAAACAAAAAAACCCCAAAAACAAAAAAAAAACCCAAATAAAAATAGTTCTTTGATTTTTTCTTCACAAAAAGATCAAGAAGAATTGTAACAGTTTCAATTTCCAAGGAATAAACAAATCTAGGCAAGCACTGCGAGCTCTAACGACAACCTCTGGGCAATGAGAAAATTCGGACTACTGCTACCTTTGGCATACTGAAAATGTTGCCGTCAGATTCTTACCCAGAACTCCGTGGTATTTGCAAATAGCTAGCAAAAGCATGTTTTCCTGAGAACAGGTAAAATGTTAATTCATTCAAGAAATACATGCATTTAAATTAAAATGAATAAAACATTCTAAAACCAGGTTTTAGAGTCGTTTCGTACGGCGGCGTGAAAGGGCCAGATGAAAAAATAAATGATTCTTATTTGTTCGGACGAATAAGTTATTTGTTCGGACGAACAACAATTTGTTCGTACGAATTAGGATTTGTTCGGATGAATAAGTTATTTGTTCGGACGAATTAGCTATTTGTTCGGACGCATTAGGATTTGTTCGGACGAATGACTTATTTGTTCGGACGAATTAGTTATTTGTTCGGACGAATTAGGATTTGTTCGGACAAATAAGTAATTTGTACGAACGAATTAGGATTTTTTCGGACGAATTAACTGTTTGTTCGGACGAATAAGTTATTTGATCGGACGAATAAGTTATTTGTTCGGACGAATTAGCTATTTGTTCGGACAAATAAGTTATTTGTTCGGACGAATTAGCTATTTTTTTCGGATGAATTAGTTATTTGTTCTGACGAATTAAGATTTGTTCGGACAAATAAGTTATTTGTTCGGACAAATTACGATTTGTTCGGACGAACTAGGATTTGTTCGGACGAATTAGCTAATTGTTCGGACGAATAAGTTATTTGTTCGGACGAATTATCAATTATACTTATTAATACAGTATGAAGTTGAACACATGTAGTGACTATAAAAGAAAAATTTAAGTCAAAGTTTAAAAATTCTTACTTTACTGGTGGTTTCAAAGGCCAGTACATAATGAACACAACAACAGATGTTAAAAATTTTGGAGTAATCAAATTATAATGCAAATAAAAAAATTAAAGTAATGCCATCTTTCCAAAACTTTGCATACAAATACACATACATTTAATGTCTCATTTAAAAAGTAAAACATGTACGGGTCACATCTCAAAAATTTGAGATATGGCATGAAATAACCTTATTTTAGGCCAAAATTGGAGTTAATTTTTTCTTAACTTCTAAGAAATAGAAGCTAAATATGCCGAAACATATCGATAGAAATATCAAAATATTGTTTAAATATGTTTATAAGAACATCATGAATATATTGTAATACACAAACTTTCTAGAAGTTTGGTCTGCGCTGAAAATTAGGAAGCTAAAGTAACAGTACTCTAAAACTAGTGAGTTATGAAAATTGTTCAACTCCTTCTTGAAAACCTTCCGCCACAAAATAGAGTCCCTTACTAAACTCTGTAAAAATGTAATTTTTTAAAAACAATTTTATTCCATATACTTTATTTGGCATTGTAAAATATAAATATACTACACGAATTAATATGTGATGCAGAATTTTCAGACTAGAGGTGACCCAAAATGGCTACCTAAAACCTAAGGAGCGAACCTCTTTAAGAATTGTCATTATTGCATGTAACTTTATGTAATTTTTTCATTTTGACAATCTTACCTTGTAAGGAATGTGGTTGAAGTTCTGTTAAAGCACCCTGGCATGGAATGCCAGCCCAGAGGAGATAAAACGCGGCTACAAGAAATTGAGTCATGTTAGTAATGATTCCCTAATGTACATATGGTGTTTTTATATGAAACGACCTGGTAAAAGTGTAACCACTATCTTATCTCCTGACCTTGATCGTCTTTATCCTGTTTTCTTATGCAGATGTGATGTCGATTAGAAATCATATGCAAAATCTAGACTTGGTTTAACTTTTTACATAATTCATCCAATTGCGCTTTAAGTTGTTTCTAGAATGAACTTGTAAATGTAGAATGTTCGGAAAAAAGGGGGAAGCAAACATTCTTGTTGAACTCCTGTTTTTAGTTTGAACTATTCTAATAAATTTAAACAGATATGAAGAGTCTAAGGAACATGGCTACATTTTACGACTTATTCCCATGTTAATGAATGCTAATTAATCACGAACTAGTCAATGTTTCATTTTAAAATACAATTATGAAAATCAAAATAGTTGTAAATAAATGGTTTAATGAGAATTTTGTTTATTAAAATGTACTCCATGATACTGAAAATATTGTCGACTTTGTCGTAATTATTTTTTGGTAAACCCCCCCCCCCCTTCCAATTCTGTTCTCTAAGCTTTACATTTTTCTACAAGCTCGTTCTGAAACAATGTAACTTTAAGTGATTTTTACGTGAATTTTTTATAATAGCTCATTTCTTGATATTCATTGAGAATTTGTACTATAGTTCATACTAAGTTCGTTAGCTGCTACCTTTATTAACGCAAATAAAAAGAATTATAGTAATGTCATCTTTTCAAAACGTTGCATACAAATAGACATACATTTAATGTATCATTTTAAAGTAAAACAAGTAGGGTCACATCTCAAAAATTTGAGATAGAGCATGAAATAAGCTAATTTTAGGCCAAAATTGGAGTTAATTTTTTTCTTAACTTCTATGAAATATAAAATAAATATGCCAAAATATAGCGATAAAAATATCAAAATATTGTTTAGATATGTTTTTAGAACATCATGAATATATCGTAATACACAAACTATCTAGAAGTTTGGTCTGCGCTGAAAATTAGGAAGCTAAAATAACAGTACTCTAAAACTAGTGAGTTATAAAAATTGTTCATTTCCCTCTTGAAAACCTTCCGCCACAAAATATAGTCCCTTACTAAACTCTGTCAAAATGTAATTTTTTAAAAACAATTTTATTTAATATAGTTTATTTTGCATTGTAAAATATATATATACTACTAGAATTAATATGCGATGCAGAATTTTCAGACTAGAGGTGACCCAAAATGGCTACCCAAAACCCAAGGAGCGAACCTCTTTAACTTGTTCAACATGTGGCTGTTTTTCCACAATTATTTTTATTACCTTGTATAACCAGATAGTATGACAAATTAGTCATGATACTTATGTATACCTTGATACTTATGTATTGCACAATTATTTGTTGTAATGATAACTGATAAAATGAACTTTGTGACTCTTGAAGCAGTGTGCAGTAGTACTAAATGATGTTACGTACGGAATGCGGGCACAGTAATATCCAAATTAAAAATATATAAACAAGTTATCAACAAATTGTCATATTTGGCGATTCTGTCTCTGCATCGATAACCTTGATACTGCAAGTTAGTCATGTAATTCATGTTCTGTTTAACCTTTGGAACCTTTAAATCATGTATGAATGAATGTCTCTATGTATGACCTTTTAATGTTGTGTACGTAAGCGATGCGTCATACTCATGCGGGAGATTCAAAACCTGCATCCCAGTACTCTTTGATTGACAGTTCTGACAGTTCTGTTGCTGTATTTGAAAGCAAAACATATTATGGAATTTAAACAAGATATGTCGACTCATGATCAGTACAGGTAGACAAAACTAATAAGAGCTATCGGTTAAGAGTATGAAGTATATAAACCTCAGTAAATTGAGAGAGAAGGGGAATCGGAAGAGATCAGGAAAACGAGCTTAAATCAGAGATTAGACAGAGAGAGATAATACTTTGAAATCTATACGATCACGTTGCAAAATAAAAGTGTTAGTAAAAACTAACATTGAAGTGGATAAAAGGCATATACTGGTTTCGTGAAAAAAGTTCTTAATTTTTTTTTATTCTCTTCAAGAGTTTGATAAACTAGTTAGACAAAAGCTGGTTTTGATGGTCAGCGATCGATTTCCCCAATCCAACGTCACAAGGACACAAATGGAGTTATACTGCACAGGTCTTGTCAACGATACGGCGGATAAATGTAAAGCATGCCAGCGGTAAGAAAGTGTATTTGAATAATAAAAGTTGTGGTGCTTTATGGTCGTGTGTATTTCTTGTTCATTTTTATCAGGTTGGCACCAATCGCCCAAATGGGATATAATTGCCTGTTTGGGATATAAATCCGCATTAATGTATATCAAATGCAACAGTTTTTGGTTATCAAGTTTTCCATTAAGCCTATAGTTTGTAAGATTGATCCCCAAGAAGTTTTGGATATACTGAAGGATCAATCTACGTAATAGTACGGTTACAGAAAAGTTGTTTACCAAAATTTGTTACATTTCATCTATTCTATTGCGGATTTTAGCAAATAAAATGTTTCTATTTTTTGCACTTCAAATTTATATCCCATTTTGGATTTTATATCCCAAACGGGCTATTGCATCCCATTTGGGCGATTGGTCCCAACATTATTATCATATATGTCCTTAATCTCATGCTAGCGATGCCGTTAACGTACCAAGCGTTTCCGTACATATCTCAAGCGGATCTAAAGACGTAGTCAGTGTAATCACGGGTGGAATTAGCAGCATCAGTCACAGTATTGGTCGTAAGTATATGTGAAAGAATGAAAGCTTTGACTAAATAAGTTCGTTGTCATCAACATCAATATTGAAGGCATAAGCTAGCTTTTCTTGATATTAAAATTTTACTTATTATCTTATGTTGTGTAGATATATTCAGTAAAAACAGCCAGTTTTTTTAAACTTCTGTTGTCCTTCAATTTGATCTTCTCTTTCAATTGTTAGACATGTTTGGAAGAAAACGATCCGTCTGTCCTGACTGTGATAAGATCAACAGTAGAAACAAGACCGAGATAGCTATTAAAGGTAGTAGTCAATATGCAAAATAACATTAAGAAATTTGCTACATAAGACTGTATCTTTTAAATTACAATACAATTCAGTCTTTAAACATATTAAAATAAACACAAATATTATTTACAAAAGACATTCAAAATAGTGTCTTAAAAATAAAAATGACCACGAATCGTAAAATTGAATTTTCTTTATTGTCATCATTCTTCCTCAATACACAGAAAATTTGACGTCATATGATGACACAAGTCCATGAGACGCTGTGAACGTATGATCATTGTTAGTTGAGAATCATATTATATGAACTGCAATCATCATTTTTTGTCAAATATGTACTTCAAAATGTTAATCTTAATTTTTTTTAAATATTTTTTTATGCTAAGCTTAAATATGAAGTGACATTAATTTGGGTACTATAGTATGTCCAACGTTATTGCTTCCGACACTTTTTGATAATTAGGGCCCCGCTCATCGGGCGCCCTATAGTGATCCGTCTGACCATCCGTCCGTCCGTCTGTCCGTCCGAGATTGCTTATCTGGAGCATATCTTCTCTCCCCTTGGCCCAATCTGGCTCAAATTTCCCCCTCAAAGTGCCTTTGGTGCCTTTGGGTAAAGGGTGTGAAGTGATCTTGAATCAGGTTTCTAAGTCTAAGGTTTAGGTCAAAGCAGAATTATTTATAAAATCTCTGTTCGGGGCATATCTTCTTGCCCCTTGGTCCAATCTGGCTCATACTTCACTCACAGAGTGTCTATGGTCAAAGAGTGGGCAGTGACCTTAAATGAAGTTTGTAGGTTAAGGTTTAAGGTCATATCGGACGTTTGCAGAGATCCTTTCTTCAGAGACTTTCCACTATGCCCTATTGATTTATACTTCACATAAACAGAGCTTTTGAGTTAAGGGTGTGTTGTGGCCTTGAACCAATTTTCAAGGTCAAATGTATAGGTCATAGCAGAATTATATGAACTATCCTTGTTCGGAGCATATAATCTCTCCCTTTGGTTCATACTTCACCCACACAATGCTTTTGACCAAAGGTTATGCAGTGACATTGAATAATGTTTGTAGGTCAAGGTAATATCAGATCACACAAAAATCCTTTTTTAATAACAGATATATATACTCTCGTTTTAGTCGTATTTGGCTAATACTTTACTTAAACAGAGCCTTTTGGTTAATGGTGTGCAGTGACCTTGATTTAAGTCAATGTGAAGGTCATAGTGGATCTCTTTATTATCAGTTTAAGAGCCTAGAAGATTTTTCCCATTTGCTTAATCTTGCTCATATTGAACAATAATGCCTCTATGTGGTAATAAGATTGAATAAGAAATTCTATGCCAGCTGGAAAATAGATAATCTGGACATTTTTTATATTAGTGGGTGAATGTAGTTTGAGCACAAAGGTATTAATGATTATCGAAATAACAAGCGAAACGTGGTGGAAGCAAAAACCCGGGACAGAATATACTTAGATATATTTATCAAAAGAAACAAACAGTCGTTGCCTTATTCCAGATATACCAGCAGAAATAACATAAATTAGATCTTTAAATCAAAATTGTAGATTTCCAAAATTAAATTGTCTTATTAAGGTGAAAATATCTTTTATTTGCATGTAAACATAGTTAATGGGAGCCATATGTGACATCTTTATGCATTCTATGCGTATATTAGGTGAACGCCAATTTTCAAGGCAAGGCATTTATAATCCAGTTTTGATTGTAGAATTTTTTAGTAAAATATTTGAGATTTCTTGCAATAAAAGAATGCATGATACAATCAATCTTTTATGGTATATAGTATTCTACAAATAACTTTATAATTAAATAAAACATAGAATAAAGAAAGGCAAGGTTGTATTTGCTTAATCAATGAGTATACAAATGGTTCTCTAAAACTCATATTTTTGACGCCATAAACATTTTTTCGGAGAGTGTAGAAATGTCAAATTTTTATACGGTATTTGTCCTTATGAACACTTATGTTATCTTCCAGAATCTTGTTAATGGATATTAAAATATTGTATTCATCACTCAAAACTGTAAAAAGGTGTATCATGTAAAAAAATATAAATATATTATTAATGTAAAAAAGAGTTGGTTTACTTTTTCCTGAAAATACATTCTATCCAATAAATATCTGCAACTTTATAAATTACTAATGATTCCGCTGAGATAACCCACTAAAACACTAATAAAACACTAAATCGGTTATGTTCCTAACCAAATTTCAGTCTATTTGAATACATCTGTCCATCAATCTACATTGTCTAAACAACATGTATATATAACACTTTTAGCCTTTCGTAGGATATATAAATGTCAATTTTAATATACTATACAGTGTGTGGGTCGCATTTCGTGGCTAGTCTTAACCGGGTTCTGACTGAAATCGCCCATATGAGAGAAATAAATTCAACTGCTGTCAACACACATATAATTCAAAAGGTAAGGTTGAGGTAGAATATCTGAAATTATTTGTCCTCAAAACTCGTCGTCAAATTACATAATAATCTGAGGGCAACGTAGAAACTGCATGTTTTCACTGTGAGAATTGTTGTCGACTTCTAAAGATTGCAATGTATATGAATTGAACTTTCCAAAGCACATGAATTATCAAAATTTTAACAAAACTGTATTCTAAATACTGGTGAAAACGTGAAATGTAAAAAAAGAAACTTTTTTTTACCAAGGTTGAATATGACCCGACCTCCATCGATGTCACTAATGGCGTGCAGTTTAATGTCAGTAACATCACGTACACTATTAATGGACAGAACAGACGATACAGACCCACCTTACCCTTTCGTCTGACGGACCTTCAGACCATGGCATGGGGAGCCGCAATGGAAATCTTTAAGTCCTATGTATAATATAATAATAAAATTTCGTGGTCGTCTTTATGTTCTGCCTAGGGCTCTTAGCTAATTATCTTAATTTGCTTGTAATACTTTATTTTTTTTTCAATTTCGTAATTTTCTTTTGTTGATAGCGTTAAATTGATGATGTCTTTCTATTATTTTATGCCATTCTTAAACCAACTTACTACGGAGAAAGGTACCTAAACTTGAACATGTAGTTATTTTTTAGTGTTATGTATAAATCCTTTTATAAGTTGTCTTAGCTCGACTAATTGCGCTTGGCGTCGAAGGCAGGAGCAAAACTTCATTTTTTTCGGTTGTTCGAAACATACTTGATGCTTTTATTTTTTAATCTCTTTTTTAAGGCAGCAAGGGACAGTTTCAGATAAAGTACTCGTCAATATTTTAGTAGAATTGAGAGTTGCTGTACTTGAAGGCTTATGAGTGTTGGTAATATTTATAAAATGATTTTTAGAGATTACCATTAGTTAGAGGGATGTCTCTTGTTGAAATTGATATACAATTCGTAGGCCCCTAATGTAAAGTACATTGGAATCAGAAGTAAAATGCGAAACTTGGGGCTATGACTGTTGTGTTGACTTTACACAGTGAAATTGCAAGTTACAGACGGGAGGTAAATAACACGAAAAGTAGGTGGATGGGACATAGTAAACTACACACCAGTAAGTTCTGACATGTGATGGTGCAACATGCACACGGCACGGAAGGTCAACCCTTTGCAGGGAATTAGCTGGGGAAAGTTTAAAAAGCTGACAAATCATGAAAAATGTTCGAAATATGAAAGGGTCAATATCTCGAAAAAAAAAAACCACATTGAAGAAAATTTTACACATTCTGACAAGTAATTTTCCTCAGAAAATGATTATTGGTTTATAAAGAGTGAATTGAAGGTATTTTTGCTGAATTGGAACAGAGGGAATTCTAGTTACAGAGTTCCAAAGACACTCATCCACTTGGCTACAGTTAAGTTAAAAAAACCTTTCCCCTGCCACCTTAGTTCATGATATCACTTACATTTCTTCTTGCAGTAATTCTTTAAAACTTGCTGAAGATCATGCATATAAAGATACTTATATACAGTCATTTGGTATCACATACATGTAATATTGATAGCCTGAGCACTTTAGATAGTATACTTTTTGGATTGTGCTGTAATGCGTAGAAAAAAAAATCAATAGAATGTAATAATATATTAATTTATAAAGCTATGCACATATGAATTCAATGATCTCTCATAAGACATCTGCCATTCTTCACGCATTAAAACGGGGGATTTGAGACGCCTTTTACGCCTTTTCCTTTGACTATTTACAATCACCACAGGATGAATTACTATTTTTAAGTTCTCCTTAACGATAGCTTAAAGGTAGCTTAAAGACGACATTTAAGCCACCTTTAAGTTATATGTGCTGCGTAAAGATGGCTACAAGGTGCTTAAAGGCATCTTAAAGACAATCTTTAAGCGACCTTTAAGCCACCTTTAAGGACAACCTATTGGTCCTTAATGTCCAAACTCTTTAAGCCACATTTAAGCCCCCCCCCCTCCTTTAAGCCATTTAAAAAAATCATAACAGTTTTTATTCAATATTGGGCTTAATATACCAAAACCCCCAAAAATGTATTAACTTTATGACAATTTAACTAATTGTGATCAATGGACAAATATATTAAACCTATATACGAAGTATTTATTTAAAAAAAAAGCATAGCCGTGCGTCTAGTAAAAAAAACAACAAAAAAAACACACACACCTGTCGTGTATAACCTGTATATTCTGTGTTAGTTCCAGAGTTTTACTGTGTTTTAACAACAATAGATTTTAATTAGATATACACAAAGAAATAGAAGCATGTCTAGACACACAGACAATAGAGAAATTGATTGAACATGTACGGTAGTTAGGAAAATAATGTATATTCTGTCGCAAGTTTCAATGATTCCAAGACAGAAAAGGTATTAAAAACGGTTTTGGCTCCAAAATAATTCTTAATTCTTAAACTGATTATTAAATTGAATCATGAATTATTTATTTATATTTTATTTTGTTTAATAACAGGATAAATTTAAAAAAAAGGAAGAAACCCATTGTCGTTGTAACATGTACATGTATTTTGTGTGAATGCGTGTTCTTTTAGCAAACAAATTCTAAAAAAACCGAATTTATGTAGATTTGTATGAATAAATTGAATCATGTATTATTCATTTTTTAAAAATTTTGTTTAAAAACAGGATAAATTTAAAAAAAAAAGAAGGAAGAAACCTATTGTCGTAGTAACATGTACAGTCATGTAGTTTGTGTGAATGCGTGTTCTTTTAGCAAACAAATTCTAAAAATCCGAATTGATGTAGATTTGTATGAATAAATTTTGAATCCGGTTCAGTGTAAATTATGAATTTAACATCATGTACCATTAATAGTCAAACAATTGATGGTTTTCGGCTAAGGTAGCCGAATGGTTAAGGTGCAGGACTCATGACCGAAAGGTTGTGGGTTCGAATCCTGGCCGCGGCAGGTCGACGTTGTGTCCTTGGGAAAGGCACTTTACATGAATTTCCTCACTCCACCCAAGTGTAAAATGGGTACCTGGCTATAGACAGTGAAAGATATTGTCAGAATGTGAGTGTTTGAGCGCCTTAACGGCTGCCGCACTGAAAAGGCTCTGGAATGCTATAAGGTCTGCTGGGGTAATAATTGTAAAACGCTTTGAGAATGCATCAGCATTATAAAAGCGCTATATAAAAATTGCAATTATTAAGTATTATTTAGTCAAATATTGAACAATAATTACGAATATGAGAGAGAGAGAGAGAGAGAGAGAGAGAGAGAGAGAGAGAGAGAGAGAGAGAGAGAGTTCACCGATTAGTTTATAATAGGAAACAAACATACATTAATATAATTTCATGCGCAGATTTAGACACAGGGTCGGCGCTCACCGCTACAATACATTTGAAACAGAAAAAAAATGAAATTTTATAATGGCGATCTGCGTTCATTGGAGCGGTGTTAATAATAGCGATCTGTGTTCAATGGACCGATTATGACTGTGTTTACACAAGAAAAACTTGGGTGCAGATATCTGTTTCTGCATGGTGTGTGTGAACAATTAAATTAAACCACCTGGAACACCTTCCCCCTCCTTGGAAACTCTATGATTACTCGGATTACCCCTTCCCACCCCTACAATAGAGGTTTTTTTAATTATGTATTTAATACGAACCTGTTCAGCTTGATCAAAGTTGACTTAAAGGGAACTTAAAGACGTTGTAAAGACAACTTAAAGGGAGCGTAAATGCCGCTTAAAGATGCTTAAAGGTGGCTTAACGGTGGTTTAAAGTTGGCTTAAAGAAGTTTTTGACATCAAGGACCTATAAGCTCTAGCTTAAAGGTGACGTAAAGGTGGCTTAAAGATCGTTTATCCTTAAAACCATCTTTAAGCCACCTTTAAGGACTTTCATAAAGATGTTTTTTCGCCCGGTGCACTGTCGTGCTGGCAAAGGCATATTTCACTTTTTCAACAATATACCTCTTTCTGTTTATCTTAACCAGATATGGTATATACGCTAATAAAACTATAGTTAAACTTCCTGAACATTTTGAGAGTATTCCATAGTACAACTGACTGTAAATACCCCATGCGCTACATCTTTTTGCATCAATATCTTTGCATACAATGTATTTTAGCCACCAGAAAAATAATTGATGAAAAATATTAATAATGGTTTGTACGTAACATAAATATAATGATCAATTAGAGATTTGTTATGATATTTGACCATTAATATGCGTCATTTACAAAATTGCGTTGGTCGTCGAAATTGTGCTAGGATGATTAGTTAACAAATTTTTTATATGTTAAACTGGAATTTTTTCACTTAACCTGTGCATAAACCAGCCACAAAGAGGATGTCTCTGGTGTTCACACGTAAACCTTACGGAAGCTATAAATGACAGTTGTCAATGTAGCGGGGGAACAGTCCGTCTTGATACAGGATGTGGATACGGTCGTTGTTAAATTCTGCTGTCAGGATTCTACTCTGGCTGTCTGTAGTGATGCCGACTGGACCAAATGGTGTTTGGTAGTAGACTTAGGACCGGTGTACGTAAATCGATAAGTTACACAGATATCTAGGTTCTTGTTCTCACTGAAAACTTTACTGCAAATAATTTATCAGATGAATATAGAAGATGTCATTCATTATTGTATTGAAACGTTTGTTTCACTCTCATCATCACAATCTATGACAACGATCAGGCCACATGAGGAAGCATAACATAAAAAAAGGTCTCCACCGCCGTAATATGTTCACTGTCTGTATTTGTGTAATCGTACTACGTTTACAATTCTATTACTGCCATCAATAAAAACTAATTGACCACACTTTGTCACGGTTACATCACGTGCCCTGTTCCCTGATTTGGTTTAGATTATTGTTAAATCTCTATGTAAAGCTTTTTTATTTGCATGAAGTAGTCATTTATATATGTTCTCAATGTTCACGAAAGGAAACACACTCCAAACAAAAAGGAGTGTCACCTTTTTCCCAGAAAATTTCATATAATTGTGCAGAATGTTTTCAACATTCAGGATTATGTCCCTGCTTTTTAAATTGCCCCATTTTGTATTATTTAAATTCGACAAAGAGATGTTTCCGAACTCAGCTTTACACACATGTAGGTGACAAGTGTCGGCGTCACAGTACATAGGCGGGCGGGTCTCACAAAGATAACACCGTAACACATCTTTGGCCATACTGCGGGACAACATGGTCAGACGTCATTTTAAAAGAATTCCGAAAGAAAATGGCAAAAATGATTATTTGAAAAAAAAAATATGCAGCTTTTTAATTAACGTAAATAATTGCAAGTATACATGGACTTTTACGCGTTGACCTACTTGCAGATCTAAAAACGTTTGCATATTTGACCACATTTTCATGTCTACTGATAAAAATGTCATTGGTTGATTTTGTAGTAAGGGTTGTGAAATTATTTGCTGACTTTGCTGTACTCTACAATATGTATACACCGCCTACAACAAATGTGAGACAACCACTAATACATTGTAATAGCCTCTGAAGAGAACTCTCAAACACAATCTTATGTAACATTTTTCTTCTGATGGATTTTCTGTTGATATTAATCTGTAATTACATGTTTAAATAAATATTCATCGTTATCACTTAAGCTGAAATCTGAATCTCCATCTCTATTTTTACTGTATGGATCTTCATCATCATCGCTATCAAAATGTTGGTTTTCTAGGACTTCTTAACTTTTCTCAGATTTAAAACCTCTAGCGGATTCCATGCTTTTAAGGCACCATACAGTCGAATCGCATAACATTGGACTTGAGAATTGGTTGTTTTAAAGTTAGTAAAATACTTTTCTGTTTGCATTTTCTATATTAGTGTTTTTCCTAAGAGATAATATCAGGAATGATAACTTGCAATGCTTAATCTTTAAGCTTACTTTCAAAATTAGAAGAATATTCTGATGTGTCATCTTGCATATCATGAAAATTGCAAATCATGTCCATCATCAATAAATTCGTCTTCTTTCATCACTTCTTCCAAAATCTAATTTTTTAAATATCAGATAATGAAAAGCAATTCAAAACATATTTTTATGATTATTCATATTTCGATTTTAAAAATATTTAAACTATACATACATCTAGTTTTTGTCCTTTTCTATATGTCCAATATGGCACAGATGTTTTGCTACTACCTATAGCGCCTTCAGTGCGGTATGCCCGTGGTATGTCAAGTACTGCTTCTTCTTGAAGCTGTGCACGAGTATTGGGATATCCAAGTTCAGCTTATTTAGGTGGATACCTTGAGTATTGACTTGGAGAAAAGTGTTTTGCAAAAATGTTACTATGTTTTGTCACGATCAATCCCTTCTATGACAATAATGTATCCATATTTGTTACCATCATTATCTTTTGGAAAACCATAAAAATGACAGTTTTTTTCTATAGTCGAAAGGGTGGAGCAAAAATAAACCACACAATACACCATTTCTACGACACTTAAAATAATTGCTCTGTCGACAAAGAGAGAGAGGTTTCTAAGCTTTGTATAAATCATGTTTATGTTTACGTTAGGAAGAGTTTCAATGGCAATTAATGAGATTTATGTTGGCCGACTCTGACATCACACAGCAGAAATGTAAACACATACATAATCAAACACTATGCTTATTTTTTTGTGTCACCTGTCCTTTAATATAAAAAAAAATCAGCATACATTTGAAGGATTCAAGCTAACTCGCTCCAACCCCCCTCCCCAAACACATAGCACTCCATGAATATGGGACCTGTGAAATGATTTAAGAAACACTTAATATTTACATTGGGAAAACTACCGACCTTTCTAAATATTTTTAAAACATGATTACAACACATGTCCCAGATTTGACAAATTGAGGGCATATTCTAGTTATTACATGTATGACATATTTTTTTACTCCCATCATTTGTCATTATTTTGTCAGTATGGTTATGTAATTATTGTTTTAGTCTAGTCTGGTCTAGTCTAGTCAATAAAGGACAATAAAGTACAGCATAGTATCGTGTTGAAATTAAACACATTATAAACAAAATTGAAAAAAATGAATACTTTGCATTGCGGCTTGTAATCTTTGATTTATCAGTGTTATGATGATTTTATATCCAACTTACCATATACTACATTTAATACCAGAAATTATATTCAATTTGCGACTCTTCAGCCAGACTGCTACATGTTAATAACGGTTCTGTAAAAGAAGCCTCTGAACAGATTTTGCACTATAAATTAAAAATAAAAATCGACCTTTTATGTCATCTTGCGTTGATTGTTAATTTAATAATCTATTACTTTTTTATAATAAAAATCGAATTGGTATTATAATTTAAATTTTCTCAAATTTAACCAGACCATGGTGAAAATTATGGAAATGAACTTACTTATGGATGACTCATTTGCACTCCAAACATTAGTCGAAATGCATCTTCAGTAATATAGACGTAACCTTTATTACATTGATATTTCACTAAGTTTCACTAAGTTTAGTAGTTTCTAATGATCTAAATGCTTTTTGTGATTTCATATATAATGCATTGCATTTCATCTTCCTTCTTATTTAGGACAACCATTTGTTTAAACTCTCTTTCGTTTACAACAAAGAACTTGGTTCACTTGTGACTTATTTTGGCCCTCGGATAGGGTAAAATTTCAAAGTTGTTGGAACAAATATTTGTGCCTATATAAATACTTTCTGGTTTTACCTAGCTGTTATCAAAAATGTACAAGTACTTGTGATTCCACAGGTGAATAAATTGCGGTAAAATGCCGTGGGAATGCATATTTCCGGAAAAATACACGAAATGTTGTGAATGTTTTGGAAATTTGGAAAGGTATGCATGAAATCACCATCGACAAATTTTGTCATATTAAACAACTTACTTATCTTGAGGTGTATGCAAAAAATCGTGATGGTGATATTGTCCGGACCATGTTTATTTTTTACAAAACCGTATTCTGATAACGTCAATATATCGTGTATCAATTATAAGGTTAGATAAAAAAGCATAAATCATATTTTAAATGCAAATACCATTTAAACATTAAAAAGTATGTGTATTAAACAATATTAAACATGAAAGGAAGACTATCTATATGTCCGAAAACCTTATTATTGCATGCACAATCTACTTCCGCATCTCTGTAGCCTAGCGACTTTAGAGATTATACCAACTTAAGATGTCGAAGATACGATAACAAGTAATACATTGTATAATTCGACTAGGATGGTTCTACATCATTTTTTTAAATATGTGAACAAATCGCGATTTTATTTAATCAAGGTAATTAGAGCCAGAGGAAAACGTGAAATAACTTCATGCTTTGTATAGAGCTATCACTTGCTTGTAAACACAGTCATGTAGTTTTACCGGGGTTGTATATTTATTTTAACAAAGAAATGAAATCATGTACATACACAACTATGTTGTAGGAAATTAAAATACTATTAGTTTAAGATTCATACCTTTGAATTGCTAATTTACATTTATTTAGATGTAGATATGTGTAGGAAAAAAAATAGTTAAATCAATTCAAAATTCACACATTGTAACGTTACCTGTCGATGTGAAATGTATTTATGCCTACTGCATACTGTTAATGTTTATACATATTGAAATCGAGGATTTTTTTAATGCACTATGTAATTTAAATCAGATCTATCAGGGTTAAAAATAATGAGGATGTTGAAGTTTTTTTTTAAAATCTACGATTGTATGAATCATATAAGCAGATAACACTTATGAAATACATGTACTTGTAAATTAGATATGACGTCACTGTAACATGACGTAAGTAATACAAAGACTTGTTCACCCCAACATTTAATCTATACAATATACGATGTTAATTGTTTCTGCGAAAGTTTATACAAGTAGTTGCTTTTAAAATAGAAGGTAAACTACCTTCAATGTATGAATGAGTCTTAAACAAGCGCTGTCTTTTCTAAAACCATTTACAAAAATTTCATTAACGTGAACACACACACACACACACACACACACACACACACACACACACACACACACACACACACACTCTCTCTCTCTCTCTCTCTCTCTCTCTCTCTCTCTCTCTCATCTATGATGGTTTCATGGCTTTGACCATATGAACCAAACCTTTAATTACTGTATATAAAATATATGATAAAGTTTTGAGACGGGGCCGATTTTGACCACAAGTGAACCATGTTCTTTCACTTTTTTGAGAACAATGTCTATTTCTCTATGTAATACTTTTCCACATTTTCTAAAGGCGGTTTTCAATTTCTGTAAGTTTATCTTCAGGTCAGCTTTCTGAACTAGGATAATGGATGCAATCTCAAGATATTAGGATAAATGTATTTATGTAACTCTTGTAAATCTCTGTAAAGCTTTTTCTTAATATCTATTATTCTCAAAATGAGACCCTGTTTATGTCCAACATTTTAACCAAAAGAGACACTCTAATCAAATCGGAATCTCAAATTGTTCACTGTTCAGATCACATAAATATGTGGGTTTTTTTTAGCATTTATGATTTAGTTTTTTAAAAGACACAACACAGTATGTTCACATGTAATCATATAATATACCGTAGAGCTGGTTATTTTGGCCTTTTTTGGGGCTATTTCTGAATCACCAAAAATCACCAAATTTAAGTACTTCTATGAAGATTTTGTTGATTTTAATTCATAATTGTTTTCAATGTCGGCAAGCTTGATAAAAAAAATTGTTACATGCACACAGTATAACGAATACAGATGTTAGTTATTCATAATCAATACAAACCTAAATTATTTTAGATAAATAAAAACTAAACATTTTTAAAAATCATAAGTTAATTGTTTAATAAACACCACATCACTTTTCCCTGTTAAATGTGTAATTATCCCTATTGACAGGGTTGTTAACTTTTGTTGTTTTAGGAAACATGCATATGATATATTTGTGACTCAGGTGCAGATGATTGTCTGTTAAGGTTTTTTTTTCACTATGAATGAATGACATTAAAATTGGTTGTTAATAAGGTATACTTTTTCATTCTTCTATTAAGTACGTTTCAGTTATTTTTGATGAACATATTAAAATGTGTGAAGCCAGGATCGGACATCAAATTTTTTCCACTTTGTACAAGTACATGTAATGGGTGTTTTGTGTAAGCACATGGAATTCTCAGCTATTGAAAAATGACAGTAGCATTTTTATGAAGGGAATTGAATTCACTAAAATTATATCCGCCATATTTAATGGTATACATTGTAGGTCCCAATCCGCCAATTTTGTGTCCCGCCAAAAAAAAATAAATCGGTACATACATGAATTATAGTGTACATGCAGTATGGTTATACATAAAGCAATCTGTAAGCTGTAAATCATATACATGGATGACATGACAATATTTATACACTGGAATATATACAAAAAGATTTAACTAAGTACATGTAACAGTTTGTTTACATATAATTTGTAACTGGTATATATCAGCATGGGAAGATCTAGGGGGTGGGGGGTCGAAAATAAAATTTTATTTATTTTACATATTAAATTTACTAAAAAAGCATCGGACCCCCTCCTCCCATACTAGGTCATCCATTATTACTCCTGACAAAATATTTGTTCCGTGCATAATCAACAATACACATTCACTCATTCTAACCACATGACATACAAAAAAATAAACATATTAATTCAGCTGTTTCAGTTTGTACATTTAAAGCATGTTATAATAATTTGTTGATGTATATCATATTAAAGGGACTTAGACACGATTTGAGATCAAAATTTTTAATTTTATTTTTTCCATTTTTAATGTTTAGAATGATTAATATGGGTATTTTTAATGCTTTGTCAAAATTTGAAAGTCAGATATTAAGTTAAAAGCAAGACAAAGAGTTTGAAATTCTTTGTTTTGTAAACAAAGCTCGAGCCTTGTTATTGTTTACATATGTTCTTTATTAGTATAATTTTCAATCAAATGTTGCTTTATTCTGTGGATGGTATTATTTATGAATACATTAAATCAGTTTACCACGAGCCATTTTGTTAAAGAAATGGTATTTTTATACTTTAAATAATTTGTAAACAAATATAAGACTCGATCTTTGTTAACATAACAAAGAATTTCTACCTCTGTATCTCTCTTACAACTTGAATTCTAATTTCAAAATTTGGTCAATCATTCAAAATGTGCATGTTAATCAATTTATACATAAAACAGAAAATAAAATTTTGATCTAAAATGGTGTCTAAGTCCCTTTTAGACACTCATTGAATAATTTGTTGACAATTTCACTTAAACATAGTAACCCAAATTGTTTATATGTAATATTGAATTTTCTTCACTTTACCAGACTGCGCTTCAACCACTAAGAGGTTGTCTCTGGTGTCTACACATAAACCGCAAGGAAGTTGTAAATGACAGTCATAATTATCAATGAAGCGGAGGACCTGTCCGTCCTGATCCAGAATGTGGATACAGTTGTTGTAAAAGTCTGCTGTCAGGATCCGACTCTGGCTGTCTGTTGTAATGCCAGCAAGTCCAAATCGATTTTTTGTATTAGAGGGAGAACCAGTGTACGTAAATCGGTGTTTACCGACCTGATTGACCACCACTACTGCACCGGCTTTATAGTCTGCTACACAGATATCTAGGTTTTTGTTCTCAGTTATGCAATTAGTGGAAAAACTACCAGATGAATAGAGAGGTTGCCCTTTGTTATTGTATTGAATTGTTTGTTTCTCCTTGAAGTCAGAATAACGCACGACTTTTGCTTCTTTCTCAACAACTTTGTCCATGACAACCAGGAGGTCATCAGAGGAGGTACTATAAATATTCAAGGGTCTCCACCCTTGTAGTCTGATCACTGTCTCTATATGTGTATTCTTCACAATGTTAACAGTACTATCACTGGGATCAGTATAAACTATTTCACCACTCCTTTTCACTGCTATGTCACTAGGCTTGTTCCCTGACTTCGTCTGAATTGACTTCACTAGTTTACCGTGGAGATTGTAGAGTCTCATCATGTTGTCCTCACCACAGAGCCACAATTCATCATCACTCAGACGGGACACACTGCATAATTCATTTATATCTCCATACTCGCTGTTGAATTCTGTGATGATCCAAGGTTCATCAATGAACGGTTTGTCCATGAGAGAGGACTCAGCACTAGAAGAATCCATTGTGTAGCCACATTCCTCTTGTTTAATATGAAGCGATGACAAAGATCCGATCAACTTATTAATCTGTTTTTTGTAATTCTTCCGAAATTTGAATTTTGGTAATGAAACTGTGAGTTTAGGAGGCAATTTTCTGAATTCAGCATTCCTGGATTTGTAGTCAGAAACAAGGCTGATATCATTGGAGTTCAGCAACTTGTTCAGTTTAGCAATGCTCTCTGTGATTTCAAAATTACGGCGTTTTATTTCATCTTCCTGCTTTTTTAGGACAGCCAGGTGTTATGATTCCATTTCAACTACGTCAGAATTAAATTTCTTGATAGCGGTATCAATTTCTCTGTGCAAATATTCTCCATGTTTGTTAATAGCTGCTGTTAATTTTTTGGAGTTTTTATTGAGATCAGCCTTCTGAACTGGTAAGATTAATGCAATTTCTTGGTATTTCGGATATATGGAGTTTTTCAATTCTTCTAAATCTCTATGTAAAGCTTCTTTTTTAGCATCAAGAAGTTTCAAAATGTTCATTTGTTCATGTCCTACATGTTCATGAGAAAAGACACACTCCAAACAAATAGGAACGTCACATTTTTCACAGTAAAGGTCACATAATTGTGTGGAATGTTTTAAACATTTAGGATTAAGTCCTCGCTTTTTAAATGGCACTACTTTGTGTTCTGTAGATTCATCAGAGAGATGTTCCCCAACACATGGTTTATATAGATGCATATGACAATGGTCACAGTACATAGGGGGGTCCGGGTTCTCACAGAGATGACACCGTAACATATCATGGGCCAATCTGCGTGGGTCCATGGCCAGACACTTTGATGGGGGTTCTTTAAATGAATTCTGAAAGAAATGACATACGATTTGTTTTCATAAAATATGCAGGTTTTTAACTCGCGTAAATATATTCAGAACCGCAGATGAACTATATCGCGTTAAACTTTACTCTCTTGATTAGCCAACTGCTACACTGGAGCAGTTATCGGCTTAATTTTTCGGTTTTTAATCGTGTTTTATTCATATCTGAATATTTCTGCATAAACTTTTTATCTTTCTTTCTGTTAAGTTATTTTGATATATAAAACATAGTACAACTATTTAAAGTGATCCTTATGCCTCCACAGAACACCCCGTTTTCGCTGATTTATGACGATTCATTGGACCATTTATCGGATAGGCGATAAAAACGTAAAAATCAAGATATTAAAATATTTGATAAATGTTTTATTCATTCATTGATAAATAGATAGATTTAAAGAATCTGAAAAGTGCTACTACACCAGTTGCACGATTCGGTTCGGTACGCTTTTTGAACAGCACGTTTCTCTTTGTGAAAGGTACGTTCGTTTTGTGAACGGTACGGTTCGTTTTGTGAACGGTACGTTTCGCTTTGTGAACGGTACGTTTCGCTTTGTGAACGGTACGTTTCGTTTTGTGAACGGTACGGTTCGTTTTGTGAACGGTACGATTCGCTTCTTGCACGGTACGCTTTGCTAAAAATAGCTGCACGCTTTGTTAACGGTTTGCGCGCTTTATTAATGAGGCATGCGTGGCCTGAATGCTTTGATTTTTCTCAATATAATTTTGTTTAGTTTTTGCCTAATTGAATTCAGCAAGGTGGTAATTATGACTAGCCTTTTTTCTTTATTTATATGATATATTACAAATGTATTTCAATTTACTAAAATCAGAACTTCCATCCGTTCTCCCGTTTTTGATACGTCGCGTGAAACGTATTCTCACTGAAATTCGGGAAACGGAGGGTAGTTTAATATTTTGATTAGTCTGTTATTATTCGTATTTAGTTTTAGATAAATGCAATTATTACAATAAACTAGATACGATCTCGTTACGAGTAACGAGTAGGTTTTCCGTTCAATTTTTTAAACAATACGATTAGAATATTAATGAAATTTCAGAATTCCCCCCTCAAGCCCTCCCTTTCAGATAATCTATATGATGTCAATATCCTTAACAATGCTTAACAAAGTGTTTTGCTTTTTCACATACAGCACATTAAAGATTTAAGATTTTAGTTCCTTCAAATCCCTAATTACGTCATCAATGGTTGTTGAAATGAGTTTTACAAACTGATTTAGTTAAGATCAACAACTTTGCTTCTATAATGCTATCAAAATCTTGATCGTTTTTAAGTTACATGTAAAAACTTTTACGAGTGTCTTGGCTCCTAATTTAAGGGGCCAGCCCCTTTTTCTTGAGTTCATTCAAAAGTTCTCACAAATACTAACATATTTTGTTCTTACACCTATCTTAAATTGTTGTTCATTTTTGAGATGCAAACGATTGAATATTTTAGGGGCCAGCCCTCTAGCTCCTTAATGGGGACAGACATTGGTGTTTTGATTAGTGGAATCGATTAGAATCATCAATGCAAGCATTTTCTCCTCTACAATGCCTAACAAAATATGTTTCCTTTTCAAGATATATTGCGTCAACGTTTAAGTACTTTGGCCCCTAAAAATCCCTAATTATGTAATAAATGGGCGTGGCAGTGATTTTTTCTGTTAGATATTGTTACGATCAACAACTTTGCTTTTATAATGCATAACAAAATCGTTATCGTTTTTCAGTTATACGTAATAGACTTTACGAGTCTCTTGGCCCCTAATTTAAGGGGCCAGCCCCTTTTTCTAGATTTCGTTTTTTTGTTATATATGTCTTAACAAAATATCAACTGATAAAAAGATACAGATCAAAATGTATCAAAATTTTGAATAAAAATTCGTTCCCAGTTTTCGTGCCTAAGCAAGCTCCAAGAAATGGCGCCACTGGCGTAAAACAAAATAATAGTGCATAACTTCAGACTATAGACTACTTATGCTGAAAATTTCAAAGTCATATCTCTAATAGTTTCTGAGATCAGCTCTGCACAAAATAGGTCGTAAAAAACTACAAAATGGCGGATAAATCGGTACCGGAAGTGACGACAACAAAAATTTCAAAAACATATAAAATTCATATCATGACTTATCATCTGTGAGAAAATGGTCGAAATCAGTCGAATAGTTTTCGAGAAATCGCGTGCACAAAATCTGGAAAAAATAATAATAATAATAACTAGAGCAAAGCTCGTTGCAAAGCAACGAGTGGGTCTTCCGTTAATGTCAAAAGTAAAGCTTGAATTTCCTGTAAGAAGAAGAGTTCTTAAACCAATAACAAAAGACACTAAAACAAAAAAAAAATTTAAAAATATAATAATTCTTGGTACAACTTAACAAAATCCGAATGATTTTAAGTACGAATTAACAAATAGCTTTACATTTTCAAGAACGACTTAACAAAAAAAAATCCGAATATGAGTTGAAGTACGACTCAACAATTATCGAATTATTTTTGGTACGAGTTAATTTCACTTTGAACTTAACGCTATTTTTTAAACCAAGAACGCGGAATAAAAATTTCCGGAAAAATCAATTTTTAAACCCAAATATCTCTGTAATGCATTGATCAATTTTAAAACGGCTTTCAGTGCTAGATTCAGCTTGAAAAGCTTTACAAAACACGTATACGTTTTTGATTTGATCAAAAAATTTGATTCACTTCCGGTTTCGACCGGAAGTGACGGATTTATATTTCCAGACTTATTACAGAGGTAAATTTACAAAATCATAACCATTGAAAATTTCAAGCCTCTATCTTAAAGCATTTTTGAGAAAAAATTTAAAAAATGACGTTACGTCGAAACGGAAGTGATTTTGTCATTGAAACTCTAATATCTTTTAGGGACACTAACGTGCAACAATCGCTGCAAATTTTATTGAAATCGGTTGGAAACTTTTCGAGTTATGAAGCCAAATATGAGTCAGATAAAAAAGAAAAAGTATAATAATAATAATAAGTAAAAACTAGAGCAAAGCTCGTGGCAAAGCAACGAGTGGGTCTTTTGTTAATGTCGAAAGTAGAGCTTAAAGTTCCTGTAAGAGGCAAAGTTCTTAAACCAATAACAAAAGTTACTAAAACTAAGAGTTAAAAAAAATCGAATAATTCTTGGTACGACTTAACAAATTCCGAAAGATTTTAAGTACGAGTTAACAAAAACCTTTTCGATTTCAAGAACGACTTAACAAAAAAAATCCGAATGTGTTCAAATACGACTTAACAATTTTTCGAATAATTTTAGGCACGAGTTAATTTAACTTTAAACATAAGACTATTTTTTTAACCAAGAATGCGGAATCAAAATTTCCGGCAAAATCAATTTTTAAACGCTCAGTGATGCATCGTCCGATTTTAAACGGATTTCAGTAAGAGATTCAGCTAAATAATCTCTACAAAACACGTTTACGTTTTTGAATTGATCAAAAACTTTATTTTTTCGAAAAATTTGATGCACTTCCGGTTTCGACCGGAAGTGACGGATTCTGATTTTTTGTCAAAATGCCCTAAGTAAATCGAAAAATAGAAAATCACTGAAAATTTCAAATCTCTAGATATAACCGTTTTCAAGAAAATGACTGGACAAAATCGATTTTTGAAAAATTTAAAATTGACGTAATAAGAAAACGAAAGTGACGTCATTCTTCTGCTTTTAACACATTTTAGGGACAAGAATTTCTCATAATCTCTGAAAATTTCATGAAAATCGGTTGAATAGTTTTTGAGATATAAAGCCAAAAAGGAGTCAGAAGGAAAAAGAAAAAGAATAACAATAATAAAACTAGAGCAAAGCTCGTTGCAAAGCAACGAGTGAGTCTTCCGTTAATGTCGAAAGTAGAGCTTAAAGTTCCTGTAAGAAGCAGAGTTCTTAAACCAATAATATAAGTATCTAAAAAAAAAAAGGTAAAAAAATTCGAATAATTCTTGGTACGACTTAATAAAAAATCCGAAAGATTTTATGTACGAATTAACAAAAACATTTGCGATTTTAGAACGACTTAACAAAAAAAATCCGAATGTGTTCAAGTACGACTTAGCAATTTTTCGAATTATTTTAGGTACGAGTTAATTTAACTTTAAACATAAGACTATTTTCATAACCAAGAACGCGGAATCAAAATTTCCGGAAAAATCTATTTTTAAGCGCTTATATCTCAGCGATGCATCGTCCGGTTTGAAAACGGATTTCAGTGTTAGATTCAGCTAATTAAGCTCTACAAAACACGTACACGTTTTTGAATTGATCAAAAAATTTATTTTTTCGAAAAATTTGATTCACTTCCGGTTTCGACCGGAAATGTCGGATTCTGATTTTTTGTCAAAATGCCCTAAGTAAACAGATAAATAGACAATCACTGAAAATTTCAAATCTTTATATATAACCCTTTAAATGAAAATGACTGGACAAAATCGCTTTTTGAAAAATTTAAAATTGACGTAATAAGAAAACAGAAGTGACGTCATTTTTCAGCTTTTGAAGGCTTTGAGGGACAAGAATTTCTCATTATCTCTGAAAATTTCATGAAAATCGGTTGAGTAGTTTTTGAGATATAAAGCCAAAACGGAGTCAGAAGGAAAAAGAAAAAGAATAATAACTAGAGCAAAGCTCGTTGCAAAGCAACGAGTGGGTCTTCCGTTAATGTCGAAAGAAAAGCTAGATGTTCCTGTAAGAAGCAGAGCTCTAAAGCCAATACCAGGAGTAATTAAAACAAAAAGATATAAAAATTCGAATAATTCTTGGTACGACTTAACAAAATCCGAATGACTTTAAAGTACAAATTAACAAAAACCTTAACGATTTCAAGAACGACTTGACAAAAAAAATCCGAATGTGTTTATGAACGTCTTAACAAATATCGAATCATTCTAGGTACGAGTTAATTTAACTTTGAACATAACACTATTTTCTTAACCAAGAATGTGGAATCAAAATTTCCGGAAAAATCAATTTTTAAACTCCAATATCTCTGCAATGCATCATCCGATTTTAAAACGGATTTCAGATTTAAATTAAGCTTAATAAATTGAACATTTTTGCTTCAATAATATATAACAAATTATTTTTCAGTAAATATTTATTATAAAAAGACTTTGTAGCCCTCCTGGCCCCTAATTTGAGGGGCCAGCCCCTTTTTCTTGATATCAAATGAAAGGTCTCGCAAATATAAACATATTTTGTTCAATAACTGTTCACGAATTGTTAACCGTTCTAGAGATATCTGAACAACTGTGTTTTAGGGGCCTACCCTTAAACTCCTTAATGGGGCCACCAACAACAATTTTTTAGGTATTATATTGTTAAAAACATTATTTTGAGCAACTTTCCTTCTACAATGCTTTTCAAAATATTTCTCCTTATATAGATATTAATGATCAGAGTTTTGGACTTCTGGCCCCTTGAAACCCCTAATTACGTAACATATGACTTAGGTATGGTACTGTTTAAATAAAAAGCTGTACAATAAACAGTTTTGCTTCTATACTTGATAACAAATTATTGTTCAGTAAAGAGTTATTGCAAAAAGACTTTAGAGCCCTCTTGGCCCCTAATTTGAGGGGCCGGCCCCTTTTTCTTGATATCAAATGAAAGCCCGTGGAAATAGAAACAACTTTTGCATTACATGTTTTAACAAAATATTTACAGGTTTAAAAATATTTCAGAAAATGTGCAAAATTTTTGTAAAAAAAATTAGTGTCAATTTTCGACCTCAGGCGAGCTTCAGCGCCTTGCGTATTATCCATATTATAAAACAATGTGGTACATCTACAGACTTTCATCTACAATCCCTGAAAATTTCAACTTTCTATCGTGAATAGTTTCAGAGGAGTTGCGTGGACAAAATGACCCTTAAAATTTCATTAAATCGTCAATATCTTAAACCGGAAGTGACGTCATCAAAAAATGTAACTAAAAATATTCGTCCCCTACGATGCTGTATAAGTCCTGAAAATTTGGTGCAAATCGGATGAATAGTTTTCGAGAAATAAAGCTTTAAAGAAGGCAGAAAAAGAATATTAAGAATAATAATAATAATAGAAAGAAACAGTAGAATAACAAGAGGGTCTTCCGTTGGAAACGGAAGACCCTAATAATAAAAAAACAATAGAATAACAAGAGGGTCTTCCGTTGGAAACGGAAGGCCCTAAAAAACAATAGAATCACAAGAGGGTCTTCCGTTGGAAACGGAAGACCCCAAGAAACCGAAGAATAACAAGAGGGTCTTTCGTTGGAAACGGAAGACCCTAATAATATGTCAAAAGAAACCGAAGAATAACTAGACACGATCTCGTTGCGAGCAACGAGGAGGTCTTCCGTCCGATTTTAAGAAGGTGATATGACATCATCTACTTTGATTTTCGAGAAGAAAACATGATCTGTAAAAAGGAGTGGAGTACTTATGCTTTTTTGCATCGCTTTTTATAAGTTCTCTTACGTTTGACGAAATTTTGAAGGTTGCATATTGTTAAGAACATCATTTTTAGCATCTTTCCTTCTATACTGCATTTCAAAATAATTTTTCTTTCTGAGATAAAGGTGATCAAAACTTAAGACTTTTGACCCCTAAAAACCCCTAATTACGTAACACATGATAAAATCATCACATTGCTAGATTAAATCACTGTGAGATAAACATATTTGCTTCTATAACCATTCACAAAATATCTAGCCCTCTGGTCCCCTAATTGTAGGGGCCAGCCCCTTTTTCTTGATATCAGATGAAAGGTCATTTAATTCTAAACACATTTTGTTCAACAAGTGTTTAAAAAATCGTTACAGTTCTAGAGATATATGGGAAAAAGCATTTTAGGGGCCGACCCCTTATCTCCTTATAGGGGCCGTTTAACAACATTTTAAAGGTTGCATATTGTTAAGTACATCGTTTTGAGCATCTTTTCTTCTATACTGCATTTCAAAATATTTTTCTTTTCTGAGATATAGGTGATCAAAATTTTGGACTTTTGGCCCCTAAAAACCCTAATTATGTAACACATGATAAAATCATTACATTGCTTGGATAAATAACTGTGAGATAAACATATTTCCTTCTATAACCATTCACAAAATATCTATCAGTAAAGGGCTACAGATAAAAAACTTTAGAGCCCTCTTGTCCCCTAATTTTAGGAGCCAGCCCCTTTTCCTTGATATCAAATGAAAGGTCATTTAATTCTAAACACATTTTGTTCAACAAGTGTTGAGAAAATCGTTACCGTTCTTGAGATAAATGGGAAAAACATTTTAGGGGCCGGCCCCTTATGTCTTTATAGGGGCCGTTTAACGAAATTTTAAAGGTTGCATATTGTTAAGTACATCGTTTTGAGCATCTTTCCTTCTATACTGCATTTCAAAATTGTTTTCCTTTCTGAGATATGGGTGATCAAAAGTTTGGGCGTTTGGCCCCTAAAAACCCCTAATTATGTAACGCATGATAAAATTCTTACATTGCTTGGATAAATAACTGTGAGATAAACATATTTGCTTCTATAACCTTTCACAAAATATGTATCAGTAAAGGGCTGCAGATAAAAAAATTTAGAGCCCTCTAGTCCCCTAATTTTAGGGGCCAGCCCCTTTTTCTTGATATCAAATGAAAGGTCATTTAATTCTAAACACATTTTGTTCAACAAGTGTTTAGAAATTCGTTACCGTTCTTGAGATATCAGAGAAAGAAGGTTTTAGGGTCCGACCCCTTATCTCCTTATAGTGGCCGTTAAACGAAATTTTGATGGTTGCATACTGTTTAGTAGATCATTTTGAGCATCTTTTCTTCTATACTGCTTATCAAAATATTTTTCCTTTTTGAGATATAGGTGATCAATGTTTTGTACTTTTGGCCCCTAAAAACCCCTAATTACGTAACACATTAGAAAATCATTATATTGTAAGGCAACATAACTGTAAGATAAACATATTTGCTTATATAACCTATTACAAAATATCTCTCAGTTAAGGGCTATAGATGAAATACTTTAGAGCCCTCTAGAACCCTAATTTTAGGGGTCAGCCCCTTTTTCTTGATATCAAACGAAAGATCTTGTAAATTTAAACTTTTTTTGCATTACATGTTTTAACAAAATATTTTCCAGAAAAGAGATAAACAAAGAAAAGCACGAAAATTCACGACGCTTTTGTTATCTCAACATTCGAGCCCTACCGAGCTTTGGCGCATTTAAAGCTAGACATATAAAACAACAACCATGCAAAACTTCAATCTTTCCTCTACCAACCGTAGAAATTTGAGCTCAATATCTCTAATAGTTTAGGAGAACGACTGAAGACAAAATATACATATAAAAATTGGAAAAATCTCAATATCTCAAAAACGGATGTGACGTCATCAATGCAAAAAATTTGCTATCAGGTTCAGACCAATATATATCATATCTGAAAATTTGATGGAGATCGGCCGAGCCGTTTCTGAGAAATCGCGTGCACAAAAATCGGAAGAAAAAAAAAATAACTAGATGCGATCTCGTTGCGATCAACGAGTGGGTCTTCCGTCCGAATTTTGAATAAATGAGATAAAACTCATCGTTTTTACGATAAAATTGTGAGTCTACGCAAAAAAAACCAAAAAAAAATTTTGCGGCACTCGGGGCTTGAACCCGGGTCGACTGGGCACTGTCCACGACCATAACGACTGTGCTACTCAGGCTCTCGCTTCAGGACTTTGACGCTTAATATCTCGAGAATGCGTTGATCGATTTTAAAACCAATTACATGTTCTGAATCAGAAAAAAGGTCACTATCAACTGTAAAAAAATGAACGAAAAATATTAAAAAATAAAAAAGTAGAAAATTTAAAAATTTTCAAATTTGCTTCCGGTGACGACCGGAAGTGACGGCTGGCATTCTCTTGACCGAGGTGCTCCAGAAAATAGGTAGATCTATCATCTCTGAAAATTTCAGCCCTTTATCTTTAATCGTTTTTGAGAAACCTGACAGAAAAAATTGACTTTTTAAAATCGTAAACGGACGATAACTTCCGACCGGAAGTGTATTTTTAAAAATGGTTAAAAAACAATCAACTTCAGATAAAACTGCGTTGATTCTGAAAATTTGAATGAAATCGATCGAGCTATCTCCGAAAAATCGTCTGCACAAAATCGGTAAGAAAAAAAAAGAATAATAACTAGATACGATCTCGTTACGAGTAACGAGTAGGTCTTTCGTTCAATATCTTAAATGATGCGATAAAAATATTAATGAAATTTCACAATTCCCAATCAACCCCTTTCCTTTCAAGTAATGTATACGATTGTCAATATCCTGTACAATGCTTAACAAAGTGTTTTGCTTTTTCACATACAGCACATTAAGAATTTAAGATTTTAGTGCCTTAAAATCCCTAATTATGTCAGAAATGGGTGTGACAATGAGTTTTACAAACTGATTTTGTTACGATCAACAACTTTGCTTCTATAATGCATTACAAAATCTTTATCATTTTTAAGTTATCTGTAATATAGTTAACGAGTGTCTTGGCCCCTAATTAAAGGGCCCAGCCCCTTTTTCTTGAATTCATTCGAAAGGTCTCACGAATACTAACAATTTTTGTTCTTACACCTATCTTAAATTGTTGTTCCTTTTTGAGATACAAATGATTGAATATTTTAGGGGCCAGCCCTTTAGATCCTTCATGGGGACAAATATTAGTTTTTTGATTAGTGGAATCGATTTAAATTATCAATGGAAGCATTTCCTCTTCTACAATGCCTAACAAAATATGTTTCCTTCTCTAGATATATTGCGTCAAAGTTTAAGTACTTTGGCCCCTAAAAATCACTAATTACGTAATAAATGGGCGTGGCAATGATTTCTTCTGTTAGATATTGTTACGATCAACAACTTTGCTTCTATAATGCATTACAAAATCTTTATCGTTTTTAAGTTATTTGTAATACAGTTTACGAGTCTCTTGGCCCCTAATTTAAGGGGCCAGCCCCTTTTTCTTGATTTTATACGAAAGTTCTTATGAATACTTACATTTTTTGTTCTTACACATATCTAAAATTGTTGTTCATTTTTGAGATACAATTGATTAAATATTTTAGGCGCCAGCCCTCTAGATCCGTAATGGGGACATATATTGGTGTTTTGATTAGTGAAATAGATTAGAATCATCATTGTAAGCATTTTCTCTTCTACAATGCCTAACAAAATATGTTTCGTTTTCTTTATATATTGCGTCAAAGTTTAAGTACTTTGGCCCCTAAAAATCCCTAATTACGTAATAAATAGGCGTGGCAATGATTTTTTCTGTTAGATATTGTTACGATCAACAACTTTGCTTCTATAATGCATTACAAAATCTTTATCGTTTTTAAGTTATTTGTAGTACAGTTTACGAGTCTCTTGGTCCCTAATTTAAGGGGCCAGCCCCTTTTTCTTGATTTTATACGAAAGGTCTTATGAATACTTACATTTTTTGTTTTTACACCTATCTAAAATTGTTGTTCATTTTTGAGATACAAATGATTAAATATTTTAGGGGCCAGCCCTCTAGATCCTTAATGGGGACATACATTGGTGTTTTGATTAGTGGAATCGATTAGAATCATCAATGCAAGCATTTTCTCTTCTACAATGCCTAACAAAATATGTTTCCTTTTCCAGATATATTGCGTCAAAGTTTAAGTACTTTGGCCCCTAAAAATCCCTAATTACGTAATAAATAGGCGTGGCAATGATTTTTTCTGTTAGATATTGTTTCGATCAACAAATTTGCTTCTTTAATGCATAACAAAATCTTTATCGTTTTTTAGTTATATGTAATAGACTTTACGAGCCTATTGGCCCCTAATTTAAGAGGCCAGCCCCTTTTTCTAGATTTCGTTGAAAAGAACTTTTGATTCTCTACCACTTTTGTTATATATGTCTTAACAAAATTTCAACTGATAAAAAGATACAGATCAAAACGTATGAAAATTTTGAATAAAAATTCGTACCCAATTTTCGTGCCTAAGCGAGCTCAAAGAAATGGCGCCACTGGCGTAAAACAAAATAATAGTGCACAACTTCGGACTATAGATTACCTATCCTGAAAATTTCAAAGTCATATCTCTGATAGTTTCTGAGATCAGCTCTGCACAAAATAGGTCGTAAAAAACTACAAAATGGCCGATAAATCGGTACCGGAAGTGACGACAACAAAAATTACACAAACATATAAAATTCATATCATGACTCATCATCTGTGAAAAAATTGTTGAAATCGGCTGAATAGTTTTCGAGAAATCGCGTGCACTAAATTTGGAAAAAATAATAATAACTAGACACGATCTCGTTGCGAGCAACGAGGAGGTCTTCCGTCCGATTTTTAGAAGGTGATATGACGTCATCAACTTTAATTTTCGACAACAAAACATGATCTGGAAATAGGAGTTGAGTACTAATGCCTACCTGTAATGCTTTTTATAAGTTCTCTTACGTTCCTTTTTTTATATACTTGCATTTCTTCCAATTGAGATAGAAAAAATTAATCATTTTTACCTCTGGGCCCTAAAAACCCCAATTATTAGGTAAAGCATGAGAAAATCATTATATTGTTAGGATATATAAACGTATTATATCTAATTTTGCTTTTATAACCTATTACAAAACATCTCTTAGTTAATAACAATATATATAAAAGACTTTAGGTCCATCTTGATCTCTAATTTGAGAGGTCAGTCCTTTTGATATCAAATGAAAGGTCGTTTAATTTTAAACACATTTTGTTCAACAAGTGTTTAGAAATTCATTACCGTTCCTGAGATATATGGGAAAGATAGTTTTATGGGCTGATCCCTTATCTCCTTATAGGGGCCGTTTAACGACATTTTGAAAGATGAATATTGTTTAGTACATCATTTTGAGCATCTTTTATTCTATACTGCATTTTCAAAGATATTTCATTTCTGATATTTGGGTGATTAAAATGTTGGACATTTGACCTCTGAAAACATCTAATTACGTAACGCATGATAAAATCATTACATTGTTTGGATACATAACTGTAAGGTAACATGTCTGCTTTCATGACCTTTCATAAAATATATCTCAGTAAAGAGATATAGATAAAATACTTTAGAGCCCTCTGGTCCCTTAATTTGATAGGCAAACCCCCTCTTCTTGATATCAATTTAAGGTCAAATATCAAATGATATATGGTAGATCAAAATTTTGGACGTTAAAACCCCTAAGAAGCTAATACATGTGATACATGATAAATCAATAGATTCCTTGGATACATAACAGTTTAGTTCGACTTAAAATTTGAAATGTTGTTTACCTCACGTGATTTTGAATGATAAGAGTTGTGTTCAAGTTCTTTATTCCATGAGACAAATATTTTATAGGTTATACGTGTAAACATACATTTCAAATATAATAGGATAGCAATATACAAAGTGTACATTATCAATTTTGATTATTCACATTAATAGTTCGATGCATGTTGGCATAATATAGATATTTCCCAAAATTACAATGATTTTTAGTATTTGAGGAAGACAGTAACTGTATAACTTTATACACACTTGGTTTTCGGGAGTAGTATTTTTTAATATACTTTTCTCTTAAACTACAAAGTGATGGACAAAAATGTAAAAAATTGAAATTCATCTTCAATTCAAGTTACAAAAGTCACATTTTCGACAATCACGTGTTAAATAACATACCTCCCTGTTTCAATCTTTAAGTCATGTGAAGACAACCGTAATCGTGTAATTAATTTACGATATTTCACATGAATTGATTTCTTTAGATAAACTTGTAAACAAAAGTAATCAACAACAAGAGTTGTGAATGGAATTGGAGATCATTTGGAGAAATAAACAGGTATTGAAATATTTCATGCACAGGATCATGCACATGTGAAATAAAGTGTCTTACACATGTAAATCTTAATGTTAAAGCTGCTTGGTCCGATTTTCAATAAAATAATTGTACGCTTTTAACGATAGTGCTAAGTATGTGTGTAAAAATATACGTTGCAGTAGGTTTCCCGGTCAATTAAGCCATATTTCAATGAAAAAATAATATACATGTTGAAACTTGTTGAATCCGGATGTTGTGTATTCCCGCATGCTGTCCAATCCGGCGACATTATTCAGCCCCTAGATATTTTCATATCATTTTTGTTTAAAAAAGGTTGTGCAATCCGGACATTGTCTATTCTGTAAACCGGCCGCGATGAAAAAACCGGCTGCTTATAAATTAGTGAGAGTTATCTCCCGTAGTCCGGCTACTTATCGATTGGTCGGCCTTCTGCGAGGTAATTAATGCTCAATTATCGACCAGTTTTTCTGTCGTTGTTATTGATTTAAACAACTGTGAATATAGATCCAAACTAGCAACTCCTTTCAGTTTATACCGTTAAGTCTTGCTATAAATAAATACGCATTTTTTGCCAAAATAAGATAGTTAGATTAAAGGTCACCCCATTTTTTTTCAGGCCGTGATTCAGGAAACTGCGGGTGTACGTTTGGTATCCCTGTTGTATGGCTACATGTACAGAGCTGCTTATTATTCTGTCAAAATGCTCAATTTTTTTTTTGTAGGTGTTGTACTATACAGAACGTTTTTTACGCGATCGCGCCGATCGCTTCCTTTGGGTAAAACAGTCCTTATCAGACAGCAAATACATAATACAGACGTTTTATTAAATATTCTTTCGTAATCAGTAACAAAAAACAGAATTTAATGAATGAGAGAAAAAATTCAGCAATAAGTATGCTTTTTAATGAATCAGACCGCCATTGAGAAGGTGTGACCCTTATTCTTTTACGGCCTGAATGTAAATAAAATAACTTGTTTAAAAATGGTTTGTTTTATAGTGCCCGCACCAACCGCAAGCATATAACATTGTAGCACTTTAACTGCCTTATCTCGAACGCTTTTCATATATTATTCAACTTTTACTTAATACACTCGCTTAATTTTCATTCTCTCTCTCTCTCTCTCTCTCTCTCTCTCTCTCTCTCTCTCTTTCTCTCTCTCTCTCATAACTCAATAGAATTATCACAGATTAGAGATACTTAAGATCAATTCTATGTAAGAATCAAAATTCGGTGGCCACGCATAGTCACAGATTTTCTTCATACTCGACAATTTGATAGACTTTGGTGAGTAAAAAAACCTTACACCATTTATTTGTTGCTATGTGGTCCCGTTGCCATGGTAACCGAGGGTAAAGATGTAAAAATGGCATTTTAATGCTTATTTGAGAGCATATTGTGAGTAATGTGCACAACTTGGGGTTTTCAAAGTAGAATATATTATTTTAAAAAGTTGTCATTTTTCAAAAGAAAGAAAAAGATTCATGGAGAAACGCATATTTTTAGAGCGTTTCCATGGTTACTAAACAGAAATTTTAAAATCTGTTTTCTTTATTTAATTTGAATAAAAAGAGCAAATCTTGGATATTTTGGTAAACACTACTATGATTGTGCAATTAACAATTTAAATATGAAAATTGATAGCCGTTGCTATGGTAACAAGCTTAAAAATAAGGAAAATTATAATATTTTTAGGCTTCTTTGAATGGATATTATTCACTTATAATGAATAAATATATAAAATCAATTGGTGAGAAAAAATAAAGTATGTCCTAAACTTTAATGACACTTGAAAAAAATCTGACATTTTCTAAAAATAACTACCGTTGCTATGGGCTATTCAAAAAGTAAGAATTTCTGTGTGATTTTTTACGCAACTTAATTTTCCATAGCAACAACACTTCTCTGTTGCATAACAGAGCTTTTTGTGGTAAATAATAAAAATTTAGATATATTTTTACAAGTTCCTACTGAAACAATTGCAAAAAATTTCTAAAATCAGGAATTAAAGCAAATCAAAATCATCTTTAATTTCTTAGTTTTTCCTATTTTTTGGCCTTGTTGCCATAGCAACGGATGTCAATTTTCATAATAAAATATATATTGCATGGACATTTATAAGGATGTAAAAATTAAATAGTTTCCCATTTCGGCTTATTAAAGAACTGCAAAAAACTTATTTCAAAAATTTGTAACGGTTTCCATGGTTACATTTTAAAGGTATTGGTTTCTCCATCAATTTTCTGATATAATTAAAGAATTGAAAATAGGACAAAGGCTATTATATGTCTTTACTAGTTTACATTAGTGGGCAAAACCTTCTAATATGGCTTCAAAGTAGGTAAGTTTTGCTATTTTTCCATCTTTAGCCTCTGTTACCATGGCAACGGTTACCCCCAGCAACCAACTTTTAGTGGTTTTTTGTGTTTTACACCTAGGTGTGTCCATGTATAAAATATAAGGAAATTTGGTGACTATGCGTGGCCAGACCCTTATATAAATCTTTGATTCTTACATAGAATTGATCTGAAGATGTGTGTGTTGGGATAAAATCATGTTGTTAATATCGCCTATATTTTGTTGCATTGGGTAGTGTAATGCATTAAATTCTCACCAGCAAAATGTCAGAAATAGACACGAAAATGTGTTTACATTTCAACTCGTACGTACGACTGTAAAACGTTGTACATGTATTATATTTATTGATGGCAGTTTTTTAATTTTATATTACGCACTATGATTTAAATCAATGGTTTGATGCATCGTTTACCAATATAATTGAAAATGAAAATAATTTTACAAAGAATCAATGAGCATTCAAATGTTTGATAACGTATAAACATGAGAAGCATGTGTCCTATACTACAGCGAATCGGTTGTCCACTAGTGCGGCATCTCCTCGGTCCGTGTTACGAAATATACACTCAACGTGGTAAGTTGAAAATGTTTGCAGTTTGATAACTGAATTTATTTTTTAACATTAAAACTATTTTATGACAAAGACAATTAAGATCACCAAGAACAGTTTTTTTCAATGACAGTCATACTATATATATATATATATATATATATATATATATATATATATATATATATATATATATATATATATATATATATATTTTTTTTTTATTACGAGACCAAAACCGAATTCCTTCGCAAATGAAATCTTTTCTCATTTACTATTGCTACATAAATAAACCCATGTGTGCATTACAACATTGCGCAAATCTTGTGTATTGGATAACGGTAGACCGCTCGATAGTCCAGTCGCGACCTATTTCCTCGGCCGCGGGCAAGTGATCGGATACTATATCATTGTTTTCACACACAGCTCAGAATCCAGCTAGATTTTAACAGCGACTCAAATGCATTGCATAGAAGCAGTTCTTTTATCCATAATGTGTTTCACCAGAAAAGAATTAAACTGTTTAAACACTTTCCTCATGTAAGCTGGCACACTGTCTATGGTAGTAAGTTAAGGTAAAATCTTTTTTTATTTACTATTAAAATCGTTAAAATCGGAATTTTTGTGTTTGCAGCTAAATAAATAAACTAATTTGTGCATTACAGGAAAGCGCAAATCTTGTGTATTGGATAACGGTAGACCGCTCGCTAGTCCAGCTGCGACCTATTTTCTCGGCCGCGGGCAAGGGATCGGTTACGTAATTGTTCACATACATAGCTCAGAATCCAGTTAGTTTTAAATGCGACTCAAATGCATTGCATAGAAGCAGTTCTTTTATCCATAATGTGTTTTACTAGAACACAACTAAAATGTTTAAACACTTTCCGTATGTAAACTGGTACCCTTTATGTTAGTTATACAAATACCCAGTTTATTTGCCAAATAAAACACAAATACATGATAACAAGTCTAGCTTTTTACACTCATATAACCCAATACCCGAACAAAATGTTATTTTTACAACATTAATAAGATCATAATGAACAACTTTTGCAGCGACAGCCATATCGAAATCTTAACCGCTTTTGAGTTATAAAGTGAAAACTTTCAAGGGTTCTAGGTCCCTAATTTAAGGGGCCAGCCCCTTTTTCTTGATGTCAAACAAAAGATCCTGTAAAACAAAATTTTTATTGCTCAACATGTCTTAACAAAATATTTTCGAGAAAAGAGATACAAAAAGAAAACTAAGAAAAATCACAACATGTTTTATATCTCAATATTCGGGTCCAGGCGAGCTTCGGCGCCTTTTGTGCCAGACATAAATGATTCACTTTATGCAAAACTACAATCATTCGTCTACAATTCCTGAAAATTTGAATTCGATATCTTTTATCGTTTAGGAGGAGTTCGAGTGACAAGACGACCCCCTGAAAATCGCTAAAACGTCATTATCTCAAGAACGGAAATGACGTCATCAAAATAAAAAAATATATATTAAGTTCAGATCACTATCTATAAGATCTGAAAGTTTCATGAAAATCGGCCGAGCCATTTCCGAAAAATCGCGTGCACAAATTTTGTAAGAAAAAAAAAAATAATAATAATAGGGAAAAAGAAACCGAACGAAAACAATAAGGTCTTCCGTTGGAAAACGGAAGACCTTAATAATAACTAGATACGATCTCGTTACGAGTAACGAGTAGGTCTTCCGTTCAATATGTTAAACGGTACGATTAAAATATTAATGAAATTTCAGAATTCCAATCAACCCCTTTCCTTTCAAGTAATATATACGATTGTCAATATCCTCTACAATGCTTAACAAAGTGTTTTGCTTTTTCACGTACAGCACATTAAAGATTTAAAATTTTAGTGCCTTAAACTCCCTAATTATGTCATCAATGGGTGTGACAATGAGTTTAACAAACTGATATTGTTACAATCGATCAACAACTTTGCTTCTTTAATGCATTACAAAATCTTGATCATTTTTAAGTTATCTGTAATAGAGTTTACGAGTGTCTTGGCCCCTAATTTAAAGAGCCAGCCCCTTTTTCTTGAATTCATTCGAAAGGTCTCACGAATACTCACAATTTTTGTTCTTACACCTATCTTAAATTGTTGTTCATTTTTGAGATACAAATGATTGAATATTTTAGGGGCCAGCCCTCTAGATCCTTTATGGGGACAAATATTAGTTTTTTGATTAGTAGAATCGATTAGAATCATCAATGGAAACATTTTCTCTTCTACAATGCCTAACAAAATATGTTTTCTTCTCTAGATATATTGCGTCAAAGTTTAAGTACTTTGGCCCCTAAAATCCCTAATTACGTAATAAATTGGCGTAGCAATGATTTTTTCTGTTAGATATTGTTACGATCAACAACTTTGCTTTTATAATGCATTACAAAATCTTTATCGTTTTTAAGTTATTTGTAAAACAGTTTACGAGTCTATTGGCCCCTAATTTAAGGGGCCAGCCCCTTTTTCTTGATTTTATACGAAAGGTCTTATGAATACTTACATTTTTTGTTCTTACACCTATCTTAAATTGTTGTTCATTTTTGAGATACAAATGATTGAATATTTTAGGGGCCAGCCCTTTAGATCCTTAATAGGGACATACATTGGTGTTTTGATTAGTGGAATCAATTAGAATCAGCAATTTTCTCTTCTACAATGCCTAACAAAATATGTTTCCTTCTCTAGATATATTGCGTCAAAGTTTAAGTACTTTGGCCCCAAAAATCCCTAATTACGTAATAAATAGGCGTGGCAATGATTTTTCCTGTTCGATATTGTTACGATCAACAACTTTGCTTTTATAATGCATTACAAAATCTTTATCGTTTTTAAGTTATTTGTAAAACAGTTTACGAGTCTATTGGCCCCTAATTTAAGGGGCCAGCCCCTTTTTCTTGATTTTATACAAAAGGTCTTATGAATACTAACATTTTTTGTTCTTACACCTATCTTAAATTGTTGTTCATTTTTGAGATACAAACGATTGAATATTTTAGGGGCCAGCCCTTTAGATCCTTAATGGGGATAGACATTGGTAGTTTGATTAGTGGAATCGATTAGAATCATTAATACAGACATTTTCTTTTCTACAATGCTTAAGAAAATATGTCTCCTTCTCTAGATATATTCCGTCAGAGTTTAAGTACTTTGGCCCCTAAAAATCCCTAATTACGTAATAAATGGGCGTGTCAATGATTTTTCCTGATATACATTGTTACGATCAACAACTTTGCTTCTATAGTGCATTACAAAATCTTTATCGTTTTTAAGTTATTTGTAATAGACTTTACGAGTCTCTTGGCCCCTAATTTAAGGGGCCAGCCCCTTTTTCTTGATTTCGTTGAAAAGAACTTTGAATTCTCTACCACTTTTGTTATATATGTCATAACAAAATATCAACTGATAAAAAGATACTGATCAAAACGTATGAAAATTTTGAATGAAAATTCATACCCAATTTTCGTGCCTAAGCGAGCTCCAAGAAATGGCGCCACTGGCGTAAAACAAAATAATAGTGCACAACTTCAGGCTATAGACTACCTATCCTGAAAATTTCATAGTCATATCTCTAATAGTTTCTGAGGTCAGCTCTGCACAAAATAGGTCGTAAAAAACTACAAAATCGGCCGTAAATCCGGACCGGAAGTGACGACGACAAAAAATTCAAAAACATATAAAATTCAGATAATGTCCAATCATCTGTGAAAAAATTGTCGAGATCGGTTAAATAGTTTTCGAGAAATCGCGTGCACAAAATTTGGAAAAAAAAAATAATAATAAACAGTACGAAAACAATAAGGTCTTCCGTTGGAAACGGAAGACCTTAACTAGACTCTTGTTGCAAGAGCAACAAAAAGGTCTTCCGTTTTGATATACATGTATCAATTTAACTGTAAGATATTGCTTCTCTCATATAGAAAAAAATAATTGATATGATAATATTTGTGAATGAAATATTCAGTACTTACTTCCATGTAAAACAATGAAAATGAAAAAGAAATCAATTTTTGAAGTACTTTCTGTGACGACAGGAAGTAACGCCGAACCAAACCAAACATGTTGAACATTTGTACAATCATAAGTCAATCATTCCTAAAAGTTTGGTTGTTCACGTCTCTGCATAATCTGAGGTCTCGTTGAAACAATATTTTTTTCTCGGGACCGAAAATGGATGATCGGAAGTGATTAATAAAAACAAAAGCTGGTATTTGTCGTACATTTGCCTAGCGTACATCACTGTTTATCAGGCTAGATGAAACACCCAAGAAAGTCAGTTAGACTTTTTTTTTGAGAACCGGAAGAGACGATTGACAAAATAAAACCCGTAAGACATATCTTCAATCAAATGTCAATCATTCGTTAAAGCTTTGTGTCTCAATCACTCACAGTGACTACAATCTCGCAGAGATCAAATTGGATAAAAGCTACCTAGAGATATTTGAGATATTTCATCGGAAGTAAAATTTATTTGCTTATTTAACATCGTATTGAAGACATATCTAAGATTTTGTACTGAGTATTTATATCATGTAAAATAAATAAAATAATTTAAAAAAATAATTTTTGAAGTGCTTCCGGTGACGACCGGAAGTTACGATGAATCAAACAAAATAGTGTAAACACATATTCATACATAGGTCTATCATCCCACAAAGTTTGATTGTTCAAGTCATTACCTTTTTTGAGATCTCGAGGAATCAAGGCTTTTAATCTCGGGACAGGAAACGGACAAACAGAAATGTTCAATGAAAATGAAAGTTAGTATTTTTTAAACTTTAAAAACAGGACTTTATTGCCTACCAATTTATAAAAAATTGTCAAAGAAAAACAGTTAAACTCATAAACAACCTAATTAGTTTAAACTCTATTGGTGTGGACCGGAAGTGACGGTTGACAAAATGAAAACAATTTAACACATCTTCTATCAAATGTCTATCATCCATGTAAGTTTCGTGTCTTGGTCACTTAAAGTCTCAGAGATCTCGTTGTTACAACATTTGTTTTAAAAAAAAACTACCTGAGATATTTGAGATATCTCACCGGAAGTAATTGTTTTTTGTTCATTTATCATCGGATAGATGATATATGTAAGCGTTTATACTTATATTTTTATTCTGTGGGAAATAAATTAAATGCGTAAAAAAATAATTTTTGAAGTGCTTCCGGTGCCGACCGGAAGTTACGCCGACCAAAACAAAATTGTGTATACTTGTCTACATGCATTGGTCTATCATTCCACAAAGTTTGGTTGTTCAAGTCATTACCATATTTGAGATCTTGAGGAGTCAAGGTTTTTTGTCTCGGGACAGGAAGCGGACAAACGGAAATGTTCAATGAAAATAAAAGTTAGACTTTCTTTAACACTAGACAATGTGACTTAATTGCCTAACATTTTATCTGAGAATATTGAAGAAAAACAGTTAAACATATAACCAGCTTGATTTCTTTAAACTCTTCCGGTGTGGACCGGAAGTGACGGTTGACAAAATGAAAACTGTTAAACACATCTTCTATCAAATATCTATCATTCATGTAAGTTTCATGTCTTAGTCACTTACAGTTTCTGAGATCTCGTTGTTACAACATTTGTTTAAAAAAGACAACCTGAGATATCTGAGATATCTCACCGGAAGTAGATTTTTTTGGTTTTTTTATCATCGGATAGATGATATATGTAAGCATTTATACTTATACTTCAAGTCTGTGTTAAATAAATTAAATGCGTAAAAAAAAATAATTTTGAAATGCTTCCGGTGACGACCGGAAGTTACGACGAACAAAACAAAATAGTTTAAACACATCTACACATATAGGTCTATTATCCCACAAAGTTTGGAAGCTTAAGTCATTTTCGTTTCTGAGATCACGATGTCACTAGCTTTTTGTCGCGGGACAGGAAACGGACGAACGGAAGTGAATTTAGAAAAACTGAAATTAGAAATCTCTAGATATTTTTATTTTCAATCATCCCTGAAAATTTAAGGAAAATCCATCCAGAAATCTCTGAGAAATTCACTAAACAAAAAGGGGAAAAAAAAAAAAATAATAATAATAACTAGACTCTTGTTGCTATAGCAACAAAAAGGTCTTCCGTTCTCGTATAAATGTATTATTGTGTAAAACGAAACAAAAAAAACCCACCAAACTTCTTTCAAATATTTATCATCTATGTAAATTGTGTGCTTTCATAACTTACAGTTTCTAAGATCTGCTTAATAAGATGAACTACTTGAGATATTTGATATATCTCGCCGGAAGTAGATCTTTTTTGTTTATTTCACATCGCATAAATGACTTATGTAAGCATTTATACCTAAATAAATATTCTTTGTTAAATAAAAAATAAAGTTAAAAAAAAAAAAATTAAAGTGCTTCCGGTGCCGACCGGAAGTTACGCCGACAAAAACAAAATTGTGTATACTTGTCTACATACAAAGGTCTATCATCCCACAAAGTTTAGATGTTCAAGTCATTACCGTATTTGAGATTTTGAAGAGTCAAGGTATTTTGCTTCGGGACAGGAAACGGACAAACGGAAGTATTCAATGAAATTAAAAGTTAGATTTTTATAAACACTAGACAATGTCTTTTTATTGCCTAACATTTTATCTAAAAATATTGAAGAAAAACAGTAAAACTTAAAAACAGCTTGATTTTTTTCAACTCTTCCGGTGTGGACCGGAAGTGACGGTTGACAAAATGAAAACTATTAAACACATCCTCTATCAAATGTCTATCATCCATGTAAGTTTCATGTCTTAGTCACTTACAGTTTCTGAGATCTCGTTGTTACAACATTTGTTTAAAAAAGACAACCTGAGATATTTGAGATATCTCACCGGAAGTAGAATTTTTTTTTTTACTTATCATCGAATAGATGATATATGTAAGCATTTATACTTATATTTCAATTCTATGAGAAAAAAGTTAAATGCGTAAAAAAAAGTAATTTTTGAAGTGCTTCCGGTGACGACCGGAAGTTACGCCGAACAAAACAAAAAAGTGTAAACACATCTACATATATAGGTCTATCATCCTGCAAAGTTTGATTGTTCAAGTCATTACCATATTTAAGATCTCGAGGAGTCAAATTTTTTGCTTTGGGACAGGAAACGGACAAAGGGAAGTATTCAGTGAAAATTTAAAGTTAGTAGTTCTTATGCATTTGACAACTGGGTTTTATTGCCTATCAATTTCTCTAAAATTGGAAAAGAAAAACAGTTAAACTTATATACAGCTTGATTTGTTTCCACTCTTCTGGTGTGGACCGGAAGTGACGGCCGAGAAAATAAAAGCAGTTAAACACATCTTCATTCAAATGTCTATCATCCATAAAAGTTTCGTGTCTTCATCACTTACAGTTTTTGAGATCTCGCGGGTACAAAATTTATTTTTAAAAAGCTACCTGAGATATTTGAGATGTCTCACCGGAAGTGGAATTTTTCTGTTGATTGAACATCGCCTTGATGACATATATAAAGATTTATACTTATATATTCATTCTATGTAAAATAAATTAAATACGTAAAAAAACTATTTTTTGAAGTGCTTCCGGTGACGACCGGAAGTTACGACGAACAAAACAAAATAGTTTAAACACATCTACAGCTTTAGGTCTATCATCCTACAAAGTCTGAATGCTCAAGTCTTTATCGTTTCTGAGATCTCGATGTGACAAGCTTTTTGTCACGGGACAGGAAACGGACGACAGGAAGTGAATTTTGAAAAAATAAAAAAAACGCCTCGAGATATTATCATTACCTATCATTCCTCAAAATTTCAAGAAAATCTGTCAATGCATCTCTGAGAAATCTTGTGGCCAAAAAGTGGGAAAAAAATAATAATAATAATAATAATAACTAGACTCTTGTTGCTATAGCAACAAAAAGGTCTTCCGTTCCTTATGTATTAATTTAACAAAAAAATCCTTTCTCTTGTTAAACGAAAATGTATATAATTTATACTGTGATGGAATTTCTCAGTAATTACTTGTATGTAAAACAAAACAAAAAGAAAAAAAGACAATTTTTGAGTACTTTCTGTGACGACCGGAAATTACGCCGGATTAGACAGAACATTGTAAACATATCTTCATACATTTTTCTGTCTTTTCTCAAAGTTTGGATGTTCAAGTTTTATTAGTTAGAAGACTTCGCTGAGAAAAGGTTTTTGTCTCAGGACCGGAAACGGACAAACGGAAGTGATGAAGGAAATTAAAAGTAGATATGTTTAGTACATTTACCTATGGTACGTTACTGTTCATCACACTGAGAAAATTGTTTTAAAAAATTCTAAACTTTTAAAAAAAACTTCATTTTGCTTGAACGCTTCGAGTGAGAACCGGAAGTGACGGATGACCAAATGAAACCCATGAAACACATGTTCAATCAAATGTCTATCATCTATATAAGTTTTGTATCTTGGTCTCTTACAGTTACTGAGATCTCCGGGTACAACATTTTTATAAAAGAAAGCTACTTGAGATATTTGAGATGTCTCACCGGAAGTAGAAATTTTTTGTTTATTTATCCATGTGTAGATGAACTTTTTTATTTCTATTGCTATAATGTTACTTCCATGCTAAACAACCAAAATATTTTTAAATAATCAAATTTTGGTGTACTTCCTGTGACGACCGGAAGTTACGCCGGATAAAACAAAATATTGTAAACACATGTTCATACATAGGTCTATCATCTCACAAAGTTTGGTTGTTCAAGTCGTTACCTTTTTTGAAATCTCGTCGAAATAAGTTTTTCTGTCTCGGGACAGGAAACGGACAAACGGAAGTGCTAAATGAAAAATTAATTTATTATTTCTTGTATACTTGCCAATTGCACATTATTGTTCATCGAACCAACTAAAACTATCAAAGGAAAACAGTTAAACTGATAAAGAGCTTTATTTGTTTGAACATCTCCGGTGTGGACCGGAAGTGACGGTCGACAAAATAAAACCAGTTAAACATATCTTCAATGAAATGTCTACCATCCATAAAAATTTCGTGTCTTCATCACTTATAGTTTTTGACATCTCGCGGGAACAAAATTTGTTATAAAAAAGTTACTTGAGATAATTGAGATATCTCACCGGAAGTAGAATGTTTTTGTTTAAATATCATCGCTTAGATGACACATGCAAGGATTTATACTATCAGATTCATTTTATGTAAAAAAAGTTTAATACATAAATAAAATAATTTTTAAAGTACTTCCGGTGACGACCGGAAGTTACGACGAACAAAACAAAATAGTTTAAACACATCTACAGATATAGGTTTATCATTCAACAAAGATTGGATGTTCAAGTGTTTGCCGATTCTGAGATCTTGAGGGAACAAGGTTTTTTGACGCGGGACAGGAAACGGACGAACGGAAATGAATTTTGAAAAAATGAAAAAAACGCCTCGAGATATTATCATTCTCTATCATCCCTGAAAAATTCAGGGAAATCCATAAAGCCATCTCTGAGAAATTCTACCGACAAAAAAGGAGAAAAAAAAAATAATAAGAAAGAAAGAAAAAACACTACAATCACTATAAGGTCTTCCGTTGGAAACGGAAGACCTTAATAATAACTAGAGTCTTGTTGCTATAGCAACAAAAAGGTCTTCCGTTCCTCATGTATAAGTTTGTAAAAATGCGTTTCTCTTATAAACAAAAAAGGGGGATTTAATCGATATTGTGATGGAATATTTCTGTAACTTTTCCTATGTGAAACAAAACAAAACGAGAAAGTCATTTTTGATATTTGCTCTGACGACCGGAAGTTACGCCGGATCAAACGGAACATGGTAAACATGTCTTCATACATTGTTCTATTTTTCCTCAAAGTGTGGATGCTTAAGCTTTTGTCAGTTATGAGATCTCGTTGAGAAAAGGTTTATTGTCTCGGGACAGGAAACGGACGAACAGAAATGCTTAATGAACAAAAATGTTAATGTATCTTAAACATTTTCCTCTCGTGCATTATCGTTTATCAAGCTTGCTGAAACAGTGTAAAAAAAAACCAGTTAAACTTATCAACAATGTCATTTGTTTGAACCCTTCCGGTGAGGACCGGAAGTGACGGTTGACAAAATGAAACACGTTAAACACATCATCTATTAATGTCTATCACCTACGTAAGTTTGGTGTTTTGATCACTTACAGTTTCTGACTAACGGCGGGTACACAATTTAGTATAAAAAGCTACTTGAGATATTTGATATATCTCACCGGAAATGGATCTGTTTTTGTTTATTTAACATCGCATAAACGACTTATGAAAAGATCCATACTAAAATAATCATTCTATGTAAAATAACTTAAAAGGTAAAAAAAATAAATTTTGAAGTGCTTCCGGTGACGACCGGAAGTTACGCCGAACAAAACAAAATAGTGTAAACACATCTACATATATAGGTCTATCATCCTGCAAAGTTTGATTGTTCAAGTCAATACCATATTTGAGATCTCGAGGAGTCAAGTTTTTTGTTTTGGGACAGGAAACAGACAAACGGAAGTACTCAGTGAAAATTGAAAGTTAGTAGTTCTTATACAATTGACAACAGGACTTTATTGACTATTAATTTATCTAAAATTGGCAAAGAAAATCAGTTAAACTAATAAACAGCTTGATTTGTTTGAACTCTTCCCGTGTGGACCGGAAGTGACGGCCGACAAAATAAAAGCAGTTAAACACATCTTCAGTCAAATGTCTATCATCCATGAAAGTTTCGTGCCTTGATCACTTATACTTTTTGAGATCTCGCGGTTACAAAATTTACTTTTAAAAAGCTACCTGAGATATTTGAGATATCTCACCGGAAGTGGAATTTTTCTGTTGAATGAACATCGCTTAGATGACATATATAAAGATTTATACTTATATATTCATTCTATGTTAAATAAATTAAATACGTAAAAAAAATAATTTTTGAAGTGCTTCCGGTGACGACCGGAAGTTATGACGAACAAAACAAAAAAGTTTAAACACATCTACACATATAGGTCTATCATGCCACAAAGTTTGGAAGATTAAGTCATTTTCATTTCTGAGATCTCGATGTGACAAGCTTTTTGTCGCGGGACAGGAAACGGACGAACGGAAGTGAATTTAGAAAAACTGAAATTAGAAATCTCTAGATATTTTTATTTTCAATCATCCCTGAAAATTTAAGGAAAATCCATTTAGAAATCTCTGAGAAATTCACTAAACAAAAAGGGGAAAAAAATAATAATAATAATAACTAGACTCTTGTTGCTATAGCAACAAAAAGGTCTTCCGTTCTTATAAACGTGTATCAATCTTTTAAAAATCAATGCTTCTGCTAAGTAGAAAATATATTCCATATAATATTTACTTTAAAGAAAACTCTCAGAACTTACAATATGTTAAACATAGAAAATGAAGAAAAAAACCCTTTTTAAAAGTATTTTCTGACAACCGAAAGTTACGTTGATTCAAGCAAAACATGTTTTACATATCTACATACATACGTATATCATCCCACAAAGTTTGGCTGTTCTAGTCTTTACCGTATTTGAGACATCATGGATACAACGTTTTTTGTCTCGGGACAGGAAACGGACGACAGGAAGTGATCAATGAAACTAAAGTTAGTATTTCTCGAGCATTTGCCTATCAAACATTATTGTTTATCATGCTAACTAAAACTGTTCAAGAAAAATGTTAAACTTATAAACAACGTGATTTGTTTGAACCCTTTCAGTGAGGACCGGAAGTGACGGTTGATAAAATGAAAAACGTAAAACACATCTTCTATCAATTGACTATCATTCATGAAAGTTTCGTGTCTTCTGTTTCTGGGATCTGGCGGGTACAAAATTTGGTTTAAAAAAGCTTGCGATATTTGAGATATCTCACCGGAAGTAGAATGTTTTTGTTAAAAATCGCATAGATGACTTATGTAAGAATAAATACTATTATATTCATTCTATGTAAAACAACTAAAAAAAAAGGTAATAAAAAATTTGAAGTGCTTCCGGTGACGACCGGAAGTTTCGCCGAACAAAACAAACTAGTTTCAACACATCTATATACATGGGTCTATCATCCCGCAAAGTTTAGTTGTTCAAGTGGTTACCATTTTTGAGATCTCATGTAGTCATTACTTTTTGTCTCGGAACAGGAAACGGACAAATGCAAGTGCTCAATGAAAAGAAAAGTTACTATTTTTTTAACATTAGACAAAACTTCTTTATTGCTTATCAATTTAACTAAAACTATCAAAGAAAAACAGTTTAACTTATAAACAACTTGTTTGTTTGAACTCTTCCGGTGTGGACCGGAAGTGACGGTCGACAAAATAAAAGAGATTAATCCCAACTTCTATCAAATGTCTATCATCCATGTAAGTTTCCTGTCTTGATCACTTACAGTTTCTGAGATCTCGCGGGTACAAAATTTGTTTTAAAAAAGCTACCAGAGATATTTGAGATATCTCACCGGAAGCAGAATTATTTTCTTTATTTAACATCGGATATATGACATATGTAAGGATTTATACTTATATTTCAATTCTATGTTTAAAAAAAAATTAAATGCGTAAAAAAAATAATATTTGAAGTGCTTCCGGTGACGACCGGAAGTTACGCCGAACAAAACAAAATAGTGTTAACACATCTACAGATATAGGTCTATCATCCTGAAAAGTTTGATTGTCCACGTCATTACCATATTTGAGATCTCGAGGACTCAAGTTTTTTGTTTTGGGACAGGAAACGGACAAACGGAAGTAGGCAGTGAAAATTGAAAGTTAGTAGTTCTTATGCATTTGACAACAGGACTTTATTGCTTATCAACTTATCAAAAACTATCAAAGAAAAACAGTTAAACTTATAAACAACTTGATTTGTTTGAACTCTTCCGGTGTGGACCGGAAGTGAAGGCCGACAAAATAAAAGCAGTTAAACACATCTTCAGTCTAATGTCTATCATCCATTAAAGTTTCGTGTTTTGATCACTGATACTTTTTGAGATCTAGCAGGTACAAAATTTATTTTTAGAAAGCTACCTGAGATAATTGAGATATCTCACCGGAAGTGGAATTTTTCTGTTGATTGAACATCGTTTAGATGACATAAATAAAGATTTATACTTAAATATTCATTCTATGTAAATTAAATTCAATACGTAAAAAAAAATATTTTTGAAGCACTTCCGGCGACGACCGGAAGTTACGACGAACAAAACAAAATAGTTTAAACACATCTACAGCTATAGGTCTATCATCCTACGAAGTCTGAATGCTTAAGTCTTTTTTGTTTCTGAGATCTCGATGTGACAAGCTTTTTGTCATGGGACAGGAAACGGACGACAGGAAGTGAATTTTGAAAAAATGAAAAAAACGCCTCGAGGTATTATCATTTTCTATCATTCCTGAAAATTTCAAGAAAATCTGTCAAGGCATCTGTGAGAAATCTTGTGGCCAAAAAGTGGGAAAAAAATAATAATAATAATAATAATAATAATAATAATAAAACATTACAATCACTATAAGGTCTTCCGTTGGAAACGGAAGACCTTAATAAAAAGAAACATTACAATCACTATAAGGTCTTCCGTTGGAAACGGAAGACCTTAACTAGACTCTTGTTGCAAAAGCAACAAAAAGGTCTTCCGTTTTGATATACATGTATCAATTTAACTGTAAGATATTGCTTCTCTCATATAGAAAAAATAATGGATGTGATAATATTTGTGAATGAAATATTCAGTACTTACTTCCATGTAAAACAATGAAAATGAAAAAGAAATCAATTTTTCAAGTACTTTCTGTGACGACAGGAAGTAACGACGAACCAAACCAACCATGTTGAACATTTGTACAGTCATAAGTCAATCATTCCTAAAAGTTTGGTTGTTCACGTCTCTGTATAATCTGAGGTCTCGTTGAAACAATATTTTTTTCTCGGGACCGAAAATGGATGATCGGAAGTGATTAATAAAAACAAAAGCTGGTATTTGTCGTACATTTGCCTAGCGTACATCACTGTTTATCAGGCTAGATGAAACACCCAAGAAAGTCAGTTAGACTTTTTTAAAACTTGATTTGTTTGAACCCTTCCCGTGAGAACCGGAAGAGACGATTGACAAATAAAACCCGTAAGACATATCTTCAATCAAATGTCAATCATTCGTTAAAGCTTTGTGTCTCAATCACTCACAGTGACTACAATCTCGCAGAGATCAAATTGGATAAAAGCTACCTAGAGATAATTGAGATATTTCACCGGAAGTAAAATTTATTTGCTTATTTAACATCGTATTGAAGATATATCTAAGATTTTATACTGAGTATTTATATCATGTAAAATAAAGTAAATAATTTTAAAAAATAATTTTTGAAGTGCTTCCGGTGACGACCGGAAGTTACGACGAATCAAACAAAATAGTGTAAACACATATTCATACATAAGTCTATCATCCCACAAAGTTTGATTGTTCAAGTCATTACCTTTTTTGAGATCTCGAGGAATCAAGGCTTTTAATCTCGAGACAGGAAACGGACGAACAGAAGTGTTCAACGAAAATGAAAGTTAGTATTTTTTAAACTTAAAAAACAGGACTTTATTGCCTACCAATTTATAAAAAATTGTCCAAGAAAAACAGTTAAACTCATAAACAACCTAATTAGTTTAAACTCTATTGGTGTGGACCGGAAGTGACGGTTGACAAAATGAAAACAATTTAACACATCTTCTATCAAATGTCTATCATCCATGTAAGTTTCGTGTCTTGGTCACTTAAAGTCTCGGAGATCTCGTTGTTACAACATTTGTTTTAAAACAAACTACCTGAGATATTTGAGATATCTCACCGGAAGTAATTTTTTTTTGTTCATTTATCATCGGATAGATGATATATGTAAGCGTTTATACTTATATTTCAATTCTGTGGGAAATAAATTAAATGCGTAAAAAAATAATTTTTGAAGTGTTTCCGGTGCCGACCGGAAGTTACGCCGACCAAAACAAAATTGTGTATACTTGTCTACATACATTGGTCTATCATTCCACAAAGTTTGGTTGTTCAAGTCATTACCGTATTTGAGATCTTGAGGAGTCGAGGTTTTTTGTCTCGGGACAGGAAGCGGACAAACGGAAATGTTCAATGAAAATAAAAGTTAGACTTTCTTTAACACTAGACAATGTGACTTAATTGCCTAACATTTTATCTAAAAATATTGAAGAAAAACAGTTAAACATATAACCAGCTTGATTTCTTTAAACTCTTCCGGTGTGGACCGGAAGTGACGGTTGATAAAATGAAAACTGTTAAACACATCTTCTATCAAATATCTATCATTCATGTAAGTTTCATGTCTTAGTCACTTACAGTTTCTGAGATCTCGTTGTTACAACATTTGTTTAAAAAAGACAACCTGAGATATCTGAGATATCTCACCGGAAGTAGAAAATTTTTGTTTAATTATCATCGAGTAGATGATATATGTAAACATTGATACTTATATTTCAATTCTGTTTTAAATAAATTAAATGCGTAAAAAAAATAATTTTGAAATGCTTCCGGTGACGACCGGAAGTTACGACGAACAAAACAAAATAGTTTAAACACATCTACACATATTGGTCTATCATCCCACAAAGTTTGGAAGCTTAAGTCATTTTCGTTTCTGAGATCACGATGTCACTAGCTTTTTGTCGCGGGACAGGAAACGGACGAACGGAAGTGAATTTAGAAAAACTGAAATTAGAAATCTCTAGATATTTTTATTTTCAATCATCCCTGAAAATTTAAGGAAAATCCATCCAGAAATCTCTGAGAAATTCACTAAACAAAAAGGGGAAAAAAAAAAAAAAATAATAATAATAATAATAAAAAGAAACATTACAATCACTATAAGGTCTTCCGTTGGAAACGGAAGACCTTAACTAGACTCTTGTTGCTATAGCAACAAAAAGGTCTTCCGTTCTCGTATAAATGTATTATTGTGTAAAACGAAACAAAAAAAACCCACCAAACTTCTTTCAAATATTTATCATCTAAGTAAATTGTGTGCTTTCATCACTTACAGTTTCTAAGATCTGCTTAATAAGATGAACTACTTGAGATATTTGATATATCTCGCCGGAAGTAGATCTTTTTTGTTTATTTCACATCGCATAAATGACTTATGTAAGCATTTATACCTAAATAAATATTCTTTGTTAAATAAAATATAAAGTTAAAAAAAAAAAAATTAAAGTGCTTCCGGTGCCGACCGGAAGTTACGCCGACAAAAACAAAATTGTGTATACTTGTCTACATACAAAGGTCTATCATCCCACAAAGTTTAGTTGTTCAAGTCATTACCGTATTTGAGATTTTGAAGAGTCAATGTATTTTGCTTCGGGACAGGAAACGGACAAACGGAAGTATTCAATGAAAATAAAAGTTAGATTTTTATAAACACTAGACAACGTCACTTTATTGCCTAACATTTTATCTAAAAATATTGAAGAAAAACAGTAAAACTTAAAAACAGCTTGATTTTTTTTAACTCTTCCGGTGGGGACCGGAAGTGACGGTTGACAAAATGAAAACTATTAAACACATCTTCTATCTAATGTCTATCATCCATGTAAGTTTCATGCCTTAGTCACTTACAGTTTCTGAGATCTCGTTGTTACAACATTTGTTTAAAAAAGACAACCTGAGATATTTGAGATATCTCACCGGAAGTAGAATTTTTTTGTTTACTTATCATCGAATAGATGATATATGTAAGCATTTATACTTATATATTCATTCTATGTAAATTAAATTCAATACGTAAAAAAAAATATTTTTGAAGCACTTCCGGTGACGACCGGAAGTTACGACGAACAAAACAAAATAGTTTAAACACATCTACAGCTATAGGTCTATCATCCTGCAAAGTTTGAATGCTTTTAAAGTCTTTATCGTTTCTGAGATCTCGATGTGACAAGCTTTTTGTCACGGGACAGGAAACGGACGACAGGAAGTGAATTTTGAAAAAATGAAAAAAAACGCCCCGAGGTATTATCATTTTCTATCGTTCCTGAAAATTTCAAGAAAATCTGTCAAGGCATCTCTGAGAAATCTTGTGGCCAAAAAGTGGGAAAAAAATAATAATAATAACTAGACTCTTGTTGCAAGAGCAACAAAAAGGTCTTCCGTTTTGATATACATGTATCAATTTAACTGTAAGATATTGCTTCTCCGTGAGAACCGGAAGAGACGATTGACAAAATAAAACCCGTAAGACATATCTTCAATCAAATGTCAATCATTCATTAAAGCTTTGTGTCTCAATCACTCACAGTGACTACAATCTCGCAGAGATCAAATTGGATAAAAGCTACCTAGAGATATTTGAGATATTTCACCGGAAGTAAAATTTATTTGCTTATTTAACATCGTATTGAAGACATATCTAAGATTTTATAGTGAGTATTTATATCATGTAAAATAAATAAAATAATTAAAAAAAATAATTTTTGAAGTGCTTCCGGTGACGACCGGAAGTTACGACGAATCAAACAAAATAGTGTAAACACATATTCATACCTAGGTCTATCATCCCACAAAGTTTGATTCTTCAAGTCATTACCTTTATGAGATCTCGAGGAATCAAGGCTTTTAATCTCGGGACAGGAAACGGACAAACAGAAGTGTTCAGTGAAAATGAAAGTTAGTATTTTTTAAACTTAAAAAACAGGACTTTATTGCCTACCAATTTATAAAAAATTGTCAAAGAAAAACAGTTAAACATATAAACAATCTAATTAGTTTAAACTCTATTGGTGTGGACCGGAAGTGACGGTTGACAAAATAAAAACAATTTAACACATCTTCTATCAAATGTCTATCATCCATGTAAGTTTCGTGTCTTGGTCACTTAAAGTCTCTGAGATCTCGTTGTTACAACATTTGTTTTAAAAAAAACTACCTGAGATATTTGAGATATCTCACCGGAAGTAATTTTTTTTGGTTTATTTATCATCGGATAGATGATATATGTAAGCGTTTATACTTATATTTCAATTCTGCGGGAAATAAATTAAATGCGTAAAAAATAATTTTTGAAGTGCTTCCGGTGCCGACCGGAAGTTACGCCGACCAAAACAAAATTGTGTATACTTGTCTACATACATTGGTCTATCATTCCACAAAGTTTGGTTGTTCAAGTCATTACCGTATTTGAGATCTTGAGGAGTCAAGGTTTTTTGTCTCGGGACAGGAAGCGGACAAACGGAAATGTTCAATGAAAATAAAAGTTAGACTTTCTTTAACACTTGACAATGTGACTTAATTGCCTAACCTCTAATTTCAAAATATTGAAGAAAAACAGTGAAACATATAACCAGCTTGATTTCTTTAAACTCTTCCAGTGTGGACCGGAAGTGACGGTTGACAAAATGAAAACTGTTAAACACATCTTCTATCAAATATCTATCATTCATGTAAGTTTCATGTCTTAGTCACTTACAGTTTCTGAGATCTCGTTGTTACAACATTTGTTTAAAAAAGACAACCTGAGATATCTGAGATATCTCACCGGAAGTAGAATTTTTTTGTTTTTTTATCATCGGATAGATGATATATGTAAGCATTTATACTTATACTTCAATTCTGTGTTAAATAAATCAAATGCGTAAAAAAATAATTTTGAAATGCTTCCGGTGACGACCGGAAGTTACGACGAACAAAACAAAATAGTTTAAACACATCTACACATATAGGTCTATCATCCCACAAAGTTTGAAAGCTTAAGTCATTTTCGTTTCTGAGATCACGATGTCACTAGCTTTTTGTCGCGGGACAGGAAACGGACGAACGGAAGTGAATTTAGAAAAACTGAAATTAGAAATCTCTAGATATTTCTATTTTCAATCATCCCTGAAAATTTAAGGAAAATCCATCCAGAAATCTCTGAGAAATTCACTAAACAAAAAGGGGAAAAAAATAATAATAATAACTAGACTCTTGTTGCTATAGCAACAAAAAGGTCTTCCGTTCTCATTAAGGTCTTCCGTTTCCAACGGAAGACCTTATAGTGATTGTAATGTTTTTAAGGTCTTCCGTTTCCAACGGAAGACCTTATAGTGATTGTAAGGTTTTTTCTTTCTTTCTTATTATTATTTTTTTCCCCTTTTTTGTCGGCAGAATTTCTCAGAGATGAGTGGATAGATTTTCCTGAATTTTTTAGGAATGATAGATATTGATAATATCTCGAGGCGTTTTTTTCATTTTTTCAAAATTCATTTCCGGTCGTCCGTTTCCTGTCCCGCGACAAAGAAGCTTGTCACCTCGAGATCTCAAAAACGACAAGGACTTTAAAATTTAAACTTTGTGGGATGATAGACCTGTATATGTAGATGTGTTTAAACTATTTTGTTTTGTTTGTCGTAACTTCCGGTCGTCACCGGAAGCACTTCAAAAATATTTTTTTTTACGCATTGAATTTAATTTACATAAAATGGATATATAAGTATAAATCTTTATTTATGTCATCTAAGCGATGTTCATTCAACAAAAAATTTCCACTTCCGGTGAGATATCTCAAATATCTCAGGTAGCTTTTTAAAAATAAATTTTGTACCCGCGAGATCTCAAAAAGTATAAGTGATCAAGACACGAAACTTTCATGGATGATAGACATTTGACTGAAGATGTGTTTAACTGCCTTCATTTTGTTGGCCGTTACTTCCGGTCCACACCGGAAGAGTTCAATCAAATCAAGCTGTTTATAAGTTTAAATGTTTTTCTTTGCCAATTTTAGATAAATTGATAGGCAATAAAGTCCTGTTGTCAAATGCATAAGAACTACTAACTTTAAATTTCCACTGATTACTTCCGTTTGTCCGTTTCCTGTCCCAAAACAAAAAACTTGACTCCTCGAGATCTCAAATATGGTAATGACTTGAACAATCAAACTTTGCAGGATGATAGACCTATATATGTAGATGTGTTTACATTATATTGTTTTGTTCGGCGTAACTTCCGGTCGTCACCGGAAGAACTTCAAAATTTTTTTTTTTTTACTTTTTTTAGTTATTTTACACAGAATTATTATTTTAGTACGGATCTTTTCATAAGTCATTTATACGAAGTTAAATAAACAAAAAAAGATCCATTTCCGGTGAGATATCTCAAACATCTCACGTAGCTTTTTTATACTAAATTGTGTACCCGCCGTTAATCAGAAACTGTTAGTGATCAAAACACAAAACTTATGTAGGTGATAGACATTTGATAGATGATGTGTTTAACGTGTTTCATTTTGTCAATGGTCACTTCCGGTCCTCACCGGAAGGGTTCAAACAAATGACATTGTTGATAAGTTTAGCCGTTTTTTTTTTACACTGTTTCAGTAAGCTCGATAAACAGTAGTGTACGAGAGGAAAGTGTTTAAGATATATTAACATTTTTTTTCATTAAGCAATTCTGTTCGTCCGTTTCCTGTCCCGAGACAAGAAACCTTTTCTCAACGAGATCTCATAACTGACAGAAGCGTTAGCATCCAAACTTTGAGGAAATATGGAACAATGTATGAAAATATGTTTACCATGTTCCGTTTGAATCAGCGTAACTTCCGGTCGTCAGAGCAAATTTCAAAAATGACTTTTTCTCGTTAAGGTCTTCCGTTTCCAACGGAAGACCTTATAGTGATTGTAGTGTTTTTTCTTTCTTTCTTTTTTTTTTTTTTCCCTTTTTTGTCGGCAGAATTTCTCAGAGATGACTGAGTAGATTTTCTTGAAATTTTCAGGAGTGATATAGGATAATAATACCTGGAGGCATTTTTTTCTTTTTTTCAAAATTCATTTCCGGTCGTCCGTTTCCTGTCCCGAGACAAAAAACCTTGTCTCCACGAGATCTCAGAAACTGTTTACACTTTAAAATTCAAATTTTGTGGGATGATAGACCTATTTCTGTAAATGTGTTTAAACTATTTTGTTTTGTTCGTCGTAACTTCCGGTCGTCACCGGAAGCACTTAAAAAAATAATTCTTTTACGTATTTAATTTAATTTACATAGAATTAATATATAAGTATAAATCTTTATATATATCATCTAAGCGATGTTCTATCAACAGAAATATTCAACTTCCGGTGAGATATCTCAAATATCTCAGGTAACTTTCTAAAACTAAATTTTGTACCCGCGAGATCTCAAAAAGTATAAGTGATCAAGAAACGAAACTTTCATGGATGATAGACATTTGACTGAAGATGTGTTTAACTGCTTTTATTTTGTCGGCCGTCACTTCCGGTCCCCACCGGAAGAGTTCAAACAAATCAAGCTGTTTATAAGTTTAAATATTTTTCTTTGCCAATTTTAGATGAATTGATAGGCAGTAAAGCCCAGTTGTCAAATGCATAAGAACTACTAACTTTAAATTTTCACTGAGTACTTCCGTTTGTCCATTTCCTGTCCCAAAACAAAAAACTTGACTCGTCGAGATCTTAAATATGGTAATGACTTGAACAAACAAACTTTGCAGGATGATAGACCTATATATGTAGATGTGTTTACACTATTTTGTTTTGTTCGGCGTAACTTCCGGTCGTCACCGGAAGCACTTCAAAAATTACTTTTTTTTCCTTTTGTAGTTATTTTACATAGAATAATTATTTTAGTATGGATCTTTTCATAAGTCATTTATGCGATGTTAAATAAACAAAAAAAAAGATCTATTTCCGGTGAGATATCTTGAATATCTCAAGTAGCTTTTTTATACTAAATTGTGTACCCGCCGTTAATCAGAAACTGTTTGTGATCAAGACACAAAACTTACTTAGGTGATAGACATTTGATAGAAGATGTGTTTAACGTGTTACATTTTGTCAGCCGTCACTTCCGGTCCTCACCGGAAGGGTTCAAACAAATGACATTGTTGATAAGTTTAACTGGTTTTATTTTTACACTGTTTCAGTAAGCTTGATAAACAGTAGTGTACGAGAGGAAAATGTTTAAGATATAACATTTTTTTCATTAAGCTATTCTGTTCGTCCGTTTCCTGTTTCGAGACAATTAACCTTTTCTCAACGAGAACTCATAACTCATAACTGACAAATGCTTAAGCATCTAAACTTTGAGGGAAAATTGAACAATGTATGAAGATATGTTTACCATGTTCCGGTTGATCCGGCGTAACTTCCGGTCGACAAAGCATATTATATACGATTATATCGTTTTTTTCTCTATAAGAGAAATGCATTTTTTTTAAACAGATTTATACATGAGAAACGGAAGACCTTTTTGTTGCTATAGCAACAAGAGTCTAGTTTATTATTATTATTATTATTATTGTTTTTTTCCCCTTTTTTTGTCCACAAGATTTCTCAGAGATGGCTGGATAGATTTTCTTCAAATTTTCAGGGTTGATAGAGAATGATAATATCTCGAGGCGTTTTTTTCATTTTCTCAAAATTCACTTCCTGTCGTTCGTTTCCTGTCCCGCGGCAAAAAGCTATGGTCAATGAGATCTCAGAAACGATAAAGATTTGAACATCCAAACTTTGAGGGATGATAGACCTATACGTGTAGATGTGTTTAAACTATTTTGTTTTGTTCGTCGTAACTTCCGGTCGTCACCGGAAGCATTTCAAAAATTATTATTTTTAGGTATTCAGTTCTTTTTCCATAGAATAAATATATATGTATACATCTATACATATGTTATCTATGCGATGTTATATCAACAACAAAAATCTACTTCCGGTGAGATATCTCAATTATCTCAGAAAATCTTTTTAAAACAAATGTTTGAACCACGAGATCTCAAAAACTGTAAGTGATCAAGACACGAAACTTACAAGGATGATAGACTTTAGAGAGAAGATGTGTTTAAACGCTTTCATTTTGTCTACCGTCACTTCCGGTCCACACCGGAAGAGTTCAAACAAATCAAGTTGATTATATGTTTCACTGTTTTTCTTTGATAATTTTATTTAAAATAATAAGCAATACAGAAGTGTTGTCTAACGTAAAAAAAATAGTAACTTTTTTTTTCATTGAGCACTTCCGTTTGTCCGTTTCCTGTCCCGAGACAAAAAGTAATGACTACATGAGATCTCAAAAATGGTAACGACTTGAACAACTAAACTTTGTGGGATGATAGATCTATGTATGTAGACGTGTTAAATCTATTTTGTTTTGTTCGGCGTAACTTCCGGTCGTCACCGGAAGCACTTCAAAAATTAGTTTTTTTTACCTTAATTTTCTAAGTTGTTTTTTATAGAATGAACAAGTAGTATTAATCCTTACATAAGTCATCTATGCGATGTTTGACAAAAACATTTTACTTCCGGTGAGATATCTCAAATATCTCAAGAAGCTTTTTTAAAACCAAATGTTGTACCCGCCAGATCTCAGAAACTGTAAGTGATCAAGACACGAAACTTACATGAATGATAGACATTTGATAGAAGATGTGTTTCACGTTTTTCATTTTGTCAACCGTCACTTCCGGTCCTCACTGGAAGGGTTCAAACAAATCACGTTGTTTATAAGTTTAACATTTTTCCTTGAACAGTTTTACTTAGCATGATAAACAATAATGTTTGATAGGCAAATGCTCGGGAATTACAAACTTTTAGTTTCATTGATCACTTCCTGTCGTCCGTTTCCTGTCCCGAGACAATAAACGTTGTATCCACGAGGTCTCAAATACGGTAATGACTAGAACAAACAAACTTAGTGGGATGATATACTTATGTTTGTCGATATGTTAAACAAGTTTTGTTTGAATCAACGTAACTTCCGGTTGTCACAGAAAATACTTTAAAAAGAGGTTTTTTCTTCATTTTCTGTGTTTAGCTTGGTAAGTTCTGAGAGTTTTCTTCAAAGTAAGTGTTATATGGATTACATTTTCTACTTGGAAGAAGCATTGCTTTTTAATAGATTAATACATGTTTATAAGAACGGAAGACCTTTTTGTTGCTATAGCAACAAGATTCTAGTTATTATTATTATTTTTTTCCCCTTTTTTGTCGGCAGAATTTCTCAGAGATGAGTAAATAGATTTTCCTGAAATTTTTAGGAATGATAGATAATGATAATATCTCGAGGCGTTTTTTCATTTTTTCAAAAATCATTTCCTGTCGTCCGTTTCCTGTCACGCGACAAAGAAGCTTGTCACCTCGAGATCTCAAAAACGACAAGGACTTTTACATTCTTACTTTGTGGGATGATAGACCTATATGTGTAGATGTGTTTAAACTATTTTGTTTTGTTCGTCGTAACTTCCGGTCGTCACCGGAAGCACTTCAAAAAAAATTTTTTTTACGTATTTAATTTAATTTACAAAAAATGGATATATAAGTATAAATCTTTATTTATGCCATCTAAGCGATGTTCAATCAACAGTAAAATTTCACTTCCGGTGAGATATCTCAAATATCTCAGGTAGCTTTTTAAAAATAAATTTTGTACCCGCGAGATCTCAATAAGTATAAGTGATCAAGAAACGAAACTTTCATGGATGATAGACATTTGACTGAAGATGTGTTTAACTGCTTTTATTTTGTTGGCCGTCACTTCCGGTCCACACCGGAAGAGTTCAAACAAATCAAGCTGTTTATAAGTTTAACTGATTTTCTTTGCCAATTTTAGAGAAATTGATAGGCGATAAAGTCCTGTTGTCAAATGCATAAGAACTACCAACATTAAATTTTCACTGAGTACTTCCGTTTGTCCGTTTCCTGTCCCAAAACAAAAAACTTGACTCCTGGAGATCTCAAATATGGTAATGACTTGAACAATCAAATTTTGCAGGAAGATAGACCTATATATGTAAATGTGTTTACACTATGTTGTTTTGTTCGGCGTAACTTCCGGTCGTCACCGGAAGAACTTCAAAAATTAATTTTTTTTTAAGCTTTTGTAGTTATTTTACATAGAATAATTATTTTAGTATGGATCTTTTCAAAAGTCATTTATGCGATGTTAAATAAACAAAAAACGAGGAACGGAAGACCATTTTGTTGCTATAGCAACAAGAGTCTAGTATAAATGTATTATTGTGTAAAACAAAACAAAAAACAAAAAACAAAAAAGAACACCAAACTTCTATCAAAAATGTATCATCTATGCAAATGTTGTGCTTTCATCCCTTACAGTTTCTAAGATCTGCTTAATAAGATAAACTACTTGAGATATTTGATATATCTCACCGGAAGTAGATCTTTTTTGTTTATTTTACATCGCATAAATGACTTAAGCAAGCATTAATACCTAGATAATTATTTTTTGTTAAAAAAAAAATAAAGTTAAAAAAATAATTTTAAAGTGCTTCCGGTGCCGACCGGAAGTTACACCGACCAAAACAAAATTGTGTAAAATTGTCTACATACATAGGTCTATCATCCCACAAAGTTTGATTGTTTAAGTCATTACCGTATTTGAGATTTCGAGGAGTCAAAATACTTTGCCTCGGGACAGGAAACGGACAAACGAAAGTGTTCAATGAAAATAAAAGTTAGCTTTTTACAAACACTAGACAACGTGACTAATTGTCTAACATTTTATCCAAAAATATTGAAGAAAAACAGTAAAACTTATAAACAGCTTGATTTTTTTCAACTCTTCCGGTGTGGACCGGAAGTGACGGTTGACAAAATGAAAACTGTTAAACACATCTTCTATCAAATGTCTATTATCCTTGTAAGTTTCATGTCTAAGTCACTTACAGTTTCTGAGATCTCGTTGTTACAATATTTGTTTAAAAAAGATAGCCTGAGATATTTGAGATATCTCACCGGAAGTGGAATTTTTTTGTTTTATTATCATCAGATAGATGATATATGTAAGCATTTATACTTATATTTCAATTCTGTGTTCAAAAAATTAAATGCATAAAAAAAATAATTTTTGAAGTGCTTCCGGTGACGACCGGAAGTTACGCCGAACAAAACAAAAAAGTGTAAACACATCTACATATATAGGTCTATCATCCTGCAAAGTTTGATTGTTCAGGTCATTACCATATTAAAGATCTCGAGGATTCAAATTTTTTGTTTTGGGACAGGAAACGGACAAACGGAAGTATTCAGTGAAAATTTAAAGTTAGTAGTTCTTATGCATTTGACAACTGGGTTTTATTGCCTATCAATTTCTCTAAAATTGGAAAAGAAAAACAGTTAAACTTATAAACAGCTTGATTTGTTTCCACTCTTCTGGTGTGGACCGGAAGTGACGGCCGAGAAAATAAAAGCAGTTAAACACATCTTCATTCAAATGTCTATCATCCATAAAAGTTTCGTGTCTTCATCACTTACAGTTTTTGAGATCTCGCGGGTACAAAATTTATTTTTAAAAAGCTACCTGAGATATTTGAGATGTCTCACCGGAAGTGGAATTTTTCTGTTGATTGAACATCGTCTTGATGACATATATAAAAATTTATACTTATATATTCATTCTATGTAAAATAAATTAAATACGTAAAAAAACTATTTTTTGAAGTGCTTCCGGTGACGACCGGAAGTTACGACGAACAAAACAAAATAGTTTAAACACATCTACAGCTATAGGTCTATCATCCTACAAAGTCTGAATGCTCAAGTCTTTATCGTTTCTGAGATCTCGATGTGACAAGCTTTTTGTCACGGGACAGGAAACGGACGACAGGAAGTGAATTTTGAAAAAATAAAAAAAACGCCTCGAGATATTATCATTACCTATCATTCCTGAAAATTTCAAGAAAATCTGTCAATGCATCTCTGAGAAATCTTGTGGCCAAAAAGTGGGAAAAAAATAATAATAATAACTAGACTCTTGTTGCTATAGCAACAAAGAGGTCTTCCGTTCTTATATAAATGTATTATTCTGTACATAAAAAAGCTTTTTTCAAATAGAAAATATAAGGATATCATATTTATTTTGAAGAAAACTTCCAGACCGTACTTCAATGTCAAACAACAAAATGAAAAATAAATCATTTTTTGACTACTTCTTGTTGGGACGACAGGAAGTTCCGCCGATTCAAACAAAACATGTTTAACATATCTTAATGCAAAAGTTAATCATCCAACAAAGTATGGTTGTTGAATTCTTTACTGTTCTGAGACCTTGTTAAGAGGAGATTTATTGTCTTGGGACAGGAAACGGACGAAAGGAATTGCTCTATGAAAATAAAAGTTAGTATATCTTTAACATTTGCCTTTTGTACATTTCTGTTTATCATGCTTCCTAAAACAGTGCAAGAAAAATAGTTAAACTTATAAAAATTGTCATTTGATTGAACCATTCCGGTGAGGACCGGAAATGACTGCCGACAAAATGAAACACGATAAACACATCTTCTATCAAATGTCTACCATCTATGTAAGTTTTGTGTTTTGATCACTTACAGTTTCTAATATCTACCGGGTACAAAATTTAGTTTAAAAAAAGCTACTTCAGATTACTAACCGGAAGTAGATCTTTTTTGTTTATTAAACATCGCATACTTCACTTATGCAAGGAGTTATACTAATATAATCATTCTTTGTAAAATAACTAAAACTAGGTTTAAAAATAATTTTTGAAGTGCTTCCGGTGACGACCGGAAGTTACGCCGAACAAAACAAAATAGTGTAAACACATCCACATTCATAGGTCTATCATCCCTCAAAGTTTGAATGTTTAAGTTATTACCGATTTTGAGATCTCGAGGAGTCAAGGTTTTTTGTCTCGGGACAGGAAACGGACAAACGAAAGTGCTCAGTGAAAAATGAAAGTTAGGAGTTCTTAAACATTAAACAACATGACTAAGTTGCCTGTCAATTTATCTAAAATTGGCAAATATAAACAGCTAAACTTATAAACAACTTGATTTGTTTGATCTCTTCCTGTGTGGACCGGAAGTGACGGTCAACAAAATTAAACCCGTTAAACACATCTTCTATCAAGTGTCTATTATCCTTGTAAGTTCCGTGTCTTGATCACTAACAGTTTCCGAGATCACGCGGTGACAAAATGTCTTTAAAAAAACTTCATGAGATATTTGAGATATCTCACCGGAAGTAGATTCTTTAACATCGGATTGATGACATATGTAAGTATTTTTACTTATATTCTAATTCTGTGTGAAATAAATTAAATGTTAAAAAAAATTTTTTGAAGTGCTTGCGGTGACGACCGGAAGTTACGACGAACAAAACAAAATAGTTTAAACACATCTACAACTATAGGTCTATTATCTCACAAAGTCTGAATACTTAAGTCCCTATCGTTTTTGAGATCTCGAGGTGACAAGCTTATTTGTGGCGGGACAGGAAACGGACGACCGGAAATGAATTTTGAAAAAATGAAAAAAACCACTCTAGACTTTTTCATTTTCTATCATTCCTGAAAATTTCAAGAAAATATATTCAGTCATCTCTGAGAAAAAGGGGGAAAAAAATAATAATAATAATAATAAACATTACAATCACTATAAGGTCTTCCGTTGGAAACGGAAGACCTTAATAATAATAACTAGAGCAAAGCTCGTTGCAAAGCAACGAGTGGGTTTTCCGTTGATGTCGAAAGTAACGCTAGAAATACCTATAAGAAGCAGAGATTTTAAACTATTAACAAAAGTAACTTAAGTACAAAAGATAAAAAAATCGAATGATTCTTGGTACGACTTAACAAAATCCGAATTGTTTTAAGGACGAATTAACGAAAAAACCTTAACCATTTCAAGAACGACTTAACAAAAATATCCGAATGTGTTTAAGTACGACTTAACAAATTTGACTTCATTTTAGGTACAAGTTAACTTTAACTTGAACTAACATCTATTTTCTTAACCCAGAATGCAAAATTAAAATTTCCTTAAAAATCAATTTTTTAACGCTTATATCCCGCATTCAATCGTCCGAAATTTATATGGATTTCAGTTTTTTTTGAGCTTGATGAACTGTTTTAGCGTTTATGATTAATGACAAACTATTGCTCCAGAAATAGTTATGAAAAGCTTTTGAGCCTTCCTGGCCCCTAATTTTAGGGGCCAGTCGTATTTTTGATATCAAATAAAAGGTCTCGTTAATTCAAACATATTTTGTTAACAAGTGTTCAAGAATTGTTGACCGTTCAAGTTATATCTGAAACACTGTGTTTTAGGGGCTGAACCCTTAAACTCCTTAACAAGGCCACCAACAAAAAAATTTGTTTAAAACATTTTGAGCAACTTTTCCTCTACACTGCTTTTCAAAGGGTTGACCTTTCGCACTGTGTGCTTGTTGCATCATCAATTGTCAGAAACATATCGATGTATAGGTTACTTTTTTATACCTCTGTGAATATTTTCTATGTAAAATTACTATGAACCAGACAACACTGAGATTGTGAAAGCAGTTAAACACATCTTCAGTCAAATCTCTATCATGCATGAATGTTTCGTGTCTTAATCACTTATAGTTTTTGAGATCTCGCGGGTACAAAATTTATTTTAATAAAGCTACTTGAGATATTTGAGATGTCTCACCGGAAGTAGAATTTTTCTGTTGATTAAACATCGCTTAGATGACATATATAAAGATTTATACTTATAGATTCATTCTATGTAAAATAGATTAAATACGTAAAAAAATAATTTTTATATTACTTCCGGTGACGACCGGAAGTTACGACGAACAAAACAAAATAGTTTAAACACATCTACACATACAGGTCTATCATCCCACATAGTTTGAATGTAAAAGTCTTTGTCGTTTCTGAGATCTCGTGGAGACAAGCTTTTTTGTCGTGGGACAGGAAACGGACGACCGGAAATACATTTTGAGAAAATGAAAAAATCGCCTCGAGATATTATCATTCTCTATCAGTCCTGAAAATTTGGAGAAAATCTATCCAGCCATCTCTGAGAAATCTTCTGGACAAAAAATGGGAAAAAAATAATAATAATAATAAAAAACATTACAATCACTATAAGGTCTTCCGTTGGAAACGGAAGACCTTAAAAACATTACAATCACTATAAGGTCTTCCGTTGGAAACGGAAGACCTTAACTAGATTCTTGTTGCTATAGCAACAAAGAGGTCTTCCGTTCTTATATAACTGTATTATTCTGTACATGAAAAAGCTTTTTTCAAATAGAAAATATAACGGATATCATATTTATTTTGAAGAAAACTTCCAGACCGTACTTCAATGTCAAACAACAAAATGAAAAAAAAAAGTCATTTTTTGACTACTTCTTGTTGGGACGACAGGAAGTTACGCCGATTCAAACAAAACATGTTTAACATATCTTAATGCAAAAGTTAATCATCCAACTTTTGGTTGTTGAATTCTTTACTGTTCTGAGACCTTGTTGAGAGGAGATTTATTGTCTTGGGACAGGAAACGGACGAAAGGAATTGCTCTATGAAAATAATAGTTAGTATATCTTTAACATTTGCCTTTTGTACATTTCTGTTTATCATGCTTACTAAAACAGTGCAAGAAAAATAGTTAAACTTATAAAAATTGTCATTTGATTGAACCCTTCCGGTGAGGACCGGAAATGACTGCCGACAAAATAAAACGTGATAAACACATCTTCTATCAAATGTCTACCATCTATGTAAGTTTTGTGTTTTGATCACTTACAGTTTCTGATATCTACCAGGTACAAAATTTAGTTTAAAAAAAAAGCTACTTCAGATTACTAACCGGAAGTAGATCTTTTTTGTTTATTAAACATCGCATACCTGACTTATGCAAGGAGTTATACTAATATAATCATTCTTTGTAAAATAACTAAAACTAGGTTTAAAAAATAATTTTTGAAGTGCTTCCGGTGACGACCGGAAGTTACGCCGAACAAAACAAAATAGTGTAAACACATCTACATTCATAGGTATATCATCCCTCAAAGTTTGAATGTTTAAGTTATTACCGATTTTGGATCTCGAGGAGTCAAGGTTTTTTTGTCTCGGGGCAGGAAACGGACAAACGGAAGTGCTCAGTGAAAAATGAAAGTTAGGAGTTCTTAAACATTAAACAACATGACTAAATTGCCTGTCAATTTATCTTAAATTGGCAAATATAAACAGCTAAACTTATAAACAACTTGATTTGTTTGATCTCTTCCTGTGTGGACCGGAAGTGACGGTCAACAAAATTAAACCCGTTAAACACATCTTCTATCAAATGTCTATTATCCTTGTAAGTTTAGTGTCTTGATCACTAACAGTTTCCGAGATCACGCGGTGACAAAATGTCTTTAAAAAAACTTCCTGAGATATTTGAGATATCTCACCGGAAGTAGATTTTTTTTTATTTCTTTAACATCGGATTGATGACATATGTAAGTATTTTTACTTATATTCTAATTCTGTGTAAAATAAATGAAATGTTAAAAAAAAAAATATTTTGAAGTGCTTCCGGTGACGACCGGAAGTTACGACGAACAAAACAAAATAGTTTAAACACATCTACAACTATAGGTCTATTATCTCACAAAGTCTGAATACTCAAGTCTCTATCGTTTTTAAGATCTCGAGGTGACAAGCTTATTTGTCGCGGGACAGGAAACGGACGACCGGAAATGAATTTTGAAAAAATGAAAAAAACCACTCTAGATTTTTTCATTCTCTATCATTCCTGAAAATTTCAAGAAAATATATTCAGTCATCTCTGAGAAAAATGGGGAAAAAAATAATAATAATAATAATAAACATTACAATCACTATAAGGTCTTCCGTTGGAAACGGAAGACTTTAAAAAGAAACATTACAATCACTATAAGGTCTTCCGTTGGAAACGGAAGACCTTAATAAAAAGAAACATTACAATCACTATAAGGTCTTCCGTTGGAAACGGAAGACCTTAATAACTAGAATCTTGTTGCTATAGCAACAAAAAGGTCTTCCGTTCTTCATGTATAAGTCTGTAAAAATGTATTTCTCTTATAAAAAGAAGGGGGATTTAATCGATACTGTGATGGAATATTTCGGTAACTTTTCCTATGTGAAACAAAACAAAACGAGAAAAAGTCATTTTTGATATTTGCTTTGACGACCGGATGTTACGCCGGATCAAACGGAACATGGTAAACATGTCTTCATACATTGTTCTATTTTTCCTGAAAGTGTGGATGCTTAAGCTTTTGTCAGTTATGAGATCTCGTTGAGAAAAGGTTTATTGTCTCGGGACAGGAAACGGACGAACATAATTGCTTAATGAAAAAAAATGTTATTAAATCATAAACATTTTCCTCTCGTGCACTACCGTTTATCAAGCTTACTGAAACAGTGTAAAAAAAAAAAACAGTTAAACTTATCAACAATGTCATTTGTTTGAACCCTTCCGGTGAGGACTGGAAGTGACGGTTGACAAAATGAAACACGTTAAACACATCATCTATCTAATGTCTATCACCTATGTAAGTTTTGTGTTTTGATCACTAACAGTTTCTGATTAACAATTAACAGTGCGGGTAAACAATTTGGTATAAAAAAGCTACTTGAGATATTTGAGATATCTCACCGGAAATGGATCTTTTTTTATTTAACATCGCTTAAACGACTTATGAAAAGATCCATACTAAAATAATTATTCTATGTAAAATAACTAAAAAGGTTAAAAAAAAATAATTTTTGAAGTGCTTCCGGTGACGACCGGAAGTTACGCCGAACAAAACAAAATAGTGTAAACACATCTACATTTATAGGTCTATCATCCTGCAAAGTTTGATTGTTCAAGTCTTCACCATATTTGAGATCTCGAGGACTCAAGTTTTTGGTTTTGGGACAGGAAACGGACAAACGGAAGTACTCAGTGAAAATTTAAAGTTAGTAGTTCTTCCGAATTTTACAACAGGACTTTATTGCCTATCAATTTCTCTAAAATTGGCAAAGAAAAATAGTTAAACTTATAAACATCTTGATTTGTTTGAACTCTTTCGGTGTGGACCGGAAGTGACGGCCGACAAAATAAAAGCAGTTAAACAATCTTCAGTCAAATGTCTATAATCCATGAAAGTTTCGTGTCTTGATCACTTATACTTTTTAAGATCTCGCTGGTACAAAAATTATTTTTAAAAAACTACCTGAGATATTTGAGATATCTCACCGGAAGTGGGATTTTTCTGTTGATTGAACATCGCTTAGATGACATATATAAAGATTTATACTAATATATTCATTCCATGTAAATTAAATTAAATACGTAAAAGAAATAATTTTTGAAGTGCTTCCGGTGACGACCGGAAGTTACGACGAACAAAACAAAATAGTTTAAACACATCTACACATATAGGTCTATTATCCCACAAAGTTTGAATGTAAAAGTCCTTGTCGTTTCTGACATCTCGAGGTGACAAGCTTCTTTGTCCTGGGACAGGAAACGGACGACAGGAAATGAATTTTGAAAAAATGAAAAAAACGCCTCGAGATATTATCATTATCTATCATTCCTGAAAATTTCAGGAAAATCTATCTACTCATCTCTGAGAAATTCTGCCGACAAAAAAGGGGAAAAAAATAATAATAATAAGAAAGAAAGAAAAAACCTTACAATCACTATAAGGTCTTCCGTTGGAAACGGAAGACCTTAATAATAAAACATTACAATCACTATAAGGTCTTCCGTTGGAAACGGAAGACCTTAAAAAGAAACATTACAATCACTATAAGGTCTTCCGTTGGAAACGGAAGACCTTAATAACTAGAATCTTGTTGCTATAGCAACAAAAAGGTCTTCCGTTCTTCACGTATAAGTCTGTAAAAATGCATTTCTCTTATAAAATGAAGGGGGATTTAATCGATACTGTGATGGAATATTTCGGTAACTTTTCCTATGTGAAACAAAACAAAACGAGAAAAAGTCATTTTTGATATTTGCTCTGACGACCGGATGTTACGCCGGATCAAACGGAACATGGTAAACATGTCTTTATACATTGTTCTATTTTTCCTGAAAGTGTGGATGCTTAAGCTTTTGTCAGTTATGAGATCTCGTTGAGAAAAGGTTTATTGTCTCCGGACAGGAAACGGACGAACATAATTGCTTAATGAAAAAAAATGTTAATATATCATAAACATTTTCCTCTCGTACACTACCGTTTATCAAGCTTACTTAAAAAGTGTAAAAAAAACCAGTTAAACTTATCAACAATGTCATTTGTTTGAACCCTTCCGGTGAGGACTGGAAGTGACGGTTGAGAAATTGAAACACGTTAAACACATCATCTATCTAATGTCTATCACCTATGTAAGTTTTGTGTTTTGATCACTAACAGTTTCTGATTAACAATTAACAGTGCGGGTAAACAATTTGGTATAAAAAAGCTACTTGAGATATTTGAGATATCTCACCGGAAATGGATCTTTTTTTATTTAACATCGCTTAAACGACTTATGAAAAGATCCATACTAAAATAATCATTCTATGTAAAATAACTAAAAAAGGTAAAAAAAAATAATTTTTGAAGTGCTTCCGGTGACGACCGGAAGTTACGACGAACAAAACAAAATAGAGTAAACACATCTAAATATATAGGTCTATCATCCTGCAAAGTTTGATTGTTCAAGTCTTCACCATATTTGAGATCTCGAGGACTAAAGTTTATGGTTTTGGGACAGGAAACGGACAAACGGAAGTACTCAGTGAAAATTTAAAGTTAGAAGTTCTTCCGAATTTTACAACAGGACTTTATTGCCTATCAATTTCTCTAAAATTGGCAAAGAAAAACAGTTAAACTTATAAACATCTTGATTTGTTTGAACTCTTCCGGTGTGGACCGGAAGTGACGGCCGACAAAATAAAAGCTGTTAAACACATCTTCATTCAAATGTTTATCATCCATGAAAGTTTCGTGTATTGATCTCTTATACTTTTTAAGATCTCGCGGGTACAAAAATTATTTAAAAAAAAACTACCTGAGATATTTGAGATATCTCACCGGAAGTGGAATTTTTCTGTTGATTGAACATCGCTTTCATGACATATATAAAGATTTATACTTATATATTCATTCTATATAAATTAAATTAAATACGTAAAAAAAATAATTTTTGAAGTGCTTCCGGTGACGACCGGAAGTTACAACGAACAAAACAAAATAGTTTAAACACATCTACACATATAGGTCTATCATCCCACGAAGTTTGAATGTAAAAGTCCTTGTCGTTTCTGAGATCTCGAGGTGACAAGCTTCTTTGTCGCGGGACAGGAAACGGACGACAGGAAATAAATTTTGAAAAAATGAAAAAAACGCCTCGAGATATTATCATTTTCTATCATTCCTAAAAATTTCAGGAAAATCTATCTACTCATCTCTGAGAAATTCTGCCGACAAAAAAGGGGAAAAAAATAATAATAACTAGAGCAAAGCTCGTTGCAAAGCAACGAGTGGGTCTTCCGTTAATGTCGAAAGTTAAGCTAAAAGTTCCTGTAAGAAGCAGAATTCTTAAACCTATATACATGAGAAACTAAAACAAAAAGAAAAATTCGAATTATTCTTGGTACGAGTTAACAAAATCCGAATGATTCTAAGTACGAATTAACAAAAACCTTATCAATTTCAAGAACGACCTAGCAAAAACAAATCCGAATGTGTTTGAATACGATTTAACAATTATCTTTGAACATAACACTATTTTCTTAACCAAGAATGTTGAATCAAAATTTCCGTAAAAATCAATTTTTAAACCCCAATATCTCTGTAATGCATCGTAAGATTTTAAAACGGATTTCAGCTTTAAATTAAGCTTAATAAGCTCTTATTTTTTGCTCTTATGATTAATAACAAATTATCGCTCAAAAAAAGTTATCATAAAAAGATTTTGAAGCCTTTCTGGCCCCGGATTTTAGTAGTCAGCCCATTTTTTCTTGATATCAAACAAAGGGTCTCGAAAATATAAACATATTTTGTTCAGAAAGTGTTCACAAATTGTTGAGCGTTCTAAAGATATCTGAACAACTGTGTTTTAGGGGCCGACCCTTAAACTCCTTACTGGGGCCACCAACGAAAAAAATTTAGGTATCAGATTGTTGAGAACATTATTTTAAGCAACTTTTCTTCTACAATGCTTTTCAAAATATTTCTCCTTTTTTAGATATTAATGATCAGAGTGTTGGACTTCTGGCCCCTTGAAACCCCTAATTACGTAACATATGACTACGGTATGGTACAGTTAAGATAAACAGCTGTACAATGAACATTTTTGCTTTGATAATTAATAACAATTTTTTTTTCAGTAAAGAGTTATTATTAAAAAACTTTAGAGCCCTTCTGGCCCCTAATTTGAGGGTCCCGCCCTTTTTTCTTGATATCAAATAAAAGGTCTTGTAAATATAAACAAATTTTGTTCAACAAGTGTTTACAAATTGTTGACCATTCTAACGAGATCTGAACAAATGTGTTTAAGGGGCTCACCCTTAAACTCCTTACTGGGGCCACCAACGAAAAAAATTGAGGTATCAGATTGTTGAGAACATTATTTTGAGCAACTTTTCTTCTACAATGCTTTTCAAAATATTTCTCATTTTCTAGATATTATTGATGAAAGTTTTGGACTTCTGGCCCCTTGAAACCCCTAATTACGTAACATATGACTAAGGTATGGTTTTGTTTAGATAAACAGCTGTACAATGAACATTTTTGTTGCTATAATTGATAACAAATTATTGATCAGTAAAGAGTTATTGCAAAAAGACTTTAGAGCCCTCTTGGCCCCTATTTTGAGGGGCCAGCCCCTTTTGCTTGATATCAAATGAAAGCCCGTGAAAATTAAAACAACTTTTGCATTACATGTTTTAACAAAATATTTACAGGTTTAAAAATATTTCAGAAAATGTGCAAAATTTTTGTAAAAAAAATTGGTGTCAATTTTCGACCTCAGGCGAGCTTCAACGCCTTGCGTATTATCCATATTATAAAACAATGCGGTACATCTACAGACTTTCATCTACAATCCCTGAAAATTTCAACTTTCTATCGTGAATAGTTTCAGAGGAGTTGCGTGGACAAAACGACCCTTAAAATTTCATTAAATCGTCAATATCTTAAACCGGAAGTGACGTCATCAAAAAATGTAACTAAAAACATTTGTCCCCTCCGATGCTGTATAAGTCCTAAAAATTTGGTGCAAATCGGATGAATAGTTTTCGAGAAATAAAGCTTTAAAGAAGGCAGAAAAAGAATATTAAGAATAATAATAATAATAGAAAGAAACAGTAGAATAACAAGAGGGTCTTCCGTTGGAAACGGAAGACCCTAATAAGAAAGAAAGAAAAAACCTTACAATCACTATAAGGTCTTCCGTTGGAAACGGAAGACCTTAACTAGACACGATCTCGTTGCGAGCAACGAGGAGGTCTTCCGTCTGATTTTTAGAAGTTGATATGACATCATCGACTTTGATTTTGGACAACAAAACATGATATGGAAATAGGAGTTGAGTACTTATGATTTCCTGTCATGCTTTTTATAAGTTCTCTTATGTTGCTTTTTTTAATACTTTCATTTCTTCCAATGAGATAGAAAAGATTAAACCTTTTTTTACATCTGGCCTCTAAAAACCCTAATTCAGTAACGCATGAGAAAATCATCATATTGTTAGGATATATAAACGTATTATACCTAATTTTGCTTTTATAACCTAATACAAAACATCTCTCAGTAAATGACTATATAGATAAAAGAATTTATACCCATCTTGATCCCTTATTTGAGGGGTCAGTACCTTTTTTCTTGATATCAAATGAAAGGTGTTTACAAATTCATTACCTTTCCTGAGATATATGGTAAAGAACGTTTTATGGGCCGATCCCTTATCTCCTTATAGGGGCCGTTTAACGACATTTTGAGGGTTGAATATTGTTAAGTACATCATTTTGAGCATCCTTTCTTCTATACTGCATTTCAAAAGATGTTTCCTTTCTGATATATCGATGATTAAAATGTTGGACATTTGTTCTCTAAAAACGTAACGCATGATTACATTACATTGCTTGGATACATAACTGTAAGATAACATATCTGATTTTACGACCTTTCCGAAATTTCTCTCAGTAAAGGACTTTAGTTAAAAGACATTTGAGGGACACGCCCCCTTTTTGTGATCGGCTTCGGCCGATCACAGTTGTGTCCATATGAGGCATCCGGCAAATTTTACTATTTGCGCACGCATTGCACTACTTTATTTTCTTTGCAATGACAGCCTCATTTAAATCTTTAATTACACGTAGAATACTAAATAAACGTTACTCCTTTTCGTATGCATTGAAATTAAAACATTTATACAGTTACATACAAACTGATTCTAATCACGTTTGTCTTCACATATGCGTAAGAATATTTATCGGAAGTACAATTCGCCTACTAAAAGTAAAGCATATTCATGCCTTTCTATTTCGGAACGGAGTAAAGTGAAGTCGTACCCAAACTGACTCGTACCCAAACAGACTCATACTCCATTTGTCCGGGGATAAACATGATATTTGGATTGTAAATAAAAAGATAAGCTGTTAAAGTTAGGTTTTGGATTAATTACAATTTAGAAGTTACAAGATACGGTAATTGAATGTAGTATTTTGGTTATCTTCAAACAAAGTTTAATATCATCTCCTTTAAGTTTGCCAAATAGGTTCCTATATCAACATTTGATAGACAATTTTCGTTTCCATGCAATCTTATCTTTTTTTCAAAAAATGTTAATTATATTGGAAATCAACAAAACATATAGCGGAATGCTTTCGCATTACATAACAAAGCTGACCAAAGATAATAGCCAACATGCCGATCATTCCTTTAAAAGGAATACTTGTCTTGTTATCAAATAAAAGGTCAAATATCAAATGATATAAGGGTGACCAAAATTTTGGACTTTTGATCCCTAAAAACCCATAATTCCGTAACTCATGATAAAATCATTAAATTCCTTGGATACATAACAGTTGAGATCGACTCAAAATTAGAAATTTTATTTAACTCACGTGATTTTGAATGACAACAGTTGTGAATGGAATTGGATATCATTTTGGAGAAATAAACAGGTAGTGAAAATAATTCATGCACAGGATCACATGAAAATCTATCGAAAGCTGCTTGGTTCGATTTTCAATACATATGTAATTTTTTGTACGCTTTTAAACGATGTTTATGCTTAGTATGTGTATAATAATATAAGTTGCAGTAGTTTTCCCGGTCAATTAAGCCATATTTCAATGAAACATAATGTACATGTTGAAACTTGTTGAATCCGGATGTTGTGCATTCCGGCATGCTGTCCAATCCGGCGACAGTGTTCAGCCACTTCACATTTTCCTATCATTTTTGTTTTAAAAATGTTGTGCAATCCGGATCTTGTCTATTCTGTAAACCGGCCGCGATAAAACAACCGATTGCTTATAATTATTGAGAGTTATCTCCCGTAGTCCGGCCACTTATCGATCGATCGGCCGTCTGTGAGATAATTAATGCTCAATCATCGATCAATATTTCTGTCGTTGTTATTGATTTAAACAACTGTGAATATATTTCCAAACAAGCAACTCATTTCAGTTTATACCGTTAAGTCTTGTTATAAATAAATACGCATCTTTTTTTTAAAAATAAAATTCTCATTTATATAAATATTTATCCATTGTTCCCTGCATCAAAACAGTTCTCGCCATTCTAGTACATATTCAGCTAGCCACCTGTTGACTTGTTAATGTTTGTTTAACATTTACCGGTCAAGCATGCACTTTTCAGGTTAATCGGATGTTTGAAAAGTTATCAATTACGATGATTTGATTAAAAAAGTATTTCCATCGTATGTATTCCGTTATGAATTTATTTTTCCCCCTCCCCCCCCCCCCCCCAAAAAAAAATGAAAATGAAAATTAGTACCGTAATTACGATCGATGAAATCTAATATTAGTATATTTCAGAAGAATTGAAAATTTTGCAAGAATACACGATCAAGACCTATTTCATTAAATACTAAAATTAATTTACAACAATGTCCTCTAAACCGGATGTTGCCTTATTTGGCCAATTTTTTTAGAACCACCCTCCGCCGGATTAGCCAAGTTTTACTGTACATTGTACAAAATTTACTCACAAAATAAACGACAAAAAAGGGTTTCGCTTTATTTCGCCTCATGTTTAAACTGGTCCCTTACGTCGAAGCGAGTATGATTGTATTCCGACTTTGACATATTTCCTATTTATATGATCTATTATAACAAATAACATATACTGCATGACTATTTAACAAAACAAAAATAAAGCAGTTCATTAATAGTTTTGAAGTTTACGTTGTTTATAATCGATGCAAAACATACAGGTTGAATAAACCCAGTCATTCGGAGGACGAAACCAAACGGTTATCTTTTCTAAACATTCCCATGATGTATTTTTGTATGCCCCAAAATTTTTTTTTATTTACTTTGAATATTTCTAACGTTGAAAGGAGATCAATTCCGTGTAAGTACGTCTATAACTTTGAAAGATCATTCATTTGGTTTGCATGGAAAATTATTTGATACTGTAATGGCCAACAAATCGGAAAATGCAGCTTAAAGAAATTTCTCCACTTGGTATATCTCGAAACGTTATTTCAAATCAGGCACCAAACAATGAAGGGGAATGAAAATATTTTGCGGATCTTAATGTTAAAATATTCTTATGATAAAATGTTGAATTTATGGCAAACGTAGATTTATTATTTTTTATCTCCTGCAAGATATAATCGCACTTGTGTGTTGTATCCATCTCTTTTAAACACTGTCAAAATTTGTGGTCGTTTCACCCTCTTGTTGTAAACCACGCTGAAATGTTTACAATCGATGCTCTGTTGAACGAAAGACTCGGCTAGAAAAACTTACTGCATGTGCCGTCTAAAATTATAAATTTTAATGACAAATTCAGATATTTTTAGATTTCACAAAGTGTAATTTTTGGTAAGTTACAGGAAAATTGTCATTTCATGCACATATAATTTACACAAAATAAGTTATATGTTATTCAACCAGTGTTTGAAATTTGAGACAGTTCTTGATATATTTGGGAAGATAGTTTTGGGGTCATCCTTTCATCTTCTTATCGGGGCCATTTAACAAAATTTGAGCCTTTTCCGAGTAAATGCGTGCACAAAAATCGCTAACCAAAGAAAATAATGCAGGAAACGTAAGCTCTTAACAAGGGGGCGGGGAGTGCTTTAAAATTCATATTTACATGTATTTAATTCACCTTGTAAAATTATCAATCATAGGCATTGGATAACTGCTATTACCTAATTGACAAATTTGATTTGCTTATTGACTCCTTGACTTCTACAATTTCGCTTAGTTAAACGTTACCTTTAAAAAAATATAAGCATGTACTCCAATCAGGTGTTGTACTATACAGAACGTTCTTTACGCGATATCCGAGCGCTTCTGTTGAGGAAGATCAGTCCGGATCAGAGAGCAAATACATAATACAGCATACATACGTTTTATTAAAATATATATATAATTTATGTATAAACTATTCGAGTGTGCCTGCATATGCAAAGTCCATTCGATTTGAAAATGTCCCTAATCTACTAAGTAGTATTTTTAACCGTGTGTCCTCTACTTAATCTTCAACTGTCCGAATCCAATCAAAGCTTTTATTCACCGGATGAAAATAAACTTTTTTAAAACTCGCATATTCTTTCATAAATAAAATTTAATTAAATGAACGAATAAAATCAGCAATGAGTATGCTTTTTAATGAATCGGACTACCATTCAGAAGAGGTTAAACCAATAGTGTGACTATTATTCTTTTACGGCCTGAATGTAAATAAAACTTCAACTTGTTTAAAAATTCATGGGTATACACTGATTTCTTCAATTCCTTTCGTGTTAGCAGGCAATGGTTAGTTTTATCGTGCCCGCACCTACCGCAAGCATGTAACATTGTACCACTTTAGCTGCCTTATCTCGATCGCGTTTTAAATATATTTCAACTCACTTTACTTACTACACCCTGCACTTACTACTCTCTCTCTCTCTCTCTCTCTCTCTCTCTCTCTCTCTCTCTCTCTCTCTCTCTCTCTCTCTCATAACTCATAAAACAATTATAATATTTTGTTAGCCAAATGAATTATCAAAGAATACAGATACTTAAGATGGGTGTGTTGGAATAAACATGTTGTGAATATTGCTTATATTTTATTGAAATAGGTAGTGTAATGCATTAAATTCTCGTTGTATTATGTTCATTGATGGCAGTTTTTTTCTTCATTTTACGCACTTTGATTTATATCAATGGTTTGATGCATCTTTAACAAATATAATTGAAAATGAAAATAATTTAACAAAGAATCAATGAACATTCAAATGTTTGATAACGTATAAACACGAGAAGCCTGTGTCCTAGACTACAGCGATTCGGTTGTCCACTAGCGCGGCATCTCCTCGGCTGTGTTATGTAAATGTACACTCAACGTGGTGGGTTTAAACTCTTTGCAGTTTGATATATGAATTTTATTTTCCAACAATAAAAATATTTTATGACATAGACAAGATCACAAAGAACGCCTTTTTTCAATGACAGTCATACTATCTATTTTTTATTTTTTAAATTAAGATACTAAAACAGCATTTCTTCGAAGGAAAAGGTATAATCTTTTTTCGTTTACTTTTTTTTTAATATCGTTAAAATCGGAATTCTTTGTGTATGCAGCTACATAAACAAACCCATGTGTGCATAACAACATGGCGCAAATCTTGTGTATTGGATAACGGTAGACCGCTCTGTTGCAACCACTTTTGAAATAAAACCACTATTGAAATAAATTATTTCAATAGTGGTTGGGGATGCTTTTTATTAGAAGAATCACTTTGCAACCACTATTGAAATACATCCACTATTGAACAAATTATTTCAATAGTCGTTGTGGATGTATTTCATTATAAGAATCATGTTACAGCTACTATTGAAATACAACTACTATTAAAATTATTTTTTTCAATCGTAGTTTGGAATGAATTTCTTTATAAGTATTACTTTGTAATCACTATCGAAACATATTTCGAAAGAAAGAAGTTGTGTATCATTTTTGCAAACTATTTTCAAATGCAAGAAACACTTTATCTCACGAACAATTCCAAATATACAATTTAGGTATTATAGACTTGCATTTTTTAGAGTAATAATAACTGAGACTATAAAATTAATGTACCAATGTTAGGATTTTCACTGCTGTGCAGAAATAAATAACCAATTTTTGCATATTTACATAAATATAAAATTGTTTTCATATTTTTCTTTTACCTTTCTCTTTCTATAGATATATCATGTTTTAGATATTGTTAATTACTAGTACAAGGGTGAACAGGTTGTAAGTTGCCAGAACTTTTATTCCAACGCCCTGTATATTATATATACAATAAAATATGTTCAAACCAATTAAACACAACTACTATAGAAATAAATATTGTCGTTTACTTTTAATCAGAGTCGGGAATATTAAATTGAGTTTGACCATCTGTCTGACCGTCTTCAGTCTATTATTTTGTTTTGTTTCTTTCGTTAATCACTACAGAAACAACTATATTTATAGTAGTTGGGATGTATTTCATTATGAGAATCACTTTGCAAACACTATCGAAATACATACACTATTGAAATAAAATCCATCACCAACAACTATTGAAATAATTTATTTCAATAGTGGTCGTAATGAAATACATTCCCAACCACTATTGAAATAATTTATTTCAATAGTGTTTGTATTTCAATAGTGTTAGCAAAGTGATTATCATAATGAAATAAGTCCCAATTACTATTGACAAAATTTGTTTTTGTAGTGATTAACGAAAGTGTTACACAGAGACAAAATAATAGACAGAAGACGGTCAGACAGATGGTCAAACTCAATTTAATATTCCCGACTCTGATTAAAAGTAAACGACAATATTTATTTCTATAGTAACGTAGTTGTGTTTAATTGGTTTGAACATTTTATTGTATATTTAATATACAGGGCGTTGGAATAAAAGTTCTGGCAACTTACAACCTGTTCACCCTTGTACTAGTAATTAACAATATCTAAAACATGATATATCTATAGAAAGAGAAAGGTAAAAGAAAAATATGAAAACAATTTTATATTTATGTAAATATGCAAGAATTGGTTATTTCTTCACAGCAATAAAAATCCTAACATTAGTACATTAATTTCATAGTCCAAGTTATTATTACTGTAAAAAATGCAAGTCTATAATACTAAATTGTGTATTTAGAATTGTTCGTTAATATATATAAATAAATTCATTCCCAAATACGATTAAAAAATATTTGAATAGTAGTTGTATTTCAATAGTGGCTGTAAAGTGATTCTTATAATGAAATACATCCCACAACGACTATTGAAATAATGAGTTCAGTAGTGGTTGTATTTCAATAATGGTTGCAAAGTGATTCTTCTAATGAAAAACATCCCCAACCACTATTGAAATAATTTATTTCAATAGTGGTTTTATTTCAATAGTGGTTGCGAAGTGATACTATTAATGAAATACACTTCCAACCACTATTGAAATAATTTATTTCAATAGTGGTTTTATTTCAATAGTGGTTGCAACAGTGCACTACTACATTTTGTGCACCTGAACATTGATTTAAAAATGTCTTATGTTAGTATATACCCATTAATAGTGTTCGAAAACTTTGATTCAACATGCCCTGATGCCAAACAATGATACCATGGAATCATATTTGCATGTTGTTTTTTTCTTAACTATATTAATGACTTTGAGCATCAACATACTGTGAAATTCTCCAACTTCAGGATCAGGGAAAGCGTCAGGACATCTGGTTACAAGCTCAAAAATAAACAATACAATATAAGAGAACAATTCCCTAGAGAAATCGTCGAGAAGCGGAAGGCTTTAATGCCCGTGTTGAGGAAAGCATTGGGGGAAAACAGAAGGGCTGTATTGAAATATGACAAACTTTTCATTGACGGCAAACTATACATGGGAGAAACAGGAGACACCATGAACACTGAGGCTGGCAGAGATGACCCCGAGGATGATGAACCCACGGAGTTACTTACAGAAGATGCGGGGGATAGCAGAGGTGAAGCTTAGGGGCAATTGGAGGATGATTTCGTGAAGATAATCAGCTGGAACATAAATGGGGGTTTTGCAAGTAAATTCAGTGATAAAAAATTTCAGTGCTACATTCTCTCGTATGACATTCTTTTAACGGAATGCTGGATCGAAAATAATTTCTCTATTCAGGTGGAAGGATTTCATAGCCTTGCTTTTCCAAGAATGCGCTCAAAATCAAAACAAGGAGGTGGTTGTGTTATAGTAATTCGTGAAAAAATTAAGCATTATGTATCTTTTCTTGAAAATATGTATGACACTATAATATGGCTTAAGCTTGATAAATGTCTATTACAAAGTCCTGATGATTTGTATTTAGCATGTGTGTATATACCACCAAGCAGTTCAACTTTTTACCAAGCTTATGATTGTGATATATTTAGTGACCTAGAAAACCAAATTGTCAAGTATTTATCTTTTGGAAAGGTTATGTTGATCGGTGACACAAATGCAAGAACTGCAAGTGCAAATGACTTTATAATGCATGATATACTACATGATAATGTTTTGAGAGATCTAAGTGATGTTTTATTTTATGGTTTAGACACATGTATTCAAAGTAGAACTAATCCTGACACGGTCGTCAATGATTTGGGTAACAAGTTATTATCTTTATGTAAAAGTAGTGGGTTAAGAATTTTAAATGGGCGTCATAATTTGGGTATGGATAAAGATTATACATTTGTTGGTCCAAGGGGCATGAGTGTTGTAGATTATGTTATAACTACTCCTGATGTATTCTCAAAAATTGATCAGTTCATTGTAGCAAATTTTACTATGTACTCTGATCATGCGCCTCTTCATATCAGATTGAAGTCTAAACAACAAATTATAAGCAATTCAACTGTGCTTAGTGATAGTGAAATACAATTGTCTTCGCATTTCGTCTGGAATCAGGACATGATTCACCAAGCCCAGTCAGCTTTAATTGAGAATTCTGATGACCTTGTGACATGTTTCCAGAATACCCTGTGTGAGACCCAGTCTAGTATAGACGAATCGGTCGATTTGTTTACATTACGCCTGACTGACCTTATGCGACCCTTTTTTGAAACTAACAAAAGTTTTCCGAAACCAGTTCATAACTCAGGTGGAGCAAGATCTCATTCATGCGTGAAGTCACCGGACAAACCTTGGTTTAATGAAGATCTCAAAAAAAAATACAGGATATATCGATCAGCACTCACTCGTTTTAATAATACAAAAAGCAGTGTTAACCATTTGAACTTGATCGAAGTCAAAAGAAACTACAAACTTTCAGAAGAAAAACTTAAGCGCCAGTATTTACGAAAAGAAGGCAACCTTCTTGATCATCTCCGTAAAGTCAACCCAAAAATATTTTATAAGCATTTCCGGAAAAGAAAACCTAACCATGCATCAATTGAGCTGGACCTATTCCGAAAACATTTTGAAGATTTATCTACATTTACTAACTATACGGATAGCGATCCCCCGGTGGACACCGGAACTACCGTGTTTGAAGAATTAGACATTGAAATTTCTGAAAAAGAAATATCGGATGCTATAGACAATCTTAAACGAGACAAATCACATGGTCTGGATTATATTTTAAATGAATATTTTTTAGAATTCAAAGGTATACTTATGCCATATGTGCATATTATTTTTAACCGTATCCTATCATCCGGTTATTTTCCCACGCAATGGTCAGATGCGGTTATTGTTCCTGTTTTTAAAAAGGGTGACCAAGCTGACCCAAACAATTATCGAGGCATAAGCCTTATTAGCTGTTTTTGTAAATTGTTTACCTCAATATTGAATCGTCGACTTATACTATGGGCATCATCTAATAGTATTGTCACAGATGCGCAGTTCGGTTTTCAACCTATGTTAGGTACTACCGAAGCAGTTTTTGCACTTCATTGTCTGGTTTCACAAGCACTGCAATCTAAAAAACGGTTTTATTGTTGTTTTGTTGATTATAAGAAGGCCTTTGACTCTATCAATAGGGAAAAATTGTACAGAAAATTAAAGTATTACGGTATACAGGGAAAGCTACTTTCAGTAATTCGTTCAATGTATTCTAGAATTAGAACGTGTGTTAAATCTTCAGGTCGTATTTCTAATTTCTTTGAAAATCATGTTGGTCTTTTACAAGGAGAAGTATTGTCTCCCATGTTGTTTGTATTATATGTTAATGATCTTGAAAATGAATTTATGAAAAAAGGTACTGCCTCTACGGACCTGCAGTTATTAAGTCTTTACCTTCTTATGTATGCGGATGACATGGTATTGTTTTCAGAATCAATTGATGAACTACAGAGCATGTTGAATACTTTACAGTTATATACAAGTAAATGGAACTTAGATGTAAATGTATCAAAAACTAAAGTTGTTATTTTTAGAAATAGTGGGAATAACCGCACCAACGAGAACTGGCTTTATAACGGTGAAAATTTAGAAATAGTGGACCAGTTTGTTTACCTAGGCGTTGTGTTCAATTATAACGGTAAATTTTTTATTACTCAAAAACAATTAGCGGCGCAAGGTCGCAAAGCCATGTTTGCTCTCAAATCAACAATTAATCAACTTTATTTAAACCATTGTACTTTGTTTTCTATCTTTGATACTTATGTGTGTAGCATTTTAAATTATGGATGTGAAGTTTGGGGTTCCCACAAAGGACAAGATATTGAAAAGGTACACCTTGAGTTTTTACGCTTTGTGCTTGGTGTTCGTAAAACTACAAATACAACTATGTTATACTTTGAGACTGGGCGTCTACCTTTGTATCTCATTCGTATTTATCGAATATTTAAGTTCTGGTTTAAATTATTGCAGTCGGAAAATTGTATATTAAGAGCTGCTTATGACTGGTCATATTGTATTTGCGAAAACGAAAAGCAAAATTATCAAAGCTGGGCAAAATTTATTAAGGACCAATTAAATAATTTGGGACTTGGCTACATGTGGAATGACCAAAGTAATTTAAACAGTCGTATTTGTTTACCAATCATTCGGAAAAGACTTAAAGACAACTTTATTCAAACGTTGCATAGCAAGATGCAAATAGAAACAAAATGTTTTATTTACAAGCATCTAGTTGATAAGTTTTGCTTACAGTATTATTTAGAAAAATCAATACCAAAGTTGTACAAAAAATGTATTTCCAAAATGAGGTTGTCCTCGCATAATCTGCTTATTGAAACAGGTCGTCATAAAAATATACCAAGAGACAAAAGATTTTGTAAAACTTGTATTACAGATATTGAAGACGAATATCATTTTATACTTGTATGTCCAATGTATTTAGCATTAAGATCAAAGCTGATAAAAAAGTATTATTGGTGTAAACCATCCATGTACAAATTAATACATCTACTAAGTGTTAACAATATCAAAGAATTGTGTAATTTAGGAAAATTCATTTATAAAGCCCTTACACTCAGAATGGTTTGAACTATCTATTATTCAATCATTTGCTGATTTAAATTGTTATTATATATTTAAGTGTTTTTCCTGTGTGTATTTTTCAGTAATCTGTATATCATTCTCCAAATACAAATTTTGTAAACATTAGGTTGTGTAACAATATGTAAGAACTGACCGTCCATTTTTGTCTAAATATTCTTGTGTGTGTATTGTTTATTATTATATTAAGTGCTATAAGACGTATGTCTTTCGCAATAAAGAAATTGAAATTGAAATTGAAATTGTTCATACTTTTTGACGATAAATCCCAAAAGTTTCACATTTAGTCAAACAATAAGAGTTATTTAACAGAAACTAGATTTTAATCTATCAAAAATCAAACCTTTGCTAATTATTAAGTTGTATATTTACTAGATCTTTTTTTAGAAAATGTATGTCAGGAAAAAAGGCTACTACGATTCAGAAAAATCCAAAAGTCCTAGGATACATGTGGACTGTCAGTTGGGGATTAATATTACTGACATATCACACCAGCGTCTTCAGAAGATGCACAATTATGATATCCAAATCCACGGAATGGGCACTCCGTAAGAGATTGTTCAGTCCCATTACAGTTGACGTCATCCATCCATATTGTCCCACTTCCTTGACCAAAATAGGCCTTAGTTTTAGCTACTGCTAATCTATAAATAGACGATATTTCCTTTAATACATACCTGCTATAAAGTTGTTATATATTAATATATAAAGTTGACTAAAATCTATTTTTTTTTCTTTTATTAGTTTTTTATTTTATTAATATACAAATGTTTATAAAGCCCCTTTCACAATTGGGGCACGAGCAGAAGCGACAAAATATTCGTGCGACCGAAAAAATTAGATGTGGTTCGTAAAGTGTTGCCAAAATAATCGTGTAACGTGGATGAGCTAGGCGTTCTCCAAATGACAGTTAAGACAGCTTCAGTTTTATAAATTTATTTACAAAAAAACAAATGAAATATATTTACAATATCACTTTCACACCCACACTCGCTTAAACCCCATACTCATTCAAACTACTGTAATTAATAACCCTACTTTAACACAAAGTTATAAAAAAAATACTATAGTTATAAAAAAAACCTTTTGACAGACAGACGTTATACCGGTATATTATAAGTTTCTTTAAAATCAAAATATGGTTGCCACACCTTTGATGATTACTTATTCACAACTGAAACTAATTAACAGATCTCAATCACTAAACTTTCAATCACTGATGTTCCTGTCTCGATCACTTATCTCGACTCCGATCACAGATCGTCTGACTATCTGAATTCCTCGCTGAAATGATGAGGTAGACTTTATTTCCTCCCCTAAATCCACCGTGTACTCCTTACAGGGCTGTAGTCCTGGACCTTAGGCGCCGTGGTGGTGTTCAACATCAGAGTGGTTCTCCCCACTGGAACTTCACAGTTGTATGACCAAGTCAAAATGCTACAATTTATTCCAGTAATAAGTACATGTAGGCAACCTGAGTATGGCAACAATTGATGATACTATTATAAAATAATCATATAATAAGTGTCTGTCACTAATATGTAAACAGAGTTGAGTTTCATAGCAACATGTAAATAATAACAAATAAATATGGCGCACACTTCCGGTCAATCATTTCCGGTGAATCACTTCCGCCCAAGACATTTAAATAAATCAGCAAGTTTTATCTAATACAACAAAATACGCATAGAATAACATTCAAAGCTATACAATTCTAACACAGGGCTTTATCGATAATATAAAACTGGCATTTAAACTTCCACGCAAAAGATACGCTCGACTACTCACACAGGTAAGTTTAACAGGTGAACGCTGGCCAAGGTTATTTTTAGCTCAAAATAAACAAGAATTACTAGTCGAATACACAAAAATATTGCATAAAACGATAAATATACTTACCACGGTCTGCTATCCGTGCCCGCTTATTAACAAGGTTCATGCACAATGCATACTGCAATAATGACGCTCAGTACAGCAAATAAGAGCTGCCCTCAAAATCGTGTCTTGTCACACGGCAGCCAACCCGGGAATGACCAGGTGTCACTTTTTACCTGACTGCGCATTTGCAGAGAATTATGGGTAAACAGTATTACAAAATTAAAGGGCCACGAAGCTAGCCTGGTGCTAGTATACAAGTGATTGTTACAAATCGCATATGAAAAATTACTCGTACTAAACTCGCACGAATCAGAGCGACCGTTGTGCGATGTAAATGCATTGAATCTTGCGATATATCTTGCGTCTAATTATGCGACTGTTGTACAATGAAAGCGAGTGTTGTACATGTAAGATAATGCAATAAGATCGCACAAATGACCAGATGATCGGACGATTGAACTTGCTCCAATCCGATAGGACGAGCGGCGCTCGTCCGATCATGCGTTTTATTGTACGAGAGCTCGTGCGAGTTGGAGGTGGCAACTTTAACCGTATTACATTTGGCTCTATTTTCTATTTAGCGTTTTTGGCGGAATGCGACCTCGGCTAAATCAAGTACATCGCTAAACGCCATGCATATATGTATTAAAATTGTCACTTTCAGGAATACACTAATTCAAATCCACACCAACTTGTTCAAAAACTATTTTCCGCCAAATATCGTACACTACAAATATAATACTGTAAACGTAATATACATGTATTTGGCGTGTACGATATTTGTCGGAAATTAGTTTTTGAACAAGTTGGCGTGGATTTGAATTAGAGTAATCCTTAATGCGGCTATTCTTATACATAAATGAATGGCATTTATGTATGTACTTGATTTAGCGGAAGCCGCATTCCGTCAAAAGCGCTAAATAGAATACATAGCCAAATGTAGTACGTTTACAGTACGTTTACAGTATATACCGTTTCCGACGCTCTTCAGTAGAAATAGTTAAATGCAAGAAAAGATACACATGTACCTCTCAAGAAGATGACAAAGCAACAGCTAAATTCAAGGTCAATTGTGGCCTGAAACAAATATGCTTATACACTGTATACTGTATTAGGGAACTATTCGCCTCCGTTTTATTTTCGCTCATTTTTGTCAGTAAGTGGATTAAGACTTGTCGAATTCCAATGTTTCATATTATATCTCCTTTACTACAACATTGTTGGGGCGAATTCAAGACGAGCCAAAACCGTAAGTAGAAGCAAATATGTCAAGGAGCAAAAATCACCCTGTATCCAGTATATACAAGTGGCAAAGCATGGAAATTGAAACCGATAAATCTTGCAATGATAGTAAAACGTTGCAGGATTACATGAGACACGTTGAGCAACAGTCTCATGATCGCACAACAGACGCATAAACAGCTGCAATTTATCAGACGATCTTAAAAAAACATGTATCGCTCTTGCGAGTACACAAAACGTTGTAAAACGTTCGTACTGATGTTCGTGCGTTGCATTGTAATAATTTGGATCGCATTCGGTCGCGTCTGAATAGTGTGCATGTCCACTATTTTGAGGGGACTTGAAGCGACCACCAAAACGCATGCAACGAATGCGAGAGCTCGTGCAACGTATGCGATAGCTCGTGCGAAGCCAAAAAATTCCGATCGCGCAGTGTTGTAAAGTGCTCGTGCGCCAATTGTGAAATGGGCTTAATCAACATGTCATATAAAAGAACCTTTTCTACTTTATTATACCAGAGCGAAACAATAATATGATAACTGATCCTTTTCGTAATTTTTGGCAGCTATGTCGCCTTTGTATCCTTTGACTGTATAGAATAACACTATACTATACTTATCCGAACAGATAAAAATATGCTGCCATATAATGACATTGAAACTGCCAAGTTCATTCATGAAGATATATATGTAATAACAGTTTATATTTACCCATTATATCCCAGCATTCTGCAGACAACTTGAGCATTGTTAGTTGTCCAGATGTCATCACAGACGGTCCCCCAGATGTTGATGTGCAAAACCTCTACACGTCCTTCTCCGTAATGACTCCCGTTTACCAGTCTTACCTGCAATATTACTGAAAGAGAAGCAAGGGGAAGTTTACATAAAATAATATCGCACGCACACACACACACACACACACACACACACACACACACACACACACACACATGCATTACCGACCATTCGAGGACTATGACATCCCACCTTCCTCCGAGGACCATACTTTCTAATTGAGCTATTCTTTCAAGATTCGGTACTTTTATAGGATATGGCTCTAGCTACACGATGGCAAGATGCAATATGCAGTATTTAGGTTATTACAGCGTTGTATTTTACTATGCTTTAGAGGACGTTCCGGTTTCGTGAGAGGACGTTGTGTTAACTTGAGAGGACGGTGTGTTAGCCTTGAGAGGACGGTGTGTTAGCCTTGAGAGGACGTTGTGTTAACTTGATATGACGGCGTGTTAGCCATGAGAGGACGGTGTGTTAGCCATGAGAGGACGTTGTGTTAACTTGAGACGACGGTGTGTTAGCCATGAGAGGATGTTGTGTTAACTTGAGAGGACGGTGTGCTAGCCATGAGAGGACGGTGTCTTAGCCATGAGATGACGGTTTAAATTTGTGTTTTAACCATGAGAGGACGTTGTGTTTATCTCCCACAAAACAATCAAAGTTTTTACTTTTGATTAATCTTACTATGTACTGTAAAAACGTGCGACATATGTTCGCAATTATTTATTATTTTGCATGCACAATCGGGAGGTGGTATCAAAATGATAATATCCTGAAGTAGAAGGTACTTTTATTATTTCCTGAGAATTTGATTTTTTTTTATAAAGATTAAACATACCTTAAAATGAACTAAACATATGAATGTAACCAATCATGAAAAAAAATAATTATGGTATGAAGGACAACAGTTCTGGAAATACGTCGTAAACTTAATACGTTTCTGAACTTTAAACAGAAAATATTCTTAAAATTACTCGTTTTAGGGGTTATTTTCCTCTCAAAAACAGTGTCGACAACAGTCGTTAATTTCAATTTTCTTTTAAAATCTTTGCAATGCATGTAGTCTATATTGTTTGAAAGGAAATTCCTTTGAAATTGATGTCTTTTGCAACTGAGCTCATGACATCACAAATTGCATTTAGGATGTCATATGCAAAAAAGTCTTAAATCATGAGATTTAACAATTCAGTGCATTTGATTTTAGAAAAGGATAAACTCCTACATACTAGAAACCAATATGCTAAATGGAGTGGGTTTTTTTGTTTGTTACTAGTAATTGTTGTATTCATGACTACATGACAATGTATAATAGTGGATAGTAAATAGAATTGAAATCGATATTAAAAGAATGACTTAAATTTTTTACAACTTCAGTGAAGTGCACGGCCAGATTTGTACTGAAACCGTATCTTTTTTTGACAGTTATAGTTCCGGTCCTGTCGAGTGGAATTCCCCCTTTAAAAATATTCCTCTAAAAAACTCAATAGAGAAGTATTTCTCTCTGAAAACTGACCCCAAAAAAGTGTTCCCCGGAAAAAATTGCGCAAGAATTGTATTTTTTCTTAAGCAAATCCAAACAAATGCAATTTTTTTTAAAACTCCCTTTAACAAAAAGACCAAAGATATTCATATCCTATGAACAAAGAGGATGTTGCAGAAAATACTGCAAAATTAATCGAGAGTATGGGAGTATGGCGTTCCGATATAACCACTTCGAAACTTCGTTGTGTTAGCCGTGAGATGACAATTTGCAATAACCTTTAGACGTTTTATCACATCCTTTATATTCTTTTTAAACGATAAAAAACGTCAGCAATTTTCACAAATAACCATTCAAATAACCATGCAATTAATTAAAACAGAAATACAATTTGCGATTGTTTGAATTCTGTAATGCAACATAAGCAAGCTTATAATGTCAAAAATATTTTTTTAAATGACTCGAAAATAAGTTCATAAGTAAATATTGAATATTTCACGATTCATATACTTTTAGTACATCATTTTTAGACGTATGACGTTAAGATAAGAAAGTAAAATTGGTAAGTAAAATATGGTAATTACGAACGGTGTTCAAAATCAAATGTCCAAAGGAAAAATACAAAACAGGAGCAGAGCAAACAAAAATTTCTACAAAATTAAAGACAGGATCATTTGGTGGTAACGAACAGTGTTCAAATTCAAAAGTCCTAAGGAAAATTACATAACAGGAGCAGAGCGATAACGGACCCCTATAAGAAAATTAGAGGTAGGATCAGGTGCCATGGAGGAGTGAGCATGCACTGCTGACTGGTCACACCCGCCGTGTGCTCTTTGTCGTAATCGGGAAAACGGAAAAATTAGTTGACAATTCGGTGATTAATAATAGCCTTACAATAAGTATTAAAAAAAACCTCCGTCAGCATTCGACCTAGCGGAAGTATTTTATCAAATTGTCAGTAGCTTGCCTCGTTTTAGAAATTGTTCATACGTAGAGCATGCCCTTGCGTATCGAATCAAATGAGAGACAAAAATTCCATATGCTTTTTTTCTTTCTATCTCTTGCATATAACTCTTTTGCAAATTATTGTTATATATTTATTTTTTTGTACCAATACCATATACGAGCATCATGCAAAGCAACTTGAAATCGTAAGCGTTTCCCCGTTATCTTTTCTCTGACGGCCCAGATACAATATATTCATCACGTACATTGTCGACTTACACTGCGCACAACAATGTTACTGTCACTACCAAATTATTTCTTGATTCAATCTATTGATGTGTTGTTAATTTTTATCAATGATTGATGAAATTCACAAGTACAAGATAAATTACTACAATTGAAATAAATGATGAGTGACAAAAAATGACTATACATGTATCTCCGATTCACAAAATTTTTTAAAAAAAAATGGGTGCATGGGTGAGACATTTAGCTACAATGGCTAACATTTCATCTTTTATCTTTAATGGTTTCTTTTTGTCATAAATTAAATTATACCTTTAATGAATATTAAAGTAATACCTTTCCTCCCTAACTGCTACTTACAATAAAAAAATGTATAATTTTCAATAATAAAAACAACAAGAGCAAAGCTCGTTGCTCGTTGGAAACGGAAGACCCTAATCAACGGTTTGAGTATGTTTATTGGCGTGCGCTATTTAAGAATTTGAAGGAAAAAATGGCACTATGCCTATAGAATCAGAATAAAATCAATGTAATCTTATCAAATACATACATAAGTCAGTATAAAAAAAGTACATGCACAATGTACATGTATTTTAGTTAATTGTTGCATCAATTAAAAATGTTTTTTTACACCCAAGAATTCAGGCACGTAGCATTAGGGGAGGGCGGTAGGGGGGCTGCCCCCCCCCTCCACTTTTTCTCGCTGCAGACACATTTCTTAAATTACATATATAAAATTGAATTAAAGTGGTGCCCCCCCCCCACACTTTTTGGGGTAGCATATAGAAATGGAAGAGAAAATAAGGACATCAAGAGTGAAAATGAAGGTAAAGGAATACTACGTACCGCCCCTGCCCCCCCCCTCAACTACGTAACCCCTCCCCCCCCCCCCCCCCCAACGGATTAAGATTTTCAAGATTTTGGGATTCGAGAATTTTCTTTTTTTTTTCTGTCAAGATTTTTTGATGAGGGGAAATCTTAGTATAGAATATTCCTATGATAGCTTTGGATTTTGCAAAGTTTGACTTATGATGGACTTAACTTTTTCCTAAGATATGTCTAACCGTATAAACTTTCTTAAGAATAATCTTAGAAAATTTTCGCAAACCTGCCTGCCGGTCTTTTTTACAATTGACGACTACATTTGAAATTTGTGTGCAATTCTTTTCTGCGATCGTGGGGAAAATGTAAGAGTTTGCCATCTAAGGCGTTTACTATTCAATATATGGTATGAGAATATTTACAATTATTTTTCGAAGAAGCTCTCGTAAACATTGAAGAAAGACGAGTCTGATGTCTGGTGGACGATTGCTCGAACACCGTCAATTGTACATACGATGATCCATAAGCGTGGTATGGAAATCACACGGCTTCCTAAACTTAATTTAAAATGTCAAAGTGTCTTTAACATAGTATTGTACTCTTCCCGCTCGGTCATCGCAGACCGATAATACAAATACAAAGAAATTACATACACAGTACGAAAACGGCTTGCGAATCGTAGAATGCATATTAATTACATGTATAATTAAAAAAATCTGTCGAATGTCGAATAGCCAGCACTGGTATTACATGCGCGGTTCTAGAAGGTGGTGTCGGGGGGTCACGACCCCCCCCCCCCCCCCCCGAAAAAAATTCTGGAACAGAGGCGAAGACTTACATGTAAGTGCGAAGGCGAGAGTGCGAAGTTGCGAAGGCGAAGGAGCGATAGTAGTATTGCTTCTTTGCCTTCGCAACTTCGCACTCTCGCCTTCGCATCTTCCCGGTTCACCGTCGCATCTTCGCACTTTCGCTCCTTCGCCTTCGCCTTCGCACTTTCTCTTTCGACTCTTTGCACTCTAGCATTTCGTCCTAGAGGCAAAAGTGCGAGGGTCGAAGTGGCCCCAACGGAACATAATTTAATTTTTTTTTTCAAAAACACATATTTAAGCAAGCCCAGATAAACACGTACGGTGTCGTGAGAAAAAGGAAACATTCAATTTACTAGTTAAGATTCCAATTGAATTTCAACTGTTTGACAAAATAAGTTTACTTGTCTTATAATACGGATGCCAAGTGTAAAGCTATAAAATAAAAGTCTACAAATTATAGTATGCATCCATTTAATATTTTTGAAACATATATTTCAACTTAAAAGCTTCACGCCGTCATTGATGGTCAATGGAGAAACTGGTTGCTAACCACTTTATATCAATGTATTTACTAGAATGGTCTCGTTTCGAAGATGCGAAAGCGAAAGTGCGAGGATGCGAAGGCGAAGAAGCAAACTACTATCGCTCCTTCGCACCTTCGCTCTTTCGCCTTCGCCTTTTATGTTTGTGGAGCTTTCTATCGTGCGGATCCAGATATTTTTTTCTAGAAGAGGGAGGGGGGCCTAATGATTATTGTATTTGCCGCGAGTGAGGGGGGGGGGGGTCCGAGGCATATTCTAAGTAATTTTACTTTGTGAAATTATTAATATTGAAAGAGGATGTTGCAGTTCCTATGCTAATTTTCCCTAAAGGAGTTGCAGATAAAATGGAAAAATCAAAATTACAGAATTCGATGTAATTCTTTTTTGTTTGCAACGTTGTATATAAAGCAGTGTAGAATTTTATCTGAAAAGTTTATATTAACTTTTATAAGAACATTATATAAATTTGAAATTGGTTACACAGACAAATGTGGCAGATTTCACGCTTTATAAAGTAAAAAACTGCCTCCTTAAAACAAAATTAATTTAATCTTAACGTTTACAGTAAGACAATTTCTTAAAAACTGCAATTTCCGATTTTTGTTTCATAAAGGCATATTTTTAAAAAATCTATCTTTTGGAAAAAATCATCAATACTTTGAAATCTAAGAACGCTGTTTTAAATTCCCCCGCTTTAAGACATGTCTAGATTAGTCGAGTGGTAACGTTGTTAGAATAGATTGTAACCCTATCCGACTTTTTACTTGGGTTCGAATCCCGAAACAGTTGGAATTTTTTTTGGTACATTTTTTTTTAATCGCATGAAAAGGTAATGTATATAGATAATTTAAGAATGTCAGAACAAAGTTATTTATACGCTTGTTAATGTATTGTTTTGCATGCGTGCTTAATTTTTTTTCAACATTACTTACTGTGGTCCCCGTTATAAACTTGAATTATAAACATTTTCTTCTTAACAAGGGATTTTAAAACAATGTACGCATCAATGTAGAAAGTTGATTTTGTTTTCCCCCTTTTTATGAAACAATATACAATTATTGCTGTTTTTGAGGTCATTACGATGATTTAGCTACCCGAGAAGTACAATATTCACCGAGCCGGAGGCAAGGTGAATATTTTAATAACCGGGTGTGCCAATTTCAAAGATCATACATGTACAAGTTGTTCAAAGCAAAAAAATCATACAGGTACAAGTTGTTAAAAGCAAAAAAAAAAAATCATTAAAAAAGTATGAATCGGTGATGAAGCACTAGGTTAATAAAAATATGTACGGTTAAAGTTCCACCTTTTTATCTGGACTAGGCGTTTATCTAGATACTATAGAAACATGGGATGATTATAATTACAACTCTGACGGTTTGAAGAGCCAGAATTAGATTTATTCATGTAGCTCCAAGGAATGATATTTTAAACACGCTGGGTAGTAGAACTCAAATTGATATATGTTCACATCAAAATACAGAATATATGGTCATCTTCCTAACTGTATTTGGTGGTTGCCGTGTTCGATAAAAATGCGCATAAAATGTTTGTGTATTACTGTATGTTGCCTACATACGGAACATACCCGCTATGTAAATATAGTCGTCTACGTAATGTGTCTATATTTAGATATGACTCTTCAAGCGATACGGATATTTGAAGGTCCTTTTCACGTTAGGGAATAGTCCCGCTTTTTTGCAACTCTCTCTTTCCAGAGGAGGAAGGGAGGGGGGGGGGGTCTGGACCCCTCTTCCCCCTCAAAACCCGTGCATGAGCAAAGAATTCGAATGTCGTATAATGAAATTTAATGTTTGAATTGATTTAAGATAAGCAGACAGCTGATAAGTGAGAGGAATCTGGAAATGCATGTGCACACATTATGGCGGGCATTACCTTTTATGTGGAGAACATAATGATTAGACGTAGCCAACACTGGTAAACACAAAAAATCCCATAACCCAGTAAACTATTAATGAACATACAAAGTAAGCACATGTGATTACTATGATAATATGCATGCGTACCAATAACAAATTTATCGGCAAACCTCGGGCGAGTACGGTATCCACGCCATCATTGATGGTCAATGGATAAACTGGTCGCTAACTTTTTTATATTAATGTATTTACTAGAATGATTTCGTTTTTAGGCTAAAGACAGCTCAAGAAAATAAAATTGTAAATGTACATGTACTATATAAATACTTGTGCACACTGTAGTCTGTATACTACAGTTAACCTGTGTTTGTACTTGATCTGTATACATGCAGTCCAGTCAGAGACCCTGTGTTTGTACTTGATCTGTACACATGCAGTCCAGTCAGAGTCCCTGTGTTTGTACTTGATGTGTACACATGCATTCCGAGGACCCAGTGTTTGTACTTGATCTGTACACATGCAGTCCGAGGACCCTGTGGTTGTACTTGATCTGTACACATGCAGTCCGAGGACCCGGTGTTTGTACTTAATCTGTACACATGCAGTCAGAGGACCCTGTGTTTGTACTTGATCTGTATATATGCAGTCCGAGGACCCTGTGGTTGTACTTGATCTGTATATATGCAGTCCGAGGACCCTGTGTTTGTACTTGATCTGTATATATGCAGTCGGAGGACCCTGTGTTTGTATTTGATCTGTACACATGTACACATGCAGTCCGAGGACCCGGTGTTTGTACTTGATCTGTACACATGCAGTCCGAGGACCCGGTGTTTGTACTTGATCTGTACACATGCAGTCCGAGGACCCTGTGTTTGTACTTGATCTGTATATATGCAGTCCGAGGACCCTGTGTTTGTACTTGATCTGTATATATGCAGTCCAAGGACCCTGTGTTTGTACTTGATATGTACACATGCATTTCGAGGACCCTGTGTTTGTATTTGATCTGTACACATGCAGTCCGAGGACCCGGTGTTTGTACTTGATCTGTACACATGCAGTCCGAGGACCATGTGTTTGTACTTGATCTGTACACATGCAGTCAGAGACCCTGTGCTTGTACTTAATCTGTATATATGTAGTCAGAGGACCCTGTGTTTGTACTTGATCTGTACACATGCAGTCCGAGGACCCGGTGTTTGTACTTGAATTGTATACATGCAGTCCGAGGATCCTGTGTTTGTAGTTGATATGTTTACGCATGCAATAAGAAGATGACTCGATGTTTGAACGTATATACCATTTAGATGAATGTTCAAAATTAATTTTATATTATTTAAAATTGGTATGTAGATAAAAAAAAATAAACAATATAGACACATTTTGGTACAAAGAGGTATAGTGCCTTTTCCGATTATTTCGTCTACACCTGTGTCCGGACGGAAAGTACTTGTTACTAAATAAGCTTCATGTACCTGTCGCAATACAATTTTCGAAACATGCTAGATTCTGTTTTTATAGTGGTGTCTGTAACAATTGATTTTTCATAAAATCGGGAAACCTGCATCAAGAAATGAATATATAGAACTCTGTGTATAATGACAGTTGGTATTCTGAACTGTGATAACTTCCAGCAAAATGCAATGAATCCAAGTGTACAGTTGTATATAAAAGAAATGCATAGTGTTATTGAAAAGACCTGTTTTTGGTGTGCTCATACTCAGGCTGAAATAAATAAGATAATTTCCAAAAAAATCCAGCCGATTAGATACATGTAATTTAAAATATTCCTTCATTCTTCAATGCAGTGGAAAAAAATTACTACCTGGTGGAATTGATCCAGCGACCACAAAATCTCTGCGTTACCACTAGGCCACGCATCCAACCCTTTCAATGGATGTCTTTTAAATATATATACCTACATGTATATACATGATTGTATTTCAAAAGTCACTAATTGAAATATTTCTCTAATTTTTAGTACGAAGCGTTAGTACGTTAAACCCAAATTAATTTAATGTAAACGTTTACTACAATACCTGTAGAACATAATTTTAATCAGATTTCTTTGGTTTAAAGTCAAATATGCTATTTCATATCGCATACTAACTATTTTCCTATATATCACTGACAAAACCTGACTTTTTTAATGATATTGTGTAAGATAATTAAGACTCTTAGCGCATGGTAATTGTGTAATTGCGTTTCTATGAATATATTTAAACTAAATATTGTATATTATTGAAAATATCTTATGTTTGTAAAAGTGCTTTATTTTAGGTCAAATCGTATATAAATGCGCTATACCTCTTTATACATATTGTAGTAATAACACCACCAACTACCACCACCCACCAACAAATTTAATTAAATCTCATTTCATATAAATGCTGATTTCATAGTGATCATGACAGTTTTGTTAATTTCATATCAGGTTCTTTTTGAAAAGTGTAAAAAAAAAATAAAAATAGACGGTGTTCCGATGGGGCCACTTCGATCTTCGCATTTTCGCCTTTAGGGCGAAGATGCGAGAGTGCGAAGTTGCGAAGGCGAAAGTGCGAAGTTGCAAAGGCAAAGCGCGAAGGTAGGGAAGGCGAAAGTGCGAGGGTGCGAAGGCGAAGAAGCGAACTACTTTCGCTCCTTCGCACTTACGCCTTTTATGTTTGCGGAGCTCTGTATCGTGCGGATCAAGATTTTTTTTTCTAGGAGAGGCGGGGGGGGGGGGGGGGAAGGGCCCGAATGATTATTGTATTTGCCACGGGTTGGGTGGGGGGTCGGGGGTCCGAGGCATATTCTTGGTAATTTTACTATGTTAAATTAATAATATTGAAATTTCCAGGGAGGGGGGTCCGGGGTCCGGTTTATTTAATAAACATCCAAAGTTAGCACATGTGCTTACTATGATAATATGCACGCGCAACAATAACAAATAAATCGGCTAACCTCGGGCGAGTGCGGTGCCTGCATCGAATTCAATGTAATCGTTCAAGACTTGCTGATTAGAACACACACAACAAGAGGCCCATGGGCCACATCGCTCACCTGAGCAACAATAGGCATGATAAAATCAGCTTAATGGAGATCGACATAATACAAAATATCTGGACAATGTAGTAATACATGTAGATATTCTTATGTTTATAATCAAGTCCCTTTTCTAACAGGATGATTTTATATTCATATCACATGTTGAGCATCGCAGTTCTCAACAAGATCCTAGACAATTGTTTATACATGGGATATAAACCTACATCAAACTCTGAACCCCTTGTGAGGCCCAAGAATTGTCCAGGGGCAAAAGTCTTAACAATTTTAAAGAATCACAAATTGGCAAAATGTTTGCATATAAGTAAAACCATATATATTATAACATTTCAGTTTTTGTGAATTAAAAATGTTTTCCTTTGTAAAATTGGATCCCGAATGTGGCCTCTCCCTACTCCTCAAGATTTTTATTTTAACGAACTACCCAATGTTGCTTTTACTAAAGTTACAGATTTTCTAGACAAATGGTTTTGTAGAAGATTTTTCTCCATTTATTCCTATGTCAAAAATTTGTCTCCCTCCCCCCTCCCCATTGTGACCCCATCCTACCCCCGGGGATCATGATTTGAACAAACTTAAATCTACCTAGTCCTTACCTGAGGATACTTCCACATAAGTTTCACCTTTCGTAGCTACTTAGTTTTAGAGATTTTAAAAATTTACTCTATTCCTATGTAAAAATTCGATCCCCATTGTGGCACCACCCTACCCCCAGGGGTCATGATTTTCACAACTTTGAATCTACACTTATTGAGAATGCTTTCACATAAGTTTCAGCTTTCCTGGCTGATTAGTTTCTGAAAAGAAGATTTTTAAAGATTTACACTATAAATTCCTATGTAAAAATTTGCCCTCCCCCATTGTGGCCCCACCCTACTCCCGGGGGTCATGATTTGAACAAACTTTGAATCTACACTAGCTGAGGATGCTTCCACATAAGTTTCACCTTTCCTGGCTGATTAGTTTCTGAGAAGAAGATTTCTTAAAATTTACTCTATATATTCCTATGTAAAAATTTGACCCCCCCATTGTGGCACCACCCTACTCCCGGGGGTCATGATTTGAACAAACTTTGATTCTACATGTACACTAGCTGAGGGTGCTTCCACATAAGTTTCAGCTTTCCTGGCTGATTAGTTTCTGAGAAGAAGATTTTTAAAGAATTACTTAATATATTCTTATGTAAAAATTTGACCCCCCCATTGTGGCCCCACCCTACCCTGGGGGTCATGATTTTCACAACTTTAAATCTACACTAGCAGAGGATGCTTCCACATAATATTTAGCTTTCCTGGCTGATTAGTTTCTGAGAAGAAGATTTTAAAAGATTTACTCTATATATTCCTATGTAAAAATTCGACCCCCCCATTGTGGCCCCACCCTACTCCCGGAGGTCATGATTTTCACAACTTTGATTCTTCTCTAGCTGAGGATGCTTCCACATAAGTTTCACCTTTCCTGGCTGATTAGTTTCTGAGAAGAAGATTTTAAAAGATTTACTCAATATATTCTTATGTAAAAATTTGACCCCCCATTGTGGCCCCACCCTACCCTGGGGGTCATGATTTTCACAACTTTAAATCTACACTAGCAGAGGATGCTTCCACATAAGTTTCAGCTTTCCTGGCTGATTAGTTTCTGAGAAGAAGATTTTTTAAAAGATTTACTCTATATATTCCTATGTAAAAATTCGACCCCCCCATTGTGGCCCACCCTACTCCCGGGCGTCATGATTTTCACAACTTTGATTCTTCTCTAGCTGAGGATGCTTCCACAAAAGTTTCAGCTTTCCTGGCTGATTAGTTTCTGAGAAGAAGATTTTAAAAGATTTACTCTATATATTCCTATGTAACATTCGACCCCCCCCCCCCCCATTGTGGCCCCACCCTACTCCCGGGGGTCATGATTTTCACAACTTTGATTTTTCTCTAGCTGAGGATGCTTCCACATAAGTTTCAGCTTTCCTGGTTTATTAGTTTTTGAGAAGAAGATTTTTAAAGATTTACTCTATATATTCCTATGTAAAAATTTGACCCCCCCATTGTGGCCCCACCCTACCCCCGGGGGTCATGATTTTTACAATTTTGATTCTTCACTAGCTGAGGATGCTTCAACATAAGTTTCAGCTTTCCTGGCCAAATGGTTCTTGAGAAGAAGATTTTTGAAAATTTCTCAAAATTTTCCAATAATTGCCAATTATCTCCCCTTTAAAGAGAGCGTGGTCCTTAATTTTCACAACTTTGAATCCCCTTTGCCTAAGGGTGCTTTGTGCCATGTTTGGCTGAAATTGGCCCAGTGGTTCTGGAGAAGATGTTGAAAATGTGAAAAGTTTACGGACAGACAGACGGACAGACAGACAGACGGACGACAGACAAAATGTGATCAGAAAAGCTCACTTGAGCTTTCAGCTCAGGTGAGCTAAAAAGAATGCCGTAAAGTATCCAAATTTTACACTTATTTTTGTGTACACTTAATCTTTGACATTGTACCTTTATGAAATACCATTTTTACCGAAAACAAGATCTTATGCAAGATATAAAACTAAATGTTTGGTAGGGGTACACTGTTAACTTCCAAGTACCTTTCTTTTCAGTTCTGCCCCCTCCTACCCACACTTTATAAAGCAATCAAAATATATGAGAGCATATAGGTACAGTTGCTTATTCAACTTCTTACTAGTTATTGTCTTTTATTAAAAAAAATCTTACATGTGAAAGAAGAATATTGTACCTCAATGCGCTCAAATTAAAACAAAATTCAAAAATTTAATTGGTCTTCCGCATTATAAACGAGTGTTGTTTACCTGGCGTGAATTCGTGCGATGTTTTATAACCTTACTAACTTGATCGATGAATACACTTGAATGAAAAATGGTGTCCCGTGAAATGTTAAAGAGCTATTATAATCAATGCACAGCGTCGGAACAGGGTGGGTGGGGGCTAGGCCCCCCCCCCCCTTTTTTTTGCAAAGTTAGACATAGCCATTCTCAAAATCATTTTTTTTTTTTGCTTGTCAAGATTTCTGATAAAGTCGAGCCTCCCCCATCCATTTTCAATTTGCTTCAGACACCACTGCAATGTATTGACAGGCATATCACTCTATTTTACCACGGCCCACCCATTATTTTCATCTTTATTCAAATCTACAAACCAATATGATTTTCCGCTGTAATATTTTCTTAAAAGCGATAATACATTTATCCCGTCATAACTATGGAAAATGTTTTAAAGCGATCGTTTATATTTGTGTCTGAAAACCATCAAGGTTGGTGTAGATTTCATATAATACATCGTATTAAGAGGGGGCCCAAGAAAGTAGTTACAGCATATCTTCTTTTAATTTTTTGGAACAAATATTTAACGTTTAGATAGAAATTTCTAGTGATCAATCAAAATTTCAGCGTCGATCATAAAATTATAAGCAAGATATAGAGCTCGCAATTCTGCTAGGTTTGAGTCAATTTTTTTGTTCAAATGAGTTTATTACATTCAACTTTAGATTTTTAAACTTGATATTTCCTATTCAGCATTTAAAATATAAGAGAACAAAAGCAAGGCCTCAGCTCTGTGTGCAAACAGAAAATTGTGAGCAAAGCTCTGTATCTTGCTTATAATTCGAAGCTTGACACTCGAATATGGAAAGTAAATAGAAAATTGTAAACAATTAAAACAGAAGAAACGTGCACTAAAACAAAGAAAGATCACAATTTATTTTTCATCACATATATACCTATATATTTCTAGCAGCGAAAACAATCTCCGTTTATACTAAAAATGCTGAGCATCTTAACAAAACACGTTGCATTAATCAACCATTCCGTAGAGATCGTACCGAATTACCAATAAAATATATAGTATTTTATATATGTTGTAAGTGCAAATGTCAACGCATTGAAATATTTAACCTCAATTTACTTCACAAAATCGGCACAAATCTATGTTGCATGCTTCAAATATTCTCTTCGCACGTAGTGTTGCACAACCAGCACATTCGTCTTTGTCAACCCGTGTGTCATGCGTTCAAAATGGCTGCTGCAAACAAAAGAACTTTCGTTTTCTAGGTATGGAATACCGAACCCGAAGTTATAAACTGATTGACAGCTATTATTTCTTTAATATTAGTTACGTAAATTACTCAAATTTGAAACTGAATTAGATCATAATTTTTGCAATTTATATTTTCCTTTCCATAAAGATTATTTTTGCTAAATTATGTTGAATTTGACTCAGTAGTTTTTGAGAAGAAGATTTTTAAAAATGCACCCCCCTTTTTTTACAGTTTCGAGGTTTTCTCCGTTTTGAATAAAGATCAGTCTTTCATTTCTGCAATTTATATTCACCTTCTTATAAGGATACTTTTTGCCAAATTTGGTTGAATTTGGCCAAGTGGTTTTAGAGAAGAAGTTCAAAATGTAAAAAGTTTACAGACGGACGGACAGACGGACAGACGGACGGACGGACAGACGGACAGACGGACGACGGACAACGGGTGATCAGAAAAGCTTACTTGAGCTTTCAGCTCAGGTGAGCTAAAAAAGGCCAAGGCTAAAGTGCGAAGGCGCGAGTGCGACGTTGCGAAGGCGAAGGAGCTATAGTAGTATTGCTCCTTTGCATTCGAAACTTATCACTCTTGCCTTCGCATCTTCTCGCTTCCCCGTCGAATCTTCGCACTTTCGCTAATCTATCATAAAGCCCATTCGGGCTTTATTGGATTTGACCCTAAATTATCACCTCATATACTCAAAGAATGATTCCTTACTCCTTACATCACCTCATCAGGGAGTATATACTATATAAATATGTCTCTGACTTAGTCAATTACAATTTTCAGACCTATATATTTTCGAGAAAAAAAAACAACTCCTAACTATTCGTGGGGGAAATCGTTTTAAGGTGGAATAGCACATCATCACAAAATGGCTGACCTCTGATCGAAACGATATTTCGTTTTATTAAGAAGATTTTATCGACGGCAACATGTAACTTATCCAATAGCCGAATAGATAAAGTGTCGGGCTTTAGATAAAGATAAGTGAAAAATGTCCGTACATCCCGAGTTCGAATCCCGCAGGGGCTTTTGTTGTTAACTTACATGTACTTACTGAATTTTTTTTAGATATTCAATGTTTATCCCCAAACTGCAAATATTTCGCTTATTTGACATATGCACAGTTTATTTATCATTATATCTTTCATAATCAAATAATTTACTGTTAATTTGAGTGACTTTTTCCAGGTGTGTTATTCGACCTTATCTATCTTAAATTTTCTCATATTCGTATTTATCTTACATACTCGTTGAAAGTTTCCAATGCGTTCGTTAATGCCAAAATTCGTACAGTTATCTCACAAACATTGTATATTTTCAAATATATGGCCTGGCAGATCGAGATTACAAATGCAAATTCGCTATAATACAAATGCAATAGTGAAATAACAGGCGTCCTTTATGGGTTTTCTTCTGCCATTACGTGTACAGTGTACAGTACATGAACCTATTTTAACCCTATATTTAACTTTTGGTGTTCACGTTTTCTTTCCGGGGGGGGGGGGGGGGGTATGGGTACAACATACGTATGTCTAATATTCACAGGTTCACTGAATATTTAACACTGAGAAAATTCTGGATCGGCTTGTCCTGTGGTTGTAAATGATCTGTACACTTTCAGTCAGAGGAACCTGTTGTTGTACTTGAGCTGTACACATGCTGTCAGAGGACCCTGTGTTTGTACTTGAGTTGTATACATGCAGTCAGAGGATCCTGTGTTTGTACTTGATTTGTATACACATGCAATCAGATGAGGACTCGATGTTTGCATGTACATGCCATTTAGATGAATATTCAAATTACATTTTACAATTAAGAAGGCTAAAAAGTCAGCAAATTACCCATCACGTATACATGTACCTTAAAAGTTAGATATGATTATATTAGACAGAAGCCATGATGACTTCGTAAAGATTTTTGGATTTAAAATTTATCAATTTTCTTTACACCATGCTCTTAAGAAGATTACCGGTAATATAATTCAAGTATTAAAGATGGTCAACTTACACTGAATTATCCACAAGATCTTCCTTAAGTTTTTAGGTAGTGATACTTTACACAATACTTTGTCATTTAATAAAGAAACATATATATTCCAAATACTCTCACTTTTTTCGTCAAATTTTCTATATCTTTACATTGTTTATACAGTACCGATCAGACCCAACCTAACAGAAAGTAAACCCCAACTAAACCCTGGGTTTACTTCGAGTTTACTAGAGTGGACCCAGAGTAAACCCAAGGAAACCCAGAGTGGACACAGAGAGTAAACCCGGTCAGAGGTATACCCCTTAAAGCAGACGCTACATGTGTATTCGGAATATACAAATGGCAGGAATTACAGACAGTAGGATAATAAGATAATAGACGAGTCTGCTTCACACTTCAGTTCGTAGTTGACCTCAAAAGCAATTTCCAAGTAAACCCAAAGTAAGCCTAGAATGAACCCAAATTTTCAAAAAGAAAACCCAGAGTAAACCCCAAAAGTAAACCCGGTGTTAGGTTGGGTCTGATCGGTACTGTAGGGCTATTCTAAAGAAGATTAATAGAGTCCAAAAATGGCCATGACCATCGAACCCTCTTAAATGTTCTCCCACAATCCAACCCCTTAAGGCTATTTTTTATTAGTTGTTTTTCAAGACTTTTTTTTTAATTAGTCTGTAGATCAAAAAACATAAACATTAAAGACACATTTTGATACAAATTTATACATATTGTAGTATTTTTGAAATTTTGGTCAGTCGTTCTTGAAAAACAACTAATAAACTAGATGCTGTCATTAGACAGTAATACCCGCACCAAGTGTTTGCCCCTAAATAACACTGTTTTGTACCAGTTTTAGTAAAAACGAAGGATACATGCAATTTCCGGTAATTTTTAAAAATTACAATTTCATAAATTGAGATTCCATCCCATAATACACATAGCGGCCCTTTATGTACAATTTGGGGTTGAACTTTTTGCATGATCAAAAATCTTAGCATTTCATGTCATAGAAAGTATGGTCTATATAATTATTACAAACAAAATTAAATTATGCCCCTCCCCTCGACGGTTGCCGGCTTTAGATTTGCTTCTGTGTGCCAACATCATCGTGTGCACGGATTTAGAGAAGGGGTGGGAGTGAGGGGTCTAGACCCTCCCCCCCGCCTTGAAAATTCATTTATATTACCGTAATATAGTAAATTTACCAAAAATACACCTCGGATCCCAATCCCCCCAACCCCTTCCCCCTGCAAACACAATTACATGTATTACTCTGAACCCCCCCCCCCCCCCACACACACGCACACACTCCTCAGGGAAAAATAAACATCAGAATATTTTGATAACAACGAAAGCCTGTCTGTACATGTAGTTGCAACAAAGAAGATTTTAAACAGTGCAATATAAATGACATAATTTTATTGCACAATGATTTTCAATGGAAAATTGCGAGGACAGAAGATAATTACTGATTTAAGGTGGTAAATTAAGACACATGTTGATCTTTATGTGGATAAAAGTGCCTTATAATCAAAATGGTGATGTTTTAGAATTTTAAAATTTTACTGTACATGTATTTGGCAAAAAAAAAAAAATAATAAAAAAATAAGATTTCAAAATTTTTGAAACTTAAGTAAAAAATAAAAAAGACCCAGCAGGATTTGAATTCTCTACTTACAGACACATAGTTAATGCTCTAACCCATTGCGCTTCACTGTTAGGTAACATTATTTTGGGGGAAAATATTATATTTATACTTTATTGTTTATTTCAATAGGGAGTACATCACAATATGCAGGTGCCCTGTACCACCTTAAGTGTATTACATGTGTAAGTGTAGAGACTTATCATGTTTATATGAAATATGATAGGAAGGAAGGGGTCTTTTTTTTCTTAATGTATTATGATGCATCAGATATAATATAGGCCATGACCATATGGGATTGTTCTGACCCCATGGAACAGGAAAATACCAAATATTTTAAAAACTTTTGAGATCCCCACCACTAATCCATATATATATTCTCAATTGTTTCTAATGTCATAATACATCAAATGGTATAAAGTACATGACCCCCAGGCGTTGTCTTTAACCCCCCCCCCCCCTTGAAATAGGAAATGATGATATTTTGATAACTTTTGAGATTCCCATCCCTAAACCACATTTATTCTTGCTCTTTGTGTCATAAATTGCGCATCAAATGGTATATATAGGTTATACCCCTTTGGAGACACTCTGACTTTCTAGAACTCAACTGGAAATAATAAAGTATTTTATCTTATTCATATGTAGTACGTGTTTAACCCTTGTAATTCCTAGCCTAATAATGAATCTGCTTTGTTTAGGAGACTTTACAATTGCCCCGAATACATATATAACATTTTGTTTATCTTTAAAATTAAAAAGCAATTTCCAAAATTTTAATGAGCATCTAGAGAAAAATACCAATCAAAAAATGTAAGAATGTAAGAAGACTCTGAATCTTTAGAACCTGAGGTTTGATTTTGGGGGGGGGGGGGGTGGATGTGGAGGATAAACTTTTCATTTTAATCATTTATTGTTATTAATTTTAACTTTGATATTAGTTATGGATCCCCAGGTAGAAAATAAGAAATATCAATAGATCATTTGACAATTATGCAAGGTGTAATGTGATTTGTTTAAAAACATTTTTTAACAGTTTATAAAATCTTATAAGACCCCAAATTATATTTTGAATTTAATAGATCATTCGACAATTAAATCAAATAAATGCAAGGTTTTTATCTGATCACCCGTTGTCCGTACGTCCGTCTGTCGGTCTAGCTGTACGTCTGTTAATTTTTTACATTTTTGACTTCTTCTCAAAAACCACTGGGCCAATTTCATCCAAACTTGGTGCAAAGCATTCTTATAGGAAGGGGATTCTTAATTGTTAAAATAAAGGCTAAACCATTTTTAAAAGGGAGATAATTGCGAAACAGTGAGTATAGGTGTGTGTCTTTAAAAATCTTCTTCTCACCACTTCACCAGAAATGCCAATATTTACACAAAAGCTTGTATTTATAGTGAAATTTATAAATTATAAAAATCATGACCCCCGGACCAAAACTGGGACCCCAGGCGGGGTTTAAAATTTAACATAGAAATGCGTAGGAAAAATGTTTAAAAATCTTCTCAAGAACCACTGCACCAGAAATGCCAATATTTAGAAATAGCTTGTATATATAGTGAAGAATCTAAATTGTAAAAATCATGACCCCTGGACCAAAACGGGGGCCCCAGGCAGGGCTCAAAGTTTAACATATATAGAAAAATGTTTTAAAATCTTCTTCTTAAGAACTACAATGCAACGGTATGGGATATTACTATGAATACGTCATTGGGTATTGTAGATTCTAAATTGTTAAAATCGTTACCACCGATTTTATACTGGGGCACCAAGAGAGGTTCAAAGTTTAACATAGAAATGTATAGGAAACTTGTTTAAAAATCTTCTTTTCGAGAACTACAATGTTACAGTTTGTGAGATTACTATGCAAGGATCCTCAAATAGTGAAAATTCTAGATTGTAAGGCCGTGACCCCGGACCAACACTGGGGTCCTAGAAGTGGTTCAAAGTTTAACATAGAAGTATATTGGGAAAATGTTAAAAAATCTTCTTCTCAAGAACTACATTGCTACAGTTTGTGAGATTACTACGCAAACATCCTCAACTAGTGTAGATTCTAAAGAGAGAGATTCAAAGTTTAAAATAGAAATAGCATATGCTATTAGATAGAATTTACAATGAACTGTTGTTCAGGTGAGCGATGTGGCCCATTGGCCTCTTGTTTTATTTTAAGAAAAAAAAAGTCATTTTATTTACAGTGTAAGGAGGGATACATGCGCAGATCCAGAGAGTTTTTCTGGGGAAGGGGGGGGGTTGACAGTTATTAGAGTTTGCAGGGAGGGTGGTGGTTTAAATTTTAAAGAAATTTGATTTTTGAAGGGGGGAACTGGACCACCTCCCCCCTTTGACCCCATCTCTAGATCCGCACATGGGATAATGTTAATTTTCTGCTACTATTTGACTACCAGGATTAAATTTAATATTTCAAAACTTATTGCACATCAATAGGACAGCCCCTATTATATCCCAATATGTGACATGTCTATTCATTTAAACAATAGAGGAGTTCTGGGGTCTAGGTTTTTTTTGGTTTTTTTTGAGTGATAAACGTCAATTTTCTGCTATTATTTGACTCCCTGGATGAAATTTAAATTTTTAAAACCTTATTGCACATCTAAAGGACAGCCCCTATTATATCACAAGATATGATGTGTCTATTCATTAAATCATAAGAGGAGTTCTGGGATGAATTTGTTTTTTTGAGTGATAAACGTCAATTTTTTGCTATTATTTGACTTCCTGGATGTAATTTAAATTTTTAAAACCTTATTGCACATCTATAGGACAGCCCCTATCATATCCCAAGATATGATTTGTCTATTGATTAAATCATAAGAGGAGTTCTGGGATCTAGGTTTTTTTTTAGGAGTATTAAACGTCAATTTTCTGCTACTATTTGACTCCCTGGATGAAATTTAAATTTTTAAAACCTTATTGCACATCTATAGGACAGCCCCAATCATATCCCAAGGGATGATGTAGCTACTCCAAAAGTTGTAAGAGGAGTTATGGGAACCATACTTTTTTTTGCAAAAAAACGTCATTTTTTGTTGCCCACCGATCCCTGTGATGAAATTTTTTTTTCTGAAACCTGATCACACTTCAAAATGACACCCCAATCATATTCTAGAAGATCATTTGGCTACTGCAAAAAAATGACGTTTTTTAAACCACATTTTTTGTAAAAAAAACGTCATTTTTCAGCCACAAAATGACCCCCAGGGCAAAATTGAAATTTCCGAAACCTTATTGCGCATCTATAGGATACCCCAAAACATATTCCAAAAGATGATTTGTCTATTGTTGAAAAAACGTCATTTTTTACAAATTATCTGACCCCCAAGACTACCAGAGAATTTTTGAAACTATTTTACAAAAAAAACATGACACCCCCAATCAAACTCCAAGAGTTCAGATTGCTAGTTTATACGATGTAAGAGCAGTTTGAGAAAGTAAAACGTGACAGACGGACGGACGGAACAGGACAACAATATACCAGAACTTTCTTTAGAAAGTGCGGGTATAAAAAGTGGCCCAATATACAATGAAAATGAACCTTGTTATTAGATTACATGCTTTTATTCTTTGAAACAAATTCATTTTTAGCTCACCTGAGCTGAAAGCTCAAGTGAGCTTTTCTGATCACCTGTTGTCCGTCGTCCGTCCGTCCGTCTGTCTGTCTGTCTGTCTGTCTGTCTGTCTGTCTGTCCGTCCGTCCGTCTGTAAACTTTTCACATTTTCAACTTCTTCTCAAGAACCACTGAGCCAATTTTAACCAAACTTAATACAAAGCATCCTAGGGTAAAGGGGAATTTAAATTGTAAAATTCAAGGGCCAAGTCCCTTTCCAAGGGGAGATAATTAAGAAAATACTAAAATAGGGTGGGGTCATTAAAAAATCTTCTTCTCAAGAACCACTGGGTCAGAAAAGTTGAAACTTATGTGGAAGCATCCTGGGCTAGTGTAGATTCTAAATTGTTCAAATCATGACCCCCGGGGGTAGGGCGGGGCCACAATAGGGAATCCAAGTTTAACATAAAAATATATAGGAAAAACTTTTAAAATCTTCTTCTCAAGAACCACTGGGTGAGAAAAGCTGAAACATATGTGAAAGCATCCTGGGGTAGTGTAAATTCTAAATTATTCAAATCATGACCCCCGGGGGTAGGGCGGGGCCACAATAGGGAATCCAAGTTTTACATAGAAATATATATAGGAAAAAAGTTTATAAATCTTCTACTCAAGAACCACTGGGTCAGAAAAGCTGAAACTTATGTTGAAGCATCCTGGGTAAGTGTAGATTTTAAATTGTTCAAATCATGACCCCCCATATATAGGGTGGGGTCACAATAGGGGACGAAGTTTTAACTGGGAATATATTGAAAAAAATTATAGCAACAAAATGATCATGATATGGGTGACAAATCATAGTAAATTAGATTGTTGCATTTAAGTTTCGTGTATTTTTAATGTCTTATTACCTCAAATCATGACCCCCCATATATAGGGTGGGGTCACAATAGGGGACCAAGTTTAAACTTGGGAATGTATTGAAAAAAAATTATAGTATTCAAATGATATTGGTGACAAATCATAGTAAATTAGATTGTTGCATTTAAGTTATATTAAGTGTATTTTTCATGTCTTATTAGCAAACAAACACTTGGGCACCAAAAGGAGTTTGTGCATTCTTCGACCCCCCCCCCTTTTTTTTGGTGCAATTTTTGTTAGGGATGAAAATCGTGTGCAGCTGTTAATATCTGTTTAAACCTTGGAATAGAATAAATGTATATTTGAAAGACGGTTTTATATTTCGAATCACACTGTTGTTTGTGTGTGATTTTTTTTTTCTCGTTTTACCTTTGTCGCATCGGGTTTGGTATTCCGAATATTACAATTAGGAAATCCGGAATCAAAACGAGGCTCTTTGTTCTACAAACACGTTGCGGTTGCGGTGGAAAGTCAGACGTTTTGGAAGAACACATCCAGTTTTGCTATTGTTTTTAATAAGATACTCTTTTGTTAATTCATTTGTAGAGGTAATATTTTTAACTTGCATTAAACATCGAAGATATTTAATGACAGAGATGTTATCTTTTCAGCTAAAGTGATAGGGGCTCAACAGTCATAAACCACTGTTCAGTAGTCAATCTGAATTAAGTAATGAGTATCGCCGATTAAGTCTGACGATTTTATAAATATATTTATACGTGTTAACGTCTAGATGTGTGCAGATGCCTAATAATCACAAAGCTGTTTTAAAGTATGATACACTATGGAAATTCGCATTGTTAATTTGTATCACGAAACGCTATAAGTTTTCTTTCTTTCCTTAAAATTAGACTGTATATATCTATATTGATGAATGATAATCGAAGGATACAGGTTTCGAAGAAACAATATAATGAGGGTAAGAAGAGAAACATGATTCATGTATTGTAGCTTTATCATTTTGAAAAAAAAGTTTGAGAATAATTGAAGGAATTTACCACAGACTTCTGTTGAACAATAAATAAAAAGACTCATTAGTGTTGTTGTGTTGAATTGTTGCTTTATTATGATGATGTCTAGTGGCAATATTTTTGAAAGGAATGTGTACACAAAATTCAGAGTTAAAAGAAATTATTTTTGAAAATAACATGTATCAAACTATAGCTGCAGATCTGTAGCTCTCTGCAAAAATATATTGATAGACTGGAGAGCTACAGTGCCACCCATTGAAAAAACTATATTTATTGCACACTCAGTTCCTAATTAATTTTTCCAAAATTGTACCTCAATTGCAAAAAAGGAAAAACTTCAAAAAATCTCTTTATCTTCAATCAAGTACTCTCGTACTTGACATATGAACGAAGCATATTGTACCTTTGACATCAAAATGGCAGTATAAATAAGCGAAATGTTCGATGATTACAATATCTGGGTCAGGAGGACTATTAACAAACTATATATGTACAATTATGAGGAATGTATGGTTGTGGAAACAGCCAAAGAATATGTTAGGTATATACAATTAGTAATATTTTGAGATTATAGTTTTGAAATCGGAGAAATAAATCGAGAACAAAGCTCATTTATTGTGCGCAATAAATGTATACAATTTTTTCAATGGGTGTCACTAGATTTCCGGTTTATCAATATATTTTTTCGGAGAGCTTCAGATCTGAAGCTAATATGAAACTTGTTTCTTCTTGCTTAGAATAACCAAGTTTGTACATATCATGACCCCTGGACGGTTTAAATTCAAGCCCCTTCCCCCCCCCCCTCTCAGTAAACTTTCAGTTCTGATATGATCTGGTATGTGCTTTTTCCTAGCCAATTGCTCAGGTGAGCGATGTGGCCCCTGGGCCTCTTGTTAAACAAAATTTTAGAAGCTATATTAATTATGATATTTTCTATGTACATGTAGTACTGTGGAATCATTTTTATTCGTGGGGGGAGGTAATTTCTTCAGTAGCAAGTTATATTTTGTAAATAAATACTAAACATTTGCTTGTGTATACATTCGAGGAGATGTAAATTTGTGTGCAAGGGTTACTCACGAAAGCCACAAACATTTGTCCCCCACGAAAGCCACGAACATTGGTCCCCCACAACCATGATGATTCCACATTATGTACTGACTACATACAAAAATAAACATTCACGTGCAATTTTAAATTCAGCTTTGATAAAATTTCCCAAAATTAAAGTTATATGTATGGACTGAAAACTTATCATTCCAATTTATCAAACATGCAGTTAACATAAATTGCGAGAAAGTGTTCAACTTCAAGTTGCGTCTAGTATGGGCCATGGTGATTTTTTTCCCATTTGTATTCCATTCATATCTTTGGAATTATGTCCAACTCTTTTCTTGAGATTTCCTTAAAAGAAATATTACAAACATTTAAACATAGTATTTTCACATCAACTTTAAAACAATAACTAGTAACAAATACATGTAACTATTAAAAAATAAAATTCTAGTTTTAGTCAATGTACAAATAAAAGGCCTTGAAGGGGTAAAAAAAGAAGAGAATTTTACATTTGTACATGTAACTGATCTCAGGTTTTCACTGTAATTTTGAGATTGGCTAAACATTGAGTATAAATGACACATTTTCTTACATGTAATTATGTGTAAATGCATGTAAGGATGTATGCATACATAGTTGTATCCCAAACTGCAGAATTGTAGATGGTGAGATTATAAATTCAGGAATTCGGTAACTAACACAAAGTAGGAAACCTGACAGATGTTATCTTATTAATTAATTTACTGTAGATTCTTACATGTAATTAAACACGAGGAATTGATATTCGCGTAAAATGACACGAGAAGCATTTAAAATCTCACTATTATTTTCTAAGAGTTTAGAACTATAAGAACTTAGGATGAAAGTTATTCTCACTATTAAATACACAGCCGCAAGATCTTGGAATTACATGTACGTACTCGCGTAAAATAAGAGGGTTTGCACTAATAAGGATTCAACAGTATATATTTGAAAATACCACTAGATACAAGATTTATTTTTAAATATTAACTGACTAGAAAATTTTTCCTATACAAGTTTTTATTAGTCAACAAAATATCAGTTCCAGAATCAAATTAAGGACAATATAAAAGAAAGAATATACACTTTCATTTTGCAATAAAAATATAAACCATATTTAGTATTCATAATTATCTACTAATATAATTCAAATAGGTTAATTAAAACATAAGTAATCAAAGATTACAAAGCTCACCGAGACAAGGCATCACCTTAATGAGGCATCCTTTATCATACAGTATGAAAATCATAGTTAATGATCTTGGATATTCATGGATACTGTTTTGACACAATATCGTATATCATATGTTAACAAACTGTATGATAATCATACAATGTATGTTCATTTCTAAGGTATTATAAGATACAATGTTTATCAATACAAAAAATATAAAATACGATATTGCATCCTATGATACTAACAATAAATATCATATAATACAATACTATAATAAAAAATGATGCAATATGATATTATAACATATAATATGACTTTGTGTCACGTTTAACATTATTGTATTTGATCACATAATACAATATCATAATATATAATACAATTATGATACAATATAGTATGATACAATATCATATCACATAATACATCAAAATATTGTTATAATATGATAGTATATGGTATAATATAGTTGGTATTGTATTGTCTGATATTGTATCATATTTGATACACAATATGATATTTTATCATATAATACAATATAATTTGATACAATATTGTATCATATCACATGATACTATATCATGTGATATAGTAATTTATTATATAATACAATATCATATTATACAATATTGTATCATATCTGATACAATATCATATATTACAATGTCATTTCATACAATTTCATGTGATAATATATTATTTATATGATACAAACCAATATCATATTATACAATATCGTTTTATATGTTATATATTATGCATATTGTATCAAATGATACAGAATTATATATTGCAATATCATATAACACAATATCATGTGATAAAATAATATATAATACAATATCATATTGTACAATATTGTATCATATTTTACAATTCTATACATAACAATATCATGATACAATATCATATCATAATGTACAAACATTTGATACAATATCATTTTGTATCATATTACTTTTTACAATATAATAAATAATATTATATTGTATCATATAAAACAATAGTGTATCATATCATACAATACTATATCATAGGAATCATGCTATATCATTTAACAGCAAACGCATCCATCAAGCAGTTTGAGTGAGGTAAGAGCTTTTTTAAGCATCTTTGATAATGGAGATCAGGCTCTGAAGCTACCTCTGCGATTTATTTAAATTATAGTTAATTCAACTATGCAAGCTATAACATGTATCTATAACTTAACATGTGACCTGTTCCAAAAACTAAACCTCATGTCGCATCCGAAACCTTTGGCTCAGATTCAGCATTCAAACCTGTCAGGTGCATCAGCATCATAAGACACATCATCCATGCAAGTTTGGTGAAGTTAGGACCAGTAATTACAAAGATATATTTTTTTTAGCATCTTTCATAATGGAGATCAGGCTCTGTATCTAAAGCTTCCACTGCAATACATTTATATTAATAGTTAAATCAACTATGCAATTTGAAAATAGTACTATTTTCTATAAAACATGTGACCTGTTCCAAAAAACTAAACCTCATCCAGCATCCGAAACCTATGGCTCAGATTCAGCATTTAAGCCTGTCAGGTGCATCAGTATCATAAAACGCATCATCAATGCTAGTTTGGTGAAGTTAGAACCAGTAATTACTAAGATATATTTTTTAGCATCCATGATATTGGAGATTAGGTTCTGCATCTGAAGCTACCTCTGTGATTTATTTATATTTGAGTTAAATCAACTATGCAATTTGAAAATGTACTATTATCTATTAAACATGTGACCTGTTCCACAAAAATAAACCTCATCCAGCATCCGAAACCTATGGCTCAGATTCAACATTTAAGCCTGTCAGGTGCATCAGTATCATAAGACGCATCATCCATGAAAGTTTGGTGAAGTTAGGACCAGTAATAACTAAGATATAATCATCAGAGGGCACCTGCTCAAAAAACTTTAACCAGCTCCAAAAACCTTATTACCTCCTCCAGCATCCGAAACCTACGGCTCAGATTCAGCATTTAAACCGGTCAGGTGCATCAGTATCATAAGGTGCATCATCAATGCCAGTTTTATGAAGTTAGGACCAGTACTAACTAAGATATAATCATCAGAAGGCACCTGCTCCAAAAACTTTAACCAGCTCTAACAAGAGGCCCATGGGCCACATCGCTCACCTCAGAGGAACAATAGGTATGATGAAATCAGCTTAATGGAGTCATAATACAAACTATCTGGACAATGTAGTATAATACATGTAGATCCTGTATAAATGAAACTCCATCCCCCCCCCCCCCTGCATATTCTTATTAGGGTCTTCCGTCTTCAGCGGAAGACCCTTCTATTATTCTATTGTTTCTTTTTCACTTTTCTTATTGTTATTAAGGTCTTCCGTTTCCAACGGAAGACCTTATTGTTATTCTTCGGTTTCTTTTTCTTCATTATTTTTCTTTTTTTTCCAACAAATTTTGTGCAGGCGATTTCTCAAAAACGACTCGACCGATTTTCATCAAATTTTCAGATATGATAGATACTGATCTGAACTTTATACGCAATTTTTTATTTTGATGACGTCATTTCCGTTTTCGAGATATTGACGTTTTAGCGATTTTCAGAGGGTCGGCTTGTCCTGGGATCTTCTCCTTAACGATTCAAGATATTGAGTTCAAACTTTCAGGGATTGTAGATGAAAGATTGAAGATGTGTCTTTAGGCATTCATTTTTGTCCGACTCAAAAGGCGCTGAAGCTCGCCTGGACCCGAAAATTGAGATTAAAAAAACGTCATCATTTTTCGAGGTTTTCATTGTTTATCTCTTTTCTTGAAAATATTTTGTTAAAACATGTAATGCCAAAAAAGTTAAGAATTACAAGACCTTTCATTTGATACCAAGAAAAAGGGGCTGGCCCCTCAAATTAGGGACCTCGGGGGCTCTAAAGTCTTTTATCTATAACCATTTACTGAGGGATATTTTGTAATAAATTATAGAAGCAAATATGTTTATCTTACAGTTACGTAGCCTAACAGTATTATGATTTTCTCATGTGTTACGTAATGAGGGGTTTTTAGGGGTCAAAAGTCCAAAACTTTGATCACCTATAACTCAAAAAGGAAAAATATTTTGAAATGCAGTATAGAAGAAGAGATGCTCAAAATGATGTAATGAACAATATGCAATCTTCAAAATTTTGTTCAGCGGCCCCAATAAGGAGATAAGGGACCGGCCCCTAAAACGTTCTTTCTCAGATATCTCAAGAAGGCTAACGAATTTCTAAACACTTGTTGAACAAAATGTCTTAAATATTAAATGACCTTTCATTTGATACCAAGAAAAAGGGGCTGGCCCCTCAAACTAGGGACCTAGAGGGCTCTAAATTGTTTTCTCTATAACCCTTTACTGAGGGATATTTTGTGATAAATTATAGAAGCAAATATGTTAATTTTACAGTTATGTAGCCTAACTGTATTATGATTTTCTCATGTGTTACGTAATGAGGGGTTTTTATGGGTCAAAAGTCCAAAGTTTTGAACACCAATAACTCAAAAAGGAAAAATATTTTTTTACAATATGCAACCTTCAAAATTTTGTACAGCGGCCCCAATAAGGAGATAAGGGACCGGCCCCTAAAACGTTCTTTCTCATATATATCAGGAACGGTATCGAATTTCTTAACACTTGTTGAGCAAAATGTCTTTAAAAGTAAATGACCTTTCATTTAATATTAATAAAAAGGGACTGACCCCTCAAATAAGAGACCAAGAGGGGTATAAATGTTTTCAACTAAACACCTGAAACAAAATAGTATCTGGTCCGTAGAATGTAGACCATTTTCTTCTATTTTAAATCATGTTTAGCTGTTAAATAGCAAAATCAAGGTAGTACATGTATCTCAAATTCTAAAATCAGACGGAAGACCTCCTCGTTGCTCGCAACGAGATCGTGTCTAGTTATTAGGTTCTTCCGTTTCCAACGGAAGACCCTATTGTTATTCTACGGTTTCTTTTTCTTTATTATTCTTTTTTTTCTTTTTCTGACTTTTTTGGAGCGTTATTTCTCAAAAACTATCCAACCGATTTACATGAAATTTTTAGGACTGATAGAACATCGTCGGCGCTACATATTATAAAATTTTCAAATGATGACGTCACTTCCGGTCTCAGATATTGACGATTTTGTAAATTTTTAAGAGTCATTTTGTCCACGCATCTCCTCCAAAACCAATCAAGATAGAAGCTTCAAACTTTTACAGTATTGTAGATAAATGTTTGAAGTTGTACCCCCATGCTTCCAATTATAAAAATTGCCCAAGGCCTCGAAGCTCGCCTGAACCTGAAAATTAGCACCAAATTTTTTTACGAAATTTTCGAACATTTTCTGAAATATCTTTTGATGTATAAATATTTTGTTAAAACATGTAATGCAAAAGTTGTGTTAATTTTCACGGGCTTTCATTTGATATCAAAAAAAAGGGGCTGGCCCCTCAAATTAGGGGCCAAGAGGGCTCTAAAGTCCTTTTGCAATAACTCTTTACTGAACAATAATTTGTTATCAATTATAGAAGCAAAAATGTTTATTGTACAGCTGTTTATCTATACAAAACCATACCTTAGTCATATGTTACGTAATTAGGGGTTTGAAGGGGCCAGAAGTCCAAAACTTTGATCATTAATATCTAGAAAAGGAGAAATATTTTGAAAAGCATTGTAGAAGAAAAGTTGCTCAAAATAATGTTCTCAACAATCTGATACCTAAATTTTTTTCGTTGGTGGCCCCAGTAAGGAGTTTAAGGGTCGGCCCCTAAAACACATTTGTTCAGATATCTTTAGAACGGTCAACAATTTGTAAACACTTGTTGAACAAATTGTGTTTATATTTACGAGACCTTTTATTTAATATCAAGAAAAAAGGGCTGGCCCCTCAAATTAGGGGCCAAAAGCGCTCTAAAGTCTTTTAATAATAACTCTTTACTGAAAAATAATTTGTTATTAATTATCGAAGCAAAAATGTTCATTGTACAGCTGTTTATCTTTACTGTACCATACCTAAGTCATATGTTACGTAACTAGGGGTTTGAAGGGGCCAGAAGTCCAAAACTTTGATCATTAATATCTAAAAAAGGAGAAATATTTTAAAAAGCATTGTAGAAGAAAAGTTGCTCAAAATAATGTTCTCAACAATCTAAAACTTAAAATTTTTTCGTTGGTGGCCCCAGTAAGGAGTTTAAGGGTCGGCCCCTAAAACACATTTGTTCAGATATCTTTAGAACCGTCAACAATTTGTGAACACTTGCTGAACAAAATATGTTTATATTTGCGAGACCCTTTGTTTGATATCAAGAAAAAGAGGCTGACTCCTAAAATCCGGGGCCAGAAGGGCTTCAAAATCTTTTTATGATAACCTTTTTTTGAGCGATAATTTGTTATTAATCATAAGAGCAAAAAATAAGAGCTTATTAAGCTTAATTTAAAGCTGAAATCCGTTTTAAAATCTTACGATGCATAACAGAGATATCGGGGTTTAAAAATTGATTTTTCCGGAAATTTTGATTCCACATTCTTGGTTAAGAAAATAGTGTTATGTTCAAAGTTAAAATAACTCGTAGCTAAAATCATTCGATAATTGTTTAATCGTATTCAAACACATTCGGATTTGTTTTTGCTAGGTCGTTCTTGAAATTGATAAGGTTTTTGTTAATTCGTACTTAGAATCATTCGGATTTTGTTAACTCGGATCGTACCAAGAATAATTCGATTTTTTTCTTTTTGTTTTAGTTTCTCATGTATATTGGTTTAAGAATTCTGCCTCTTACAGGAACTTCTATCTTTACTTTCGACATTAACGGAAGACCCACTCGTTGCTTTGCAACGAGCTTTGCTCTAGTTAAGGTCTTCCGTTTCCAACGGAAGACCTTATTGTTATTCTTCGGTTTCTTTTTCCTTATTATTTTTATTCTTTTTTTTTCTTCCCATTTTTGTGCACGCGATTTCTCAAAAACGGCTTGGCCGATCTCCATCAAATTTTCAGATGTGATAGATATTGGTCTGAACCTGATAGCAAATTTTTTGCATTGATGACGTCACATCCGTTTTTGAGATATTGAGATTTTTCCAATTTTTATAAGGGTATTTTGTCTGCGGTCGTTCTCCTAAACTCTAAGAGATATTGAGCCAAAATTTTTACGGTTGGTAGAGGAAAGATTGAAGTTTTGCATGGTTGTTGTTTTATATGTCTAGCACTAAATGCGCCAAAGCTCGGTAGGGCTCGAAAATTGAGATATCAAAAGCGCCTTGAATTTTCGTGCTTTTCTTTGTTTATCTTTTTTCTGAAAAATATTTTGTTAAATCATGTAAAGCAACAAAAGTTTATTTTTACAAGAGCTTTCATTTGATACCAAGAAAAATGGGCTGGCCCCTAAAATAAGGGAACCACAGAGCTCTAAAGTCTTTTATCTCTAGCCCTTTACTGAGAGATATTTTGTGAAAGGTTATAGAAGCAAATATGTTTATCTCACAGTTATTTATCCAAACAATGTAATGATTTTATCATGTGTTACGTAATTAGGGGTTTTTAGGGGTCAAAACTCCAAAAATTTGATCACCCATATCTTAGAAAGGAAAAATATTTTGAAATGCATTATAGAAGGAAAGTTGCTCAAAATGATGTACTTAACAAAATGCAACCTTCAAAGTTCAGTTAAACGGCCCCTATAAGGAGTTAAGGGGTCGGCCCCTAATATGTTTTTTCCCATATATCTCAAGAACGGTAACGAATTTCTAAACACTTGTTGAACAAAATGTGTTTAGAATTAAAGGAATTTTTAATTGATATGAAGAAAAAGGGGCTGGCCCCTTAAATTAGGGGACCACAGGGCTCTAAAGTCTTTTATCTCTAGCCTTTTACTGAGAGATATTTTGTGAAAGGTTATAGAAGCAAATATGTTTATCTCACAGTTATTTATGCAAGCAATGTAATGATTTTATCATGTGTTACATAATAAGGGGTTTTTAGGGGTCAAAAGTCCAAAATTTTGATAACCCATATCTCAGAAAGGAAAAATATTTTGAAATGCATTATAGAAGGAAAGTTGCTCAAAATGATGTACTTAACAATATGCAACCTTCTAAATTTCGTTAAACGGCCCCTATAAGGAGATAAGGGGTCGGCCCCTAAAATGTTTTTCCCCATATATCTCAAGAACGGTAACGAAAGTCTAAACACCTGTTGAACAAAATATGTTTAGAATTAAAAAGCCTTTTAATTGATATTAAGAAAAAGGGGCTGGCCCCTTAAATAAGGGGACCAGAGGGCTCTATAGTCTTTTATCTGTAGCCCTTTACTGAGGGATATTTTGTTAAAGGTTATAGAAGCAAATATGTTTATCTCAAAGTTATTTATCCAAGCAATGTAATGATTTTATCATGTGTTACGTAATAAGGGGTTTTTAGGGGCCACAAGTCTAAAAATTTGATGATCTATATCTCAGAAAGGAAAAGTATTCGGAAATGCAGTATAGAAGGAAAGATGCTCAAAATGATGTACTTAACAATATGCAACCTTCAAAATTTCGTTCAACGGCCCCTATAAGGAGATAAGGGATCGGCCCCTAAAACGATCTTAGTCGTATATTTAAAAAACGGTAACGAATTTCTAAACTCTAGCTGAACAAAATGTGTTTCGAGTTAAATGACCTTTTATTTGATATCAAGAAAAAGGGGTAGTCCCTCAAATTAAGGGACCAGAGGGCCCTAAAGTCTTTTATCTGAAGCTGTTTACTGAGGGATATTTCATGAGGGTTATTAAAGCAAAATTAGGTATAATACATTTATATATCCTAACAATATTATGATTTACTTATGCATTACCTAATTAGGGCCAGAAGTAAAAAGTTTAATCGTGTCCATCTCAATTGGAGAAAATGCAAGTATTTAAAAAAGCAACGAAAGAGAACTTATAAAAAGCGATGCAGAAAAGCAGTAGTACTTCACTTCTTTTTACAGATCATGTTTTCTTGACGAGAATCAAAGTCGATGATGTCATATCACCTTCTTAAAATCAGACGGAAGACCTCCTCGTTGCTCGCAACGAGATCGTGTCTAGTTATTATTATTATTCTTTTTTTTTCTTACCGATTTTGTGCAGACGATTTCTCGGAGATGGCTCGGTCGATTTCATTCAAATTTTCAAGATTAACGCAATTTTATCTGAAGTTGATTGTTTTTTATCCATTTTTGAAAATACACTTCCGGTCGGAAGTTATCGTCCGTTTACGATTTTAAAAAGTCAATGTTGTCTGTCAGGTTTCTCAAAAACGAGCTAAGATATAGGGCTGAAATGTTCAGATATGATAGATCTACCGTTTTTCTGGTGCACCTCGGTCAAGAGAATGTCCGCCGTTTCTTGCGGTCGTCGCCGGAAGGAAATTTGAAAAATTGAATTTTTCAACTTTTTTATTTTTTAAGATTTTTATTTGAAATTTTTACACTCTATAGTGACCTTTATACTGATTCAGAATATGTAATTTGTTTTAAAATCGATCAACGCAGTCTCGAGATATTAAGCGTCAAAGTCCTGAAGCGAGATTCCGAGTAGCTCAGTCGATATGGTCGTGGACAGTGCCCAGGCGACCCGGGTTCAAGCCCCGAGTGCCGCAAATTTTTTTAAACTCATTTTTCGATAAGACCTACGATTCTATCTTTAATATGATGGATTCTGTTCTTTTCCGTTTTAATTTTGTAAAAGAAGTCACAATAATAGCGTTTTTCCCCGTATTTGTGTTCTAAGATTCAAAAGTAATGTATTCATACTGAAATAAAGTTAAAATGTTGAGAAAAATAAATAGTTGCATCTTTAATACAACGCTTATACATTGTTCTAACATGTGTATTTCATTTGGTAATTGTGTAATATGTAATATTTAGAATTTATTATTCTACGTTTAATATAGAAGTCACCGACTCCCCCCCCCCCCCCTCAATTCATAAAATCACTTAGTTTTTCTGGTCTGCTTTTTCTTGATCTTTGATCTTTGACCTTTACTTTCAACCTAGTACCATTCTAGACTACTGTACTAATGACCAGACCAATTCGTTCATTTTTAACAGAGTTATGAATTTTTGGGCATTTGCGTTTCAACTGGCGTGCTTGACATGTACTGTAGAAAAAAATTCTAACTTCCGAGCCCTTCACTCAATCCTTATGAAATTTCGTGTAAATATACTTCGGACCCAATTCTTATTGTCTGCCAAATATGCACCGGATCAGACAATTCAGAAGAAATACCTGAGATCAAACGGCGAGTATTGCCTGTGCGTGGAGTTAAAATTTACACAGTACACGCACCGACCCCCCCCCCCCCCACCCCTTCCGATTCACAAAATCATTTAGTTTTTCTGGCCTGATTTTACTTGATCTTTGATATTGGACCTTTACTTTCAGCCTATTACCATTCTAGATTACTGTACTAATGGCCAGACCAGTTCGTTTTATTTTAACAAAGTTATGAATTTTTGGGCATTTGAGTTTCGATTAGCGTGCTTCACATGTACTGTAGAAAAAAATTCTAACTCCCGAGCCCTTCACTCAATCCTAATGAAATTTCGTGTAAATGTACCTCGGACCCCATTCTAATTGTCTGCCAACTATGCAGCGAATTGAACAATTTAGAAGAAATTCCTGAGATCAAACGGCAGGCATTGCCTGTACTGGGAATTAAAATTTACACAGTACACGGGATGTAAGCAGCCGTGTAATATTTCTGGTGCATGTATATTTCTTGTTTTCCGTTTAGTCTGTATCTACGATAGTGTGTGAACTACTTATGAATGTTAGAACTGTGAAAATTACCGTTATCGATTTTTTACCGAATAAATTTACATGTTACTGACTTCGTTATTTCTACATTTATCAAAATTTTACCAATCCTGGCGTAATAAAACAGTCAAACATAATAGTAAACGACACGAAAAAAAATTCTCAACGCTGAAATACATGTGTAAAATGCATCAGTCATTGTTTTATCATTCCCCTATTTGTCGTTAACCGAATCCGAGATCCACACCTCAAAATTCTACTTTCGATTTATTTACGACGAAAATCAAGCTCTGGCCTTTTCACCCCCCCTCCAGAAACAAACACGCATCAATAATTCAAATGACCTCGCATTGTTACAAAACCTGAATACTCAGACATCTTACACGTTGTTTTTCATCTCATACAAAAAATCAGCTCCTGTCCCGGGCGGAAACGCCCCCAATTCAAAGAGAAATTCGGGAATTATTTTGCGTCAGCCATGTTTTGACGTGAACCTTCGCTGAAATTCTGTTATGACACCTGCATAAGTTGGGTGTTCTAATCTCGCCGGAGCCACAAGCAGATTTGTTCTTTCTCTCCTTTTCTTTCTATCCATTTTTTTTTTTTTTTTTTTTTTGATTTTCAAACAAAAATATTATTCACAAAGGGGTTATTGGAATGAAGTACACGTTGAAAAACACTATTCCATTTAGATTAAGACAAAAACAGACCTTATTTATTAGGGTCTTCCGTCTTCAGCGGAAGACCCTTCTATTATTCTATTGTTTCTTTTTCACTTTTCTTATTAGGGTCTTCCGTCTTCAGCGGAAGACCCTACTATTATTCTATTGTTTCTTTTTCAGGTTTCTTCTTGTTATTAGGGTCTTCCGTCTTCAGCGGAAGACCCTACTATTATTCTATTGTTTCTTTTTCAGGTTTCTTCTTGTTATTATTATTCTTTTTTTTTCTTACCGTTTTTGTGCAGACGATTTCTCGGAGATGGCTCAATCGATTTCGTTCAAATTTTCAAGATAAACGCGTTTTTATTTGAATTTGATGTTTTCAAATCATTTTTTGAAAATTCACTTCCGGTCGGAAGTTATCGTCCGTTTACGATTTAAAAAAGTCAATTTTGTCTGTCAGGTTTCTCAAAAACGAGTAAAGATAAAGGGCTGACATTTTCAGAGATGATAGATCTACCTATTTTCTGGTGCACCTCGGTCAAGAGAATGTCCGCCGTCACTTCCGGTCGTCACCGGAAGGAAATTTGAAAAATTTAATTTTTGAATTTTTTTATTTTTTAATATTTTTCTTTATAATTTTTACACTCTATAGTGACCCTTTTTCTGATTCAGAATATGTAATTCGTTTTAAAATCGATCAACGCATTCTCGAGATATTAAGGCTCAAAGTCCTGAAGCGAGAGTCCGAGTAGCTCAGTCGATATGGTCGTGGACATTGCCCAGGCGACCCGGGTTCAAGCCCCGAGTGCCGCAAAATTTTTTTTTCGTTTTTTTTGCGTAGACTCACAATTTTATCTTTAAAACGATGAGTTTTATCTCATTTATTTAAAAATCGGACGGAAGACCCACTCGTTGCTCGCAACGAGAACGATCTAGTTATTATTCTTTTTTTTTCTTACCGTTTTTGTGCAGACGATTTCTCGGAGATGGGTCAATCGATTTCGTTGAAATTTTCAAGATAAATGCGCTTTTATCTGAAGTTGATGTTTTCTGATCGATTTTTAAAAATTCACTTCCAGTCGGAAGTTATCGCCCGTTTACGATTTTTAAAAGTCAATTTTGTCTGTCAGGTTTCTCAAAAACGCGTAAAGATAAAGGGCTGAAATTTTCAGAGAAGATAGATTTACCTATTTTCTAGTGCACCTCGGTCAAGAGAATGCGAGCCGTCAATTCCGGTCGTCACCGGAAGCAAATTTGAAAAATTTTAATTTTTCGACTTTTTTATTTTTTAATATTTTTCTTTGAATTTTTTATAGTTAATAGTGACCCTTTTACTATTTCAGAATATGTAATTTGTTTTAAAATCGATCAACGCATTCTCGAGATATTAAGCGTCAAAGTCCTGAAGCGAGAGCCCGAGTAGCTCAGTCGTTATGGTCGTGGACAGTGCCCAGGCGACCCGGGTTCAAGCCCCGAGTGCCGAAAAAAATTTTTTCGTTTTTTTTGCGTAGACTCAAAATTTTATCTTTAAAACGATGAGTATTATCTTATTTATTCAAAAATCGGACGGAAGACCCACTCGTTGCTCGCAACGAGAACGATCTAGTTTTTATTATCATTAGTCCCTTTTCTAACAGGGTGATTTTATAGTCATAACACATGTTGAGCATTGCAGTTTTCAAAAAGATCCTAAACAATTGTTTATGTATGGGATATAAAAACAATTTTAAAGAATCACCTGGCTGATTAGTTTCTGAGAAGAAGATTTTTAAAGATTTACTGTATATATTCCTATGTCAAAGTTTGACCACCCATTGTGGCCTCATCCTACCCACCGGGGTCATGATTTTCACAACTTTGAATCTGCATTACCTGAGGATGATTTCACACAAGTTTCAGCTTTACTGGCTGATTAGTTTTTGAGAAGAAGATTTTTAAAGATTTACTCTATATATTCCTATGTCAAAGTTTGACCACCCATTGTGGCCTCATCCTACCCACCGGGGTCATGATTTTCACAACTTTGAATCTGCATTACCTGAGGATCCTTCCACAAAAGTTTCAGCTTTTCTGGCTGATTAGTTTCTGAGAAGATTTTTAAAGATTTCCTCTAAATATTCCTATGTAAAATTCAACCCCCCATTGTGGCCCCACCCTACCCCCTGGGGTCATGATTTTCACAACTTTGAATCTACACTACCTGAGGATGCTACCACACAAGTTTAAGCTTTTCTGGCTGATTAGTTTCTGAGAAGAAGATTTTTAAAGATTTACTATATTATTTATATTCCTATATAAAAATTCGACCCCCCATTGTGGCCCCACCCTACCCCCTGGGGTCATGATTTTCACAACTTTGAATCTACACCACCTGAGGATCCTTCCAGACAAGTTTCAGTTTTCCTGGCTGATTAGTTTCGGAGAAGAAGATTTTTAAAGATTTACTCTATATATTCATATGTAAAATTTCAACCCCCCATTGTGGCCCCACCCTACCCCTGGGGGTCATGTTTTTCACAACTTTGAATCTACACTACCTGAGGATCCTTCATCCACACAAGGTTCAGCTTTCCTGGCTGATTAGTTTCTGAGAAGAAGATTTTTAAAGATTTACTCTATATATTCCTATGTAAAAATTCGACCCCCCATTGTGGCCCCACCCTACCCCCCGGGGTCATGATTTTCACAGCTTTAAATCTACACTACCTGAGGATCCTTCCACACAAGTTTCAGCTTTCCTTGCCAAATGGTTCTTGAGAAGAAGATTTTTGAAAATTTCTCAAAAATTCTTAATAATTCCTAATTAACTCCCCTTGAGAAAAGGCGTGGTCCTTAATTTTCACAACTTTGAATCTCCTTTGCCTTAGGGTGCTTTGTGCCAAGTTTGATTGAAATTGGCCCAGTAGTTCTTGAAAAGATATCGAAAATGTGAAAAGTGTACGGACAGACAGACAGGCAGACGGACGGACAGACAGAGGGACAACAGACAAAATGTGATCAGAAAAGCTCACTTGAGCTTTCAGCTCAGGTGAGCTAAAAACCTTAACCTCCTCCAGCATCCGAAACCTATGGCTCAGATTCAGCATGCAAGCCTTCCGGTGCATCAGTATCATAAGACGCACCATCCATGCAAGTTTGGTGAAGTTAGGACCAGTAATAACTTAGAAATTGCTATCAAAGGGCACCTGCACCAAAAACTTTAACCTGCTCCAAAACCCTTAACCTCCTCCAGCATCTAAAATTCATGGCACAGATTCAGCATCTAAGACTTTCAAGTCCAAAAGTAGGTCCCGATGCATCATCCATGCAAGTTAAGTGAAGATAGGACAAGTAATAACATAGATCCAGGACCTGCAACAAAAACTTTAACCAGGTCCGGACGCTGATGCCGGGGATATAGCATAAGCTCCCCCACCACTTAGTCTTGGAGAGCTAAAAAGATAATACTTTGTCAGGCCATCCTTAAAAAATTGTAAGTTTGGAATTGCCACCTTCGGGTGTTTAGACCCAGGAGGGAGAAAGGGAAAATTATTTTCTTTTCAAATTAAAAGTTTTCTTCAATAAAAGTCTTGCTAAACAGAGAAAATGTTTTCTTTCCTTTGACCGATTTCTATTATGAAAAAAATATTTTGATGAACAAATTTAACTAAAGTGTAAACATTGTATCACAAAAAAGAAAAAAAACCTTTATTTTTTGCTAATAAAATTTTATCAGCGGGGGTATTTCAATGAGGCGGGAGGCAATTACAAATAAACACTAATTTCATTTTGGCCTCACATACGTACACGTACCATGAAATAAGGGCATAAAAAAGTAGATTGGTTTTTAGGTATCTCACTACATCAAGAATTATACTTTTTAAGAGTACACTATACTTAACAAGATTATAAATATGATAAATAATTGTATGTGTATCAATGGAATTGGTTAAATAATCATCGTAGCTCAGTGGTTAAACATTTTAAAGTATTTGTATCAGGTTTGTGAACTGCAGTTTATGAATTAGAATCCTTTTGGGGCTTTTGTTCATATTTACTGAATTAGGTAATTAAAGTTTTTGAATCATAATTTTTCAACAAGTACATTACATATTTTTTTGCCTATTTGTCAATCCTAGACTTATATCAGAGGTAGAAACTTCTTAAATATACAACTTGCAAATAATTGCGAGTACCAAAAATGAACCTGTATGAATTTGCTACGTACTTTTTAGATTAAATCTTAATAAATTAATGTAATGTTACCAATTAAGCCAGCAAGCTACCTTAATCAACTAAAATGGCATATTTAACACATGTTAAAATATATATATAAAATACGTACCTTTGTAAAACTCATAAGTTGATGTCTAATCCAATATCAGTTGTTGCCTTATTATTGATAAATTGTTTCACACTATTGATCAATCTTGACACTGTATGATTCTTAAATCTGTATCCAATTTGCATCCTACTCCATGCATTTTTGTGTATATATATTCAACTTTTTGAACACACTGAACATCATCCACACTTTTAACTGGTGAAATGGCTTTATAGTTCTTTTATTGGAATCATTTTCATTTTCTTGATCCTTCAGCATGTCATTTTTTAGAGTTTCCTTTATTTAAAAAATCCACATCAACAAGATAAGGTTGGTTACAAGGATTCCATGATACTCAGTTAATTACACTTCTTCCCCCATGGCAAAGTGAACTGCCTATTTTAGCAGTAGATAGGCAGTTCTTAAGCAGTTATCAAATTATAGGGCAGTTTTTAAACAGTTCCAAGCAGTAAGGATTTTAGTGGCCGGTCAAAACTGCGTAAGTAAAAGTATTAGCAGTTATTCTAAGCAGTTTTCTTAGCAGTCTTAGCAGTATATACATGGTATAAGCAGTTAAAGGTTAATATACACCTCACAGGGGACTTGCATCATTCTTGAATTCATTTCCAACCAGTTACAAATCTGGGTCACTGGCCACTGCCCAATAAACTGACCACTCAGAATCAAGATCAGAGATAACAGTAAGTTTGGTTGCAAATTTTAAATGTGTCAGTGGCATGAGGGGCAGTTAGAGTGCATGTGATATTCACAACAAACAAGAGGCCCATGGGCCACATCGCTCACCTGAGGAACAATAGGTATGATAAAATCAGCTTAATGGAGTCGTAATAAAAACTATCTGGACAATGTAGTATAATACATGTAGATCCTGTATAAATAAAAATCAATTTTTTCCACTGGATATTCTTATGTTTATTATCATTAGTCCCTTTTCTAACAGGATGATTTTATAGTAATATCACATGTTGAGCATTGCAGCTCCCAAAAAGATCCTAAACAATTGTTTATAAATTGGATATAAACCTACATCAAACTCTGAACCCCTTGTGAGACCCAATTGTCCAGGAATCATCAAGAAGCCAAAATCTAAACAATATTAAATAATCACCTGGCTGATTAGTTTCTGAGAAGAAGATTTTTAAAGATTTACTCTATATATTCCTATGTAGATATTTGATCCCCAATTGTGGCTCCACTCTACCCCTGGGGGAAATGATTTTCACAACTTTAAATATACACTACCTGAGAATGCTTCCACACAAGTTTCAGCTATCCTGGCTGATTAGTTTCTGAGAAGATTTTTAAAGATTTACTCTATATATTCCTATGTAAAAAGTTGACCCCCCTTCCCAATTGTGGCCCCACCTTACCCTCGGGAGTCATGATTTTCACAACTCTGAATCTACACTACCTTAGGATGCTTCCACACAAGTTTCAGCTATCCTGGCCAAATGTTTCTTGAGAAGAAGATTTTTAAAGATTTACTCTATATATTCCTATGTAAAAAGTCGACCCCCCTCCTTTTTGGCCCCACCCTACCCCAGGGGTCATGATTTTCACAACTTTGAATCTACACTACCTGAGGATGCTTCCACATAAGTTTCAGCTTTTCTGGCCAAATGGTTTTTTAGAAGAAGATTTTTAAAGATTTACTCTATATATTCCTATGTAAAAAGTCGACCCCCCATTGTGGCCCCACCCTACCCCCGGGGGTCATGATTTTCACAACTTTGAATCTACACTACCTGAGGATGCTTCCACATAAGTTTCAGCTTTTCTGGCCATATGGGTTTTTAAAAGAAGATTTTTAAAGATTTACTCTATATATTCCTATGTTAAAAATCGAACCCCCCATTGTGGCCCAACCCTACCCCCGGGAGTCATGATTTATACAACTCTGAATCTACACTACCTTAGGATGCTTCCACACAAGTTTCAGCTTTCCTGGCCAAATGGTTCTTGGGAAGAAGATTTTTAAAGATTTTCTCTATATATTCCTATGTTAAAAATCGACCCTCCGTTGTAGCCTCACCCTACCCCTGGGGGTCATGATTTTCACAATTTTAAATCTACACTACCTGAAGATGCTTCCACATAAGTATCAGCTTTTCTGGCCAAATGGTTCTTGAGAAGAAGATTTTTAATGATTTACTCTATATATTCCTATGTAAAAAGTTGACCCCCACTTTTTGGCCCCACCCTATCCCCGGGGGTCATGATTTTCACAACTATGAATCTACACTACCTGAAGATGCTTCCACATAAGATTCAGCTTTCCTGGCCAAATGATTCTTGAGAAGAAGATTTTTAAAGATTAACTCTATATATATTCCTATGTAAAAAGTTGAAACCCCCATTTTGGCCCAACCCTACCCCATGGGGTCATGATTTTCACAACTTTGAATCTACACTACCTGAGGATGCTTCCACACAAGTTTCAGCTTTTCTGGCCAAATGGTTTTTAGAAGAAGATTTTTAAAGATTTACTCTATATATTCCTATGTAAAAAGTCAACCCCCCATTGTGGCCCCTCTCTACCCCCGGGGGTCATGATTTTCACAACTTTGAATCTACACTACCTGAGGATGCTTCCACATAAGTTTCAGCTTTTCTGGCCAAATGGTTTTTTAGAAGAAGATTTTTAAAGATTTACTCTATATTTCCTATGTAAAAAGTCACCCCCCCCCCATTTTGGCCCCACCCTACCCCCAGGGGTCATGATTTTCACAACTTTGAATCTACACTACCTGAGGATGCTTCCACATAAGTTTCAGCTTTCCTGGCCTAACGGTTTTTGAGAAGAAGATTTTTAAAGATTTACTCTATATATTCCTATGTAAAAAGTCAACCCCCCATTATGGCCCAATCCTACCCCCGGGGGTCATGATTTTCACAACTTTGAATCTACACTACCTGAGGATGCTTCCACATAAGTTTCAGCTTTCCTGGCCAAATGGTTCTTGAGAAGAAGATTTTTGAAAATTTCTCAAAAATTTTCATTAATTCCTAATTATCTCCCCTTGTAAGAGGGCTTGGTCCTTAATTTTCACAACTTTGAGTCCCCTTAGGCTAAGGATGCTATGTGTCAAGTTTGGTTGAAATTGGCCCAGTGGTTCTTGAGAAGATGTTGAAAATATGAAAAGTTTACAGACAGACAGACAGACGGACGGACGGACGACAGACAAAAATGTGATCAGAATAGCTCACTTGAGCTTTCAGCTCAGGTGAGCTAAAAATGTTGTGTAAGGGCAAACTCAAGTAAATTTATGGAATTTAATATGTTCTAAGGATATTTAACACATATATCTCTTGAAGTAAATAAAATATTTCAAATAAATTTTCATTGAACAGTTTTTAATAATGGCCTACATGATTAGATCACTTGAATTATATTCTGATATAATGTATGCATGGGAATTGACCCTAGGGTAGGGTGAGACCACAATGGTCAGTCCTAGGTATAAGCTAGAGTATCTAACATATGAAAACATTTTAAATAACAACTTCTCAAAAACAACTAGCAAAGAAGCTTAATTAAGTCAGGATTGTAATTTGAAGTCTTATAATATTATATATATTTATTTTTACTATGCTTAAATCTATAAGCTAAATGCAGTATCCACATGCACTGTAGATTCAAGTTGGCTTAAATGGTACAATATTGTACTGGTACATGTATATTATAATCTTCATGTAATAATTTGTTCTTGAAAATGTTAAAACTTATTCATACAACCTATAGATGATATTAGCAGTTCCTAGCAGTTTTTAGCTTGATTATATTTCATGCATATTCATTTATGAAAACCATATTAGGATATGAGCAAGCAGTTTCTGGCAGTTTTAACCAGTTTTTACCAGTTTATATCAACTCATTTAAATTTTTCGGCCAAAATAACTGCCTAAAAACTGCTAGATAACTGGTAGGGCTAAAAATTACTGCCTGGAACTGCTTATATTCATTAAGAGACATATAGTGGAATCCAACTGCTAAGAAAAGTATGGAAGGCTAAGGAACTGCTAAGAAACTGCTTAGATAACAAAACTGGTACTGCTAAGGAACTGCCAAGCAACTGCCTTCCACTTTGACATGGGGGCCATCATCAGGTCATGATAAAATTCACCTCCCATCGCACAGCTATAGATATGGTCCTATCGATATCCCCCAGAAAACAAATAGACTGGTCTGCTTATGTTCCTAAAAAATAAATTGAAAGTTTTTTTAATACTCGGTACCTAAATAATAAAATTACAATATTACTTTATATGCATGATCTCCAATAAAAAGCAATATGTATAGGCAGTACTGTGAGTATGCCCAGGATTAAGTGTTATTCATAAATGCATCACAAGAATAAACATGCTACTCTCACTAACTGTAAAATAGTTTCTTTGTTATCTGCCCATTGTGAAAAGTCATAGAAACCATTCACAGGCAGCATTTGATTTCCCTCATTTTTAATCTCAGAACACCGCTGTTGTTAACCCAGTTGCTGTGTTAAATTCAAAGTCTGATGATTGACTTTAATTTGTTTACCATCAAGTAAATCTGCATCGCCGACAAATAAAGTTTTCTTTAATTGGTACAATGTATAATAAAATATCTACAATATTTACCGACTATATTCAGACAATAGCAAGTTAATATTGTCCCCCTTGACAGAAACTATTTCCCTTGGCTTCACCTCAGGATATAGTTATTGTCTCAAGAGACAATAAACTTTCTTACCTTAGTTTTCATTGCCAGTAAATACAGTCACACTTCGTTATTTCGAACTAGATGGGACTGTTTAAAAACTTCTAGATATCCGAGTATTCCAGATATCGAGGCTAACATACTTAAAGAAATAAGTGGTTGGGATTTACAAATCACTTCGACATATCCATTGTATTTGAGATATCAGTGTTGGAGATATCGAAGTTCAACTGTAGGTATATTTTATCTAAACGATTAATTGCTTTCTTTGGAGCTTCATTCTGGCTATGAAGGTATCTAGTGTTGCAGAAAAAAAAAAATACACGCTTAGGCAAGTTGTGTTTTTTTTTCAGCAATGCTACTGCTAGGCTGTGTACCTTCATACAGTACCTGCAACATTTTTTTTAACAATCCTAACCTATCTTATCCTATCATGTAGTTTATCAATCCTATCGTATCGTTCGTATATATAACCTTCTATCGTGCGTTAATCCTATCCTATCCTATCGTATGTTAATTTTATCAGGTTTATTGTTCAATTTTAACAGTTTTTCCATTTATCCTATCGCGTTAAACCTTTTATGCCTATTTACATGCAAGTACAGGTACTTTACTTTGAAGTTACAAGTCGTTCAGTGCGCCGTATACGATAATTTATCAAACAATTAATATACAATTCAGTCTAGCATTATATTATACTAAATTTCTAAATTCTTTAGACTAAAATTAGATAAAATATTACATGTAAATCATATTTTAAGCAATGGAAATGAAAGATTGATGTAAGCAATCAAAGTTCTTAGGAACAAGGTAACATATTTACCTGTAGGTTGAATATATTAAATCGTAAGCAGCGTGTATAACTGATCAGTAAACATTAACTTGTATGTAATATAATTCGATCGTTATTTGATGCATCTTTTTACAAAAAGAAGGTATTTATAAACGATTTTATACTTATTTAAAACAAGAGTTTCATTTTAGGGTTCTCTGATCGTCAGCCTCAAAGTATTTTTTTCATATCATAAAAATGATATTTTTCTATCAACCTTTGTAAATGAAATAAAATGAAATTTTTAGATGGTGTCCATGCCTTTTACAAAGTTATTACAAATTTGCCTAGCATGTTGTAATATAATAGAATAAAGAAAAAAGTTGAGCTTAAAAAAAAGTACTGGTGCATCGGTGGCTCGAACTTTTTACCAACATGTATATAAGTGGGAGTGCTACGTGGATCCACTACGCCAAGCATGTAGTTGTGTACTGATAGCAGTAGAATACTAAATAAAAATTGTCTGTATAAAAGACAGATTTATGGTACAAATAAAAGAAATCCGGATACTTTAGAGTTGTCTAACATTGCTGAGGATCGGAGATTGTTTACTTATAAAAACCTGCTATTTTCCATGTTATTTGATGTCGGGATGAGATGTTTGCAGTGATTGGCTGGGGTGTTTGGTAATGAAAACAATGTTACCAATACAGGTAAATTATTGATTATTTAAGCTCATATTTTTCGTTAATAAATTTTAACTTGTTATTTTTGTATATTCTATAAATGACGCAGCTAGGATTAACAACTCAATAAATGTAAATAAAAGAAATTCTGGGTATATATTAATTTGTGAATCAAATTCTGTATAGTAATTATAAGGTATATCGTGAAGAGCATTTGACGCAATTATGAACATCATTTAATTTTTTCCTTTCCTATCGTCAATCAATCCAATCGTATCGTGCGTGTATACTGTTCTATTGTGCATTAATTCTATTCTATTGTGCGTGAATCTTATCCTTCTGTTAATCTTGTAAGAAACAACGTTGCAGGTACTGTACCCACATGACTCAGCACCAAAGAAAACATTTATTGTTTCGAAGGCATCAAAACTGAGATCATCTGATTTGATATCAGACAAAGTAAAGAAAACAATATTTGAAAGATTAAATAAAGACAACATTAATGAAATCAAATATAAGTCTGGCCAGAGTATACCTAGTCACATAAATATCTTCTTCAATAATTAAAAAAAGGTTGTAAAGACATGTATAATGAACTTATTAAGAAGAAAAGAGAGCCAACTACATCTGTAATTCTGTATATAAATGGATAGAAAGAGGCTTTATTTTAAACAATAACAACTGGAACAAAATTTTTGAACTCCCATTCAAAACTACAAAAGAGTCAAAACTTCAATGGCTACAATTTCAAATCTTACATAGAATAATACCAACAAATGATTTTCTTCACAAGATTAAAGTTAAAGAATCCCCAGCCTGTTCATTTTGTAAAAGAACTAACAAGACTATTGACGCTTTGCGTCGGTTAACAATGGTTTTCTCGGGTTGTCAGTTTCAACTGTTACCCTCCTAAACAGGCACTATTTATATAATGTTCATTTGTCATTTCATAGGGATCGAGTCATTTGCCATTATAAAAATCTTTAGTTACAGTTGTATCATATAAACTTTTTAGCTAGGTACAATTAGTTCGCCAATTTATTTGTTACCAATGAAACAAGATTTTATACATGTATAAAATGGTTGAAATAAGGAGTGCTATACATGTATATAAATGTATACTGTCACAGGTCTTAAGTATGGACAACATCATTAGACAATGTTGCTCTAGAATATGTTTACTTTCTTTAATTAAACAAATGATATTATAATTTCATTTTTTCTGCATTGGATACTCGAGTGACCGGTTCCTTTCCACTTGCAACACATGCATTGCATACCGGTTTGACAAGATAGATTGATCTTTTTAAGTTGTTGATCTCGGTATTTTCTGTCACTGCGAACAAATTTCAGACTAAACCAGGCCATAATAAACCCAAACCTAAATTCAATGTGCACGTTTTCTCGCGATTTCGCGCCATATTGGACAGGAAGTACCGGTAGTTGCTTTACAATATCGATCCTGATATAAAATCTCGATCCCGAACCAAAAAATATCGACCCTTTCAAAAACATGCTGTCGGGGAGAAAAAAAAAAGATCTTTTTTAATTTTATTTTTTTTCTTAAAAGTCAGAAAACCGAGCGGCGGGTTTGTAAACCTAAAAATAAAAAAAAATGCTGGTCTTAGTAAAAAAAGTAAAACTTGATGAGTGTTAGCTGCTGTGTCGGATGGAAAGCATGAAACAAGATGATCTTCATGATAAATTTAATAAATAAAATCACCAAACCATAATGAAAAAAAGGCTGAAAATGAAGCAGAACAGAATGACTGACACTGCAAAATAGACTGTAGCCCCCCCCCCCTCCCCCCTTGCACAACTCTCTACAATGCTAGAAAGGTACCATTAAAGCACTTGTCTTTTTCATACCGGTAATTTATTATTTTCAAATTAACCATTGAAGCGAAGAAGGCAGGGCTATAATAAATTGATCTTGGTCTTCATCACCTAATGACTTTCACTTTTATGACTGCCAAAGTATGTCACAACAATTCACATACTATATATTATTCTAGTATACATGTAGTATAAAATACAGAAAGAACTAAAGCCAAATTCTCGTGATTTGGCCCTGTAAATCTGTGAAAATTAAATTTCGTTCATTTGAAGCAGTTTTTCTGTAAACTCTTCTTTACAAATTTATTTTTACATTTCTGCCTCGAAAATTTTCCGGGAAACATCACGAACGCTTTTATAAGTGCTAAAACCGGACGCGGTATGGCAAAATCGGTCATTTTTACAGATATGCTCAACTATTTGTGTTGATTTTTTATGGGCGCCAACTTTAAACCGAAATAAGAGTTAGCACACAGATAAACTGAGGAATAGCTAATAATAATTTATCGGTTTTGTGTTGGTTCAAGTGTGGCGCCATACTTTTTATAACTATTTTTAATGTCTTGGTGCACTCCGGATTTGCGTTCTATACTTAGTTTGAACATAGTTTATTGTGTTAATTACAAAAGAGGATTAGATACAAGTTCTTACAACGTACATGTTCCTCTCCTAATGATAATACATACAATATATACAACTGTCATAGTGATATTACATGTTACTTATAGTTATTGACTTATAATAGTAATATTCATAAATATGCATTTACAAAGTATTTACGAATATATATAGTAAATAATGTTGATATACAGTATAAAAATTGCAAAAAACAAGAGAAAATTAATTATTAAATACTTGTTAAGACTATATGATTAATCTTATAATCATTTTTGAACAATGTGATTAAACAGTTTATTATTGCAGTATTGTAGTGTTTTTGCGTAAAAAATTGAATCTTACATTTGCGTTGATTCCGGCGGACGAGCTGACCCAAACTAAAAGGGATTTTCCGTTAGGCTAAAAATAGATATATCATATGTCAACACAACGATAAAAAAAAACAAAAACAGTATACACAGGTGTGAAATGGTGACACTTTGGTGTGGTTAATATTTTTGTTTCTTTTTATTAAAAGGAGAAAACAACTATTGGCGGGGACATATAGAATCGATGTTGATACTGCTGATGTCGTCGGCAGCGCGGTGTCTTCTGCATGTCGCATGTCGGCCTGGATAACGCGAAACGTTATATGCAAACTTCTATGAGAAGTAATTATTGACTTATCAAAGTCAAAAGTCAAAGTTGTTGCTTTTGTGTGCGCGTGTTTAAATCATTGAATTTGACTTCACGCTCAACAAAACTTTTAAGTGTGTGAAATTATGAAATAAAATAATGTGAAATTTTTAACTTTTTAAATGTCACAAACATTTGACGTTATTTCATAACGTCGTCCGAAAAGTGAAATTTATAAAGCGCGTTATTTTTATAACGTCTAATATTTTTTACTTGTTTTTTTAATATAGCACGTTTTTTGGGGGTAAATTCTTTATCTAAGGTTAACTCTTTGGGATATATTGACAAATTCATTTCGTTTTTTCTCTCATTTTATGTTCGATTTATCGAAATATGCTCAAATATTGCCTATAGTTTGAAGAACTGTTGTGGAAATATTTTGTTTAATTTTGGTATACGTGTATAAATGTATGTGTTTCTTTCTGTTACATCATATCGATATTCATGAACAGCGAAAGCTAAATTATTCAGATAATTTGATATTGCTTGATTTCAGAAAAGGAAATTCGGGACCTTACAATTTTTTTTCAATCTTTAGCAATGACTGTTGATATTATTGTTTTCAACAATGTACCAGGTATAAACTTAAGGAATGTTGCAGTCACTTATTTTTTAAATCATTATTTGATGGATAATTGAACAAAATAAGGGAATTAAAAAAATATCTGGTTGAACGAGGTTAAAAGCATACATTCTCCACTCATATTTCCCTCTGTATGAATATAAAAGAGAATTTTGAAGACAATCTTAGTGTTGATTCAAATGCCTTATGTTTAGAAATACAGTGTTTATTTGCTTTCGTTCTGAAGTTAAGTACAACAATCCTTTTATTTTGGGAGAGGGTATACACGGTGTAATAAACCTGCTGAACTTCAATATTTTTGCATATTTTTGGTCATCGAAGCGGTCACGGTCCAGTAGATATAGTCTGAAGGTTAAAACTGAACACGCTCGTAAATAGGCACCGTCACCGTCAAGATTTATCAACCCTTCGATTTCGTTACACCCGATTGCATACATGAAACTCGTGGGTGACGTGTAGTATTCCTTTCGTGGTCTTTGGATTTTATGCATTTATTTCTTATTTTATGTGCATATTCTGTTTGCAAATAATTACATTGACCTACTTATTATATGTTAGTATTCATCTAGCTTGAAAAAAGTACCGGTAGTTGCTTTACAATATCGATCCTGATATAAAATCTCGATCCCGAACCAAAAATATTGACCCTTTCAAAAACATGCTGTCGGGGAGAAGAAAAAAAAGATCTTTTTTAATTTTATTTTTTTTCTAAAAAGTCAGAAAACCGAGCGGCGGGTTTGTAAACCTAAAAATAAAAAAATGCTGGCCTTAGTAAAGAAAGTAAAACTTGATGAGTGTTAGCTGCTGTGTCGGATGGAAAGCATGAAACAAGATGATCTTCATGATAAATTTAATAAATAAAATCACCAAACCATAATGAAAAAAAGGCTGAAAATGAAGCAGAACAGAATGACTGACACTGCAAAATAGACTGTAGCCCCACCCTCCCCCCTTGCACAACTCTCTACGATGCTAGAAAGATACAATTAAAGCACTTGTCTTTTTCATACCGGTAATTTATTTTTTTCAAATTTACCATTGAAGCGAAAAAGGCAGGGCTATAATAAATTGATCTTGGTCTTCATCACCTAATGACTTTCACTTTTATGACTGCCAAAGTATGTCACAACAATTCACATACTATATATTATTCTAGTATACATGTAGTATAAAATACAGAAAGAACTAAAGCCAAATTCTCGTGATTTGGCCCTGTAAATCTGTGAAAATTAAATTTCGTTCATTTGAAGCAGTTTTTCTGTAAACTCTTCTTTACAAATTTATTTTTACATTTCTGCCTCGAAAATTTTCCGGGAAACATCACGAACGCTTTTATAAGTGCTAAAACCGGACGCGGTATGGCAAAATCGGTCATTTTTACAGATATGCTCAACTATTTGTGTTGATTTTTTATGGGCGCCAACTTTAAACCGAAATAAGAGTTAGCACACAGATAAACAGAGGAATAGCTAATAATAATTTATCGGTTTTGTGTTGGTTCAAGTGTGGCGCCATACTTTTTATAACTATTTTTAATGTCTTGGTGCACTCCGGATTTGCGTTCTATACTTAGTTTGAACATAGTTTATTGTGTTAATTACAAAAGAGGATTAGATACAAGTTCTTACAACGTACATGTTCCTCTCCTAATGATAATACATACAATATATACAACTGTCATAGTGATATTACATGTTACTTATAGTTATTGACTTATAATAGTAATATTCATAAATATGCATTTACAAAGTATTTACGAATATATATAGTAAATAATGTTGATATACAGTATAAAAATTGCAAAAACAAGAGAAAATTAATTATTAAATACTTGTTAAGACTATATGATTAATCTTATAATCATTTTTGAACAATGTGATTAAACAGTTTATTATTGCAGTATTGTAGTGTTTTTGCGTAAAAAATTGAATCTTACATTTGCGTTGATTCCGGCGGACGAGCTGACCCAAACTAAAAGGGATTTTCCGTTAGGCTAAAAATAGATATATCATATGTCAACACAACGATAAAAAAAACAAAAACAGTATACACAGGTGTGAAATGGTGACACTTTGGTGTGGTTAATATTTTTGTTTCTTTTTATTAAAAGGAGAGAACAACTATTGGCGGGGACATATAGAATCGATGTTGATACTGCTGATGTCGTCGGCAGCGCGGTGTCTTCTGCATGTCGCATGTCGGCCTGGATAACGCGAAACGTTATATGCAAACTTCTATGAGAAGTAATTATTGACTTATCAAAGTCAAAAGTAAAAGTTGTTCCTTTTGTGTGCGCGTGTTTAAATCATTGAATTTGACTTCACGCTCAACAAAACTTTTAAGTGTGTGAAATTATGAAATAAAATAATGTGAAGTTTTTAACTTTTTAAATGTTACAAACATTTGACGTTATTTCATAACGTCGTCCGAAAAGTGAAATTCATAAAGCGATTTATTTTTATAACGTCTAATATTTTTTACTTGTTTTTTTTTAATATAGCACGTTTTTGGGGGGTAAATTCTTTATCTAAGGTTAACTCTTTGGGATATATTGACAAATTCATTTCGTTTTTTCTCTCATTTTATGTTCGATTTATCGAAATATGCTCAAATATTGGCTATAGTTTGAAGAACTGTTGTGGAAATATTTTGTTTAATTTTGGTATACGTGTATAAATGTATGTGTTTCTTTCTGTTACATCATATCGATATTCATTAACAGCGAAAGCTAAATTATTCAGATAATTTGATATTGCTTGATTTCAAAAAAGGAAATTCGGGACCTTACAATTTTTTTTCAATCTTTAGCAATGACTGTTGATATTATTGTTTTCAACAATGTACCAGGTATAAACTTAAGGAATGTTGCAGTCACTTATTTTTTAAATCATTATTTGATGGATAATTAAACAAAATAAGGGAATTAAAAAAATATCTGGTTGAACGAGGTTAAAAGCATACATTCTCCACTCATATTTCCCTCTGTATGAATATAAAAGAGAATTTTGAAGACAATCTTAGTGTTGATTCAAATGCCTTATGTTTAGAAATACAGTGTTTATTTGCTTTCATTCTGAAGTTAAGTACAACAATCCCTTTATTTTGGCAGAGGGTATACACGGTGTAATAAAGCTGCTGAACTTCAATATTTTTGCATATTTTTGGTCATCGAAGCGGTCACGGTCCAGTAGATATAGTCTGAAGGTTAAAACTGAACACGCTCGTAAATAGGCACCGTCACCGTCAAGATTTATCAACCCTTCGATTTCGTTACACCCGATTGCATACATGAAACTCGTGGGTGACGAGTAGTATTCCTTTCGTGGTCTTTGGATTTTATGCATTTATTTCTTATTTTATGTGCATATTCTGTTTGCAAATAATTACATTGACCTACTTATTATATGTTAGTATTCATCTAGCTTGAAAAAAGTGCGTGAAATTTGATAATTTCTTCGTGACCGAGTAAAAAACAGCGAGACAAGATGTACATCCACACAGGTGAGACCTCTACAGCATTGTGTTTTACTGAAAAATCAGAGAAATCTTTTACTGCTATTCCCTGAACCAATTCAGATTGATTTACACGGGCTGTTACATTTAAAATTAATATTTTATAAAGAAAAACACATTAATTGTTTGTTTTACTTCGAGTCTAGGGAATTCTCTAGTTGCAATTCCCTGCATCAATTTTGATTGATTAACATAGAATGGTACATTTATATAAATGAATATTTTATACAGAAAAAAATATTGTGTTTTGCTTAAAATTCAGAGAACTCTTTTACTGCTATTCCCTGTACCAATTTAGATTGATTTACACGGGCTGTTATATTTAAAGTTAATATTTTATAAAGAAAATACATTATTTTTTTGTTTTACTTAAAGTTTAGGGAATTCTCTAATTGCAAGTCCCTGGTGGTGTATCAATTTTGATTGATTAACATAGAATGGTACATTATAAATGAATATTTTATACAGAAAAATATATTGTGTTTTGATTTAAATTCAGAGAACTCTTTTACTGCTATTCCCTACACTAATTTAGATTGATTTACAAGGAATGGTACATTATGAAATGAATATTTTAACGACTTCTTTCGTTGAAATCATCATCCTTCATCGATTGTGGTTTATTTTGATTATTTTTTTTACGGACTGGTACATTTTCAATTGATATTTTATATAGATGTTTACAGGCAATTTGTGCGTGGAATCAAACGTAGCTGTACTATTTCGTCACCCCTAACATTGTCCGACATTCCATTTATTTAAACAATATTTTATTATGTAAGAATATTACATAATAAGGATTGGGCAGCAGGCAATCTGCCTATTTGAGCCCTCTCCATTTATCATTCAGTTAGATGGATAACACAGGTTCATCCTGTCATCATGGCTTGAATTTTAATAACATTTAACATCATTACATCAATCAAGACGAACCAGAAAAGAATGAACGGGAACGGAAAAGAATGACTACAATCATAGATCTAACAATATCATTTTGATATTTTGATATTGTAAATGTATGTGCTTTAGACTCCAAGAAATAAGAATACATCCCCCGATACATATTTATGAAATTTTGCAATATTACATTTTGCGTTGATCTCAACGAAAATATTATAACACAAAATGTAATCATTACTTATGATCACTCAAAACCTCCCAAAATGTATCATGATAACAACGAATAATACACCAGTAATCAAGACTTTACCGACACTGGTTCTGTACCAGTGTATCTTATTTTGTACATAACAAATTAAACACAGTTTAAATGTTTGCTTCCTAATATCACCTCTTTCTATCAAGTTATAATATTATACGAATCATAGAGGACTTTGAACTTTTCTAGTGCCATATAAAAATACTCGAGAGCCATTCATCACCTATACATGTATATTATTAAGTGAAAATATTGCAAACATCAAATCAAATATGTATTTTTTAATTAATAAATATTCTATAATTTATTTATGTACTGTATACAGTACCATATAAGTCAGCTATTATTATAGCATTGATCAAGCTGCACGGGCACTGCAATGTACATGCTATTAACTAAGACACATAAGTGCGTAACTAACGTATATAAAAAAATTATTTTTTGTAATTTTCATTGGTTGTAAGAAAATCACGTGGCATATTCTGTCCCTGGACAATGAATCTTTATCGTCAACTGACCTTGATCGTCTGCCTTGGATGCTTAGTAATTTGGTTGTCCGAATGTACCTCATTTACTAGTTATTTTAAATATGATTGTCTAATCGGATGATTATATAATTTAACTATTATGGGAATCATTGTACAATAAATATTTGGCTATAATGACCCATGTCAAGTGATACCAAGAAGCGGATCCTGTGGGGTCTCTTAAAATAATATATTATTAAATAAAGTGCTATCAGATACGGTGCACTATACAATGTACACCCCTCCTCGTTTTTATATAAAAATCTTTATGCAGTTTTATGCAATTGACGTTGCATTTGATACAATAGATCATGCAAAAAAAGTTATAAAGAACAAGCCGAAAAAGTTTGTAATTTTTTCAGTCAGCTGCAACAAAAAAGAATTTGAACCATATGCATGTAAAATAAATTTAAGTTTAGATTTTTACCCCTGTCCTCTCCTCTAGATATCCTGCCATATGGGTTTGTTTTAAGGTCAGACGAGACCTATCTTCCATTATTTTCTATTTTTTCTGTCTCCACAATGTAAAGATTTTCACAAAGTAATTCCATAATGATGTTTTCATGTTTCATGATACTTCTTTTATCTAGATATTAAGTGTTCAGTTGAAAATACTAATTATGACTTTATTTATAGCATTCAAATGCAATTTGCATGCTATTTTAAGAAAAATTCTAAATATTCTAGCTCCAAAAATAGCCTGGTAATGTACCCTGAATTTTTTGGTATTATCAAGTGTAAATGTTAATAAACAAGGAATAAAATATCAAGGAAAATTATATAAAATTGAGGAACGTATCGTGTGTCCTTAAAACTCCAAATTAAAAAAAAGGTAATAGAGTAAATTTTAAAGAATGAACAAAAAAAAAATCTGATTCAACATACAAATTCCATCAATGTGTAAACTGTTATTTGTTATTTCACGCGCTTGCACGGTATATCATCTACTAGTGAACAAAATCAAAATACCTCTACTGTTGATATCTTGGTTCTGTTTACTTGCTTGTTCTTGTTTATTGTTGTTTTGAAATGGGATTATATATGTTTAAAATCTCATAGTTTAGACAAATATGTTTCGAGAGAGAGTCCCAAACCAGCTTCATATTTATAAAGTTAACGTCGTGATGACGTCAAAATGTCATAACACACACTATATTAAGAGGCTGGTAAAAATAGAACGAATAGAGATAACGACAAAAAGTAAATTACTTTAGAAAGCAAATATTGTGACATACAATCCCATAAAAGATGACAAATTTTTGTGACAGGGCCGATTTCCATAAATTCTGGCTGTAGTCCTTTTACACTCCTGATATGAACACAAGCACGCGCCTCTGCATCGTCGGAAACCCACGGTTGATTACGCGTCGTTCCTTTCTCCATCACCCGTGGGTCAGTTTAAACTTCAACGCTCGTTTTAGTGAGCAAATATTTGTAAATATCATCCAATCAAATTAGTTGTTACAGAAGTGGAGCTCTTCTGTTTCGGGTACAATACCTTATATAGATAGCATTATTTAACATGTGACAATATTTGCGTAAACAGATTCTCCAATCCAGTGAATGAGTCGCAAAGCATGACGGTCTACTAGGTCTTTACGATTCAATATACACACGTGGTTTTATACACATTTAATTATTTGCCGGAAAATTTATACAACTTGTTTTTTACTTTAAGAGGTAAAAACTAATAAAAAGGATATATTATGTACCATAGACTTTGTTCCATGCTCATATTAAAACATACTGTTGTTTAAAAAAAATCGATCGTTATCGAAAGACTAGCGAACATACGCATACAAGTACAAACAGATTTTTTTAGCAGTTGTAGCAATTTCTTTTTCTCGACTTCAAAATATTGAAGTAATTCCTCGGGTAAACTTGAAATATTTTTATCTATTAGAGCCAAAAGTTGAGATTTTGTTTGATTTTCGTCTTTATTTATTTCATCTTTTGAAACTGTACTTTATTGAATTTCAGGGGCTAGAGTATTAATTTACTATTTTTGTAAAATTATTATTGTCTGCATAACACTTAGCAGGGAATGAACATTGCTTTTGAAATGGCATTGGAAATATAACGAATTCTAGCACCATAAAAAAATTTGTTGTACGCTAAGCATTTTGATGGGTGTCCCTGAAGAAAATTTCCAAGCGCATTCTATTAATGTTGTTCCAAACCAGGGACATCACGCGAAAAACGTACTGACTGCTTTTAATTCAATAAGACATACATGTACTTCTCTTTTGAACTTTGACAATGGGGGTAAATATGTTGATATAAGGCCTCGTAAGCAATATCTTTTTAAAATGTGAGCACAGAAATGTTATTTCGGACATTTTTTCCATTTATCTGAAAAAAAAGTTTCCAATGAGTTTGTTTTTTTAAATACGCTTTGTTTGTATTCACTGAAACTTGTAGAAGCCCACGATGCCTTGCAACTCATTCACCTGACTGGCCTGTCAATAAAAGTAAACAGATAGTTAATTTAGTATACGAAGATATGCCGACGTCACAAAATCCGGTGGTTTCAATGAATATTGGAACAAACGAGCGTTTAAAAAGCGACTTGTTCATTGGACCAATTTACTCGGGGTGTTATATGAGCCACCAATCAACTTGTGTGCTTCAATACGAGCGTCAATGTTTAAACTGACCCACGGGTGATGGAGAGAGGAACGACGCGTAATCAACCGTGGGTTTCCGATGATGGCGCCTCTGATATTTACCTCTTTATCCATACATATCTTCAGTTTAAACTACGATGTCATGACATTGACAATTAATGTTTTACTGTAAAAGTATGCATGGGTATTAAATAGGCAATCGTGGTTTACCACACTTAAGTATTGATTTTTTTACCATATGCGAGGGGGTATTTCAAGCATTTTTAAGCTTACAGTGTAGCTAGAGTAAATTTCCCCATGTATAAATAACCACATTTACAGTAGATGACATCACAATTAATATATTTTGAGGGTCAAAATAACGCTGCTTCAAGAAAAACAAAAGTAAAATAACATTAACATGAATAAAGATGGATTAAGTTTTCCCATTAAAAAAGAAGTTATTTTTTTAATATGTCAAAATAATAAAAACTAAATACATGATATTGGAGTCTCAGGTTGATATGGGGTGTGATACAGATTTTGCCATTTGTTATTCTCTATATGCTCAAGCAGATACTTCAGTACCTTTTGCACGCATGTCGCACTGTGACAATAGGCGTATTCAATATTACATGTATATGTATTCTGTATATGATATTAATAGATGAATTTCTTTATAGCCAATGAAATTTTAAGGGGTTACAACAAGAATTTTATCACCAATGTCAGTCAGAACAATTAATAGTTGAAACTTTTAACTCTGCAGTTACAGCCTACATGTAGCTTGTAATTATGAGTTAAGGTCACTAACCTCGTTTGGGTTTAGGGTTCAACCAACATGACCAAGAAAGACGTTGATACTTAATAGTGCATTTTAATTATCACAAATTGACAAATTGGCTGCAACGAAAACCACATTAAATATTCCGCGTGCTAAAGATAAAAACCCCCTGAGGAACCTTATTTTAAATCTGATGAAGCCTTCCTCCACATAGCCTAGCTTAGTTCTCTCTCTCTCTCTCTCTTTCTTTCTTTCTCTCCATTCATTTGTCATTTTAAACATAAGAATTATTACATATATTAGTATTGATAGATAAAGTTTCTCGACCTACAGTATACTATTTTTAATACAATTGACTGAGTGTTTTAACCGTATGTGCTTTTGCTACGGTGGCATGCCTTTGATGCCAGCAATTATTGGTGGAACATTTTTACTGGGTGGTAAATCTCAGGTGAGGGCAGGGCTTAATTTCTAGAGGTGTGAAAGCCTCCGGGGCTTGAAGTCTACCTGCGATCATGAACGCTGCTAATCACTATACACAGGAAGCAAATTAATACACAAGATATAAATGATTAGTCAGAATTGATCTTATTGTTCTAATGACCATATAAAGCAATTTTATACATACAGTAATGTTACGTGTTGTCCGAATTATCTCTTAGAGCACGTGTGTAAAGCACAATTGAAAAAGTTCAATAAACTAATTCTGCTTTAAAATGTAAGTCCGATCAGTACATTGTGTTTAGAACTTGACAATGTTTAAGAAGTTAATTTTAACAAATATAATTGTATAAGAAAATCATACGATCAGTAGGAATGTGGAATATGTTAAAAGCAGCCATTATATGGATAAAGTTAAATCAGTCATGATTGGAAAATGTTTAAATTCATTCTGTTTACCGGTATTTCTTAATTTCACATTTACCAAAACCTGCAATTACATTACTCATAGATCATGCATGTTGTTGCCTTAATCACAGATGTGTAGAAGTTCATCTTGCACAGTACAACATGGAATATATTATATTAACTGTTATTCCATGGGGAAAAAATGCAGAAACTTTAACAGCTGATTGCTAGCGCTCTCGAGCGCTAGCAACTACGTTAGTCTTTTTTTACTTGAATACGCATGTTCGACTCCATAGTAGGGGATTCTGGGAATACTGTACTACTGTAGATAAACTGTACCATGTGGATTTCGTTTTATCATCTTCACATGAAGTTTTGTTTTATTGTAAATGTCAAAAAAAAAAATAGTAGCTTAGGTCTTATAATGCAAAGTTATTTTAAATATCATAATAAATAGCTAGCTTTATTTTAACTACCTTCAAGCTCGGAAAACAACCTCGGATATGTTTTCCGAGCTTGACGGAAAGGCCCGAGAAGATCGATTGCTACAAAACGGTACCAATGGTTCTTGAAAATTTTCACCTGGAAGTTGAAATTACAGTATATACATAATGATTAAGGCACAGTCAATGAGCTATGCCATTGCCGATGCTTCTGTGTTTTATGATGGCTACAGCGCTAGCTCACCAATCTTTTTAAAAGATAAGCTTGTTAACATATATCATAGTATCAAGTATGTGAAACAGGCTCACTAACAGCTGAATATTGTAATCTGACCGAGTCTGACCTACTTACGTTGCGAATGTAAACATGGCACCAGTCCTCCATCCCTAAATAATACACGGGAGTTCTTCATGATTTTCACTTTTAAAATAACCAGAATCCACAGTAACTTGTGATGTCATGGTCAACTGACAGTTTTTTCTCCCGCATGACAGTGGCGGCATTTCCCTTTGCAGTTTCTGACGAAAAAAAAATTAATTCGTACTAGGGATGTTTCCGATATGTAAACAAACATGGGAATTGATATAATCAACTCGCCATTAATTCACAATATAAATCTTGACATTTACATAGATGTAAATCTTTTATTTAATAGCATTATGTTAAAACGAATGTTTGTTCAAAGATTCGCAAAAAATTCGGGTTGACAAACTATCGAGCCATGCACGGACCCCGTATTTTTCCACAATCAGGGGTGTAAGAGATTTTTTTGTGCAGTGGGAGTAATAGACCCATTTTCGGTAAATTTAATTATAATGCAGAAATGTCCAGGGGTAGAGGGGGGACCCCTGACTCCCCTGTACATCCGCGACGCGCATGAATGATAGCCACAGTTTACAACTACAATAGGCTTAAATAAATAAATGAATAAATATATCTACATGTATTAAAAAATATAGTGGAATTAATTTGTGAAATTAGTGAAATTAAACGGTTCCGTTTTCTAAACATTCCCATGATGCATTTTGGTTTGTGTTTTCGTTTGCCCAAAAAGAAATTAATTTTATTTACTTTGAGTATTTCTAACTATGAAAGGAGCCCGACTCTGCTGGCAGGGACGTAGCATCCGGGGGTGGGGGGTGGGGGGGGGCTGGCCCCCCACTTTTTCTCGCAGCAAAGTTTTTTTTTTAATTTACATATAAAAAATTGAATAATCATGGAGTTGACCCCCACTTTTTTGTGAGTATGTAAAAAATTGAAATGAAATAAGGAAATTAAAACAGAAAAAGAAGTTATAGGTAGGCGCTACCCCCCCCCCCACCGGATTAGGATTTTCATGATTTTGGGAATTTCCTTTTTTTTTTGCTTGTCAATATTTTTTCGATGAGTCTGGCCTCCCACCACTTTCAAAAACGATGCTACGTGCCTGGCTGGTGTAAATAGGAGAAAGTGCATAACTTTCTTAGATAATTGGTTTGTATGGAAGATTATTTGATACTGTAAAAACCAAAAAATCGGACCAAGCAGCTTTAAGGATTCTATATGACCAATATTTCTTTGAGATGCGTTAAAATTCATGATACTAACTAAAAGTTTAAAAAAGCACATGTTTTTCACTATATAATTGATAAAGTCTATAGTTTCTGAAAACAAATAAATATTTCTATTTCATTAAGTGTACTATACCTGTTATAAATGTTAACTGGCATTGTATGGCATTGTAATATATTATGTACAACAAGGAGAGGACTCTCTAAGTTTTTGGAACTTGTGTCCAATCCTTTTGACATCATTAGTCAATAAAATATGTTCAACTCAACTCAATGCCTTTATGTTAATTAATGATATTAATATAAATGAAGATGTATGCATATTCTTTTCTGATACAATATGTCACAGTATGATAGTGTTTTATTATTTATTTATTCAGGGGGAGGGGCAGGAGGGTAGATGCCAGAAGTTTTGTTAAATAATCCAATTAATATTCTGTTTCTAACTCTGTTTTGTCTTTGCTATTTCGTTTTTAACACAAATTAACAGTTATCAGGGTTTGATACATTATAATTTGTTTTAAAAGATAATTACATTTTGAACTCAGCGTTTAATATGTAACCGAAATCAAGGCTTGATCTATGTTTATATAAATAGGATTTGCGAGCTCTCTATCACTTTATAATCCGACGAATGAATCAATCTTTCGCTGGCTATGAAAACACCTCAAAGAAGTATTCTAAACATCAAAATATGAAAATATTTGGCTAATGTAATGACCATGCCCTTTAAACAGCACATATTTTCTCGTTTTGTAACTAAAATTATGGAATCAGTGTTTTGTAATTAAAAAAATAAAGAAATACTTTGTATGGTATATACTAATCTATTCAAATAAATAATTTTAACTGGATAAAAACATTTTAAACGATAGACTAAGCACAATGAAACTATACATCAATATAATCATAGAAAGTATATGTAGGTTTCAAAACATTTCCTTTGGATTTGTTTACGTTTGAATTACAGCTAAACATCTATAAGAATATTCTAACTATTGTTAATTATCACTTTCGCTTCTTAAACCATTGATAAAACAATTTATATTATATAAAAATATTGAAAATACTTACTACGACCTCCAGAGATCTTGATTGATCATTACTTCCGCCGCCGAGATGCGCGCGCATCGAAAACAACAAGTGTGTGTTATGGCGTCCGATAAAACTGTGTTACCGGGAAACGCACATTCACATTTTACCGACAGTCTGAGGACTTTCACCAAATTTCACCACATGATATATTTCGACATTTTGAGTTGATTGAGACAGAATCTTTCCGAGAACCCGAAAAAAGTCCTCGGGAGAAATTTAAGTCCTCGTAGTAAAGGTATTTTTATACACTCGCGTCCTCGGAGCATCGGTAAAACCAACCAACACACACACGCACGCACGCACACACACACACACACACACACACACACACACACACACACACACACACACACACACACACACACACACACACACAAGCTGAATAAATAAAGCACTAGAAATGACCACCGACACAAGCGATTAAAACTGCAAATTTTTTGGGACAACCAGCTCAGGGCAATGTAAAATATATATAATGAAGAACATTAAGGGTACCTGCAGTGCCGGTCATTTTTTGATATTATGGAGATCTATGTGAAAAAATTTTACTGCGATCGCATATTAAGTACTTTTCGAGATATTTGGGGAAAATCCGATTTCACACCTGAACGGTTTTTGAATCAAGCCGATTTGGTGAGAGATGAACCGTGACGTCACGGGGTCAACGCCGTTACATGAGAAACAAGAAAATCGTATGAAAACTGTTCGTTTTCTTGCATTGTTTTATCGATATATGAACAGTTATTTCTGTATTTTTATTTCCTTTTCAACCAAGGATGACTTAATAAAATGTTGTTTGAGTTTAAACTCGTATCTATTGTACAAAAATTCCGAATTCTGAGAATTGTTTGATTCATGAATTTAGTCAAATATGTAACACACTTCGCATATAAATTCACAGTCTATGTAGCAAAATGACAATCAATCAAAACACTATTGTTATAAGAAACATATTTTTGTATTTTTCTGTTAATATTGTCATTTTTGGATGATTTTTCCATTAAATTATTGATAATACATATTTTGTAAAAGGTATAACGCGGGGTCTATTCTTCGTATGAGACATAAAAATACCACTATATCGCCCGATTATTCATTAATACTAATTTCGAACCAATAACAATCAAAACAGCATGCATATAAAATAAACACAGGAAAAATAATAAACACAGGATTATAAACGGATCAGGGCGAGAGTACAAAATGGCTGCGTATTGAAGTCTGTCTCGTATTCTCTAAAAATACGATATGGAATTTCATTTTAGACTTATTTACATCCTTAATCATAATTTTAAAGTTTATTTAGATTTTATAATGATTCGGCATCAGTATAACAACTTAATTAAGCTATTTGGAGTATATAACTGCTGACCGATAGCGCTGGAAAGAAAGATGCATTTTAGTTGTCCTCTGCTGTACCAAAGAATGTCCAACATAGTTAAGTTCTGGAAAAAAGATAATGTACCATAATAATTGTATTATTCAAAATTGCTATTATTGCTGCGAAGAATTCGGCAACAGGTAAAACCCGCCATCCAAGCTATGCTGCAGCTGCAGCTTACAACACCGAGTAGTGCGCGCTTCGTCTTCGGACTGTCTGTAAATATCAGACTAATATTATGTCTCCCCTCCTATGTCAACTAAACCAAGTTCAGAGCCAGCCAGTGTTTTGGTTTTTTTATAGTAATTGTACAGAATTCAATCATGTTTTGCTTAGATGTTCCTACAACGTCAACCACGTGTGCTATTGTATTTGTCTTGTATCACATGTGTGCTTACCTCTTTACATTTTCATGTAAGAGGTATTGTGTTTATTTTCTTTTATATATTTTTGTATGTTATATTATTACACATGAATATACAGCACCCTTTGCTACATTTATTTTCGTTTCTATGTTTTGTTTTCCATTTTTTCGTATTATATGTTATATACTTTTTGAACATTTTCTCTGTCATGCTAATACCTTTACACATATTCCTGATTTCGCAGTTTATTTAGAAGCAAATAATTCTTTCGATTGCAGTCCGTTTTTTTTCTTGTCAAGTCTATCACAAGATAGATAATGGGTAACTCAATCGAGCAATATCGAGCTGCAATCGGCTTGTTTTATTTTACATGTAGAGGTGTATCTAAAGTTTATTTATTTCTCAATTCCCCACATGCAAGTTTACTTTTTCTTTTTTATTATCTTTGTAAAACATTTAGCCACTTTTTGTTAAGCATAATGCAAAGTTCTGTGTATATTAATTTCTTTTTCCAATTTTTTATGTTTATCCTTTTACTGCTTTGCGGAGATATTGAACTTAATCCGGGTCCTTCTATTGTAAATATTCTGAATATTCTACATCTCAATATCCGCAGTATTAGACACAAGTTAGGTCATTTCAACTACTTTGTTCACGACTATGATATACTATGTTTCACCGAAACCCACTTAGATCCCAGTGTAAGTAACGATAACCTTATTTTAGACGGTTTCAGTCAAATACTGCATAAAGATAGAAATTGTTTTGGTGGTAGTGTAATAATTTACCTTTCCGATCAAATACGTGCTACTAGACGTTCTGAATTTGAACCCGCTGACGTTGAGTGTATATGGATAGAAATAGACAACCATACCTGGTAATATTTTCTTTACTGTCTATATCGTCCACCAAATTCCGATGGCAGTTTTTGGACCAAATTTTCCTGGAGCATAGACCAAGTAGGTGAGCACTCAGATAAAATAATAATTGTTGGTGATATCAATGTAGATCTCCTCACTGTTCCACGAACGCACATTATCCTTGAAATTTCTTCTACGTACAACCTTGTTAACAATATCCATGAACCGACCAGAATTTCACACACGTCGAACACACTCCTTGACCTAATTTTCACTACTACAGATATTTACGTCTACGAATCGGGAACATTAGAAATGGACTCGTCCGTTAGCGATCACAAAGCGACATACATAGCGATTTCGTCAAATCTAAACTACAATCGTTCCTACAAACGTAAGGTATGGATCTACAAAGATGCTGACTTTGATAAACTAAATTTCTTAATTCAACATTGCGATTGGACAAACATTATTACGGTTGCTGATACTGTCAATATAGCAGCAGATAATTTTACCACAACATTTATTTCGTTCGTTCGGGAGTGTATACCGGAACAAACAATAACGATTCGGCCTCGTGACAAGCCATGGTTTGACTCTGTATTACGGAGAACGATCAGAACTAGAAACCGACTGCGTAATAAAGCAATTGAAACTAATAAAGATTCTGATTGGTCTGCATATAGAAAGGTCCGAAATTCAGTTAACAATATGAAAAAACACTCAAATTATTATGACAATAAAGAAACGTACTTAGATGATTCAAGCAAAAATAATACTAAGTTATACTGGAAGCTGATGAAAGATTCATTTCATATAAAACTTTCAACGGAGTTACCGCCAATTCAAATTTCTAATGTACACGGTACAACCAAGTTTGTTTATTCAGATATTGGGAAGATCAAATCTCTTAATACATATTTTTCTTCTATTTCTTCTGTGGATAATAAAAATGCGGCTTTACCTAATATGTATAGCTTATGTAGAGAATCACTTTGTAATATTTGTATAGATGAACAAGAAGTGTTAGACATTATTTCAATATTACCTGTAAACAAAGCAATTGGTCCTGATTTGATTAGCCACAAAATGTTGAAGGCAACTCTTTTTACTGTTATAAAACCACTTACATTGTTATTTAATAGATCACTTGCTGATAATACTTTTCCATGTTTTTGGAAAATTGCTCACGTTATTCCTCTATTCAAAAAAGACGATCCGTCATTGGTTTCTAATTATAGACCGGTATCTTTCTTATCTTGTGTCAGTAAATTATGGAAAGAATCGTTTTTAAACATGTGTACAACTATTTTCATACAAACAATTTATTTTATCGATACCAAGCAGGTTTTTTAGCAGGTCTTTCCACTGTTTATCAACTACTAAAAACGTATCACAGCATTGTTCAAAATATTGATGAAGGTTAATTTTCATGTATGATTTTTTGGTGACCTGTCAAAAGCATTTTACAGAGTATGGCATAGCGGCCTTTTATTCAAGTCACAAACCAATGGAGCATCTGGTGATCTTCTTAAGTGGTTCTCTAGTTACTTAAGTCAAAGGTCCCAAAAAGTTATGTATAAAGATCTTTTTTATAAAGATCTTTTTTCAAGCAAATCAGAAATTTCTGCTGGTGTACCCCAGGGATCTGTATTAGGACCTCTTTTATTTTTGATATATGTCAATGATGTGGCGGTTAATATGGTTTCTATGTGTAGATTATTTGCTGATGACAATTCGCTTCAATATTCTTCAAACAACATACTAGACATTGAACATATTTTAAATCAGGACTTAAAATTTTTAGAATCGTGGTCCAAACAGTGGCTTCTCAAATTTTTTTTTACTAAGAAGCATAACTCTGTTTTACCTAAATTAATTTTTGAAGGCGATAGACTAGAGTTTGTTCCTACTCATCGCCATTTAGGACTTTTATTATCACAGAGTCTCAGCTGGTCTGAATACATTGATGGTATTGAAAACTGTGCATACAAAAAATTAGGACTTTTAAAAAAAAAATTAAGTATAAAATGAGTAGAGAACATCTCTCTAAATCATATATTTCATTTATTAGATCAACCCTTGAATATGCTTCAATTGTGTAGGATGGCTGTTCTGTGCATGATGCAGACAAACTTGAAAAGGTTCATTGTGTGCTGCTCGAATTGTCACTGGGTTGCCAATTTTTGTATCAAGGGAAGCGCTTTACTTAGAGACAGGGTGGGAAATTTTACAAACCAGACGCTACATCGCTAGGATGAAAACTATGTTCAAATTTAACATGGGGATTTTGCCTGACTATTTACTCGATATTATTCATAACAAACAGGAAAATATTTCACAATACAACACACGAAACAAGGATCAATTTAATGTTCCTAAGTGTAGGTTAGATTTATTTAAAAAATCATTTGTACCTAATGCTGTCATTCAGTGGAATTCACTAAATATAGAAGCCAGAACAGCCACCTCATTTAATTTGTTTTGCAGACATATGCCTAATGTTACGAAACCTCCTATTTATTTTTCTTTTGGTATACGGTGTACTAACATTATTTATACAAAGCTGAGACATAACTGTGTATTAAGTTAAGATATTTGTAAACGTAATATTAAAAATAATCCGCTGTGTTTATGTGGTCAAATAGAAGATTTGTACCATATCTTTTTTTCTTGTAAAAACTACTCTAGAGCGAGAAACAACATGTTTGATCAATTATTTATGTTAGATTTAGTCAATATTGATACTAATTTACTTTTATATGGCAACAACAACCTACCTTTACATATCAATAAAAGCATTTTTGCTTCTGTGCAAAAGTTTATAGACGATCGATTCCTTGAGATTCAAATAATTTTTCGTTGTGTATACTAATATTATAATATATTTTCTTTTGTTCTAAATTTATATGCATGACAATTATTGTTATATTTAAGGAGAAGAACTAGTAAGTTGTAAGAACTTGTTTCTGATCTCTTTGTTTTATCAATAAAATATGTTCAAAACATTGCTATTATACACTATATGACTGTGTCGAAAAACAATAATCAATAAAATATGTTCAAAACATTGCTATTATATACTATATGACTGTGTCGAAAAACAATGCAAAAAACTGGTTGTATCATGTTAAAGATTTTAATGCAATCTTGGTATGTTTGAATTGTGGGGAAAACAAAAAATTACAGCTGCAGATCTTATTGTTGTTAAACAACGTATTTTCGACCAAGCTACACAGTATATTTTGTCTCAACTAGTTATTTCTAGTTAATGCTCTTTTTTCAAATACTTAATTGCAACCCATGATTTACAATTTTATTTTAGGAAACCTATTCGAAACAAATATCAAAAGTGTATTTCAAGATTCAGGTTGTCTTCGCATCAATTGTCAATAGAAGCAGGTCGATTTTATAATATTAAAAGACACAGTAGAAAATGTTTTTTATGTTCGAATTCTATTGAAGATGAATTTCATTTTATTTTAACATGTCCCATACACGAAGGCTATCGCAAAAAGTACATTAAGCCTTATTACTGGAAAAAACCTTCAATGTGTAAACTTTTGCAACTTTTTAATGTTGAAAATGTAAAAGAACTATGTAATCTGGGTAAAGAACTGAACTGATAAGAAATTGAGACTTTATTAATGATCAACGTAATTACTTCCGAAATAATTACTTAATTACATTTTTAAAAAATATTAAAATGGCTGAATTGTAAATTTTGTCTTTTTTTTAAAAAGTGAGTAATTAAGTAACAATCAAGGCATTTATTTTAAACGTTAGCAGGTTAGTGGTTACGTTTTGATAGTCTGATTGACAGACTATACACATGCATTAGCTTATGAACGCCTGTTTTTACACAGTCTAATTAATTTTTATGATAATAATTGAGTAACTAATTATACACAAATCAATTTACCATGCAGTCTAGAGGTGTGAAATACCCCTTTGTTCACAAACCCGTGTACCATGTGTATACATACCCCGGATATACACATAGGAATATTAAGCAGTTGCTCCGTTAGTTTACCTGTTTACCTGTGTCATTGTCTCGGATCATTCGCGTGTGAAGTGATATTATGTAATCAAAAAATGAATAATGAACATATTCTGCCCATGCAAGTGTTTTAAGATATCGTAATCATCGGTAAAAGAGCGACGAGAATAGCAAATTTTAAAATCCTTTAAAAATAAATCTGACTGTAACAAAATATATACTCAGACAAATTTATAAATCTACAATACTTAAAATAAATAGATACTTCAAAACATCAGACCTATATCAATCACTTTGGATGTAAAATGAAATTTATTTTGTATAGGTTTGTATGGATATTTCCCTCCTGTTGACCTCGTGACGTCACTTCCGCTGAAGCCTCGTTATCGCCTAATTCTATTTTCTTTTGATTGGATTTCTCAAAGAAGGTAAAAATAGCCACTTTGAAGCGATGTAACTCCGTTATTTTTGCAGCGATTTCGATGCGTTTTTAGCTCAACTGAGCTGAAAGCTCAAGTGAGCTATTCTGATCACATTTTGTCTGTCGTACGTCTGTATGTCTGTCCGTCTGTCTGTCTGTCTGTCTGTCTGTCTGTCTGTAAACTTTTGACATTTCGACATCTTCTCAAGAACCGCTGGGCCAATTTCAACCAAACTTAACACAAAGCACCTTTAGGCAAAGGGGACTGAAAGTTGTAAACATTAACGACTACGCACTTTTACAAAGGGAGATAATTAGCAATTATTGAAAATTTTCGTGAAATTTTCAAAAATCTTCTTCTCAAGAACAATTGAGCCAGAAAAGCTGATACTTATGTGGAAGCATCCTCAGGTAGTGCAAATTCAAAGTTGTGAAAATCATGACCCCCGGGGGTAGGGTGGGGCCACAATTTGGGGTTAAATTGTTACATAGGAATATATAGAGTAAATCTTTAAAAATCTTCTTCTCAGACACCAATCAGCCAAGAAAGCTGATACTTATGTGGAAGCATCCTCAGGTTATGTAGATTCAAAGTTGTGAAAACCATGACCCCCAGGGGTAGGGTGGGGCCACAATTGGGGTTGAGTTTTTACATAGGAATATGTAGAGTGAATCTTTAAAAATCTTCTTCTTAGAAACCAATCAGCCAGGAATGCTGAAACTTATGTGGAAGGATCATCAGTTACTGAAGATTCAAAGTTGTAAAAAATATGACCTCCGGGGGTAGGGTGGGGCCATAATAGATGGTTGAATTTTTACATAGGAATATATAGAGTAAATCTTTGAAAATCTTCTCATACACCAATCAGCCAGGAAAGCTGAAACTTGTTTGGAAGAATCACCAGGTAGTGCAAATTCAAAGTTGTGAAAATCATGACCCCCGAGGGTAGGGTGGGGCCATAATGGGGGGGTCAAACTTTTACATAGGAATATATTGATTAAAGTTTTTAAAAATCTTCTTTTCAGACACCAATCAGCCAGGAAATCTGAAACTTGTGTGGAAGCATACGGTTTTACTTATATGCAAGCATTTTGACATATTGCTGATTCTTTAAAATTGTTTGGACTCTGGCCCCTGGGCGATTCTTGGACCTTACAAGGGGTTCAGAGTTTGATGTAGTTTTATATTCCATATATAATCAATTGTTTAGGATCTTTTTTAGAACTGCAATGCTCAACATGTGATATGACTATAAAATCATCCTGTTAGAAAAGGGACTTGATTATAAACATAAGAATATTCAGGGGGAAAATGAAATCTTATTTATACAGGATCGATATGTATTATACCACATTGTCCAGATATTTTATATTATGACTCCATTAAGCTGATTTTATCATGCCTATTGTTACTCAGTTGAGCGATGTGGCCCATGGGCCTCTTGTTTTGCATTAAATTCTGGTAAATAAATTCTATGACATAAGTTTCACATGGGTTTGGTTGCAGGTACCCTTTAAATATGGATTAAATCAAGATTTGCTGAATCTAACAAACTCATTGTATAATTTATATAAAACTTTCTTGTTTATCCCTGAAAAGTAAAAGAATGAGAAATTTATAAGATATATCTTCTCATTTGCAAGTAACAAAATCTTACCTACAGGAATGCAGACCGAATTACCAAATCCTGATCGAACACATTTCGAGTAAGAATTGCAGGTCACAGCTCCGCAACTTTTCTTTACCTATCATCCAACGTTTAAAAAAAAATTAAACGAACAAGTAAAAACAAATAAGTTAGTACTGTTTTTTTCAAAGATGCAATAACAAGTACAAATAAAAGCCATGTTTAACAAACATAAAAATATGGCTCTATGTGTTATTGTATTGCGGCCTACACCGACTCCAATTTTCAAATAACTTTAAAAAACCCAAGAATATGCAACTTAAAGTCAAGATTAAGTAAATGATTTTAGAGTGTAACGTTGTTTTCGTGCAAGATCCATTATGACGTCGTCATTGAATTGATGTCTATTTTTCCGTACTTCATGATTGGAAAAGAATTTTATAAAAAAAAAAATGGATGCAATCTCCTTGCGAGCTATGATTAGGTCTTCCGTTATTTTTTTTTAATTTAGATTATGATTAATTAAAAAAAAAATGGAAAAAATTAAAATTTCCTTAAATCATCTGGACAAAGATGTCCTTAGACAAAGAACCTCAAGTAAAATAGTTTTTAAATAAAAATGTCGTCATATTCAAAACTGCAAGAGCAACTTATATATCTTGTTTTCAAAATGGATTTAAAGTCATTTTTATTTGATTAAAATGAATGTAAGGTTTTTAAAATATTTAAACCATCAAATTAATCTGACAAAGATGTCATCAGATGCAAAATTGCATGATATATGATTTTTGGGATGAATTTGAAATTTTTAACTCGATTTAAATGAATTTGAAATTTTTGAAAAAAATAAACTTCATCAAATCAATTCAACTAGGACCACACCTGACGAATTGAAAAAGCAACTTAGATATCATGCCTTGAAATCTGTTTGAAGTTTTTTACTCGATTAAGATAAAAATAAATTTAAAAAAAACCCCATAAACTTATCCAATCAATTCGACTAAGATGCCGTAAAACGTAGACGCGGGTAGGTTAAACAAGCATATGCGCAATTTACATTCGTCTGAATGAAAATGGGGGTTTCCTTCCCTGGGAAACTAGTTGGAAATCACAGGGAAACCTCAAGTTTCCAACATGTTTCCAGGTGGTTTCCGTGAACTTCAAGGAAGTTGAGGCATTCCGTCAAGTTTCCTGCATATGGAAATGACTACGCTCCGGTTCTCGGAACCTTGGGGTTCCCCATGCGTTCCTTATATTTATTTATGAGTCAGAGTTTAATAGTTAACCCCCGCTCTAATGTGAATATACAAAGTAGGCAGGCAAAGTCGACATTATACAGGAAGTTGACATCAGATTTGTTAAAAAATGAAACCCATCATATGGCTTACCTAAACAAAGAGTGTGTCTGCGATTAATAGTTGCTGATAAATCTTTGACGAAAATATGTTCGAAAATTTAGTTGAACATGGCTCATTTTAATTATTTAAATTCATCAAAATCCGTTATATGAGAGTATAGCTAAACAATAATGGTAACATCTGAATCCAAAATGAATTGGTTTTGAATATGTAGTTTGTGGCCTCATTGACACAGACTTATAACAGCAAATAAATAGTTTAAGTGTCTATTAGTTTTTAATCGATAATAGAATGACCACTGATTATCATTCAAAAGGGATTAAATGTGTCGTTCTTGATCATCAGATATCTATTCATTTTTTGCCTATTTAAACGCTTGAACTATTTATCATGCGCGGATCCAAAATATTTTACCAGGGGTGACGGGGTTCGAGGGAGGGATTACATGTTTGCAAAGGGGAATCCCTTAGGCCTATTTTCGGTTATTTACGGCGTAAATTTCAAAAGTTTAAAAAATTCAGAATTTTCCAGAACCCGCACCCCCCCCCAGATCTGCGCGTGAATTTCTAACAGTTGTCAAATGTACAGGTAGTAATAGGTCTAGTATTTCTTACTGAAGAGAAAACCTCACAATTCACACAGAATACACAGGTAACTAAAAGATAAATTACAATTGATACGGTCTGTGATTACATGTCGGTGTTTTGAATGCAAGGGGAACCACCCCGTCCCAAATTCTATCTCAATTTATATATTCCTTAATTTTTTTTTAATACTGGCATATTTTAATTCTGCAAACATATGCTAGTACATGAAAACCATAAACATGTGACAATGCTTTTCTAAAAATTGATTAAAGTAAATAAAATTGAATATTCTTAATGAAATAAAACTATCATAGCCTTATATACTATTATAAATATGAACAGTTACTTTTCTATAATGTGCCGTACAGGTTCGCGTAATCTGTATTTTTTCTTTCCTTTAAAACGTTTTTCGATCTTTAAATTAATGTAACTGTTATACTGAGTCACCAGTACAGTTTAATTAAAAACAAACCTTCACATTCTAATTTTTTTTGATAGTCGCGACAATAAAAAAAGGAGTGTCTGAAGGTTTGATTTTAATAAGACTGGCACCTACAATTTCAACAATAGAATTCTCTTCACAGTGCTTGGGGGTGCTTGGAGAGAGAGAGAGAGAGAGAGAGAGAGAGAGAGAGAGAAAGAGAGAGAGAAAGAGAGAGAGAAAGAGAGAGAGAGAGGTCACTGCAGTCTTGTATAGTAATGTATGTCTCTAACAGTTATTAAATGTACAGGTAATAACAGGTCTATTGTTTCTTACTGATGAAACAACCTCACAGTTTACACAGAAAACACGGGTAACCAACATGTGGAATGCAATCTATACGGTCTGTAATTCCGTGTTTTGAACGATGCAACCGTGACCCCCCCCCCCTCCTTTCCCATTACACCTTAATTTGCATTATTGGTTTCATGAATATGTAATGTTGTAAATTTTGTATGTACACCCACCCCGTAAATTCAAACTTTTAAAGCTATTTACATATATTTTTTACTAGTCTTTTTATATCAAGTCAAGTAGGAACTGTAACTTTTTCTATTTTTTTATTGCATTCTTACATCGTAGGAAATCTCTTGATTAATAAAAGTGGTTTAATTAACTATTTAGAAGTAATCTAATAGAAAAACAACTTGCTTGGCATGCTTTCTAAAAAACACCCGAAAAGAAGGATATCACAATTACAGTGGTTTCCATATTGAGAAATCTAATAGTAATCACAAATTGGCAATCTCCTTATCTGGGAATCGAGACGGAAACATCAGTTAACATGTTTTCCACGTTTCCAAAATTTAGGAAACCTGAGGAGTCTGCAAGTAGACAATTTCTATGCCATAGATTTGAAGTAATAAATTCCTCATTCGGACACAACTGTGAACGTCCGAATCTGATCACAAAAAGCTTAGGAAAAAAAAGAATTAAAAATGTGAAAAATAGGAAAACCTTACGCTAACAATAAGGTCTTTCATTGGAAATTTTAATATCAGTTTAAAGAAGTGGTCAAGAAAATTTAATACAATGTATGCTTTTTTATAGGGACTATAAGCACTCTGAAGGATATTTCATTCATAAAAACCGGAAAAAAAAACCTCCGAGATTTAAAGCTGGTGTCGTTCTAATCTTTATTATTGATAAACACATCAAAATCATAATTGGATTCAAGTGATCAAAATTACACTTTATTAGATATATAAAATATGATAGTTATGGATGGACTACTTTAAATGAGATTGCTTGTTGTTAAGAAATATTTAATAGACATGTCTATCATCTTTTCTCCTTTATATTATAGGTACAGTTTCAATCTATATATGCCCTAAAATTCAAAAGTTGTTTAAATCTCATGAAAATACACATATTCCATCTTAAACACGTGTGTGTATAAAGTACTTAGTTACACACTTTTATCCTGTTATATTGCATCGATTCAGCATTTAAATGAAAGCACCCAGTAAATTGTCATGTCTGACCAAAAATAAGTACTTTCTACTCGCATTAAATTAAATGATGCACAATATTTGCACAATATCTTGGAAAGGCCAAAACTACAGCTGCTGAAAACATACTGAATAAAAAAGACTTACCGGGCGTGGTATTTCTTTGTAGACATATTCATCGTCGTCAATGAAAGAAAGATTCCTGCTCGCCCATCCACTGTTCAGCTCACAAATAAGGTGCTTGCGATTGAAGTTGATAGACAAACATGCGCCGTATGCCTCACATTCCCTGAAACACATCTGCAACCCAAACTTGTCTAAAACTTTGAATGGGGTCATTGGTAATTTCTTCCCAACCTCGTAGCCCTCTTCCGTTGCGTTAGCTTTTGGATTACAGATACATATAATAAACACAAAAAGAATTACAGGAATATACATCTTTTTTGGCATACCCATTATTGTGCGTTGATAATTAATGCTAGTTGTTTTCCTGTACAGTTAGAAAGTCCTATACAAAGACGAAATAAAGTAACAGACCGGGACTATTTCTCACTTTGACACTGTATGTTTTATAGCTGTTCCATATAAAATGGCTTTAAAGCGCCGATACACAGATATGTCATACCAATAAACATCAATATAAATACAAGCATTGAACACGCGGTATTTAATTTGTCTGCACGGCCTGGGGTATTATATGACCGACGATATTCCAAAAATAAGCATTTAATGGTTAAGTAAACCGTCTGCATTTTAAATGCAATAACTTTACGAATTCAATTTCATTTCGAGTTTTTTTTTATAAATCAAACAAAGTTGATTGATCTATAGTCGATAAGATATTAACTCATTAATTTGCTATCTACAATGAACAACTGGTAAATAAATTTTAAAGAAAGAGCTTAAATTCGAAGTAAAATCATGCATTTGCAAACTTTAGATAATCATTTTCTTTGATACAGTGCCAACAAAAACCGCAATGAATTATAATATTTTCTTTATTTTATAAGCCTTTGATGTTTAATCTTCATTTATGTGAACAATATTAAACATATAACATTAGACTGCATTTAAGATCGTATATGGGATCTAGTGGACGGTTATGCCTAATGAATGGACTTCAACCATTAATGATACAATTACGTATGAAGGTGTACATGCAAAAATGCAAAATTTATTAAGGCACTATTTCATACAAAGTTATATCTTTAATGGTTGAAGTTCATCCATTAATGCAATAAAAATTATATCATTTAAGGTCAACAGTGTACTTATTTTGCGTTTTTGTTCTAATACTATTAGTAGATGTGAATTTTGACCATTACTAATATAATATTAAATTTGTATCATTAATGGACGACCAGGTACACTTAGTTCGATAGTGATAAAATTATATCATTAATGCTAAGGGTTCTGACCACTAATGCAACTTTAGCTAGCCGTTCTAGCTTCTAGATATTTGTTAAAATGACCTTTGATTTAGCCGCTTTGATATGAATCCAAATGGACTTTTTTTAATTTTAAAAATATGCATACTTATATTCATTGCAAACTAAAATATTAGCACAAAATCACCAAATGATGTAAATATCATATTAGGTATAATTCGTAGCCATGTTAAATATACATGTATTACTTATAATGTATTAAGGTACAATTTTTACGTAACAGCTTTAATAGAGTACAATAGCTACGTAGGGCTATTTAGATGTTTTGTAACAACCGTTAATGTTACAACACCACTTAGTGATATAAGTATTAATTGCAACGCCTAATGTTATGAATTATTTCATTAACAATTGACATATCGAACCACTAATGAAAAATCGCCGCTTATTTATAGAATTTCATCATTAGGGGTCTTAAATGCACAGCAACTCTAATGATAGAAATTGTAAAATTGAATGCAAATCTTCTATGATAAACTACCTTTTCATTTCCTAAATATGCTCAACATTAGTAATAAATTAAATATGAATGCGCACATGAGTAAGTGGGCTCATGGCATTTTTGGCAAAACAGAGAAATAATGTCACAAACATATGACGTCATTTATAACGTCGTTTTACAAGTGGAAAGCATAAAGCTTGTTATTTTTCATAACATTTTTTACCTGATTTTTATTAATTCAAAATGTTATTTCTTGGTTAACTCTATAAGATATATTGACAAACACATTCATTTTGTTTTGTTTTTCTCTTTTTTTTTTTTAGATTTATCGAAATATGCTAGTTCAAATATTGGCTATGTTTTGAATAGTTGTTGTAGAAATTTTTTGTTATTAATTTTGGTGTACGTGTATTCGTGTTTCTTTCTTTTACATCATATCGATATTAATAAACAGCAAAGATTTAGATTAATTTAGATTACCTGATATTGCTTGATTTAAAAAAAAGAAATTCGGACCTAACAAATATCACTGTTGATATTGTTGTTTTCAATAATGTACAATGTATGAACATAAAGGTATGTTGCACATGCTCTACAGTTATTTTTTAAATCATTTATTGATGGATTACTAAACAATACAAGGGACTTGAACAAAATCGTGTTAATCGAGCTCAAAAGCACACACACTCATATATCCTCTTTATAAAAATAAAAGAAAATCTTAAATACGATTCAAGTGATGAGCACATATAAGACGCCGTATGTGAAGAAACACAATGTTTAAAATTTGCTTTCATTCTAAAGTTAAGTACAAAAATCCCTTTATTTCGGCAGTATGTATACGCGGTGTCATAAATCTGAGCCTCAATATTTTTTGTGTCTTATGGTCATCGGTTTCGGTCCAGTAGTGTGAAGGTTTATTATCCTGATGGTCCAGTAATTCAAAGGTTCAAAAGATCGTCGGTTCATTTGTTTGAAGGTATAAAAGGTGCAGTAGTCCGAAAACCCAAATAGTGTAAGTTCCTGAAGTGTTAAAGCCACACCAAAATATACTGATTATACATGTACGCAGTACTTTACTTAATAGTCTTTTTGTGGGGAATTAGATTTGAAGCTTAGGATTAAACAAAGTTGTTTGTGTGGGCCGATTTCCATGGGTTGCTCAAGGCATATCAATGAGCTCGAAATTTGAAGACCTTCTTTGAGTATGCTTCATTATGTCATGTACAAATTCATTTTAGTAAAGGGGTGGAAGTTTTTGAAATCTAAGATATAACAATGTATATAATTAAAATATTTCAATTATATGAAAGTGTATCGTTATCGGTACTATTGTGAAATTTTTAATCATATATTTACTTTCCTTAGCAAAAACTTATTCATTAGTTGCCAGTAGTACACGTATTTTGTACGTATAAACTTTATAATTACTTTATTGAATTTAACTTTGTTCAAACTGTAGAGACTAATACTGTTTTAATATTCAGCAGTCAACACTGCTTTTAAATTGCTTTAATATAAATGTTTCATTATTATGTTGAAATCACGTTTAAAAATAATTCGGATAATTCTATTTTTTTAATATTATCATAAGGAAAGGTTAATATTTTGTCAAATGCCGTTTTGATTTGATGGTAGGCATTCTGAATTTTTTTCAATAGTCAGGCACGAATTTCAATATTTGCAATGAAAAAATGACAAACCGTCAACCATCTCAAAAATCCATAAAACGAAATACAAATTCAAAGGAGCAACACGGACCTCTAAGATAGAGGAAGGATCAGGTGCCTAGGAGAAGTGAGCATCCTCTGCTGACCGGTCACATCCGCCGTGTGCTCTTTGTCGTAATCGGGAAAATAAAAACGGCAAAAAAACTGCAACTGATTTTCTTAATGTTTCTAATCAATTGACAATTTTAAACACGTTTGTTCATCGTGTGTTCCTACAAATGAAGCTCGGATAACCTTACATAACCAAATTTTTATTATGAAACATCATTAATTTAGACTCTGCCACAGGTCATTAATTTGTTTTACATAAACATGAATTTAAAAAGCAATTCTTAAAAAAAGATGAACAACCAAAAGTAATCGATAATATGTGTACTTTAGACTAATAATGGTGATTTTCGGAGGTTATATTAAAGATCACAGTAATGTATTACACCCATTGAGAAAAAAAATATTGTTTTCACTTCCTTTTTAGCTGACGTTAACCAATAACCATCAAAATTTGTTGAAGTATTTGACCAATGTATTAATTAAAGCATTTCTTTTACAATATGATTCAAAGTAAAAACAAAAAATGTAAGTCTTTGTGGGTTTCAGCTTGTATGTAAAAATTTATAGAAAATAGTTGTCCAACACGAAAATTACAAGAAGATTATAACTGTGAACAATACAATTACCAAACTACGACTTGAAAGTTTTAAAAATGTTATGAAACACAATAAATTGATCTAATAACTATTTTGCAAACACCACTAAATAACCGTGTTTTCCCAATCTGTGATTTGCATATAACATTATTATGCAGTTATTTTCTTAAAAACAATTGTACCTTTGTTTCCGTGTAATTAAATTTATTGCACCCCATTTTTTAAACCAGGGAATAATTTGCAAAATTCTTTATAACATTTTAGCTGGGCTAATATCAATTAACGCTTTTTGTATGTCTTAAATTAACAACATTTTTTTTTCAGAAAAAACTCGCCTTTTGGTGTTTTTAATAATTAAACAGCTGTTCATTAACTGTAAACAGTGCCGTGTATTACATGTAGTTTACTGAATAATGTAGTTGTTGCATCTTTGAAATTTTGATGACTGTTGAGGTATGTGAGCCTTTAGTTACTTTATCAATCATAGCCAACATCTTTAGTTTAGCACAAGAGACCCGCTCATATGGTTTCTCCAGTGGTATGTAACCTACTTATAATACATTTCTTTATATAGAAACATTTCTATTGAAATGAAACTTATTTTCTAAGTGGATAGTTAGACTGAAATTAACGAAACGCTGCTTATTTTTAATTTAAAGAAATATAAACATTCGTTCGAAGAAAATATTCGACATATCATATCAGGGCCTCAAATACAATCTTTTTCTTGATGAATATGTTTGCTCCTCTACAAAGTATTACAAATTCGCATTTTCTGTGATATTAAATATATTTATCCTATGATGAAGTCCTCTTTCATTTTTTCTAAGGCAGCATAAAATTTTCTCTGCTATAATGTATATCAATGTATATTAATTTCGAATTTAAATCATGTTTTAAAAAAACATTATTTTTTCAAGTTAAGTTAAACGTGTGCTACTGTTTACTGTAATTTGACTCTTAATCTTTTATTTGCTTAATATATAAACTAATTGTGTTTGAAAACATGTTTTGATTCTGGTGCTTTATCATATGTACCATAAATTTTGAATGCATGCAATTGGATTAGTCATCTTTCATAAATAATGTGTGTCATTAGCCAACATATTCATTAGATATTTAATATGCTGAGTTTCACATCGAAATACATGTATATTTAAGATTCGAATTTTGACGCATATTTCATGTCATTGATATTTGTAGCACATAGCGCAACGGGCGTAAAACGACATAATTGTCTACCATTCAGGTCTTAGGGACTAACTGGAATTCAGGGTGACTCAATTTTAGTTGATTTCGTGAATCCCCATATTCCACAAAATAAAATCATCAACGAATTAGGAAACATTGTATTAATTAATTTAGTATACATATAAATCTGATCATTGCAAACTTATGACAAATTCAAAATTGGCTTCCATGAAATTTACTGATTTGACTTATTTCACCCTTTTTAGTATATTCAACTTTTTCATAATTTTTCTTCAACCATGCTTTCAACTTCTGGATTTCTAATTTAAAAAGATTTTTTAATGTTTAGACTTTTCAGTTCTTCTGCAAATTAAACTCCGGCGTAATTACATGTACTATGATTCGTATTAATTTTGTTAATATTTGTTCTTGTGCATTTACCGTATTACAATATTGTTCTCTTTTCTTCGAAACCATTTTGATTCTTTTTACATTGCATTTGTGTAACACATTCTTTTCAACGTTTCTACTACATGGAATTGTGGATCTTTTTGCTCTTCCTGAATCTATCATTAAATGAAATAACTCTCCCATCGCATTTGTTGATTAGCTACTGAAGCTCTAGAGGCATGGATTAAAAATAATCGATCAAGCCTCATTCTTAAATTCTAGATCAACTGATCTTGCGGTAAAGAGTACAATTACGTGATGGTAAATGTTTTACCCTTAATGACTCAGAAGATCATTTTGTTGTCAATTATTGTGTATCTTTAAATAAAAAAAATAAAATAAATGTATTGGGACTAATTGATGTGATACTCATGCATTTGGTTACTGTAAACCAACTTCTATTAGCGCGCGAGAAATTTTTGCGAGGTTAGCGAGCCCTTATGTCCTTATTGGGACCAGAGAGCGAAATTTTGATGGTTGAATATTGTTTAAAACATCATTCTAAGCATCTTTTATTCTATATTGCTTTTCAAAATATTTGTCCTTTTTGTGATATAAGTGATTAAATTTTGGATTTCTGGCCCCTTAAAACCCCTAATTACGTAACGCATGAATTTTTTTATAATGAATATTTAAATAACTTTAAGGTGAACATTTTTGCTTCTTAAACATATTACAAAATATTTCTCAGTAAAGTGCTATGGAAGAAAGACTTCAGAGACGTTTTGGCCCCTAATTTGAGGGGCCAGGCCCTTTCTCTTGATGTCAAATGAAAGCTCTTGTAAAAAAAAAATGTAATTGCTTTAAATGTCTAATCAAAATATCTTCGAGAAAAGAGATATATAAAGAAAACCAAAAAAAAATCATAACATTTTTTATATCTCCATTTTTTTGTGCAGGCGAGCTTCGGCGCCTATTGCGCCAGACATAAACGGCTCATTTTAGACAAAACTACAATCATTCGTCTACAATCCCTGAAAATTTGAATTTGATATCTTTTATCTGTTAGGAGGAGTTCGACGGACAAACTGACCCTCTAAAAATCGCTAAAACGTCAAGAATATCTCTGAAACGGAAATGACGTCATCAAAATAAAATATTTAAAATAAGGTTCAGATCAATATCTATTATATCTGAAAGTTTCATGAAAATCGGCCGAGCCATTTTCGAGAACTCGAGTGCACAAAATTTGAAGACAAACAAGGAAAATAATAATAGGGAAGAAGAAACCGAACAAAAACAATTTAGTCTTCTGTTGGAAACGGAGGACTTTAATAATTTAAAATTGTATTAAATGAAAAAAATATCATATGATTTTAATGGTATATTGTATATTATTTTGATTTAAATATCATATATGAAATTACAACACTGTATTGTATAATATGATATCATATCATATCATACGAGGATGAATCATAAGCTACAATTCAAATATACCATGGAAGTGAATCAACAAACATTATACAAATATTGACTGGGGTTGAGGGCAACATTGATTACATTAGCCCCCGAGGGACGAAATATTGCCCGACGCGAAGCAGAGGGCAATATATTCGTCCCAAGGGGGCTAATATAATCAATGTTGCCCGAAAACACAGTCAACATTTGTTTTGTTATATGAAGAAACAAACCAAAAATCAAGAAAGGATTTGAAAACAGATCGACGTAATTTTCTTGGCTCAACATAGAGTTCACGAATTCAGTTTTGCGCAAAGTTCATTTCCAAAATATCGTCGGCATCAAAAGGTCACTGGTTATATTCCACTGTCTGTAGGAACTAGGCTAAAGATGTTTTACCTGATTTTACTTCACAATAATTCGCAAATCCATATTCCCGTTATGATAACAAACCATCGCATTGCGCGTCCGTTGTTTTGCTTGCCTTGACTGATTGCCTATTGTGACGTCACCTTGTTTTGGAGTCGCGAAGGTTTATTTACGTCACCGTTTACGAATCAACAAATCAGATGCGAATAATTGAAATAGAGGGAATATTCTCTAGATATTATTCCTAGCCGGTCAACATTAAAAAAATATTGACCGGTCAATATTTTTGGACGAACTAACATTACAATTATTGACTATTCGTCTATATAGAGTTATATAGTGAGAATATACTACTGAATATAACAATTTTCAATATCATATGAAAGCACGGTATTGATTTTCATCATAAAACCAAACCTATAAAAAATGCAAACGTTTCAAAGTAGAATTATTTAACAACATTTAAAATTCGTTCGTCTTCATTGCTCTAGGTGGTGTCGAAGTATTAAACGTTTTACACACTCCTATCATTTGGAATTCCCTTCCATTAAGAATGTTGATTCACAACCCCCTCTTACCCTTTTAAAACTCTTGAGTTATGGTATCGCTAGCCATATTCCAGTCCGTAGCTGTCAAGCTATTAGTTTTACTGTGGCCTGTTTAATGATACGACAAAATTAATTTATCAAAAAGCAAATCGCAATTTTTTTTAATGTCAAAAAGACCTATTAATTTTGAAATAACAATGCTTCAGAAACATTTTTTAAACATGATATATGAAGATTAATATTAAAAATTGATTATGGATTCCACATAAAATACAAATGACAAAGAAATGTCTCCAGTTGGAAAAAGGCGCTGAAACATCACGATTTGCCGATCAAATTTTAATTCACTGGTATAACGTTTTCTTTGTCCTGAATAAAAATGATCCATTATGCATTAACATCTCTCTAAAAAGTGGGATAAGGTACAGTATATTAGCTATATCATGAATCTCAAATGATATCTGAAACATTTGTTTGTTATTTATTATTCATAGTTCTTATGTTTATGTGAAAGATAAAACTTTATGAATTATTGGCATGATGTTCAGAATTGTTAAGGTCGCTCTTGTGAGTTTATGTATTCTGCTTTTGCATTACCATTTATTTTCCTTTCATCCGGAAATACAAGCCGCCAGTAGAAGCCGCCAGTAAACTTAAGATTTAAGTTCATTAAAATTTATTTGCTCTTTCAAAAAATAATAGAAACACGTTTTTGGTCTTTAAAACAGAACGTCAAATGGAGAATCAACAATGGCAGTCAGCAATATAAAAAAAAAACGGTATTTGTAAAGGGTGCAACATTTATCGTAGACATTTTTAATGGCATTGTACCATATACATTACAACTTGAAGTATTTCAAATAAAACCATGCATATGGAATATTTGTATTTAAAGTAGTTCGAGTGTCGCACTACGTCACAATCCCGTGATATGCTTAGCTACACCATCAATTTGAGACCTTCATATACAAGCACGTATAAAAAGTTGAAGCTCGCAAAACGGGTAGTGAATATAACAAAATTTCTTCTTTCTAAAATTTGAATAGTGATTTAAAGTAGTATATTGATACCCTAATGACACTACCCCTTCGTTTAATTAACAATAACATTACATGTAAATACATTGCAGGTAAATCTTTAAATGGGATGTAAGAAATTGAAATGTTGTAAATTGCTTACATCACAGTGATCTCTGATGCATAATTTACCCAGCTTAATTATTAGGGCCCCTCTCTGAGGTCGCCCTAAAGTGACCAGTCTGTCCGTCCGTCCGAGATCTCTTGTCCTGAGCATATCTTCTCTCCTATTGGACCAATCTGGCTCATACTTCACCCACAGAGTGCCTATTCGTAAAGAGTGTGCAGTGACCTTGAACCATGTTTCTAGGTCTAAGGTTAAGGTCATAGCAAAATGATATGAAAAATCCTTGTCCTGAGCATATCTTCTCTCCCATTGGTCCAATGTGGTTCATACTTCACCCACAGATTGCCTATGGTCAAAGAATGTTCAGTAACATTAACTAACGTTTGTAGATCAAGGTTCAAGGCCATATCGGACCATGCAAAAATCCTTTTTTTCAGCGAATATATACTCTCCTTTTAGCCCTATTTGGCTCATACTTTACACAAACAGACCTTTTGAGTAAAGGGTGTGCAGTGACCTTGAACTAAATTTCAAGGTAAAATGTGAAGGTCATACCAGAATTATATAAACATCCTTGTCTGAAGCATATCTTCTCTCCCTTTGGTCCAATCTGGTTCATACTTCACCCATAGGGTGTCTGTGATCTTGGACTCAACACACCTTAGATATGATAAAATACTATGCTGGACCAATGTATAATCGTTTGTAACCTCAATTTTTAAGACTTCAAAAAAAGAATTATAAAATCTGGCTGTCTACCATTTTGACCGCCATTTTGACCTAATTAGCACCATTTTTGTCATAGCCAGCATATTTTTTAGACTAAGCACGCCTTAATTATGCCAAAAAACTTTGCTGGACTGAATCATTATTTTTTTTTTCATGCGTTTTCCCTTTTTGAAAATCTTAAGAAAAAAATTATGAAATCTATGGTAAACGCCATTTAGAATCGCCATTTTGACTTAATTAACGCCTTTCGGGGAAGGCCAGCATATTTGTTCATACTTAGCACACTTTAGATATGATAAAATACTATGCCGGATCAATTCATAATTGTTTGTCAATAATGAAAAGACTTTAATAGAAAATTATGAAGTTTGGTTGTCCGCCATTTTGAATCGCCATTTTGACCTACTTAACGCAATTTTCAGGATGGCCAGCATATTTTTTCGGATTCAGCACACTTTAATTATGACAAAAAACCATGCTGGACCAAATAATAATTATTTGCTGTTTAACTTTTTTTTCCGACTAAATCGGACAGAGTATAACAGCTGTTCTATATATATATATATATATATATATATATATATATATATATATATATATATATATATATATATATATGTGTGTGTGTGTTTGTTTTATAAAAAAAGTATAAATTATACCTTCAATGCGGATAAATAAAACTACAACCAAGTGTTATTATATCAGTGACAATAAGTATTTGATTAATTAAGATTTCATATAAATGTAATGCAATGTTATCGTATACATTTTTTCCATTTACACATGGCAGACGGGTAGTATTCCTGAAGTTGTGTATGTTTTGCGTGAAATTTTGTTCGCGAGTCATCTAAAAAACGGCTAAAGATGCATGGATATCGTTTGCAGATGATATAACTTGACTTCTAGATTGTTGTAGGTATCTTTTGTAGTCGTCAGTATCTCCGGTCACTTCCGGAAGCAAATTTAAAAATCTGGGTTTTTTCTCTCTCCACTTTTTTTTTTTTTTTATGGTTGATAGTAACGCTTTACTGAATGCAGAATATGTAATTTGTTTTAAAATCAATTAATGCATTCTCTACATTTTGGGCTTGGGTTAGGGTAAGGGCTAGTTACCGTGGACTTTAGAAAATCAAAGAATTTTTTTCACAAGAAAAATAAGAAAATTGTGAGTTATTATATTATAACATTTGTTTGCTATTAATGTTATTTTGTGTGCTAAAACGGATTTGAGTAAGAGTAAAGCTTTGTAAGATGGTTTTTTGAAATGGTATTGTAGGTGTTTTGTTATTCTAAAATAACTGAATGGTGTTAGTATATATTTCTGGATCCACTAATGTATTTGATATTGCGTTATTTATTGTACATATGAATAAACATATGAATAAAATCTCATCTATTATACATTATTTGTTTGGTTTGATTTTGTCTTGGTTTTTTTTTTCTTCTTATAGTTAATTCATTCACAAAGTTAAATTATACTTATACAGACACAGTTTAATGTATATCAATGAACACCTTTGAATGACAGTCCGATGAAGAATTTTCATAAGACCGAACGTAAATAATGCTTCTATCTTATGGGACGCAGTCAACCATCTAACCACGCATTAAATGGAAATGTTGCAAAGAAAAGCAACACACTTCGTTACCTCTTGTTAAAGTCAAGAGACACTCACGTATTAAAAAGGTCGCATATCTTTCATCAGATTATTTCTCTATACAGATTTCACCTGTACAGACGTACATGTACATGGCCAAGTTACTCGGTCACAATGAACTTTTTTTTTTACACACTTGAGAAATTGATTTTTTTTTTAAATTTGCATTGACATTATGATTTATTATGATTTTAAATCTATAATTATAAGTAAACCGTCTTCCTTTTTAGATACAATCAATCTGCAAATTCAGATTGATTTTTACATTTTGTTTTTATAAAACAAACACTGTTGATTGATTGGTCGATATGATATCAAGTAATAGATATGCTAAATCTTCATTGAACATCTGTTAGCATTTACTATTAGACGTTTTTAAAGGGGCATGGTCACGATTTTAGTCAAATTTCATTTTTCTGTTTTTGTGATTTACAATGCTTTAGGAATGGATTTCTAATAACAAAATAAAATTTGAGAGTCTATTGTAGAGTTATAATCAAGATACAGGGCTCACAACACTTTGTGATGTAAACAACGCTCGTGCCCTGTTTTTGTTTACACAGTTTCAATATACCATTAAAAATGTTTTTCAGACTGATTTGTATATTTTCTAATTCGTTTTAAGCATAAATAAACAGTTTATAACGTTTAACACATTCATTTTAGGTCTAAAATTCGAATTTTTACTCCAACATTCAAAATGAAAACAAAAGCTTTGTTTACATAGCTAAGAATTGTAAGCTCTGTAACTCGTTTAGAACTCAACGACTGACACTCAAATTTTAGTTGCCTATTAGATAAGCCTTACTGAAGCATTGTAAACGTTAATATCGGGAAAAAAAATTGACAAAAATCGTGACTATGCCCCTTTAAGATATCACTTCAAAAAATATTGATAACCTCACGATTTATACCTATATTTCAAATCTAAAAGTTAAAAGGAAGCAGAGTGTTGAATTTGTTTCTCAAAAGTCCAAATAACATATGCTTTTCGTTTGATTTGAAGATATTATAAACATCAATTAAATAAATTAATTAGAAATGAGTGGCATTATAACAATGCAATTATCGAACAAAAATTTAAGAAAGAGGTTAAATTTGAATTAGAATTAAAATTATGACTGCGAAAACTTAGAATCATCACTTTCTTTGTTATAAAAAGTGCATTGCATGATACGATTTTCCTTTTTTTTTTTATATGCGTTTGATGTTTAATGTTCAATTATGCGTACAGTACTGAACATTTAGTATAAGACTGGATTCGAAATCGTTGGAAATAAGCTATCCGTTCTAGCTCCTAGACATGTGTTACACCAACTGTTTGTTTAGCCGCTGAATCTTTGAAAGGAACCCACGTGGACATAATTTTTTAAAATAAATATTCATACTAATGTTCATTGCAATACAAAATTTTAGAACAAATATCACCAAATAATGTTAATATCATATTTCGTGCAATTCGTGATCATATTAAATATACATGTATTACTTATAATTTATTAGGCTACGGTTTTTTTTTACGTAGCAGCTATGATTAAGTACAATGTTGTGCTTTTTAGATGCTTTGCACATGAAATATTATCTTTATATTCCATTTATTCCATATTCCATTCATGTTTCTTTAGAAGTAACAGTTAAAACCCATTTTCTATCGTTTTTTCCTATAATTCAATCTCGGATAACCTTACATAACCAAGATTTTATTATAAAACATCATTGATTTAGACTTTGTCACACGTCATTATTTTGTTTGCCCTATACATAAATCTAAATTGCGTATCTACAAATAATGAACAGGAGATCATTTTTGTACTTTAATTTATATTGGTGATTGTAAGACATTAATGGTCATAGTCATACATTCCGACCATTGAGAAAGGAAATATTTATTATTTTTACCTACCTTAGAGTTGACGTTTACCATGAAAATTTGTTAACGTCTTTGACTAAAGAAATAAAACATTTCTTTGAAAATATGATTTAAAGTCAGCTAACTGCAAGTCTTATTGGGGTTCAGCCTGTATGTTACAAAACTAGAATTACAATTTCACAAAATAGTTTTCCAACAAGAAAATAACACTAGCAAAAAGATATTATGTGTGAAATATGCAATGGCCACCATACATGTATGACTTATATTTTGAAAATATTTCTCTTATTACAAAACACAATAAATTAATATATTTACTTTGTGCATACACCACTAAATAACAATATTTTACACAATTATATTCTTTATTTACATTATTATGCAGTTATTTTCTTTAAAACCAATGTACAGTTGTTATATTTTGATTTCATTTATTGCACCCTATTTTCTTCAAACTGGGAATAAAAATATGCAAATACTTTAACATTCAGAAAAATACAGTGCCGCCAACCTGGTGGTTTAGATTTTAACGAAATCTTATCAAATATATTGTATCCTGCACCATATCCTTAAAATAATACAGGATTCCTATCCTATCATGTAACTTACACATTATGGAATAAAAGATACAGAAGAGACCTTGTAAAAAATATGAATTTATTAACCTGTATAATACTTCATTTAAATATATTTCATTGATAACTCCAATGGATTGGGTATCAGGCAAAGACGTCATAATTATACAGAAATACCTGCACGGTAGTTTTTTTTACCGTCCGTTAGAATCTACAGGTAATAGACGTGTGAGGTTGATGCATCAGTCAGTTTGGAGTAACACTTGTATTTAGATAGTTCCCACATAAATTAAATACTCTACCTTTATGCATTTATCAATAAAGTTGACGTAAAGACATACTGTATGTTTTTTTGCAAACTTACAGGTATTAAATAAGCAAAATTATTTTTATCATTCATATATATTAATTCTATTATCAAAAAAAAATATTAAGAAATTACTTTTATTTTTTGGCACAATATATAAATGGGAACACGATAAGACGATATATTATCTAGATATAACTTTATGAACATTCGAGTCTTGTATTTGCAGTTTACCAATTGTTTCAGCATGAATTCGTATGGTAAATCGATACCGTTAAAATTAATCTTTCAGTATTTTTAATGTATTGTTTGATATAAAAGAAGATTTGTAAAACACAAATATTCAATCATTTATTTATTTTTTTAACTTATTGATTTCTGTTTATTTTGACTGTCGATTGACGTTTATTGTTTTAAAGATAAAACAAAGTATGAAATAATCAATCGTACATATATCAATACTCTTGATTGAATGCTGTATGACATTTTGCGAATAGTTTTGAAATTTAAAGCAATTCATGCTTAAGTCTAATTTATTGAACAACAAAGAATAAGATTAGATAGAGGTATAATATGATACATGTATAATACATGTACAAGTATATTTGTCAGAATACCCATTCGAGATTGTTTATTTCTGATCACAGTGATAATGGTATAAATGATCTTCAATTTTTCAAGTTTTTGAAGAAGAACCTAATCTATACACGCTGTCATCTAATACACGGTGTTTGAGATTGAGGGGAAATACAAGCATACTCATGTTGACTGAAAAGATTGTAGCGATAACGCTTGAGAAAGAATTATCAATATTAAGAAATAAGGAATCTGCATTTGAACATTATTAGGTGATTATTATGACGATAGCAATTTTGATCTCGCCCCGACCGTAATGGTTACCACATAAAATTTAAAAGAATGATTCCTTATAATTTTTTTTTATATAATTTTTTAGCAATTGTACGACTAAATGTTAGATGTTTGACATTGTTACGATATTTCTTATTCGTTTAACGCAAACTCCGCTAGTACACCAACAGTACGTCATCTGCGTTACTGATGAAATGTACATATATTGCTTTATTCGTTACAAATGATTCTTTGTTATCACAGACAAACACATTAGAAAATGTGAATGTAATTTTAAGCGTGCAGCCTACATAGAATTGGGAATTATTTGATACAAAAACTTCACTTAATTTAGGTTTGCTTTTGGTTTTAAAAAATAATACTTAAGTGTTTAAGGCATCCGATTAAACACTGCAAATATATCATATATTTTCTCATCATTAGGTAAGACTTTAAAAATGGTAAATAGCATGCAAAGCAATGTGAAATCGAGTAAAGTAAGTTGTGTGCTCTCATTAAACGATGAATGTTGTTGATCTAAATGATCTGCGTTATGCCGGCATTTTGTTCCAAGCTTTGTTGAGTTCTGCATTTTATTAATTGTCAATGTACGTCTTGGCATTTTCGCCGACAACTTCTGCAAAGTTCAAAGATGTATCAAGAGGTGTTCTACATTTTCGTCCAAACATTATATAGTAAGGACAGTATTGAGTTGACTCTGTAGCTAACGTTGTATTTATAACAAACGTAATTGGGTCTAACATTTAATGTCAATTTGTTTGTTCTGCATCAGTGTCAGTTTTTAAGTTAAATCAAAATGGAACCATTTGCTCTTTCTACTGTTGCAGTTGCTTGAGGTATGTCACTCGACGTTTTTAATTTTGTAATTAAAAGAAAATTGCAAATTTAGGTCAAAACCTTTTACATAAATTTTTGTTCTTTATCTGTGCGAATTGGTTGAGGACTGCTTTATTTACAAATGATTTTCTAAAGAAAATATCTGCTTCTGCAATTGACGAAATATTTTTGAGAGAAAATGAAACTGTCCACTTTGAAAATGCACACGTTATGGGTGTTAATATTTGTCATCCTTTGCACGCTGACAAGAAATGCAATAATTTTTTTTTTTACAAAATCACGCGTGGAAAAAGGTATTTTCGAATAAAATGGGAAGGAATAAAGCGGAATAAAAAGTGACACACACGGCTTTTCTCGTCATATATCTCACGGACTTCTACTTCAGTATTCTACTAGCTATAAACTGAAAAACTAATTTTATGGATCTTGTGTTATCAAGAAGGAGTGCTAAATGTTATTTTCTAGTCTTTGTTTATTTATTTATCTTTTTATTTTTATTTTTTTTTTGGGGGGGGGGGCTACATCCACGCAGGCAATTAGGCCAATGTAAGTGTTTACTGTTGTGCGAGTTCTATGTTTTGGGTTTTCAGCCACAGGCGGTTTGATGCAGGGAAGGGGTGGGGTTCTACCCGTTATGATACACGGACTTATTGTGAATTTCTATATCATTAAAATAAGTACATGTATATAGTTTTGTTTCATATTGTAAATGTTGAAACTACTATAGGCGAGTATAAATTGAAAATTTACAATAAGACAACCGGATACAAACTTAATTCAAACAAAGAGCAAGGTATTTTGTTTGGGGGGGGGGGTAACTATGCGGTTTTTGTGAAATTGAATGTCCGTTTTACTCTTTGTTTTTAGTAAATCATTTTAAAATTGTTGGTAGCTCCCTCGTGTTTTACTTTCACCCGGTAAGTTAAAAATTTATAATATAATTGTTCGATGTATGAATAAGATTAATGGATGAAGATATGTATTGTATATGACCATGATGCATTGTATTGTACATGTACATATATACATATGTGCTATGTAGACAATGTTTGGAAATTTCGTAAGTACAGTTCTGAACACATTAAAAAAAGACAAAATTGATCCCCCTTTAAGATTTTATTCGGATATCTGTCATGCATATTAGACATTATAAGTAAGAACACCATGAGAGAAAAATCAAACGGTAATTCACTTACGTGCAATACTTATATTGTACAAAACAAAAATATTAAGACTGTGCAATAAATTCATTGAGCTTTTGTCACTTTGACGTTCACTCTGGCCGTAGAATTAATGATCATTGCAACAAGTTTTCCATCAAATACTACACTAATGCAGGTCTTTACCATTTGTGAGGTTTTTAAAGTAGATATTTTATTTGATGCCTTAGTAACCACAAATGATAGTCATCTTGAAGAAAAACCACGTGTATAGCGAATTCACTAGACTTGTCATGACGAATTCGTTATACTAATACAACGAAGTAAATCAACTGGTCCCTGATACTTTGCTATAACTAAGTTTTTCTGGTGTATTGTAGGTATTATCTGGCATGCGTATTTTCGTTTTAAAATCAGCTGTTTTTATTTAGGACGATGTCATTTAATGACACAATGAACAAATATTTCACTCTCAAAACACTGTTTTATTCATACTACTGATCCTGTTTATTATTCTCATTTAGTATGTCTTTTGTTTCCCAACTGTGGATCAAAATTCGGTAAATGTATTTAAGGTCTGTAAAATTACTATATAAGATTAAATAGGAAATTTTGAAATCTTGTTTTTAAAAAAATGTGATACACGCACTTTTAACTGGTCCAGCTTTCACTGGCCTCAATATTTTGTTCAATCATACATGTACGTTGCACTGTGACTAAGCATTAAATTGCGTAATTGTTTAGTTAAATGGCAGAAAGCGTTCAGCGTATATGCTTACCGCTTAAAAAGCGAAAGATTTATATTTCCGGTGGTGCATATACTGTAAACCAACATTTATTCGCGTGTGAGAAATTTTCGCGAGGTCATGAGAGCCTTGTTGTCTCGAATATTTCCCGCCACGAACCATTCCTTGTCGTGTGGTTATTACATGTATAACAACACGGGTCTGAATAAGGCTTGGTCGCGAACATTAGTTGTCGCGAAACAGTTTATCGGAAGTTAATCGCAAAATAAAGTTCCTGCGCCTATGATCATGTGGAGTCGCAAGTGTTTATTTGGAATAATTTGTGTTCAATAAATATAATGGTTTTGTTTTGTTTTTTACCTTATGGAAAGAAAATAAATTAATTATGATAGAGGATCATTAACCAAAGAATCAGATTACGTCTCGTTGCAAGGCGAAGATCATTACTAGATCAAACTCGATGCTATGCATTACTTCTGGTCTGATGATCTGCACCTGGCAAAGAGACGTAATCCGACCCTTTTGATCAAGTTACCGTTGTAATAATATAACAATAACATGCATTTACGTTATCTTATTTGATACGTCAATCACAAAAAATTCCATACAGACCAAGATGTCCTTTTGTTAGACCTTAAATACATATAGCTGTTACTAAAAATGAAATAATTAATTTGATTTTGGTCATTAAAAAAAGTGTTCGGTGGTAAAAAATAATTGCCTCTTTCATAATTTTAGTTCTTCATTTTTTTGGTCCAAGACATGATTAAATTACGGCGGCATGGAAGGGCCAGGTGAAAAAAAATTTAAATCTTAGTTGTTCAGATGAATTAGTATGGCGGCGTGGATGGCCAGATGAGACCAGAAATAAATCTTATCTGTTCGTCGGACGAATTAGGATTTGTTTGGACGAATAAGGATTTGTTCGACGAATTAGGATTTGTTCGGACGAATAAGTAATTTGTTTATATGAGAAGTAATTTAGACCCTGATCTGGCAATGATGTAGATGAAAGGGGGGGGGGGGGTCTATGATCAAGCCACTCCTTTCCTTCAGATGATACTCGTAAGTGTTATATTAACTGACATTTATACAACATCTGACATATTTTGCTGTCATGCTCAATTCTTAAAATCTATCATAATTTTGCATTTTTTTTTAAATATAAAGTAATATCATTATTACAGAACTTGTGCAGAAAAGAAACATTACAGATACATGTAATAATTTAGATAATTTATTTTCTCTATAAATATCAGAATTCGGTGATCACGCATAGTCACCGATTTTCTTCATGTTTCGTATTTTGACACCTTAGTATTGGTATATAAAGATGCAAGACAACCTTGAACTGTTGCCATGGAGACCGGATGTCATGGTAACATAGGCACAAGCTTGTAAAATGGCCATTTTAAGCTATTGGAAAACAAATAGCATTAATAATTGGAATGATCAAACATGTTCTCAACTTTCATGTTATATCAGCTGAAGCTGCATTTTAGCAAAATAAATGTACGTTGCAATGACGTTTTGAACATTGAAGAATTTCTGAATTATTTTCTTAAGGTTACATATTTCCTTAGCAATGGCAATTTAACGATGCTCAATAATGCTTGAACATATTTGAAATATGAGTTAACATGTTTCCCACAAATAGCAACACAGAATGGTTCTAAATTGTATTTAAAACAAGCATTTTCCCTTTACAGAATTATTGTGGTTTTCTTCATTTCTTCAAAAAAAAAATTTAACCTTGTTACCATAGTAACATGTTTCATTTTTTATATGACGTGCATATTTTAAATACAGCTATACATCTATGAGTTTGTTTCAATAATTATAACCTCTATGATATTTAAAAAATATGAAAATATGTTTTCAAAAAATTTTCGCTTTCCATGGAAACATTCTTTAGATGTTGGTTTGCCCACCAATGTTTTTCTATAATTTGAAAATCGAATAGTTATTTCAAAATTTTACATTTTATAACTCAGATAAGCTGAAATATCTTTCTATATTGCTTTAAAGTTGATAAGATTTGCCATTTTTGTATATTTGTTCTCCGTTACCATGGCAACAGTAGCCCTTAGCAACAAATTAATGTTATCTAGCTACTTATTACATCAATATGTATCATTGTATGCAATATATAGATAATTGGTGACTATGCGTTCCGGAACTCCCATATACAATTTTGATTTTACTTTTTAATTGATCTTAAAAACTAAAATTATGATTGTTGAACAAATTGAAGAATATGAAAAGATTTAACCTCATTCATTTTTACAATTTTGTATCATTAAAAGATGCAACTGCAACGCTTAATAATATAAAGTTAGCGGTTGAGGGTGTCGATATTTGCTTGTTTCATTAAGCGTTAAGGCTGCTGTGCATTTGTGGCGCCTAATGATGCAATTCTATAATTAAGCGGCGATTTATCATTAACAGTTGGACATGTCAACTGTTAATGCAAGAATTTATAGCATTAAGCGTTGTAATTGCAACTCTTAATGCTATTTATATCATTAAGTGGCGTTGTATCATTAACGGTTGTTACACCGCTTCCTTTAAGCAGATGGTCTCCCATAGACAATCATGCAGTAGTTTCGAACAATCTACATATTTAAGGTTTTTATTCGCTGATTACTTTTGTATAAAGACAATCATGTAAAAGTGTGTATGCACTTCGCTTCTATTCTGTTGCAGAAAGCCACACTGAAATATTTACAATCGATGTGCTACGCCGTTGATCAAAAGGCTGCAATATTTACGATTTTGACCGTCTTGAATTATTAATTTAACAGTAAATTGAGAATTTTCAAAATTTAAGAAGCATTATTTTTGCAAAGTTTATTCTTTTAATTTTGCAAGAAAATTCACATAAGTTATGGGAAAATTGTCATTTCATGGTATTTGCGCAAAATGAGCTCTAGCGTTTCTTTACTACAAATATTTTATCTCCAAATATTTTGGAAACTCATAAAAATATATTTGATCACCCTTTACAACTGAATCATACATTCTGTAAAAGAAAACGAGCGATAACTTTGCTTGCGAGATTGAGATCATATTACCTAACACAATAGGGGTTTTCAAGCCGGTTCGCTGTTCGAGAATTTGTATTGATTATTTGAACATAATTGTTAGTACATATTGTGAATCATTGATCATAATCGTAACTATTATCGATCAGACAAATATTTTTCTGTTTTGTAAAATATCTGGTTTTTTTGCACGAATAATCGAATACGTAATAGTCTCAAAGTTGTTTCAATCCTGTAGCATTTGACATAACAAAGTCTTCATACTCCAAACCTTCTTTACCTTAACATTTAAAAAAAAATTCATATATTTTTATTAGTTTCAGAAATGATGCCTCCGTCTAACAGTACTTTCAGTACGTTGATCTTATACTAGTATGAACACAGTATGGATACACAACTAATCTATTTTTTAATATTCTTTATTTGCTCAAGATATACATCTTATTGCCTTATCAACAACTTTCATTTTTATAATTTTGTAAATTAAAGGCTTAATGATATAAAGTTTGTATCATTAGCGGTTAAGGGGGTCGATATTTGCTTGTTTCATTAAGCGTTAAAGCTGCTGTGCATTTGTGACGCTTAATGATACAATTATATCATTAAGCGGCGATTTATCATTAACAGTTGGACATGTAAACTGTTAATGCCAGACTTTAGAGCATAAAGCGTTACAATTGTAACTCTTAATGCTATTTATATCATTAAGCGGCGTTGTATCATTAACGGTTGTTACATGGCCTCAATTTTATTTTCATATTTTCTTTAGTAATACATGGACATGTCAAACCATCACACTACATTTTCTCTACTTATTTGATGATTTTATTGATTCGAAGTTCATTGCACATGAAACATCACACTAGATGGCTTTAGGGGTCTTATAGTGATAATTCTATTGAACATGTTTATGACTAGAGATATGATTGATTGATTCTAATAGATTTTGATAAAGGCTGCGTTTAAATTACAAAGTAATTTAAGAATGTAACTATGCCATTGTATTACAATGGGTTTTTTTTTTTCAATGTACTTCAATGAAGTTAAAGCTGACATGAATTCATAAAAGCATTCGGTCGCCATATTAGTTTCGATCATTCCTCAATGCCACTAGGGTATATATACCAGTCGAGAAAGTTACGGTCGGTTGCTTTCCAAACGAGGCATTCAGGTTGCACGGATTTCTAAATGCATGAACTACACATTGTAGTAAAATGTTTGTAAAAAAAAAGAAACTACAATCAATTATACATAGATATATTTATTCTTTGAAAGAATTTTCAAGGAATCCGTATACTTTTGCACAAATAGGGCTGTCTTACTTCGCATGTACATCGAACACTTGTGTCGTTCATACAGAGTGCATAACGTCTGGATCTTTTTGAAGACCCCCGCGACACTACATCCAACCTTAACACAGTAGATAAATGATCGTAAATCCAAGAAAGTAACAACGTGATATCGTTTTCATCGCACCTCTGCGAGTGTGTTCGGAATGTTTTCTTTATTGTTGCTAAGTATGTAATAAATCCAGAGGTGTTCGATTGAGAGTTCACGAGAGCTCCCCGAGATTTGTTCAGTTGCTGTGAAATTTCGAGCGGAAGTATAAGTGTTCGGATAATATTTTCAAAATACGTAAAATCAAAGCCATGTTTTATGCTTATGGTGTGCAAAAACATGCTTTTAAAAAAAAAGAATGGTTGTCTGTTTTGTATAAAATCTTAGTATATCGAGCCATTTTCAAGTAACATTCTGCATAAAATAGTATAGTCTGTTTCACTATTTATGCTATAACTAGGTCACGCGCGGATCGAAAAGTAATCCTTACGGGGATCGCTACTTAGCATGTTAATTGTTGCAACAGTAGGTAAAAACCCCTATATTTTCTATTGTAACATTCATTTCTAAAACTCACTTTATCCACCAATTACTGAAGATAAAGTTAAAAATCAATAAACGTCTTGATTTTATATTTGATTACATGTACCTAGATTCTAGGAAATAAATTTTAAACACAAGGCATGATTTTTACTGTGAAACTGAAAGGGTCAAATAAAACCACGTGGTCTAAATTTAAATGACAATAACCATCGCAGGGGTGATCGGTTTTTACAAAAACACTCCGTTTCTTAAATCCATGCGGTCATTGGCATTGCTCGATCTGCCACAATGTGTGGATTGTGCATGTGCAGTAAAGTAACGTGTTCAGGTAAATGAAATACCTGAATGCGGTCAAGCATGAATGTTGCTATCGGCCTTATATAGGGGGTGTGTAGCGATGAACAGAACAATAGAAATCTGCAACTTATATGGGGGTAGTCGGAGCTAAAAGGGAAAAATGCTTATTTTTGAATTCATGTCAGCTTTAACTCTAACTGCTCTCAGAATCGGGCAATACCTATATATATCAAATACTTGTTTGAGAAAGAAAAAAAAAATTCAGAGACCAATTTGTATATTCCAACCAACACGAAAGGTCGCAAAATGGTTTGCTTTGTTCAAATCCTGATATCAAAGTTCCCTCATAGGAGAAAAATTGTTTCCTTAATATACAAACAACACATGCGCGAAACTTTACTCTAATAAAAAGGTAATAATTATAGGACGCAATGTTGCAGTGATATATATATGGCATTATATTATACTATTTAATATATAAATATAATTTATATATTTAATATTAATATTCTTCTTAATAAAATATTGTTTAAACCATTAAACATTATACATGTATAAGACATAATGATTTTTACCTGACGGATGAATTTTGTTTCAAATAAATTTTAGAATTAATCTGATCTGTAACGAACCGTCAAATACAATGCAATATTGTTAAGGACTTCCCTTTCCGACTTTCTGTGTGCAGTATGCAACACGTTGACGATGACTTCATTTTTTGTTTTTTAATTAAACATTGTATTTGTTTAATATATATTCCTCTTTAACCTGTTGTAACAGGAAAATAATTGTTCTTAGAAATATCAAAATGGGATGATGCATGCAATCGCTAATTTAAGGAGTGGGGGAATTCAAACTTTTAAAATTCACTAATCAAATTGACCGATAATAGGCGTAGACCCCCTTTGGAAAACATAATTATCCCACGGATCCTCCTCCTTCACCCTGAATAAAATTTTCTGGATTCAGGTGTATGATGAGATGTGCCTATTTCAGATCCATGATGAATAACTATCATGGCGATATAGACTGTGATAGATAATTTGTTCTTTCCCTGTTTTTTTTTCTGCATACAATAAGGGCGTATTTTTTTTATTCATTCAGATTGATATCATTCCTTTACAGTCATGCTTTGATAATGAAAACATACGTCATTCCCCCCTCACAGCCAACTCCTCCATCCTTTTAATTATTTTTTTTTCTAGATTCAGGCCTATTTTAACTATCTATTTAAAATTCATTTTTTATCAAAAGTACGTCATTTTTTTCTGTTGCCAAGATGTATTTGTGAGGGGAACATTTTTTTATTCAGTGTACTTTTATTAACAAAACATGAGTACATTGTACAATGTATATATTTTAATTTGAAAAATTAAATGACGGACTAAGATAATGATAAGCAATAACAGGTGATCAGAAAAGCGTCCTCGAGCTGGTTATTTGAACAATCTAAGTATCAGGCAATGCCCCCCCCCCAGCACCAGCACCACCCCTGTATCCACCCTAAAGACAATAATAATAATAATATATAGACTTTATTAGTCGATATTCTACAAGGTCATTTTTCTATAACCCACACGGAGAAAAATGACCCTTAGACCAGAATTTCTATGATGTAATCCAAGTATTCTACAACCGAGTGGATCATTTTTCTACGTAAAAAAATGACCTCCAGTCGATATTCTACGGGGGTCACTCTTCGTCGTTACAACGACTAAACAAATTATTATACCTGTGATATAATTAAATATGTTGTACAAGAAATTGGAAAAACCACGAAGCCTTCAATGATTTTTTAATAATTTTTTTTAAAGTTTAAAATTTCTACATGTAGCCATTGCTAAAAATTTCCCTGATGTCTAACGTTAATGTCTTTTTAACTACTTTTCTGAATTGTTTTCCACTTAGTCTGAACAAAACCCTCAGTGCTCGCCAGGAGAATATTCTTTTCAAAAGCCCTAGAAAACTTACAATAGAAGAGAGTGTTCTAGATGCTAGCTGTCTCTGTACAATATGAAAGGGTTGAATGTGAAAACAATGTAACTTGAATAAGCACAGAACCTTGATGTGATACCAGGCTGACGTAATTGTATACCTTATTGCGCAATCCAGCAAGCTATTGAAAACTTTGTGAGAATTCTGTATTTCAAAAGATATAAAAATACATCAATCAACAGATCTTAAAATAACCTTAACCTTTACCTTTACGTCATTTCTCATTATCCAAAGTAGACACTCCAATCCCTAGTGGTCCGAAACTCTGTGACAGATAGTAAAACAGTTGGAAGCAATTTTATCGAAATTTCATACTTTCATGGGCAATAACTTCAAGAAGGGGCCCCATATTCTTTCAGTATGAATAGATTAAAAAATTCTCTAAGGGTAATGACGACATTGGTAAAAGTTCCAAGTCTCTATCTCTTATTGTTTCAGAAGAGTGACGATAACAAGCATTTCGTAAAAAGAACTAGACTCTTGTTGCTATAGAAACAAAAAAAATCTTCCGTTCTTACATACATGTACGTGTAGAATTCCTGTAAGAAATTGGGTTTTAGTATGCAAAAAAAAAGTCATTCATGATTTGTGATTGAAAATTGCATTGCTTCATTACTTATGGAAAAACGAAAATATAATAATTTTTGGGGAGTACTTCCTCCGATGATCGGATGTCAAATGTTAATCATCGTTCTATGTCTTGAGATTTTACAGTTTCTGAGTTCCCGCGGTTATAACATTTGAAAAAAGAGATACCTGAGATATTTACGTCACCGGAAGTAAATATTTCTTGTTTATTTAACATTGTATAGATGACATATGTTAGGTTTTGAAGTAATATGTTCATTCCATTAAAAAAAAAAAGTGAAGAAAACAAACCCAGTTTTTGAAGTACTTCCGGTGACAACCAGAAGTTAGGAGGAAGAGAGCAAAATAGTTTAAACACATCTTATCAATAACATTTTTAGACACAGCGTCATCTGGTACCATAACTTTTCATGACCAATTACATAAAGTTAAATATACACACGGGTAATGAATGCATTTCAATAGACATTTCCTTGCTCATCCCAAACTCGCTCAGTTCATCTGCTATATTATCATGAGTAGATAATACATATTTGTAATACATATTTTAACATTAATCATACAAAAACACTATATGACAAATAAATCGCAGCCATGACACACCAATTCCTAACCCTATTAGAAGGGAGTTCACAATTTAAATTTTAATTTTAACCATTTACTTAGTTTGTATGCTGAATGCCAAGCCAAAAAAAAAAAAAAAAAAAAACAAACAAACAAACAAACAAAAAAAAAATAAAATAAAATAAAACATGAAGTAAAAAAATATTAAAATGTAATAGTTCTTCTTTTTGAGGATTGAGTTATGATTATTACGTCTCTTATAAAATTCTAAGTTCCTTTTATCTGTTCTTTATTTTAAAATATCACTTACCTTTCCTGTGTGAAAAAAAATGATTTTGTTATTTTATTTTTTGAATTCAGATATTTTCTTTAAACTTCAACAACTATTACACAATTTAATAAAAAAAAAATGATATTCCAAATAATCATTTTTTATTTCCACGTGTTTTATATAATATATGATAAGAAGAACTTTTTAAAACCTTCTGACGTTAAAAAATTAAGTTTATCCAATTAAAAAATAAAAAATAGAACTATTTGTTGGGCCAAAACATAAGCATCGAGTTTCCCTTCCGTTTCATTGCCAAATATGCGCAGTGAAATGCATGGATGCCTTTTTGTTACCACAGACATCGAAAATCTTCAAAGTCCAATTTGCAGTCTGTCAATCCTACTTTTTAACTCTTTTAATACAGTTATCGCTTTACGCTCAAATCAATGTTTAAAACAAATTAATTGTTTCAAGATAAGTTTAAAGACTTAAAAACTGATATGTGATGGCCTATAACGTGTAATACCTACCGTATAATCAAATTTCCTGTATGTCTTTTTATTTCCGATGTCATAATAAAAAATTTTAAAAAAAAATTTAAAAAAAACCTACTTCAAAGCTCGTCGCAAAATCTTCTTGATATGACTTAACAAAATCCGAATGATTCTAAATACGAATTAACAAAAATCTGGAAAATTCCAAGAACAACATAACAAAGAAACTGAATGTTCAAAGAACGACTTAACATTCATCGATTTTATTTTGGTACGAGTTAATTTAACTTTGAACTTTAAACAAGTTTCTTACCCAAGAACGCAGAAAAAATCCGGAAAAATCCATCTATTTTTCAACTCTAATATCTCTGTAATGCATCGTGCGATTATAAAACAAATTTCAGTTTTAAATTCTAATTAGCTTAATAAGCTCTGTTTTTGCTTCTTTGATCAATACTAAACAATCCCTCAGGAAAGAGTTATTATAAAAATTTCTAGAGCCCTCTCGACACATAATTTGAGGGGCATCCCCTTTTTCTTGATATCAAATAAAAGGTGTTGCAAATATAAACATATTTTGTTCAACACGTAATCAAGAATTGCTGACCCTTCTAGAGATATCTGAACAATTGTGTTTTAGGGGCCGACCCTTAAACTCCTTACCGGGGCCACCAACAAAACATTTTTAGGTAGCATATTGTTAAAAACATTGTTCCGAGCAATTTTTGTTCTACACTGGTTTTCAAAATAGTTCTCATTTTCTTGATATTAATGATTAAAGTTTTGGAGGTGTGGCCCCTTTAAACTTCTTATTACGTAACATATGATTTAAGTATGGTAAAGTACAGATAAACAGCTTAACAATGAACATTTTTGCTTCTATAATTAATAACAAATTATTGTGTATTGAAAGTTATTATAAAAAGACTTTAGAGCTCTATTGGCCACTAATTTGACGGACAGCCCTTTTTTTATACCAAATGGAAGGTCTCATATATATAATCATATTTTGTTTAACGAGTGTTCAAGAATTGCTGACCGTTTTAGAGATATCTAAACAAATGGTTTTAGGCGCCGACCTTTAAACTCCTATAGGAGCCACCAACAAAACATTTTAGCATATTGTGAAGAACATTATTTTGAGCAATTTTTGTTCTACAATACTTTTCAGAAAATTTCTCCTTTTATAGATATAAATGAGGTTTTTTTTACTTTTGGCGTAAAATTACCATTTTTGCTTCTATAATTGATAACAAATTATTGTTCAGTAAAGATTTATTATCAAAAGACTTTAGAGCTCTCTTGGCTCTTAATTTGAAGAGCCAGCCCCTTTAAGATTTTCTTGATATCAAAGAAAAGAGAGTCCTAGTTAATCTGAACAAATTTTGCATTACATATTTTAACATTATTATTTGTAAAACATTTGTTTATAACATATCACATCAATATTTTGCGCAAATTGTACGCTTTATGGGCCTGACATATCAAAATAAAAATAGAATTACAGTTTTGAAAATAAATGACAGATAACTTTTCACACTATAAGCTCTAAACTATGTAGACACTGAATAAAAACTTCCATAATATATTTTGCTATAGTTTGCCGCATAGGTCTTCCAACAATGTTAGAGTCTTTTAAACATTTGTTGATAAACGTAAATTGACATGAACCTTCTGTCTTTAAAATTCAAGGGTCCTCCACACATCTGGGAAAAGCACTGCATACAAGCCTATTTTCTAAATTACTTAAAGATTTGGATTTCTAGCATGTGTTCGACTTGAAAATGACAGAAAAAATAAATTTTGGGAAAAAATCTATTTTTTCATTTTACCGCTATTTATGAAAATAAAAGTCCCTGTAGTATTCGAACTCGGGACCTGCGAGTCAGTAGATCGAAGCTACACAGATGGAAACACAGTTTTATCGATAAAAACTGATGCACAATGCGGTTAAATCACCATGTTGTGACGTACTGTCATGAAAAGTTAAATTCACGGTGTGTCGAGGATCCTTAACTGGTTTTAGTAATAAAAAAAGGAGGATGGTACCCACATATCAACAAAAAAAAAAATAAATAAATAAATAAAGACGATATTATGACGGGTCTGATTATGATTAATATTTCTAAATTATGTATCGTTAATTTGGGTGATTTTATCAAGTTATAATAATCTAAACGCTTACATCTTATTTAAATCTTTTGATGTATATGCATTATGTAATTGTTAATTATACGAAGGTCTAATGGCCATTACGGAAAAAATATAAAAATTAATTGATACAATGTACATTTTATCAATATTTTAATGTAAGAAATAATTCAATTTGTCATAAATATTCAGTTCCCTTTAGCAACCTTTAGCTAACAACTATACATTTAGGTCTGAAATTTGCTTTGTAATAAAGCATATCTATCATTCCGGTTAATTAGTGCATTTTATCCCCAAGGCTAAGAATTTTTTTTTTATTTTAATTTTTAATCCAGTTTCTTCACTTCAGTCATTCAATTCATACAGCATCGTTCTAATTGATTATTAATAACGTTGTGTACAAGAGCAAAATCAATAATAAATATTTAAAACGCTATTGAAAAGTCGAACCAATATTGTGAAATCCGAATCGTAACGTAATGCGATACCCGAACTATTTAAAAGTTCCGTTACTATAAATACAGTGCTAACTTAATATTACCATTTAAAGCAATTGGCTCTGAGCAGCTGGTTGTTTAAAATGACGATATATTATAATGATATATTCTTAATGTTGTTACAAGGTATTGTTATTTGCTTTGATATTGATATCAAATAAGGTTTTCTTATAGAGTTCTGATGATTAGAGTGTTAATCTTATGAAAGTTTACAAAAATCCTATCTTATTTCAGGTATCCTTCATCCTTTTTACAACAAACTCTACCCTATTCTATCCTATAAAACAAAATTTAAAATATAATGAATTTATCATCTTATCTTTTAATGAATAATTAAAATAAAAAACGGAATATTTCTTAACTTATTAAAACGTGGATCGGTAGCATTAAAATCGTATGCGGAATGTAAAATATTAGATTATCAAGCAGATAAGCTAACCTGCCTGTTGCAGGCAGATAGCTAATCACGCCAAACACGTTAAGGTCAAGATCTAATCAATGATTCCAGAGCGGTTTTTTTTTGTTGTTGCCAGAACCACTAAGACGTCTTAATTGATTTGATGAATCTATTTCCAGTACTTAATGGCTTTAAAGGGATTATGTGGAAAATAAATTAACTTCTTGACATTCTATATCAAAGGAAAAGTAATCCTGATTCACAAATGTATATTCAATTTGATATCATTTTTAAGAAGATGCCAAAAGCTTGTTTAATGGCGTTTTTTGAAGAGACGGTAGGCATTTTAGATAAATTCTGTTTGTCAAACCTGTGTGATTTGTTTATTTATGTTATAGAAAATTAAAGTTTAAACACGATTTCTATTGTGGTTACTAAAACGTTAGTTCCCGGTACAACCTTTTAAGTAAAGCTATTGTAATGAAACATCATCTAAAGCATGATTGTCTTGAATTATATAAACCTATCGGCGCGTTTCATTTAAAGATCTTGACATTAAACATGGTTTCATTCTTCATTGTGTGGTAAACGTTACCGTCGTGTACAAGTTTGGTGAAAACTACAAGAAATATAGGTATAACAATTTAACAAATAGGGAAATGTAGGACTATTTGATTTTACTTAACAAAAACATGTGATTTACTTTAAATGTCATAATGGCGTGTAATTATTTTACTGTAGAATTAACTTTAATTTGTAATTTTACTCCAAAATTAAGATTAAACACGGACAAAATAAGGCAATTTTTTTTATAAAAAGACCCACATTGTGGTTTGAGTCGCGTATAAAAAAATGCAGGAGTATTGTCAAATGTGTAGCTTTATTGGGCAGTATGTCCGACGGGATGCGATTGCTTGACCAGAATTAAATAGTTTAGTTGTTCAAAAAATGTTTATATTAAACTGAAAAATAGTGAGCTTGTTAAAAGAATACGTCTCATGAATTTAACATTGAACTATAAACAGATTAGCGGTGATATTTTTGTTTTATTAGATATATGAATTACACTGAGTAAAATGCAGAAACAATCATGATCAAATACATATATGGAACTTTTGTTGAAACAAACATTTTAGCAAATTCTTTCTAGCAGTATATTTATTTTTGAACTGTTTATCATCGGGGAGGGATATACGTCCTTTCAGTGGAATATATAAAGCTCTCATTATATAGGAACACATATACAACAAGAAAGAAAAGCAATTAAACAGTTATGTTTTTCTAAACAAAACATCTAAGTAAAATTTGATTTCTAGAAGTAATTAACAATAAGTGAAACGAAACAGTTGAAAGCATCACCTATGCTGTGTCCCAAGTTTCTGCGTTTACCAATTTTTGCGTAATATCTCGATAATCAAAATTTCCTTTGTGCCCAAACTGCATCAATTCACTAGAATGTAAAAAAGTCCAGATTATTTTTTATACCCCCCCCCTCCACTGCTTCAGGTTTAATAACACAGTCAGAAAAAAAAAGTTTACGGTGATTTTGCATTGCAAAAGATATAAAATTGCTCCGGGTGATAAAAATTGTGTAAGTTGTCCAGAGTAGTTCCATATGGAAAAAGGATGAAATGAAAAAAAGACAATAACAAACCGTCAACCATCTCAAAAATCCATAAAACGAAATACAAATTCAAAGCAGAGCAACACGGACCTCCAAGAAAGAGGTAGGATCAGGTGCCTAGGAGGAGTGAGCATCCTCTGCTGACCGGTCACACCCGCCGTGTGCTCTTTGTCGTAATCGGGAAAATAAAAACCGCAAAAGTCCGTAGACAATTAGGTAATTAATTATGGTCTAACAATTAGTATGAAAAACGTCAGTCAGCATGCGACTCAGTGGAAGATTGTATTTGCTGACAAGGTCGTCGTATCGACCATAGAACTTACGAAAAGATGACTTTAAACGAGACTCTTGATAGTCCTGTTTTATCAACTTGTTTGTCAGTAGCTTGCCTCGTCATAGAAACTGTTCATACGAAGAGCATGCCCTTGCGTATCGAATTAACTGAGAGACAAAAACACCATATGCAGGTGATGAAGGTATATTGCTACATAAGTAAGGAAAGTTGACTATAGAAAAACTGAAGTCATCGCGTTTATCATAAAGTTTGGTTGTTAGGTTACCATCAATGTCCATTTCCAGTAAAATATCCAAATATGAAACAGATGACGCTGACTCTGTGGTATCTTTTATTTCAAGTTCACTGGGATATATCGAGTCGACGTAAGTATGGAAATAACGATTGTTAATTGATAATACGTCGTCGATATACCTAAATGTTGAGTTGAAGGCCACAGCGAGTGATTTATTTTTTTCACGTACAAGTTTTTGAATAAATTCTGCTTCATAAGAATACAAAAATAGGTGAAAACATTTCCAAATTTGAATCTCCGTGCGATGTTTGTTTTCGTTCCTGTAATATTCTCCGGTTAAAAACAGATGAGGTATAAATGAAGAATCCCCCCTTTTTTATCGATTTGAATTGTACTTCATCGACAGGTATGTCTTTTTTAATTAACAATCATCAAAAAGAACTTGAAACATATTATAACTCGGAATTTAACATATCTCTCACACATGGGGGTAAAACGTTTAAAGATAAAAATAGAAACCCGATAAAGAGTCTTTATAACAAAATGTTTTTGTAAGTTTATTGTGAGTTAAAAAGTCTAGAAATCAAGCTGTTTTCCCGTCATTTTTAATGAGTAAAAAGTTCTGATTAAGGTATGTACGAGGGTCAATCAAAAAATACGAAGACAATGTGGCTGTCTATCATATATTTTTAATTAAAGTCATATCTAACAGATTAATTTATGCAACACTACTTAGTTTATTGATATACGAAGTTTCATTCCATTTGATAAAAAGGTATTTTTGTTACCCGATTTTTAAATCAATATGTTTTGTCACCACGGCGCAGGGTAACGTTGAAAACATAACGTCAAGATGAGGCAAGCACGATTAATAGAAATATCCAATCATTATATCACCCTTAGTCTTTTGTGCTTTTCACCACACAATTTAAATCGGCACTATATTACTTGACATTTAATTTGTTCACAATTGTTCGAAAATCATAAGTTAGTTCTTCGAAGTTTTCTTATATTTTACCGCATGTCTCTTCGTTTACAGTAAGAAAATCCCTGAATGTCAGATGACGTTGTTTACTTGTTGATAAAACATTTACAGATATTCTATTCTCTTTCGTGCTGTTTGATATTCAAAATACATATACTACAACCCCCACAAAATGTGTTAGAGTTAAAACACAAATGTGCAAATAAATTTTGACTTATTTTTCCCACCATTGAGCATTTTCATAGTTTTCATCGGCTTTTCCTGAGTTAGATCCATATTGTTTATACTTTTTGTTGCAACGTGACGTCCAGCGACGTCAATGTTTTTAGTCAACTTTAAAGAAGACTTTATGTCTTTAGTTACTGATATCTGTTCAACAAATCTGTATATCCCGTCATTATTTGGTACATAAAATGTCAAAGCAATTTTTAATTTTAGGTTTCAATATTAGTGGGTTTTACGCCCAATTTATGGAGATATTACTTTCAACATAATATGGTTTATTGTTGACAGAACACAAAGTTTGACGTTGCGCCGTGACCTCATTTTTGCAGGATTAGATTCTAAAATATTCTTTTTTTTTCAAATTGTTTGAAACAATTGCTTGATTATGTCTACCAAATTTAGTAATAATATGACGTTAAATAACATAGCTATGGCAAAAGTCTTCGTATTTTTTGATTGGCCCTCGTATGTCTACTAACATATAACCATGGTTAGTATAACTTATCAAGCTATATTTTTGATTGTGTGGGATTTTTTTTTACAGAATTGTTAACAATAATCTGTAATATATTGCTTGCATCGAAATAATGAGCACAGTGTTCGACGCTTGGATATGTGTGCGTTTTATGGTTTTTTTTAACGATTTTTTTTACTATTCGGTTATTGTTACTTGTTTTTGTACTGTTTACTTGCAGCAGTGTGTATACAAACGTCGGCCTTTGATACGATGTTCATTCATACATTTGCTGTCAATACTATCATATGAACAAATTTCGACATATTTGCAAGTTTATTATTAGGAAATTGCTGTTGCACTACTATTTTTTGTGCCACTGAACATTTGCGTCAAACTTACAGTACCGATCAGACCCAACCTAACACCAGAGTAAACTCCAACTAAACCCCAGGTTTACGTTTGGGGTTTACTCTGGGTTTATTTTTTGAAAATTTGGGTCCACTCTGGGTTTACTTTGGGTTTACTCTGGGTTTACTTTGGGTTTACTTGGAAATTGCTTTTGAGGTCAACTGTATGCACTGAAGTGTGAAGCAGACACGTCTTTTATCTTACTATCCTACTGACTGTAATTCCTGCCCCTTGTATATTCCGAATAGACAGTTAACGTCTACTTTCATGGGTATACTTCTGACTGGGTTTACTCTCTGTGTCCACTCTTGGTTTACTTAGGGTTTACTCTGGGTTTACTCTGGTCCACTCTAGTAAACCCAAAGTAAACCTAGAGTAAACCCAGAAAGTAAACCCAGGGTTTAGTTGGGGTTTACTTTGTGTTAGGTTGGGTCTGATCGGTACTGTATATTTGTCAATATACCTCATTGTATGGTAACGATTTACATCTGAAAACAATTTAAAGATGAAAATCTGAAAAAGGTTGTTCCAAAATTTTTATTTACCATGCTCTGATGCCAATGCTACCGTGGAGTGATATTTGCAGGATTGTTTTTTTTTTAAATATTGACTTTAAACATCAACATATGTATACTGTTCATACATTTTGACGATTTATTATTAAAAATCTCACATTCAGTCTTAACTGTGTATCAATAGATAATTTAAATTATTTAACAGCAATTGATTTATTTTTAATCGATCACAAATCATAACTTTGCTTATCATGAATATTGGTTTATATATTGGATATAAAATTTTACAGGATATATATATATATATATATATATATATATATATATATATATATGAGGAGAAAAAGGCAAATATAATTCGAGAAGATCCAAAAGTAGTTGGATATATGTGGACTGTAACTTGAGGATTAATATTACTGACATATCACACCAGCGTCTTCAGTATGTCCACAATTATGATATCCAAATCCAAGGAATGGACACTCCGTAAGAGATTTTTCTTTCCCATTACAGTTGACTTGATCCATCCATATTTGCCCACTTCCTTGACCGAAATAAGCACTGGTTCTAGCTTCTGCTGATCTATAAATGAACGATTTTCATTTTTTTATACGTTCTATAAAGTTGTAATATATTAATATAAAAAGTTAATCAATGGCTGATTTTTCCCTTTTTCTTATATTTTGATTTTAATAATAAAAGTTATAATCACTGAATCTCATATATTATAATCTGAAGCGCAAGTTAAAAGGCTTACTGTAAACAAAGTTTGTGATATAAACGTCGTTGCAAATACGTCTTGCCGCTCATTTGTTCTCATTAAGAGTCAACTAATCGGAAGTCGAAACTGACCGCGAGTCGTACGCCTATTGAACGTATTTCTAAATTAATAAAAAGATTTAAAGGAAGATAACTATTGTTTCTTTTATTGTTTATTCCATCCTTTTCTGTTTATAATCCATTGTAAACAAGGTCGAGCGGCAGCAGAAATTTAATGAAAATTATTCTGTTTTGTACTATTACTTGAAGCATCAATTTTATTTAATGCTATTTAAAATGGGTAGCATAAATGTACCTAAGAACATTGATTTCACGATCTTTTAAAGGTGTTTTTCATATTTTATTAACCTGAGTTTTACAGATAAGTTACCCAAAAGACAAAAGTAAAATCAAACTGATACATATATGATGCATATAGAACTAGCAAATTAAATGCTAGCTGACTATTTGTTTATTTTAATTCATAAATATAAAATATAATATTAATTTTGTATAACAAATATATTCTTCAATTTTCTGCGTATTTTAAATTCGTTCCCTTCCCCAAACTTTACAAATATCTAACTAATCCCTTTGATTGCATGGGTTTTTAATAAATGGGGGTCCATACCAATATATGAATTATAAAACAGGTCTATGTTGCTATTAAGTGCACTTACGTAGATAACCTTCATAGTACTAGTCTAAGTCGCGAAAATTTGTCTTCGCAAACCAGTTAACAGGCATCACTAGAAAATCTCAACATACTGTCCTCGAAAATAAACGGTGGTTTACAGTAATTCATTTGATAATATGATGCGAAGTTTTGTTATTTGGTCTGCAGGTTGAATATAGACTCTGATTATCCATTTCACCATTACATACATTTAAACTCTCACTTTTGTTCTAGGCGGTCTAGATTGAGTGGTCACATTTATAATTTATAATTTATTTTACTCGAAATTTTAACGCAATGCTGCAACCGAAAGTTTTAAAATGTTGTATATTATTTAGTTAACGCTGTTTTTACATGTCATACAGAAAATCGAAACAAAAATACGATAACTGATCACTTTCGATGTTTTGGGCAGCTCTGTCGCCTTTGTATCATTTGACTAAATAGACTAACACTAAAAATTACTTATCCGAACAGATAAAAATATGCTACCATATAATAACATTCAAGCTACCATGTTCATGCATAAAGATATATATGTAATAGCAGTTGATATTTACCCATTATATCCCAGCATTCTACAAACAACTTGAGCATTGTTCGTGTTCCAGATGTCATCACAGACGGTCCCCCAGATGTTGTTAAGCAATATTTCGACGCGTCCTTCTCCGGAATGACTCCCATTTACCAGTCTTACTTGCAAAATTACTGTAAAAGAAAGCAATGAAGTTTACATAAAATAATCTCGCGCACGCTCACGCACAGGCACACGCATAGACTTACAACCTGAATAAATAAAGCACTAGAAATGACCACCAATACAAACAATTAAGAGAAGAATTTTCGCGACAACCAAACCCTTCCTAATTTAGAATATCATAATGAACAATAAATATAGATTAAATCTAGATTTGTACAATATAACAAATTCATCGTTAAGTTTCATAAAACTTTCTTGTTTATCTCTAAAAAGTAAAGGAATTATCAATTTCTAAAAAACTTGTTCTCCTTTGCAAGTATCAAAATCTTACCGACCGAAATGCAGACCGAATTACCAAATGCTGATCGAATACATTTTGAATAGGAATTGCAGGTCACAGCTCCGCAACTTTTGTTGACCTATCATCCAATGTTCCAAAATGAAAAAGCAAACAAGTTTTATAAATAATAAAGTACATTTTTTTATAACAACTTCAACAAAAAGTCAGAGCTTTTCGACATCTACTTTTCCCTTTTTCATTAAAATATCAGAAAAAACATATCTATTTTTTTTTTTTACAAATTGTTCAACGCCTTGGTAAAATCAGTTCCCCTAAATAAGAACTATAAGTAATGCACCGCAAAAGAAAGATAACTTCAGAACTTTAAAAGTAAATATAATTTTAAATTCTTAAAGAATATTTTCCAAAAATCATAAAAATTAGTATTTATTTCTCAGACAGAAAACTTTGTTTAATTTGCCTAGAGTGTTTATGTTCTACATTTTTTTAAAGCAAAGCGAGATAACTCTTTCTAAATTTATTTTTTACCTTTTAAAAAGTGGTAATATTCCCGCCCTTAAAACTCCTATAAGGCGCAAAAAGTGGCCCCTCGGACCAATTTTTTAAAATTGTACTCTTTACATCAAATTAAAAACACAAAAAGATTTAAAAAATTTGGATAAAAAATAGAAAAGTTTTAGCTAAAGGGCTGTTTTCAGCTTTGACCCCTCAAAATCCCTTATTTTTCAAAAATTTTAATCCCCAAACCTTTTCAGGTCTGCGTATCAGGTCCCTTATTATAAACATTAAATATAAAAATATTTACTTGAAAACTGTTTGAGAAAACGTGGCACGCGTGAATTCAGTTTAACATTAAAACTTCCATAGACGATTTTTTATCAACTTATAAAACCGGAAGTTCTTAATTGTTTTGAATAAAACTTAAAATATATGATAAAATGACAGGTTTAACATTTGCCATACCTTGCTTTAAAAAATTGGTGGTTACTTCCCCCCCCCCCTTTCTTCATAGTTTGATGCCTAATATCTCGAAAACGGTAAGAAATAGAAAGAAGTTGTCGCTTACAATTTTGTATATCATTGCATGATCTATCTAATTCCTAAATTTCTTAGTTGATAATAAAAAAAAAATTAGATACAAAGGTCCTTTTAATATTTTGTATTTTGCATGTGTAAACCGGAAGTCAAAAAAAGGACATACGGGAGAAATAAACGATTGCTACAATAATTTATCATTAAATTTTTGTTTTTGTCTTCCATTTTCAAAATATCACCGACGAAACTTTGTCGAGAAGATTAATAATAACTAGAACTTTTTTTGGTCTTCAACAAAAAGTAAGGGCTTTTCGACCTCCCCTTTTTCTTTGTCTAATTTAAAATGTTAGGAAAAATTATATCTAATTTTTTCCCATATTCTTTAACGCGTTAGTAAACTTTTTCCTAAATAAGAACTTATGAGTAGTTTAATGTCAAAAGAAAGATAACTCCAAAAGTGTATAAGAAGATTAACTTTTAATTTCGTTAAAAATAATTTCATCAAAATTTTTATAAAGGTAATCATTGATTTTTGGACCCAATGCTTTGTATGCTAAAAGTATCGCTCTATATACGTTCTTTAAGCAATTCGGAATAACTCTTATTAAATAATTTTTCGAATTTTACAAAGATGGTGATTTTTTGGCCCTTAAACCCCTATAAGGAGTCAAAAAGTGGCACCTCGGACCATAATTTTTAAGTTGTACTCTCTAATCTTAACTATAAGCCGAAAAGATTTTTAAATTTGGATGACAAATAAAAAAGTTACAGCTAAAGGGCTGTTTTGAACGTTGGCACCTGCAAACCCCTTCTTTTTCTGAATTGTCAACCCAAAACCTTTTCCAGTCTGCGGATTGTGTGTGTCATTATATAGATGAAATCTTGTAACATTTATTTGAAATCATTTTGAGAAAACGAACGACGCGTGATTTTTGTTTAACATTGAAACTCCCATAGGCGATTTTCATTGACCTATAAAGCCGAAAGTAATCAATACATTTCAATGAAACTCGGAATATAATGTATGTTAATTACTTCTATTTTAATAATGTTTAGGTGTAATATCAATTTTTAAAGGTCTTTTGAATGTTTTTGTTTTTTTCTCCCCCTTTTTTTGAAGTTTAGGACTTTATATCTCAAAAACGGTAAGATATAGAAAGTTGTCTACGCTTACAAATTTGTACAACAAGACAAGGTGCATCTAATTCTAAAAGTTGAACGTTGCGCTTTTTAGATGCTTTTCGAAATATCAAAGAACGAATTAACGTTTCATTTAGTAGGCGAAGTGTGCTTCCGAACGAATAATCATTATGTAACTGTATTAATGTTGAAATCTCAAGTCAAATACATCAGAATAATGTTTCTAGTTATATAACTATTAAATAAAGATTTACATGAAGCTGCATAGTTAATAAATAATTGCGAAGCATAATGTGACTGTAATGTGACCACAAATAGTGAAGTTTGCCGAATGCCTCATGCGGACATAACTCTGACTCATATTTAAATATTCATATTTAACATTAAATGCATCAATTCATGATTTAAATGATAGCACACAATAAATTGTCCTGTTTAAACAAAAGGAAGTTGAACGTTTTACTCATTGCAATAATTAAATGATGCATAATAGTTGGACGATATCTTTCAGAGACCAACATTACCTTTTAGTTTTACATGCATTTAAACTTTTAATTTTTGGATTAAGAATTCTGTTAGGAAAAAAGTCAAATATTATACTGAAATTGCAACTGAATGTAGCCTAAATGTAGAACAGCTGCTTAAAATTCGATTTGATTTGTATCTGCTGAAAAAATATTGAATAAAAGAAACTTACCGGGCTTTGTATTTCTTTGTAGATATAGTCACCGTCGTTAACCAAAGAATGACTGCTCGTCCATTTACTGTTCAGCTCACAAACAAGGTGTTTGCGATTGTAGTTGATAGACAAACACGCGCCATAGACTTCACATTCCTTGAAACACATCTGCAACCCAAAATTGTCTAGAACCATGAAAGGGTTCATTGGTAACTTCTTCCCGAACTCGTAGCCCACTTCAGTTGCTGTAGCTTTTGGATTATTGATGCATGTAACAAACACAAAAAGAATAACAGGAATAGACACCTTTTTTGGCCTATTCATTATTGTGATTGATAATAAATGCTACTTGTATCTCGACTCTCTACAGTTAAAAAGTCTTATATAAACACGAACTTAAGTAACAAACCGGAACTATTTCTCTAATCACTTCCAATTTGAAAATGTTCGTTTCTTTTTTAAACAAACCCAATTTTGATTTTTGACCACTTTTCTTTATTAGAATTAAATCTGATTGGTTACAACTTTGCATGGGGGTTACTTTGATTAAGTATAAGTTTACAAGCGTTTCCAATATTTTCCTTCGTTCAATGAATATTTGATGATACAGCAATGGTTTCTATTCCTTGTTATTCAATACAGTATATTTTGTTCATCTTATTGATGTTATCAGCTGCAAGATTGTTTCTCTACGTGAATCTAAACTTTGAAAAAAGGACCAAAATAACAATACTATCTATTTACTAACAAAAATTATCAACCGTGCTCAATCAAACTATTTTTTATTCACAAGAATTAAATAAGAATTTTTTTTTCTTATCATAACGTTTAATTCTTTAATATGTTTTTCTGTTTGTCCAGGTAACACTGCATTTTGTTAAGAAAATACGTTGTTACAGTATTGTAAAATATTACAGTGTACTTTGAAACAGTATTGTAGGAGTCAAGTAATTCCAAATAAATTGCATGGTGTTAGAACATTTCTGGAGCCGCCAATGTATTTGATATTGTGGTATTTGATATTGCGTCTGCTACGACTTCTTCAGTCTAAGCAAAAAAAAAAAAAATCCCAAAACCCCCCAAAACCCAAAAAACTTACAACTGTTAAAACGCTTTTCGTTTGGTCTGATTCTGTCTTGATTATACTTAGGATTTGTTTCTGTTTGCTCACATAGTTAATTTATTAACAAAATTGAACTATACTCTTACTAACAAAAGGATCATGCATGTTAATGGTCACCCGATTATGACACAGTCCAGTGACGAATTTATTTAAGACCGATTGTGGATTATGCTTCTTTTGTATGAAACCCGGTCACACATCTAATTAACCCTGCATTAGTTGTGAATGGTGCAAAGATAAGCAGCACACTTCGTTATCTAAAATGATATTAATAAATCATATTTTTCATATTTGAGTTAAAACTGTTGTGGATAACAATTGTGATTTTAATCATAAAACAAAATCTTTGAAGTCTAAAAATGAACGAAAGTGAAAATTACACATTTTTTTAATTGAAAGCAATTTTAAAAAAATCAAATATACAAACAAATGTTCAAATTAAACCAATAGTTATTACTTAAATTCGTAATTTTGGAAAATTGATTTTCTGTATATTTGTGTTGCAAGTTATTGACTACTAGTAACAGATTTTGTTAGAATATATTGTTTAATGAAAAATTAAATCGAAAGATGACAAGCTACAAAAAATGAGATTGTAACGATGTGGCTCAATGGCATCTTATTTTAGTTGAGACACGTATTGAAAACGTTGCATACCTTTTTAATCGGTTTAAAGGATTTCGCTGTATAGGTCTCACCAGTTCAGACGTGCACGTACATGGTCATGTACCTCGGTCACAAAGATTTTATTTTTTTAATTTTACGCCCTTGTGAAATTGAAATACAGTGAAAAGCGCAAAATTCAGGACAACTTAAGGAATACTACACGTCTGTTATGAGTAAATGAACCAAATGTTAACGATAACGTTGCATTCCAGGAATATGAAATATGATTAATAACTAAATAGTTTATGTCACTGACATAACATGCAGTTGTATTTATCCGCAGTGATTTTTTTTTATAAAACAAACACTGTTTATTGATCTATAGTCGATATGATATTAACTCATTGATTTGCTATCTACATTGGACAGCTGTTAGCATTTATTATTAAAATCTATTAAGATATCAGCTTCAATTACGATATAAGTATTGATAACCCTACAATTTATAACCTGCATTTCAAATCTGAAAGTAAATAGCAAGCAGAAAGTTGAATATGTTTTACAAAAGCTCGGGAAAGAGATGTTTTTTATTGAATTGAAGATATATTTAATATCAATTAAATTTATAAATTAGAATTGAATATTGATCTAAACATTTATTTCAATTCAATTGAACAGAACGAGTTTAAATTAAAATTAAATTATGATTGTGCCATTTTGGATCATCATCTTCTTTGATAAAGCGCCCTCATAAAGTGCAATGCATTACAAGATTTTTATTGATTTATAGGCCTTTGATGTTTAATAATGCGCACCAAACTAAACATGTAACACTAGATGAGTGGATGGACTTTAATCATTTAAAATACATGTACAATTATGTATGAAGAGGTACAAACATAATTGCAAAATTTTAAAACAGCATTATTTCATACATATGTGTAGTTTTACACTGTATTATCATTGGTTAAATAGTAAGGATTTTATTTACCTTCTCATCGCATTTTCTAAAGCTATGGAGGCATAATTTAATGTATTATATTAAGCGCCTTTCTTTAACTTCTAGACTCATCTTGTAAAGAGTACGAGGGTTGTTCGGAAATTATTGAGAAATTTTCTCTTATTCTTTTAGTAAAAAAGATAAACCCTTAAAAATTTCATCAAAACGTAAACCAGAATAGAATTTATCAATGTGAAAAGTTTCTTGTCCATGGCATAAATAGAACATTTCTGATAAGCTGATCAACGTGCCTTCGTCCAGTGACCCGGCGAAACCGCAAACTTTTTGCAACGTCATTTTAACGCTTCTTATTGCTACTGTGTTTTAAACACCTTACAAACGAAAGAAAATAAAATTAATCTTTATTTCTCATCTTTTGTTTTCATTTCAAGATGTCATCATTTTCATGTTCTCTCATTCATGATTTTTTGTGAAAAAAATTAAAGTTATTTTATCCGAAAGTCCAGTTACCGTGAATGTCTACTGTAGTCATTTTGTAATTATTTCAAAATTGTTTACAACAGTTAGAGTGTTAAAAGTATTTGATGATTAAACTCTTTATCTTAATTCTAGTAAAACAAACAGTGAAAAAAATATGACGAGCTGAAGCTCTTCATCCCTTGCCATCTTATAGTTTTTGTTTAAGCAATTGCGTGGCCTTAAAAGGTCTTCTACAGAGATTTCCATAAGTTTGATGGATATACGCTGAGCCGTCTTGACGTCAAAATTCAATGTAAAGTCGTTGTCAGATTTCTATTGCTTGATAAATATATTTTTGCCATATCCATATTTTAACTCGAACATCAGTGAAACTTGATCAAAAGTTAGTCGCAAGTCTACAAGGTTATAAATTTACGATTTCAAGAAAATCATTGTGACGAAACAATATTAGACATCCTCAGTGGTAGTAATTAAAAGTAGAAAAAAAATCATATACGAGGAATTTTCGATATGTAATATGTAATGTACGATAACTAAAAACGCTTTCAACTCATACGATAAAATAGTGAAAAGAATCTTATCCCTTCAAAGTGTTCTCGGCGAGAAGTACATAATTTCATTCTCTAAATCGATTTTTGAAATGGTTCTGGAAAAAGGAAAAAGTCGCATGGGGCTGGATCTGGATAGTTTGTTGAATGCGATAAGACGGTAACCTTCTTTAATTTCAAAAACTGCTTCAGAAGCTGATATATATGTGATTGCTAATCATTATTAAGTAGACAGACATGCCTAGAACCTGACACAAGGCAACTTTTATGATAATTTATTTCTTGAGCTTTTTTAGAATAACATATCGGTATTACTGACCTGTAACACTTTTGTCCTTGGCCACCGGAATTTTTACAGCTATACCATCACATGAGAAGAATACGCAATTACAAAACACGCTTTGTGCTTATGTTTCTTTTGGTAACTACAGACCTTCTACCGTGATAAGTAAGCCATATTCTGTCTCTAAAAAGTGAAATAATGTTTTGACAACAGATACAATATTTACAAATTGTCTTTGATTGAATTTGGGAAACAATTTTAGCAACTGCTTGTCAGTTTGTTGTCGTACATGTACCCGCTGTTTGGTCATCTGTCAATATATGTGGAGTCTTTCTGGTAGAAATGTTCCGTACTTTCAAAGTACGCTTCAAAATGAAATGTACCCGCAAAACGATATGCTAACAGCTTTGGCAATATCACAAATCGCGTATTTGCCATCTCTTTTAATCATATCTCTGACTTAAGAGATATTTGCCATGCCTGTTACAGTCACAGGTTGGCCCTATTTTTGCTGCATCTTTGACGGACTTTGTACCAGAAATTTCTTTCTCCACCCACCTTTCTCGAAATGTCTCATAAGATACCTTATCAGACCCCCAGATTATCAAAGATCTGCAATGATTGCGTTTTGCACGATCTTTTATATAAGCTCTTGTGCTATTGCTCATCCCGTTTCCCAACTATTTTTACAACAATAATGAACGAGTGGCTCTATTTTATTGACTATATGTTTAAAACTCTGTGAAGCTGAAGGATTGTGTTAACACCGTTTGAAATGTATTACATAAAGCTATTCAAGAACATCATCATCCAGGAAATCGTGCAAGGACTTATCGCGCTTTGCTACAATACACATTATATATCGAACAGCCCTATATGAATATAAAATTTCTTAAAAATAACTATGTGAAGTTTCAGTGCCTTTGTATTAACGATCTCCGATCCTCAGCAATGTTCGATAACTCTAAATTATCCGGAATTCTTTAATTCGTACCATAAATCTGACTTTTATACAGACAATTTACTGCTAATATAACAATCAGTGACACAAATATATGCTTGGCGTAGTTGATCCACGGAGCTCTCCCACTTATATACATGTTAGTAAAGAGTTCGAGCTACCGATGCACCGGAACTTTTTTTTAAATCAACTTGTTTCTTTATTCCATTATAGCCATCGTAGGCAAATTTGCAATACCTTTGTGAAATGCATGGATACCATAAAAAATTCTTTTTATTTCATTTCTTTTATAAAGGTTGAAAGAAAAATATCATTCTTATGATGAAACAAATACTTTGAGAATAAGGATCGAAGAACCTTTAGGACAAATCAACGTGAAAAGTCAGTATCGGAAATATATCTTGCAAAGAGTAGTTTTATGACATCACACAGACCAACTGATGTGTAAGTACATTAGAACAAGTGAATTATTATCGAGTTTGGTTTTGCTTTTTTTTGTCAATATGAATGTACTTATGTTTTCAGATTAGTTAACTGCAGAAGTTTAAGTTAATTATCGCAGTTTACTGGGCTTCAACTACTAGTAGTCGCTAATTAGCAGGTCTTTATTAAGGAGGCCGATTTGTTGTTTTTTGCCAAAAAAACTGAGCAAATGTCTTTAACAATATGACATTGTAATATACACCATCTCTAGTATGTTTCTAAAGTTTCTAGAAATTCTACCATCTGCTTCTAGTGAGGGACTATCTCAAAATATGGATTCATTTACTATAGGAGTTTATAGAAAATTGTCATTTTCCACACATCAAAGCTGATTAGAAAATACTATACAGCGAATTTCCTGAAATTGTAATACATGTACGTGATAAGTAATATCATTTTTACCTTTTATGCAAAAAACTCTAAATTATACCATCTGTATTATAAAGAGGGTCATCTAAAAATATCAAAATGCACCAAATGTTGATATATATTTGGAGGATTACAAATGAAGATTGGCACAATAGATTCATTCAAAATTTAAGAAAAATAACCCGACGAGTAGCAATGTTTTGTGCTAAAAATTTCCAAGGCGTACGCTTTTTCCGTTAGCTTTTATGTTATGCCTTAAAGCGTACTCCTTGAAAGCTTAATTTATAGAACCGTCATAAAAACACAATTGCAACGCTCACATCTCGAACAACGGAAAAATCGTTTACATGCCTGTTTTTGGATGCGTGTTATCATTTTTCAGACTTAAATAGAATTTCTGCAATTTTTCCTAAATCACAATTGAAGTATAGAGAAGATCAATAACTGAAAACGTTGAAAGCATTACGGATTTGTCTATTCTAAATCTAAACTGAATTAACGATATAGATTTTTTTTTAAAAACCCATAAGTAAAACACATTTCCAGAGAAAAAAAACATAAATGCGCACTGGCGCCCTTGAATATCGTATAATCATTGGTGAATCTAATAAAGTACATGTATGCATTTAAAAAATAATAATAATCATGCTACGAAAATAAGTGAAGTTATTATTTGTGTTTATCATATAGCTTTAATAAACAACTGCTTCATACTGACAACATGAGCAAAGGGAGGAAAGCCGCGATAATCACAGTGATTTTCATCAACAAAATGCTACTGCTCATTTGCAAAACATATCCAAAGCAATTCCAGTGTAATTAAATGGGCTCTTTTAAACATGTTGCAATATCTAAATCAGAATATATGCTCATTAGCTTCATATTATTTAAATCATTTTCTGAGTAATGAGGAAAAATTAGCCGGTGCTTATCTGTGTTTTCCGTTGTGCTAAGCCAAATGAGGGTCTAATGCTTTTGGGGGGATGAAATAACGTAGAAAGTTTTGCTTGTCATAGGACACAACACAAATCATCTTGTGACCACCATGGGACATGAACCCGCAAACTTTTGGTGATTAGCCTTACACTTATGCCCACAACATTTAAAGGATTAGAAAGAAAACCCACTTATTTCGTCAAAAGAACAACGGAAATACTGAGGATTCTAATTTTAACAGGAGGCCTTCAGGCCTTGAAGGTCACCAGAGTATCATTGCCCTAAAATATTTAGATGGACTTGGCAGGGAGAGTCCTGTTTGCATTTAAAGATTCACTTTGGAATCTAATTCTGAGACTCATCTGACTCTTACCTTTGCTTCTATTATTTGATGGTTCAAAAACATTGATTCATAATCTTCAAACTATAATAAACGCAATTATACCCTAGCTCCAGAGACCACAAATTGTAAACTTTTGGTAAAAAAAAGAGACTTGCAGGCTTTTAATGGTCACTTTTTTATGGTATTCCGATTTTATTTACAATGCATATACATGTATCATGCAAACAATTTATTCTTACAAGCGTATATTGCACAAGTAATTAAAATATATTTTTAAAAATAAAACACATTGTCAAATTTTATTCTATATGGCCAAGTGACATTATACCTTGTTGTTTTCAAGATGAAGTTAAAATTTAAAATTGCTAACGGACGGCGTAAGAAAACTGGCACTAGGTTATGAGGTAACCAGAGTGACACAAATGACCTAAAATACATGTTTACAGTACGGCCGAATTTGTTATTCTTTCCTCCAAATACCTTCCCCATGGGCAGTGATTTTCACAATTGAAGAAAAGGACATAATGGAAATAATAAAATGCATTTACTTTATTTCCTATGACTGCAGAGGAACAGAAGAACATATTTTAGAGTTTATACATTTTTCCATTGTGCTCATATTAGCCACGTTCAATGTCTAAACGTTGAACCAGAAGGTCGTGAATTTCACAATCTAGGCGTTATGAACACTATAACTATGTTTTAAGTTTATCTACCCCTGTTGTTGATGTAGAGAAAAAATTCTAAGATTAAATACATTTTTACTATTTAACTTTATTCGCCCCGCCCTAGGCCTAGCCTGAACTCCTGATCCCGGAGCCACGAATTTCCCAATTTAGGTAGAGGGCTGTATTGACATTCTAGCGAGGCATTTAGGTGTTTTTTCCAATATGTACGAGATATGATAAGAATTTTAAAAAAAATTAATACATTTTCACTACATTGTGTATGGCGTTTTTTGCCCCACCATATGGTCTTTACCCCTGATTCAGAGACCAATACATTTATAGCTTAAGAAAAGGGCTTCGTGGACAATATAAATATGAATTTAGTTTTTTTCAAATTTATATAAAAGAAAAGAAGAAGATTTTCTAAGATTTAAATATATTATCACTATTTAGCAATATTGACCACGTCGTAGAGCCTGAACCCCTGAACCAGGGGCCATGTATTTCACAATTTTGAAATAGCGGTTATTAGAGATTTTAACAATGCTCTTAGTTTTTCACATCTGAAGATGCTGTTTGAAAATTTTGCCTTTTTCGCATTTTTTTTACCACGCCCATGAGACTTCAGGAGTGGTATGATTATAAATAAGATTCCTCTTAATCTGGAAATGCTTAACAATGGTGAAAATTGGCCTAGTTGCTTAAAAGAAAAATTAACTTTGCAAAATTGTTAATGGACAAAGCACGACATACCGCGAACGACGCATGACGATGGACGAAGATTGATTGCTAAAGGTCACCCGATTGATTCAGGTAAAACCTTAAAATCACAACGTTCGCACGATTAAAATATAAAATATATTTGAAATGCAAATAATTTGCGTCTTTTTAGTGGTCCGTTCGTTTCGTCGTCTTGATTCGTCTGTTAACCTTTTATTTTCCTTTTCTTATATAAACTACTTGCTTATGTTTTACAGTTTGATTTTTACGCGTAGGAAAAATGATTGGTTAATGATATAAACCATGGTCCGCACTTCTCGGTATATTTAAACTTGGGATGAAGCCGTTAAAGTTGATCAATTAAAAAAAATTCTTTATTTTGGGTAATCAAGCAAACGAACTACATGTAGGTAAACTGTTATAGTAAACAAGAGTAATCAAGGGTGTCTTTATTAAGTTCTTGAAATACATAGCTTCAGTGAAAGGGTTTCTTGTGTTAGTGTTGAGTCAAACAACGGACATGCATTCATTTTCTCACAATCCTTCATAGAAATTCTTCATTCTTCATAACATGAAGCATTATACAATAATGTTGATCCTCAGTTTGGGTATATAACACACGAACAACAACATTGTAACAACAAGCTTATATTTTAAAAAGATTGGTGAGCTAGCGCTGTAGTCATCATAAAACACAAAAGTAGATGTCTAACCATTGGTTTAATTTTCTGAATCGATTAATTATTAATAGGAAGGCACAGTGGTGGACTGGAATTGTGTTTTCCTTGGGGTAGTAGGATCTCTATTCAAAATGGTGAATCAAGAGTGGGCTTCACATCGGCAATTGCATAACCCATTAACTGTGCTTTAATCTTTCTGTTTTTACTGTAAATACTTTCAATTTTGAGGAACATAATAAATATGAGATCAGTAGAACCATTGGTACTGTTTTGGAGCAATCGTATCATTTCGGGCCTTTCCGGCAAGCTCGGAAAACATATCCGATGTTGTATTTCAGAGCTTGACGGTAGTTAAAAAATCTTGTTTTTATCATTATTTAAGAAATAATTTGGCATTATTAGACCTTAGACACTGTTACTTTTTGACATTTGAAACAAAATTTCAGGTCATATGTGATTGACATGGTACAGTTTATCTACAGTAGTATTCATAGTAAAATGCCTTACCTTGAAGTCGAGCATGCGTATTCCAGTAAAAAGACTACCGTAGTTGTTACATGTAGCGCTCGAGAGCGCTAGCAACAAGTAGTGTAGACGGAAAGCGTTTGGAAGATGTAGCTATAGACGCCCATCACAAGCCAGGTAAGCACTGTATCAACATCAGGAGGTACTGACGACGACTTTACATCAAGAATCAACAGAGTCCGCCATGTGATTGCTATCTTAAGACCAGTTTGGATCTCCTCCTACAAGACCATTAGGACAAAGCTGAGGAACTTCAATAGTAATGTAAAATCAGTTTTACTACATGGACCAGAATGTTGGAACCTCCGAAAAGGCATGTACGTTTGGCACGAATTACTTTATTTTTAATCTCTGATTAAGATAATAAAATGATGATATTTTGTTGATGTCTGCAGTAGTTGTGTAAGGATATCTATTGTGATGCTTTCCGTTTTATTTACAAACCTCTCGGAAGAGGATAATAATTAGAATTCAAAATGACACATTAAGACAAAGTTTACTGCAGAAGTGTTAATAAATAACTAATCACACTCACAAGTGTTTACATAATATGCAACAAACACACTCACTAGTGTTTACATAATATGCAACAAACACACTCACAAGTGTTTTCATAATATGCAATTTTTAAAGTATATAATTATCAGTGTAATAATCAATCTTTAATGTCCAAAAGTTGTTGAGACATTAAATATTCTTGCGAATAGATTGAAATTGATTACTCATTGAGGCATTAAATTATTTTTAATTTTTTAATTATCAATTATACGCATTTATATAAAAATGACAACGTATCGATGTGATGCACAAAGATCATGCGCGGATTTGGATGGGGGTCAAGACTTTTCTCTTGAAAAATCTAATTTTTTAAATTAATATTATTCAATTGCCAAAGATATGCCTCGGAACCCCATTTCCTAGTGAATTTGAATATTCTACGGACCCCCAACACCTCCGGAAAAAAATATGGTTCCGCGTATGTATATGTAAAAGTAAACTTTTTGACCGCCATATGTACGGAAACCACCTAGGTAGAACGCAATGCGGGATTATGTAAAACATACTCTATGGTTACCCACAAAATGCAGCGTAAATTATAGTTAAATGTAATCATTTGATAAAAGAAAAAAAATTAATGTCGCATATATAACTTTCTCAAGATGAAGCAAGGTGTGCAATTACCATGAGAACACGCTGAAGGATTGTTAAAACCTTGGCGGAACAAACAAATCAAAATAACATCAAAACTGAAGGTTTATATTTTTGCACATTTACATCTTGCATAATACATATGATACAGGAAAAAGTATGTAATTATAAATCATATTAAAGTGCGACTGTTATGCTTTAAAGTATCGCAGATTTGTCGTTGAGAAAAACAAATAAAACGTTTAAATTATTTTTTATAACTATAATAAAAATTTCCTACAATCTACAATTAATAATGTTTGTAATTATTTTTTATATCATGATATGTTGACGGTAAAAAGAAGTGCAAATAGAATAAATAAAGATAACATCGTGTTTGTGTATTTAAACCATCGGCATTATTAGGATAGATGTATCGAAGGATACAGAACAATATCAGTAGGAAGTATATTGTCTTCGAGTCATACAGTTCAACGCGCACTGCCAGTTGTGACTGCTTGGCTCGATTTTTATTTTTTTTATTTTTTTGCTATAACAACATCAAATAATTTTCTATACATTCCAGTTATCTTTAAAAAGTTAAAGACTTTTAACTATTTACACCAGCAGAATTGGCCTTCTTTCAAAGATAGAAAATTCAAAGTAAATAATTCTTTTATTGGAACACAAAATAAAAACAAATGAAAAATGGGCCTGTTAAGAAAAATGGAACCGTTTGATTTCGTCACCCCATTGTTTAGGTTTATTCAACCCGCATTGATTAGTCAATTGAAAACAAAACAAACTTTAGAAAAATGTGTAAAAAATATACCCAAGTTTATTGTTGATTTGCCAAACATTTTTGAAATCTTATTCACCTTATTTGCAGGGAATTTTAAAATCGTAATACAACAGTGCCAGCCTCGATGTCGTATGTGAATCGTAATAAGGGGAAATATAGCGTTTTATACTGTTTATGTTAAGTTTGTTTTGTAAACAATTATATCATTTTCCTATTGAAATATGGCTTAATTGACCAGAAAAAGTTATATAATGTCTATTATTTCAATAGAATAGAATAACAAACAAGTGCGTTGTCAGCTTTTTTTTTCATGGTGCTACTTAGTAGCTTACTTATTAAAAGTAATAAATGGCAAAGAATATATTAAATTTTATATACAACTAGAGCAGAGCTGCGAGTTGAAAATTTATATGATTTGGTGTCAAATGATTATAATGACTAATGACTAAAATTTCACTTCTGCTTTTGTGTGATTGAAAACCTGTATAAAGACAGGAAGAAAATGTTTTAGGAAAACTATTTGTCAAACACAGTTTGTGTAATTGTTTTGAAAACTCTTTAAAGCCTTGTCACACCAAGTTGCGTTCCCAGGGCGTGTTCACGGCGTTGTAAAATTCATGGAATCGCCGTAGGATCGCAACGAAAATTAAGAAAAAATATACAATCTTATTTAAAAATTTTACAAGTGAAAATGTCACGGCATCCTGACGGCGACTGAGGCGTTCTAACAGAGCTCCCAACTACGTTTCCACAGAGTTCAACTTGGCAATTCACTGCGCTCTCGCTGGGTATCCGCCGAGCGCTCATGACGTGCTAGGAGTTTTTACCGCGAGTCCACGGCGTGCTCTGCGCGCTGACTGCGTGCACATGCGCTGTTGGAGACTTTACGGCGCTGTCACAGCGACCTTACTCCACTTCTACGGCGTGTTTATCAGAACGCAGAGCCACGGCACGTACTTTGTGCATGTTCAAAGTGCGCACCGTCGCATGGCGTTCTAAAATGTTCTAGGATATCCAACCGCAGCGAACGAAGATGCCGTTGCGTTGTTACGGCGCTGTTGCAGACTCTAGTTCGTTTACCATGGGTTTTACACGGCGCTGTAGCAGACTCTAGTTCGTTTACCATGGCGTTTTACATTATTCAATGACACAGCGGGATCGCCGTGAGGACGCAGCTCCAGTGTGACAGGGGTTTAAACAATGAGAAGTTTAATGGCGAGTTAAATTGTTAAGGGTAGCAAGGATTATTATATACATTGTTATATACATGTACTCATGATTCATGAAAGGAAATGTATTTTTTTTTTAAAACGAACCCGCCTTAAAAACTTCTGTAATTAAATCTTTCTAATTTTTTAAGACTATGTGCAAGTTTGAAATTGTTGCGTGCTGTCAAAATTTGGTAAATAGTCAAAATTGATGGCATCTCTGAAAATTTCTTCAGGGCTGATATTATTTAATAATACGAGTAGACTTGAACATTCAAAATAATAATCAACTATCAAAGATCATCGGGAGAATTTATGCATAAGTGAGCGTCTAAATTTTACACCTGATATACAGACACCGCTATGTAACGTAAAATTAAATAACATAATTTACAGAAGTGAATATTACTTCTCTCGACGATGCAATAATATGCTAAATCCCTATTTTTATGTCAGTTTTTTCTCCTTTATCGGATCAAAAGTAATTCTCTCGGAGAAAGTTTACGTATGTATTTTGAAAAAAAAAACCGGGAGAAACTTCAATAAAAATAAGCAAAAAATTATGGTGTTACGGTTTTTATTTTCAGTTAATTTAATTAAATGTGACAAAGGGGCATATTCGGTTGGATTTTTGGGGTAACATGTACATGAAGTAAATTTGATGCAAGTTCCATATTTGTTTTGTGTGTGTGTGTGTGTGTGTGTGTTTTTTTTGTTGTTGTTTTTTTTTTTTTTTTGGTTTTTGCTTTTCTCTGTTTTATCATTAAGATATATCAAAAAATTACGTACATGTCACAAGCAATATTTGCCTTCTCTATTAATCTTGTATTTTAATAGATTGGGTATTCATTGTTGACCTAAAATTAGTATTCCACTGGCTGTAGCTAACCTTGTAAGTAAATTAAGTTGCATGACAACCTCATACCACACAACTTCAATAAAACGTTTTTTTTTAAATCAATTTTCATATAATTAGCAATAAAGAAAATCCGCAAGAACACATGTCCATTTCACTTAAGTGTAACTTTGAGAAGCGCATATATTTTTTGAAGGCAGATATGTCGCTATAATATAGTCAAAGTGAACTAATCTGTCCACACTTGCAATACTTTGATGATTTCTATGGCGACCGCCTGCATAGCATAATGTAGTCGTATTTCATAACATCTAATCCCAAGAACAAATTACTTTTGACTTAAAACTTTGAATTATAATATATATTATTCTGTTCATAACTATATATCATAGAAGTTTAGCGTGTTCAACAGGTTAATTTATTATAGCCACGTTCTCAGATTACGATCTCGCACCTTTAATGTAAAAATGAACGTCTTATTGTTTGATAATTGACCACTTTGAAGAAAACACCTTTCGAACTGTTGATTAATTGCATAACAATTGATGATCTGCAGCCATAAATAACCTGGGGCTATATATGTTCTGAGCTGTGTGCGCTGAAGCGACTCAAAATTTTCGGTAGCACGTGGCGATTGAATTTACGCAATAAAGAAAGTTGAAATTTACAAAGACTGACCGAATAAAAAAACGGAAGAGAAAGAGAAACACGTTAAGGAGAAAATGTTACACATGAGAAGAAGTCCCTATCAAATGATTTTCGACAGATCTGGAATTTAAAAAAAAAGAGCACTTGGCAGCGAAGCGGTGGGAGGGCAACACAGAAATAAGTTCGTTTTCACAATGACTGAAACGAACGACCATGTAGAAACACTACAGAAGTTATTAATATGTGACCGATAGAATCTAAACAAAACTTGTTTCAAAACTCATGTAAATATTCTTTAAAATAATCACCGAATGCCTCAATTCAGGGCATTCTTTTATCGTGCCAGCACCTACCGCAAACATGTAACATGGAACTTTGATCATAATTTGATTTGATTTTTAAATTACCTTGTACGCTGTCCTATAAATCAATGCTAAATCAACTGTACGAGTAAAATAAATTTATCTTTTCACCTTAAACCAATATAATAGTTGAAAACATAATAAAAATAGTTGCGTTCGTACAAAATAACAAACATGCACGCGTGATAAGGTACAGATGTCCACTTGCGCGGGATCTCTTCGGCCATGTGCGAGGGATGATCATTATTTAAAGGTTTTAATATTTGTGTTTTTTGGGGGTTTTTTGTGGATTGAAAACATTATTTGTACAGTTTTTAAAACATTTAAGACTTACAAACCAACCATTTAAATATGTCTGACGAGTATTTCCGATTTGGAGTAATATCGCTTTTATTAATTTTCAGAAAGACTTTTTAATTTACTCTCCAATGTTTTATTTAAATAAATACAAAATGAACAAACTTTTATAACATAAAATTAAAACAGTGTACAGTGTGTTTACGGCTATATAAACTCAAATACGTTCATATTTATGTAAGTGTGCCGTTGCGAATCTTGTGTATTAGATAACCGTTTACCGCTAGGTAGTGCAGCCGTGGCTGATTTCCTCGGCCGCGGGCGAAGGATAGATTACGTAAAGGTTTAACGCATACACACGCACAGCTCAGAACCTAGGAAGATTTGAAAAGTTTGTAATTTAATGACTAAAATCTATCAAATTAGAAATTCTTTTTTTTTACTTAAAACTTACAATTGATCTATATATCTGATATTGCATTAGATTGAGAATGGTATTGCTTTTATCAATTAACTGAACGATTTCTTAACAATTCTTCAGTTCGCAGCTTAATTAACTCATATATGAGAGACGGAACTCTCGTGTATTAGATAACCGCTGACCGCTAGGTCGTTCAGCCGCGACCAGGGTGACCGATTTTTCGGCCGCGGGCGAGGGATAGCTTACGTAATGATACGCACACAGCTCTGATTCAGGGTGGATTTTAAATGCATGCATTATGATAACTAAAATGTAATGCATAGAATTTTTTTTCAAAACGTATTTTGTATTTTACTAGAAAAGAAAAAGAATGTTTTGTTTTCCGATTCTCGTCTTTAAGGTTTGTGCACTATAAGAACTAAACAACAATGACTTAAACTTCTTTAAAAAAAAGCATGTGTTCTAATTTTTTTCCTCATGAATTAAAGCCCCCTGTATAAACCATCATACTTTCTGTGGTAACTTTATGCCAGTTTTACGCACAAAGACCTTCGTTAACTTGCCAAATAAAAACAGGTACATGTTAACATGTTAAGCATTTTACATTCATACTACACAAATCACTTACAAAATAACATTGTAACGACCTTTATGAGATCCCAACAAACAACCATTCCAGCGACAGCCATATCGAAATCCTAACCGTTTTTGAGTTATTAAGCAAAATCTTTTAAGGACTACTGGCCCTTAATTTAAGGGACCAGCCCTTTTTTATTGGTGTCAAATGAAAGCCCTTAACATTATGCACAACTTTTGTTCTATACGTATTAAGAAAATATTTCAAACTAATAAGTTACGAAGCTAAAACATGAGAAAAATTTTGCTATTTTTAAAACATAGTTTTCGATTGATTAATTCGAGTGTAGTAATTGGAAAAAACTAAAATACAAAAATCAGAGGACAATATTCAAAGTGTCAATAATTAAGATTTTTAACTATAAATTATTTGCTACGGACCATTTCGGAGCCTTTGTCTGGAAACTAATGCCCCTAAAGTTTTAGAAAAAGGGGAATAACTCAAAACCGGAAGTTGCGATTTCAATTTTTTGGGGGGCTCTAGAAACCTAATTCAATTTACAATATACCGTGAAAATTTGAATGAAATCGGATGACAAACAAATAAGTTATTGAGGTTTTAAAAACGTCTAGAAGAAGAATTAAAATAATGAAGAATTACCATCAGAATCAGTACAAGGTCTTCCGTTGGAAACGGAAGACCTTAATAAAACTTAAATGAAACAATGAATTGAGGTATAAATGATTAAACAACAGTCACCACAAAGGCAATACAATTTAATAACCAAAAAAGATGCTGACTGTTGCGCATAAACGATTGAACGATTAACCAGGAACAATAACTCTAAATTGTACTTATGAGACCAATGGAGGTAATTGAGAGTTATCTTTCTTGGATCAGCTAGTTTTCTATTCGTCTCAATAACTGTACTTAACTTATGACGACATTTGTCTTTGTTCAGAATCCACCATTTGGACATCATTTGAATGACAAGAATGTTTTGAGGGGTAGAGATAAACTAAAGGAAACTTAAGCTTGTGATAAAATACAGAGAATTAGAGGGTTTTTTAACGTTAGCAACTCATTTAATTTATTGGATATCAATAAAATTTCCATAATTTATGATAATCAAAGGCATATAAAAAATAATAAAAATAAATCAGACTAATCTGATTTACTTATTGAAAGACCTCCCTGAAACCTCTTTTATATTTGCAGATTTGAAGACTGATTTGATTGACATTTGTAATATAAGCCTTATACCTTTAAATCAAGAGACAGTACTTGTCTTTTCATAAATAAGGTAAAGCACTCTAGCTGTTGCATAATGAATCTTACTGAAAAAGTGGTTATTTACGCTGATGGTTAAGTACGCGTTTTCTATGGTCAAACAATACGCGTGGGTATTAAATACGCTGATGCGTAATTTACCACTCTAAAGTGTTTCAATTTTTTACCATACATGTAGGGGTATTTTATACGGTTTAAAACTTACGACGTAACTAGTGTAAATTCCTCCCACGCGTAAATAACCTCTTTTACAGTATATTGATCATGTAAGATTCTTTTTATTTCCCCAAAATTTTCAACTAAAAAATATTGGCTCTGATCATGACAAATACTCTAACGCGTACTACTGAAAAATACTGATTAAAAACTGCTGGAAAAAATAACAAATCATATAAATTATGCTTTCAAATTGAATAAAAGCTGAATATATGGCGTTTCCCTAATTTGCTGGTGTTTATGAAGTTAGGTCAAATTATTGTAATGTTTCTGTCGTCACTATAGACCTTTTGGCATAAAGACGAGTGAGTTTGAGACGGGAAGTTTATTTATAACGACACAAAAGTATATTAATTTACTAGCGTACTAATCGTGATTAATGATGAATCAGTACGCAAAAACGATACTTTATTCAACAGATTGATTTCTTTGTAACCGTCATTTCTTGAATGTTCCATTTAGAAAAAATACATTTATAGATTTTTTTCTTAATTCTTAAGCTTTGCGTTTTACTACTTTCTGTTAACTAATGTGCAGATCATTCTTCAAGTGGTACTGTGGCATATTTACCAATCCAATCGAAAAAGTTACAATTGCTTTTCAATTCAGACATGGATTACTAGTATACTCACAGTCACAACCACTAACACTAAACTTTGTAAAAATATATTTCAAAAAATGGAGAAAAAAGTCTAGACACTTGAAAACTCTAAGGGGTTTTTTTTCGGAAATTTTGCAAAAATATTTTAGTTATCTTGCACAGAAAGGGTTGCCTTACTACTAGAACACTTTCTTAAGTCCATGCTATCTATTACAGTGTTTGCTTTGTGATATTAGGGGAACATTCTGTAAATGGAGATTTTTAAAGTACTATAGCCTTACCTAGATTTCACTCGGTTTTGCTTGGTTAATCGGTTATCAAATCCCGGTAAAATGCAGGCACGTAGCATCAGGGGGCTGCCATTTTATCTTTAAAAGCGTTTCTACAAATTACTGCGCAAAACATCACGAGTTCAGATGAATAAAATACCCTAATGTGTTAGAGCATAAAAATTGCCCGAAATCTTATATCGCAATAAGCTTAAGGTCAAGATCTGGTAAACAGATTTCTGAAATTTGAGATATGATTTCTTTCAATGATGCTTCAAAACAACAGATTAGCAGGTGTGCCGGGGCTTAAATAAGACCGTGAAAAGTGGTGTTTTAAACTGTCATTTTCGATGAAATATGAAGGAAACCAGCAACAAATCTTTAATTTTTTTTCCGTTTTTGACAAATGAAATATATCCATAATGTCAAAAGCCTCTCTAAAAAGGGAGTATAATATGTTCTTGTCTTCTTCTTTTTAAAATTATTTTTAAATTGAATATAGATATCCGGATTACTTCGTATTGGATTTCCAATGGAATGTCACGAAAATGTTTCATTTTCTATATTATCTTATTGTCATAATATACGAGAAAAAGAAATTATACCAAATCAATTACAATAATGATTCTGACACAAATAGACTCTCTGGAGTCATTTAATAGATCTTGACCTTAAAGTCAAGATCTAGTAAATGGTTCCAGAGTGTCTTTTTGGTGCTGGAACCATTGTGACGTCATAAGTAATTTACGGTTTTTAAGGAAATACAATGTATATAGAAAATTAAACAGTTTCTCCACATTCTGTATCAACCACAGAAAAAGTAATCCCGATACCTATATTAATTTGACATCATTTTAAAGAGGAGATTGTTTAATGGCGTTTTTAGAGAGACTGTAGGCTTTCAGATATATTTCATTAGAAGAAATTGGACAAAAACTCCAAGATGTGTTACTTATTTCCTTACTATGACATATAAATTGGTTGTTAAAATGATTATTTTTCATTGTGCTTACCAGAAGTTTAAGCCCAGGTACACCCTATCAAACAAAGCTACTGTTGTGAAGCATTATTGAAAGAATTGATTTCTTGAATTTCATAAACCTGAAAGCATCTTTCATTTACTTGATCTTGACCTTAAGAAATGACACGGCGGGATTCTGGACAGGGGAAGGGACATATAAGTGATGCGTTGTTATGAGTTTAAGTCAGCTTTAAAAAGTCGCATCAGAATTTGCTGTGTCATCATGCACTACTGTATTGGAAAAACCCTGAGACTATCAAAAACCCCAGAAAAAAAACCCTAAGTGGCTTCAGGGCTTCCTCAGTACCCTCATTGCCGACCTCAGTGTCTCTCAGAGTCTCCTCAGTACCCTTAGTTCCGACTTGAAGGTCATTCAGGGTTTTCTCAGTGCCACCCAGGGTTTTCTCATGGTTTTTTTGATAGTATCAGGATTTTTTCATAAAAGCTGACATGAACTCATAAAAGCATTTGGTCGCCATATTATTTTAGATATCTCCTCTAATGCCACTGGCGTATATATACCGCCCGAGAAAGTTACGGTCAGTTGCTTTCTGATCGAGGCATTCAGGTTACACGGGCTTCAAAATGATAGAAATACACATTATAGTTATATGTTTGTAAAAAAGAAAAAAAAAGGAAACTACAATCAATAAAACATATAAAAAGAATTTCCAATGTATCTGCATTATCTTTCACAGATAGTGCTGCTTTACTTCGCGTGCAAATCGAACACATATGTCGTTCATGCAGAGTGCATAATGTCTGCATTTTATTGTAGACCCCGGTCGCAATAAATACAACACAGTACATGTACATATGTGAAAATTAATCCAAGAAAGAAACAATGTAACACTGTTCTTATAGGTTTCTACAGAAACATTTCGTTTTCTAAAGTCCACTCTGGCACTGCACAAACTGCTACCGGGTGTAGTTTGCGCATGTGCAATGTTATAACAATACGACACAGGAAAACGTTCTACAATGATCGGGTGTTGTTTTTTTTTAGATATGTGTACCTGGATTTTAGCCTGTTTTGTTTTGTCTTTCATGGGATATTCCTAACCACTACAGTGGTTATCATATTATTTCTGTTCAAAATGCGTTTCTGCAAAACTTTCCGTCCAATGTAACGTGTTCGGTTAAATGATATACCTGAATGCGGTGAATTATGAATAGTGATCTCGGTCTTATGTAGGGAGTGTGTAGCGATGAGCCTAACAATAGAAATCGACAACTAATATGGTAGTTAAAGATAAAAGGGAATCGATGGGTATTTATGAATTCATGTCAGCTTTGAAGTAATGATGATCCCAAGCGCTGTGTCAAACTTAGAACAGAAAAACTATATTTGCATAACTTTGGGAAACGTTTCAACAACAAAACCTACTGTTCTGTTAATATTTGTGTTAGGTAAAAGAAAGGATACTTTTCACCAGACTCTTGCACAAACAGAAAATTCTATTAATTATGATATTTTGTTCGAGGACATATTGGAAAAATATGAAAATCTATAACAAAAAATCTATAGCGTTCTTGCGATTGGCTTCCACAAATTGTAAAGGAGTGAGATATCCATTGGAAATTGATGACGACATGTTCCTAAATCTTCCGAGACTTTTAAACGAATTAAAAGCCTTTGAAATGTTGATTAATATAAAATCTCAGATAAATAATTAACAATGAACAGAAACATCCTAATCAATAAAAGACGACACGAATATACTCTAAACGTATTATATTTGGCGTGTACAATATTTCGCGAAAAATAGTTTTTGAACAAGTTGGCGTGGACTTGAATTAACGTATTCCTGAATTCTTATACATATATGCATGGTATTTAGACATGTACTTGGTTTAGCGGAGGCCACATTCCGCCAAAAGCGCTTAAGGGGGAACAGGGCGTTGCAGTGTAAAATTATTTGTCAATTAATTTTTTTGCTTTTTCAAACACATTAACATTAAGATATCCTCTACAGCATATATCATTTTCATGACTAGTTTCTTACCTTACCAAGGGAGATATTTTGATAGGAGTTGTCCCCCTTTCTGGCATTATGAATTTTATTTGACAATTGAAATTGTATTCAATAATTATTTTATTTGATGAAATCTATTTGCAAAGTATATTCATTAATTTTAAGAACGTAAACAAATTTCTAAATTATTTACATCATTGGCTTTTTTACATAGCAATATCATAATTTTATCAAAATATTGCTAAGATCAGCACTGCAAGTTTTGTAGTTTTTGATTCTAAATTTTAACAAAATGTGATGACACATAAAAACTTCTCAATTATTTTTTTTTTAAATTTATATTTCAACCTTTAAATCTGCTTTGTACATGTAACTTATAAATTGTTTATGGCCACTTTCTCGGCATTTAAGGGAGATACTACAATAGGAATTACCCCTACCCCTTATTGTCGAATTATGACTTTATGTGACAATTTGATAATATTAATCAGAATATATATTTGATTATCTTAACCGCTTATGATTTTGTAGATTTACATTTCTAAAATTGAAAATGTTATTAATTTTTCCCAACTCATGTTATGAAAATGATTACTTTAGAGCCGTAAAGTACGGGAAAAAGATCTATAAAATCATGTTTGACATCATAATGGATAAATGACATCAAAGAATCATACAGTCAAATCAATTATGACGTCATAATAGAGTTAGCATATCAAAGCATCCTTGCAATAAAAGTCACGTGATACGTGTCCTGTTCCCCTTAAATAGAATACAGAGACAAATGTAATACGTTTACAGTATTGCATTCTTTTTTCTGGCGACATTAATATATTTTTGAATCCCTAATCACCACTTTATTTAACGTTTTTATAAACGTTTACGTTTTTGATGAAAATTTCGACTTTATATTTTTTTATATCTCTAATGGAAATTAACAAAAGAGTATCAAGATGGGAGGAAAATTTTCAATTAACCAGATGATATCTTATTCTATTTCCTATTTAGTTAAATACAATTACTCATACAATAATTCATTTCAAATGTTTTATTAAACTCAGATAGCAATTCTCATTTAGCCTTGACTTGTGCAAATTGTTTTGAAAATATTTACATTAAAACTACTTTACTTGATTTTATTTTAGATCAATGCAGTGTCTGTTTATGGTTTGAACCCTTAAAATCAAATTCAATGTCATTGGCATTTGCGTAGCTTTAATCTTCAAACTGTTTCAAATAAAATGACAGGTTCAATTAGTTTGCATTGCAATTCATAGATAATAAAAATTTACTTTACAATGTAGTTTAGAGTGTTTTTACTAATAGAGTACATATAATATATTCAGGAATTGTGAAGAGTGTACCGTTTGTATTGAAGTATATACTTATGTAGATAGCTGAAAAGTTGAAGAGCTTTTAGGCGGTTGATAATGTAAGGTAAAGTCAAATAAAAACGTTTAGCCTGATAAGTAATTACATCTGGCTGGAAAGGAGACATTGTGGCGGCCTCCAAGAAAAAGTCTGATTTTCTTCGGTTCATTAAAGACGGACATGCTGGCCTTTAAATTTGGCGTGTTATTTTAAATTTATTAAAATTATATTGGTATGTTTCAGAAATCTTCTTCTCAGAAAACATTTTGCCAGACAATCTTAACCTTGTTTACAAGTATCCTCATGTAGTTTAGTTTCAGCTTTGTTCAAATCAGTATTCCCGGGGATAGGATGGGGCCACAAATATGGTGAAACTTTTCTAAACCGGCAAGCTCCGGACCAGACAAAATGGCTGGTTTACCGAGTTTCAATGAAAACTAGTTATTGGGTCAGAATGCCATAAAAGCCATGTTCAGCGAACTGCTATTAAAATGCCGCTTACATTAACGAAGTTTACATTGAAACCTTGTTACAAATATCTTTTAATACATTTTTTAAAAATAAATTTGTGTGTATGTAAAATAAAAAGGCTATAAATAAGTTTTCTTTAAAATGTTCAATGTTACCTAAATATAAATATAGCTAAGAATTATTCATCTCAACAAATACGCCCCTTTAATCATTTACATTTGATTTATCGCATGTGGATTTAAGGTGGTATGGGAGACCTCCATGTTGGGACATATTATTTATCGAAATAAACATTAAAATCAAGTACAATTTTATAAATAGGTTCTTTCCTTACATGGTCATTTAACAGCGTAGCGCAGAGGGTTAGAAGGTTTACTACGGATCTGTAAATCATGAATTCGAATCCCGTTGGGTATTTTCAAAACTTTAACCTTTAAATGTAATAAAATTTTAAAATGTTAAACCGGTGAAAGTGTTTTAATTATAATGGACTTTAATTCACATAATATCGACAGATGTCACATGCCACCTTAAGTAGAGTATTATTCAGTGTAATTTAACTAGACTGCAGGAAATACAAATAAAAAAAATTAAAAGAAGAATAAACATACATGTACTATTGATCAAATTTCATTATATAAAAAGACGCAGACTAATTCCACACACTCTAAAAAGCCATTTTAAGGTGTCATTACAACCTTTCCATTTGACAGATCTAGGCGATATACCTCCTATTTTTGTGATCGGCTTCGGCCGATTACAGTTGTGGCCATATGAGGCATCCGGCAAATTTACTATTGGCGCACGCATTACGCCTTGCACAACTTTATTTACTTGCACTGACAACCTTATTTAAATCTTAAAATACACGTAGATTACTAAAAACGTTACTCTGATCCGTTTGCCTTGAAAATAAAACATTTATACAGTTACATACAGACTGATTCAAATCACGTTTTTCTTCAAATATGCGTAAGAATATTTATCGGAAGTATAATTTGCCTACTAAAAGTAAAGCGTATTCATGCCTTGTTATTTCGGAAAGGAGTCAAGTGAAGGCGTGCCCAAACTGACTCGTACCCAAACAGACTCATAATCCATTAGTCCGGGGATAAACATTATATTTGGATTGTAAATAAAAAGATAAGCTGTTAATTAAGGTTAGGTTTTAAATTAATTACAATTTAGAAGATACCAGATAATTGAATGTAGAGTTTCCTATATCAATATTTGATAGACAATTTTCGTTTACATGCAATCTTTTCTTACAAAAAATGTTAATTATATCAAAAATAAAAAAAACCCCGCTGCTATATATATTTTATTGCATGTAGCGTAATGTTTTCGTATTACATTAACAGAGCTGACCAATGATATTTCAGGCCAATCATTCCTTTAAAGGGATACTTGTCACACCTTCCGTCAGAGCAGATCTCCGTCCTTCTGTCTTAATTCCGGTTTTGTGAGGGTAAATTAAATAAAGGATATAAACCGAAAATTGTCCATTCTGTTAGAGAAAGAACTGATCGAGGCCAGTAGGGAAGAGGTTAGTTTTTTCTCTCACAGAATGGACAGTTTTCGGCTAATATCCAACTTAAAATATTAGCTTCTTCGTTTTAAGAATCGAATGAACAGTACCAAGTAAACCTATTGACAATGCTGATAAATATATTTTTTTAACACTTAACAAAAACCAGTCTTGCATAGAACTTTCTGTTGTTCATTTGATGGACAGTTTAAGGTATGTGCAAGGGGCTTATAAAGCAGTGCTGTGAAAATTTCATATGCATTCACTCTTCTACTAAGCAACACCACCTCATTCTCTATTGGTGAGAGCATTTCTTATTTTACAATATTTAAGGATGTAAAAAAAAGATACTGCGTATATTGACAGTGTTTTAAGTGATATTCTGGATATGGATGGTGGGAATGCTGTGCCAAATTTTGATATGACTTGCACAATCATCTGATGAAATGATTTAGCACACTTAAACAAAGAATGCATTGACGTGTGGAGAAGGTTGACGGTTAAGGTTTAGTTTTATGATTTTTCTCCAGGGAGAATGTAGTCCAGGTGATCGAGAATTAACTTTTAGGTATGCGAAGAAAATAATTTTCATATAGTGCAGTGAAATTTTTCACTCTAAGTTCTGATGTAATTTGTGGCTACAAGTTATTTTCAGATAAAGTGGATTATTTTGATTCGTGATTCTGCAAAATGAATAAGATATATCATACTAAGAATATTTACTAGTTTTTAGTGTTTCTTCGCTGTATCATGCTAGTGCCTGTCTAATTCTCAAGGTGTAAACATTAAATCTTTTTCTGATGCCTTTATTCTTGTTTCCAACTTACCTGTAGCCGTACAATAAGTTAATATTTTTACCCGTCTCTGTCCATTATTCTTTTTTAAATTGGACTGCTTTCTATTCATTATTTTTAAGAATGGATATCTAATGGGTAACTTATTGAATTATTTTTAAATTTAGAAGTATTTAATCTTGTATAAAAGTAAAAAATAACAAAGGATTAACTAAAAAAAATGTTTAAAACATGGTAAATAAAGATCGGCAGAAAAAACGGCTGGTGTCCGATTTCAGGGGTTGTCAGTTTTTAAATTTAGAATTATTTTATCTTGTATAAAGCCAAAAAGAACAAAGGATTACATAACAATAATGCTTTAAGGGTTAATATAGACGGGGTTAATATAGACGTAATAAAGAAGGAGCTTGTCGGGACTTTTTAAATCGGCCGATATTAAGGGTGTGCTAGTTTCAAGGAATTAAAATTTTGATTGTATATAAGAAAAAGTTACGTTAACTGTTAGATTTTCTCTTTTTTATCAAAAGCAGAGTGTTATTTCAATAATTATTGCTTTTTTATATGTCTATAGCTCTAGACAAATAAGTAATTGCTAGAAAGGTCAACACAGTTTATTTAGTACTGAATTCAAACAATGCCAATAATTAAGTGAAACTAGAGGTACTGTGAGCAAGCTCACAATTGATACCCCCCTCTAAGAAAAAAAATCATAACTCAAGTAATTTGCTATTATAGAAAATGATGGATACTATCCATTTAACAATCCATTTTCTATCTATAACAACTGCTCTATTTTTTTTTTGAAATTGCTTATGCAAATATGAGTACACAAACCAATTTGTATTCTTTAATTCAATTTTATTTCAACTTAACTGTTAAAGCATGAAGACATTTGTATCCTTATGAAAACAAACATGACTGGAATCAAACGATAATCCACATGTCAAGCAGCCATTAAATGTTTATAATTTTTGGTATACCGAGCCCGATGTCTTAACCGAAAAAAAATTTCCACACAATTTTTTTTTCAAAGAAATATAATATGATCGAGGCGGGCCATTTTCAGAGGGGCGGGCAGCGATGAGTATCTTACAATTAATTAAATTTCGCCTTACACAAGCAAGCTTTGTGTAAAATTTTACCTTCTAATCATTTCCATTCATACAAGACATGACACATACAAGAATTGAGCAGGTTTTAAACAATGACTTTGAACTTGCCCAAATGACCTTGGGTCAAGGTCATGACATACTTTCAGGTCAAAAGCAATCTTTGCGTGATGTAAGAACTTCCAATGTTTCTCCAAAAGAAAGAAATGGACCAGACACGAATTGTGAACCTTTCCTGCCAGTGACCTTGATCTTGCTCGAATGACCTTGGCTCCAGGTTATGACACACACCCTGGTCATAAGCAATGTAAGAACTTGCAATGTCCCTCCATAAGAAAGATATGGACCGGACACGAATTTTGCACTTTTCTGCCAGTCATTAGGCAAGATTTTCTTGAATGTTCCATTTGAAAAAATGCATTAATAATATCTTAAGCTTTGCCTTTTACTACTTTCTGTTAGCTAATGTGCAGGTGAAAAAGTTTCCCATTCATAAAAGAGTCCCATGTTATTTTCGATCGTTCCTCAAGTGTTACTGTGCCATATCTACCAGTCGAAAAAAGTCACAATGGCTTTTCAATTTAGACATCAATTACTAGTATACTGCACAGTCACAACCATTAACACTGCAATTTGTAAAAATATGTTTGAAAAAACTGGAAATAAAAGTCTACACAGTTGAAAACTCTAAGGGGTTTTTTTCGGAAGTTTTGCATATCTTGCACCGAAAGGGTTGCCTTACTACTAGAACAATCGAGCATGTGTACCAATTCTACAGAAAGATTCTTACATTGTAGTTAAAGTAAGTTACAGCGTGTAGCAATTTTTAATAGTTTTTTCCAAACAAACACTCCGTTTTCTTAAGTTAATGCTGTCTTTTACAGTTATTGTTTTGTAATATAAGGGGGGCATTCCATAAATGGGGATTTTGAAAACACTATAGTCGGTATTGTTTGGTTAACTGGATATCAAATCTCAGTACAATTGAAATAAGTGCCTGTCATTGTATCTTCAAACGCGTTTCTACATATTACTTACGTATAATAACACGTGTTCAGATTAATGAAATACCCGAATGCATTAGAGCATAAAAAACGCCAGTAATCTTATATCGTAATCTTAGGTTGTTATGAGTTATGTTATGTCATGTTATGTCAGCTTCATAATTTATTGTGTCATCATGCACTAAAAAAATGAAAAAAAAAACGAGACTATCAAATAACCCCGAGGAAACGCTAAGTGGCTTACAATCATCACCTGCTTATGAGGTTTATGTCTCTCAGCTTATTCGTTTTGCAAGAGCATGCTCTATATACGAACAATTTATTAAACGAGGCAAGCTACTTTCAAACAAGTTGTTGGTATAAGAATATCAAGAACCTTGATTAATAAAATCTTTACGCAAGTTCTATGATCGATACAATAATCTTGTCAGCAAGTACAATGTTTCGTTAGGACACATGCTGACTGACGTTTTTCAAACCTGTTATTTATACACCGGAGTGACTACGGGATCTTCCGTTTTTCACGATCTTGACAATGATCACACGGCGGGTGCGACCGGTCGGCAGGGGTTGCTTTCTCCTCCTAGGCACCTGATCCCGGCTCTATCTTTTTAAAGGTCCGTGTTACTCTGCTTTAAATCGTATTTCGCTTTATGTATTTTTGAGATGGTTGACGGCTTGTTATTGTCATTTTTCATTAGTACCCTCAGTGCCGACCTCAAGATTATTCAGAGCTTCCTCAGTACCTCAGTGCCGACCTCAGGGTTTCTTAGGGTTCCATCAGTAGCCTCAGTGCAATCCTCCAGGTCCAAGTAATCTCAGTACCCTCGGTGCCAAACTCAAGGTCTCTCAGGGTTTTCTCGGTGCCATTCAAGGGTTTCCCGAGTTTTTTGTTAGTTTTACGCAGAGTTTTTTCATTAAAGTAGTGATGGTCCAAGCGCTATTTCAAACGTTGAACAGATAGAAACGCTATTCGCACCTATCTGTTTTGTTGAAAGTGACCTATTCGCAAAACATAGGAAAACGTTACAACAACAAAAACTACTGTTCTGTTGAAATTTGGTTCAGGTAAAAGTAAGGATACTGTTCACAAGAGCCTTGCAGAAACCGAAAATTCCATTTATAATGAAATTTTGCTCGATAACATATTGGAAATATATATAAAAAAAAATTATCCCAAAAATCTATAGCGTTGATACGTTGTTGCAAACTGTAAAGGAGTGAGATATCTTTTGAAAATTGATGACGACATGTTCCTCAATCTTCCGATACTTTTAAACGAATTAAAAGCTTTTGAAATTTTGATTTTTATAAAATCTCAATTAAAGAGACAGTACGGCTCATCTAAAAAACTGTGTATAAAAAATTTCCGATCGGGTTCGGTAATTTTGTACTACTCAAAAATGTATAAACTTTTAGAAAATTACAAATTTCTCCATGAATTCAATCTTATTATTTCATTAAAATTATTAATTATTAATAACCCATAAATATATACATATATACGGGGATTCGCCTTCTATACTATTACGCATGCGTATTTACTATGAACAAAACACATGCAGGGCTCGTGCAGATTCTCCTTGACAGGTTTCTCCCAGGAAATAATAATTTAAAGCTTTTCAACTAACCAGAATTATTATTTTGTAAGCATGTATTTTGCGTTTTTATCAAAGGAGTTGCGAAAACCTAAATTCATTTTGTAAGTGAGGCTCCGTGAGGGGTTATTTGACATATTTATGTCTGTTCATCTTAAAATTAACTGAAATAGGTAAACCATATTTCAATTATCGAGAAAGTGATGATGTGTTCCGTTTAGAGAGTCTCTTTTACCCCGTATTCCATAATGACTGTAGTCAGGAAAAGATCTTGTACTTTTCAGCACCTGTCAATTATTGTCAATCAAAATCCACGTGGTACAAATAAACGATATAAGATTAATCCGGTTTGTACGACCCTTAAACTTCCGGAGGCTCATAATTACATTAATTAGGTATGTGAAAGGGATTTTTATGTACTTCAACTGTCTCAATCAACGTTATTTTTATTTTCTAACGATACAATGGGTAAATCTGAAGTTAAACACGCATGATTTTTCAGCTTTACTGTCGTTCTAAATAATTAACAAAAACCATCTTTATCAATAAAAGACGACATGAATACAATGCATTCATTTTGAATATTTTTTTTCTGGCGACATTCAATGTATTTTTGAATCAGTTGACACAACTTTTTTAACGTTTTCATAAACTTTTACGTTTTTTTTAAGGAAGAGTTGGACTAAATTTGATTTTATTTTTAATGGAAATAAGCAAAAGAGTGTCAAGCTGAGAGGAAAATGTTAAGTTCACCAGACGGTTTTAAATTCTACGTCATATTTAGTTAAAAACTTCATATTTACTCATACAATCATTCCTATCTAATATTTTATTAAACCCAGAGAACAATCCTTATTTAGCATTGAGTTGTGTAAATTATGTGGAAGAGTTTTACCTTATAAGTACTCTACATGATTTTATTTTAGATCACTGCAATGTCTGTTTATGGTTTGAATCCTGAGAATCAATTCAATGTCATTGGCATTTGGTTAACTTTAATGTTTAAACTGTTTTAAAAATTGTCAGGTTCAATTAGTTTTCATTGTAATTCATAGATTATTCTAAAACTATGATTTAAAGTGTATAAACTAATAGCTAGAGTATATCTAATCATTTCATGAATTGTAAACAGTGTAAAGTTTTCATTAAAGTTATAGTTTTATATATATATATATATATATATATATATATATATATATATATATATATATATATATATATAGTTGAAGTGATTTCAGGCGGTTGATAATGTAAAATAAAGTCAGATAATAATAACCAGCCTTAGAAATAATTAGATATAGCTGGAGAAAATACATTGTGGATGCCTCCAAAAACAAGCTAGTCTGATTTTCTTCAGTTCATTAAAGACGGACATGCTGGCCTTTTAGTTTAGGGCGTGTTAGATTTAAAATTATTGAAAATATATTGGCAATTTTCAGAACTCTTCTTCTCAGAAGACTCTTCTTCATTTGGCCAGAAAAACTTGACTTTTTGTGAGCATATCCTCAGATGGTGTAGTTTCAGCTTTTCATCATGATCCCCAGAGATAGGATGGGACCACATATACAGTGAAACTTCTCTAAAACGGTAGGCTGCGGACCACACAAAATGGCCAGTTTACAGGGGTTGGTGTTTACCAAGTTGCAAAAAACCCTAGCCATTGCACAAGAAGTTAACCTCTTTGTGTAAATCTATGCATATATAATGCATCAGAAACGAGTGAATTCATAGATGCTGTATTGATTTGTTGTCAATAATTAGATAATTGATTTGAATATGATTAGATATAATTACTTTTTAATTAATATATGCAAATTATTTAACACGTTTTACACAAAAGTAAAATTATAAAACAAAAACTCTTTCTGGTTAATTATTCTTTTTATTCAAATTGTTTTTAATTTGGAGACAAAAAAAAAGGTCATACATATATACTTAACAATTACCGATAGGTCAATAAGAAAGGACAATCTGTGAAAAAATGACGGTTTCAAGATAGCTACGTACTGCTTACTTTTATTGTACTTGTAAACAAATGTCCCATAATTATCTTCGTACCAAACTGTTGCAATTACAAATAAATAATTTTTAATAATATATATAAAACTTAATTATATTTATAAAAATAATAATATTAAGATAACTCCAAAACATTCCAACACATGCATATCCACAGAACGCTAATAGAGCCATTTTCACCTAACTGCTATTGAAAGTTTAGTACATTGAAACCTTGTTACAGATATATTTTTAATATACTGTGGAATCATCATTGTTCCTGGGGGACCAATGTTAGTGTCTTTCGTTGGTAACCCTTGCCAACGAATTTACATCTCCACGAACGTATATACAAGGATTTATTTAATATTTATTTCAAAATAGAAATTGCTACCAACGAAATTACATCCCGACGAACCAGGAAATCTTTGGCTACCCACGAAAATTGACCCCCACGAATGAAAATGATTCCACAGTATTTGTTTAAATTAATTGTGTGTATGTAAAATATTAAGGCTTAAAATTAGTTTTCTTTAAAATGTGCAACGTTACCTAAGAATTACTTATGTAAACAGATACGCCGCTTGTATCATTGACATTTGACTTATCGCCTGTGGAATCATGTAGAGTATTAGAATTCACATAGTTAGTTAGAATATACTGCAAGAAATAAAAAAAAATTTTAAAAAAATTAAAAAGAGAATAACACAATATTAATCAATTGTTATTATATGAATAGACGCAAACTAATTCTACACATCCTAAAAAAGCCCTTTTAATGTGTACTTGAGACATTTCCATTTAAAAGATCTTAACGATATACATGTATCTCCTGTTTCTGGTTCTGTAAGAGTAATTTACGCATGATGATAGGATAGGCAGACAAAAAAAGGCCGGTGTTCGATTTCAGGGTTTGCCGGTTTTCTAAGTATTTATATGGAATAAATAGAGATGGAGCTACCCAGGACTTTTTAAATCGGCCGATATTGAAAGGAAGCTGGTTTTAAGGTATGTCCAATATTTAGAAGTTACACTGTACATAACAGAAAGTGACGTAACTGTTTGTCTCTTTTTTATCAAGAGCAGAGAGTGTTGTTTGAATGATTATTGCTTTTTAATACGTCTATATAGCTCTAGACAAAAAAGGTTTGCTAGAAAAGTCTACGCTGATTGTTTAGAACTAACCTCAAACAGTAACACTGACTGGTTGAAACTGAAAGCGTGTGAAGCACGGGAAAGTAGCATTTAAATACGTGGAAAAAAGATAACTTATACCAGCAAATTTTTAGGTGCGCGTGCTAAGGCAACGATATTGTTCGCGATTCCCCAGATGTTCAAATCCTTGATGTCAGTATAGTTGAAATAAATGAAAATATACGTATCTGTTCACACTTTGTTGTTAGAGTGTCATAAGACATCAGATGCTGACAAATAAACTGACGATACGTGTAAGAATTTCTCAGAAACGAAATAAAACCCCTTGACGATTTTACCTGTACATATGTTATTTATTTTATTAAAAAACATGTATTTTGATAATAATATCACATTATTAAAATATACATACAAACGAGTCCGTATAGAGCAAATGCAGCCTAAACTCAGCTGACAGAGTGTCCCTTGCATATATCTGACACCATTTGAAAAAATCATATTAATTGAATAATATTTGACCCGAGTAAAATAGTTTAATTTTTTCCAACGAAAGGTTTAGGAGAAATACTTGCTTTTCATTGAATTATGTTGTACGTTTACAGATATCTATGCAACCAGAAAGTTTCTATTTCTTTTGCAGAACGTTAGAGAGTTATTTTTTTGTAAGTAATATTTAAAAAATCAGTCTCGGTCATGTATATTGTGATAAGCAAAACATCAAATATGATTAAACTCATAAATAAGCTCAGTGCTTAAACCTTTTTGATATACTAGTTTGCTTACCAAAATCTTCTTTAAATTTTCATGGTCATTTATGATAAAAAGGGTGTCAAATTGTCTTGGTCTTATTTAACCCCAATCCCAAAATCATTCACGCTACACATTTTCAAAACAAAAGTAGCCTGAAATGGAAGCAGTGAAAGATCCTTGATTTATAACCGCTTGCTTTCCGGTGCATTGAAAAAGTGGAATTTTAAAAATGTTTAATCGTATTTCGACAAAAAGACGCTTCTAATATGGCCATTGAATTGTGTGAAGTTCTTGTGCTTACACAAACAATATATGTACGGGTGACCCTGAACTGGAAACGAAAAATAAATATAATTAATACAAATATTTAATTACAAGTTTTCAAAGTTAAATATTAACTATATGTTCTTACTTTTTATTAAGAAAAATAAAACTGTCGAAAACAAGAACATTACTAATGAAACTTTGTGTCCACGATTTCTACGGACAGATTTCAAAATTCATAGTTCATGGGCGGAAATTTTTTATTCCGGGAAGTCCTAAACAATATTTTTGTTTGCCATTGGTAGATGGTGCAATTGGGCTTTTTTTATAATTAACATTGTAAACATCATTAGTTTGAATTTCCCAGGGAGGTGTTGTGCCATCATTGGAAAAAAAAACTGGCTTTCAAGAACAGCGATACTTCCACTCTAATTCATTACTGATGTAAATAAAGTATTGGTTATTTTGTACAAGGTACAGATCTTTATATTTAAGAAAGTTATGTAAAAAAAATACATACCTTATACATGTAGAACATGTTTTTTATCACTTTATCTTTTTTTTAAAATATTTCCTACCAGTATGTTTGTATCTATGGATGTATAAAGTGGGTGTTTGGGAAGTGATACGTTACTGCCCTATGCACCGCACTAGCTTGCAAAATGTGGTTGTGATCAAAATGGGACAAGCTTAATTGTTGATGAATTGCATTTTTTGTATTTAAATTTATTATTTAGCGATATAAATGTAAAACTGAATACGTGCATTTACGAAAATGTAAAATGCACACACAGTAATGAAGTATATAAAAAAGATTCGCTAGGTATGAAGAATTAAAAGCAAAACCAAACGCACAAGCCATTGCTAGTAAACAAAACAAACACGATCAAATAATCACTTGAATTTTATGTAGGGAAACCCCATATTGTGACGTACTTCCAATCGAAATTAACAATTAAATTAAATATAATTTATTTTTTTAAGAGCGCAGTGCGACGTGTAAGAGCGTTACCTGCGAATCTGTAAGTCATGGGTTTAATCTCGTAGGGACTTTCATAATTCTTTCTTTTTTAAAAATATGTATATTATTTTTTGTAAAATATTGTAAAATTTGAAATCTTTTTAAGCGGTGACAGTATTTTGATCATAAATTGCTTTTATTCACATTAATATCGACAGAGATGTCCCAATACCACCTTAAAGTTATGAATAATCCCAAAAACTTCTAGGAATAAATGTGACCTACATTTCGATGAAATGAGTTACAAACGCATCGTTAACTTTACTTTATAAATCATGTTCTTCTTTACTTTATAAATCACGTTTTTCTACACGTTACAGCAGATGCGCTGTGGGAAAAGGAAAACGGTATACAACAGTAATTATAACGTCATACATTTAGCCACCGAAATCTGTGATTAAAAAAACACAGAACCAATTTTAATTTTATATTTTAAGCTGTAAATATTTACACTTAACTCTTTTTGCAATGTAACCAAGACTATTACAAAATGGGATGCTAAGTTAAAGCTCTACTTTTGATGATCAAGTACGGAAGCCTGTTGGTGCCACTCAGAAAAATATTTTTTATTTCGGTCGCCACTTTTTTTAATGTGGTCGCCACATACTTTTCTGGCGGCCGCCACATAATTATCTCGCGGCCACCAGATAAAACCTGCTTCCTGATGCGCGCGCATGTTTTAATGGGAGTTTTAGGGAGTTGTGGATACACTCTTATTTATTAGTTATATTAATAATTTCTGGAACTTGACACCAAATATCAATTGCAGAGCTGAAGTTTTGAAAACCTGGTGGAGTGGAATGCATAGTAGACTTTGTTAAAATCTAGAATGATTTAGATATAAGTTTGTGCCTTGTATTATCCATGCATGTTGTAAAACATTGTATTTCAGAGTTGTTTCCAAATTTTAAAACTAAACTAAAGACACGTTGAGGAAATCTTAACATTAAAAAACCTTAACTTGAGAGGACTGTTGTGTAAACATGTATAAGTAAAGGAATGCACTGCCTTCTTTAAGGAATAAGGAATCATTCTTTGAATATTATGAGGTGATAATTTCGGTCGGGGCGTGATCAAATCTATCATAAAGCCCGAATAAGAAATCATTCTTTGAGTATTATGAGGTGATAATTTTGGTCGGGCGTGATCAAATCCAATAAAGCCCGAAGGGCTTTATGATAGATTTGATCACGCCCCGACCGAAATTATCACCTCATAATATTCAAAGAATGATTCCTTATTACTTATATTTATATGATTTTAAGCCATCGTACAGTTAAATATTTGAATATAAATAAGCAAATCACGCTGGCGCCTCAATTTGGCGTCATTTGAAGTTATGGGTTATATAGTACAAAATCGATACGTAGTTTTATCACAGGCAAAGACACTGGAAAATGTAAATATATATGTTTTAATTTTGGTATAAAAATTTACCAGCGCAGATTAAAGTCAGTTATATTGACCACGACAGCTAGTACAGGCAATATTATCACGAGAGCGGATCCTGCTTTGACTAAAGATAAACTAGAATATGTGTATACTAGCATTCGTGGTCATATAAATACAACTATTTAACTGACTGTGTTGTTAAACTCTTATTCCAAATCACATGGAAGGCAGTACAATAAAAAGATCGTGATCGGCCAGTCTCTCTGGGTAAAATAGGTATGGTCAGTTAGGAGACTATATATGAACGACATGACTGATGGTCAGCATATCAAATTCAAGCGTGAGCATTGGCAAAAAAACAAAGAAACACTTAAATTACTTAATCTAATTCTTTCTTAAGAGTTTTTTTTAATATGACTACAAGATATATATAACATAACAAAATAAGGGACATAACAAGGACAGCTTGCATTTTTATTCCATTCTTTAAATGAAAATAAATATGCATGTAATGTTGCATGTAAACTTGCTTTCGACATGTTTATTTCGTGGTGTTTACACATTTCTTTGTAGGTAAACACAATATGAAAATATAGAGCAGCGGCTGTGTCAACATCAATCTTCCCAATCAAATATAAATACACTAACACTAATTTTTCGCAAAATAATTTATGTGGCGGCAGCCAGATAAATTATGCGGCGGCAGCAAGATCAATAACGTGGCGGCCGCCAGGAAAAATTATGTGGCGGCCGCCACATAATTATCTGGCGGCCGCCTGATAAAATAATTTTCCTACCTGACACCAACGGGCTTCCGTATCAAAGTATAGAGAGTACTGAAAGCTGGGCCAGTTTGATATGTGTAAATCCCATATTGGAGCATGACAAGTTATCTATTTTGAACTAAATATAGTGATCCTTTTTTTAATAAAGCAAGCATTTACTGAGCTTTGATTTAAATTTGACAACTAAACAAAATATTATATGACAACAAGTAATTGAATCAGTAAGTAATTTTAAAAAAAAATCAGAGAAATTGTAATATTGAAGTACATTGCATAATACAAGAAAAAGATTTGGTACCAAAATTTCGGTCAAAATTATGCATGTTCGATGGTACATAAATTACTAGTTGGTAAAAATTCTAATTAGGTTTCCTTAACTTAACAAATGTCTGATCGCAACCGTTTTCCCCTTATATATTTGTATAGTGCAACTAGATGTGTATTCTGCGCGTTTAAATATAAGTGATTACTTACAGATGAAAAAAATTTTACTCTCAACTTCTTTTATAAAAAATTGCAAATATTTTTTAATGTCGTAAGGATAAAATCCCCCTATCATTCATGGGATCCGACCTGAAAGATGATTTGGTAATTGAAAACGTAGTCCTATACTCGGAACAAAGTTTGTAAAAACTTAAAACTTATCTTTTTTAATAAATAATAAAAGCATATCTTTGCAATGGGTAGGGATTTGAAAAAAAATGCTTGTTTAATTTAACTATGAAATTAATTACTGCAGCATAATATAAAGCATTTTATTTAAAGAAATCAATTCAACCACTGCACAATATTAAATTAATGCAAGCTTAAAGCATTCTATTTCTTAATGAAATCCTTGGTATATCGATAAAATATATATGTATGTGGTACTAAACACTCACACTGTCTATATTATTTATGGTGAATGCTAACAACATATATATAAAAAAAATCTCAAACCTTCTGCAGCCATGCTCTACATCTTTACATGCAATAATGAATGTCGATAGACAATACAATGATTTGCTCCTAAAACACAATGATTAAACTTTAGGAATTTAAAAAATAAACAGCGTTGACAGTTTAGGCTGCAATTGCGCCGTACGGACTAGTTGTCTGTTTTGCATTTACATTGCAATTGCATTGTCATTTGCATTTACATTGGGCTATTCTTCTGGAGGATTATCATTTTCAGTTGCTTCTGAATGAAAAGTTCAGTGGTTATCGTTTCTTTATCTCCAGGTGGTCTTATAAATGATGTCTTTTTGCAAAGCAATCTCATGCGAATGAAATAAATCCGAAATAAAATTGCCGTATTATGATACGGTAATCCAATCAATTTTTTTTTTAAATTCCACTCGCCGTGAAGTTAAAATTTACATAAAATAAGAATAGTTTTCATTAGACAAGACTCCGCCATCCATGCTCGTATTCTGATCTTTCCACCCAGTGGTGTTTATTAAATTTAAATTAGCTTGACAATTTAACAAAAAAAAGTCCGACGTTACCCTTTATCACACTTTAATATGACCTTCAAATGTATTGGTATCTTGCAGGTAAATAGTTTGATGAAAAGTTCAAATTCATCCACGGTTACGACGGACAGAATGAATAATATAGAGTTTTTGGGCGGAAAAAGATTTTTTTTCGGGGAGTCCTAAAGACTATTTTTGTTTGCCATGGGTAGAGGGTAAAATGGGCTTATTTTTGATAATTAACAATGTAAATTTCATAAGTTTGAATTTCCCAGGGAGGGGTCTCCCTCATAGTGGTGCCTTTACTTGAAAAAAAAAACTGACTTTCAAGAACAGCGTAAACTGATACTTCCACTCTAATTCATTACTGATGTAAATAAAGCATTGGTTATTTTGTACAAGGTGCAGATCTTAATATTTAAGAAAGATATGTAAGAAGGTACATTCCTAATAAAATATCTTTTTTTATCACTATATCTTTTTTAACAATATGTTAACGGTATGTTTGTATGTTTGAATGTGTACAGCGGGTGTTTGGGAAGTGATTTGTTACTGTTCTATGCAGCGCACCAGCTTTTAAAATATTGTGGGTGTAATCAAAATGAGACATGTTTAACTGTTGATGAATTGCATTTTTTGTATTTAATTTTATTATTTAGTGTTGATTATCTTTTGAATTGTAATATAAATGTAATACTGTGTACGTGCATCAACTGAGATGTAAAATGCACACAGTAATGAAGTATATAAAACAGATTTGCTTGATATGAAGAATTAAAAGCAAAACCAAACGCAACAGCTTTTGCTAGTAAACAAAACAAACACGATCAAATTATCACTTGAAGATTATGTAGGAAAACCCATATTGTGACGTACTTCCAATCGAAATAAACAATAAAATCAAAATATAATTTTATTTTTTTAAGAGCGCAGTGCATTGTGTAAGAACGTTACCTGCGAATCTGTAAGTCGTGGATTCTAATCTCTTAGGAGCTTAAATAATTCTCTAACCTTTAATTTTTAAAAATATTTAAAACACGTTTTTGTCAAATATTGTAAAATATGAAAATTCTAAAGCGGTGAATTTATTTCAAGGTAGTCTTATAAATGATGTCTTTTTGCAAAGCAGTCTCATGCGAATGAAATAAATCCGAAATAAAATTGTCGGGCTTAGTAATATGATACGGTAATCCAATCATTTTTTTTTAAATTCCACTCGCCGTGAAGTTAAAATTTACATAAAATAAGAATAGTTTTCATTAGACAAGACTCCGCCATCCATGCTCGTATTCTCATCTTTCCACCCGGTGGTGTTTATTAAATTTGAATTAGCTTGACAATTTAACAAAAAAAAGTCTGACGTTACCCTTTATCACACTTTAATATGACCTTCAAATATATTGGTATCTTGCAGGTAAATAGTTTAATGAAAAGATCAAATTCATCCACGGTTATGACGGACAGAATGCATAATATAGAGTTCTTGGGCGGAAAAAGAATTTTTTCCGGGGAGTCCTAAAGACTATTTTTGTTTGCCATAGGTAGGGGGTAAAATGGGCTTATATTTGATAATTAACAATGTAAATTTCATTTAGTTTGAATTTTGAAATGAGACATGCTAAACTGTTGATGAATTGCATTTTTGGATTTAATTTCATTATTTAGTGTTGATAATTTATTGAATTGTAATATAAATGTATTACTGAGTATGTGCATCAACTGAGATGTTAATGAAGTATATAAAACAGATTTGCTTGATATGAAGAATTAAAAGCAAAACCAAACGCACCAGCTATTGCTAGTAAACAAAACAAACACGATCAAATAATCACTTGAAGATTATGTAGGAAAACCCCATATTGTGACGTACTTCCAATCAAAATAAACAATAAAATCAAAATATAATTTTATTCTTTTAAGAGCGCAGTGCAATGTGTAAGAGCGTTACCTGCGAATCTGTAAGTCATGGGTTCTATCTCGTAGGGGCTTTAATAATTCTCTTACTTTAAATTTTTAAAAATATTTAGAACATGTTTTTGTCAAATATTGTAAGGTATGAAAATTCTAAAGCGGTGAAAGTATTTTGATTAAAAAATTGCTTTATCCTCATTAATATCGAGAGATGTCTCATACCACCTTAAAGTTATGAACGGTCCCAAAAACTATCAGGAATAAATGTGACCTACATTTCGATGATAATACGCATCGTTGACTATACTATAAATCACGTTCTTCTACACGTAACAGCAGATGCGCTGATGGGAAAGGATAACGTCATACAACAGTATTTTATACCGTCATACATGTAGCCACCGAAATCTGTTATTTGAAAAAAACAATTTAAATTCTAATTTTTTTAAGTTGTAAGCATATACACTTAACTCTTTTTGCAATGTAACCAAGACTATTATAACGGGATACGGTATGCTTAGGTAGCTAGGGACAGATTCGGCTAAAATACCCGTCAATATTTTTGTAAAATTGAGAGTTGTTGTATTTGAAGGCTTATGAGTGTTGCTTAAATACATGAATTGATTTTTAATGATTATCATTAGTTAGAGGGATGTCTCTTGTTGAAATTGACATGCAACATATAGGTCCCATATGTTAGGTACGTGAGAATCAGAAGTTAAATGCGAAACCTGCGACTATGACTGTTGTGTTGACTTTACACAGTGAAATTGCAAGTGACAGATGGGAGGTAAAATAACACGAAAAGTAGGTTGATGGGACATTGTAAACAATACACCGGTAGGTTTCTGACATGTGATGGTGCAACATGCACACGCGTCCGGTACGTAAGGTCAACCCTTTGCAAGGATTTAGCTGGGGGATGACTATGGAGCTGAAAAAGCATGAACAATTAGTAAAATATAAAAGGATTAATATCTCATAAAAACCAGAAAATTGTAAAGGTTTTGACTAGTAATTTTCTTTAGAAATTGGTGATTGGCCTTAAAACAAGTGAATAAAAGTTATTTGTTCTGAATGGGAACTGAGGAAATCTAGTTACAGAGTTCCGAAGATACACATCCCCTGGCTACAATCAATTGTATACAAAAACTGTCCCGTGCCATCTTCGTTAATGCTCTACTTATGATGATCAAAGTATAGCGAGTACTGAAAGCTGGGCCAGTTTGATATGTGTAAATCCCATATTGGAGCATGACAAGTTATCTATTTTGAACTGATATAGTGATCCTTTTTTTAATAAAGCAAGCATTTACTGAGCTTTGATTTTAAATTTGTCAGTTAAACAAAATATATGACAGCAATTAATTGAATCAGTAATTTAGAAGAAAATCAGAGAAATTGTGATATTGAAGTACATTGCAAACAAGAATACTATTTGGTTTCAAAAGTTCGGTCATCATAATGCATGTTCGGTGATACACATTACTAGATGGTAAAAATCCCAATGGTGTTTCCTTAACTAAACAAATGTGTGATCGCAACCGTTATCCTCTTATATTTGTGTATAGTGCGATTAGATGTATATTCTGTGCGTTCAAATATAAGTGATTACTTATATGTGATAACATTTCTACTCTCAACTTCTTTTATTAAAAATTGCAAATATTTTTTAAAGTCGTAAGGATAAAATTCCCCTATCATTCATGGGATCCGACCTGAAAGATGATTTGGTTAATTGAAAACGTAGTCCTATATTCGGCACAAAGTTGGTAAAAACTTGACACTTATGTTCTTATAAATTATAAAAGCATATCTTAGCAATGGGTAGGGATTTGAAAAAAATGCTTTTGCATAATTTAACTATGATATTAACTACTGCAGTATTATATAAAACATTTTATTTACAGAAATCTATCAAAATTCTAAACTTATTAAGGTGTATTTCATCATTAAGGTACCTCACAACAACTAGACTTAAATTTTCAAGACATGTCGTGACAAAATGGAGAATAAAATGTTTTGTTGAAATCTTTGTATCAATCGATTCATGTATGTATTGCCATAGCTAAGTGGTTAATGTAGCGGGCTTGTAAACCGCATATCATCAGTTCGAGTCAATCTGGGGCTATCGTTCACATTTACTGGAAAATATATATTCTCTTTTTCATCCAAAATTGGAAATTTGTTCGCGCTTTTGCCTTGAGTACTTCTTATTCATCATGATATCAATTATAATCAAGTAATTTACAGCTGATTTGAGAAACTGTTTTAAAGTGTAGTGAACCATCTTAAATCCATATAAACACCATTATAATATCCTCCAATATTAAGTACGTTCTTGCCATCTACAAGAAAATTTGATAGACTAATGTAATTATTATATTCTTTTCCAGATGAAAGTTTTAAAATGGAGGACACATACATTTAAATACATTGTGAAATGGGTAGCAATCGTATTTATTTTAACATATACAGTTTGTTTACCTTTCCGAGAATCAAAACAGAGAGCAGATGAAATATCCTACAAACTCTTACAAGCTAACGTATCTAGCCTGTTAGAGCGATCGCCAATACATCATAAAACCTGTAGTAACGGTGACGTATTTTTACTCATCATGGTTCCAAGCACTGCCTCAAACTTTGAACAGAGGGACACTATTCGCAAAACATGGGGAAACGTTTTAACAACAAAACCTACTGTTCTGTTGAAATTTGTGTTAGGTAAAAGTAAGGATACTGTTCACCAGAGCCTTGCAAAAACTGAAAATTCTATTTATAATGATATTTTGTTCGAGGAAATATTGGAAACATATGAAAATCTGTCACAAAAATCTATAGCGTTGTTGCGATGGGCTTCGACAAACTGTAAAGGAGTGAGATATCTTTTGAAAATTGATGACGACATGTTTCTTAATCTTCCGAGACTTTTAAACGAATTAAAAGTTCATCCGAAAACAAACTCTATATTGGGATGCAAAGTAAGTGGTGCTTCTCCATTCCGATTTGCATTTTCGAAATGGAAGATATCGAGATCAGATTATGAAAATGATTATTATCCAGATTATATAGCAGGAACAGCTTATCTAATCAGTGGGGATATTATTTCGAACCTATATCGGGCAACACGGAGTGTTCCGTATTTCATCTTTGAAGACATATATATAACAGGATTATGTAGAAAACAGATCGGTGCCTTTGCGCTAGAACATCGAGGGTTTAGTTGTGGATATCGCAATCGAAGTCCTTGTGGATATAACTTCAGATATCAGATAACAGGACACCACTATACACCGAAGGAAATTCAAAGGATTTGGCTAGAGCTACAAGATCGATGGTCAAAGTGTCGACTAGTGGACCATTACTTCATTTTCAAATTAGTTGATTTATTCAAGTATATGTTTTTGTGAATTTGTGTGAAAATTAATATAAAACATAATGCATGAAATGAAATAAAACGAAATCTAAATAAATATGAAATCTAAGTTATTTTCAATAAAAGATGACACCAGTATATTGTATTTTTTGTTTTGTTTTTTTTTTCTTTTTCCCCATGCGATAGCTGTTAAATAACCTATAATAATACAGTATCCACTTATGAGGTTAAGTTGCAATAGTTGTCAAAACCCTAACAATTAATTATGTATACAAGTTTATCATGAACGGACAAACTATCTGTCTATAAATGATACAATCCGTATCCACTTATATAGGAGAAAAACGCAAGTAAGTACATTGTTGACCTTTAATGATATACAAATGTACATGTATATATATATATTTTTGCATCAGTGGATTAATTTCAAGCAATAATAATATAACTATGCATGGAATTTTTAAAATTGATTTTTTGCAAGTTGCCCTTGATACACTGGACTAAATCTATACTAAAGATATATTACTATTGATCAACGATACACTTATAATATGTTGATTGTTTTATTCAAAGAGAGAAATATAATGACAAGCAAAAATACATGACTGTTCTATCAACTTGACAAGATCATCTACTGGGCCAAATGCATTAAAAAGATTTATCATTATTGGTCAACGACATACCTATTTTTATTATCTGCTTTTACGATAATTTATCTTATAAACTCTTTTTGGCTTACAGAGAATTAGATAGAGATGCATGCCAGAAAAGCATGACTTGTCAAGAACCTATTGAAATAGTTCTATTTTATAATAATTATATCAATAATGGTTGAAGTCAATCCACTAATGGTATATAAGTCATATCATTATTGATCGCCGATGAACTTACTTGTATGTTACGTTACTTCATATCAGTGAATGTTGACCCTTACTGATATAATTTTCACACTGTATCAAAAATGGACTGGTAAATATCACGTTAATGATATTATATCATTTTTGCTCAGTATTATAATCCCAAATGCAACTTTGTATCATTAGCAGAAATTGTATCATTAGTGGTTACTTCATGGACTTTCACCATTAATATTGTGACTGTAAAATTCAATCTTTAATTGAATTTAATTATCTTTTTCGGACTTTGTGTTCATTGCTACAACAACTATTTTTTCTATTTTGAAAACTGTTTTAAAAACGTTTCTAAATTCCACACAGATTTATCCTACCTGAGGGACCGTCAGAGATGGACAGCTAATCTTTTAATTAAATTATGTTTATGTATATTGACACTTTCTCTTAAAACCCTTTTATGTACACGCTGCTTAAATGTCATGAGTTACTCAATAGGTGTCTGATAATTGATTTCTTCACATATGTACATATAATTTTACTCCTTCAGTGTGTTATTTCATTGTTCACTTTATATGATTTCAAATTGTAAACTTTCGTCAGTTGGAATCAGACCTTCGGTGCTGAAGCATACCACACTCACGTAACAGTTAATTCCATGCAAAGTCTAAATGAAAGTCTTAAAACTAAAACGCGTGTTGGCTTGTTGGGGGTTTCATGAGGCTGTGTCCAACAACAAAAAATATTCTCAGGGTTGGCCCAGTCATCTGTGACAAACAAAACTGCTTTGATAAGATGCATTTCTGCATGCTCCTCTGTCTGTTCCTCTGTTACATGTACATGATAGGAGTTCTTATAAATATTCAAATGGTTTCAACGTCGGTTTCTAATTCTTTTATAATGATATAACCATATTTATGGTCTTTATTGTTAATAATCAGCTTGTTCTGGATACCTTATTATGGTTGTTTGAGGGAAAAAAATTACATAATCTATCATACTTTTTTGCTTATCTTAATTAAAAGGAAATGCGACAAAACAAGCTTAATCTGGAAAAAAATGTTAATTGAACTTGAGCAAAATATCTGATAACAATGTCTTTTTAAAAAGTTTGTTTCGCTGCTTTGAAACATTTTTTGTTCACCTCTAGTCTAAAAATGGTGTACCATATGTGATGCGCCAAGCAAAAACCTCCCTTAACTGAAAATTCTGACAATTTCAGTTTTTTATTGATTATAATAAAGATTATCCTTCTTGTTCTAATAATATACAGCATTACATATGTTTCTCATTATTAGGGTGTTGTAAGAGCGCATTAAAATGAAGAAGTATATGCTTTGACGTCGACCGCGCAAATATAGGCTACATACATGTAATTGTTGCTAGATTAATAGCTATAGATTTTTTAATAACAGTACATCTATCTTATCTTGATTCACTATATTTCAAACAATGAATGATATTTTTTGAGATATGGAATGGTACAAATGATTAAAATTTTAAAAAATATATAATTAAATCTCTGCATTTTTCCTAAAGATGATGTAAATACTACATGTATACAAAACACGATAAGTTTCATTATTCGTTCTGAGCCAAGGGACAAGTACAATAGTAACATCTTTCCACAGATTGGTCACAAAAGATCGGATTCCAGTGGCGGATTCAAGGGGGGGGGCCCTAAAATTGTCAAAACAAAGTTAAATCATACTCCTTCTCGCAAAGAAAATGTACAACTTGCGAGTCTTAATTATCAACTTTTTGGAAACTCATGGGATTTTTCTACATTACACTAATTTAAACGGAGAAGTATGAAGAAAACCCGTGCGTTCAATGGTGTAACGTACATAGATTGTCCATTTTAGTTACGCTCTCCTAGGGTTCAAATGTGACCAGTCACCTACCTTTAATAAATTATACTAGCTTGTGTTTATCATGATACAAACTGGCATCCTTATATTTTTTTAAACGTCATTTACATCGTCCCATTGAACTAGATTTTTTTAAACTGATTAATTTACAGCCATTCGTAAGAAAAAAATAAAAAGAAATGTTTCTTATATTTCTGCAAGGCAGATGGTTTTGATGGGATTTCTGCAGGTTGTGTCTTTGGTTTTCGTTACCCGCCCTGACCCACAGTTTTTTCGAGATTAATATTGAATTGTTGTTAAATTGCTTGTCTTGGTGGTGTTTTATTTTTTTGTGTTTATGTTCATTTGTATGTTGATTAAGTATTAAATGCGATTTGCGATTTGTAACGAACGCACCAATCCTAAAAAATCTTTACTTTTTATTTTTCAATAAATTAGTCAAAAAAATAATTATTTGCGGAGGAGTGAAACGAGGGAGAAAATAAGCGGTCTTACACGCATAAGGCAGACATATGCTTTCATAGCCGAATCCAGGGGCGGATCCAGCATTTGAAGTTAGAGGGGCGCCAGTGGGTCCAGGGCAAAGCCCTGGTGGGGGTCCAGGTGGCGAAGGCCCCGGAAGCTCCTGGATTCTAGAGATTTTGTGGGGTAAAATTGAAGTCTTCATATTTAGACTTCTGTGATATTTCTTCTCGTGGTTATACTTAAAAGTAATAGAATTATTTAGGCCTATAATTTTAAAGGTTTGTAGATTTAAGACCTGCAGCCTTTTGTAACGAACGTTGCATTAATCGAATACTCCCCGGTAAATCTATTTATACTGAGCGCGAAAGCGCTCGTGCATGAAAAAACCAGTCTTGAAGTGAACCAAATATTACGGAAACTATCGGAAATTAACGAAGTTAAAAACGTAAAGAAATTAATCTGGTTAAATCTCTCAAGGTCGCACATCATGATCAAAGTGTCGCACAACAGATTTCAAAAATTTATTGAAACCGCCTTATCATCACTAAAGTTTATCATGAAGTCAAAATGAAATACATGATCGTTCTCCGTCGCCCTACCACCCCTCGATGTATCTGCTAGCAGTTTTCCCGCATAGTAACCCCCCCCCCCCCAAAAAAAAAAACCAACAACAAAAACTAGCTGTAATCTTTCCCTTTTCCCCGAGGGTAAAAACTATTTTATACTTGATGTAGTGGGCTTTCCCCCAACGCTTTTATTTGAGATTTTAGAAAAATTATTTCAAGAAAGCCAGTCGGTTTAAAAACTCATTTTTTGTTCAGCCAAATGTTGCATATTACCTAGTGGATACATATTTTAAAACGTTAAAGTGTCTGTTCCGATTTATCATTTCATATAGGCAAAGTTATTACTTGAAATACATAGAACTGAACTGCATTATACTAAATGTACAAGGTATGATATGTTATGCAGCCATGAATAAATGTGTTTTGAATTTGTAAGTAAAAATGCTTTTAGAATTTTACATAAGAATCCAAAAAAATAAAAAAATAAATATCACGTAGTCTGCCGATCTGTTCGCGCAGTATTGCTCGGTACCTATATCTGTACTGGAGAATAATCGGAATACCTATTCTGCCTTAGTACTCTAGATAATCTTTAATCGCCGTATAACTTGTCATTTTTTATAGGAACATTTAAAAAGTCAACAAAAATAAGGGGTGATTTTTAGTTTTTGATTTTCATTGATTAAATACTATCCTTGTTTTCAATGTTTTGAAAGCCATGAGAAAACATGATTATACCTGGCAAGATAGTACAGTATATGTATGAATTGTTACGAAAAATTGTCCTACAATGCTGAATTGAGTTTTCCATTTGTTAAAACATAATATTTCTACACCATGTTGCAGAAAAAAGGCAGAATATAGCTCAGATCATCATTCAGAGAACGGCTGCATACAAGGTCCCATTTACCCTTTCTAGATTTTCTATATCTATGATTTTGACAGACCATGCATATTTCCATCAAAGAAATCAACTTCTGGTTGTAAAAAAAAAATATTGCATTTGCTAACAAATGGTTTACATTGTATAACCTTGCGATGAAAACAATTATACTTTCTCAACAAAAAAATACAACCTCTCTCTCTCTCTCTCTCTCTCTCTCTCTTATTTGATGTTTTTCTGTTCTTTATTTTTTAAAATGCTGGATAACATCGACGGAAATACGTGGAAACATTAACTGCATTATCAAATTGATTCTAGAAATAAAAATTGATAGGAAAAACAGACACAAAAGACTTTTTATTATAACAATGCATTTAGTTTATCTCCTACAACTGTGAAAGAACAGAACATATTATACAACTTTAAAATCAATTGTTATTTAATTTTCATGGGTTCCATTGGCATGAAACATGAGAATGAAAATGGAAGATGTTTACAGGTATAATACAATGTATTTTTGTGAAAGAAAAAAATCGTTTGAATGAATATCGATGAAATATTAGTTAAATCAAAACAATGGGAATATAAATAAATAAGAATAGTTTCATTTGCATGTGGATAAACATTAGTTTTAATAAAAAAATAAAAACAATGGGAGCAGAAATAATTTAGAGTAGTTTATTTGCATGTGTATCTGCCAAGAGGAAGGATAGAACAATTTGTTTTTCAAAGAGAAATATGTTTTATTTTCATTACGGGGGAAATCAATGATACTAAATAAGCGAAAGTATTTTTTAATAAAGAATCTGACAATAAAACGAACAATTTAACATTATCACAATAGGAAAAAGAAGAGTTAAATTGTCCATACCATCAATACATATATCTTTTCTAAAAAAAATTCTAAAAATCGAAATATGGGATTTTATTCCTAAAACGCGGACTTTTGAGTGTTATAAATGCATATATATTGAATGCTTAAAAAAGATGACTCAGAGATGAATTTTATATCTTATGATTAGCTTCTGTACACCGTTACACGTGTATCTCGCGAGTGATTTTTTTGTTGTTCTGTTAAGCGACGCCATAGCCAACTATACGGGAGTTATTTCTAGAAATGCGTGTATTGTTTTTGTTCAGTGCTTAAATTTAATCTATCAAGAGTGTGTACATGCAGTATGCATGTATCTACATCTGTATTATTCATCATATAAGAATTTTTTTCATTTTTGGTTTATTTATTGCTACAGTAATTTCTGAAGTACAACTCATTCGTGTCACCGGTAATATAGGGGTTACTAAAAAAAAACATGAACTAAAAATGTTTTCATTTTTCATATGACAATATATTTGTTTGTTGGTTAAAAGTAAAGCTAAAAATTAATATTTTAAATCAAAAAGTGTTAAATCACGTCGTGTTTTCAGATCACAGAAAATGAAAATGAGACTTGAAAGCGCCCGACATATAGATCGGATCGTCAGTTCAGCATCACGTCTGCTGAGAAAACAAGCTTGATTTGAATTATGATAATTTATCAATTTAACAATAAACATATTTAGCTTTTTAGTAAATCTATTTATATTTTATTAAGGTCGAATAAATGAAAATAACGTAGTGTTTTATTATTTAAAAAGAATTAACTTGGAAGCCCCGACATTTTTCTTGTTCCGCACAACTTAGATCAACATTCTTTTTTATCTATTTGAAAAGAACAAATATTTCAACACTGGTCTAGCCCTAATTTATTTATTTCTAAGTTACGCTATTTTTGATTAAAGAAAATCATTGGTGATGCAAAACTTTATTAAGGCTTAGCAGAATTTCCTTCATAACTTTGTAATTGATGCTTGAACACGAAAGGGAAACACATGGCAGATACGAATTCTCATACAGCGTTTACGTTGTAGTGATATGTAGACACGTATTTTAACGTTACGTCATAATTGAGATAAGGGAGGTTTTTGCTTGGCACGTCACATTTATTACTTTTTATCTAATACTAGATGATAACCCGCGCGAGCGCGGGAATTAACACTTAACAAATGAATGACATAATGCAATAATGTTGAATCATATTTTTTTCCGTATATATTGTGTCCGAATTATTTCTTTATAGTTTTCTTAACCTATTCTTTAAAATTGAAATAAAAAAACTGCATAGCTGGATATTTAGAAAAGGGTTGAAAAATTTTAACTGAATTGGATGATATATACATGAACTTGGCCTTAATTCTGAGTTGAAAATGATTACAATGATTTTTTTAAACCAGTAAGTGGGTATTTAGGACGTCATAAGTCTAAATTTTGTTCTTGAGGTCAAATTTCACAAATATTTTTATCCCTTTCCAAAATGTGAAGTTCAGATAAAAGACTGTTTCGAAAAAAAAATTGGGTAGGGTAATCCCCCCCCCCCCCCAATTTAACTTTCCCGTTTGATGACACAATTAATGTATAAAGTTCACTACCAATCTGTCGTGGTATTAAAATGTATGAAACTAAAAAAAAACCGCTAGTGTATGCATATTTATTTGCATTTGTTAAAACCAATGTTGTCATTTTCAAAGTATCTCGCTCTACACTTTCCGCCATAGTGTAAATAAGTCAAACCGCGTTCCTGGACACCTCGTCTGGGAAAAAATTATTTCGATCAAAACTAAAATCGCATCAAATTTTTCCATTTCATTTATTAACTTTTTTGCATTAACAAAAATGTCCCATTCAATGTATGAATATCTACCCGCTATGCATGATGAACCCGTCCTACACTTTTCGCCAAGACGTTAATTAGTCAAACCGCGTTCTTGGTTACCCCGTTCTGGAAAGTTCTATTTCATTCTTTTGCTAGAGGTCGCGCTTCACTAGCTTCTATCTATCAAAACTAAAATCACTCACTTAAGAAACGAATTGCCTTGTTTCATTTATTCAACATTTGTCAAATCTTAACTTCTATGTGTAATTCAGGTAAGTTCCTAATAAATATATTCACTGTTTACGTAATCATTGAATATTATTTCATTGCAAGCATATATTTTGATGCAAACGATCCCTGTCTTGGATCCGCCAAAGCGTGTCCACCACCTTACTCTCATTTTTGCTATTTCGGGCTCGTTTATCGAAAAATGAAAGTAGGTTTTTAATTAATTTCACAAAAATAACTTATCAGTTAAAATTAAATTATACCTTACGGACATCTTCACGTATATGTTGAAATACCAAAGGTGTAAGCAGTTACTCTGGTGCAGGCATTTTGAAGTTTATCTGCAAAATGCCTTAATTTGTAAGTATAGATGTTTATTCTACAATGCCAAACTATTGTTTTTAACCTTGTAGATAGCTGAATATGCACACTTACAAAAAGTCATTATAATAGTTCTTTAGTGCCAGTGCCTAAACGATTAAACTTGATAAAACCAAAAGAATTAGAAACGCAAAGTAAATAAGCTGATTAAATAACATATCTGGTACTCCTTTTAGCAAACAGGGAAATATGCAGAGGGCACGAAAAATGAGCAATTTTAACCATCCACTAATGCAAAAAATGCATACAATTGTTTGTGGTTTTTCTCTTATTTCATTAATGGATTTTAAATTTTGACCATTAATTATAGGAATCTGAATCATTAATGGACAACTAGGACTATTTGGTAGTTTGTTATGGGCATTGGCAATGTTCCTAGTTTCAGTAAAAAAATTCTCATAGATTTTATAGCGAATTTATATATGACTATATATACAACAACAGTCACAACAGACCCCCCCCCCCCTTTCCATCCTTTTTAAAAAAAAAATGATTTCCAACTTAAAATAAAACATGGGTAATGTATAGAAATTCTGAATCTCAAAAATAATTTTTCCTATTTTAGAGTTACCTTCCTTTCAATATGATTAAAATCAGATCCTCGATCCGCTCATTGTTTTCTATTGTCGTTACACGAGGATCTGAAGAAACCCCGCTTGAGGTCACCTCCTGGTGAACTTTGTTTTGACCAATGAAATCGTTGGTTTCATTCCTCAGTTACGTGTTTTGGAATTTATACCAATACAATCTTTCGATTCCTTTAGGGGGTTTAATATCAACTTTTGCGTTGTCTCTAGCTCGCTGATACTGAAAAATCGAGAACATGTGCCGACGCTTCGTCATACGACTTCATTTTTGTTTCTAACCCGAAAATACTGTTTCTAACAATTGCTCTGATTGTCTAAAAAAATTCATGAATATTCTTAAATGAAAGTTCACCAGGAGGTAACCTCAAGCGGGGTTTTTTCAGATCCTCGTGAATCGATAATAGAAAACCAAGGAGCGGATCGAGGATCTGATTTGAATCAGATTGCCTTGGCTTTGTTGCCTTTCTCATCATCAAAACTTTTCTATGAGTGTCCATTTAATTTGTAATAAATCTCACCGTCCCCCAAGCAAAGTAGCAATGAATAGTTTCTCTGTAGGCTTTATATATTATTTAATGCATACATGTGTATTGTATCATAATATCAAAACAACAGGTATGAAAATAAATGAATAAAACGTTTGGACAACTACATTTTTTTTGCCTGTTTGAAATTATCTGAGTTATTTTCTTTCTTTTTTATTTTGCCTGTCAATATGCTGAAGATGTTAGGTAGGTTTTGGGAAGGTCTGCTCCCTCTTCTCCAGTCGTCTGTCGGACCACGTTTTGAAGAATACGAATGGTGATTTAAGAGGCTATATGGTCAACAAATGAACCATCAAATCGCTTAAACTTTATCATATATTTTGGGCCGTAAACTATTATTTCGTAAAGAAAAAAATCGAAATATTTCAGCTCTAATATCTTAGTATTTTACTATATATTTATACATGACTGTTCATCTTAAGGAAGCAGATACATGCTGAAAATTATCACGACCATGAAGCCCTCTTAATCTCTTTCTAATGTTGTTTGCTATAAAAGAATTTATTCGGCTTTTATGAACCTGCCTCTCGACGCAGAACTATATTGCTTCATCGCCTCGACGTCTTTTGTATACCTCTAAAACACCGTGTTTTACCATAGCCTGCAACAGGAGCTTATATTGCGGGAGATTACTCCAAATTTGGACAAAAAAATCAAGATATGTAACTCAAATTCATTGTATAAATGAGAAAATGCAGGTACGTGGATGATTTAAATCCGGAGCACTTTGTTGCCAGTGCCTTTACTAATACAATTATATCATAAGCAGTCAGAATTCTGACCACTAATACAACGTGACATCATTGGTGAATACTGTAAAGGTTGCTAGAAAGCGTAAAGCCTTTTGTCTATTTCTTTGTTGGCTACATGTACGAAAGGTATATAATTAAATAGATTATCAACAAAGAAGAAAAAGAAAAAGAAGTAGATTGTTGACTAATAATGATAAATCTTAATACTGCATTAGACATAGCGGATGGTCTTGCCTGGTTATTGGACAGACCATGCCTTGTGTGTGTCACTTTTTTCTCTGTGTTAGTTAAGAAGGGTATAAAAAAATTATTTTAAAAAATAAACAATTAAAAAGAAGTACACCATTTACCAATAATAATATATTTTTAATGCATTAGTCTTAGTGGAAGTTTTTTTTTCTAATGGATGACCTTCAATTATTAAAGCTGCTTGGTCCGATTTTTTTGATATTACGGTATCAAATAATTTTCTATACAAACCATTTATCTTAGAAAGTTATGGAATTTCTCCTAATTACACCAGCGAATCGGTCTCCTTTCAAAGTTAGAAAAATTCAAAGTAAATAAAAATAATTTCTTTTTGGGCAAACGAAAAAACAAACCAAAATGCATCATGGAAATGTTTAGAAAAGGGAACCGTTTGGTTTCGTCCCCCGAATGATTGGGATTATTATACCCGCATGCTATGCATCGATTGTAAACAAAGCAAACTTCAGATATATTAGCGAACAAAACATACACAGGTTTATTTGTAATTTGCCTGAACATTACGACCTTTATTTATAGCGATGTCAAAGTCGTAATAAACCATACCCGTCTCGACGTCAGGGGTGAATTTTAACATGCGATACCCTTTTATGTCGTTTGTTTTTCTAACAAATTTTGTACAAAATTTTTTTCATTGAGGGTTGGCTTTATTGACTGGGAAAACTACAGAAATGTCTATTATTATACATATACTTAGCATAACCATCGTCGAAAAGCGTGCACTAAATTTGATTTAAAATTAGACCAAGCAGCTTTAATAATATGTATACAGAGATAGATGCAAAAATGCAAAATCTAAAACTGTACTACTAGTATTTCATTCATTACTGTATCATTAATTATGGAAATTCATTCAATAATGCAATAACATTTCAACGATGAACTTAAATGTATTTTGGGTTTTTCTCCTCTTATATCATTAGCGGATAAGAATTTTGACCCTATTTGATATAATTTTGTTATTCTATCACCAATGGACGGCTAATGATACAAAAAATAAAATACTTAAGAAAAAAACTTCAAGACTTTTGATCGCAGGATCCAACCTCCATAAATGCTTATCTATATATACATGTCAATACGCTCTTTTATTACTTTTTTGTGCAATTTTAAAACAATCACACCATCAAAATTGTTGTGTTACCATTGAAGAATTATATTTAAGTAGTAAGTAATCATTCTTTGAGTATTATGAGGTGATAATTTTGCTCGAGGCGTGATCAAATCCAATAAAGCCCGAAGGGATTAATGATAGATTTGATCACGCCCCGACCGAAATTATTACCTCATAATATACAAGGAATGATTCCTTATTACTTATATTTATAAAATTTTTATTTTAAGCGCCATCGTACGATTAAATACTTAAAAATAAATAAGCAAATCCCGCTGGCGCTTCAATTTGGCGTCATTTGAAGTTATGGGTTATAAAGTACAAAATCGATAGGTAGTGTTATCACAGGCAAGGACAATGGAAAATGTAAATATTAGAAAAGAACGTTTACAATGTTTGCTGCATTGGATAATGTTTTAGCAAGGCAATGGCTAAATTTGGAGTAAACACAAGATCTCCAGCGACTTTGTTACTGACATATTACAACAGCATCTTCGTTATGGTCACAGTTATGAACCCCAAAACCATTAAAGTCACATCTCGCAAAGCATGTCTCAAACTTTCCACACTTGACGTTGTCCATCCATATTGATCCGCTTCCCTGACCAAAATGAGCATATGACACCGCCACTGATGAACTTCAAAAATAAAAATCTCAAATATTATTTTTTGAATTTTATTTAACAATTAAATTACACTGTATCTTACATTTTTCAATCATTTTTTAATAATTATATCTCATTATTAATTTTTTGTTAATTTTTTACACGGTGAACTTATTTTGCGTACTCAAGATGCATAAATTTGTAATCTGTAAAATAAGTTACTTAGCAAAACATAATAAAAGTGCATTATTTACCCATTATATCCAAGCATTTTACAGACAACCCGAGCATCATAATCATTCCACGGGTCATCACATATTGTTCCCCAGGATTGGTTGTACAAGACTTCAACTCGTCCTTCGCCAGGGATCTTTTCGCCAACAAGTCGTACATCTATATTGAAGAATTAATTTAAGAATAAGGAAATATTCTTTTAGTATTATGAGTTGATAATTTTGGTCGGGGCGTGTCAAATCCAATAAAGCCCGAAGGGCTTTATGATAGATTTGACCATGCTCCGACCGAAATTATTACCTAATAATATTCAAAGAATGATTTCTTATTACTTATATTTCATTATTTTTAATTTCAACAGTTGAAAACATCATTTTTTTACATGTAGCACAAGTTATGTATTACTATGCAGCGCACCCAATACAGTGTTTCGGTTATGCTATAAGACACGCCCATTTTGTGTCCCTCAGTTTTTTGAAATTATTGGGTTATAGGCTTCAAAATTGATTCGTTATGTTATCACAAACTTTAAGAGAGTTGAAAATGTAAATATAAAAAAAATTTATTAGTAAAAAAAATAAAGAAAGAAAGAATAAAAAAACCACAGCAGACGAAACACTTTTTTCTTCAGAAGAAAGTATAGAATTACTTGTACGTGCGATTTGTTTAAAAACTATTGAATTTCTTAATATGTGATCCTAGTTCAGGAAGTGTATATATACCAATCGAATGTGACCATTTTCAAAAACAAATTCTATTTTTAGTTCTGAAATATTTATAGATAATTTAATTGTAGTTGTAAAAGTAATCTTCAATCGCATATGATTTACCTTCTCCCAAAACATATTTTTAAAAAGAATAATTAATTCACCTTACTTAGTTCGATTGTTACGTTTACTGCAGCGAAATATCATCATTTCCCTTCCATACTTTTTAGGAGGTTGGGTGGTTGACAAATTAACCAAGTGGTTGACAAAATTAGTTTTTAGATATGATTTGTTTAGCTATAAACTATCATTTAGTGAAGAAAAAATTCTAATATTTCAGCTTTAAAATTTGACAATTTTTCTATATCTCTATAGAGAACTTTTCTTCTTAAGAAGATTAAAATAGTCTAAAAATGACCACGACCATCGAGCCCTCTTAAAATAGTCTAAAAATGACCACGACCATCGAGCCCTCTTAAAATAGTCTAAAAATGACCACGACCATCGAGCCCTCTTAAAATAGTCTAAAAATGACCACGACCATCGAGCCCTCTAAAAGAAATCCTCTCCATCTTACCTACCGAAAAAAGTAATACTTGCAGAACTAAATCCCGTTCAAAATAAAGTTTAGAATATTAAAATCAAATTGAATTCATGTAAATTAGTACACATACCTAACAGTTGTATTGAAGTATAGGCGTATGAACTCCATCCTGTTTCATTTATAGACATATCGCAGGAAAAACATAAACTATACAAACGACACATCCCTGTTTGGGAATTATAGCTAAATGAATAGCATCCATCACCACATATCAGAGCGCATCGAACAAGATTATCTGAGCGACTGTTGTGAAATACAGACAGTGCAGATATCTTGCATGCGCGGATCTAGAGGGGGGTCGGGGGGTCCTAAATTTACATAGTAAAATTATCGCAAATACGCCTCGGACCCCCCCCCCCCCCGACAAACACAATTATCCTTCGGACCCCCCCTGGAAAAAATTTCTGGATCCGCGCATGTCTTGTTATCGAAATCAACATTGGTCATATAGTACTGGGACAAATTGACGTCTTTATAGAAAAAAGTAAAAAGAAATAGAAGTCGATGAACAACAAATAACATATTGTTGTCAGCGTAAGTAAATAGCGATTTACATGCATTATATTCTACGCGCATTTATAAAGCTCTGGAAGAACATTATATTCTTAAAAACCTAAAGCTTTTTTTTAATTTTAGGAACGTCTAAATCACATCTGATCGGATAATCGTGGAACAATAAACGCCTTTAGTGGCGCAGATTTAAAATACGTGAACGAAAAAGTATTTGTTTGCATAACGTTTGCTGTACAATGCATTAGCAGGAAAGGTATCAACAATCGTACAAGAAAAATGGAGTTGTATTTTTTGGAACTAAAAATTTGTTTATTTCATTTTAAAAAAACTTACAGTTAAGAGCATATGTTTAAGAAGAATATAATTCGTGATCGAATGTATGATAAACTAAACAAAATGCTGATTTACTATCCAATAAAAATTCAAACTTTTGATTTTACTTAAATAATTCTGATCAAAGTAGTTATGAATATGAAGAATTCGTTTTTGTGTGTGACGCTTCGATCAACAATAATGATAATTTACATACTTTCACTCTCGTTTAATTGTTTAAATGTTCATAAATAACACTAACACTAGTACTGAAAGCGCTGCAAATGCTTTGTTTAAAAAAACGGAATTTACGCTATATACCAGTAACAGTTCATCTGACCTTTCCGGCAAAGTGCGAAAAAAAAAATTGACAGCACCGAAATTTTTTTTTACTTACGGCTGAATAACACTTCATTACAAAATGGCTGACCTCTGATCGAAACGACATTTCGTTTTATTAAAATGATTTTATCAACGATAGTAAGTAACATACTCCATAGCCGAGTGGATAAAGCGTCGGGCTTGTCAGCCGCACATCCCGAGTTCGAATCCCCAGGGGCTTTTGTTGTTTCTTACTGAATTGATTTTTTAAGACATTCATTTTTTAACCCCAAACAGCAAATTTCTCGCTTATTTGACACATGTACAGTTTATTTATCTTTTATAATCAAATATTTTACTGTTGATTTAATTGACCATTTCCAGGTGTGCTATTCCACCTTAAGAGGGCTGGATGATCGTTGCTATTTTTAGACTATATAAATCTGCGTAAGAAGAAGATGGCTGTATAAAGATATAGAAAAATCATTGAAATATTAATTTTTGATTTGATTTAAAACTATAAATAAAATATTATGTTCCATAAAATGTTTTATATACAAACTTCCTTCATTGTATTAGCTAATTTATTTTTTTTTTCTTCAAATCGTTGAGTTCTGATTTATTGTATCTATTGTCTTCGGGTTCGAAATTCTGTCGGGATCGATCTTCCAGAAGCTAAAATCCGTGCCAATCAAATCAGTTCTTACCACAAGGTGAAATAGCGCCACCTTCTTATTACCTCTCACCGACCTTATTCGCTTTATTTATTAATGGCCTTGCTGATGAAGTTAAATCGCTTAACAAGGAAATCCCCATTAACCAAACAAATATTGGAATTCTTCTTTACGCTGATGACATGGCACTCATTACTAGGAATGAACAGGATATGCAGGAAATTCTTAACGTCGTGACTAAGTGGTGTACAAAATGGCATCTACAAATCAATTTGGCCAAGTCAAAAATTATACATTTCCGAAAGAGAAACATGAAAAGAAGTACATTTACATTTTGTGTGGGTAACTCAAGCTTAGAATATGTTTCAGTCTACAAATATCTTGGTGTTTTATTCAACGAGAACAGAAATTTCAAAAGTAACGCTAAAAACTTATCAAAATCAGGAGGGCGAGCTCTAGGATCATTAATATAAAAAATTCATAACTTGAAAGATATGAGGTTTTTCTCTTTCGAAAAACTTTTCAACAGCTGCGTTGCACCAGTCCTCGATTACTGTAGTGGGGTGTGGGTTATCAGAATTTTCACTCATTAGAACAAGTTCAGGATCGCGCTATACGATACTTCCTTGGAAATCACAGACTACCACCGTTATTAGCTATACGAGGAGAATGCGGATGGGCACCTGCAAGTTCTCGACACAAAACAAACATGATTCGTCTCAGGAATAGGTTAATAAATTTGGACAACAGCAGAATTATAAAACAAGTTTTTATTTGGGATAAAAATTTAAATAACGAGAGAAGTTGGAGCCACCAGCTGAAATCTATCTTCGAATCGACAAATATGATTAATATATACCAAAACACAATGACCTGTGACATCCAACAATTTATTGTCATTCAACATTTTTTATTGGAAAACACATGATTATCAGATCTCGAAAACTCTGCGAAACTTAGGACATACCGGCTAATAAAACAACACGTCATCACTGAAAACTATGTGCTGATGGACATTCCAAAAAACATGAGATCCACATTGGCGCAACTTAGATGTGGGATACTCCCCCTTCGCGTGGAGACTGGTCGATTTCGTGGTGAACCTCTCGACGACTTTTGTGACTTAAACGAAACCGAAGAACACTTTCTCTTAAAATGCTCATTATATAACGACTTACGCAACTCTCTTTAAGAATCCACTTTAGGCTCCGTAAATTTTAATGACAACGATTTATTTAGAACATTACTCTGCAACTTTCCCCGACAATGTGCTCAATTCATATTTAAAGCTTTCAGGATAAGACAAACCAAACTTTCACGCCGACATTTTATATATGTATTAAAATTTAAAACAGTAACATATGGGTCCGATGGGCCGGGTGTAACAATAATATGTTATATTTCAATGTGTATAATATTATGTTCAATTGAAACACATATCACATTAATAAATGATTTACTACTACTACTACTACTACAAAAAAAAATGTATTCATTATATAATAATAGCTGGGATAAGCACTAATTGCAACTTAACATTTCTAGGCTTATATCCTTATATCCCAGTTATTACATTAGCTAATATGATATTTGTATTTCTATATTAAAGGGGGATGTGAAGCCATCTCTAACATTTGAGAAGAACAAAGTAAACATTTTTTAAACTGGCTTGTTTCTGTCCAAAACTTATGACGTTCAACATGTTGTTTTGTATGTAAATTAAGCATATGAGGGCAGAGCAATGCATTATTTAAATCACTTAGAACTGCGCAGCTACAGACTTAAATTTAAGATTAAAAAATCTGAAAAAATATGAAAGGAGGTCTTTAGTGTCCACTCTACAACCATTTGTTGAGAAAAAGGTCAAAGCTTGCCTATTTAAGTTGTAATTTTGTCTCAAAAGAGGGTACCCTATTCTCAAAATGAGTCTCAAAAACCATCAATTTGCACGAGATATTTTTGTCCGTGCCTATGGATGTACATTGGTGTTATATTTTCATTGAAAAATATATGTATATTTTTTATTTAAGGCAATTAATTCTTTGGACCCCTACACTACTTCTTAAAAGACTTATAGAACTAAAACAAAACAATTGGAACTGGTATAGAGATGTCTGTCACATTCAGTCCAGATTGTTTTGAATTGACATTTATTTTTCATCAATGAAAATGAAAATATAACATCAATGTGCCTCCAGAGACACGGGAGTTCTATGTATAACCTAGAATTTTCTTGTTCTAAAAATAGGTCCCATGTCGACATGTAAAATAGGATTCCCTGTTTTGAGGCAAATTTTCTGCATTAATGTGCTAAATTTAACCTTTTTCTCAACAAATGGTTGCAGAGGGGACTCCAATTAACACCTCTGATACTTTTTCAGATTTTTAAATCTTTAAAAAAGGTCTGCAGCTGCGCAGATCTATAGCTGTTCTAAGTGATTAAAAAAGCATTGTTCTGTTCCTAAATGCATAATTAACATACAAAACAATATGAACAACCTCAAATTTAATGCTTTTTCATCGTTAGACAACAGTTTTGAGCAGTTTTGTGCAAAACAAGCCAGTTCAAGAAATGTTTACATTTTAATTATCAAATGTTCAAGATGGCCTCACATCCCTTAATGTGTTTTAGTAATAATTTTGGCATTTATTTGGTCAATAAATGACACAATCACTTATTAGGTTGTCAAGTTTTTTTCCTATAATTCATGTAACGAGAACAAGCTGCGGAAAAGGCATTTGACGGTGTACTGCTTTTTTAGAATTCTCAGTATGAAAAAGATTTCAATATAAATAATGTTTTGTAGCAAAAAAAATAAAAAAGACAACAGAGAAAAAGAACTCAGGGAGGTTTATCATGGATGTTTGCGTAATATATTCAGTTGCTTTTTCCGCTTGTCAGAAGGACCCAAGAAGTTGCGATTGTACTACAATGTATATACATGTATGCGTCTCAATTTGACTGCATAAACTTTTCATTTTTCCAAGATGCCCTTATTTAACCAAGGTGGACCAATTGTTTAAATTTTAACCACACTAGACCAGAATGCTTGCATTACTGAAGTATATATGTTATATTACCTTTTGCAGAATAATGTTATTCTTTAGATGTTCCTTATTTTGGATGGTAAATTCCCTATATTCTCCGCTGTGTTGGTCAAAGGATCACGGTTTGCATAATTTAAAATTCACTTTGCAAAAAGAATTTTTTATAATATGTGTACCAGGTTTTGTCTTTGAAACATTTCATGCATAACTTAGATTTTGTTTTTTTTAAGGATGCTAACAAATACTCGAGTACTATACTACTGCTCAGTCACACCGATCATCGACTAAAATTTTTTAGTCGCGATCGATTACTCGTAATAAAGTGAATAGAATTTAAACATATTATTATTCTTTCTTAACGCGGCAGATTTTGTTCTACGAATGTAGATAACAGTTTTCTTTTCTCGACATGTTTGATCCGTAAGTTACTAACATTCTTTTCCATCGATGTCCCTGGTGTAATTTTGAAGTGGCTAATAATTGATCTCTTTTAATTTACTTCGGCAGACATGTATATGTATTTGAGAATAATTTGTGTTTCTTCTAATCAGTTATTTATTGGATTAGATGTTTGTAGAACCAAAAATTTAATCATATCAATAATTATCCAAAGGCGTTTGTTTTTATAATCATTAATCTTTGATTGTTGATTTGGCACGGACAATGACTTGCCGTGGAACAGGTCACATTTGATTTGCCTGAGATGATACGGAGCTCAATTATATGTAAGCGTTACAATAAAAAAGGAAAAGCCAGAACATTTTCTAACGGATATTTAAATAAAATACTTTTCAATTCATTTTAAATAAAATACATTTAGTATATGTTATTAAAGGTTTTTTAATGTTCTTTAGTTTAAGATAAGATGTATGTAGCAGTAGCATTATTTGATTTAAAAAGGACTCACGGTTTTAAAAAAAATCATCGAGTACTCGACTATAGCTCGACTAAAGCCTCCGAATAATCGACCTAGTCAACCGGGTAAAATTGACATCCTTTGTTTTTATAGATATTCTGAATGACATTGTGATGGCAGTGTTTATTATCAATTAAGTAACATACAGCAACAAATTCAAAAAATACAAACATAATTCTCTTTATGGCATATATTCCAATCTCGACTGACAATACACGCATTTTTTTAGTGTAATCTTGATAAAAGCTTTCTCCTTTCAAATTTTTAAACGATATTATATTCGGTAAGCTGAAAACACAATCCACATACAGGTCATGAAATGTTCATTTAAGGTTTAAAGCCAAATAATGCATATTTTATCTATTTTTCAATAAATATAATACGAGCTGAGCTAACGCATGTCATGTTATTGTTTAAATTGTTAAATGCAAAAGATAGATGGAACGCAACATGGTAATGTGGACTTTCATTTTTACTTCAAATGTGTATATTTTGTTGGCATTTATACTAGTTTCAAGACAAACGCGTCATGATGATATGACCGTAACTAAAACGGTCGCTTGGGGCATTGTGACATGTTAAAAATATAGCATAATTGTTTATATTTACATTCTAGTGTGTTTTTCCATTAAATTCTGTGATCTTCAAATGCCTCTAAATGCAACAAGTAGTCAAAGGTTAAAATGTCGAGTTTTATTATGACGTCACAAACGTTGAACGCTGTAAACTGCAACGTCACAAGCGAAAATCAAAGTTCACGCTTGTGGCTGTTACTGTGGCTCTTCCATTAATGTTAACTTACCCTTAGGATAAGATAGGAATTTTAAGGTATGAATCACATTTGCAGACAAGACAAGAAGTTTAAAAATGTAAATATAAGCATTAAATCATGATTTTTTGAAGTATACAGTCTCATAACTGCCGCGATGTGTGCATACAAATTTTCATAACGCGCTAACGCGCGTTACTCAATTTGTATGCACACATCGCGGCAGTTATGAGACTGTATACTTCAAAAAATCATGATTCAATGCTATAATAATAACTACCGGATACCATTAAAAAAACCTCTATACGCTATTATTTTGGCTGCATGGGTTTTTTTTCGCCATTAACACTTGCCAACGATTTCGCTTCGTCTATATTTCTCGGACACAGTTAAAGAAGACACTGTCAAATTAACAGCTATCTAATCAAAGTACAGAAAGTACTGACGGGAGTTGATTTTATTCAGAAGTGAATAAAAACCGTGACCTGACGGTATGAGGAATCAATGTTAGATTTCTTTCATTATTAGGTATGGCATAGAAAAAGCAATGAAGGTATCTTTGTTTATTTTACAGCGAACCAAGTTTTGGTGCAAGAATTGGAAAATGGATATTTAACTATTGTATAGATAATGTGACTAGTGGCTAAGGATTAAATGCATTCAAAGTAATATGGGACAACTTCCTATAAAAAAATATGTACATGTATACCCTACAAAATACAATTTTGTGATATTGTATAGAGTTGTACATGTACATGTATGTTCAATTAAACTCAATAAATTTGCAACAAAGATCTTTTGAAAAAGGCGTCTTCTTCCTCTATATGATTTTTATGGGTATTAAAAAATTGTTTTTAAGAAATTGCTCTAACACTATCATATAGCCACGAATATCAAAACAGTGATGAGAAAAACTTTCAATTAACGTACATTTGCAACAGACAGTAAGTCAGAATTGCATACAAGGTAATATGGATAAAGATATTCAATAAATCAAAACAGAAATTACTGACACTTCACTCCCATTCCCCCGCCTCCAATTAAAAATTTCAAATTAAAGAGACACGGTGACTCAAAATATATGTTTTTCTTTTTGATTATGACAACGGAAATAAGAAGAGCTACACGAAATTTTATCATACGAAAGGTTTCAGTCATCACCTATCAATTTACAAGTCATTAAAACTCATCCGGAAAATGCACATGTAAACAAACCGAGTTGTTTTGGACATTGGTATTGTGTCACGTGTTTGCGATTTCTGTCTAAAAATAGTTACAGTGGGATTGACACACTGAAAAAAGAATTTGAATTTGAAGCTATTCGATGTCTATGGTAAGAAATATGCATTAATAGAAAATGCATCTTCATAAATATTTAGTTCTTGAAGACATCGTGTTTCAATGAGAGGTTTCTGGCTCAAGATGTATGCCACGCTGCAGTATTTACATTCCCCTGCGCTTGCGTGGCTATGAAGCGGAAGGAAAATTCAATATTTATGTGTTGGCCCAACGTTTAATTCTATTTTTCTCGTTTTAATTTGATTTTTTTACTTTTGAACACCGTAATTTTTCAAAAGTTTACCTTTTCATATGATAAATAAAATATGTGGAAATCGTGTAAAAATTCGATATTTGCTAAATCATGGATTTGTGCGTCACCGTGTCCCTTCAACCCGTTCAAAATATAATGGCCGCGAAAAATTGTACTCCCATTCAAATGTTTTTCATTCACCGTTGGAGAGGGGACTCAGATACTATGGCCGTGACAGATATTATGGCTGCAAAATATTGACCCCCTCCTATTTTTAAATTTCTATTGGAGAGGGGGTTAAAAATATTATTGCCACGAAATATTGACACATCCCCCATTGGGAAAGGGGGTTCTAGATATTATGGCCACGAAACATTAAATATCTTTCTATTGAAAATTTCCATTGGAGAGGGGTTTCAAAAAATATTATGGCACCGAAATATTGAAAACCCAACCGCCTCTGACATTTATCAAGGCTTACAAACATGATAAAATTAGAATACACACAACAATTGTATACAGACAAATGTGCTTAAACAAGAAGAAACGAATATAACTGCCAAGGAATATGATATAAAACAGAATCATCAATATATATTGAGCAATGAGAATTTAATAATATGCAAAAAGAGATGCAGACTATATGAAATGGAAAACAAACAATAAATTTCCAGGACTATGATATTTCTATACATGATTTGAAAAAAAAAATCCATAAAAAGCACAATTTATGTTCTTTTTTTTCGCATGGCAAAAATAAAATGGTGCTGCATTAACGGTATTACGCACATTTTTCTTAATTGAATAGCAATGTTCGGATCTTTAGACGGGGAGCCTCAAATGAGTATATTGCACATGTGTATTAAAAAATAGAATTAACGTCATCAAATTGTACGTAGTGAAAAAATTAATTCATTGCACGTTTAAATATTATTAAATCATATTTAATTTGTCATTTTTTCGAATCATTTTATAGATAAAACAATAAAAAATATATTTATCTAGTTAAAATTCTGTGCTTTCACTAAAACTCTACAGTACCTCAAAATGTTATATTAATGCAAAACATTCCTTATAACTTAACAACAAGCTTGCTAATCGCTTTCCAGTACTTGCAGTACTTTGAACCAGCTAATCTGGTGTAGGAATATAATTTTAAGGATTACTTTCTTTATTGTTTGTACCATTTAAAATCTGAACATATTCAATATATAAATGAATAAGTCTCCTTGAAAAACAATGCTTACGAATAAGGCTAACGAATTCAATACATCGAATTTATGGAATATTTTCAAGTACTATTTCTTTTCAGCGGCGATGACTTTGTCATTAGATCCAAACACCGTTTTACTTCCGGTTTAGCTGAGTAACTGCATAGGAGAGTTGAGTAAATTAAAAATCAACTCCCAAAAAATGTTTTGAATTCGCTCAGTCTTAAATTCAACCCTGAGAACGACGACGACAGGAGAGGACATAATCTTAGCTCACTTATTAAATCAATATTTAAATTCTTTTACACATAAATTTAATTCATACACCTTACATCGGAAGCGACATATAAACTTAATCAGGAAAAAATGCACCCATCTTCAAAAAATAATATCTAAAAGGTCTATTTAATCTGCAAATATCAAATTGTATACTGTTGAGATTTTCTAAAATCATTTAACAGATAAGTCCATACAAATTGCATACAGAAAAAAAAATTCATTTGTAGATATATCCCTAGAAATGAATTCTTTATACCATTTATTCAATACCTTTCCAATTCTTATGAATACAAACTGTGTTGACACAGTTTACAGTTAGTGTATCGCGGTTTGTTAAACCTAAACTGCCTCAACCCATTTTTTTTATTGTAAAATATTCCCTAAATAAAGAATATTCAGTGTGTGATCAATACGATTTCTGTTTTTTAAATGTTCCAGTTTATATGTTATTTATACTAAAGTAAACACTATTATCAGAAGACCCATGAATACCTGAGCTAATTTTCAATAAGCAATTATTATGTCGGTTGAAGTATATAAAGTACGTTTTTTTTTTTACTATTTAACTGTTTAATTCGCTTATCAGTTGTCTAAGCAGTTGTTGCCTCTTGTAATGTTAACGTGTCTGGTTTCTTTTCACTTTCCAAACTTCCTATTGTTTTCATTGTCTTCTGTCTCTGTAAGCATCGTTCTTTTCGGGTTGTACTTTTAAAATGTTGAAAATTCACAAAATGTACCACGCCATCCTTACATCCTATCAATAACCATCCAACCGCGTCCATAGCGATGCATTTAATGTCACTCAATCCATCTTCGGCGGACATGAGGATTCGTACAAACTTTCCCTTTGGATCAAGCAGATGTACTGTGTCGTCATGAGAATCAAGGACAAGGAAGTTACCATCCGGGTCTGTGCATACATCGGCAGGGCAAAATGTGGAAACTGGTTTATTTCCAATACATCCATTGTATGAAAACAATCTATCAAAGGTCAATCCTTTTGTCACATAAACTTTGTTTGTATCAATTGTCGCAAATGAGGATTTGATTATTTTCATGCGACCTTTTGTAACATTTGAAGACTCAAATGATTGAGATGGCTTTGTGTGACAGCCAGTGTCATCTATTGTACAAATATTGTAGCTAGTAAATTTTTTATCAAGTATGAAAACACTTTTTAAAACAACAACAAGATAGGCAGCCGCATCATGGTCCATGCAAACAACTGAATCGCAGTCGAAGCTCATTAAAAAATATAGGCGTCCTTTTGTAGAGATTGGTCTTCTATAAATACTAGGATGACCTTTTAGTATAAAAAGAATTTCATCCGTTTCGGGTACATACGTAAAATGTTCAATTTTATCAACCAGTTTTTCTACATCTGTATTTGATTGATGAAATATCACATCTTTGCTACAAAGTATACTTCTTTCATCCGAAACTGATAAAATGCTATTAATCGATCCATCTGTAAACTTTTTCTTGTATTGATGGTATTTAATGACATCTTTACAAATGACGTTTGTTTCGTGAGGGTTTGTTGATGTGTCGCACTTCAGTTCCATGTTTTCATCAGATGATGAGTGTTCATCAGTCACTATAAAACCGGCTAGCTCAAAAAGTTTATCAGTCGAAAGTTCATGTGTTACCAATGAAAACGACAAACCTTCTTGATTTTCAGAACAATATTTTTGGCCAAGAATTTTCAATTTCTTGTAGAAATAGAAGCACCTAATACAATCTTCATTGCTATCCTTTCGAAATGAGATACAAGTATTTAAACAATTCAGAATTGTTTCTTCGCTTGCCATTGGATTTTCGATTTCCGCTGCTAGATTTGTTATTTGATCAATCGTCTGCTGACAGACATTTTTAACTTCTTTCACCATCTCCTCCTCTCTGGCTGTGACTCGCTGCACCATCTCTTCAACTTGCTTCTTCACTTCTCGTCGTCTTTTCTGTAGATTTTCTTCAATTTTCTTCAAATCAAAACACGCGGAGTCATTTTTCTGTACTACGTCATTCAGCTCATCGATTTTATCGTCTATGTATTCAGACAGTTTACCCATTTTGTGTCCAACATGGTTAGTGGTCAGACATTCAAAACAAACCGGACTTTCACAGTCCTTACAAAGTAATGGCATCAAGTCTTTCTCATGAACATCACACAGGTATCGTACAATTTCAACATGGTTTTCTTCTTTTTCATTCGCCATGTTCGTTTTCATTTAACAATGGTGGTCGATGTTTAAACTACGGAGGTCTGGTAAGGACATACAGATTTAGAAATAATTGCAGTACGCATACTGTATAGCATTATGTAACAATTCCAATCTAATTAAAATTAGGTCCATCATGCTTGATCCCGTATTTGATGTGTTACAGCGACATATCAAATACGGGAGCTTGAAAAATCTAATTTTAATTAGATTGGTAAAGCGGCATCATACGAAACAACATCATACATGCACATTATGATTGCATTCTGCCTTTACGCAGCTATGGCTAGAATGTGTTTTGATCTTGTTTCAGTGTATGTAGGAATAGGGCTTTTGTAACTTGTGCCCAACCCCAATGTGTGGATTACATGTACAATAAAACATATTCAAACCATGCAACTTTTACATACAATGTACATGTATATCGGACAGCATCGCTATGAAAGTAAATAAAAAATTATAGTAGGATAATGCAAGTAAATTACTGTTTTAGAGAAACATATCATTATATTCAATCTTTTACAATTATACATGCTTGAAAAGTTAATTACTGGACTCTCAAAGAATCTCAAAACAATTATGTCTTGTTATCTTTACAACAAAATAAAAAAGGTAAAGAATAATTTTCGGAACTATAAGGTCCACAGTCGACAAAAGGGAATTCGCTATGTTGAAATATACAATTGTATCACCAATGTGTTCGATTTGATGTTAATGCTGATGAATATAGAAACGCGCTCCAAATCGAATGATACATGTTTAATTTTTAAAAATGCTTCTGTGCATGCAAGTATCAATAATGATGGACTAGCTTCGCATTTTACAGAGGAGTTGGCGTTATGTGAGGGTTCATGATTCGCTCCTCTTCCCCTCTTCAATTTTCCGCTATTGTTACTTTGTTCTCTTCAAAGATCATAGATCTGAATCATCAAGGCTATACATGACCATTTCTGTATAGGGTATAGTGTTGCTGATATATCTGATTTCAATAATAAAAAAAACATGCAGGCACTAATTATGCAGCGCCCCCCCCTCCCCTAAACTTGTCAAATAGAGTTAAATCTTAGTCCTTCTAGCAAAGAAAATAAACAACTTTGTAATTAATGATCAACTTTGTGGAAACCCGTGTAACTTCTCTACATTAAACTTATTCATCGGGCTATAGTTTGAAGAAAATCGGTGGGTTCAGTGGGGTAACTTATAGTAAAACCCTTTTAGTCACGTTTCCAGTGGGTTCAAATGATACCAATCAATCATATTTGAGTACATGTAATTTTTTATAAATACTACATGTACGTGTAGCTATATATATAGTGTTTTGAATTAACATTTTTTTTCCATGTTTATAATAAAAGCTTTCATGACTTTCACTTACATCGTCCCATTTAACACTTTTATTTAAAATTAATATAACTAGAAATTTATTTACAGCCATTCCTTAAACAAAGTTAAAATGATTTGTTACTTAAATTTCTTCGAGGCAGAAGCTTTTAATGGGGTTAAGTAGAGTACTGCTTGTCTTAAATCTACAGACCTTCAAGAAATTTTAATTTTTATTATTTCTTTATTATAGTGCCGAGAAGAAATAACACACAAAGTTCAACTTTGAAGACTTCATTTCTCTAGAATCCATAAGCTTACGCATCGTCGCAAACCACGGTTTCCTCGATGGAGAGAATCGATGTGAATCATGCACACTTGGGTCACCGACGATAAGGCTGCCTTCGCCTTCTGGATCCCCACCATGGCTTTGCCTTGGACCCACCGGTGGCCTCAAGACGGCCCCAGACCCCTGTCCACAACTGGCGCCCCTCTAACAGTAACTTAAATTCCGGATCCGCCCCTGCACTTATACAATCGGTTCTTAATACCTCGGGCTCGATTTTCTGCAAGAGTCGGGATCGTTGTTCTATTCTGTACGAAATGTGAAAATGACGAAAGGCAATAGAAAGGGTCAAACAACAGTGCTTGTGTCTAAGTATCTGTTTGAATAAAGCCTGATACTGCACATATCGTTAAAAGTAAGTGTAAAGTGCTAGTATATGACATATATGTTTTACTTTCATTTTAGTAATGTGACGAATTTAACGTGTTAAATTCTAGGAAGTGCAGATAAAGTTAAGGCGGAGATGTAGATTTCTATGTAGTTTATCTGTTTATTTCAATTATTTGTTACTGTCAGAGACTATGGTTGAAAAGATGCCAGTGTATTTCAGCAATATCAATGTGGTGATTGCTACAATGTGTTTTGTTGTAAGTCACTTTCAGTCTTCGCGAAAAAGAAATATCACCACAGGACATTCGGACAGACAGTTAAAATATTTCACAGGACCAAACGAATTTTCACCGGTCCAAACTTTTATAATATAATGATCATAATGATGTTACTTTATATCATAATCTAAACTATGAACTAGATATCATTTGAATCAATTAACAAATAACACATTAAACAATGGACAGAATTTATCCTTCTCTTATAAATTCGAGAAGCGGGAAAAAATCTAAGATGTCTTCATTGACACAGGTCTGACATCTCTTTTTACACAGATGAATTCACAGGAACAAAAAACAGATTTCTTATGGAGATTAATAATAGGAAAATAATAGGAAAATCTTTTTCTATTTGGGAGTCATTATACCCTGTTCCAAGATCCTCATTTCACAATTCGGTTAAATATTCGATGTTTGTTTCATCTCCTTTCCTGGTACTGCCCCATCAAAAATTTTCAACCCATCATGGTGGAAGTGTGTTTTAAAACAATCACAATCAACAAAACGTTTTTTTTAAAGTGTTTTGGTATTAGTTAAAGCGTCTATACGATCGAATTGGAAATATTTAAAATTTAAAACCCAACTAAAACAAATCTTGGACAAACAGACCGATTTTACCGGTAAGTGCATCGGACCAATTATATTTTCACCTGTTTTGTCTGACAATCCAGTGCTTTTGGGATATACTGCAACCCTTACTCGCAACACACACACATGTACAGGTACTGTGGAATCCTTTAAATTCGTGGGGGCCACTTTTCGTGGATTATGGGGGTTTTGCTTTTTCTGGGGGATGCTAATTCGTGGATGCATCGGTTTTCAGTTTCAATTTGAAAACTAACCTTTCAAATTTTGTTTTCGTCGAGGATGTAAATTTGTAGGGGAGGGCTACCCACGGATACCACGAAAATGAGCCACCACGAATTCTAATGATTCCACAGTACAATGTAAGTATATAGGCTTCAGGGATATCCTTTAACTTTTCAACATGTTCAATCTACTTTCCCTTCGGGCAAGTGAACTCAAACTCTGACTTGCCCGAATGTAAAGATTGGTAGCTCGAAAATTAGTTAGAAGACATCACCAATCCATATTCGTTTATTTTATTTGAGTAACTCCCAAATATGATGATTAAATACTTAGTGTTTTTATTTGGTAAGCTCAGTTGCCAGTTAAAACATTTATGGACCAGAAATTTTGGCATACAGTGCATACCATACCAGTGTCTGTGTCAATTATACCTGTAAACTCAGACTGCCATTAAGCCTCATTTACTTTTAGTAACATGTTTTGTTTATTTCTTGATGAATGCAGCTTCTTCCCTACCAATTACTAACAGAGAAGACTTTGAAGCCATTCGAAGTGCATTTGTTGCTACCGACATATTTCATGTTCAGGATAAGTTGTAGGACAAATATCAATTCTGTGTGTAAGATAATAAGATGAAACTACTAGTACATCATAATATACAGTTTTATCAAAAGAATGTAACCAGAACTATGAGATTGAGGGCATAATTCATTTCAACTAGCAAGGAAAATAAATTCTTTTTTGATAATTAGATAAACATTAATTGGGAACAACTTATTATTATTAGGTTGACAAAATATTTTTTACTTGGACATATTAAAGTAAAATATTTCTATTCAAACTTTCACTTGCCCGATCGGACAATTAAGTTCATAGTTTCACTTGCCCGAAATGAGATTTTACTTGCCCTAGGCAATTGGATCGACATCCGTTATAATGTCGATCCCTATATAGTCCTAACACTTTATCTGAGTTTTTGAAAAGGGACTTGTGGCTTTTGAATTTGGGAAAATCATAAAAGTCAATCATGTCAATTTCATTCAGAAAAATCACTGGTAATCACATGGTAATGCCTATATGCAACTAAGAAAAAAACCACAGTGTGGTTGCTATACTCTGTCCCAAAAATGTTTATTCTAGTAGAGTCAGGTACATTGCATGCAGACAAGCTATGGCTAGTGGGTTAACCCTTTAGCTCAATGGGTAGAGTGCTGGATTTGCATGCTAGAAGACCCAGGTTCAAACCCCAGCAGGCAATATTTGTTCTGTTATATATGCCACCCACATTTGAACCTGCATATTCTCTGGCAGAATAGAGATCTAGTCTCCAGCACTTAACCACACATGTGTTGGCACGCACTCTGGAAGAGCCAAGGACCACTCTTTCCTAAGAGGGGGACGATGTGGTGGTCAGATATATGGCACTCCTTCTAGCTCTAGCTAGCAGGTTGGCGCTTTAGCTCGATCGATAGAGTGCTGGATTTGCATGCATGAGGACTTCGTTCAAACCTTAATTAGCAAAGTCTATATCCCAGATAACACCTTTGAAACACCCTGTCTTATTTAATTTGCCAGGTTAAAAAATTTTGTTAAAATTGAAAAAGTCTGCACTCTACAGGGATTTTGCATTGCAATTGATATGAAAGTACTCAGATGATTTTGTTAAAATATTGTGCAAGATATTCCGAGAACAGAATGGTCAAAAAGACTTGAGATTTCCCCATTGTAAATCCCTAGCTGTTATAGAAAATTGTTTTTGTTCTTGTCAATACCTTCAGTCTTTAGATGCCATGTCCTTGTAGAAAACACATACTTTTTTCATTGATTTCAGTCTTTCTAAAATGGAAGGGACAGTATGAGAATTTTTTTTTTTTTAAAGTCATCTAAACGTGATGGAAAACAGAACCTGGGTCCGTATAGGTCTAAGTTGCAAAGTTTGATTTTTTTTGTTTATGATAGCTAGGGTGTATGGAGTTTGCTGTAATTAATATTTAATGTGATACATGATATAACCATGATCATGATGATAACTATTAAACATGTGAAACAGAAGTAAACATCTAATATACATGATATATTAAATTATTTATCAAATTGAACCCAAGTAATTTTTTTTTATAAGAGTATAATAACGTTTTGACTGCATGGGACCCAGTTACCGATAAACAAACTTACTTAAAATAAAAACCCACTTAAAAATTTAAGGTATGAAAATGAAAAACTCTGTTGCAAGTATGTGCCCTTCAAATGAAGATACATCTATGCTGGTACATGTATTTACTGGCCTAGATTTGTTATGTTTTACAGGGCTATTTGGTTTTTTTTTGTCAATTCAAGCGAGGACTGAAATTGCAGTCAATTCCAGCAAAAATTTGATGAATTGCATGTACATGTGTTATTCATTATAGTAGAATTATATATATTTCAAAAATAATATTTATATGAAAATATCTTTGAATAAGTTGAATTTTTATTAAATATTTATAAGCTTTGATTGTAAAAGTATTATATCAATTAACTGGCTGATACGTATTGGCTGATAAAACTGATAAAAAAAAAGATAGCTGCTACATGTATCATATGCTTTGTTTCTCATCCTAATGGCCCTTGATGGAAATTTCATTGCTGATATTGAACATTGATTGCAAGCAACATCTGTTTCTCCTTTGTGTTATTTTTGGTGGAATGTTGTTACAGATAATTCTATAGATCAGATACATGTAGTTCATTCTCATGCTCTTTATTTTCAGTGAACAATTTGAGAGAAGCAGTAAAGTTTCCCAACTAGCTGGTTGGCCATTCTACAGATAAAGGTAGGACTCTTACCTACTGAATGTAATAGATTAACCAAAAGCTGATAACAAGCAGTTTTGAGCAATAAGCAAATTTATACCATTCATAAACATTTTACTGTCCTCTTCGAATAAGAAGTGGTGATTGGTGAAATAATCAAAAGACATAATGATGGATAGAAACTACATGCAATATACACAGAATGTTCCGAATGTGAGACAGCAATATCCAAACTCTAAGAAGGTTGGTGTTCCTTCAGTGGTGAATTCATCCTATCATAGCACTAGGCAGAGTGTTCCTCATCCCAGCCAAGGACAGCATCACATGACGTCATATTCTAACCAATTGCTGCAAGCCTATCATCAACATCAAGGCAGTTCGGGATACCATCAACAGAACTCATTGAATGCAGGTCCTGGACCAAACACTCTACCATCCCAACAAGGCTATGGATATGGTATTAGATATGAAAACCCTAGGCCTGGAATTCCTGCAAACACTGGGCCATACCATGCTGTACCAGAGCCAAGTCAGCAAAATTTTAACACAATGAACAGAGAACCAAACCAGCAAGCACCAAGGTTTCCCAGAGTTGGTGGTGCTGGCGTGATGGCTAATTCTCAAGGCCATGGTGGTGTCATTGTGGGGGTTAATCCACAGAACCATGGGCAAAGAAGTCAGATGTTCCAACAGCCAGGGTGGGGGCAAGGGGGAGGAAATATTCCGACAGTTAGAGGTGGGTTATTGGGACAGAAGCCAGAAAACATTTATCAGAGTCATCAGCAGGGACTTCTGGGAGACCAGCCAAGATCTCAGTCTATGCAGCCTTCAACTGTTCAAAGTTCTCACCAGCCTGTGTTCAGCGCTGCAAGTCAAAGGTCACAATCCGGCCAATCGGGGACCAGTCTAGCAATATATGTAGGAAAAAGACATGAAAATGTACAGGCCTCTCAGAAGAAAAATACAATGTCAAGCAATATCCAAAACAAAAGAAAACCTAACAGTGGCAAAAATTCTCAACAGTCAAATGGTACATTGAATAAGAATTCTAAAAAGTGCTCTTTGTCAGATTGCCATGAAAAAGTTGGCAGTAACAAAGAACACATGATGAAATGTCACCTCCCGAAAATTTTTAACACGAGTTTCTCTATGGAGAATCCCGCCTTGCATGAATTGCGCATGCGAGCCTTGAAAGAATTGACAATGTCTATTCTGGGAAACACATCAAACATAGATGATCTGTGTAGATTTTTAAGGAACCAGAACATCCTTCCTCAGGGTATGCCCATCTCAGACAAGATGGACATGTCGTTCAGGGCGTTTTGCCGTCACTATGGATACAGTGAGCCAGAAGTGTTTGTTCTTCACACTGTCAACAGTCCAGCATTGCTGCTTCACTGGAAGGCCTTGTCTTGTCTGCTGCAGTACATCACTCCTGTACAGCGAGGGGAATTCCGAAATCTTTTCCATGCAGAGGGGCTGGAATTTGAATGGGATTTATTAAAGAGCACAAAACAACAACAACAACAACAAGGGCAACCAAATATGCCACAACAAAGGGGGCAAAGTATCCAGCAGACTATGGCACCCATACCACCTCAGTCCTTTAGTATCCCTCAAACTGAAGAGTATAGGGAATCAAGGTTTAAAACTTTTGAAAATCAGGTTCATGATTTTCACAGTAGTGGAGGCTCCAGGTCATTTCCTGACAACAACCCAGATACTGGATCTAGTCAGATCAGAGTTTTTGATTACAAGCAAACTTATCCAACAGGTGTAGAAGTAGAGCAAGAGCCGTTGTTTCAAACCGGTGGCTCACAGAAAGATCTAGACCAGGATGTCTCATCTAGTAGTGAAACTGAAGAAGAGGAACAGCAAGACAGTGTTGCCTCAAATTTACGCAGCAAATGTTTGTCCAGTTCTCAAGTGCGAAGAAGGAGACGAATAGCTCAGAAAAAGAGAAAAAGAAGAGAAAGGAAAGGGCAGAGAAAGATAAAGAAGAATTATGAAGCCCGTAGAATTGATCGTCAGATTAAGAGACTTAATGCTCTCACCACTTGTCCTGTGCCAAATTGTATTCAGACAACAGATTTAAAAGAACATGCCTACAAATTCCATCTACCGAAAATATTTGATGTGGATCTTCCAATTTCTGATCCTAATCTCCACAGCATGCGTTGGAAAAGTCTTCGAGATTTAACCACGTTTGTACTTAGCCCTGATGCTCATATTGAGGATTTGTTGGATTTTTTCAGAAGCAAAAACATCATGCCTCAGGAGGCTAAGATCACACCATCCATGGAGATCAGCATGAGAGCTCTCTGTCAGCACGAAGGGCTGCAGATACCTCACCAGTTTTCCATTTGGCCACCAAATAGTCCAGCTATTCTTCTTCACTGGAGAGCCCTTCTGGGCCTCTTGAAGTACGTGTCAGTCCGTTTTCAAAAGCTGTTCAAATCCTCATTCGCCAAAGCCACTATTAATGGTCTAAGTCTTGAAGACGTGAAAAATCCCTGTCAGCAAGAATTGAATTTGGTGACAAAGAAGGACAAAAATGTCCAACAGTCCAGCAGGAGCAAAGAAGAGGATATTAACACTGGTAATCAAGGGTATGAAGTGGAACCAAGGAATTTTAACACTGCTTTCAATGATGATAGGGATTTTCCTGAATATAGAGACCAGGAATACAGCCGGTCTCATCAGGAATTGGAGGGGTATCGTAGAAAAACACCCCATCCAGACTTCGATAGACAGGTGTTGCCCATTCCTTTTGATGAGCCGCGGCTTCCACAGAGACTATCTTTGATGGACAGCCATTTCTACTTTGGACGTTTGTGTATGATGTTCAATGTCGCGGAAATCAATCCCTCTGAACTGCTGTCAAAATTAGCCGTTCACTCTCGGCCAAACGTACCAGTTGACATCATAGGTGGCACCGTGGTATATAGCAACCCAAAGTCATTTGCCTTGGGAGGATTTCCCAACTATCCTGGGTGGAGAAATTGTTTTGGAGTCGATGCTTCTGCTGCCCCTGGTCTTCTGCAGGAAGAGTTTGAGGCAGTGAGTGTGCTGACTAATAGTGCAGATGCTGCATTCGGCGACATTGGCCTGGATAGATCAGGAGACAAGGAGTTATGGATGGAACAAGAAATGAAATTTAGACAGCTTCTGACCCTCAGCACACCGGCCCAACCAATGATTTTGAAGGTCACTGGTCCCCATGGAGACCCTTATAGTTTCGATGTGGGGTCAAGAGTTCGCGACCTTGTCAGACGACACTGTAGCCCAGAGCAACACATCCACCTTTGCAATTTCAAAGGTGGGGAGGTTATGGTTAGGGAATGGTTGGAAGATTTTCCAAACTGCTACTTCGGATTTTCCAGAAGAGTTCTGGAGTTTGACGAGCATCAAACAAAAGGACTCCGGGCAGTTCCAGATGACCGTCTGCTGCTGGAGTCGGATGTGGTGCTGGTTAGAGAGGAACAGGGTATCCTGGAGAATAGTCCTCTGTTCCTTGGAGAAGTGGCGTTCGCTGTGGCAACCATTCGTGATGACTCTCTAGACAGCATTGCTCACACTACGGTGTCCAACACCTGTCGTCTGTATAATCTGTAAGGAACATCAGACATTTCTCTCATGATACAGTCCGACTCAACACATTAAGTCTTAGCTTTGTTTAATACTTATGTCATCTGCATAATCTGTAAGGAACAATGATTATCAGAATTTCAAAGACATAAACAGTCTCATACATTTAGTGCTATGATATCAAGATACTCAATAACTATTATAAATAGTTGACAGTTTAAACTTTGACTTAAAAGGTTAGAGTTTGTGGAAATTTCTCAATCTGTACAATCACATATTTATTAGATATCATTGTAAATGATAAAAATTCAATCATTTTCAAATTTTTCTAGTTGTATGATATAGAAACAAGTGAGAAATTAGATTATATTATTTTTCTCTTTTGATTTGGTAGATCTGTTAGCGGATCTAATTAAAAGCTCAATATTATTTTTAGTTATTTGTCTCGAATAATCAAATTTAGCAACCAAGCATTAAATTTCTTCAAATTCTGGTCATGAAAGAACATTTATAAATGAAATCTCACTGGTAATATATGTTCGCTTAAAGGGAATAATAAAGTTTGCCTTTTGATTTGTATATTAAATATACGTGTTCCCAATAATACCTGCAACATTTATGCTTCCCTCATGTAGCTGTGGAAAATGAAATGGTGATCTGTATTCAGTTTTGTGACATAACACAGAGCTGTGGAAAACTGCCGGTCATGCCGGCAACACCGGCTTAATTTAGCCAAGACCGACATAAATTGGTTAAATGTCGGACCGCTTGACCGATGTTGTTTGCCCCGTCAGCATAAGGAAAAAAAAAAAAAACGCAAAATGCGATCGCTGTAAATGTGTAATTTCTTGACGCATCGGTATTACTCAGACAACTTCCCTAACGTGCGAGTACCCATTATTGCCGAAAAAAACACAAGTTTTCTCTATTACTCTCTTCATGTAAGCAGTCATGTATTTTATTCTCGTCAATATCAACTTACTTCTGGCTAAAATTAAACCCGTCCATGACCTTTGATTTACAGGAATTAAGTTCGAGTACCCATTATTGCCGCTCATATCTTTTCCAATCGGTAAAAAGGTCAAAAATTTTAAAAGAATCTAACAATATAAGATAAAATGTAAGAATATAACATAAAAAATTATATCATAAACGCAATTCAATCATATTATAAGCAATATTCTTTTCGATGTCCCTGCGGCCCCATGCGCACAAATGGAGGAACATGTGCTTCACATGTCTCGGGACAATTGATTAAAAATTAAAGAAATGCATTGTTTATTTATTAAAAGCTTTTTAAAAATAATTTTAGTGTGTCCAGTAAAAGAAATCATGTGTGTGAAAGTTAATAGCAACGCCTCTGATTTACACCGCAGGTGCGTGTGGATAAATCTCTGATCCGCCTCAGATTGCAAAGAAAATGGCGTCTTACAAGCAAGCAGACGCTTGGTTCTCTTTCTTAAATATTGTGTAGTAGAAATGGTATCTTGCTTATTTTTGTCAAATATCATAACACGGAGGTAAATGTTCTTCGAATTTGGACCTAAACAAAATATGCCCTGTCATCAAAGTGGATTACAAGTCAAACATTCAGTAGCATGTGTCATCGCACAGATACAATTGAGATACGTTTTCATAGGCTTACCTTTTTTAAGGCGAGTTCCGAGATGTTTGAAGTAAATTTTCTTCATTCCCAACTCTTATAGTGTCTCAAAAATTTTATTATTCATTTATTCATTTATTCATTTATTTTGTTGGAAATTAAGTACATCTACAATTAAATGCAGTTTTGAAACCTGCAGTATGTGTTTTTCAATTTTATTTCAGTTTTCTATACATCATTTTAATTGTTGGTATTCGGACAGGCATAATTTCATTTGGACAGGCAAAGTTTAATGACATGTCTGTCCGAATGACTGACTTCCAAGAAAATATTTCCACAGCTCTGATAACATGGTTGTACAGTCGATATATATTATATAAATTGCTGAGTTTGCACAGCAATAGTCTTTATGCCTGTAATATTATACATTTTCAACTGTTTTTGTCTGTGATAACATTACAAATCAATTTTGAAACCTATAACGGAACGTAGTCGATGTGTCGACCCTTACCCAATAATTTCATAAAAAGCTGAGTGACACAAAATGGGCGTGTCTTATAGCATAACCGAGAAACGGTATTGGCTGCACTGCATAGTAATACATAGCATGTGCTACATGTAAAAAATAGTGATTTTAAAATGTTGTTTTAAACTGTAGAGATTGGAAATAATATAAATATACGTAATAAGAAATCTTTCTTTAAATATTATGAGGTGATAATTTCTGTCGGATCGTGGTCAAATCTTTCATAAAGCCCGAATCATAAAGCCCTTTGGGCTTTATTTGATTTGACCACGCCCCGACCAAAATTATAACCTCATAATACTAAACGAATGATTCCTTATTTCTTCAAATAATGCTGTGATTTAAGTTTGTTTAAAGTTCACCTTGACTATAGTATATATTAAATGAAATAAAAATTTGTCATCGGATACCTAGATACCTACGTTACATGTTAAGTGTCATGCAGTTACAAGTTTCTCCAATTCAATTCCAAAACTGGTAAACATTTGGAGGGGGTGGGGGTGAGTAGACAAAAAATAAATAATGTAAATTTCAATGCTCATTCAGTTTCATATAGATTTCATACTGTATGCTACAACTCTGTATGCCTGCAAGAATATTTAAATTCTTGGAATTTATTGTCACAGCATAGAACATTTCCAGCATTTGTTGTGTTGCAATTGCCTTTCATTTGTAACATCAATTCTACCAGTAGTCTATATTAACTTTGGATAAATTCATAGTACTCCTTTGCTGCCTAGATATCCATACTGTGTACAGGGTTATTTTTGCCCCGTGTTATTTTCGCCCTTCTTCACTTGCAAACGGTTTCGCCCCATCTTGAATTCGCCCAGACATAGGTTTGTTTAGAGAGAATATTTAAGACAATGGAATTCCCCCAGTCTTAAATTCACCCGCTGACAATGAGGGCGAAAGGGGGGAAAATAAAATGGGGGCGAATATTTCCCTGTGTACAGTATTTAAGCTTCTATAACCGCCTAACTCAGGTCAAGGTGAGCTAGATACATGTACATGTAGCTATATGCAATATGATCTGTCTATTATGTGTTTGTTGTGAATGAAGTGTATCTATGTACACCTATAGTTATCAATCATTGACTGACTCAGTCTCTTAACACAGCTGCCAGGCTATGTTAAATCTTTTTGCCGCTAGGACCATTTACCATGTTTACTCATAAGACATCTGTGTACTTTCTTGATAGATGACTTCTCTGTTGATTTTATGTTTACCTGTCTGTCCATTTGTTTCTTTTTCTCTCCGAATGTTTTATGCAATGTGTACATTCATACACAATTGCTGCTGTTTATAAACTTAAGGAATATGTTTCTTAATATGATTCAAAATTGTTTTCAGTCTGAATAAAATATGAAATTTGAGTTATTAGACTAAGTCTATCTGTAATACATCCACCAAAACATTGAAATTTATGAAAAGTATCATTGGCAATCTTGCTAGGATTGACCAATAAAGCTCATTACAAAGATATCCTTGAAATATGCCACTGGTTGCAGATGAGTTGCATTACTCATATCAACTAATTTTACAAAATCTTGCAGGACTCATTTTCTTAATATGGACTGCATGGGTATCCTCCTTTCTTGTCTCATTAAATGCAGACATTGAAAATTATTTAATAGACCATTGAATTGAATATCATGGTCTTATGTCCAGTACTAATGTACCTGCTACATTGTTTTATGAACTCTAGCACCAAAATAAATGGTGAAGAATTACAACCTGCATGGGTTTTCTTAAAGATTTTTGCAAACTGGGTTCAACCCCTGTTAGGCCTTGAGCTTTTGATTATCATATATTTTGGTTATTGCTGTTGAACACATGCCTACTGACAGCATTTGAAAATGAAGAATTTTCAGTTTCATATGATGTGGTGAATAAATGATGACTTTTATCAAACTGATATAATTCAGTGTTGGAGAATTGACAATTTTACGCACACTGTTCATGACCGTGACTTTGTCAAAAGAAGAGGGTGAATGGCATTGCATGATTTCACTGGAAGTAAAGTATCCGAGCAAAGTAAGATCAGAATTTTTATATGCTTTTTTACATACAACGTTATTTGTTTGCTTTTGTGTGTGTTAATAGTACCATGCTATTTTACCTACTAGTATCATTTTCCATACAAGAATTCATACTGTTGTTGAAATTATTAGTTGTTGACATCATTTTGCTAAAGCAGATGGTCACTTTCAAAATGGCCGCTGAATTTTGACAGACTGGTTGTGCTGAAATAATATTGTCCAGGTGCAGCAAAGCTTGCCTCAGAGGTTCAAGAATTGCTGTTAATATTAAGGATGTGATTCTTACTGTAAAATATCTCAGGTGACCTTCCCTGTTGTTTATAAACAGATGTGGTTCCTGGTGGTAGTCAGTGGCTTTTTGTAGGTGAGCAGTGCAACGTTGATTCAGCAACACTTGTTGCTTCAGTGGCAGCTGACTGCTGCACCTTTTAACCAATTGTTTCTCTTCTGTTTGAACACAAATCCCTTTTTGGATGAAATTCAAATTTGCAAAGAGAAACTTTTTCAAATCGTTATTTTGGTTTAGCATCAGAAGTGGTAAATTATTGCCTTTATGAGGTTATTATTTATTACAACATGTGTCAACTTAATGCTCATATTATACATATTTTGTAACGTTCATGACAAAAACTTTAAATTTTACTTACTTATAATAAGCATCTTATCTTATTTTGCTTTCATGCATGTTAAACATGTAACTGTATCTTGAAAAAAAATTGTTTTAATGAATCTCATTAAAAAAAAAAAATGAACCATCATATTGATATGCCTTTCTATTTAATCTATTCAGGTGAGACATGTTGGAGGGACTAGCAGCTTATCTTTTGAACACCTATGTGGGCCAGTATGTGGAAAACCTCAACACAAAACAGCTCTCCATCGCTCTCCTACAGGGTATGTAACCTTGATGCTGACTGGATAAAAGTCAACCTTGTTGCTGCATGGTTCCACCATCACCAAAATTTTCAAATCACTCAACTCAAATCCTTTAAAGAAAAGTGAATAAATTTGAGGTCAATACTCAGACTTGAGGCTGAGTATTGACTTGAGGAAAGTTGGTGATGGTGGGGCCTGATTGGATAAAAGTCAAACTAGTTAATGATTGGATAAAACTTTTCTTGTTTTTAGCTCACCTGAGCTGAAAGCTCAAGTGAGCTATTCTGATCACCTTTTGTCCGTCGTCCGTCTGTCCGTCCGTCTGTCCGTCTGTCCGTCTGTAAACTTTTAACATTTTGAACTTCTTCTCTAAAACCGCTCGGCCAATTTCAACAAAATTTGGCACAAAGCATTCTTATGAGAAGGTTAATATAAATTGCAAAAATGAAAGACCGATCTTTATTCAAAGCGGAGAAAACCTCGAAACTGTAGAAAAAGGGGGGTGCATTTTTAAAAATCTTCTTCTCAAGAACTACCGAGTCAAATTCAATGTAATTTAGCATAAATAATCCTTATGGAAAGGAAAATATAAATTGCAAAAATTATGGGCTAATTCTGTTTCAAATCTGAGTTATTACGAAAATAATAATAAAGGAAAGGCGTGTTTCAATCAGTTTATAGCTTCGGGTTCGGTATTCCATGAGCATGATGAGTCATGGTAAAATGGGTAGGCAAACGCGGGACGGGGCAAAACAAAAGATTGGCAGTTATTAATATGCCAATCTCATTAAAATTTTGAGGATATGTTACGGACCAGTATATTTGTATTCGCTGTAAATATTGCTGCAAAACAATGCGTATTTTGGAATTGCCGATTGCCGATCTGCCCCGGCTTTTATTTTGCCCCGGCCCGGGTTTGCCCACCCATTTTACCAAGACTCGTGTTTAAGATAAACGGGTCGATCTGACAATGTTGTGCAACAGTTCGCGTACGAAGGGGATCTTTGAAACATGTGAAATACATTGGTGCCGATTTTGTGAAGTAAATTGAGGTGAAATATTTCAATGCGTTGACAGTTTTCACATATGACGGTGGTGTTAGCTTGTTTTGATTTTCGTTTCGTTTTCATTATCTATGCTTTGTAACCTGGGAACTATCGCCTGTATTTTGTAAATTTTTACGTATCAAATCAAACAGAGACTTCGGTAAATCAGCCAGTTAACTGTTTACCTGCGCAAATTAAGCAAAATCTGATGTATTAAAAGAGTACTAAAATACTATTCATTCTATCGGTAATTCGGTATGATCTTTTGCGTAATATTAGATTAATGCAATGTGTTTTGTTGAGATGCTTAGCATTTTCTCGAGTTTATTCATAAATTTAAATAGAGTTATATATCGCTGACGGAAATATGTAGGTATATACATGTATATGATTCATTTTGAAAAATAAATTGTGCACTTTATTTGTTATAGTGCATGTTTCTTATGTTTAATTGTTTACAATTTCTATTTACTAACTATATTTGAGTGTTAAGCTTCGAATTATAAGCAAGATACAGAGATTTTCTCACAATTCTATGTACACAGATCTGAGGCCATTCTTTTTTCCCCACTTTAAATGCTGAATAGGAAATACCAAGTTAAAAATCTTAAGCTGAATGTAATAATTTTTAACTCATGTGAACAAAATATGACTCAAACCTAGCAGAATAGTGAGCTCTGTATCTTGCTTATAATTCTACGATTGACACTGAAATTTTGGTTGATCATTAGAAATGTTTTGCTAAATGTTAAATACTTGTACAAAAAAATTAACGGATGATATGCTGTATATAACTACTCTCAGGGGCCCCCTCTTTATACAATGAATAATGTGAAATCTACATCAATTTTGATAGTTTTTCAGACATGAGTAAATAAAAACGACACTGTTAAACAATTTCCATAGTTCTGACACATTTCTTTTGCGGGGATAAAGGAATTATTGCTATTCCTAAGAAAATATTACAGCGGAAAATTATCCTGGTCTGTAGCCATTTTTATTTTTGAATAAAGATGAAAATAATGGGTGTGCCTTAGTAAAATAGAGTGATGTGCCTGTCAATACTGTAACATTGATTTTTATAGTTCTTTAACATGTCACGTGACAACAATTTTCATTCCAGTGTATTCATCACTCAAATGTGAGTAAAGTTATAAAAGTCACACGAGTTTACGCCAGGTAAACAACAGTCATTTAATTATAATGGAGAAGACAAATTAAACTTTTGAATGTTTTTAATTTGAGGAATTGAGCGGATTGGAGTACAATTTTCTTCTTCACATCTATAGGATATTTAATAAAATGCAATAACTATTATATGATATTTTTAAAAAAATACAATAACTAGTATGTAGTTGAGGAAGAAAATGTACCTATATGTTCTCATATATTTTGATCGCTTTATAAAGTGGGGGAAGGGGGTGGGGGCAGAACGAAAATATAGGGAATTGGAAGTTAACAGTGTACCCCTACCAAATGTTAGTTTTATATCTTGCGTAGGATTTTCTTATTCTGGGTAAAAATAGTATTCCATAAAGATACAATGTCAAAGATTACGTGTATGCAAAAATAAGTGTAAAATTCGAATACTTTACAATATTTATTTTTTGTTATTCTACTGAGGGGCCATATGGCACAATATCTTTTGAACGCCCATTGTTGCTCAGGTGAGCGATGTGGCCCCATGGGCCTCTTGTTTAGACATTGTTATAAAAAAATCAATATCATCTTTGACAAATTTTTTCATTGCATGGCTTTGAAATCAAAAGTTTTCACTTTCAAAAAGCTGTAATAGCTCAATAAGGTAACTTATTACATGTATTTTATTTTTAAAGGGCTTGAAATATCTCTTAATTTTTTATTGTTGCACAGGTTATGTTGAGTTAGAGAACTTGCCCCTGAAGCGGGATGCCTTGAGTAGTCTGGACCTCCCACTGCATGTCAAGTCAGGTAAGATTCCCTAGCTGTCATAGATTGCATGGATAAGAATAATAACCATTTGGAAAATTGCATTTTCGTCCTACGGACATTTTTAGGTCACCTGAGTAAACTCAGGTGACCTATTGCTATCTGTTTTCGTCCGTCGTCGTGCGTCGTGCGACGTGCGTCGTGCGTTAACAATTTACATTTTTAACTTCTTCTTAAAAACTACAAGGCCAATTGTTCCCATTTTTGGTGTGAAGCATCTTTATGGTAAGAGGAATGTAAATTGTGAAATTGGTGGCTCTACCACCACCAGGGTGCCACAGGTGGGGCCAAATATGCAAAAAACAGCCAAATTTTCAAAAATCTTCTTCTCTACTCCCACACATGTGAGGAAAAAACTGATTGCATGGTTATGATGTCCATGAAGCCCTCTACCAAAATTGTGAAATTCATGGCCCCTGGGTCAGGGGTTCAGGCTCTAGGGTGGGGCCAATATGGCCATATAGTAAAAATGTATTAAATCTTAGAAAATCTTCTTCTCTACTCCCATAGATATATGCTAAAAACTAAATACATGGTTATGATGTCCATGAAGCTCTCTACCAAAATTGTGAAATTCATGGCCCCTGGGTCAGGGGTTCAGGCTCTAGGGTGGGGCCAGTATGGCCATATAGTAAAAATGTATTAAATCTTAGAAAATCTTCTTCTCTACTCCCATAGATATTTGTTTAAAACTAAATGCATGGATATGATGTCCATGAAGCCCTCTACCAAAATTGTGAAATTCATGGCCCCTGGGTCAGGGGTTCAGGCTCTAGGGTGGGGCCAATATGGTCATATAGTAAAAATGTATTAAATCTTAGAAAATCTTCTTCTCTACTCCCATATATATTTGTTAAAAACTAAATGCATGGTTATGATGTCCATGAAGCCCTCTACCAAAATTGTGAAATTTATGGTCTCTGGGTCAGGGGTTCAGGCTCTAGGGTGGGGCCAATATGGCCATATAGGAAAAATGTATTAAATCTTAGAAAATCTTCTTCTCTACTCCCATATATATTTGTGAAAAACTAAAGGCCTGGATATGATGAACATGAAGTCTTCTACCTAAATTGTGAAATTTATGATCGCTTGGACAGGTGTTTAGGCACTAGGGTGGGGCCAATATGGCACAGGAAGAACCAAATATCTTGAAAACGGTTAAAATCCCCACCCCTAAACCATATATATTCTTGTTCCTTGTGTTAAGGGGCATCATATGGTATGTAGGTCATGGGACTCAGGGGTGGTTCCTGACCCCCCTCAAACAGGAAGAGCCCAAATATCTTGAAAACGGTTAAGAACCCCACCCCTAAACCATATATATTCTTGTTCCTTGTGTCAAGGGGCATCATATGGTATGTAGGTCATGGGCCCTGGGGATTGTCCTGACCCCCCTCAAACAGGAAGTGCACAAATAACTTGAAAACGGTTGAGATCCCCACCCCTAAACCATATATATTCTTGTTCCTTGTGTCAAGGGGCATCATATGGTATGTAGGTCATGGAACTTGGGGTGGTCCTGACCCCCTCAAACAGGTAGTGCCTGAATATCTTGAAAACGGTTGAGATCCCCACCCCTAAACCATATATATTCTTGTTCCTTGTGTCAAGGGGCTTCAAATGGTATGTAGGTCATGGGCCCCAGGGATGGTCCTGACCCCCCTCAAACAGGTAGTGCCCGAATATCTTGAAAACGGTTAATATCCCCACCCCTAAACCATATATATTCTTGTTCCTTGTGTCAAGGGGCATCATATGGTATGTAGGTCATGGGCCCCGGGGATGGTCCTGACCCCCCTCAAACAGGAAGTGCACAAATAACTTGAAAACGGTTGAGATCCCCACCCCTAAACCATATATATTCTTGTTCCTTGTGTCAAGGGGCATCATATGGTATGTAGGTCATGGGCTCTTGGGGTGGTCCTGACCCCTCTCAAACAGGTAGTGCCTGAATATCTTGAAAACGGTTAATATCCCCACCCCTAAACCATATATATTCTTGTTCCTTGTTTATGTTAGTTCACCTGATATATAGTTAAGGACCCCTGGGAACCACATGAAACTTTGTGGGTCATCCCTACTCTATATGATAGCCTCGTTCGTTTGGGAGACTTTATAATCGCCCCGATTATAATTACATCTTGTTTTCCCTTGCTTCTTCCTAATGGAGTTATCTTCCTTTGCTTGTTCATATGTAGTAATTAATCGTTGAATATAATGTAATTATAAAGAAGTTGTATGATCAAAAGAGTTATGCAAGGCTTTTTATCATTTGAAACAAAAACAGTTTTTGAACTTTCAAAATAAACAAATAGACTTGTTAATAGTAAAGTAATAATTGGCTAACTAAAATCACTGATATATAAAGGTAAAATGATTTTGGTATATATGCCAGATGGTGATTTTCAACGAATGTTGCATATTCAAAAACTGGAACAGGAGAAGTGAGTAACTCATGATGGCTTTTATCGATAAAGCTGGGTTTTTTTTCGTTTGTTTAAATGCCCATAGGGAGAGTTTCTGTCTGCCCCGGGGGGATGGGAGGTTGTTTTAGATAAAACATGAATAATAGCCACCTTGTTATTATTATTAAATTATTTTCTATCAGAGTCTTGCACCTTTTCAATATCAGGTCATGCATTCTTTTATGATCTTTTAAGTTTTTCGCTAAAATTATAGGTTTAATAGTCGTTTTTGAAAGATTTCAGGCAGGGAGGTGGTCGTCATTACAAATTAAAAATTTTTCTATTCCAGAATAAAACTTAACTAAATGCATATATGAGACTCCTTGACAAGTTTGTGTATGGGTTATGCTACTCGGGTGACCGTTAAGGCCATTTGGCCTCTTGTTCTGTCTTAGTTTCTTCGTAGTTAGCCACTTAACATTTCCAATATTATCATGATTATGTTGAGTATTAAGTACCAAAGTTAATTATATACGTGCACATTGGTCAGTTTGAGCTGCAATATTTTTAATTTGTGATAGGTTTCATTGGAAAAATTAAGCTGAAGATTCCCCTGAATCGACTGAGCAGTGAACCATGGGTTATTTCAATGAAGAGGCTGTACTTGGTGGCAGGGCCAGTCAAACACTCCCAGGTAACCATGACAACTAGTTGTTTATGTATGGTCGATTTCTTGTTTTTAAATTTATCAAGTTGTAAGGTGGAAAATTTTGAATTGAATTATGATAATACATCTCCATCTATCTAATAATATAAAATGCCTTGAAATTTCCCACATCTCTTTCCTTTTTATCCACAGTTTAATGAAGAAAAAGAGAAAGAATATGAAGAGGCCAAGAAAAAGAAGATGCTAGATGCCCTGGAGGAGAAATGGAAGGTAAGAACTAGAAAACCTCTGGGTCACTTTAAAGGTTTAATAGTGGTGGATTGATTCTTGGAATGTTGATTTTGGTTTTTACAGATTTCCAAAGAAGAGAAAGAGACGTATGGATCTTCCTGGTTTTCCTATGGTACCTCCATTGCCACCAACATTCTGGAAAATTTACAGGTAATGATGAATTTTAAAAGCTTTAAACATAAGACATGTTTGTTAGAACTGCTTTGCTGAGCAGTATAAGGGAAATTATTTAGATCCACTTCACTTACTCATGATAAAGGCAGATATAAGAAAGCTGAGAAGTGAATACTTTGCATGTACAGAATTTCATTCTGTGTATGTGCTGTCTTTGTTAATCATGCCTTGTCAGTTGTGATGGTGTTAGTGTAGTTGAGCATTGAGGATGTATAAATAAGATACATTTATGTTTTTTATGCTTCACTTTTAAATCATGCTTCATGATACTGTCTCTAGATCTGTAGCTGTACATTGAGGATGTACACATTAGATACATTATGCTTTTATGCCCCCTTTAATTGATAATTCTTCATGAGACTATCTTTGATGCTGATGCTTTATGTTTTTGACTTTGTAGCTGAACATTGAAGATGTACACATCAGATTTATTATGCTTTTATGCCCCCTTTAATTGATAATTCTTCATGAGACTATCTTTGATGCTGATGCTTTATGTTTTTGACTTTGTAGCTGAACATTGAAGATGTACACATCAGATTTATTATGCTTTTATGCTTCCTAAATTAATAATTCTTCATGATGTTGTCTCTGTAGCTAACACTGAGGATATACACATCATTGACCGGTAAATTATGTCATTTATACTGCATATGCTGCCCTTGTTTAATCATGCTGTTTAATGCTCTCTATAGTTAAACATTGAGGATGTACACATCAGATACGAGGATGACGAGCTGATTCCTGACCACCCCTTTGCCTTTGGTATCGTCATCAAAAGTCTGAGTGCCCAGAGTACAGACTCGGAGTCGGTAAGTTCTTTTCACTGTAGTGGTGGATTTGAATCCAGATATTACTTTACGGAAAAAGTGGTTATTTACACTCAGCCTGGTGCTTAAGTTTGCGTTTTCTATAGTCAAACAATATGCATGCAGTGGGTATTAAATATGCAGATGCATGATTAACCCCTCTTAAGTTTTAGGGGGTTTATTTACCATAAACGTGGGGGTAATTTTTGTGATTTTAAGCTTACCATGTAACTAGGGTAAATTTTCCCCTTGAGTTCGTAATTAACCACTTTTACAGTAATCTGAAGAAAATGAAAAAATGTACATAAAAAATGAATGATAAAGTTTGTAAAATAAGTAACTAAACACCAATTTGAGCAGTGTTTTTCTTTGCATGACTGCAAGGGGAGAAAATCTGATAAAATCCTGTCAGTACAACAATTTTTCATAAAAAAATGATAATTCAAGATATTAATGGGGAGTCATTGCGTTGAATTAGATGTAATGTAAAGCAGTAAATTACACTGTACATGCATTTTTGAATATTATTGCATTGTTAATTAATGATTTCAGAAAGCCAATGTACGCAGTGTGTCTGACATGAAGTTTAAACTGTTGGACCTTCAGAACTTTTCTCTGTACCTGGACACTGAGGCCAGCATGATAGGGGACCTTCCAAGAGAGGACCTCTATGTAAACACCTTACTTTATCATTAGTATAGGAAGAGTAGACCTTAATATGAATTCTAAAAATATAATATCTTAAGTATATTAGCAAAATATGGAGTTTTAATAAAACATAAGTGTAGCTGGAATGACTTACAAAAATGTCTGATAAAAAAAGAGACTTGTGCATTAACTCCACAAAAAATCTAGTAAAATTTATGTTCATTGTTCAACAATAATGATAATACCATTATGATAGTATAACAAATTTTAAATTGTTTTAAAAAAGTTGATGAGGTAAAAAGTGTTGTGAATACATTGTAATTTAAATCAAGTATAAAATTCATTATATTCGGTCAATATGATTCATGAAATAAAAATAATTTTCCTTTCTTGATGATGATAAATTTCTCTTGTAGGCTTCTCTTCAAAGTGAAAACTATGTCTCCTGCAAAACCAGACAGTTAAAGGTTTGTTGTTTTTGCTGATTCATTGTGTCTTGGCCTTCATGATTATTTATAATCATTCCAAATTTGGCAAATATTTTATTTGTAGTAAATCAAAAATTATAATGTAAGAATGATGGAGGGGCATTTACTCCTATAATGGTACAAAAATTACTGTACACAGGAAATATTCGCCCCCGTTTTCTTTACGCCCCTTTCGCCATCGTTGTCAGCGGGCGAGTTTAAGACTGGGCTAATCCCAAAGTCTCAAATTATTTCTCTTTGAACGAAACAGTGTCTGGGTGATGGGGCGAAACGGTTGCAAGTCTTAGAGTAGAAGGGCAAAAATTACATTAGGTGAAAATAACCCTGTATACAGTAGTTAAGATAATTGCTTGTCATAAGAAAAAGTTCATGTCTTGTATAAATTTTTTATTTAATATGTAAATTAACACACACTTGACGTACATGTTCTATTTTATAAGCAAGTGTCATCATAACAGTACTACAAAACAGCAGTTTATCTATTACCAAATTATTTCAGCATTCACAACTTTATGAATAGAGAGAGCTCCACAGTTTTACTGCAAACTAAAAGCATTTCGTTTTGAGACTTCTTTAGAGACATAGCTTTATAGACTATTTATTAAGTAAACATATTTTTGAAAAAGGAACAAGATGCAGGTCATTCTTTGCTTCATACCTTTCAGTACTTTTAGGACTTTGATTTTCTTTCTAGGAACATGACTACATCCTTTCCCCAGTCAGTGCCAAGGTCAAATTGAAGAGGAACACCTCCTCCCTCCCGCTCCGAGATCCGAACAATCCGCGGATCAGTATGGATGTGTGTCTGGATACGGTGGCCTTCTGTCTGAGTGAGGACCAGTATCAGTGTATCATCGAGTGGCTCAAAGAGTTGGAGCGGTACGAACGACGCAGGAAATATCGCAAGTGGAGACCGGCGATCAAAGTCAAGAATGGGTAAGACAATGTGATGGTGCATCTCATTTCAACAGCTTTATTTTTGGTGATATAATTTTTGAAATCATCTAATCTGATAAAAAAATATTTTTACTAGTTCAAATAACCTCATAGATAATTTTGCATCAAAAAGTTACGTCTAGGAAAATCTTTTCAACATTTAAGATAGTTGAAAACCTGCCTTTGTGTGTCAGCAAAATTCTAAATTTGTGTTTAGAGTTACTTTTTTAAGTATCATGTTTGGTGAATTCAAAGTATTTTATTTATTTTTTGTCATTCCAGGTCTTCAATCTGGTGGAAGTATGCTATCAATGCCACCTTACACACTATACGTGAGAGAAACAGGAAACTCGCTAAACACTTCCTGATACAGAGAGCTAAGGATATATGCGCTTATCACAGAGTATATGCAAGATATCTCAAGACTCACCAACTCAGTCCACCAGATACTGTAAGTATAAATAGAGAGACTCTGTGAGGAATATTCATATTAAGCTATTGTGATGGTTTCATAGGTTGGGTGTATTTACCTATACTCAGAACGGATTTTTCTTAATTAATATACAAAACTAAGGTTTAGAAATATTAAACCAGAACAAAAACACAAACAGGTGTGTGTAAACAATGAATTTTGTACTGGTTTTATACATGATTGTTCACTCTTCTGACTGAGGTAAATTTAAAAACGTCACTGTATATTGTAGGCAACTAAAACCAGACTGGAATCGGAGCTGAAGTTTGATGAGCTAAAGATTCTGAGAGAGTTGGCATACTGCCATGTTAAACAGCAGGGAGAGCTGTTCAAGGTCTGACGATTCGATACTCAGAGGAAAAATAGGAATTTTGAAATAAATGTTTCATATTTTAAATTAATAAACCTTTTACATGTATTTTGATTTTGTCTATTGATGGAAAGCTAAAATAATTTGTTGAACACTTAGAAGTTACGGTAATAATTTTCAGCTTTGATTAATTGTCAGCATCAGGAAGAGAGTAATATGATTACATGTGACTGTATGCATAATTATGTTAATGTACTGAAAAAAAAATTTCACTTCGAACTAAATGATTTTAAATTATGTGGATTTTTGTAGGTCCCTGAACCAGATAAGGTGGCTACCCCTCCTGCAACAGAACAGAGTGGTATCCTTCAGCGGTGGTTCCCGGGGTGGGGCGGATGGTACGGATCATCCCAGAGTGAGGCCGACACCAGTAGAAGATCCAGTCCAGAGGCGGCTTCCTTAGAAGTGGGGGAACCGCCCACCAAAATACGGAAAAACGACGAGGACTTGGGTACTTGTATAGGAATATATGTTTTATTCAAAGTACCGAAAGTACTGACATCCATATAGCAATATTTTGTTTCAGAGGCATTTATTGGTATAAAGGAATCTGGAATTTGTTAACTTCAAAAATGTAATAAAAATACTTTCATTCTCAGATGTTCATTGCTTTGTCTTACAGTGATAAAGATATTTCATATTGCACAAGACTCTCAGACTCAATAGATTTGCTTTGCTCTCATTGGCTGATGTTTATGGTCTTGTATTTCAGTTATAGAGCAGGAGTTGATGGATGTGGTACAAGACACCTCAGAGAACACCTCCTTTCTGAAGAAGGACGCAGTGTTTGCCTTCATGATTTTCAAGCTGGAGTCTGGAGTCTTCAAACTTCTCAAAGAAAAATCATCATCTCCTACAGGTAAAGACAAAACATTACTGTAAAAGTGGTTATTTACGCTTGTGGTTAAGTACCCATTTTCTATGGTCAAACAATACGCGTGGGTGTTAAATACGCAGATACATGATTTACCACTCTAAAGTTTTGATTATTTTACCATATGAGCAGGGGTATTTTACGCGGTTGTTGGCTTACCCCACGCGTACAATGTAAATAACCAGTTTTACAGTAACTGTCTCTCAGATCTTGTACATGTATATGTACATAATTTACAACACCTGGCCAGCAAAACACTCCTACTTAATTACATGTACAATATACTGGTAAACAGATTGTACATGTAGTTGTTCACTGTTTTTACCTGCCAATGGATAAATAGAAATATAGTGACATTACAACATGTACATGGCTGTACAAATGCACTGTAAAATGTTTACACTGTGTTTACGTTATACTGTGTTTTAAAATGATTTCAGAATCTACTAGTCAGCTGATGACGATGCTAGAGCTGGAGTGCTCGGCCATTAACATCCTGTTTGAGTCGCGGCCCCGCACCAAGGCCATGAAGTTTGGGGTGGACGTAGGGGGGCTGTACCTCAGAGACAAGTTCCTGGAGAACTCCATATTCCCCAACATCATTGCCCCCCAGCCCAAGGTAACATACATTATCTCCTGGTGTGTGGTTTTTAAGATGAGTTCTGTTTGGTTAATAAGCAAATATAAAATATCGATGTAAACCTATGATTCTTTAAAGTTAAAAAATAAAATTTAATTGTCATTCTTAAGTGCAAATTCTATTTTAATGTTCATATATTTACTACAGGAGCGTATACTGACGCTGGCCAAGTCCCCAAACAGCAGCTTTTCTTCCCAGCAGGGCAAGAGTTCAGCCCCTCCCCAGGGCACGGGAGCCCCAGGGGACAAGATATTTGAACTGTTCTATGAGAAGAATCCTGTTAACAGCACAGCTAAGTATAGGTCTGTCTGTGTATGATTGTCACTGTTTTAATACTCAGAGTATTGAAAACTAATTATATAGTACATGTACATGTGCACTGTACATGACTATGAAAATTCATTTGATGTTATATGATCTCTCGTTATTTTCATCAAGTCCCAATTATTACTTCCATTTATTTTTATTTAGAGTAATTTGTCTATAAATGATATTTGTTGTGTTTATTATTATCATGATTAAAATCTTTCTGATGGCAGACTCAACATCCAAACTAAGCCACTGGATGTTGTGTACAATCCCATGTCTGTGAAGAGAGTGAGGGAATTCTTCTCCACCAAAAAACTCAGCAGTTCTCGCCTCTCTCAACTCAAACTCACTGGTAAAAGATAGATCATCTCAAGAATTCTGTTTTTCTTACTGTTCGAACTTAAATGTTTGTGTAAAATAAAAGCTCAAATATTATTAAAGGGTCGTTATTTAAGTTTGTCAGTTATTCATATCTCGTGTGGTGTTCTGTAGCCAAAAATGGCATGTAAAACCAAACAATTGTCAACAGATGTATCTCACAAGTCTGACTAATTGGAAAAAATCAAATACTATGTTGTGTTTACATGACTGTACAGTATTTCAACAGTTTTGATAATAATTCAAACTCTAAAAAAAGAAATTATAGTATGCCTCAACACATACATGTAACTAATATACACCAGTCCTATAATACCAACAACACATGAAGTAGTTGCTTTTCCGAATTTTTTCAAAAGAACCCAGATTTCAGTTTACATATTGAAATTCAGGAATTTAGTGAAAAAAGTAGAGACATTGAGTTTTGATTTAAAGTTTAAATGTTCGAAAATAATTCTGTTTTAGCGACTGCAAGGCACCAGATCCAACAGATGAAGGAGCGGTCCAAGGCGGAGCTCAAACAGGCCCTGGAGGATTTGTTGGAGGGTGAGGATGGGGTGAGTGTTTCGGCCTGTAGTGTTAATATCGTGTGTTCTTCATTACTTGACCATTCTGATATATATAAGCAACTCCTGAAGAATTTGTCAACATATACATATACTACAGGACGTGCTGTAGATTCCTTATTTTATGCAAGTACTTAATTCCGCGATTAAACAGTTTTTCATCAAATCAGGAAAATATAAAATCGCAAATACCCAAATTTTTGTCATACTTTCATATAGTTTAATCTGTCCGAAAATTAAAACTGAGTTCTTAAAATCCGCATGATGTGCTTCTCACGATTTTACTTGGATATTAATCTCATGTTTAATTAGGAATGTACAGTAATCGTTTTTCCTTTTATTTTTCAAACTTCACTTTTTTTACAGCAAAATGCTGAAAACAGTTAATAACACACACTTGTTTGTTCTGTAGACCATTATCAATTTTTTTTGTGGGGGGGGGGGGGGTTATTTAACAAAAAAAGTCTGAATGTCTTGTTTATACATGTGTGTTACTTACATATCATTCATTCATAATTAATTTACAGAAGCACAGTCGTTGGGACGTTAACCTTGATATATCGGCACCTCAAGTCATGGTGCCCGAGAATTTCTCCGATCAGACTTCCAACATGATGGTCCTGGATCTTGGACATGTCCACTTCTACAACAAGACGATAGACGCCCCAGGGAAAAAACAGACAGACGATGACGATAATGATGGTGAGCTATAATAGGATGCTACTTGTAAAGTCTTGCTTTATCATGGATGTTTTTTTTTAACATTGATGAAAAACCTTTTGAATTAAAAGTTTTAAGAAAGGAAAATGTGAAATTCAGTCAAGGTCAACAGTAAATGCTTGGTTAAGTTCAAGGTTATAGGTTTCAAAGTTGATAAAATAACAACACTTAATATTTGCTTGGGGGCTTAATGTTCTCCTGTCTTATTCTGACAGATTGATTTTTTTCTCAAATTTTCATGATACAATAAATAAAGTAATTGATTCCCCTCTGACCTTGCAGACAATGGAGATGATTTCCAGACCCCGATGTCCACCCCACCCAGTGAGGCAGAGGACGAGGGGAAGGGGGCAACAACAACCACAGTGACTGCCGCTGACCTATCCACTCTCTCCCTGTCGGAGGCCCAGCTCTACGACAGGCTGTATGAGAGGTGTGTCACATTTAGAAACATCATAATGCAGCAAATATACTATTATAGTAACGTAGTGTTGGGAAAAATAGTTTTCAGGGAATATTTGGCTTGAGTATGTGACTTAGTTGTCTGTGCATTTGGACAGTGACTGGAAAGTTTCTGGTTCAAATTCCTGTGTTAGTTTTTTATCCATGGGCAATTTGAGTTTACTAAAAGCCAATTTTTATTCATGATGACATCTTTTTGTGTGTTTACTTCCGAAAAATGCTTTGCATTAAAGTTTACCAAATTTGGCAAATGATCCCATGTGGACAATCTTAATCAAGGATTTGATTTTGGAATTATCTTTAGTTAGAACTGGTTGACGATGAGAAAGATTTTGTAATGTCTGAGTTATTGCAAAATATTCTGGAACAGAAAAAATGTTTATGACCAGTATATGTATCTGTCTGCATTCCCTTAATCTGATATCTACTTGCAGGTACTCCCTAGACCTGTCTGACCTGCAGGTGATGGTGGGAAAGCCCAGGGACAACTGGAAGCACGTGAAGGGGCGGGGCATCACCCACCTCCACCTGGTCGACAAGTTCTCCATCAACCTCCACTTTGAGAGGTAAGCAGAGGCTCCTCCCATCTACAGTTTTAATTAAGAGAGACCACTCATTCTGGTGTGAATTTTACTGATCGTTGCAAACCAGTCTGTGTTAGTGTCCAATATTACTGGTAAGCAGAGAGTCTTCCCATGTACTGTTTGGTTTGAACATATTTTATTATAATGGTATTAGGTACAAGTTCTAGAACTTACTTGTGTTTCTCTCTCCCTGATGTACAGTTATAAGGGGGACAACTTGTATAAGTATTCATTTGCAGATTTGGTGTAAATGAATAATGATTTAAAATTTGGTTTTGAGTTTTCTTTCAGCATTGCTTTTAATTTTGGTAAAATGCAGTTGAAAATCCATAGAATTTATCCATCAAGATTTTTTTTTAAATAAACACATACACTCTGCATGTTTGTCTTGTAGAACAGGATATTTGACTTTAATTCAAATTTTCATGAGGTTTTGAAGTTTGTTTTTTTTTGTGTAGGAGGATGCTACACACCACAGACCCAGAGTTCCCCAGTATGATAGTGTCTGGAAACCTACCCTCCCTCACCCTCCATGTCAATGAACAAAAGGTAGGCGTGTAGGGAAGCTGTACCCAAAGGAGAAAATCTGAGGGGACTTGATCATTATCATAGATTTTTTTACCCACTTTGATGTCAAATCAACTGTAGTTTTTGTTCAGCCATGTGTTATAAAGAAGAATATGTTGCTGGTCTGAGATAATTTTTCTACCCAGTTAATTATTTCTCTACTGCTAGAAGAATTCATTCATTTAGTAAATAAATAAATAAGATATACCATATTACGGTAATATTTTTTCCTGAAATAGGGAGCAAATGCAGGTTCATTTATTTACCATCATGTTAGTGAGACTTTAAACTAAATGACTCGTGCTTGACTGAAGATCATCTGATTTCTTTCCTTGAATTTATACAGGTGACAGCCATGAGGCGATGTATAGACATCATGACAACATCGACAGCGTACGTCAATCCGTACATCGTACCAAGCTCAGAGAGCATGATGTCAATGACCGAGTCGGTCTCGGGAGAACTCAGCGAGATCAGCACCTCCATCAGTGACGTAGACAGCAGGTAAAAACACTTAAAAGGAAGTGCCAGGAACGGGCGATTTTACTTCGTTATAAGCGTAATTCGTTATAATTATCCATCAAGTTTACAGCATGTTATAAAGTCACGGGGAATGAAAATCGCTTTGCTGTAAGCGTCAATTCATTATGGGCGTGTTCACTATAACCGTGTTTTACTGTATTAAGTTTAAGTTTACTGTATTTAAGTTGGTTATAACCCTGGTTTACAGTATTTTGATTAAATTTAAGCTGTAAACACTGTACACTTGTTGATTAAATGTCGGCTTACATCAGATTTGTGAATATTTTAAATCATCTCATCATTATGAAATAACTTGCATTAACTCACTGGATTAATCTTTGGTTAGGAAAAAAATTATACCGTACTGCTAATTTCTTTTCTTTTTGTGTTCTTTAAATATATGCGGTAACTATATAGTTACATTAATTACAGTTATATAATTGAAAAAGTCAATTTTGGTGAGTTTTACGTAAATCGACTTTATATATGAACCAAGTTTTTGCCTGTTAAGCATGGAAACATTTACAGCTTGTCTGACAAAATTAAAGATATTTAGATTTTCAGTAAGCCGTCAGCTATGAAATTGATAGCAATAATAAGATACATGTACCCCAATCAAAGTTCTACCATCATTATGTCTGTAGAATTGACCAGAGCAAGAAGGATGAGCCTGACCGGTCAGTGGTGGGAGTGGAGGACTCTCGGCTCCTCTGGGGTCAGTTCTCCATCAGCTCCCTCAAGCTAGAGATCCACAGCTGTGGACGACCTCTGGCCGAGCTCCAGGTCACGAATGTCAAAGCCAGTGTCAACAAGCGACCTTTTGACACTGCCGTCCAGGTGTCGGTACAGAGCCTGCTGATAGTGGACGCCCTGCAGACGTACGGTCCGGACTTTGAGCTTCTGGTGGCCTCACACAAACATGTCACGTAAGTAAAAACAGATGAATACAATCACAGCAAATGTTATACATGTATTTTTCATAATTTTTGCTTTCCAAATATAAATGCAACAATGAGACAGATTTTCATTATTATCTTCTTTTTTTAATACACTGTGCCTGTACATACAATGTCATGTATATACATGTAGGTTCAGTAGAAAAAAATGTCATTTGAAATTAAATGAAAAACATATAGTCATGTTATTATAAATGTATATGCAGAAATACTAATGATCGCATCTGTGGTTTTAAATCACAGTTTAAGATTACATTTTATTTATACAGATTGGACAGTAAGAGTGGAAGTCTGCTGGGGTCAGATCCCTCCTCGCCCATGTCTGCCACCTCTCCCAACTACCCCCAGTCCCCAGTAGAGACCTTCCCCCCTCCCTCCTACAGCGGGCACCTGCAGTCTGTGCAGGAGGCCATCAGCACCGCCATCCACTCCCTGTGGACCTCCACTGCAGGAAACGCCCCCATGGACCAGCGGAAAAAGTCAGAGTCCGGACGCAGTCACATGTCCCCCACACCAGACTCGGAGGCGTTGATCCGATTGGATGTGGAGCTCATTGACGAGGACTCGCCAAGTAACCAGGCCGGATGTCCACTCAAAATGGCCAACATGCAGTTTAACAGTCTGGATGTCATAGGTGATTAGAATGTGATGTTGAAAAATTGATATTAATATGATGGTCCTTAATTTGGAAAAAAAAAAAAGTTTTGAAAGTTTAAAAAACTGCACTCTCATTCTTGACATTGTCTGATATCAGACTAGATACTAGATATTATGATCGTTGAATAGTTGTACCATAAGCAATTTTTATTGTTTCATATATTCTGTTGAAAAAAATGTTGATGATGCACTGTGCTGGGTTTGATACATGTATTTAATTTATATTCTGCCAAGGATGATTTTTTTTATGCCATTAGGTATAATAAGCTTGTTTAGATATATGCAGTAACAGATCACTAACAATTATATGTTCACCCTTTCTTTCCAGGAAACTGTGAGACGATGATGGAACTGTTAAATTTTGTGAAGCGTCTGACCCCGTCAAAGGTTACAGGGTCAAGCATGGAGCCCCAAAGCAAGTCCTTTATCGTCAGCAATATGGCCACAGGAACCAGTTCAATGGTGGGGTACCAGTCTTAACAATTTGAATTGAAACTGCACAATATATTCCTTTATGAGCTCAGTATTAAATGTATTAAACACAAGTGGGACTTTTGAAGAAAAATTTTACCATGCATAATAAGTATGAGGGTAGTACATGTTCATTAGAACTCATGTGTAATAATGATGGTGTTTTAAAAGACCATTAAGTGTAAAACATTATGCAACAATCATTTAAAAATTATGATGTGTGTTAATTTCAGCCTGACAAATTTGAAATAACAGCAGACTTTAGCCGTTTAAACCTTCTTGTGATGAAGATTGAAGAAACGAATGGAATGAAACAAGCTCATAAGATTGCCACGGCAACCATGTGTTCTGCCAAAGTCCAAGCCACCATAGGTATATGTACTCTACTGTTGACTATTGATACTGTAAATTCCTTATTTTAGGCGAGTACTTAAGTCTGCCATTCTGCTGTTTTGTATCAACTTGCAAGAATAGAAAATCGTGTGCAGCAATTTTTTGTTATAATTTCCTATAGTTCAAAACTGTCTGAATAATAAAAGCGAGATTTTTAAATCTGCGAGGGTTGCTTCTCGCGATTTTACACGGATATTAATTTCTCATGTTTAATTAGGAATCTACAGTAATTAAAGGAGTTTATAAATGAATATGAGTATTTATTGAAAAAAAACCCGTGGATTTAATTTTGAAAGTAAACTATTTTTGTTCAGTTTTTAGTCACGTTATATAATTATATATTAAGGATTGAAAAATATATATTTAGTATAACATATAATACATGTATATTTTGAATTACATGTAATTATTTATCTTGAAAGATTTGCATGCTTTTATTTATGAAATACTGTGGAATCATTAGAATTCATGGTGGCTCAATTTTCGTGGTATCTGTTGGTAGCCCTCCCCATGAATTTACATTTTTTGATGAAAACACAAATTTTGAAAGGGTTCTATTTTTTTTTTTTTACTGAATCTGAAAACGAAGCATCCTAGAAATTACATCCCCACAAATAACAAAAAAAAACCCACAATCCACAAAATTTGGTCCCCAAGAATTTAAATGATTCCACAGTATTTTGTTTGCAAAACATTACTGTAACAGTAAATCACGGTTATAGCAAACACACTTATAATGATAACGAATTGATGTTTATAGTGAAGTGATTTCCATTCCCAGTGACTTTATTACATGTTGTAATCTTGATGGATATAACGAATTGCGCTTATAACGAAGCAAAATTTCCCAGTCCCTGGCACTTTGTTGCGTGTTTTACTGTACATTACTACATGTAATTATCATATTTTTTCTGACAGACAAGGACTGGGATGTGTCTGGATCTCTGGGTGGCTTCCACATCATGGACGTGTCCACAGACGACATCAAACACCAGAACGTGTTCAGCGTGGGATCAGACTCGACACTCTCCCACTTCCAACAAGAGCTTCCTATCCATGACATCATGTACAAAACCGCTCAGGAGTCCATGTTCTTCACCAACCAGCAGGATCAGAAAGAGGCGTTCAGCTTCCGTCTTCTGAAGGGCATGCAGCAGTCGACAACTCTACAAGACATGCATGTATTTGAGTCGCCGCGGTTGCGAAAAATTTCAGGTCAAGAAGAGAAAGTGATGAACGTGACACTAACAATGGCGTCTATTTGTTATGTGCATTCACCTAAACTGCTCCATGATATTGCAGAGTGCTTTTCTGATTTTAAAGATTACACCAGTAAGGTGGCAACGTCCATCAAGTCAGCTGCTTCAGAAGTAGCTACTAAGATAGTGAACAAGAGGGCATCAGACACTTTTATGCTTGGAAGTCTTTCAAATATACATGACAGTACTTTCTATTCCAACCAATCGTTGGACGATACTAGTCAGTTTGAAAATTTCAGTGAGGAACCTGAAACAAAAGTTATTCTTAATGCACAACTGGAGACCCCTGTGATAGTTATTCCAAGGAGCTCGTCAAGTTCTGAAGTGCTGGTGGCACACCTTGGAAAGATCTCTATTGACAATCATGCTCGTGGTGCAAAGGTGGAAGAGGAAATAGAACAAGCCGTGATATATCACGAGAGGTTGAGAGTCGAGGCTAAGGACATGAATTTGTATGTGGTAGATACGGACAATCCGAAATCTAAGAAAGATTTCTCTCTTGATCAAAGTGCAATCAACAAAAGTGTGTATAGTCAGAGTGAATGTGGTATTCCCATAATGCATGACACTACAGTGGAAATTGTGATTGATCTTGGTCACACGAATGTTTCAAGGGTGCAAGAAATGGAAACGGTATATCTTGGGGAAGAAACAGCTAGAAGCAGCCCTCAAAATACTGTGGCCTCACAAAATGTGGTGGAGGTCATGGCCAAAATCTCAACCCCAATCAAACTGGAGCTGTCTAAACTCGTTTACGAACAAGTACTGCAGACAGTTGATAACTTGACGTATGATGAGAAATCGGCATCCAAAAGTGCTTCCTTTGCATCAGCATCGTCAGCTAGTTTTGCATCAGTACAGAAAGACAAAAGCAAGGAAACCCTTTCAGAAATCCCAGAAAACTCTGTAAAGTCTGAAGAGGAAGAAACTGTGAAATCCGACCCAAAACAAGAGGATTCTGGGATGATAACAAAAATCGCCTTTGAAGTGCCTCTGTTCAATGTCATATTGAAGGGGGATTTTGATGAGGGTGAAAAGGGACTTGTGGATCTAAAACTTCACAATTTTTCCATGGAATTTGAGAAGAGCAATTCCTACAGCACCAATATTGAAATCCAGCTGCAGTCCTTAACCATGCAAGACTTGTTGGCAAGCGAAAAATCTGAGCACAAATACCTCTTGATTTCTAGAGTGCCAAAGTCAGACGATAAAGAGCATTTGAAACCTAGACTTTTCTTTTCTCATTCCTGTCCTGACAGTACAATCTTGATGCCTACTGCTACACTGCCATCCTCATTGCCTTCTAGTTTCCATGACAACCTGAGTCATGTGACCAAGCCTTTGGCTCCAAATACAGGTGGTCCTATGCATGCTTTTCAGTCAGCTGCAACTCCCGGGCACAGAAAACCTACAGGGTAAATGTACTGTATACATGGTTATTTTTGCCCTGTGTAATTTTCGCCCTTCTACACTTACAAACAGTGTCACCCCATCTTGATTTCGCCCAAACAGAGTATGTTTAAAGAGAAATAATTTAAGACACTGAAATTCGCCCAGTCTTAAATTCGCCCGCTGACAACAAGGACGAAAGCTGCGAAAATAAAACGGGGGCGAATATTTCCATGTATACAGTATATGTATAATCATGTACTAAATAGAACATGTGTTTATCATATTTATTCTATGAATTCAAGATTATTGCCAAGTATGTTAACATGGATAACACATGAGAATATGTATTAATAATTCTACCATTGCTTATCATCAGTTGTTATTTATATTAAGTGATTGTGAAAAAACAAATAAATGGTGTTGCAAAAACATATAATGAACTTGTAAAAAATTTATGTGATGAATTTGAAGAAAATAATGAATCTTAATTATTTCCATAATTTATTTAACATAGCAAAGGTTCCTGTCCTCAGACCCCTCCCCCGTCCCTGAGAACGTCACGGCGACCATCTGTAGACAGAGCTAATGAAGAGAATGATCTAGTCCACATCAAAGTACAGCTTATCGACAAAACTTCCCCCCAGTACACAGAGAAGTATGACAGGGTATGTGTCAAAACACAGAGAAGTATGACAGGGTATGTGTCAAAACACAGAGAAATATGACAGGGTATGTGTAAAAACACAGAGAAGTATGACAGGGTATGTGTAAAAACACAGAGAAATATGACAGGGTATGTCAATTAATTAGACATATACAGGAATAAGTATAATTTCAAATTTTTTATTAACATGTACATGCATTCAGAATTTTCAGTAAATCCATACATGTTAACCTCCAATGATGAAAAATAGGTAGATTTTGAACCGAAAAGCAGTAGCATCGCGCTGCCTTTTTCGCGTATATTTCATAGCACATATTTTTATGTACTACATATGTAGTAAGGGTTTCTGATTAGTAATTAATGATATCAACTAAAATATAAAAGACTTTTGAAATTGAGTAATATCAGCACAAGCAATAAAAATGTTTGCATGCATTTACCATTATATTGATTACTGGTAAGTTATTTTTTTTTAGGAAAAAATATTTGAGTGCAGAGACTTTAACAATTGCCTTTGTTAAGAAAAATAGGTTAAGTTACCAAAATTTAACATATAAGAGAAGTAAGAACTAGTAGAAAATCGTATATTCTTTTTCAATATCAAAACGATGTTTATTACAAATCATGCAGCATTCAATAAACTGCAAGTCAAGTTTACTGTTATGGCCAAGTTAAAAGATATATTCAGTCATCGTTAAAGCCACGTGTGGAATTGCAAAGCTTCTTTTTCCTTTGCAAGTTATTTTTTTTTTAGGAAAAAATATTTGAGTGCAGAGACTTTAACAATTGCCTTTGTTAAGAAAAATAGGTTAAGTTGCCAAAATTTAACATATAAGAGAAGTAAGAACTAGTAGAAAATCGTATATTCTTTTTCAATATCAAAACGATGTTTATTACAAATCATGCAGCATTCAATAAACTGCAAGTCAAGTTTACTGTTACGGCCAAGTTAAAAGATATATTCAGTCATCGTTAAAGCCATGTGTGGAATTGCAAAGCTTCTTTTTCCTTTGCAAGGATAATATCGACATGTCTTGTAACTGATGTAATCACGGGAAGTGGCTTCTTTCATCTTTCAGTGTAAAACACATGCTTGAAAACTTGTCATTCAAAGCGCCTAAATAAAGCGTTTGTCAGCCTCCGATTCAATGTCACGCGCTAATTTCAAACCCGACGAGATTTTTGACCACAATGGCTTCCAAAATGGCTATCTATCAAAACATATTTAACATATTTTGAAGAAAAGCGGTAGATTTTTTAATAAAAGCGGTAGGCGGGAGACAGAGCTAAAAAGCGGTAGACTTCCGCGTAAATCTGTAGAGTTAACATGTATGGTAAATCCAGAATTTATCTTATTATGAATAATAAAAATTATTATTTAAATGATAAATGCCTAATATACATATTTTCTACAAAATTAAATGTACTAATTCACAAATGCATTGATCAGTTGAAGAGGGTCTATTGGTCTAAATTAAGAGTTTGTTTATTTTCATTCATGAATTTCATTTTGTGATTACTAAGGGTACATTTTGACATATTGTCATTGACTAAACTCTCTTGATACTTGCAGCAGTGTATATGCATTAACTTTATCTCCTATTCCCTTGCAGACTAACCGATTCATTGATGTGGACTTTAACTGTCTGGACGCTAACGTCAATCTACAGACGTGGGTGGTGCTGCTGGATTTCCTGGGGATGGGGGCCAAGATCCCGGACGCCAGTCAGCTGGAGGCCAGCATGGAGAGTGACGTCAGTCTACCACTTACTGGTAAATGTGTAACTTTTAAAAATATATAGGGCCAACTTGTGAATGTTATAGTTTCTGAAATAGGAAAAAATAAATAGGAATCAACTGCTTGATATACAATTCATGGCAGAGGAGAGAAATCCTGATATGTCTTGATCTTAAAATTATTTTTGGAAATAGTACATCTAGGTTTTTTCCCTTTATCGAAAAATGCTACAATCTATTCAATTAGCGATACATGTTCATAAGGTAATATGTAGTAATTGTGAATATATTAATTAAATTAAATTTGATTCTAGTTTCAGATGAACCTTCAGTCAATTCTGTAGTTAACCTGAAGGTGAAAAGCTTCACCCTAATTCTGAACAAACCGGATTACGAGTTATCTCGAGCCAATGTTGAGTTACTGTCAGCACATGTGAACCTGCGAGATGAGAACATGGCAATCTCGGGACAGCTGGGTAATCTCTCGCTGATCGACAAATCTCCCCACGGCAGTCTGTACAGAGAGAGATTCATCACTGTAGGAGACCAAGCCCTGGTGTTCGACATATTCAAGTAATAATCAATTTTCTCTTATATCATCTTTTAATTAATAGTTCTTCATACATAGACATGACATAGTTGCAATGTAATCAAAGGTCTTAGAAGATCTGATTTTGACTTGTTAGTTCATGACTGTATAACACTCAAAACTTCAAAATACTTGTGCTGTGTGTTTAAAGACAGTTTAAAGAATTACATGTATTAAAATAACTGGTAAAAAATTACTATATACATGTAATTCATAACAAATAAAATTCTAAGAACTTCAGGGTAATTTTTGTTTTATGACATTACTGTAAGTACCTGGTGGCTAAAAATACATTATCAGGAAATTATAAAAAAATCATGTATCTTTGAACTTTAATGAAGTCCTTGATTGTAAACTCATTCTATTTTTTAAAGGGTCTAAATATTTCAATTTCTAAAAATGATTTTTTTTTTTGAAGGTATGGACCCCCAGACCCTAACCTGGTGCGAGACTGTGACATCAGCGTGAAGCTACAGATGGCCTCTGTGCGATACATCCACACAAACCGGTTCCAGCTGGAGTTTGTGGCGTTCCTCCAACACTTCCTACAGCTCCAGGACGTACTGGGCAGATACCGCGCAGCCTCCGCAGGCAAAAGGGTAAAACTAGGATATTATCTAGATACTTGGGATTTCAGTGGGCCAAAAGGGTAAAACTAGGATATTATCTACTAGATACTTGGGATTTCAGTGGGCAAAAGGGTAAAACTAGTACCTGACTGTATATCACTAGGTAAATAAGGTAAAGAGTAGAACAAAGATCAAATTAATAATCAGATATTACATGGAATATATATTAAATGACTAATAGTGTATTTATGCACTAAATACATGGCTCTCATACACACTTCATTATGTTTGGATATTTTGTTTTTGTGCTGGTCAGGTATTTAATATGATATTAAAATTTTGATTAGTTCAATCAAATCATTGACAATCTGAAGTTCAAAATTAATGGTAGAATACACAGTAACTGTTACATATATTCTTTTTCTTTGCAACAGGTGACAGACAAGGCCACAAGAGGATCCAGGATCAAGCTGGACATCAATGCAGACTCCCCAATCATACTGCTACCCCACAGCTCTAAATCAACGGACATCCTAGTGGCAGACTTGGGGAAGCTGACCGTCAACAACTGCTTCATCTACGATGGAGAACCCGGGACTTTAACATTCGACCAAGGTGACAATGGAATGACGCGAACCAGGTCCCAGGAATCCCTATCTTCCATGGCCAAGTCAGAATCCAGTGAGTTTTCCATGGGCAGTTCCTCTGCCGCCACTGGCATGACTCAGAGCCTGTTTGACAGCTATAACCCGCCAATGGCATCCATGGGGAATCCTATGCTGCAGAGTATCTATGGAAGTCTGGAGCAGGATCAGAGGTCTCCCACTAGCGTGGTAAGGGAGAACTTCGAAATCTACGATCCGACAGAAACAGGAGGAAGACCCAAATCACCAAGGTCACCAGAGGGAAGCAGCGTAGATCCGGAGTTTTTTCCCGATTCCAGTTCCTTGTTTTACAGTTCATCGAACATGACGTCACAGCATCGTTTACGTATGAACGACAGCATGAGGGAGGGTAGAGTAAAGAAGACCCCCTCCACTAGTTCTCTGAACCGGTCAAGGATGATAATGCCCAGGACTGAGGCCGACCATGTGTGTCTGCTGGACATCATGAATATTCATCTGAAGGACATGAACTTGTACTCAGCCGAGCGCGTCAACAAACATAGCTATGAAGGAAGGGGACAGGACCTGGAGTTCAAATCTTTCATGGTGCAAAAGCAGGCAAGTCAGGAGAGAATATTAAGTAGGAATTCACTCATGTAAATTATTTACAGACATCATGTAAATTTTGTGTTACAGTAACTGTTCTTCTGATACACATTTATTAAACATGTAAAATTTAATATACATGTATATTACTGCGATTTTTTTAAATTAACAAAAAATTGCTGAAAAGCTGGAGAAATCTGCACCACAATCTCAAGTGATCTTTTTATTTGTACATAAACTCCAGTTCTATGTTCATAATAGCTACTTGTTTAGTAGTGGACTAATTAGATTCTCAGTTTGGAATACTGTAAAGTTTACGTATTACATTTAGCTGTGTATTCTATTTAGCGCTTTTGGCGGAATGCAGTTTCCGCTAAATCAAGTACATTGCTAAATGCCATGCATATATGTATAAGAATAGTCACATTCAGGAATACGCTAAATTCAAATCCACGCCAACTTGCTAAAAAACTAATTTCCGCCAAATATAGTACACGCCATGGCAAATATAATACATTTACAGTAACCAACTTATATTTCACAATTAATGTGTGACTTCACAGGGTGGCAGCCCCCTGAAAGAGAAGATCCAGCTAACGCTGGTGGTGGAGCGGAACTTGGAGGGAGACATCAGCCACTCGGCCCCGGACTTCCGCGTCAGTGGCACCCTCTCCTCGGTCCACTGCTCCCTGGACCCCGCCCAGTACCGCCTGGTCAGGGGGATCCTGGACCACAACCTGGGCGAGAAGCTCCCACAGTTCCAGCAGCAGCTGATGGCCCATCTGATGGACCCAGTCATTGATGTATGTATTTATTGAGTATGTACAGTAAAAACTAAATAACTGTACAGCAAACACACTTAAAATGAATTCAGGGCTGGCTTACAATGAAGTCAAATTTATTTTTTACAATTTTAAAATTATATTATAAAGTTAACTTATAGGATACTAGAGTCATTTTGTGGTTATAAAATGAATCAAAATCACTCATCCCTGATGCTGGATTTTACTTTAAATTTGTTTGGAAAATTATGCCTCAGTCTCTGAATCATAATTTTATACTGTAAATGTAAATCAAATACATTTTATCAATAAGTATTTAGAAATTATCTCAAAGTTTTTTTTCTGATGATAGTGATTTCTGACTTCAGATGAAAGCTTCTCCCACTAAATCTATTCCCTTACCTTGTGTTGAATAACTCTGTAATACTCTATCTTCACAATTGACTTCAAATTGTCATTTATCTCCAAGTTTGAAAAAACACTTTATTTTTAAGTTATAATAAAACCACAGTATGATCCTTTCAAATTGTTTCAATTTTTATAGACGGTGCTAAGTGGAAAAGTATGGCAGGGCATTGCCATGGCGATTGATCTCAACAATGTGACTGTAGAGCTGTTGTTGGCTCATGCCGACGGCCAGGAGTGTCCTGAGCAGTCATTGGCTAAACTGGATTTCATCTGCTCCACGCTTAAATTTGACAGCTATTCCGACCAATCAAAAGACATAGATCTGGTGTCGAACGAAATTGTCATCAGCGACACAAGATTCAGAGGTTAGCATCACAATATTCTAACTTACAAATTAGCTTGTAAACAGATTAGTTTAATAAATCTTGAAGGAAAATAATTCTTATATATTATTAATTTCTCATAATAATATGACATATCATTCAGATATGAACATATGCTGTAATATAGATTTTTTTCATATTCAATCTGCATTTACTGGTAGCTCTTTTGAGCAAATTTTGCAATTAAACTATGCCACTTGTAGAAATTAAATGCATGCTGGAACTTTAAAACTCATGACGTCAACAGTAAAGCTATATATAGCTACAATTGCCTTTTCTCTCACACACAGATGCGCCAGTGAATGTCCGTCCCAATGTGTTTGAGAAGATCCTACAGCCCGGCCCCCGGGGTAAGAAATCCAAGACATTCCAGCTGGAGCTCCACTACCGGGCGACCCAGGAGTCCAATAAGTTCTCCGTCATCCTCAACAACATGAAGGTCATGTGTATCTTTGACTGGATCCTGTCCGTCAGGGACTTCATCATGGAGAGTCCCGAAGATCCATTCAAACACGGTCTGACATCTTTACTGTCTTGTTATTTTCAGCAATTTGAAACAGTTTTTGTGATAAATCCATTTAATATAGTAAAGGTTTGAAGGAAAGTGGAGCTTTAAATATTTGTGAATAAAAAGTCATTTTGGGGGATTAGGAAATGATTCAGTTTGAAAAATAACAGTTATTGTACAGTAGCGTTCTTTGCAATTTATCTAGAGAAATCCAAGTTCATTAACTAAAGGTAAAAACTGATCATTATCTTAGTGTCTTGTAAAGTTCTGTGTAAAGTTGTTTTATGTAAGAGTTAATGTTAAAAGCTTACAAACTTAAGACTATTCATGTTTAATTTTTTATATGGGGGGAGGAGGGGGGATGTTATTAATTTTGATAACTTTTAATATAAAAAATAAAAATATTTTATCATCATGACATCCAGAAAAAGAAGTGGAGTCCCGTGATGTGGAGATGGCGTCTCCTGAGGTCAGCAGACAGTCTTCCCGGGATTCCACCAAAACCACCAGTCCACTGACCGTGTCCAGTGGAATCATGACAAAACGCGGGCCAATCGTGGAGGAGGTAACCGCTTCTGTAACAGTGTTTAGTGTATAGACTGATTCTAAGATAAACTGGCAGGTCAATATTTGCCAAAAATTATCTTTAAATCTTTGTAACTGTACATTTTGATTTTGTTTGCAACTCAATTCAGAGATGATGAAATCATTATGCCATTGTACAGTTTATATGCCATGATTGTTATGTTCAAAAAAGTAATTTCCATCACAAAATCATAATTATGTAGTGGAAATAGTGTAGGTATATATTCAACATATTTTGATGTTTTGTCAAATTCCAAACAATATTCATTTTACTACAATAAGACAAGATAATGATGTATGCAAAGAAATACTGAAACCAAGGATCCACAATTCTTCAATCATTCACATTATGTAATGATATACACGTACACGTAGCTGATTGCGTGATTATTTTACCAGGTGGAGGTGCCGTTTGAGATGAAGCTGAACGTGTCAGACACCCAGTTTATTGTGGTGGAGGATAGCACCACCTGGGATACCAACGCTGTCATCCTCAAAGTATGCCCCTCACTCACATATCTAGTATATTATAAGAAAATTTATTCATTTGTATGATAACCAGTGGAAAATATTTCAGTAAATCTCCAGTGGTGTTAAGTTTGTATACTTTTATTAGTTTAAGTACAAGGTACTTGGTTTTCAAGTAGGGATACATAATGACATAGAATTATGAACTGTCAAATTCAAATTTGCATATTTCGATCATGTCAGTTGTAGATATATATTGAATGTTAAGAATTAATTGTTTGCATTTTGATTAATAATTTTGACTGTAAACAGTTTTAATTTGTTCACTGGTGAAAACAAACACATATTGTGTAGTACTTTTAATGAAACAGATATTTAATTTCTGAATTCACTTGGTAGGAACAGAAGAACTGTTTGAATTAAATACTTCACTGAATGCCTTCTTCAAAATTATAAAAGAATGATACTAGACTGATGCACTTAAAGACTCTTTAAATCAAATCTACACTAGTCTACTAACTTGTTGAAAAATTCAATTTTCTGCCAGCTATAGTTCATCCTGCAATACTGTACAGTCATTTACATTATTTGTAAACACTGATATGTAATCATTGGTTGTCTTATCTATGCAGAGCACAGCCATACTGAATTTTCGTCCCAAGGCCCAGGACAAGATTTTGTCGTGCACTCTCCAGTCTTTGGAGGTATTTTCCTGCTCTCTGACGGCAGAGGAGGAGACGGCTCAGTCCATCATTGATCCACTCACCATCCACGTGGACCTGAATGCCAATCCACTCCCCAAACACAAGCTGTCCAGCTCTGGGGGGCTGCTGGAGGCCTCACAGGTTCACCAGAAGAACCTGGTGCTAGAGGTAAGGTGAAGTCATTCTAGTTTGTAGGTGAAATGCCAGTTTTCATGAATTTTATTTGTAATGCAAGTAAGGTACTGTCAAGACTCTGGTACTGCATAGAGTAAACAAACCTTTTGGTTGCTTTTCCCTTTTTCGAGATTTGATGACACTTTTAGTTTATAACAATATTGTACATACCTTTCATAAGTTTTAGAACAAAAATATGCCATTGAATGATTTATATTAACATACATATAATAATATTATTGTTCTCTTCTTTGTGCTTCAGGTTACTTTCAATGTCATGAACATACGCTTGTCCTACATTGACATGAAGATGTTCCTGGCCATCTTGAATTCCATCCCACAGCAAGCTCTGAAGGCTCAGCAGCATGAGAAACCAAGCGATAAAACCTACCCAGGTAATGCATGGCTAAAAGTTCTCCATTACTTGTACAGTGATGTCGTCTATTCAAACAGAAAGTAGCACTACGGTACAAGACCTTCCACCCCTACCAAGAAAATCATTTTTTTAAATTCCATTAATTTATAACTGTACAGCTTATTGTAGCTGCAGTTCTTATGCCAGTACAGTATATTGACCTAACTAGTAGATATTAAGAAAACCTTGTAGAGTAAACTACTTTAATTTGAAATGAAGTTTCTTACGGTATTCATTTGCAATTCTTAACATGTCAGATCATGGATAACATAATTATGTTAATACATGTAGATGTATGCATTTGTAATATGTAATGTAACATAATGTAATACATTTTGCTTTTACTCTGTAGCTAACAAGCTGTCTAGTCTGTATGATCTAGGATTCAGTATGGAGGACTCTAAGAGAGCTCTAGACCTCAACAAAATGAATCTAACAGAGGCAGCTGTGTGGCTGACGGAGAATATGACCCCAGAGGAGAGGAGCAAACAAGAGGAGGGGGGTCTCAATATTACAGGGATAGATGTAAGTATTAGGAGCCAAGAAGGGGGGAATCAATATCACTGGGGTAGATGCAAGTGTTAGGGGCCCAAGGAGGGGGACTCAGTATTACAGGAATAAATGTGAGAAGACTTAATTTTACAGAGTTAGATGCAACTAAGAGGGACCCAGGGAGGAGGAATGGGAATTTAACTTCTTATTTTACATTTAACAAAATTACCACTATCTTACAAGTGCACTCATTTTAAAATATTCTACTAAAATGATTTAATATCAGGTCTGGAAAAAAATCACCTGTTTTCAGTGTAATATTTCATTGCTATTTCATTCTTCTTCAGGTGAAGTCTTCCACAGTGTGCGTCTGTCTGATTGACGACTGCGGCGACTCTGACGTACCTCTGGCGGAGATCGCCTTCAGCTCCATCCAGTTCTCTCAGCAGCTCTCACCGCGCCAGGAGGGGCTCGCTTCCTTCCTTTTGACCGGTGACTATTACAACAGGAAACTCTCCGGCTGGGAACCCTTCCTAGAGCAATGGAAGTAAGAAGCTGTTTGGATTATTTTTTAGGGCTCCTCATAAAAATTGGTAGCTTTGCAAGATTTTTTTTTTATTTCAAAATTGATGTAAATGACTCTACAGTTACTGTACTGTTCCTAAGTATCAGTAGATTTCTTGTACAGTATTTGTGTCAAGTTGAATCTCAAGATAAGGGTACATGCACTACAATATGCAAGATTTATTAGTTAACATAAACATGTTATTTACACTTGTCATGTTATGGTATTTAATTTTATATACTAGATGTACAGTTCTTTAAAGATGGACATCATAATTACATTTTTAGTGAAAGATATTTCTAGTTTTTGTTTCACTTTCTGAAATATAGATATGACTTACATGACAGTTATGCATGACATTGTCTAGAAATTTGTAAAGAAATGAGTACGTGATTACAGATGTCGCTGTGAGTGGAAGCAGTACTACCAGAATACGGAGAAGAAGACAGCCGTACAGATCAGTGGTAGCCAGTCTTTCTGTATTAGATAGCCAACAATATACCTTCAGTTGTTAAAATCTTAATTAAAATATCTTTGACTCAGGTAGTTATTTAATTATATACATGTAAATGGTCTCTTTTTGTCAGATATCAGGAATCTAGTTTGTTAGTTGTTAAGAATTTTTTATACTGATTTCAAGAAAATAATTAATGTTCATCATATATCAAGGAAAGAAACATTAATATGATAATAAAGGATCTTATCGGCAATGCTATAATTGTCAATATCTATGTACATAGATATTTGCAAAACTGAATTTTACTAAATCCTTTTCGAAAATTAATAAATGACAAATATGAATGAAACCCAGAATTTTATGAAGTTTTGCATGTCTAATTCAGAATATTTAAGAAATGGGGCTAAGAACATTTAAACTGTTGCATGTTCAAAGAACAAAAATCATTCTGATTGTAAGTCAGTCAGCTTTTGAGTGCTCTCCTTGCTTTTTCTCGCCCAGCCCAGGATGTTCTGAATCTGAACCTGACCAGCACCCTGTTGGACCTGTACAATCAGACCAAGATGACCTGGTCCGAGGACTACTACAGGCAGGCCGTGTAAGTTATCTGGCCTAAGAACCAGAGACATTAAATTTTTTTGGCCTAACAGTCTATTTCTGTAGTTCATTGAAGGAACATAATCCTTTTTCTGTGTACATGCATATTATATTGATTGACAAATTTCAAGAGAATACTAGGTTCATTTGAGGAAAAATAAAGACCACTCAACTTGGCAGACTGCATTTGATCTGTCTGTAAAGTTTTAATTAAATATTTGTAGTTTTCCTCTGACTTTTATAATTAACAAAATTGTCAAGTTTATTACAGAAACTATCAAAGATAAATGGTTTCATAACATGTAAATATTCCTCATCTTTATTTTTTTGTAATGGAGAAAAACGCAAGATTTGTTTGTATTCTGAAGAATATTTCATTTGGTTTTTTTAGCCCTGCGAATTCTCAGAACCTTCCCAACCCCTCAAGTCGCACCACCCTGAGTTGTCAGAGGCGACGAGTGCCGTTTGTTCCCTTTGTGCTGTCCAATGAGACAGGCTGTACTTTGTGGTTCACCACGGTAACCACCACACCAAGGTAAGTCAAAGCAACCAATCAGATGGCTGGTTACAAGAAGTTTCGATAATTTCGTAGTTGATATGTATATGTAGAGACTGGGATATCTTGTATTATACTGGGTTAAGACATGCCCAGGTGGCTGGTTGGTTACGGTAATTTTGTAGTAAATATACATGACTGTATGTACATGTAGAGAGATTTCTTTTATAATACTGGGTTAAGACATGCCTAATATGAATTTACAGTTCTGTAGGATATATCAACCTTATTTTTTATAATAACAGTGAAAACGAAGAAGAAAAAGATGCAATTACATGTAGATTAAAATGCGTTTCTGTAATATAAACTGCCATTGGGGCATTTCTAAAGAATTTATTCTGAATAATAAAATTTAAAGTATACAAAATCTTACCATAATGATTTCACTTAGTATTTTTCTTTTTTTTTGGCAGATCTGGGAGAAAGAAGTCCCATAAGGATGATCATTACATCCAGGCAGCAGAGTGGAAGAAGGTGGAGTCAGGCGAGAAGATGCCGTTCTTCTTCCACAACAAGGAGAAAAACCGGCACGAGGTGAAAAAATTTCTAAATTTAATATAAAAACAATACAAAGCAAAACTATTTCTTCTGTAAAAATTGCACAATGTAAAATGATTTCTTTTGTAAATCATATTTTTACATGTTTGCAGAAAACACATGAACTGAGCACTAACCAGCTGGTGGTGAAGGTGGACGGATGGATGAAGCTGAGCAATGTGACGGTGGATCGTGTGGGCCTGTACTTCAGGCACGCCGAACCAGACATCACACAGGCCAAAGGTCTCATGGGGGTAAGTACTGAACCAAAAATCACACTGAACCAGACGTCACACAGGCCAAAGGTCTCATGGGGGTAAGTACTGAACTAGAAATCACACTGAACCGGATATCACACAGGCCAAAGGTCTCATGGGGGTAAGTACTGAACCAAAAATCACACTGAACCAGACGTCACACAGGCATAAGGTCTCATGGGGGTAAGTACTGAACTAGAAATCACACTGAACCGGATATCACACAGGCCAAAGGTCTCATTGGGGTAAGTACTGAACCAGAAATCACACTGAACCGGACGTCACACAGGCCAAAGGTCTCATGGGGGTAAGTACTGAACCAGAAATCACACTGAATCAGACGTCACACAGGCCAAAGGTCTCATGGGGGTAAGTACTAAACCAGAAATTACCACTGAACCGGACATGATCATCACACAGGCCAAAGGTCTCAAGGGGTTAAGTACTGAACTAGAAATCACACTAAACCGGACGTCACAAAGGCCAAAGGTTTCATGGGGGTAAGTATTGAACCAAACATAGTTACTGTACAGTCTGAAGGTTTAATGGGAAAAAGTACTGATTTGGTCAATTTAAGACATACATGTACCTTTACTATGAAATCAATCAAATATCATGTGGTTTTGAAATGACAAACCTTTTTCATGTTCTTCTTAACCATACATCATAAAGGCTAACATTTTTGCTTCAAATACTGGTATCAATACCTTTGATTTTCCAGCTGACCTACAGTTCTAAACATGACCCTTCCCTGCAGAAGCCGGCCCGGGTGGTGTTTGATGTGAAGCAGGAGGGCAAGGCTCGCAAACTTATCACAGTCCGGTCCGCCCTCATTGTCCGCAACGAGCTCGACTCGGGCATCGATCTCAAGATGGCCACCGACTTGGGCTTGGAGGGTAAAAGAATTTCCAATTAATAATAGGTGGTGCAGGAATTAACAATTTTCTTCCAAATTTACAGTTCAATTATAGTATTCTGTTGCAAGTCTTTCCTTAAGATGATATGCTTTTGATGCAATCATGGTAGCCATTGTGATAAACTCCTTATGAATTTTTTTAAGGAAAATTCAACATTATGGAAATTCCAGCCAATGAAAGCCTGCCTCTTCCACTTCCATATGTGTCTTCTATGCTTTATATCAGGCCCTCTGATTGGCCTGTTAAGTACTGTAATGAACCAATACACTGGCAGAATGTAGGGTTGGCTGGAGAAGTAAGAGAGAAGATTATGAAATGTGATTCACCAGATGGGTCTGGAAATTACAGGTAAGCAAGCTCAAAGCATTGCGGTTTCTTTTCCCACAGAATGATTCTCTTGCCCATCATCAAATTAAAGTAGATTGACTTTTTTTCTCATACTTATTTCCATCATTCTCTGTTTTTGCATCAAATTCCGAGAATAGAAAAATGTGAGCACAAAAATTCTGTCATAATTTCATCAAGTCACAATCATCAAAAAAATATATGTTGGAATCTAGTATTTATAAATTTTAGCAAAAGCAGCTAAGTAATACATGTTTTAAAATACATTTTCTCTTTAAAGGTTCTGTGTGTCGATCAAACGGGAGAACTATCCAGAACAGCTTCTGACCGAGGACTCGCGTCTGATCCTGCCTGGTCACACGCTGTCGATACGACCCCCGGTGATCGTCCGTAACCTGCTGCCCGTAGAGATGAGATACTACATCAAGGACACTGCGATCAGTGGGACCGTGAAGGCCAAGGACAAGGCTTACCTGCACGCTGTCAGTATACACTGTCTGTTCATACTTATTTTATCTGTGAAAATGTTGAATAATTTTTGTAGTGTATTAAGAGGGTGTTAGGGGTTTAATTTTATTAAAATCTTCAGGATTTACGTGATGTAGTGGTAAATAGCTTCTGTATATTAGTACAGTATAAAAAGTGTTGGAGTATTCTACTTGTATGTTGACTTATTGATACTCTAACTTATATTCTGTGGCTTGTTCAAAACATTTGACTTGGCTTTGTATTTTATTGAAGCTAGTTTATCTGTATAAGCCTATATAATTTTAATAGTATTGAGTTTTGTTTCTTGATATAATCCCTTTTTTTACAGCGGTATTCATTAGAACTTGTTTCATGAATTCTTACAAATTAATAAATAGCACTTGATTTTGAAAATATTAAGTTTTTTCAAAAAGAATATTTCTTGATAACCCTTAATAGATACATATCAAACTCCTGCAAAAATCATTTTTTTTTTTTAAGAGTTTAAGAGTCTACAGTATTACAGATTAGACAACACAGTGGGGTATCTCTGAGTGCTTTGTTTTCTGTGTATTACAGGCTGACCCCCAGCAGCCCCTGGAGTTGGGTCTGAACCTGGAGAACTTCCCTACCTGTAAGGAGCTGGTCATTCCTCCGGTCACCACCGGGCCTCAGTACCACAAGGTGAAGATCCGGCTGTATGACACCAAGGGCAGGCTGCTGGAGCTACTCGTCAAGATCATCTTCAGGAAGGGGGGATCTGTGTCGGTTAGTTTCAGTTTCAGAATTGAAAGTAGATAATACTTGAAACCTGCACTTTTTATTGAAGGGCTGGGATGTTTTGATGCTTGAATGCAGATTATTCTGATTAAGAACTTTTCATAATATCTAAACCAACTTTAATTCACATGTGAAAAATTTTGCTACTAGGTTCATAGGAACCAACCCAATATCACTTGATTTGTTAAAGATAGACTTTGTATTTCATGAATTATTTCAATCTGAACATAATATTATTAGTCAATTGTAAAAAAAAAAATGTCATTTTGCAATAGACCAAAACAATCTTAACAGGAATTTTTTTCACTCTGTGTAGATTTCTTGAACATACATGTACATCTTGTGTTCTCCTTCTTAAGAACCACCATTATGATAATATTACATGCATTTTTTAATTTTTTGGGGAAGGGGGGTTGATATCATAAACATTCACCATAACATTCTTTGCCCATTATGTCCAGATTCACGTGATGGCCCCATACTGGCTAGTGAACAAATCAGGGCTCCCCCTGGTGTTCAGACAGGACTTCAGTCAGCAGGAAGCGGCAGGTCAGTTCGAGGAGCACGAACTGGCCCGCTCTGTCACCCCGCTTCTCTTCTGCTACGCCGAGAAAGACGTCCCCGATCTGTAAGTGTGATTTGAGATTTTTTAATAGATATCTTGGATATCTGTCAGATGTCAGTTTTGATTGGAGTGTCAGATTTTAGATATCTTTGATATATATATTTTGTATATCAGATATCAGTTTCAATGTGATTGTCGGATAAAAAATATCTTTAATATTTATCGTAATCGGTTTCAAAGGGAGGGTCAGATCATAAATATCCATGATATTAACCATAAATCAGTTTTGATGGGCATGTTAGATTGTAGATATCATTTGAATTTATAAAATATCAGTTATGACATCTTTCTGAAATCAATTTCGATTAGTGTCAAATTCTTCAATCTCATTTGGAAATTAAATCATGTCTGACTCATTTTAATTATTTAAAAAAATATAAATCTATTAGATTCATCAGTGTACAAAGAAATCAGCTTTGAAAGGTATTGCTGCTCTAATAAATGTGACAGTAGTACAGTGCTGTAAACGAGTACAGTGTACAGGTAAATGTAGCTGCCTTTGATTTTTACAGGTGCACAATGAGAGTGGGAAAGTCTGTTAAAGGACCGGATGCTGTCCCTGTATGGTAAGGTTGTGTACTACGTACATTATCACATAGAGATACATGGAGAGCAGAATATTTACTGCCTTGATTGAACAGTTGAACCAAGGATATTTCTGAATTTTAAAATTATTTAGTACATAAAGTTCATTTGTTTTAGAAATTCTTGGCATTTGAATTTTTAAAGCATTCATTTCCTTTCTAGAAGATTTTTTTTTTTTTTATTAGATAAGTACATGTATTTTTTATAAAGACAATGCAAGTAAGACCATTGAAAAGTGTTTCAAACAAATGGCAAATGCTTACTGGGTATCTGGTTACAGGTGGTAATTGTAAGTGGTATTTGGAGAGTTAATTGATTTAAGGTCAGACGCGACCTATCTTCCATTATAATTTTGTAAAACAATTTCTTATCACCGCAATGTGAATATTTCCACTATGTAATTCCATAATTATTTTAATGTTATATGATATTTTTCTATTTGGATAATTATAGTTTCAATGAAAAATATATTCTAGAACTTTATTTATAAGCATCCAATTGCATTTTGCATGCTAAGGAAAATCCAAAATATTCTAACTCCAAAAGTAGCCTGGTAATGTACCCTGAATTTGTGGGCGTTGACAGGTTTATAAATGCAAAATAAATAAGGAATAATCTTTGAATGGAAAATTAATTATCTCAAATTGAGGAACATCTCATGTGCATGCCCTTAACATTTAAACACTCTGAATATATAATAATTATATAACTTAAAAGATTTCTTGTTGTTTTATGTGACACAGGTGTAAGCGGTTCTCCCTGGAGAGTGGTACTGGCATGAGGAGACTGAATGTGGTCCCCAAGACCGGGAACCGACCTGACTGGTTAGTACAACTGCAAAGTCAGGCTAAGCTGTCATTGGCCATTTCTATTCCCCACGCGATGTAAGTTCTGGGGGGTGGGTAGTTTCCTAGCGAGGGCGATTGCGGCTTTCTCTCTGGGTGAAGGAGTGGATGTAATAAGTCTTTACTGGCTTTTTTTCCTGGGGTGGATCTAAATGAAATCCTAACAGTGGAATCCGATGCTTCTTTGATTATACAATATTATTAGGCATGCATACAAAATGGTTCCTTATTTTTCATTTTGTTTTCTTTTCCTTAAAGTTGTTTTATGTTTTCAGATTTTTTTTTTATTTAGGGGGGGGGATATTTTCCCCTTTAATTTGATTAATATGCTGTTAATCAATTTGGCTTGCTTTTTTGTTTTCCCTTGTATAGATTCTTTGTAATTTATCGACATGTGATTATGGAATTATATTTTTGTGACTCTTTTAGATTGAAATGCATGAACATACCCGCCTGTACATTTATTGGCTTGACTTCTAAGCTTCTTAGTTATAAAAAAAATAGTCTTATGATGATGCAGCAATAATATAAACTGTTTTGTGAACTGCTGTTTATTTAATTAGGTAGCTATCTAAGATTTCAAGACTTAGTCTAATTTATTGCATGGTACATACCGGTATACTGTTAAACTAGTTGACCTTTTGATTAGTCAAATCATGTTCAACTGATTCATATATTGATGAAAACCACAGGGTGTACAACATTGGTATTGGGGTCCATCAAGGGAAGGGCCTGTATGCAGACACCAACATTGTGACCTTTGCCCCCCTGTATGAGATTGACAACCAATCAAGTCACAGACTGGCCATCGCTCAGAGACATATAGCAATGTCTGAGGTAAAGGTTCACTGGTTCACCATTAACACCATGTTCTGATAAACCGTGATTCATGTTATGCTTCATAAACCACGATCCATTTTATGCTTCATAAACCGTGTTCAACATTATGCTTCATAAACTATGATCCATTTTATGCTTCCTCAATCTTGATCTATGTTATGCTTAATAAACCATGATCTATGTTATGCTTCATAAACCATGATCCATGCTATGCTTCATGAACCATGAAAAATGCTTCCTAAATCATGATCAGTGTTATGCTTCATAAACCATGATCCATTTTATGCTTTAAAAACCATGGTCCTTGTTATGCTTCATAATCCATGATCCATTTTATGCTTCTTAAACCATGTTCAATATTATGCTTCATAAACTATGATCCATTTTATGCTGTTATGATTTTGCTACAAGAATCATTATGTTGGTTTTTCTTCTATGACTGCTGTTGAATCATGGTTCTCAATCAATGACATTATAAAATTTTACTGCAACACAACATTAATGTTGGAGATCAGGAGACATCTACAATACTGCTTTGCTTCAATATTGTGTAGCATTACATACAATCATGTGATGTATAAATACATGCATGTGTTTTTCAAATAGGATGCCAATGGATATTTTTTGCAGGATATCAAGTTCGACACTCATTTGATTGCACCACCACAATGTAAGCTTCCATTCCATTGGCCAAGACTTGACTATGATCAGTTGTTATGTGTGAATCTATTGGACGTTAAAAAGTGTTCCTGGTCAGGGGGATTCAGAATTGACAAAACAGATTCATTCCACATCAACATAAGGTATTTGAGAAAAACATGCATTCAAATCGTATTAATTTATTCTATCATTTACAGACTGAAGTAAAAATTTGCAGAGCTTAGGAAAACCTTTTTAATGAGATTTCCTTTGTCTTTTTATGTCTTAGCCTTTTATGAAAAGGCTATGAAAAAACCTTTTATGAAAAGGGTTATTTTTAAAAATGAACTGCTACAAAGCAGTTTAGCATTGGAAAAATCATGAAATAAATTTTTTTGCATGCATGTGAATAAAAAGTTGGTTAAACATCACTGTATCTCTGACATCAGTTACTGCGAAAAGTTATCAATATTTGTTTCGGCTCAATTTTAGTGGGTTTTATGGGGGGTACACCTGGAAATTGACATACTCAATGAATTATGAAACAATTTAAGATGTTATTCATCATGTAAAGAGAACATCCACAGCATATTACTAGTATCCTAATGAACCATTGAAAAGTTGACTATCCACAAAAAATTGGCCCCCACAAATTTTACAGTTACTGAAATTGTAAAATATTTTTTGGGTTATAAAGTCATTCAATACTTGAACATACTTTATACTGTCTGAGTTATAGAGTTTTCTGTTTGTGACTTTGTGAAGGGACGACAAGAGTGAGAGCCATCTACTGAAGGTGGAGGTCGTGATGGAGGGACCGACCTACTTTATTGTGTTTGGGGACGCCGGCGAGGTCCCCCCTCCCTTCCGCATTGACAATCTGGCCGAGGTGTGTACAGTTGCTGTTGTCACTGAGATTTTATCAACATTCAAATGTATCCAGCACTCGAATTAACATTTTGGCAATTTAAAGGACTATATATGTGATAAGGGTCCAAACTTGTTCTCTATAAAAATCTGGTCTCATGCTAATATTGATGATTACATGTAATTTGGTAATCTGTTGTCGTATTCTGCCATTGGGTGCAAATACCATTATGATAATGTTCTTCTTTTACAAAATAATAAAACAATCCAACACCTGAATTGAAGCACATTTACGGGGCCATAATTGACTCTTACTGTACCTTGTCATTTGTACATTCAAATTGCTGCAAATCATGAGATATAAGTTCTATGTTTTTGTGTTTGTGCTAGGTTCCTGTGGAGTACTTCCAGAGTGAGACCAATGAACAGAAACTGAAAGCGTTTGTCCAGCCTCACATTCAGTGTAAATCTCGTTTAAAATTAAGGTTTATTTCATCCATTTGATAAATGATAATTCTGTGGAAAATGTTGAAGGTTTGTTCAATGGAAAGCCCAATTACAAAATAAAATTTAACCAATTTGTTGGTGCAGTTAAAATGTTTAAAGATTTGTAAAAATAAATACACAAAATTTAATTTAGGTTGAGATTTATTTGATCATAAAGGATTCAAATTCCACCAAACTGTAAAGCCCTACCATTTTATTAATGCTCCTGCATGATCCAGTCATTGTTGTTTTTAGCACAACCTGATACTTGTATTAAAGCATTGCCAAACAATTTCTTATTTACATGCCAGTGAACATGTAATCTTTTTAACTTGACACAGTGCCGTACGCCTGGGATGAGCCAATGTTGAGTCCCTCAATAACCCTGAGAGTGAAGGGAGGAACCAGCGCCACCTACACAATGGACAAACTGGAGGAGGGGAAGCAACTCTGTTACCCCAACTTTATCTACCTTAGAGCATCAGCAACTTTTGGACGGTTGGTGCCAATTTTTGGGGGGACTGGGGTTTGTTAGATGTTTGGTGTTAAAAAGCCATCTGTCTGTCTTGCATCATAGCCAGCTAATAAACTTTGTACTACTGCAAAATGTTGTATATATACCTGGGACAGATTTTATATTGATCAGATTGAAAATGGTTGTCTAATGACGAAATATGATATATGTATGACTCCTGACCTTTTAGGTCACAACAATAGGGTCAGAAGAAAGATGTAATAGACTAGTACTGTAACTTGTACATGTATGTGGCTTTGAAGCTATAGCATACAGGACAGGGCTACCCTTAGACTACCCGGAACACAATCCAAATCAAAAAGGGAAAATCAAAATTCCTTTTTTTTGACCCTGTTTTTCATATCTGCATCCATTTACACCCCTTTTTGCCAAAAATAAGCCTTTACAAGTCAAAGTTCATGGAATTTTCCTGAATCATTGACACTTAAATTCATTAAACAGATGTTTAAAATGAGTAACGTTCCTCTTATCCTTATAAAAACTTATGAAGCATCAGAGGAACGTTCCTCTTCACCTAAACTAAAATCTCTACATTTCATCTGAGGAACGTTCCTCTTTTCACTTCAACAGAAATTCTGACAAGTCATCTGAGGAACGTTCCTCTTTTCACTTAATTATATAAACTGAAATCCTAACAAAGCATCTGAGGAACTTTCCTGACTTGAAATCTTTACACTGTATCTGAGGAACGTTCCTCATTTCACTTCATCTAAAAGCTACATAAAACATCTGAGGAATGTACAATCTTTCACATGTTGATTGTTTTCTTTTTACATGAAAGCTGTATAAAACATCAGAGGAACGTTCCTCTTTTCCCTTGAATTGAAATCTTTACACTGCATCTGAGAAAAGTTCCTCATTTCATTTAACAAAATGTTTACTTCTAAACCGAGGACTTCAAAACATTTCCTTTTTTAAGTATTCTAATCATTACGCAAAATGTGACTAGCAATAATCCTCTTTGTAAAACTTATAAAAGACAAATTTTATTCTTATACTTTCATGTTAAATACTGAAATCTGATTGGTTTAGACGCAGTTGACGATTCGTTCTCTTACCCTCAGCGTTAGCAACACGCTTGGCAACGGGTCGATGGAACGAATTGTTACATGAAAAATCATATTTCCTTCGGGCAAAGCCCTTGGGAAACATGATTTTTCTTGGGGGAATAAATCTTCATATTTCTCTCACCATCATGCAGTAAATGTATAGTGTTACTGTATCACTCTTTCAAAATCAAATTGAAACATTGATTTTGACAAATTAAAAAGTAAATTAATTAATCATTCTTAAGGAGTCTCTGGGGAGAATGTTTCAAACATACGATTTCCTTTAATTTTTTTCCAGTGAAAGGTCAACTTATGAGTAAATTATGTGCAAAATATAAGGTAAATTGACAGGATAGTTTATCTATTTACCGCACTCAAATTTTGGGCGTATGTCCAAATCATCCCCGACATTTTATATAGGATTATAAAGGAAAAAAGGGGTTATCATTTTCAATTTCATATGTAACAAAAATACAATACGATTTTCTTTTAATTTTCAGAAGGTTAACATATATAAGTAAAGTTTTTGCCAAATTAAAACGAAATTGACCAGATAGTTTTTATGCTATCTGCCCTCATTATAAAATAAGTTTGGTCCTATCAACGTGTCCTGGCAGCCATATTACATAGGCTATAAAATTGCATAGAATAAAAGGATATATGCATATGTTAAAGAATCAAATTTAATTCAATTTGTAATAGATAAAAAAAATACCTTTCCCCTAACACAGAATATGAAAAGATCGTGTATATGTTTCTGATTTTGGAAATTATAATTTCAATCTTAATAATTGACGCTGCAAAAAAATGAACGACGTTTATTTTTGTCAATAGTTATGTCAAAGTATCAACTGACGTCATCGTAAGACGTTGACTCCAACGTGGATAACGTCAATTTTGAAGAAGAGGCGAAATAATTAAAATACTTCTGAACATGGTTCTAAGGATTCACTTCTTTAAAAATATTTTTTATGATAAGTAAATTTTCAAAATAAAAACGTTACATGATTACCTGAATATTTGAACATTTTACTCTGCATTTGCGTTTTACGACATTAAAACTATTTTCTTTAATTATTGCGCAATACCCTGCGCAGAAGGCGCAAAACTTTAAACCCACGACTGACCTTAAGTTTACTGTTTCTACACCCCCCGAAACAAAGTTTGGGGGGTATATAAGAATCACCTTGTCCGTCCGTCCGTCTGTCTATCTGTTCGCCTGTCTGCAATCGGACTAAAAAAAGGTTCTGCTTAAATTAATTATAAATAATTGATGTGCGATTGTCAACATTCTACTGGAAAACCCTGATTTTATTTTTAATATCTATCATGATGCAAATTGATATGATACATTGCGGTGGTTATTATTGCAGGGAAGATTTTCACTAAAGCCCCTATTGTACATGTAGCTAATAAGCACAATTGAAATTTAGAAGACATGCTAATTATGTCACTTATTAAATCACTTGTTTAACAAGTATGCAAAATTACTCCTGATGAATTGTGGGTTTGCAGCTCATAATTTAACAATTTTAAATATAAAATCAAAAACTTTGTGTCAAGCCGCTGAAACAATAATATGATGTTGGTTAAGTAATTTAAGAACTGATGAAAAAAGGTGCACACACATACCGTAAACTCGAAGTCAGAACTCAAGCACATTATGAGCACTCAGTGGGAGCGCAGTCATTTGTTAAAAGTAGAAGTTTGTAGGAATGCAGTTACACGCTGCAGGAGCTGAGTAGAAATCCCTTTGTTGCTGTCACATTTTCACCTTGTAAAAATTTAAAATACAACTGCACAATGTTTTTGAATTTCCCTGCTATCCCACAGCAATTCCAGAAATATAACAATGTCGTGAAACTCTGGGGGGAATGAAATCTGGTGTGACAGGACCTAAGCTTTGAGAAAACAATCAGGTTACCAGAAATTTGCATTTGTTAAATTCTTTGAGCTGGATGATAGTAACAAACATTAGGATGTAAAATGTTGAATTGCAGCTCTCATATGAACTGCAATCATTATATTAATACACATGTAAATTATATCTTACACTAGCTAACAATTACTCCCCCCCCCCTCCTAATAAAATCACAACATACATGAGCTATAATTCAATAGTGTACTTGTAGTTTTGATAAATCTACCTCTGGTATTAAGGAGGAAATTTTAGGTAAAAAAAAAAACCAACTCACTTTTTGGCTGTATTGGAGTACTTCATGTTTATCAACTAGAAAATATCTAATTTTACTCCAGTATATCCTGTAAATAACTTCTTAGCGTGGTCAATAGAAATGTTATGACTTAAAGACTCATATTCCTCTGCTTCATTTAACGAATCTTAAGGTTTGCTAATGTCATCGGCCATTTCAAGCCGAGTAACAACTTGCTGTTACATGCACATGCTAAGGTTTTCTATCAGATGTCAATCACTAACTGGATGCTGATAAGATGTTAGGGGTGTGCTAATAATAGTAACTGTGTGAACTTTGAGAGCCACTGCTTTAGGAACAGATGCAAAAATGTGGTCGCAAATTTAATTTAAAGGATTAACACTGCATGTGTACTTTATGAAGCAGAATGGAAATATTTTTGGAAAGTGCAGTTGTAAACATCACAGGATGCATCAAGGTAATAAATACTTTTATTATATTCAAACGTTTAAAATACATAACTAATTTTCTTTTGCTCTTCTGCTAATTCACTACAATCAAGGTAATTGCAAACCTAAAGCATATAAATTAATTTGATACAAAATCCTTGATTATCTGATATTTAAAATATTTATTGTAATCATCTTGAAAATGAAGTGCAAAATCAAAATATAATCATAATACAATGTAATGTTATAGGTTATGATGATTGGAAGTGACAAAATATTATATTGCGCCTGGTGGATTTTGATTTGAAATCACTGCATGTGTCCAGTGGATGGGGAGCATTAATTTGGACAGAGCTTGATCGAGATGGAAAATGCTTGAAGATTCAGGTTTGTTATTCTTAATTTTAAATTAATCTCATACTATAGCTGTCCTTCTGGGACTAACACTCCCACAAGGCTCTTTTGAAACAGTGTAATCTGCTAGCCACTTCTCATTTTACAGATTATCAATTTCCCCTACAAATGCTTATCTAAACCATTGCTAGGAAAATGGCCCTCTTGGGACAATGAATTCAGTATAACACTATTAACTCCATTTACATGATGTGAGTTTTAGATCTTACAAATCAGACTTTGTAAATAGGAAAATCATAAACAGATATTAAGTCATATGGAATAGAAACATGCTCTATTTAAGAAAAAGTTAAATATTAAATGTATAATTAATCTGCCGAAATGAATTGTCACACAGTTGTAACCTGTACAAATGTGAAAGGATTAATCTAATGAGTGCACAGGCGCCCATTTCACAAAGCATATTTAAGACTAAGTTATATCTTAGGAAAGAACTTTTTCTTAAGTTCATTACTTTTAACTTTAAGACAGGTAAATTGATGTTTTAGGAACAAACTTAACATGGTGACTGTTTATGTTATATTGAAATGAATGATATGCACATTATTGTTGAACAAAAATACTAGATTACGCATATCATTAAGACTTTTTCACTTTACTTCTAATTTATTTAAACATATTTTATTGAATAAATTCAATAGGATTGGACAACAGGCATAGCCTAATACGTATATCATCTCCTTGTAATATATCCACTTTGCTTCTAAACTGAAAACATTTGAACTAGCAAATTATACAATTTCTTCAATTAATTTCTTTGGTGTGGACTTATAATTTTTACAATTTTTTTAGATTATCTTGCACGTGCAGATGGATAGCGGGTATATAGTTATAGCTAGTGCACTGTGATAATTAAATTAGTCATGCCCGAGAATTACTGACATCTTAAAAAGGAATAAATACTATGCATAAATACTCAATTAAAGAATGACTGGATGATTTGTCCTATCCCTCTACAAAATAAGCTTTTCTTTTACAGGAAAAATGTTAGGTTTTTTATTCCTTTGATTTTTTTTGTCGGGGGAAGGGGGAAGGGGGGTAGGAGTGACCGCTAATTAAGTGGTTTAGGAATGTCGATGCTAAATCATCCATGGAAATGCTGTTTCATTCAGAAATTTGCCTTTTATCCTCGCTTCTTCTATCAGCCAAGATGCATTTATTTGCAGTATTTTCTTTAAAAAGAAAAACCACCTCATTTTTAAATCAACCGCTACAAGCAGGCACGTAGCATCAGGGTGGGGTGGGGGGGGGGGCAAACCCCCCTCTCTTCACTTTTTCTCGCAGCAAACATTTTTCTTAAATATGCATATCAAAAATTGAATTAACATGGAGTCAACCCCCCCCCCCCCACACACACACACACACACTTTTTAGGAGCATGTAAAAAATTGAAGTGAAAGGAAGGAAATTAACAATTAACAACAGTGAATTTGAAGAAATTGAAGTTATAGGTACACTACGGTGGATATCTCAATGAGCATTTTTATTTAGGATTAAGCATATCTGTATATGTTAACACGGGCTATTTATAATGGACCAACTAGACAAAAAAATGCACTGGATCATTTATAAAGAACAACAGAAATTCTAGCAGTGACCAATGTTTTCAATTGATTCATGGGGTCATATCCAAATAATATTTAAAATAAAGAAATCAATTCATTCTCTCTCAAAATTAAAAATATACCATTTTCAAAGAATATACGGGTTTATTGCGTAATTCTTATCTACTCCTGTATGTGTGAATGTAATTAAAAATATTATACAAACAAAATCTTAGGAACTTCCTAAGCTTGAATGATTTTGTTTAGCTTAACTTAGGTAAGGGCACAGAGGTAACTGAGACTTTTGATGAAACAAACATAAAGTCCTTAGTATGACAAGTCCAAATTTACGATGAGCAAATATTCTGAATAATATTTTATGCTTCTAAATTTCAAACAAAAATAAGTTTGACCAAGCTCATCAAGCTTAAATTACTGAATTCTGGTATTTCCTTGCTGCAACATTAAATTGATAGGATGAACAGAATCTGAATTACGGTATACAACGTTCTTGTTTGATGTTGATAATAATTCCTGCTTTAATTAAGTGATGCAAATCCCATCTGCTCAGCTGTCTGGCTTAAAACAAATAATTTACAGCTGTGAACCATTTTCATACTCACGAGAATGACCGCCCGATAACAATAGCTTTGGGATTTGATGTGAAGTGTTAAGATCTGCCGCCATCCAAAAAAAATTGCAATGATACCAATGTGTTTAAGATTAGAGCAGAAATTGAAGAGTATATTGATGTTTTGTAGATTCAAATCAAAGTCATGCTTATTTAATTATCCTGATGGATTCTGTAAACGTTTAAACATATTTAGGTATATAGGTATAAATATCCAAAGAGAAATATTTGTTGAACAAATCTTTCTCTCTTTCTCTCTCTCTCTCTCTCTCTCAAGTTAAGCAGGGAGAAACTGATGTGACCTTTAATATATATACATGTACTGGGTATTTCTTTCTTAAAGAATGTCAATACTTAAATGTATGTTTTGAGAATTTATGTGTAATTAACAAAAGCATCACAACCAGATCTTTATTATGAAATGAAATAACAGGAAGTTATTAATTAGCAATGATGAGTTAAAATGCAAATATGTATCATACATAGATTCTATAGAAGATCTGGACATCCCCCCTGGAAGGAAATCAATGGGGCCACAGAAAAGTTAAGAAGCCATCCAGCCAGTCAAACAGTATGAACAGAATATCAACAGAACAGAAGATAAACCTTGGCTCTTGTCAACCATGTATCAAAGACTGAATTAAGTGAAAGGCAGCTTTCAGGAAAATGCAGCTATACTTGGGAACTCAATCCTGAATTTGATGGATGCGAGTTTAATGTTTTTAATAATTATAAAAACATATGCACTGAGACAATTACCGTATTAATATAGTTAAATTTTTAATTATATAAACATCTAATCTAATTACTAAATAAACTTGATATTGAATATTAAAAGAAATATTAAATTGGTATTCTTATTTACATGCCTTTGTACTTTTATTGAAAACAATTAATTATAATTTGATCTACAATACAAGATCAATTTTTTACACCAATTAATATACATGTATTTGCCGCTTAAAAAATACACAAGGGGCACCGATAGAACAGACCGACCAAAAATGTAAAAAAAAAAAAAAACCAATTGTTTTTTTGATTTGTTACCCAAAAATGCCGTGATAAAAAAATATTTAAAAATTCAAACTCTTTTTACTTTATATCGAGTAATCAACTAAGAAAATTTTAGCTGATCATCATCGGGACTGAGCGATAGTCATGCAAGTACTCGAGTACTTGTTAACATCCTTAATATTTACGTAAAGTATAACATGTTTAAATGCTTATTTAATTTAAGATTATTATATTTCAACTTATTTGCTGTTTTTACTTTCAAATGTAGGAAATTGGAACATTCCTCAGGCACCATGTAAAGGTTTCAGTTAAAGAGAAAAGAGGAATGTTCCTCAGATGACTTGTCAAGATTTCTGTTGAAGTGAAAAGAGGAACGTTCCTCAGATGACTTGTCAAGATTTCTGTTGAAGTGAAAAGAGGAACGTTCCTCAGATGACTTGTCAAGATTTTAAGTCAGGTGAAAGAGGAACGTTCCTCAGCTGCTTTGTGAATATTTTAGTTGAAAAAAAGAGGAACGTTCCTCAGATTGAACTGTACGGAATTCAGTTTAAGTGAAAAGAGGAACGTTCCTCTGATGCTTCATGAGTTTTTAAATGGATTAAAGAGGAAAATACCTCATTTTAAATGTCTGTGTAATGCATTTGAATGTCAATGATTCAGGAAAATTCCATGAAATTTGACTTGTAAAGGCTTATTTTTTGCAAAAAGGGGTGTAAATGGATGCAGATGTGAAAAACAGGGTCAAAAAAAAGGAATTTTGATTTTCCCTTTTTGATTTGGATTGTGTTCCGGGTAGTTAATTTACCCACTAGACTACTGTGGTTAATTTACCCACTAGACTACCGGTGGTTAATTTACCCACTAGACTACCGGTGGTTAATTTACCCACTAGACTACCGGTGGTTAATTTACCCACTAGACTACCTGTGGTTAATTTACCCACTAGACTACCGGTGGTTAATTTACCCACTAGACTACTGTGGTTAATCTACCCACTAGACTAAGTCTTATTTTAACATCTAGTGAATGATTTGTTTTATTCTGTGTTTCTGTGTGTAGGAGTCCCTCCTCAGAAGACAGTGACCACAGGGACTTAGTGATGGAAGTGGTACAGGACCAGTACATCAAGTTCTCTAAAAAGGTCGTCCACTGTTAAATGATGCTATGAAAAAAAAAACTTTTAGTATATACAATGGCATGTAGTTTATGGAGTTTTTTTTTAAAGGAATCATAATTCATTGTATCTGATAGGTTTCTGATGAATTTTAAGTGATGCAATTGACTTCACTATAAATCAGAAATTCATTATAAGTGTGTTCATATATTACTGTTAATCATATCCTTTTTGCAACCCATGCGCGGCGGCAAAACAAATGAAGAAAGCTAGATTTGTCAAAGTTTAACTGTTTGAATGAAATTCAAATTCAGGAATCAATATTTACTGTGTATGATAAATGTATGGATTGAAGGTGAAGTTGAAACTGATTTTACATGTTTTTGAGATCTGGAGAATTTGAACAATGTTTTATTTGATTGTAGGAGATAGGTAATCGTAATCAGCTGTGGAGAATGACCAGTGGGGGGATGTTGGAACACGAGGGCTCCATCTCCCCCCGGGACCCCCACGTCCGGTCCTCCAACCCCACGGGGAAGAGCATGGTGCTGGACATCGATGACATCGCCCCTCGCCCAGGGAGAATTGTTCCCCTCACCCTCAGGAAAAGGGACGAGAGGAGGAAGGCCACACAGACGTGGAAGTTCTCAGAGGTTCTTGTGCTGTTTGATATATTATATCTTAATTATATTCAGTTGCAATGAGAAGAAGCATAATTATTAAGAATTTTCTTTAGAAATTTAGTTGTCATGATATAATTTCATAGCAGCTGCTACATTTTAATCTCGCTATAGAAGAAAAGAAAGAATTCATTATTGAAATTATTAACTGTTAAATGTTTACTGATTGACAGAAAAACAAATGAATATTAATAATTCTATGGTTTAATGTTTATCAACAAGTTTTGTCTTAAAAAGCAGAATCCTTATGATTAAAATTGAGTTATTTAACCTCAGTAATTTAACAGTTTTAACATGATTTCGTGATTAATCTGTCTTTCAGAGGGACTATAGATATATGTACAGTCATGTACTTTGTATATAGTCATGGATGTTTAAATCAATCATCACTGATGATTTTGTGCACACCTTTTTGCTAATATTGCTACAATTATTTCCCTTCTGTAGGATGGCAGACTGTGCTGTGCTGATGGTGCTATGTGCGTGCAGACTCTGGGCGGGGCAGAGTGCCTGAGGGACACAGCTGTAGCAGTGGTTGGTCCCGGTCCCCCCGCGGGACGCTCTGTCCCCGCCCACATGAGGATTGACAAAGAGAGGCTGCTCCCGGGGTCAGGCTGTCTGGCTGTCCGGACGGTGATGGATGGACCAATCAGAGTCCTGCAAATCACTGACATCTCCCAAGGGGTGAGTCAGGGTCAGCCGAGTGTTTAAAAGAGACTCGGAAATCCCTGTCAAGAATCACATCTCCATGTTAAATTGAATGTAAAGTTTTACAATGATGTTACCCACGGCATACCTGTCTGAAACATGTGACTTCATACTCTCTTTGTTTAAAGATCTTTTAGATCTGTGTAACTATCTTAAAGTTTGTAATCATTGGCCGAGGTGATGACTCTGTCATTAGAGTTGTTTTAGCTGTGTTTCTCTGTTTGCAAGCATTAGCTGAGATGTATACTCTCTCTTTTGTTTACTGTTTTATTTCAGCTGCTCTTTCTCTGTTTGCACTCAGTAGCTGAGGTGTATACATGTACTCTTTTATTTAGTGTTCTATAGGGCTCTGTTTGTTTGTTTACAGTCAGTTGCTGAGGTGACCAGGAACTACCAGGACTGGGTGGTGTGTGAGGATCAGGGGGCGGAGACTGAGCTCAAACAAGGCGACAAGTCCTACCTAGAGGTGAACTGTTCACACAGCTTTAAACTATTGTTCTACCAAGTGATGTTTGCTAGTTATATTCTCTTTTAATTTTTTTTTCATTCAAATGAATCATATATCGTATAATTATCCTCATTTTATAGTCACCAATGAAAAATAACAATTTCATTAATAAGAAGCAATTTTAATGAAAGAGACGTGAATCTTAAGATTTAATCTTGCTTACCTTAAAGTTTGTATGTACTAGGTGTATAATGTGTGTTCAGATAGCTTATTAACATAAATACACGTCATGTTTATATACGAGAGCTGTCCAAATAGTCTGTGGGCGTTCGCAATTTTCTCATTTTGAATGGGTTTTATATATGGTGTACATATTGGATACCAGTATATTTGTCATAACATTCCAAATAAAACTAGTCTAAGAGTGGTTTTTAATGTTTTTATTAATAGTAAACAAAAATTTTACTGACTGTATTAAAGGCTACATGTAAATGAATACAAGTATTATATACATGCTACATATACATCCATATAATTACATGAATATTTCTCTGTGTATTGTAGATCTGTATGAGTCTGAAGGGGGGTCTGGGTGTGTCCCTGGTGAACCACACCCCCGAGGAGCTGGTCTACATCTCCCTTCAGAACATCTCTTTGGAGTACTTGTCCAACCCCAACTCCACCACCGCCGACATCTCAGTAGCTAGCATACAGGTAAACATATTAATGAATCATACTTAGGATTCATCAAATCATGATTGTGTAAACTTAGTATCGGTAATACTCTCAAGTACTTGTCTCACATTCCTTTATGAATTATTTTCATATGAGCTGCATATTATTTTTAAAAATCTTCATTTGTCTGATAATGTACGTCATTAAAAAGTAATTGTTCCTTCATGTACATTACTCTGTACATGTATATGTATTGGCTTCATGGAGTTTCGTAGTTAGTGTGTGCAATAGTCAAAGTTTTTTTTCTGAATGTGTGTACTCATACATGTATGTGTCTCCTTATTTTTGTGTATACTAGATGGACAATCAGCTGTTTACAGCCACCAGGCCCGTACTGTTGTACGTCACCCCCACCCCCTCCACCCAGAGGGACGGCCCAGATAACAGACCTGCCCTGCATGTAGTGGCTCAGAAAGTCCCCAACTCCAAGTGGAACGCCGAAATCTACAAAGTAAGTACATCTACATAGTATTACCGAGACGTTTTATGGTTCTCATTTAACATGACCGTGTTAAAATGCTTACTGTAAACGTATTATATTTGGCGTGTACGATATTTAGCGGAAATTAGTTTTTGAAAAAGTTGGTGTAGATTTGAATTAGCTTATTCCTGAATGTGACTATATTTATAAATATATGCATTGCATTTAGCGATGTACTTGATTTAGTGGAAGCTGCATTCCGCCAAAAGCGCTAAAAAGAATACACAGCCAAAAGTAGTACGTTTAGAGGTATTTGAAGTGTGTGGTTATTGATTAATATTTAAATGATTAACGGAATGTCTGTAAATAATCTTATACATATTGTTATACAACTTACAATTAACGTCTGATGTAAAATGGGTCTCACTTTTACAGTTAGTGAAAAGAATATTTGCATAACATAATGGGTTACAAAACTTTTTTTTTAGCACTTGATAGTCAATATGAAAAAACTAAGCATTCAAATTGAGGAGCAGTTGCTATGGAAACTGTTACAGTTCTTTGGATTTGGGTCAAAAGACCACATGGATGAAAAGGTTACGGAAGAAGAAGATCCTAGATCGTAAGTACTTAGTACTGGACGGCTCAAACCTCAATTCACTGCAATTGGCAATTAGTACACTGCTACATGTATTCTGTTTCATTTATTAATGAATTTCAAACTCTCTGTTCCAATTAAAGACTGATAAAAATGCTATATTTTTTCTATTAACAATATCAGAACTGTTGTGTAGAAATGTTTAAATATTAATCAATCTTTTTTTTTGCAGTACATGTATATCATTTTAAATCTATCATTTTGGATTTCCATATCATACAGTCAAATAGAATGAAAAAGATCTCAAGTTTGCAAAGAATCTTAAGAGCTAGGTCTTTTTTCTAGTCACTGTGATTAGATTTTTTGCTTGTAAAAAGGGACAAAAATATGTGCCCTCTCCATTCCTCAAGAAATATTATGACACATTCAACAAAAGATTTTCTCTTGGTTAGGGCACTAGCAGCTGCCACATCAGTCAAGACAAAGAGATATTACTTTGGACAACTTAAGATCAAGTCTAATCAAATCAACCTGAGCATGCTCACTGCCTCCAAACTGTCACCTGACCTAAATGCACTCAAGCGTGACATGTCTCTACCACTGGTCAAGTTTGAGGATGCAAAAGTTGATCTGGGTAAGGTCTGAATTTCTGTAAATTTTACTTAAAATGTCAAAGTGTAGAAGGCTGATTTGTCTGCATTACAATCTGAAAGTTACTGATTAAGATGTTGTTTATTTTTAGACCCTTTTATCAAGAGCAATTTGTTTGAGACCATGGCCTTCCTTCAGAAAGAAATAGGAATCCATTATACAGAGGTAAAGTAGTTCTCTCAGCATAGACTCCTAGTACATGTCTTGTTCAATAATGTTAAAAATCATTACTTTTACCATTACAGTTAATAAGTGGATGGAATTTCTGCTGATTATTTATTAATACTTAAATTTAACTAGTTTGGAGGAAGAAGTGGGCTATGAAGCAGGCATCAATATTTTCTTGATTGAAGTGAAAATATTTCAAAAATCTTTTTTTATAAAAGACATGCAATTGATAAACACCATGACATACAAAATGAAATGTATGCCAATTATTTAATACTCAAGCACATTGTCAGACAAATGTACAATTTAGATCTTGATGTGTTTTATTTTACCTCCAGGAGTTGAAGAGTCAAGCAGCCAAAATCCTGGGATCTGTTGACTTCCTGGGAAATCCCCTCGGCTTGTTCAATGATGTCACAGAGGGAATCTCCGGTCTAATCAATGACGGCAATGTGGGGGGACTACTGAAGAACGTCACTCATGGTGTGTCAAATTCCGCTGCTAAGGTACGGCAACTCATGTTTTGTCAGATTTTAAATCATGTTAATTCAATAATCACTGGTCTGAGGAGTTTGTTTTTGAAAATGCATGACTGTAAATTGTGTTTATACAATAGAATTAAATAATATGTGTAAGCATCATAATTCACAGGCATAGAACATTTTATTTTGTAATTTCAGTATATACTTATTAATAAAAACATTTAAGATTTTATCAAACAAAATTATTTTGATGTATATAAATTTAACAAAACTTGCTGTTTATTTAATAGGGGGATATTTGTTCATCAAAAATATTTTAAGTGCTAGCTTTTACTTAATACTTCTACATGAAAAATTATTTCATTTTTTATTTTTTAAAAACCTAAAAAAAATCCTTTATTTTTCATTTTATTGTTCCTTTTAAAGAGAAATGAAAAAAAATGGATTTATAAAATCTGTATTTCTACCTATCAGGTGGTAGGGTCACTGTCAGACGGCCTTGGGACGTTGAACATGGACCGCCACTATCAGGACAGGCGGGAGCAGCTCAAGACTAGCGCCAAGTCCAGCAAGGGTCACCTCCTGGCCGGGGTCAAGGGCTTTGGCAATGGCCTGTTTGGTGCCGTGACCAGTATGTTTACTCAGCCTTATGATGGCTTCAAAGAGGATGGGATTGAGGTACATGTGCAATTTGTATATAACATTGAAAAATCAAATTTTATAAAGAAGTCTAGTTTTAAATAATTATCTATTTAAATTTATTTTGCTTTTATAAAACAATGGGATTGAGATAAACCAAAAAAAAGAAATGAGGGAAGGTGGGGTGCTCAGTTTTAAACCTATTAAAAAATCCATTTGAGAGTAGACTTTAGACGTGTCTTATTTGAATTGAAGATTGTTCTATGTTAATTGATTTTATTGTGACAATTGATTAGCCTATGAACTTTATTTCATGATAACCGCTATAAACTGTATAAAAAATTAATTGATGAGGGGATTTTGCTGTGATATTGTCTGAACTGATGATACAATACTTCTATTTAGGGCTTTGTGACAGGGCTTGGTAAGGGCATGATCGGTACGGTCACCAAGCCGGTGGTGGGGGTGCTAGATCTGGCCTCGGGGGCGGCCAACGCCATCAAGGACACCAGCAGCAGTAGTTCTCGGATCAGCCCCCCACCCGTCCGCCTCCCCCGCTGCTGTCATGGCGCAGGGATGTTACTGCCCGCCTACTCCAAGAATCAGGCCAAGTCACAGAAACTGCTGCATGACCTCAACAAGAAGAACCTGGACGAATTGTAATTAGTGATTTTTAATAATTTGATTGAGATACACAGCTTATGAATAAATCCTGATTTTGTCTACTTGTATATGTGGTAATGTTGCTTGTGTAGGGAGTTTTCGCAAGATTTGCAAAGGTTATCACCATGCAAACAGTTTATAAATGAAAACAATACATACAAATGTAGTCTGCATTAATGAAGTTTAGCAATTTGATATTAATTTTATGTTTTCAAATTTACCTTTTAAATATGAACATTATGTTATGTAAAGTTTGATGTAGTTAACTCTGTTAAATTTATATTTACCCATGGCAAATATATAGTTTATTTTTGGGAATTTCATTGATGCAAATGTTGTTTTTTACCTTAAAAACTATTATGTGGAATTTGGAAAATTTTCATCAAAATGTTAATTGGTGTGATAGAGAAGCTTTCCTTTCACCTGTAGCTTTATTGCGGTGGAACATCTTAGGAGGGAGGACAACCTGACATCTCTTATCACCTCCACCCAGGTCTACTTCCTCCTGGGAGGAGTGCCCGACTCAAGTAACATCATCCTGAGGGTCCCCCACAAAGACCTGTTCCAGTGTCTGGTTGTGGAGAATAGTAAGTCCTACCACAGTTATCTCCCTAACTCAGAATTTTCAATCACATTCATCTAAATGTAAAAGGCTCAATATGTTTTGAAACTGCACATAATTTTTTAGGAAACATTGTTTGTTCATGGTCTGTTGTCCTGCATGTTCTTGTTTTCCCCTTACTCTAGCTTTGATAAAAATTAGACATTATTACTTTTAATTATTAAAGATGGCATTAAAACAAAATACCAAATGAATGTACCATTAATTCTAAGGTATACTGTGTACAGGGAAAAATTCGCCACCGTTTTGTTTTCGCCCTCATTGTCAGCAGGCGAATCTAAGTCTGGGCGAATTCCAATGTTTCAGATTATCTCTCTTCAAACACAACTCTGTTTGGGCAAATTGAAAACATTGTTTGCAAGTGTAGAAGGGCGAAACTTACACTGGGGCAAAAATAACCCTGTATACAGTATACTTTAATTGTCAAACTTGGTAATTTGTTTTGTAACTGCTTTATTTTACAATTTTGTATGATATTTTGTACATGATTGTATGGACTTTGATTGACAGATGGCAGATACTACCTGGAGGTGATCAGGGTACAGACCCCAGGCTCTGACCCCCAGAGGGCCCCCCAGATCAGGTGTGACAAGCTGGCGGTGGCTGAGAGGGTCAGTATATACTACCAAGTATCTGTGGGGTCTGCATTATTTATTGCAGAGGAGTTTCATAGAGCATATTGAAATTCATGTTTGTTACTTCTTTTCTATTGAATTGGAGTGGGGTCAGATAGACATTTTTTCAAGTTTTAATATTTATCTACTTTCGAAAGAAAATTAGTATACTACTAACACTGAAACCCCCAAAAATTGTGCTACTAAAATTTTGTTGATTTTCAATGTAGAATAGCTTTGTTTCAGTATAATTTCAAATGTATATACTATATTATATTCAAATGTATATATATAAATGTATAATATTAAAGACACTATACCATTATAAAGGATTATAATTGTTGGATAACGCCCAGTAGAAAAAAAAATTCAGATAATATTTATTTGATATGTTTCAGGTGAGCCAGCAGATTACCTACGCCCGTAACTTGTATGAGGAGCAACAACACACGCTGACCACATCCGAGACCGAGGACTCGACTTAGTGGGTCAGTAAGTCCTGATCTCGCTCACAGTGAAATACGAGTCTAACAACTCTTGGACTGAGTGAACTTGATGTGAAATCTCACTGTAGGTTGATTGTCCATGGGATCAGTGAAGAATTTTTTGAGAAGTCAAGAAAGTTAATGACTTAGTGTAGAATTCTGTTGTGAGAGGAGTCATTTGAAGCAATGCAGAGTTCATGAACAGATGGCTAGCTATATAGTCAAGACAGTGATTGTTCCAGAATATGAGATCATTACTTCAAGTCATTTTGGAGAGATAAACTGATAAACAAAATGTAATAGAGATGAATTAAGTCACTGCATGAGTAATTGTTTATGAACATGTAATAAATTCAAACATAAATGTCTGTGTTCAACTATATTTAATAAATTTTTTTTTCTCTGGGCGTATATTTTATCACTTTGTCACCAGAATTGTGTATGATTTTTTATAAAAATTTTAATTTCAATCTGCAATTTCACACTAGAACTCACATATACATGTATGTACATGTATAATTATGCAACATTTCAATATATATGCATGTTACAGATCAATTCACATTGAAAATATATTGTTGAATGTTTGGGAGGAAAGGCACCAGAAGAAAAAAATTGTAATACTAAATATATGTTTCAAAGAGGAATATACTAGAAAGTATGAGTTACGAATGTAGTTATTAATAATGTTCGATATGATGTATAGTTAGATGCATAATTGTTATAATTATAATAGGCTTTGTATAAGATGCATAATTGTTATAATAATGGGCTAAAAAAAATGTCAAATTTAAGTACATGTTATAGTTACTTACAGGCATGACTGTATGAATATAATTTGTTTAATTGAGATATTTATAACAATTATGAACAACTTACAATAACCTGTGCCCTTCCTACCTTTCTGTGTTTTATTTGTATTTCTACTCTCTGATTTTGAATTGAAGATGTACTCTAGAGTCTTTTATTTATTTTCTGTGTTATGTTATTCTGTGCATGTATTACATAATGACTTGACAAGAAATGTACAGACGAAACGTTCTGTTTAATTATGGCTGTTTATTGATTTCTTGTTGATAAATAAAAATGCTTTTTGAACATATTGTTGATGTTTGCAAGTGGTGCCAAGAAAAGACAACTGTGTCATAACAGTTTATGAATGGAATGATGAGGGTTTTTTTTTTTAACAAAATTGGGTATGACTTACAAAAAATTTAATAATACGTTATTAATTGATGGCTCAATTTACACCCCACCCATACCGGCAGGAGTTTTTAAATTGTTTTTTTTTTATTTTAATAATCAGAAGTTTTGATAACTACATATTCAGTGCATGGATTATTTATTAATTAAAACTAATTAAGAGGTGATGAACAAGGACATTTACACCCTTACCCAGTTACCCTACACTGACTTTAGAAGATACATGTATGTCATGCACTGAATTCAAGGTTAGTGTAATGCTCCTAAATCATTAAAACTGTAACTTTTATTTTTTTGATATAAAAGTGCACTTTTTTTTAATTTCATGCACATATTTACACAATATTATTATAATAAAGCATGCGCTTTTCTACATGCTCAAATAATAATTAATGTACGTGTACCCAATACTACAGTGTGGTTAATGAACGGATTTCTTTTTTTTTTTTTTTTTACAAATCAACAATTGCAATGTAGCAAAATCTGCCGATCTTGGAAGACATCAACAATGCAAAATACATCGAATGTATTTCCTAAACATTAAAAGAAATTCTTAATAAATGCATAAATAAATGAATGAATGGGATTAATTCATAGATACATTGTTACATCCAATAAATAATTACTATCTTCTTTTAAACCAGGTGGTGGGTAGGACTCCAAGCGTAACGTGTCATACCAATAATATATGTTTCAAAAATATAAAAAAAATAACTTGGAATAATTAATCATTCATATCAGCCAAAATGTCGCACGTAATTTAATTTCACCCGAGGGGGGTGGGGGGGGGGGGGAGTGGAATGCACCCACTAATATCCACCACTGTATTTTTATCACGTGATATTAATATATTGACAAATAGACCGCGTCACACCGGACCGCCATTGTGACCAGACCAGGAAGTAAAAATACTAGTCTCGTTCAACCAGACGCTCGGCTGTCTCCGTAAATCTCCGACGAGCAGAGTCTGAGATTTACGGAGACAGCCGAGCGTCTGGTTGAACGAGACTATAAAAATACCTGAATCGCCATGTTGGATGGTAAAGGTATGTAGATTGTTTACGAATAAGAATGCTAATTCTGAAAACAAATGTAACTAGATTCTATCAGAGAAATTGCCTTTTTTAATTGTACACGCTCGTTGAACTGTAATCTCTCCGGAAAAGACGTCCGTCAAAATTTTTCAGTCTCGACGAATCTCGCTGAGATTAATTGAACTGGTGTACGTGTACTTTGACGATTTATCCTGGTATATTTTTTTAATCGCTGTAAATGTTTGTCTGTTTAAAATTGATAAATTTATAAGAAAATGAACAATCAGTGAATTTTATTTCCAGAATTCAATTAAACACACAGAAAGGTGTCTGACCATGGACTCCCGAACTTGGGCCCAGGATGTGTTACGTTGTCGTCTCTGTGAGACCCCGGGCCCACCTATGTACTGTGACATTTGTCATATACATCTGTGTAAAAACTGTGTGGGAGAACATCTTTCCGATGAATCCAAAGATCACAAAGTAGTGCCATTTAAAAAGCGGGGATTTGCTCCTGAGTGTATAAAACATTCCACAAAATTATGTGAACTTTATTGTGAACAATGTGACATTCCTATTTGTTTACAGTGTGTCTCCTCTGGTGAACATCTAGGACACAAACAGGTTGAACTCTTAAAAAGTCTAGAAGCAAAGAAAGAAATAATACAGAAAGATTTACAAGAATTAGAAAAATCTATTTTTCCCAAATACCAGGAAATTGCATCTAACATCCCAGTTCAAAAGGCTGAACTGAATAAAAACTCAAAGAAACTGACAGCAGCTATTGACAAACATGGAGACATTTTGCACAGAGAAATAGACACTGCCATCAATAAACTGAAATCTGACGTGGACGAAATGGAAACTGAACATATTGTTTCCCTAAATAAGCAGGAAAATGAAATCAAATGCAGTCTTACTGAAATCACCCAGAGCATTGCTGATCTGAAGAAATTACTGAACTCCAATGATGTCAGCCTTGTCAATGCCTACAAATCCAGGAATGCTGAATTCAGAAGATTGCCATCTAAACTCACAGTTTCCTTACCAAGTTTTACTCCTCAGAAAATTAACAGAGAACAGATTTATCAGCAGATTGGTTCCCTGTCTGCGTCATCTATTAAAACAGAACAATATGGCTACACTATGGATTCTCCCGGTGCTGAGTCCTCTCCCCTGGACAGACCACTCATTGATATACCACGGACCATCTCAGATATAAACACTGAGTATGGAGAATCTAATAAATTACGCAATGTGTCTTGTCTGAGTGATGATGAACTGTGGACGTGTGGTATGGACAACATGATGAGACTCTACAACCTCCACGGTAAACTAGTGAAGTCAATCCAAACCAAGTCAGGGAGGATACCAGAGGACATAGCAGTGACAAAGAGTGGTGAACTAGTTTATACTGATCCCATTGATAGAACTGTGAACATAGTGAAGAATGCACAGATACAGACAGTGATCAGACTACAGGGGTGGTATCCTTGCTATGTCTGTAGTACCTCCTCTGGTGACCTCCTGGTTGTCATGGTCAGTGGTGATATGAAACAAACAAAAGTTGTGCGTTACTCTGGCTCCACAAAGAAACAAACCATTCAATACGATGACAAAGGACAACCTCTCTATTCATCTGATAATTACACTAAATACATCACTGAGAACAAGAACCTAGATATCTGTGTATCTGACCATGACGCCCGTGCAGTAGTAGTGGTCAATCAGGCCGGCAAACTCCGGTTTACCTACACTGGTCCTTCCTCTACCACCATGAAACCATTTAATCCAATCGGCATCACTACAGACAGCCAGGGTCGGATCCTGACAGCAGACTATCACAACCAGCGTATCCACATCCTGGATCAGGACGGACAGTTCCTCCGCTACATTGACAACTGTCATTTACAGCGTCCATACGGTTTATGTGTGGACACCAGAGACAACCTCTTTGTGGGTGAATATGTAACAGGTAAAATGAAGAAAATCCAGTATTACATGTAAACAAACTGTATTGATAACTTTATATGCCTACAAAATGTATAAATTATGTAATCAATATGTAATGTAAATGTATACAAAATCATTTTTATATTTCAAGAGTTATCATATTAGGGTTTACCGTTGTACATGTACATGTATAAAATATGAATATGTTTATTTATTATTTATATTGAATCTAAATAGAATCAATCTTTTCATCAATTGCATGAAAGAATCTTCACACAATTATGATGAATATGTCAACATACATGTACTGATAATGTTTATGTGATATCCAAGGTCTGACGCATTATTTTACAAGGCATGAAAAATGTATGCAAGGATAATCACATCACAGTATTTGATTATTAGTCTAGAGTAGAAGAAATCGAAAAGGATACTGTAAAACCAAAAGAAAAAAAAATTGGAGCATTTCTGAGTAATTGTAAAGGCCAATATAGGCACGCGCCTTTTAAAAAAAATTCAGTAGTTGAAATTGTGAGATCCACACCCGTATCTACTTTGTTTTCACTCTAGCATGTCATTTCAATAACTCGCGTACGCAGGTACATGTAAACATATGGTCATTTTTTCCTAGGTTTAGAACAATGCATGCATGTCTCACAATGCAAGTTGATTTAATATAAACTTCATTAAAAATTCAACGAAACGTCATTAGTGTCTACCTGACCAAGAAAACGGAAGCAGAATTACGTCAATTTATTACTGATTCACACCGCAAAGTCGGAAAACGGGGCACAAACAACTTATACCTTCACGAAATTAGACAAAAATGGAAAATACCCCCAAGAGAATGGAGTTACATTTTATTTTAGAACTTTGTTCGCCAGTGTGTGAGTACCTTCCAAAAAAAAAACTTAATTTGAAAATGCATTTCACGTTTTCAGGTTATTTTTAAAAGTACATGTACATTTTAAAAGGGAGATGCGTAATAACATTTTCCCGTCGTAAAGAATGCAAATTTATATGTTTGCTGATTAACAATAAAGAATACTACGAAAGCCCATTGTGCTCATTTTCGTAGGTAAAAAAAAAATATTTTCGCAAATAAACGCGTTATTTTTTAGATTAAAAGCAAAACTCACGAATAAACGTGAAACTTCCGCGAATAAACGCGAAACTTTCACGAATAAACGCATTATATCTCGCAATAAAACGCGTTACTTTCGCGAATAAACGCGTAACTTTTACGAATTAAGGCGAAACTTTAATATAAATAATGGCATTTCATTCAAGAACCCTTATGAAGAACAATAACTGAAACCAAACACATTTTAATTTTAAAAAAATACTTATCATTCATTATTATTTATTTTTATATTATACGTTTTATTGATTTATCAAAACAAAAACAAAAATCTTTTTTATATATAGATACAAATAAATCTGATAAAACTTCATAAAACTGTTCGATGTTCCAAGTAGATAAGGAGGTGGAGCATCATTATTCATTTGTTCGCCGACCTTGTGTTCAAACAGGCATTCATTAATTATCTTTTTTTCTAAAATTAATATAAACTAGAAACGAGCTCGTTGCAAAGCAACGAAGAGGTCTTCCGTTGCAGCTTCCTGTCGGAAAAGGATTGTCAATCAGTCTGATTAAAAGCACCCTCTTCTCCTTACAGGGTCTGACAGGTATTGATAGGGGGTCATCTTCACCCGACCTAAAATTCTGACCAATCAGGGCTTTAGAAAATGTATTGGAATTTTTTAAATGGAGACAGGCAAATTATTTTAATCCTGCTTTCTATGTAACCCCCAGACTGAGTATTGAAGAGTTGCACCTCTCATTAACAGATAAAGTCATGTATTTGGTAAATGAGATATACCGGTATATTTAGGTTGTGTGCAAATATAGAGGTTAAGTGAAGATGAATTGTTATCGATACCTATCAGACCCTGATGGGTGTAGGCAGAAGGGTGGTGATTTTAATCAGACAGGATTGTCAATATGATAAAAGTAAGTTCAGAAAATCAAAAATAAATGATGACGGCTTCTCCAACCTGAGGGTGCGCTGTACGAGAGGTGCTCAGTGGGAGGGACAACTCTCCGTATAATGTTTGGCCATGCAAGCACTCAGCATCGTTTTTGCTTCGGGGAACAAATTCATCCGAAATGTATTAACAAGCCAATAAAAGAAAAAAATAATCTTCAAAATCTAATCCGTGGTAGTGGTAGGGGAGGGGGGGGGGGGAGTTGTGAGGCAGCTATAACTTATTTTGTTTAATATAATTTGTTTTCAATTTGCCATAAAAATTTATATTGCCTTCTACTAAAATGTGGGTTGGGGGAGGGGGGAACAATGCCCCAAAATTCAATTTCCTTTAAGTTAATTTAAGGTGAATTTTGGTTGCGAGAAAGGGGGAGAGTGCTCTCAGTGGACTAACTGGCGGTTCTGTGAGCAACCTCACAAATAATCCCCCCCCCCCTCCCCACTAAGAAAAACAAAATCATAACTAAAGTATTTATCTACAGACACAACTTATGAAATTTCCTTCAATGACCTTGAACTTCACAAAATAACCTTGAAACAAAATCATAACACACACTTAGGTCATAGGCAATCTTTGTGTAAAGTAAGATCTTTCAATGTTTGGAGGTCGCCTTGTTTAGAAAGCTACATTACAGAAATAATTTGTTCACTTAGGTCTACGCTGCGCCCTGCCGCCGGAAATCGGTGTCACTAGTGCTTAATTTGGCGCCGGAATCCTTAAGGGATTACCAGTCCCCCGAGAAATCCGGGCTCACCTAATGAGCACAAGTCAACACTTAGGTCATAAGCAATCATTGTGTGAAGTAAGAACTTTCAATATTTGGAGGACGTCTTGTTTAGAACGCTACATTTCAGAAATAATTTGTTCACTTAAGGTCTACTCTGCGCCATAGCGCCGGAAATCGGTGTCATTAGTGACTAATTTGACGCCGAAATCCTCAAGGGATTACCCGTCCCCCGAGGAATCCGGGTTCATCTAATGAGCACAAGTCCTAGTTTGGGCGCAGGGCGCCATGTTTAGAACGCTACATTACAGAAATAATTTGTCCACTTAAGGTCTACTCCGCGCCCTGGCGCCGGAAATCGGTGTCACTAATGCCTAATTTGGCGCCGGAATCCTCAAGGGATTACCCGTCCCCCGAGGAATCCGGGCTCACATAATGAGCAGAAGTCCTTGTTTGGGGACAGGGCGCCTTGTTTAGAACGCTACATTACAGAAATAATTTGTTTTCTTAAGGTCTACTCCGCGCCCTGGCGCCGGAAATCGTTGTCACTAGTGCCTAAGTTGGCGCCGGAATCCTCGAGGGTACACCCGTTCTCGAGGAATCCGGGCTCACCTTATGAGCACAAGTCCTAGTGTGGGTGCAAGGCGGCCTAATAATTTCAGTTGTTTAACATCGGGATCGGAAAACGCTTGAAAAATAGTGACCTGTGAATTCAAGAATGCACATTTTGTCTCACGCGTAAGAATTTCGATCGAAAGATTCATTCTGTAATGCAGTTGACCTCGATGAACTGACCTCAATCATAAGAAGATGCTCCATGAACTGACCTCGATCTATTGATGTTGCATAATAGTAGCTAGGAAGACGGCTTGATTTATAATAATGCGACCTCAATAGCAAGTTATGATGGCATTCAATGTTTTTCAGTCGCATTAAATTATTTTAATACAACTCTTTCTTTGTATGGGTCGATTTCAAAAAATGTCTGACTTTGGGATTTTCAAAAAGTTCAAAATTTTCATGTGTATATTTTGTTGTAAGCATGTTCATAGTAAAGACTGATTTATAAACTGCACTAAAGAACAAAAAATCAAAAAACAAACGGCTTCATTCCATAGATACGGATGATTTTACATCGGATGACCGAAAAGTCTGTCTCTGGTGTTACCACAACAAAATCAGAATTAATTCAGAATTGGACTTAGTTTTTCTTCATTTTATAACATAATTACATTAAAAACATTAAAATTATGACATATATAAAAGGGTTTATCGTTACAAGCAGTATGTTAGATTTTTTTCTTCTAGAACTGACTCTGGCTCGAAATATGCAAAATATTACTTCATAGTATTCTGCATTTAAAGCCTTCCTGTGAACTTGCACAGAGGAGCTTCGCATTAATATGTCAAAAAAGTTTATATTACAGACCATGAATAAAATACGAGATGATTAGAGACCAAAGTAAATAAAAAAAAATAAAAGTATTGATAGGTAACAGGAGGGACATCAGTGTAACACTAAGGACAAGAAGGAAACAGGAAGGACATTTCTGATTTGAAGGATCCTAAAACATGTTAAATCAACAGTATAGAGTATCCTATATTTATCATGGTCATCCATCAATCAACCGACCGAAGATGACAATCGAATAATTATTATTTACTTTGCATCCCTCTTCTTATGTTCAAAGTAACATAAAAGACATTAAATGTAAAGGAATAGCCTTAAATCTACATAAAACATTATTCAGCATGCAAATTACACTTTTTTCTCTTAATAACTATTTAGATAAACTATATCTTAGTTAAAGATTTTGGCATTTCTTCATCTATAACTTCGTATTTCGAGTTCACTACCTTTGTTTCCTGAGTAACACGACGGACAATTTTTTTTACTTTGTTCACTGCAAACATCAGGCTTTCATCTGGCATTAAAATCTACAAATTTTAGTATGATCACTTGGGTTAGTAATGGTGTTATAATTCATATGATATTTAGCCATGTTGTCGAAGTTGTTAATAAGTGTTGTTTGTCCGTTATGTTACCAATAAAAGTCCCTCATGTTACTATAACGAGGAGATCTTCATACTAATCAACTGTGTCTTAAATATATAATATTGAATTGCTCAAAGATACATAGAGTATTTGGGCTCACTTTCATCACAAGTTGTCATTGCAAGCTTAAGCATTTTCCAAGAAATTATCTAAAATCCATGTTTATTGTCTCTGGTGTTACATGCTGGTTTGGTAACACGACAGACAATAACATCACGGACATACGCCATATAATTTGACCGTAAAAGATAATCACCGGCCTTAGATGACGTGCAACTTTTCCCCATTTAAAATGATTTTGTAAATTAACCTGAATCATTATAATTTTAAATAGATTGTAGCATTCTTAACACATTTTTGACCGGTAACACCAAGGACTTCTTCTTAATATACGGAATCGTAGTAACTGAACTTTTTCTCTGTATATTCTATTATTTCACTTTTTTAAACTTTCCCTCGCTTTTACTTTTCTTACCAGGAAATGACGCAGTCAAACGACATTAAACTGAGGTGCACGAAGGGATGTATAGTATATTTATGACACATTTTATGTAATGGTAACACGAAAGACAAAATTTTGAAGACACACTTCATATGTGGGAAAAAAGTAATATTTAGGGAAAAGATTAAAATTTTATGGATGATTTTTAACAGCTATATATCAGATCTTTCAAACAATAAAAATGTTTGGCAGGAAAGACAACTTTATCATGAATATTTTTGACTTGATATCATAAAATTTTGATTTGGGACATGCGAATATTCGCTAAATTTGCATCTAAATGTTTGAAAAATATCGATTGTTATAACAAGTTATGTTTTTTCCTACATGTCAAACTAAGTTCTCACAATATTTGACTCAATAGATTATTCAAAGCCTCAAAATTAGTTTCATTTATTAAATTATTACCATGACCGCAAAAAGACGACATTTTTTGAAATCGACCCGTATACGTGTTAATGCTCTTTGAAGAGTCTTACTCAGTATTCTGAAGAAGAAGAAGAAGATACATTAACATTTAATAATTACGTTAAAAATATAAAATTAGACAAGGAGTTAACGAACGGCTTTTCCCAAATTTATTTAAAAATTAAATTTGTTGACGGTTTATAATAATGAAATTATGGTGTACAGATTCAAAATATTCTATATTTTGTAAAAATACAGTACTTATTTTATTATTTTACATCAAACTGATCATGTTGATTGCTTCTAGCTATCAATATATCATTATTGCCGATCATTCCTTTAAAAGGAATACTTGTTTTTTGTTAGTGCGTTGGAGTTAGTGCTGGCTAGCTTTACTCTGGTAGTGAGCTATCATGGTACATGTATTTCAAAGAAACAAGAAATCTGTCGACACTTGCGGTGCTTTGATGATTTCTATGGCGACCGACTGCGTTGCATAATGTAGTCGTATTTCATAACTTCTTAATCCGAGAACAATTTTCCTTTGACTTAAAACTTTTAAGTATAATATATTATTCCGTTCATATCTGTAGAAGTTTAGCGTGTTCAACAGGTTGATTTATTACCAACATTATCCGATTACGATTTCGCACGTACATGTATAATGTGAAGATGATTGACTTCGAATAATAGCCTTATTGTTTAACAATTGACCACTGTAGTGAAAGCACACTTCGATACTCAATAATATTCAATAACCTTCGATACATTGTTACTCAATTACATAACAATTGATGATCTGCAGCCATATAAACATAACCCGACTGGGGCTATAGATGTTCTCAGCTGTTTGCGCTGTTCAAAGCGACACAATATTTTCGGTCGCACGCTGCGATTGAATTAACACAGACTGACCGAATAAACAAACGGGTGGAAAAGTGAAAATGTTACACATAAGAAGAAGTCGCCAAAAAATGATTTTCGTCAAATCTGATTATCTTTTTGCCAATTAAAAAAAATCCCAATGCCTCAATTCAGGACACCTTTTATCGTGCCAGCACCTACCGCAAACATGAAACATGGAACTTTGATTATAATAAACTACCTTGTGCGCAATCGTATTAATCATTGCTAAATCAACTTTGCATGTAAAATAAATTTATCTTTTCATCTTAAACCAATATCATAGTTGAAATCATAAAAGAAAATAGTTGTGTTCGTACAAAAGTCTGAAACAATCTCCTCGGCCATGTGCGAGGGATGATCATCATTTAAAAGTTTTAATATCTGTGGGTTGTTTGTTGATTTAAAACAATATTTGTACAGATTTATAAACATTTAAGACCTACAAACCAACCATTAATTTAAGACTGACGAAGTTTCCGATTTGTAGTAATATCGCCTTTATAAATTTTCAGAACATCTTCTTACACTCTAATGTTTAATTAAATAAAAACAAGATGGACAAACTCTTATAACATGAAGAAATTAAAACAGATCTTGTATTTTATTTACGGGTATGTAAACTAAAACAATTCTAGAGTGCGCGGCTAAATAAACTCATATATGAGAGACGCATTTCTCGTGTATTAGATAACCGCTGACCGCTAGTTAGCCCCGTCGCGACCATGGTGACCGATTTTCTAGGCCGCGGGTGAGGGATAGCTTACGTAACGGTACACACACAGCTCTTATTCAAGGTAGATTTTAAATGCATGCAGTATGAAAACTCAATTGTAATACATAGATTTATTTTAAATCCGTACTTTGTGTTTTACTACAAAGGAAGAAGAATGTTTTGTTTTCCGATTCTCGTTTTTTGGGATTGTGCACTATAAGAACTTAACAAAACTGACATAAACTCCAAAAAAAAAAAATCTATTCTAAAAAAAAATTCCCTGTATAAACCAGCATACTTTCTATGGTAACTTTATGCCAGTTGCACGCACATAGACTTTCGTTAACTTGCCAAATTAAACGAGGTACATGTTAACATGTACAGCTTTTTACACTCATACAACACAAATCACCAACAAAATAACATTGTAACGACCTTTATGAGATCCCAACAAACAACTTTTCCAGTGACAGCCATATCGAAATCCTAAGCGTTTTTGAGTTATAAAGCAAAAACTTACAAGCGCTATTGGCCCTTAATTTTAGGGGCCAGCCCGTTTCGACCGGAAGTGACGAATTTTCATTTCCTTATTACAGAGGTAAAATAACAATTGTACAAGTAATAGCTTTCCAAAAAGCTTGCCTGACTAAACATATTTATTTCATTGCAAGAACTTGGTTCTATGAATTTTAATCTGTCTTTGATTTGTAGTTCGTTCTTCTCGCAGTCTTCCAAATGCGTCTCTAAAGTTGGACTGTTTCAAATTATATTCATTAAGGGGTTGTTTTTTTTTTTTACTTTAAATGAATTTTACATATTATTTATTTTGAACCTAAAATATTTTGCGTACATGTAATTTTCTCTTAAAACTTTATTTGCCGCCAACAAAATAAAAATATAGCAATTAAATTAAACTTAATTACGAACACAATACAATTGTTAGAATAATGCTTAGCTTCCCATCATGGATTATTCCACTGCTCCTAAGATATGCAATATGGCGCGGAGTAGAATTAATCCTGTGCCTCCTTTTATGCAGATTGGAATTGCCCACCGAGTTAGTAACAACTTTTACTTGTTAAATATTAATTTTACTTGAGTTTAGCAAGAATCAATCGATAACTATGCACTAATTATTTACATTGAGTAAAACACGGAAGTTACACCCCTTTTACAATGAATGAAATCCCTCAAAGCACAGTAAACGACCATGCCCGCTTCGTTTCTCTAATGAATATAAGCTAACGTAACAGTATTTAGTAAATACTTTAATACAAACTGGCAATTTTGTTTAGAAATGATAACCGAACACAATTATAGTTTACATTCTACCGTGTAATATTATAATCATTAGGTACAACTTGTAAACAATTGCGTGGCGCCCCCCCCCCCCCCCTTATTCACCGTTCGGGCCTTTCTGTTGGATTGCACACGTGTACAGTGAACTTGCTCAATGCTGCTTTTTAAATCCAATACAACAATTTTCTTTTTCTTTTAAACAAAAAAAAAAAAATAATATCAACCGATGCATGTTTAATGTGCCGGCCTTTAATTGCCTCGTTAGGTAATAACTTGTTGTGATGACACCCCCTCCTCTTCAGTGCTATCTATTTTTAAGCATGACAAGGTTAGCTTTTTAAAAAGCTAAGAAAGTCAGCCAGCGGAATTTTACTTTTAGGGCAAAAGTGAATACACAATCTTTTAAAATACTAGGTAAATAGTTTCCAGAACAATATAATAATATGCGGGTGCACATTTAGTTTGCAGCCTTATTTTTATGGCTGTACATGTAGGTGACGAGATAATCGTGTAGCGGTGTACATGCAATGTTTGACTGCACACTTTCTTAATACTTATAGTTGTAATTTTGTTGACATAGCTCTCTGATTTTTATGGTTTGGTGGCAAACTACTTCCAATATAATCACTTTTCAATCTCACTAAGAGAGTTGGGAAGATATAGGCGGACTCCGGACTGTGGCTGCAGATGTCTTCCAATACATTGATGCGCAGTTTGACCTAGAAACTGACCGGTTTCATAACGTCTTCGAATATTTCTAACACGAACTGTCTAATTTCTTCCCAAAATTCGAATCTTACTATCTGCAACCTTAGGACTAGGCTAACGCGCATGCGCGTAAACTGGTTCATTCGCATTACTCTATACATTTCAACATGGCGCTAACTACAAAGTTCCTACGTTTTGTGGAGATGATTTGCCTGATGGTTAGTTATTTATCTCAATTATTTATAGATTTAATTGAACAAAAACATAAATACAAGCTTGACACTATCTTTTAATGAAGATAATTTGTACATATGTCAATTAAACAGTGTAGCTTCAATGAAATAAGTTTTACGAAGCGACCGTGGGTCAAGCGATAGATCAAACATGTATGCTATACATGGTATACAGTCATAACTCATATGTAAATCAGTGCAGGCAAACTTTAGAACATATATATGTATGCAAACATATACCGTTACTTATGTATTACATCATTATGATAATATACATGTATTTAAATGTACCGAGTATATGGATCCAAGAAATCAATCAAGCTAATTACATACTATATATTATATACACTTCATGTACATATATTTAATTGTATCGATTATTTGCCTCTAAGAAGTTAATTACAATCAAAAGTGGCTTTCATTTCATAGTTTTATTATTCATTTCTCACAATCACACTATTTTCATATTACTGGGAATCTCCTGTCAACATGTCATTGTATACCATGGTATATATCGAACAGAAAGGCAATAAAATTAATCAATATATCTTTAAAGGGTTGCTGTCACAAGTTCACAGTTGTATGGTCTTGTACCCTGCCAAATGGGGCAAGAGTGTTTGTGACTCATCACTTATTGTTGTATTAACAATTTAACATTTTACAATGTTTGGCAGAAGGGGAAGTTATTTATATTAATTACAATTTACAAAACCCTTTAAATATTAAAAATTTACTGTTTAATAGGTAGTATTCCAGGTAGTCACAGTGGAAGGAATGATAGAAGGCAGTGGAGGCTTCTTTTTGCCAGTATGTATTAAAGTCATTTAATACTAAATCTGTATATTCTTATTTAATTTAAACATATTTTATTGAGTAATCAAATGGATTAGGCAACAGGCAAAGCCTATATAAACCCTCTCCAAAATACAAAGTCAAGTAATGGTGTTATAAAATAATCTATAGAATATAGTATTGCCAGTTTACAGAGTGATACATTATTGATCTTTTTAGTGTACAAGACAAGGGATAATTGGATATTAATTAATAAACTTTACATTTGTCATGTATAGATTGTACGTAATTTGTTGTTTAACATATATAAGAACACATTCATACCTACATTTATAAACCCATCACCTCATTCATTCATACCGACAGACAAACATAAGTATAGAGTTTTCATGATCCAGCCCATTTGAAGGAAACATTAATTAAAAGAGTACTAATTAAAAAAAAAAAGTCAAAAACGCTTAGAAGCTATGATATAACTATGAACATAAGAAAAGATTTTACAATTTAAGTTGTAGGAAAAGTCAGAGCTACCATAAAGAATATAGTTAATATGAAAAGGTACACTAATGTCATTAAATTGATTAAAAAGTTGAACTCTTTGTTGAGTGTATCTTGGACACTCGAAAAAAAAATGCATATTTCCTTCAGATTCAGAACCACAGTTTGTACATCGACTATCATTAATTAAAAAATCCTTAAATAAATGAGCATTTAAATTGCTAGCTTTATTCCGTAATTGACATAAAATAATATTTTCTTTCCTATTGCCAAAGCTGTAATGTTTGTAAGATTTGGGTATATTTTGGTTTTTGAGTTTAGACTTAAAAATAGACAAAGATGATGAATCTTTTATTTCTGCATCAAGATTATTCCATAATTTAATTGTAGACGGAATAAAGCTATTGTAATAAGAAGTGGTCCGACATAGTGGCAGAGAGTAAAAATTGCCATTAGACCTAAGATTATATGCATGTTCAGTTGGAAAGTATGGTTGAATTAAATCTAACAAGTATTGCGGTGCTAAACCATGAATTATTTTGTAGAATAGAATAAGCTTGTGTTTATCCCTTCGAGATTGTAGGGTTTCCCAGCCAAGTTCACTATATAAAATACTTTTAGAGGAGTTAACTCTCAACCCTGTTATTATTCTGGCTGCTTCTATTTGTACCTTTTCAAGCAATGCAGAGTTTTCCTTGGTACAGTTGCCCCACACAACATCACCATATTCTAGTATAGGTCTGATAAAAGCCATATATATTTTAACAAGTGTTTCTCTATCAATTGTATGCTTGAGCAATCTTAATATATTCAACCTTTTGCATGCCTTTTCATAAATACCATTAATATGATTGGACCAACCACCATCAGACTGTAGATGTAAGCCTAAGTGTACATGACTTTTTTTATTGTTTATGATTTCTCCATTATATCCAAACAGAATTGCAGGATAGTTTATATTTTTTCTCGTAAAGTCAACATTTACAGTTTTATTTGCATTAAAATCTACAGCCCAGGTGTTTGACCAATTTTTTATTATGTTAAGGTCATTAGTAATTGATAAAGTTTGTTGTATGACATCATCATCAATAATAGCAAATAGAGAAGTATCATCTGCAAATAATCTAATATTGTTTGTAATGCCATTAGTAATGTCATTTATATATAGCAGGAATAGAAAAGGACCAAGTACTGAACCCTGTGGAACCCCAGCATCTAACATCTGAAATGTAGATGTAAATCCTTCTAATGTTACTCTCTGTTGCCTATGAGTCAAATAATCTTCTATCCAGCCTAATATGTTACCCCCAAAACCTAGTCCCTCAAGTTTATGAATAAGACCAAGATGCCAAACTCTATCGAATGCTTTAGAAATATCACAGAAGATAAATCGAATATCTTTTCCTCTATCTAGATTTGATATAATTTTATCATAAATTTCTACTAGTTGGTTTACAGTTGAATCCCCTGGCTGGAACCCTGACTGGAATTTTGATAGTAGCTCATTGTCTTTAATGTAATTAAACATATATTTGAACAATATTTTTTCCATAATCTTACACAATGAGCTTGTTAAAGAAATAGGTCTATAATTATTAAGATTATCAGCACTGCCCTTGTTCTTAAATACAGGTGTAACATTAGCTTGTTTCCAGATATATGGTAGACATTTTTTACTAAGAGATAGGTTGAATAGTTTAGTGAGAGGTTTATATATAGAAGAAGAAGTTGCTTTGAGAATTCTTGGAGAAATACCATCTGGTCCTGGAGGTTTAGTTACATTAAGTATTTTTAATTGGTCAATTACATCTTGCTCAGTTATTTTAATATCATTAAATTCAAGATCAGGGGGTCCAGGCCCATGCTCAGGTAGCTTTGGGACATCATTAAGACTTGATATGCTTGAGAAAAAAGAGTTAAATTCATTGGCCTTGTCAATGGGATGAACAAGTATTCTACCATCCTGACAAACAATTGAAGGAGGAGAAGGATTTTGTTTTTTTAGCCGAGTGACAGATTTAGCAATGCGCCACCATTTACCAGGAGGAATAGATTTGTCAACAAGTTGGTTAGCAAGTTTAATTTTGTAATTTCTTTGGGCATTGCGGAGTAAGCTTATTATTTCATTACGAATAGATCTAAACTGTTGCCAATGTTGTGGGTTATTGGTGCGTACAGCTTTTTTATGTATTCTTTTTCTTTGTCGCATTCGTTTGCGGATAGCAGTAGTTATATAAGGCTTATCAGAAGGTCGAATAGTAACAGTTTTGGTTGGTACATGCTTATCAATAAGTTTTGAGTATTTTTCAGTAAAATTATTGTATATATCATTAATGTTTTCTGAATTGAATACCTCTTCATCCCAATTGACAAGTGTCAAATCAGCATTTAAGCCCTGGTAGTTAGCAAGGTTATAATTTTTTATTACACGTTTGTAAGCTTTTTGCTTTGGGATCTTAAATGATAAATGAATAGTAACAGGGGAATGTGAACTACATATGGGTTCATCTACAATAACATTTTCAATGCATTGTACATCATTAGTAAGGGCAAGATCTATACAAGAATATGAACCACTGTTTACTATAAAGTTAGTTGGTTTGTTAACAACATTGTAAATATTTAAACACTGTAAGAGTGTTTTAAAAGTGTTATTACCTGATGCAAGCATGTTAACATTAAAATCACCAACCAAAAATAGCTTGTATTCAGTATCTAGTGCTTGCTCCATAGTGGCTGAAAATTTTTCCCAATATTCAGCATAGGATTGAGGAGGTCTATATATAACTCCAACTAAAAATTTATCACTAGAAGTATGAATTTCACACCAAAAAATTTCAATATCAGAACGGCATAGATCATTTCTAATAACATACTTGAGATGTTTAGAAATATATAAAGCCACCCCACCACCAAATCTATTTCTGTCCTTTCTAAGTGGGGGGTGGTAACCATTCAAAAGCAAACGTTCATCACAAATACTATCATCTAAGTGTGTCTCTGTTATTGCAATTATGTCATTACCAGAAAACTCATTGCTGATTGTATCAATCTTTGGTAGTAAACTACATACATTGTTATGTACAATACTAACATTTTTCCTATGTACATGTATTTGAGGTCCTGGATTGGTTTCTACACAACCACAACGTAGTAAAACATTTTTAACCAGTAAAAGAAAATGATGATTACTAAAGTAATATTTAGGTAAAAGACCGGAGTAATACGCACAAAAAACACAGGTACCTTTTCTCGAGAGTTGCACACTTTGAATAAATATATTCTTATTCCTTGTCATGGCAAATATAAATTGTTCAAGTCAACTCTTTTCTGTGTTGCTTTTGTTAAAATACCTGCCAGTTTTATACTTAAATCTAGTGTTCTAATACTAGGTTAAAAGATTCATATTCATACAATTAACTATCTGGATAAAACGATATTATCATTAACATTTATTATTTAAAACCTGACAGGATGACAGTTTATTGTCAGACATACCAGTAATTATAAGTTAGGAAGAATATGTTTAAAGTTTACTTGGATAATATTAACTTGACTTGTACATGATCAAGTTTTTATCCTAGAGAATTTATTAACTTTGGTATTTATTTCTTACGGCTTAAAGTATGTGTGTCTCTCTTATTTTGTATCTATAATTCTACTACTTGGATATGTACTTTTATTACAGAATACTGGAATGGGGGCATTGCAGGAAATTCTACCAGAGGTTTGTTACATGCACCCCTATCCCATCAGCTAAAATTTAAAGTCAGATAAACCATAATCTGTGTAACTCTTTCTCCTAAGTTTGAACTGTCTATTGTCTTGATTTCTTTGCTGCATGTTAATATTGTATCTATATATTTTTATATATATTTTCTCTCCTATTTATTAGTACTTTCAAAACACTAGTTTACAAATAAGATTGAAACAATTAGTTTAAAAAATACAAAAGAGTTGTTGTGTACCATAAACTATTCAGTATTCTTATTGTTCTGCCATATTTACTTGATAGACAGATAGGCCTGCTGAAGATTTCCCTATGAACAGATCAACACAGGTGAGTATTACAGTATTTGCATGTATATGATTTTATATCAGGATTATTGAAACAATGAAACTTGATGGAATAATTGGCTATTTTGCAGAAATGGCTAAGACATTAATGCAAAAATAATTAATTTATTTCATTAAACAATTGTGATATCATCTTGATATATTTTAAAAACCAAAGTCCAAACAAATCATACATTGATATATATGTACATTGTACTTGTGACAAGGTTCTGAGGGCTTTCTGATCATTTTTTGTTTAACGTTTGTTGCTCTTTAAATTTAAAAACTACATGACTTAGTCCCTTAGGTTATGTATTGTTGCAATGTTTTTATGCTCCTACAAACAAATTTTAGGGGGGGGGGGTATATTGGAATCAGCCTGTCTGAAGACCAATTTTTTTTTGGTCGTATAAACCTTGAAAACTTCTGCATAGAATCAAAGACCTCATCTGAGCTGAAAGCTCAATTGAACTATTCTGATCACTATTTCTGGCATCCGTCCATCAGTCTGTCCTTACTTTGTAAACTTTAAACACACTGGCCTGTAGTTTTATCCCAAATTACAAATTTTTTTTGGCCAATTTGACTTATAATACATTTATGCATCATACTATCTTTCATAATATAGTGATTTTCTGCTGATTTAATAAGGAAGCTCGGTGTCAACAAATTTCTTTACCTATTAAGTATTAAAGAAAAAATCCATAAATCTTGACTATTACATAGTATTACAAGGTATTTTCCTATATTTATCTCACCGAGATAGGAGGAACTTATGCTATACCCCTGGCGTCGGTGTCGGCGTCTGGACCTGGTGAAAATGTTTGTTGTAGGTCTTGTATCTAAGTTATTATATGTCCTATCTCCACCAAGCTTGAATGGATGATGCATCTGGACCTACTTATGCACTTGCACTTGAAAGACTTGGATACTAAATCAGGGCCATGAGTTTCAGATGCTGGAGGAGGTTAAGGTTTTAAAAGCAGGTTAAAGCTTTTGGATCTCTATTATCTAGGATGCTAAAAAAAAACTTGACCTATCTCACCTATGATAAACTATTGCTTTATTTGATACAATATTATATCATATATTGTAAAAAATTATATGATATGATATTGTATAAATTTTTTTGTACATTATATGATATTGTATCATGATATTGTTATGTATAGTATTGTATATTATGATACAATATTGTATGATATGATATTATTTTATTGTATCACATGATATTGGTTCATATGATATTGCAATATATAATATTGTATCACATGATATGATTTTGTTAAGTATATGATATCTTATCACATGTTTATCTCAATATACGGTGGATATTACTCATGGGATAAATATTTGATATTCCACTGTGTGTTCTTACACCACGTGAAGTCATAATTAAACATTACATAGCTTTAGGCAGATAATTGTCGTATAATAAAAAAGTAACAAAATAATTTGATTGAAAAGCATAGAGTTTTAAATGTGAAGCATTTAATGCTGTTTCTTTTTTTTTTAATAAATTGATCAATATATATCAGAAAATGAAATGCTTGTTTGTTAATCTTCAAGGAACTTTTTTTCCATGCATAAAGTTGTTGACATCTTTTAGTGAATGTGTTGTGCACAATAATAATGTTTACAGAAAGATTAAAGTTAAACAAAAGATTGAGGTTTAACTTGTGGTAAACTCGTGTGTTTTCTATCCCCTAGCCCAGGCTCAGGGATAGAAACACACAACGAGTTGGATAAAAATCATAATACCATCGCAAATCATGAGGGATCCTATCTGTATCATATGATTTAATGTTGTATAATATGTTGTTTTCTCTCGGACTGAAATATTACACTTTCATTAGTTTAAACATTGCATGTGAACTTCCGTAAGTTCTTAATTAATTTGGAGTAGTTGCCCTTTGGAATTATTTTTAAATTAAAGTAGTTGCCCTTTGAATTTGATCAACCTATATTTCTGTAGTCAGTCAGTAACAAACCTAATAAGTAATAATATTATACAATATAATATCATGTTACAATATTATGATGTATTATTTGATATGATATTGTATCATATAATACTATATTGTATCCTCCGTATATTGGATATTATGTTATTGTATTATGTGATCAAATACAATAATGTATAGCATGATGCAATGTCATATCATATTTTACAATATCATATCGCATCATTATTTATAACAGTATTTCATTGTATTATATGATATATATTATAAGTATCATAAGATGCAATATTTGTATTTTATATTATTGTATTGATAAATATTACAGTACCGTATGAAATGAACATTTGATTATCATACAATTTTTTAACATATGATTTACGATATTGTGTCAAAACAGTATCTATGATTTTCATATAACATGATAAAGGTGATGCCTCATAAAGGTGATGCCTCATAAAGGGATGCCTCATAAAGGTGATACCTTGTCTCAGTGAGCTTTGTTATCTGTGATTACTTATGTTTTATATATTACATTTGCTTCTTTATGGTGATGGTACCTTATATTGTTCTACTAATCTATAAATTCTTAAATGGTAGTGTATGGAAAGTCATAGACATGGGTTCAATTCCCATCACCACCATAAATTATTTCATGTTGTAATACTCTGGTGATGGTTTTGTGTATAATTTTTTCAAGTTAACCAATTGAAATCTCTTTAAATTAACTAATTCTAATTTTTTGAGGCATGATTTTTCCAGTGTATAATGATACGTATATTTTATTATAGATTTCAGATCCTGACTCCCTAATTAGTAGAATTAATAATAATGAGGTTATTTTGCAAGTGGTAGATAATTCTGAGCGAGAGAGAGCCCGACAGGACGAATATCTTGCTTCCTACGGACTATATAGACAACCTATCATAGGTGACGGAAATTGTCTCTTTCGGTCTGTTAGTCTTGCACTCTTTGGAAATCAAGATCACCACCAAGAGCTAAGAAATATTGCAATAAATGAGATAGAACAAAATTTAGGCGTATTTAGAAATTTCTTTTTTCATGCAAATGGTAATTCAATGTCGGATTCAGAAATTCAACAGGAATTAAATAACCTTAGACAACTAGGTACTTTTGCTGGACAAGAATCAATATTGGCTTTATCTAGACGATTAGGAATTAATGTTTTAGTTACTGTTGGTGGTGATGTTGACAACCAAGACATAGTTACGTTAGAACATGACTTCAGCAACTCAGCCTCTAGGATTCATTTAGTTTGGACAAGAGCAGGGGGAGGACATTATGAAACCGTGACTGAGGCTATTCCTAACCATCAAGAAATATTTGTGCCCTCAACTGCAAAAAGTTTTTATCAGTGGAATTTAGACCCCTCAACATGCAAAAAGTTTGATTTAGATTCTTTGAAAACAAACACACAAGAGACAAATCAAACACCGGAATTGCCAAGACAGACTGACTATCTAAAGACAGTTCACTCCTATGACAAAATCCCACATGACAAACAAAAAAATTCTTTAAAAAATATGTGTACAAATCAAACACCGGAATTGCCAAGACAGACTGACTATCTAAAGACAGTTCACTCCTATGACAAAATCCCACATGACAAACAAAAAAATTCTTTAAAAAATATGTGTACAATTTGCAAAAAAACTTTTCATGATAAGGCAAACTTGAACCGTCATGTGAAGAATGTGCACGAAAAAGAAAATCAATGGAGAATGTCATGCATTGTTCCGTCTTGTGACTTATCATTTTTTCATGTTGATGATCTAGTTGGCCATTTAATAACTTTTCATGAGGCAGAAATCGAAATTGAAAATCTAAATTTTGAAAATGTAAATGCTTTTGAAAAATTTTTGGCTGATGAATCTTTGAATAAAAATACAAGATATGTTTTGCACCGACCAAAAACCCTCAATAAGGATGGTTCTCAAAGGTACACTCTTGTTTGTCATAGGGATGGCAAAAGGCGTATTAATGACTCTAAAGATAGACAGAGAAGGGAGAATAAAAAGGGGTCTTGCAAACTAGATGGAGTATGTTTATCCAGATTTTCTGTTTTAATAACCAGGGAGGGAACAGTTAAAGTAAAATATATTAAATCTCATACCCATTCGACAAGTTTTGAGGAAAGTAAATATCTACCAATTCCGGATCATATCAAGTCAGAAATTACAACTATGTTAGCCTTAAAAATTCCAATTAATACAATTCTAGATAAGGTTAGGGAGAAATTCAGTGACAGGAATAACCGTGACGACTTGACAGACATGAAACATTATCATTTGATTGACAGAAAAACAATTCACAACTTAAAGCAAAAAATAATTGACCCCTCTGTTATTAGACATAGTGACGATGCTACATCAACTTATTTGAGAGTAGATGCTCTACAGAAAGAAAAATTTAATCCTGTTTTAGTGTTTAAGCAACAAAATGTAGATGACAAAACAACTGGACTTGCTAAAGAAGACTTTTTACTGGCTATTATGACTAAACAACAACTAGACATGTATGAAAAATTTGCCCCCATGATTCTTTGCATGGATTCCACCCACAAAACCAATATTTATTCATTCAAGTTGATTACACTTTTGGTTATTGATGAATTTAGACATGGATTTCCAGTTGCATTTTGTATTTCCAACAAAGAAAATGAACAGGCTATATCTTTATTTCTAAATGCAGTAAAAAGTAAATCTCCACAAACAAAAGTAAACATTTTAATGACAGATGATGATAATGCTGGGTGGAATGCAGCCAAGAGTGTTTTTGGCCCCGATCTGCAACATTACCTATGTATTTGGCACATTCACAAAAACTGGCGTCATAAAATTCAACAATATATTGAAGGGAAATGAAATCGTAGAATAGATATACTTCTTGAAACATTATTACAGATAGAGAACAACTTGTATTTTAAGCATTTGGCCGCTAACAAATTTAGCATCCCTTCAGAAGAAAATATTCAGACAGCTGATAGACACAAGAGTAGTTTTGAAATTTCAGATTCCTCAGTTTCTCAAGTTAATGAAAACACATTTTCAGTTATGTCAAAAGGCAGTTTATATACAGTTATTGTCAATTCTAAAAAATGTTCTGAAGAACATTGTTACTCTAAGTGTAAAAAGGTACCATGTGTAGATTTGTGTCGGCATATTCTTGTTTGTAACTGTTTTGACTATGGTGAAGGAAACATATGTAAACATATTCATAAGGTCCAATCATTACTCTTCTGGGATAGAAACAGATTTGAATCAGATGATAAGTCAGAAGGTTGTATTCAGATAAGCAAAAAGGTCACAAGTCCATCACAAGAAAACTCTAATACCACCAGCAACTCACAGTCTATAAAGATTAGAGGTATACAAAAAGGCTGAATGAAATTATGTCTCAGGTCAATAACAGCCCCTTAGTTCAGCAACATAGGCTAGATAACATAATAACAGCATTAGATCACATCATTTCTGCCAATAATGGATGTGAAAAACTTCCAAACTCTCTCAAAGAGTTTAAGAAAACAGAAAAAATGTCATCAGTAGCTAAAAATGTGCTACAGCCTCGTTTTAGGTCAACAAATAAAAATCCTGGGAGAAAAATTAAAAAACCACTAAGCAAACCATCTCAACAAGAAAAAGACCAATTAATAGGAAAAATTAATCAAGAGATGGAACAAGAACCCAGTGATTCACAAGGTCAAAGGTCAGGTCCTTCTGTAGCACCTTATCCACCTTTAAGACTAGTTCAAACTACTGAACCCACTGTTCTACAACCACAAAGTCAAGGTCCAATAATAAATCCAACTACAGCTCAAGGTCTTGGTTTAGAATTCCTCCTGCACTTTACAATAAGAAGATAACAATTGAACAAAGTGATGGCAAAACACAAGAAATAGTTTTTACAGATGGTCAAAACAGAACAAATGTAGAATGAAATATTTGTTGGTGTTTAGATGTGACATAAGACTGACGTAGGCGACATGAAAATAACCTTTTTTCTCTCCAGATTTTGTTGTTATCTCCTTTGTGGGCGGCAAGGTCTGGAGGATGACAAAACAAAACGACTGACAAGAACTCTCTTCAGATTTTTCTATCATTTTTTGCTTACCATTTTTGTTGATTCATTTTTAATTATTTTTGTTGATATGTTGAAAATAATTACTTCATTTTCATTTACATTTACCTTAATTGCAGGTGTTAACTTGAATAATATATGATATTAAATTATTAATATTTCATGGTGTAAAAGTTTGTGATAGATGGTTGACATCTGTAACCAGCATCATGTCAGTCCAGTAGCAGACTGGCAATGGTGAACAGACCAGTGCTGAGTTGCAGCTTGTCTTTCCAAATATTTAAGTGCTCCAAGTTAATAAATCAAAACAAAAATAAGTTTCATCTGTCCATATTAAGCATGCAGTTTTGTTAGTTTACTAACATTGTTTGGGTTTGATCGATGTTATTTTCCTACTAACTACAACTCTAATCAGGCCCATTATAAAGTTCAAAGTTATGTGTAAAGATTCAATATTGTTGCTTTTTTGCGGAAGTTGATAAATGCATTTTCTTTATAACACAAATTGATATACACTGTAAGTTTTAAGAAGTCCGTACCCAAATGGAGATACGGTTATTGGTGTGCATTTTCTGAGTTTGTTTTCTGCCTGATAGATAAGATAGATAGATTATGGGCCGAAACTTTCCTGGTTGCATATAAATCATTTTAAAAAGTAATGAATTTATTAATGTCTACCAATTAGTTTTATCATAAGAATTTGATATTGCATTTGGAATTAGGGGGAGGGTTGTTATTTGATATTAAAAAAAGGAACCAGGAAGGTATCAGGGAATTTTTGATAATTTTTAGTGTATTACAGTTTGATCTCTTACCTGACTGATGAGGCCCAGGGAGACAAATTGTAACACACATATATATTAACAGCTTTAATAATATAATCTATTTTTATATTAAAGATTTAAAGATGATTGGCAGAGTTGATAAAAACAAGAAGAATGGACATCTAAGGTTGAATTCTTCAACAAAAGTTTGTTTTATGGATCGTTAGAGTATCATTTCGAAATCATTATTTCGTTGTTCAAAGAAGGATATATGCGTTTAATTATTTTATACAAATTATGAGAGAGTGTAAAATATGTATTCCTTCCAAGTAAACCAATGTAGAGTTTAAAATTTGGTGTCAATAAATACAGGATAATACATGTATCTAATAAATCATGTCCAGTATATCAATGAAACGTTAATTTTTTTTTTAATATAAAATTATTTTTGAAAATAAAAGACAACTTTCGTTCATATTATTTAAACCTATAGATAAAATCTTTTAAAGAGATGTACATGTGTTTTGTAGAGAAAAAATATAAGATCATCTTTAAACAAAAATTAAATCAGTGGTGAATTATTTCAAATATTCATGTGAGCATTCTGCTCGGTGAATATTGTACTTCTCAGGAAGCTAAATCATTGTATTGACCAAAAAATAGCTATAATTGTATAATGTACAATACACATTTAACACTACAAAAACTACACATTGATGTGAGGGCGCATGTTAAAAAATATTGTTCAAAAAGTATTTGCAGAAAAATCATCCATTGATAATGCATATTAGGTTTATCAAATCTGTATTTCCCATTACATGTAGATAAATGAATTAAATATAAATGCATGTTTATGTTTGTATTTTTTAGGCTATATGCTAGTGTAATAGGAAAGGAGGAATGAGCATATAGCGCATTGAAAACATATGACTGGACCGGGAATCAAACCCGGTGTCATATAATATTTTGATACCGCGAAATATTGAACCTGCGCTGCGAATATGAATATGGCTGCGATATGAATATGGCTGCGATATTTTGAACCCCCCCTCTAAATTTTATTGCTATTGGAGAGGGGGTTCAAAATATTATGGCTGCGATATTTTGAACCCCCCTCTAATTTTCAATGCTATTGGAGAGGGGGTTCAAAATATTATGGCTGCGATATTTTGAACCCCCCTCCAATTTCCAATTCGCATTGGAGAGGGGGTTCAAAATATTATGGCTGCGATATTTTGACCCCCCTCCTATTTCCAATTCCCATTGGAAAGGGGGTTCAAAATATTATGGCTGCGATATTTTGAACCCCCCCCTCTAAATTTTATTGCTATTGGAGAGGGGGTTCAAAATATTATGGCTGCGATATTTTGAACCCCCCTCTAATTTTCAATGCTATTGGAGAGGGGGTTCAAAATATTATGGCTGCGATATTTTGAACCCCCCTCTAATTTTCAATGCTATTGGAGAGGGGGTTCAATATATTATGGCTGCGATATTTTAAACCCCCCTCTCCTATTTCCAATTCCCATTGGAGAGGGGGTTCAAAATATTATGGCTGCGATATTTTGAACCCCCCCTCTAAATTTTATTGCTATTAGAGAGGGGGTTCAAAATATTATGGCTGCGATATTTTGAACCCCCCTCCAAGTATTTGATGTTAGTTTTCTCCAGGCTTGAAAGAAGTTGCATAAAATTTGATAAAATCATCGCGACCGAGTAACATGGCGAGGCAAGATGTACATGTACGTCTATACAGGTGAGACCTCTACAGCAAGGTTCTTTGAACTGTTTAGAGGTCTTCGCCTTATATAGGGGTTGTAGGGACAGCAGTGCTGAAAGAGAAATATGGCTTACAGTGCCTATTTACGAGCGGTGTTCGGTTTTAAAATTAATAGTTTCCATAGGTAATGGCCTTAAAAAAATATTATTTACCATAAATATGTCAACACACGCATAAAAATGTTTATCATACTTTGGAAAAATATAGTAAAGTCAGAGTGTTGTACAAATGTACATGCATTCATTTATGTTTTAATAATTTCTTTCCTCAGGTTACCATCAGACTCAGATGAAAATATGGATCACCTCAATCATCTCCCAAAATTCCAACTTACGCAAGCGCAATTGAAGTTTCATCCTAACTAAATATAGTCAGCCCGAATTACACACGTGTACAGTGAACCTCTTTTTTGCTTTAAACACTTGCTAACTATTGCTTAATTGTTTCATCCATTACAATGTTTTCGTTAATTGCGAATTTGAAGGTCGTCACATTATTAATATGCATTGATAAATCTTTTTTCAATGAAAAATGATATTGCTAGCTTCCATTGTTGACTGCACTGTTTCGGATGTTGTAACTTTTAAACCTTAGATATGCCTGACGTCATGACGTCATGACGTCAGGCAATAAGCACAGAAAATTTCAGCCTCTATCTTAAACATTTTTGAGAAACGCCGCAGACAAAATTACTTTTTCAAATTTTTTAAAATGACGTAACGTAAAAACGAAAGTGACTTTGATGTGGAAACTTTGAGATCTTTGAGGCATTATAAAGACACAAAACCTCGAAAAGTTTCATTGAAGTCGGTTGAAAAGTTTTTGAGTTACGAAGCCCTTAACTGGGCCATCAACAAAAAACTTTTAGAAAGCATTTTGTTTAAAACATTATTCTGAGCAACTTTTTCTCTACACTGCTTTTCAAAGGGTTGACCTTCCGTACTGTGTGCTTGTTGCACCATTACATGTCAGAAACTTACCGATGTATAATTTACTTTATTACACCTCTGTGAATATTTTCTATGTAAAATTACAATGAATTAACATGCTATTCTATCTAACCGTGAAATAGTTTCCGTGCTATCTGCCCATGGTAATAGTCATCGAAACTATTCACCGGCTACATTCCATTTCCCTCTTTTTTAAACTTGGAACACCTCTAATGTAATCCGATCGCTGCATTAAATTCAGTAATCCGATCACTGCATTAAATTCAAAGTCCGATAACTCTTATTTGTTTATCATCAAAAAATTCTGCATCGCCGACAAATAAAGTTTTCTTTGGTATAATAAAATACCTATTTACTCAAAGCCTGTAAATAGGTATACAATGTCCCATCCACCTACATTTCGAGTTATATAATCACCCATTTGTAACTTGCAATTTCACTGTGTACAGTCAACACAACAGTCATAGTCACAAGTTTCACAATTTATGCTTCTCATGTACATGTACTTAACATTAGGGACCTTCATATTGCATACCAATTCCAACAAGACACATCTCTCTAACTAATGATAATCATCAAAATTCATGTCATGAATCTTAGCAACACTCATAAGCCTTCAAGTACAGCAACTCTCAATTTTACAAAAATATTAACGGGTACTTTATCCAAAACTGTCCCTTGCTACTTTTAACTTAGTACACTAACATTTTATGAAAAGATGTTTTGTCTTAGAATTAGAAAGCCAATGCAATTCTGAGAAAAAGTATACCACATATTGCCAATTCCATTGAGGTTTAAGAAAAAAATGGCCATTTAAGTGAACCCACCATTTCCACATTCCTTATTCAACACAGATTCATAGGGTTCTCCATAGTAAAAGATCTTTACCTGACCTTTCAGAGGTCAATAGTTGTTCAACCTTCTTTAATAAGAAACCTTATTCAATATAACATACATCTACATGATATTTTCATGATAAAAGCATCATATCACTTAGAAATGCCCTTACATGTATACCATCCCCCTATCTTTTGATTTTCATTAACAGTCATTGTTTGAAATCTTTAACCTTATTTTATGAAACTTGTGGCAATTTCTTTGAGTCATTTCTCACACATATTTGAAAACAATCATCAATGATACTAAAATTTAATCTTTTTTTGTTTATTGAATGATTTGTTTTAATTAACAAATAGACATGCTGCCCTGCATGCGATTTCTTGTTTCCATGAAAAAGAGTAAGCTACAATCATATACATTCATATTTAGTGAATATCTAATCTATTCTGGTTTCTTGTCTCCTTTTAACCATGCTAAAACAGTAAGACCTTAAAGTTATACATCTGCCTTAAATTAAAATTAAATTCAAACACAGAACTCACGGAGGAGCATTCCATGAAAAAGGTTCAAATTTTACATGTTTTCCTACATTTTTTTATGCATATATACAGTAAAAAGGTTATAATATGTTTTTTCTTTTTATTTCAAAAGTAATCAAGGTCAAATGTACATTTACATATCCTACATGTAATCTTAATGGTAACAACTGAAAAGGGGGGAGGGTGATTTTTCAATTATGTAAACACATCTAAATATTATTATTAAATACAAAATAAAGGAAACTTAATTGCATACTTTTATTGAAAAACAAGTTTTCACAACTAACAATTGTAAATTTCTTTAAACAGCCTAAATTTTGTTTTTCATAAGTTCTAATCAAACACAAACCACAACAAGGCATGATGCTTTCTTAAAGTTCCATTATTGTTTATGCATTATCCGATTTAATTTGAATTACCGGTAAATAGTTTGTAGAACACAAGGAATATGCATGTGGGTAGAGGTGACAGGTTAACCTCAAGAGCTGAAACCACAAGAATCAACAGGTAAAAGCCTAGTGGCCGCCATGTGGTAACAAGAGTCCGTTTTGAGCTGAAATAAAAAAACAATCTATCAGCTGTGTTAACATACATGTACTACAAGGTTAGCTTTTTAAAAAGCTAAGAAAGTCAGCCAGCGGAATTTTAATTCTTAGGTCAAAAGTGAATACACAATCTATTAAAATACAAGATAAATATTTCCAAAAAAATAAAAATATAGTGTACACATTTAGTTTGCACCCTTATTTTTATGGCTGTACATGTAGGTGAGGAGATAAGCGTGTAGCGGTGTACATGCAATGTATGACTCCATACCTACTTAATACTTAAAGTTGTAATTTGCAAACATAGCTCTCTGAATTTCATGGTCTCGTCGCAAACCACTACGAATATATTTACTTTCCAATCTCACTAAAAGAGTCAGGAAGATATACGCGGACTCCGGACTGTGACTGCAGACGATTCCCATTGACAGTCTTCCGATGCGCAGTTTGACCTAGAAACTGACCAGTTTCATAACTTCTTCGAATTTCTCTACCACAAACTGTCTAATTCCTTCCCAGAATTCCAATTTACGCAAGCGCAATTAAAGTTTCAACATAACTTATAGCTGTGTTTACATTAACATATGCTGGTATTTCTGGAAAAAATACACTGGCCATATAGTGTAATAAGTATTCTGTACGTGTATATTGTTTATATTTATTCTACTGATAAGCTGTACAGCTTATAGTTAATAAAGAACTGAACTGAACTGTATGACATATCCCAATGCATGACATTAACATTTAGGCACTTCAAAAACAAACATTTGCATATTGAGTCATAATATAAGATTAATTCCCCCCCCCCCTTTTTTTTAGGTATAGACATATCAAATTAAGAGAGAGAGAGAGAGAGAGAGAGAGAGAGAGAGAGAGAGTTTTACTCATTGTGCAACAGTCAATATTTCAATTCATAAACTACAAAGGAATATTACCCATCCAAACAGCGTCAAAGTATAAGCTTCTGCTATACCATGTTTTATCAATTCTACTGGGTTTTTCTTTTGCGAATAAATTTAGTGAGGTTTTTTTTCTTATTAATATCATGTTTTAAAAACAATACTATGTATAATGCGCATAAAATTCCATGAACAATTTTACAAAGCTTTGGATTTTGGTTGCACATTAAAAAAATAAGGGATTGATAACATGCTCATTTTAAAATTCAATGCACTGTTGATTTCTTTTACTAGACAGAGATATTTTTGTTACAAGATTTAGTTGCTCGCTGATGCTTTGCCAAGATTAAAAGCACGAGAGAGAGAGAGAGAGAGAGAGAGAGAGAGATCTGAGGCACATGCAGTAAGAATTATTACATATATTTGTCTTACTTTAAAAATTGTTTACATACAATGTAGATGTAATATGCATGTAAAATTTACCTAAAATGATTGAATATGTATAAAAGATATATAGAATATCACACTATTGTTTTGATCTCTGTCCTGGTATCAGCCCGAGCGGTTGGTATCGGCCCAAGCCCGAAGGGCGCGGGCCGATATCATCCGAGGGCTGATACCAGGGAAAAGATCAAAACAATAGTGTGAGGTTGTTTAAATCATATACCTAAAATCAAAGACTTTTATTCAAATTCAAATAATGAATATAATTTATCTATGAGGAAGGTATAGATTTTTTCGTTCATTTGTTAGATCTTTTTATATGAGTTAAGAACTGTAAGAGTTGTCGGACTTTGTTGACAAACCATTGTCGTTTGAAATACAGTAGAAGGGAGTATATCATCTGAAGCACTATTTTCTAGAATTCAGAATTATTGAGAGAGAAACTTCCATCCTACGCAACTTTGTAATGAGTCAAATTCTTTCACTTGGATTTCGTAAGTTTCCGCAACTTTCCTGTCAGATTCCATTCATAAAAATCCTTACTGTTATAGCAAGTTGTTTGAGAACGTTCAAAAGCGCGTCCATTACTTAACCACCTAATTTTTACAATCTAAACTCTAGTTTTCTAAGAATAAGTCTCGTTCTATGCTTCTCTATATCCTCCATAATTTAAATGTTGATTGATATTAAATAAAGCGTGCTATTGTTCTAAATACACAACCGCTGTGTAGGTTACCTCCCCTTACTTAGATACATATCACTCTTTGGCGCTATTTTTGAATTATTATATTTCAATTTTCAGCAATAAATAAAAATATTCAGACGTGCAAGGTGATGATTTGTATTATTTGTTTGTTATTCTATCGTTATTTCACAAAATAGTCTTAATTAAATGCAGAGATATTTGGAAAAAACGAATTTAAATTTGAGGGCAATACACCCCCTTGACGACGGGCTGAGACAGAGAAATATCAGCCCCGAAGGCGATACAGCCCTAGCTTTTGGTTGCTGTCTTACCCAGTCCAAAACACGTGTATCAGGGCTGATACACTACTAGGTATATGATATAAACTAATCTCAAACAAATTACAATGGTTCTGTGAAATTATTAAATCTTGAGAAGACTGTTTTACGGATATCAGGGAACATTAACCTAAAATCTGAGCTTGATATAATATGAAGTTCTTTTCATCTTGCACTCTGTTTTACATGCTCTTTCACGAGCGATAACCATATATAACAGAGAGCCAGACGAAAGGTCTAATTTTAATTAGATTGAATATTTACCATGTAAAATATATTTATTTAATTAAGCACAAGTCTGTCTGAGTTTTTAAATTTATAAATTAAGTGAAAGGCGATATGGTAAAGATCTGCTATATTCAAATATTAAAGGTAAAGTTATCATCATGCAAACATGCACTCTAATTACAACATTCTACTCTTGTGTACCTTGGAACTCCCACCCCATTTAATTGCACTGTTTTACAGTGTATAGTGTGTTGTTCAATAAACAATAAGACATACATAAACATAGCAAAATAATAAATAGAAATTCAAAAGAGTGATGTGCAAAACCTACACGTGAAAAAACAAAGAACAGAAAATATTCAGATATTCCACCCGCTTTTATATTGTGACGCACGTCATAAGCGGAGGTTAGAGTCAGAGGAATCTCGGATTAGATTGAAAAGAACAAATACTTTAAAAAGAAAAAGTCAACACGACATATCCTGTATTGAAACATACCTTTATAATCTCTCATACGATAGTTGAGCTGAATTTTCCACTATCGACGTCTTGCAGGCCATGCTTCTTTAAAAAATGTTGACACACCGCTATCAGCTGTTGTTCGCAGTCAAAACATGGAGAGTTGACATGGTGAATCGTACGATAATTATTTCGATTAAAACTAATAAGTTTGTGTTTAATATGCAGAGCACAGATTAACATCCACTACATTAATGCATTTATTTTTCAAGTAAATAATTGCAATAAATATATATTCATATTTGAAATCTTTACAAACTCTATATTCAGTGATCCAATCTACACTGTACATTGCACGTGTTGTTCTATTATTCAACAACTGAAAGATCTGCGACGATTAGGTTAGGCTTAATATTGCGATTTGAATAACACTTTTACCAAATTTCAGAAAAGACTTTCGAACGCTTTTCGCTATTATAATCGGGACCTGTGTTTTCAATTCCACCTGCTTTGTTTTTGTTATGATTCCTGTTGACAAAATTTTCTCTTTTTCCAAACAAAGTTTACACATTCAACGTAATTAATTATCAATCGAATTAACAAAATCGTTTCAATAAACACTCTGATTATGACCTGTACGAATTGTTTTCAGCAGGAGTTATTTTCAGTGTAAATTTTGCACTATTTTCTAAATATTGACTGCGGTATCAAAATATCCGGAAAAATCAATATTTAAACCCCGATATCTCTGCAATGCATCACCCGATTTTAAACGAATTACAGTTTCGTATTTAGCTTTGCAAACGCAGCACTGTTAAGGTTGCATATGCTTAAATTACAAAGAAATGTGTCATAAAAAACGAACTACAAATGTGATGGTCGTATTGATCAAACTCGCATACAACTTTTGCCAATATACTATTATTTTAACTCTTGTGACCCATGTGTTACTACACATATGTGCATTTAGAGTCATCACGTGTCTATCACGTGACATCGATATTTATAAACATTTTACTAGGTCACACATATTTTTCAATATCGCAAGGGCATACCCCCGTTGCACAATTATTTTTTTTGCATATGTAATTTAAATGTGATCTTCTTTACCCAAAAATCACTGCTACTTTATTGGAATCGAGATAATTACAACGCCATATCCAAAAATACACTCGACAATCCGTCATTTACTGGGGTATCATGTCATTTTCATCAACGAATAAGACAAATCCGAAGAATAAAACAAAGCAGCAGCATTTTTCAGTTACCTCAAAACCTTCTTGATCACTGTGTAAAATATCAAAAGTATCCATGCAGGTTATGCCCTTGCGAAAGTGCGTTAAAAATGATATACATATGTTTTCCTTAACTCAACCCCTTTTCAAACGCAATGCCGATCTAGATTTCGGCTAAGGGAAATAACTCTGTAGATACCCTAGTGTTGCGGGATTTGCATTACGAGCATTTTGCGATATTTTCCCTTGGTTGTGTATTGCTGGAGGCAAAATCGAAACTTAAGTATTAATAAATATCATTCATTTATAAATTTGAAGTGACAGCGTGGGTCAGTAACTCATCAACAGACAAAACATGAGAGTTAACAATGACATGCATTATCTCTTTATATTCCATGCGCGGATCCAGAAAATTTTTCCAGGGAAATCCGACGGTTATTTGAGTTTGCCAGGAAGGGGGGGGGGGTCCAAGGCATAATTTTGTAATGTAATTTAAATAAATTTGAATTTTGAAGGGGAGGGGGGGGTTCGGACCCCCCTAGCTGACCCCCACCCCTATAGATCCGTGCATGTATTCAGCGACAATGAACAAGCCATGCATTTTTTCATTTGATTTATTTTTTACCTGTTTTGCCAATTAAATCAAATAATTGTGAATGAAATATATTTTTAACACATTCTTCCTCAACATGGCTGTTTATTTTTTTTAGAAGTATTCCTCTACATTGCTGTTTATTTTTAAGAAAGTACAAGCACAAAACTCTGACCCCACCCCCTTCCTAATGAACAAATACTCAAACAACAATACATGAACAATGTAAATTCTTAGATTTTGAGCATTGATCACAACAACAAATATATAGATTTTCAAACATTTATTATTCATTTTTCAAAGGAAATGTTGAAGAAATAACTCATAGTTAGGAAACTGTTAACAAATAAATCATGGTTTGAATAAATAATATATGCATATAATATTAATTTTGACTTTTTAAGTTTTAAATATCATTGATAATAATTTTTAAAAAACCCAAGAGTTGCAATTTCCTTAGCTCAGATTCAACATATAAATATTAAGATTAGGTTTGTTCATTTATAATAAATACATTATAATCATGTTGATATTTCTGTTTGGAGGTTATAAATGCACATAATTGCTTTTCTCGTACAACATCATGCCGATAGTCTCCACTTAGGATAAGCTGGGTAACAGGCAGATGAGGAATAGAAGGAGGTAGAACCAGCCAATTCACCAATGCAGATGGTCTCACGCATAAGCCTACAAAGTTTAACATAACCTTCAGGCACACTCAATATATATTTTAGCACTTGCACTTACAACAGTATTTAAACAAAACAATGTCAAATGACGAAAAATGAATTTTCACCCTGAGAAATATTTTTTGATAAAAGACAACCCTATGAGCAAAGTATTATTCAAAGTTCTTGTAAACAATAGTGAACACAAAAGATGCCAAGATGGATACACGATTACACAGAAAAATGGTTGGAAATGCCACTTGGGCATTTGCATATACATGTATTTTAATTATGTTCTTTCTTCCTAAATTTTGATTTCTTTATATAAATATAAATATATATCAGTATTAACCTGACAAATTTCCTTGCGGCAATTAACAAATGTTCCCAATATACCGGTACTGAAGAAAATCAAGAGTCAACTTAATACTTCAAGATGACTTGGGTATAAATGTTTACAATGGCAGAAAGTAACCCCCCCCATCCCCCGCCAAAAAAAAATCTTTATCATCAAGTGATAATGCTGAGCAATCAATGTTTGTGATATACATATGTAGTGTATACTCTCACAGCAAGTTTAATTACATTTCAAGCAGAATGAAAACACAAAAATACATACAGGGTAGTCTCCACCCACAGAATATATATGTAGGGCACTGTATTTTAAAATCTTACCAAAAACAGGTTAAATGCATTTGGATAAATTGATCTTAGGTGCTGAAGCAGTTGATTGTAATGAGTCACTGGAGCATACAGCACATGGAATCAAACACCATGACAAGGGTACACCGCCCCTTTCACCTCTTCTACACAACACCGGTAGTATAGGAGTCTACAAATAAAGTATATGTATAAGCATAAATGAAATCATCAAATTACCAGTTATTTAGACTTGAACTCAAATTTTATGCGGTGACACGAGTAATAGTTGATCAGTATGCAGTCTTTGAGGCTGGCGACCAGTTAATAAAGGTGTGAAAGACAAAAAATTGCACCTCATATTTTTAAACCTCAAAGCTTTCACTCTTTTTATTTCTAAGTTATGTTTTAAACAAATAAAGTCAAAATTATTACAGTGCATTACATAAAAGCTTTAAGTCGGCATAGCCACATTAACTCCAGATAAGTTTCAACGAAATGTTTTGACTGACCCTTGTCATTGAAAGCAAGGTGTAATTGCATGATGCGAGTTGATTGAAGGTGATGACAATCTATTTGTAGCTATTAACAATGTAATGCTACCTAACAAGGATAACTGTATTGCTTTGAAAAATGTTTTAATGATCTGCAAGGACAGTCAACATTCCTGACAAATTATTTCATCTAGAAATTGTTCTGATAATTAAAATCAAACATGTTAAAAAAATGATCATGTTGATAGTTAAGGCAGGTCATCAAAACAATAAAAAATTAGAGATAATAATTCTCACAGCAATTAACCTATACATATTGTATCATCTTTTTTATTCTATACCATAATTTTACATAAACTATAATATAATTAATATAACTAATTATGACACACTGTTATATTATAATTGATTGTATTAAATATTAAGGTTCCTTAATTTCAATGTAAACAAGCTGAGCAGTGACATTTTTATTTGAAGCACATGGATCAGCAATCAGAAGTGAAACTTTAGAGCAATTTGTCATAGGAAAATGATTTCTTTTAATTAATTGGTACACATGCAAAAAAACCAAAATAGGCCTATTGATCATGTGTTGATATCATGTAATTGTTTACATATACAAATATATACCAGTCCATGTATATATGTGATAATGTGTTATTTTAATGGTCATAATTAAAGAAATAAAATATTTTAATATCTGATAAATAGTTGGAAATAAATAAAACAATTTAAAAGTTAAACTTTACATTATACATGTAGTACATTTACATACTACTAATTTCACTAAGCATGAACTTACTAATTTAACATTAGAGTTATCTTTCTTAGCTTATTTTAATATTCATTAGGACCAGTTTTAGATAAGAACTAGTTTAGAGGTCAGTGACATTCTATTGGTCATAACAAGTATTCTTGATTTCTATTCTATTTGGTAATCCTAGGGTCAAATTCCTAGAGAGTTCAGTCTGTATTTTGTATAATTCAATTTTACTCTAGCATTCGAAGAGTGAAGGTATCAAAGTGGTTTACATGGTAATTTAATATAGTTCAAGTTATTTCAATTGGACACAATAATGACCTTGGAAAGTAAGTTCTTTTATTAATATTTCCATTAACAAGAGAATGAAAGATTGTGTGCAAGTGATTGAATTATCAAGTATAAAGTATATATATATTTAAAAAGTATGTGAGAGGTTAATAAGCAATTTGTTTTAATAGTGTATAATTACAATGTACACTGAGCTATAGAAATTAATAATGAAGTGTTATATATAGATTTAATTTAAATCTGACCGATAGATATCTATATATATATTGTTGTACATGTACTTAGATTGAACAAGTGCCTTATTGTATATACAGGTCAGAGCCAATGCTATATAGATTGCTGATTATCTAATAGATAGTAATCATCACTTGAATCCACAATTCGGTAACTATTGTAATTTTTGTGTTTATTGAGAATTTGATATATATTCAAATATTTACAATTTGGGAAAATAAGAATTATTTCCCTTGAAGAGTAAATTCATGTAAATTGGCTATCAGTGTAATATTTTAGATTTTATGCTTGATGATAAATACCGTATGTCTATATATGGTATTATTTATAAATGTGATAAAATATTTCTTATTGTTATTAGATATTGATGATGATGTATATATTTTGCAGGGTGTTAAATAAATATACCATTGATATCACAATTTGAACCCACAACGACTGTGTTTTGTTTATTGACGAAACAAACCCACGGTTACAGAATGGCGCCCAACGTGGTTTGTGATTTCACGAAGATGAGTGATTTGAATTCCCGCCAATTGGTGTAATGACGTAGGGGGTATTCCGAAGACACAGGAAGTCAAGAGCGACACTGGTAAACACCGGAAGTATTCCGAAAGACTGTAAACATTGGTGTGATTCAACATTGGAAACAGTGCTGTGCCTTTGTACGGATAATTTCTGAAGATTCTGTGGTAAGACTAAGATAGCAAAGACTTAGCGTAACAAACTGATATTAACATTGCATAGACAATCCTTGTGTTGCAATATATGCATACTGTGTTCAACTTTAATTGACCCAATTCCGAGGAAACCCACGTGGTGACGAACATCGAACAGCTGATTGATTTCCACATGTTGTAGCAATATTTTGATACTTGTGTTTCATTTATTTAACAATATCAATTATTATTTTTTTACAGGCCTATAATCATTTAAAGTGCACTTTCATTTTTTTTGTTGAAGTAGTTTTAATGTAAATTTATTTTGCAAATTTTGTCAAAGTGAAAGTAGGATAGAGAGATAGTGTGACTGCAGCTGAGTGAAGAAAGTGGTTAATTTTCTAACACCAGTATTAACAACTATTTTCATTGACCTTAAAAATTACATTGTAGACCAGACAGTGTTACAGTCCTTGGTAAGATATTTCTCAGGTTTGGTTTGATTTCAGTTCATTTGTTATTTGATTATTTTTTGGTTTAGCATAGTCTAGATAAGACTTTAGAGAGTCTAGATAAGACTTGATTAGGATAAGCAAATTACTAATCTCACTGCACTGAAACTTTGAGCACATACAAATACAAAGTACAAGCAAACATTAAATTTTAACACATAAACCTTAAACAACAGTTTATCAAACAGTGTAAACAAATCAAACAAGGGTATTGTATCATAATATAAGTAAAGTCAGTCATTGTCTGTTTGTCTGTCTGTCTGTTGGGGTTTAAAATAAAAATAAAATAAAACTGGTATAAACATTTTAACTTAACCAGTTAATAAAAATTTAGGAAACAAATTGTAATAACAGTTTGTTTTCATTGTTCAAATAAAAATTCTGCGAATCGTTGAAAATTCCGAATTCGACGTGCATTTTCATGCGTAGTTACTCGAAATTTTTTTTTTCGGTTTTGTTTCGCGTGTAAGTGAGTTGGATTATTTTGCAGTGAGTGTGAATGCATTCAGTTTCATATACTTTTGTGATTTTGGTCACGTGCTGTATCAGTTGTTCTTTTGAATTCTACCAATTCAATCAGATTTTCAATATGTTACAACAAAAAGAAATTGATTCTATGATAGAAGTTTTCACTGAGATGGGTTTAAAACCTAAAGCCGATACACCTGAACAATTTAGACAGTGGCTAGAGGATTTTCAAAAAGGAGCAAAACCTAAAGTAAAGCATGAATCGATTTCAGAAGAGGGTGCAACTGCTAGAGGTACAACATCTCAACTTCTGGAAAAAAATCCAAGGCTACCAATTTTCAGTGGGGATAAGAAAGGAGACACAAATTTTGATCTTTGGAAATATGAGGTGCAATGCTTGCTTAAGGAAAATTACTGTGAATCAGTTATATCACAGGCAATAAGGAGGTCATTGAAGGGTGATGCAGCTCGAATTGTCATGGTGTTGGGTCCTGATGCCAATATCACTGATATTCTGTCCAAATTTGAGAGTGTTTATGGCACCATACACAGTAAAGCAACTGTTTTGTCAAAATTCTATTCTGCAAGACAGCAAGAAGATGAAAATGTTGCAGCATGGGGTTGCAGGTTGGAAGATCTGTTAAATCAAGCTCGGAAACAAGGATTAGTTCAAGCCGTAGCTGTAAATGATATGCTCAAAAACATGTTTTATGAAGGATTGAGATCAGAACTAAAAGACACCACAGCATTTATATTTGATCGGACACAAAATTTTGACGACTTGAGACATGAAATTAGAATCAAAGAAGAAGAAATAAGTCAGCGGAAAAAGTTAAAGAAAACGGAAAGGACTCAAGCAATATCAACAACAGAGGAAATTGAAGAAATTAAGGCGATGGTCCAAAATCTTAATAAAGATATATTAGATATGAAAAAACAAGCATATTCAACAAATGAGAATTTAAACAAGAATAAGCCGCCACAGTATTATTCATCTGGATTTGAGAACTACAGAGGAAATATTAGAGGAAGAGGTCAGTTTTGCAGACAAGGGAGACAATCTGCAGGAGATGTAACATGTTACAGATGCGGACAACAGGGACATCTTCAATATGGATGCAGAGTGCGATTGGATCATAGGAGATCCCAAGGTTTAAACATGAGGAGGCCTACTGCGAGACGCGGCAGATAGGTCTGCAAATGGATAAACTGCGTCATCAACTAGTAGGAGAACCATTAGAAGTTTTAGTAAAAATTGAGAACATTCAGACAACAGCACTACTAGACACAGGTTCTACTGTATCGACTATGGCAGCATCTTTCCATGAAAAATATTTGAAAAATTATCCCATTCAAGAACTGCAAGAGACATTCAATCTTAAGTGTGCTGATGGCAGCATTTTGCTTAATCCTTTGACGTACATTCTGACAACTGCCAAATTAGACTCTACGGGGCATAGGTGGTTAGCAGCGCTATCCAATTTTGATTTAGAAATTTGTTATAGACCTGGTAAGAACAATTCAGATGCAGACGGACTAAGCCGATTATCAGACACAAAGCAGATAGACTCATCGGGAGCAGGTTTAATTATTCCTAGTTGTATTAAAGCCATTTGTCAAACTCTGCAACAACAACCTTATGTAGAGAGTCTGGTATTGGATGATAATTTTGAGAATCTAGAAGATAGTGGTTCATCACTGAAAATTGTTACCAAGCACATAAACTGGGCTAAAGAACAGGATAAGGACGAGACTTTAAGGTTCTGGAAGAAAGTAGTAAGAAGTGGAAGGAAACCTAGACCAGATGAAATTTATGCGAAATTTTTGCCACATGTCCTCAACAGAAATTTTGATAGATTATTCATTGAAAACAATATTCTGTTCAAGGAAATCAAAATTGATGATGAAATCAGAAAGCAGTTAGTAGTACCTGCAAACCAAATAGATTTTGTTTTGACAGAAATTCACAACAAATTTGGACATCCAGGTAGAGACAGATCACTGTCATTGCTTAAAGATAGATTCTTTTGGCCAGGTATGACGCAGAATGTCGAGAACTGGATTAAGTCATGCAGCAGGTGTGTACACAGGAAATCACAGACCAACCAGATAGCACCACTAGTTAATATCAATACCACCTATCCATTAGAGTTGGTTTGTATGGATTATGTCACTTTGGAAAAATCATCAGGAGGATATCAACACATGTTAATTATTACAGATCACTTTACTAGATATGTCCAAGCTGTACCAACCAGAAACATGACTGCAAGAACTACAGCAGAAGCACTACTTAAGAATTTCATTTTTCATTATGGTTATCCAAATCGACTTCATTCAGATCAAGGAGCTAATTTTACAGGTAAGATCATTCATGAAATTTGTAAAATTACAGGTACAAAGAAATCCAGGACATCCCCTTACCATCCGATGGGAAACGGAATGACGGAGCGTTTTAATAGAACATTGTTTGACATGTTAGGAACTTTGGACCCAGACAAGAAAACCAAGTGGAAGGAATATGTAGCACCATTAGTTTCAGCCTACAATTGTACAAGACATGAAAGTACAGGCCAAACACCATACTTTCTTATGTTTGGACGTCATCCGAGAATACCAATAGACTTAGCTTTAAATGTCAGTGGAAAAGATTTTAAAGGTTTAAATGATTATGTCAAGAACTTGAAGACCAGAATGAAGGATGCGTTTAGAATAGCAAAAGATGTTGCAGATAGAGCGAGGAAAAAGCAGAAAGAAGGATATGATCTTAAAGCCAGAGGTGCAAGGATAGATATAGGGGATAGAGTTTTAGTGAAAATTTTAGCATTTGAGGGAAAGCATAAGATAATGGATAGATGGGAGGAAAAGCCATATATAGTGACGGAACAGCCAAATGCGGATATTCCAGTATATGTCATAGAAAGAGAGGATGGAGAAGGAAAGAAGAGAACATTACACAGAAACTTATTACTTCCAATTGGTTATTTAGATACAGATGTCACATCCAGTAACAAAGAAGCTAGTGTCGAGAGAAGTACCAGTAGACCAAAGCCACAACCACGACCAAGACAAAGAATACCAGGACCAAGGCAGACAAAACAGCCTATCAGAGAGAGGGCTGTAGAAACTGACTCGGACGACTCAGATGATGATTCAGATTCAGATAACCAGCTGGTAAGGATAGTACATAAAAATGTCCCAACTGACATTAGGCGTAGATGTACTGAAGTTAGAGAGGAGAGTCAGGTAATGGAAACTGGGAACTCCGGAGCCCAGGAGGAGGCGGAAGTCACTCCACCAGACGAACCTGAACAAGTAGAAAATCGTGTTCAAGAACATGATACTGATGTAGATCAGGATGAGGAAGAGTCGCATAGATCAGTCAGAAGAAGTAAACGGGTAAGTAAACCACCCAGTCATTTATCTGACTACTATTGTTATAAAGTATCAGATGATTGGAGAGGAAAAGTGTCCATGTTACAGCAACTCATGGCAACCACCGATAAAAAGTATGAAAATGTTTTTATTCAGTTGATTGCAAATATTATGAACAAGTAAATGTGTTTTAATTTGTTTATGCATATACTCCTAATGACGAGGACGTCATTTTTTCAACAGGGGGGAGTATGTGATAATGTGTTATTTTAATGGTCATAATTAAAGAAATAAAATATTTTAATATCTGATAAATAGTTGGAAATAAATAAAACAATTTAAAAGTTAAACTTTACATTATACATGTAGTACATTTACATACTACTAATTTCACTAAGCATGAACTTACTAATTTAACATTAGAGTTATCTTTCTTAGCTTATTTTAATATTCATTAGGACCAGTTTTAGATAAGAACTAGTTTAGAGGTCAGTGACATTCTATTGGTCATAACAAGTATTCTTGATTTCTATTGGTAATCCTAGGGTCAAATTCCTAGAGAGTTCAGTCTGTATTTTGTATAATTCAATTTTACTCTAGCATTCGAAGAGTGAAGGTATCAAAGTGGTTTACATGGTAATTTAATATAGTTCAAGTTATTTCAATTGGACACAATAATGACCTTGGAAAGTAAGTTCTTTTATTAATATTTCCATTAACAAGAGAATGAAAGATTGTGTGCAAGTGATTGAATTATCAAGTATAAAGTATATATATATTTAAAAAGTATGTGAGAGGTTAATAAGCAATTTGTTTTAATAGTGTATAATTACAATGTACACTGAGCTATAGAAATTAATAATGAAGTGTTATATATAGATTTAATTTAAATCTGACCGATAGATATCTATATATATATTGTTGTACATGTACTTAGATTGAACAAGTGCCTTATTGTATATACAGGTCAGAGCCAATGCTATATAGATTGCTGATTATCTAATAGATAGTAATCATCACTTGAATCCACAATTCGGTAACTATTGTAATTTTTGTGTTTATTGAGAATTTGATATATATTCAAATATTTACAATTTGGGAAAATAAGAATTATTTCCCTTGAAGAGTAAATTCATGTAAATTGGCTATCAGTGTAATATTTTAGATTTTATGCTTGATGATAAATACCGTATGTCTATATATGGTATTATTTATAAATGTGATAAAATATTTCTTATTGTTATTAGATATTGATGATGATGTATATATTTTGCAGGGTGTTAAATAAATATACCATTGATATCACAATTTGAACCCACAACGACTGTGTTTTGTTTATTGACGAAACAAACCCACGGTTACAGAATGGCGCCCAACGTGGTTTGTGATTTCACGAAGATGAGTGATTTGAATTCCCGCCAATTGGTGTAATGACGTAGGGGGTATTCCGAAGACACAGGAAGTCAAGAGCGACACTGGTAAACACCGGAAGTATTCCGAAAGACTGTAAACATTGGTGTGATTCAACATTGGAAACAGTGCTGTGCCTTTGTACGGATAATTTCTGAAGATTCTGTGGTAAGACTAAGATAGCAAAGACTTAGCGTAACAAACTGATATTAACATTGCATAGACAATCCTTGTGTTGCAATATATGCATACTGTGTTCAACTTTAATTGACCCAATTCCGAGGAAACCCACGTGGTGACGAACATCGAACAGCTGATTGATTTCCACATGTTGTAGCAATATTTTGATACTTGTGTTTCATTTATTTAACAATATCAATTATTATTTTTTTACAGGCCTATAATCATTTAAAGTGCACTTTCATTTTTTTTGTTGAAGTAGTTTTAATGTAAATTTATTTTGCAAATTTTGTCAAAGTGAAAGTAGGATAGAGAGATAGTGTGACTGCAGCTGAGTGAAGAAAGTGGTTAATTTTCTAACACCAGTATTAACAACTATTTTCATTGACCTTAAAAATTACATTGTAGACCAGACAGTGTTACAGTCCTTGGTAAGATATTTCTCAGGTTTGGTTTGATTTCAGTTCATTTGTTATTTGATTATTTTTTGGTTTAGCATAGTCTAGATAAGACTTTAGAGAGTCTAGATAAGACTTGATTAGGATAAGCAAATTACTAATCTCACTGCACTGAAACTTTGAGCACATACAAATACAAAGTACAAGCAAACATTAAATTTTAACACATAAACCTTAAACAACAGTTTATCAAACAGTGTAAACAAATCAAACAAGGGTATTGTATCATAATATAAGTAAAGTCAGTCATTGTCTGTTTGTCTGTCTGTCTGTTGGGGTTTAAAATAAAAATAAAATAAAACTGGTATAAACATTTTAACTTAACCAGTTAATAAAAATTTAGGAAACAAATTGTAATAACAGTTTGTTTTCATTGTTCAAATAAAAATTCTGCGAATCGTTGAAAATTCCGAATTCGACGTGCATTTTCATGCGTAGTTACTCGAAATTTTTTTTTTCGGTTTTGTTTCGCGTGTAAGTGAGTTGGATTATTTTGCAGTGAGTGTGAATGCATTCAGTTTCATATACTTTTGTGATTTTGGTCACGTGCTGTATCAGTTGTTCTTTTGAATTCTACCAATTCAATCAGATTTTCAATATGTTACAACAAAAAGAAATTGATTCTATGATAGAAGTTTTCACTGAGATGGGTTTAAAACCTAAAGCCGATACACCTGAACAATTTAGACAGTGGCTAGAGGATTTTCAAAAAGGAGCAAAACCTAAAGTAAAGCATGAATCGATTTCAGAAGAGGGTGCAACTGCTAGAGGTACAACATCTCAACTTCTGGAAAAAAATCCAAGGCTACCAATTTTCAGTGGGGATAAGAAAGGAGACACAAATTTTGATCTTTGGAAATATGAGGTGCAATGCTTGCTTAAGGAAAATTACTGTGAATCAGTTATATCACAGGCAATAAGGAGGTCATTGAAGGGTGATGCAGCTCGAATTGTCATGGTGTTGGGTCCTGATGCCAATATCACTGATATTCTGTCCAAATTTGAGAGTGTTTATGGCACCATACACAGTAAAGCAACTGTTTTGTCAAAATTCTATTCTGCAAGACAGCAAGAAGATGAAAATGTTGCAGCATGGGGTTGCAGGTTGGAAGATCTGTTAAATCAAGCTCGGAAACAAGGATTAGTTCAAGCCGTAGCTGTAAATGATATGCTCAAAAACATGTTTTATGAAGGATTGAGATCAGAACTAAAAGACACCACAGCATTTATATTTGATCGGACACAAAATTTTGACGACTTGAGACATGAAATTAGAATCAAAGAAGAAGAAATAAGTCAGCGGAAAAAGTTAAAGAAAACGGAAAGGACTCAAGCAATATCAACAACAGAGGAAATTGAAGAAATTAAGGCGATGGTCCAAAATCTTAATAAAGATATATTAGATATGAAAAAACAAGCATATTCAACAAATGAGAATTTAAACAAGAATAAGCCGCCACAGTATTATTCATCTGGATTTGAGAACTACAGAGGAAATATTAGAGGAAGAGGTCAGTTTTGCAGACAAGGGAGACAATCTGCAGGAGATGTAACATGTTACAGATGCGGACAACAGGGACATCTTCAATATGGATGCAGAGTGCGATTGGATCATAGGAGATCCCAAGGTTTAAACATGAGGAGGCCTACTGCGAGACGCGGCAGATAGGTCTGCAAATGGATAAACTGCGTCATCAACTAGTAGGAGAACCATTAGAAGTTTTAGTAAAAATTGAGAACATTCAGACAACAGCACTACTAGACACAGGTTCTACTGTATCGACTATGGCAGCATCTTTCCATGAAAAATATTTGAAAAATTATCCCATTCAAGAACTGCAAGAGACATTCAATCTTAAGTGTGCTGATGGCAGCATTTTGCTTAATCCTTTGACGTACATTCTGACAACTGCCAAATTAGACTCTACGGGGCATAGGTGGTTAGCAGCGCTATCCAATTTTGATTTAGAAATTTGTTATAGACCTGGTAAGAACAATTCAGATGCAGACGGACTAAGCCGATTATCAGACACAAAGCAGATAGACTCATCGGGAGCAGGTTTAATTATTCCTAGTTGTATTAAAGCCATTTGTCAAACTCTGCAACAACAACCTTATGTAGAGAGTCTGGTATTGGATGATAATTTTGAGAATCTAGAAGATAGTGGTTCATCACTGAAAATTGTTACCAAGCACATAAACTGGGCTAAAGAACAGGATAAGGACGAGACTTTAAGGTTCTGGAAGAAAGTAGTAAGAAGTGGAAGGAAACCTAGACCAGATGAAATTTATGCGAAATTTTTGCCACATGTCCTCAACAGAAATTTTGATAGATTATTCATTGAAAACAATATTCTGTTCAAGGAAATCAAAATTGATGATGAAATCAGAAAGCAGTTAGTAGTACCTGCAAACCAAATAGATTTTGTTTTGACAGAAATTCACAACAAATTTGGACATCCAGGTAGAGACAGATCACTGTCATTGCTTAAAGATAGATTCTTTTGGCCAGGTATGACGCAGAATGTCGAGAACTGGATTAAGTCATGCAGCAGGTGTGTACACAGGAAATCACAGACCAACCAGATAGCACCACTAGTTAATATCAATACCACCTATCCATTAGAGTTGGTTTGTATGGATTATGTCACTTTGGAAAAATCATCAGGAGGATATCAACACATGTTAATTATTACAGATCACTTTACTAGATATGTCCAAGCTGTACCAACCAGAAACATGACTGCAAGAACTACAGCAGAAGCACTACTTAAGAATTTCATTTTTCATTATGGTTATCCAAATCGACTTCATTCAGATCAAGGAGCTAATTTTACAGGTAAGATCATTCATGAAATTTGTAAAATTACAGGTACAAAGAAATCCAGGACATCCCCTTACCATCCGATGGGAAACGGAATGACGGAGCGTTTTAATAGAACATTGTTTGACATGTTAGGAACTTTGGACCCAGACAAGAAAACCAAGTGGAAGGAATATGTAGCACCATTAGTTTCAGCCTACAATTGTACAAGACATGAAAGTACAGGCCAAACACCATACTTTCTTATGTTTGGACGTCATCCGAGAATACCAATAGACTTAGCTTTAAATGTCAGTGGAAAAGATTTTAAAGGTTTAAATGATTATGTCAAGAACTTGAAGACCAGAATGAAGGATGCGTTTAGAATAGCAAAAGATGTTGCAGATAGAGCGAGGAAAAAGCAGAAAGAAGGATATGATCTTAAAGCCAGAGGTGCAAGGATAGATATAGGGGATAGAGTTTTAGTGAAAATTTTAGCATTTGAGGGAAAGCATAAGATAATGGATAGATGGGAGGAAAAGCCATATATAGTGACGGAACAGCCAAATGCGGATATTCCAGTATATGTCATAGAAAGAGAGGATGGAGAAGGAAAGAAGAGAACATTACACAGAAACTTATTACTTCCAATTGGTTATTTAGATACAGATGTCACATCCAGTAACAAAGAAGCTAGTGTCGAGAGAAGTACCAGTAGACCAAAGCCACAACCACGACCAAGACAAAGAATACCAGGACCAAGGCAGACAAAACAGCCTATCAGAGAGAGGGCTGTAGAAACTGACTCGGACGACTCAGATGATGATTCAGATTCAGATAACCAGCTGGTAAGGATAGTACATAAAAATGTCCCAACTGACATTAGGCGTAGATGTACTGAAGTTAGAGAGGAGAGTCAGGTAATGGAAACTGGGAACTCCGGAGCCCAGGAGGAGGCGGAAGTCACTCCACCAGACGAACCTGAACAAGTAGAAAATCGTGTTCAAGAACATGATACTGATGTAGATCAGGATGAGGAAGAGTCGCATAGATCAGTCAGAAGAAGTAAACGGGTAAGTAAACCACCCAGTCATTTATCTGACTACTATTGTTATAAAGTATCAGATGATTGGAGAGGAAAAGTGTCCATGTTACAGCAACTCATGGCAACCACCGATAAAAAGTATGAAAATGTTTTTATTCAGTTGATTGCAAATATTATGAACAAGTAAATGTGTTTTAATTTGTTTATGCATATACTCCTAATGACGAGGACGTCATTTTTTCAACAGGGGGGAGTATGTGATAATGTGTTATTTTAATGGTCATAATTAAAGAAATAAAATATTTTAATATCTGATAAATAGTTGGAAATAAATAAAACAATTTAAAAGTTAAACTTTACATTATACATGTAGTACATTTACATACTACTAATTTCACTAAGCATGAACTTACTAATTTAACATTAGAGTTATCTTTCTTAGCTTATTTTAATATTCATTAGGACCAGTTTTAGATAAGAACTAGTTTAGAGGTCAGTGACATTCTATTGGTCATAACAAGTATTCTTGATTTCTATTGGTAATCCTAGGGTCAAATTCCTAGAGAGTTCAGTCTGTATTTTGTATAATTCAATTTTACTCTAGCATTCGAAGAGTGAAGGTATCAAAGTGGTTTACATGGTAATTTAATATAGTTCAAGTTATTTCAATTGGACACAATAATGACCTTGGAAAGTAAGTTCTTTTATTAATATTTCCATTAACAAGAGAATGAAAGATTGTGTGCAAGTGATTGAATTATCAAGTATAAAGTATATATATATTTAAAAAGTATGTGAGAGGTTAATAAGCAATTTGTTTTAATAGTGTATAATTACAATGTACACTGAGCTATAGAAATTAATAATGAAGTGTTATATATAGATTTAATTTAAATCTGACCGATAGATATCTATATATATATTGTTGTACATGTACTTAGATTGAACAAGTGCCTTATTGTATATACAGGTCAGAGCCAATGCTATATAGATTGCTGATTATCTAATAGATAGTAATCATCACTTGAATCCACAATTCGGTAACTATTGTAATTTTTGTGTTTATTGAGAATTTGATATATATTCAAATATTTACAATTTGGGAAAATAAGAATTATTTCCCTTGAAGAGTAAATTCATGTAAATTGGCTATCAGTGTAATATTTTAGATTTTATGCTTGATGATAAATACCGTATGTCTATATATGGTATTATTTATAAATGTGATAAAATATTTCTTATTGTTATTAGATATTGATGATGATGTATATATTTTGCAGGGTGTTAAATAAATATACCATTGATATCACAATTTGAACCCACAACGACTGTGTTTTGTTTATTGACGAAACAAACCCACGGTTACAGAATGGCGCCCAACGTGGTTTGTGATTTCACGAAGATGAGTGATTTGAATTCCCGCCAATTGGTGTAATGACGTAGGGGGTATTCCGAAGACACAGGAAGTCAAGAGCGACACTGGTAAACACCGGAAGTATTCCGAAAGACTGTAAACATTGGTGTGATTCAACATTGGAAACAGTGCTGTGCCTTTGTACGGATAATTTCTGAAGATTCTGTGGTAAGACTAAGATAGCAAAGACTTAGCGTAACAAACTGATATTAACATTGCATAGACAATCCTTGTGTTGCAATATATGCATACTGTGTTCAACTTTAATTGACCCAATTCCGAGGAAACCCACGTGGTGACGAACATCGAACAGCTGATTGATTTCCACATGTTGTAGCAATATTTTGATACTTGTGTTTCATTTATTTAACAATATCAATTATTATTTTTTTACAGGCCTATAATCATTTAAAGTGCACTTTCATTTTTTTTGTTGAAGTAGTTTTAATGTAAATTTATTTTGCAAATTTTGTCAAAGTGAAAGTAGGATAGAGAGATAGTGTGACTGCAGCTGAGTGAAGAAAGTGGTTAATTTTCTAACACCAGTATTAACAACTATTTTCATTGACCTTAAAAATTACATTGTAGACCAGACAGTGTTACAGTCCTTGGTAAGATATTTCTCAGGTTTGGTTTGATTTCAGTTCATTTGTTATTTGATTATTTTTTGGTTTAGCATAGTCTAGATAAGACTTTAGAGAGTCTAGATAAGACTTGATTAGGATAAGCAAATTACTAATCTCACTGCACTGAAACTTTGAGCACATACAAATACAAAGTACAAGCAAACATTAAATTTTAACACATAAACCTTAAACAACAGTTTATCAAACAGTGTAAACAAATCAAACAAGGGTATTGTATCATAATATAAGTAAAGTCAGTCATTGTCTGTTTGTCTGTCTGTCTGTTGGGGTTTAAAATAAAAATAAAATAAAACTGGTATAAACATTTTAACTTAACCAGTTAATAAAAATTTAGGAAACAAATTGTAATAACAGTTTGTTTTCATTGTTCAAATAAAAATTCTGCGAATCGTTGAAAATTCCGAATTCGACGTGCATTTTCATGCGTAGTTACTCGAAATTTTTTTTTTCGGTTTTGTTTCGCGTGTAAGTGAGTTGGATTATTTTGCAGTGAGTGTGAATGCATTCAGTTTCATATACTTTTGTGATTTTGGTCACGTGCTGTATCAGTTGTTCTTTTGAATTCTACCAATTCAATCAGATTTTCAATATGTTACAACAAAAAGAAATTGATTCTATGATAGAAGTTTTCACTGAGATGGGTTTAAAACCTAAAGCCGATACACCTGAACAATTTAGACAGTGGCTAGAGGATTTTCAAAAAGGAGCAAAACCTAAAGTAAAGCATGAATCGATTTCAGAAGAGGGTGCAACTGCTAGAGGTACAACATCTCAACTTCTGGAAAAAAATCCAAGGCTACCAATTTTCAGTGGGGATAAGAAAGGAGACACAAATTTTGATCTTTGGAAATATGAGGTGCAATGCTTGCTTAAGGAAAATTACTGTGAATCAGTTATATCACAGGCAATAAAGAGGTCATTGAAGGGTGATGCAGCTCGAATTGTCATGGTGTGGGTCCTGATGCCAATATCACTGATATTCTGTCCAAATTTAGAGGACCATGGCAGACAAAACAGTAAAGAAGAGGGCTGTAGAAACTGACTCGGAAGACTCAGATGATGATTCAGATCAGATAACCAGCTGGAAGGATAGTACATCAAAATGAAACAACTGACATTAGGCGTAGATGTACTGAAGTTAGAGAGGAGAGTCAGGTAATGGAAACTGGGAACTCCGGAGCCCAGGAGGAGGCGGAAGTCACTCCACCAGACGAACCTGAACAAGTAGAAAATCGTGTTCAAGAACATGATACTGATGTAGATCAGGATGAGGAAGAGTCGCATAGATCAGTCAGAAGAAGTAAACGGGTAAGTAAACCACCCAGTCATTTATCTGACTACTATTGTTATAAAGTATCAGATGATTGGAGAGGAAAAGTGTCCATGTTACAGCAACTCATGGCAACCACCGATAAAAAGTATGAAAATGTTTTTATTCAGTTGATTGCAAATATTATGAACAAGTAAATGTGTTTTAATTTGTTTATGCATATACTCCTAATGACGAGGACGTCATTTTTTCAACAGGGGGGAGTATGTGATAATGTGTTATTTTAATGGTCATAATTAAAGAAATAAAATATTTTAATATCTGATAAATAGTTGGAAATAAATAAAACAATTTAAAAGTTAAACTTTACATTATACATGTAGTACATTTACATACTACTAATTTCACTAAGCATGAACTTACTAATTTAACATTAGAGTTATCTTTCTTAGCTTATTTTAATATTCATTAGGACCAGTTTTAGATAAGAACTAGTTTAGAGGTCAGTGACATTCTATTGGTCATAACAAGTATTCTTGATTTCTATTGGTAATCCTAGGGTCAAATTCCTAGAGAGTTCAGTCTGTATTTTGTATAATTCAATTTTACTCTAGCATTCGAAGAGTGAAGGTATCAAAGTGGTTTACATGGTAATTTAATATAGTTCAAGTTATTTCAATTGGACACAATAATGACCTTGGAAAGTAAGTTCTTTTATTAATATTTCCATTAACAAGAGAATGAAAGATTGTGTGCAAGTGATTGAATTATCAAGTATAAAGTATATATATATTTAAAAAGTATGTGAGAGGTTAATAAGCAATTTGTTTTAATAGTGTATAATTACAATGTACACTGAGCTATAGAAATTAATAATGAAGTGTTATATATAGATTTAATTTAAATCTGACCGATAGATATCTATATATATATTGTTGTACATGTACTTAGATTGAACAAGTGCCTTATTGTATATACAGGTCAGAGCCAATGCTATATAGATTGCTGATTATCTAATAGATAGTAATCATCACTTGAATCCACAATTCGGTAACTATTGTAATTTTTGTGTTTATTGAGAATTTGATATATATTCAAATATTTACAATTTGGGAAAATAAGAATTATTTCCCTTGAAGAGTAAATTCATGTAAATTGGCTATCAGTGTAATATTTTAGATTTTATGCTTGATGATAAATACCGTATGTCTATATATGGTATTATTTATAAATGTGATAAAATATTTCTTATTGTTATTAGATATTGATGATGATGTATATATTTTGCAGGGTGTTAAATAAATATACCATTGATATCACAATTTGAACCCACAACGACTGTGTTTTGTTTATTGACGAAACAAACCCACGGTTACATATATATCAACACAGTCTAACTACTTATCATCTACATTGATACATGTATGGTGTCGCTGATTAAATAATCAATGTGGAACTGGATGGTTGTGTATTCATGTAAAATCTAATGTCTGATAGGGAAAAGGTGATAAATCGCCATCGCCATTTTTTTGTCCAAGACGTTTTCAACAAGTGGTATTTAAATACTCTTAAAATATTCTTTAAAATAATAAATTATATGCAAATAAAGTATGGATATATTATCTTTTGTGTAACAAAATGATATGTTAGTGCGTTGGTTAAGTAATAAAACTTCATAATTATTTACAACGTGCAGATACATAATATTTAGTCTCTGCAACATGGTCGTAGGAAAACACATCTCGATCCGTACATCACTGTGATTACAGCACACACTGCTGCGTTTACATTCCTTATCATACTGTTTGCGTTAGTTTATGGAATGATTTGTCCAATACTTACCATATCTCCTGCAGACTTTGACATCCACACGCACAGTATCACTCCACAACATCTCGGCGCACATGTTTACATCCATGCCTGCCATTTTGCTAGCTGCTAAAAATAGCCGCCGCGTCACGGATCGATACAAGCGTCGAAAGGGAGCGGATCAGAACCAAACGACAATTAATGTTTTCATTGAAAATAAGTAAATAATAATCATTATTACACAGTGAGGGGTTGGATATTTGATTTAACTCTCTTTAACGAGAAATCAAATCCAAAAAGTAATCAATTACCATTAATAAATGTTATTTAGGTTAAATAACATATCTAATGAATATTCATGAGTTCAAAGTTTATTAAAATAAGCCCCGCCTCCAAATTCCAGCCTTAACTGTGCTGCGAACTCTACAATATGCATATAATTTTATGTTTTTTTATATAGTTTTATTACCAGTACGAATTGTTTTCAGTAGAAGTTACTTTCAGTTTGAATTTTGCACTATTTTCTTAATCTTGACTGCGGAATCAAAATTTCCGGAAAAATCAATATTTAAACCCCGATATCTCTGCAAAGCATCGTCCGATTTTAAAACGAATTTCAGTTTTGTCTTTAGCTTCGCAAAGTCTACAATATGCATATAATTTTAATATTTGCTCCAAAAAATGAAAATTTCGAAAATTTAAAATCACTTCCGGTTTCGACCGGAAGTGACGAAATACATATTTTTGTAAAAATGCCATAAGTAAATCGGTAGATTTACAATCATAGAAAATTTCAAGTCTTTATAAACAACCGGTTAAGAGAAAAGTGGTGGACAAAATCGGTTTTTGAAAAATTTTAAAATGACGTAACTAAAAAACGGAAGCGATTTAATGACTGAAAGTTTAATAGCTTCAAGGGACAAGAATTTCACATAATCCCTGAAAATTTCATGCAAATCGGTTGAAAAGTTGTTGAGATATAAGGCAAAAAAGAAGTCAGAAGAAAAAAGAAAAAGAATAATAATAATAAAAAAAAAACAATAGAATAACTAGAGCAAAGCTCGTTGCAAAGCAACGAGTGGGTCTTCCGTTAATGTTGAGAGTAAAGCTAGAAGTTCCTGTAAGAAGCAGAGTTCTTACACCAATAACAAGAGTAACTTAAACAAAAAGATAAAAAATCGAGTAATTGTTTGTACGACTTAACAAAATCCGAATGATTTTAAGTACGAATTAACAAAAGCCTTAACGATTTCAAGAATGACTTGACAAAAAAAATCCGAATGTGTTTAAGTACCACTTAATAACTATCGAATTATTTTTGGTATGAGTTAATTTCACTTTAAACTTAACGCTATTTTTTTAAACCAAGAACGGGGAATCAAAATTTCCGGAAAAATCTATTTTTAAAACCCGATATCTCTGTAATGCATCGTCCGATTTTAAAACGGATTTTAGTGTTAGATTCAGCCTAATTAGCTCTACAAAACATGTGTACGTTTTCAATTTGATCTAAAAATTCAAATGTTAAAAAAAAAATCGATTCATTTCCGGTTTCGACTGGAAGTGACGGATTTTCATTTCCTTATTACAGAGGTAAAATAATTGTATAAGCACAGAAAATTTCAGCCTCTATCTTAAACATTTTTGAGAAACGCAGCGGACAAAATGACTTATTCAAATTTTTTAAAATGACGTAACGTAAAAACGAAAGTGACTTTGACGTGAAAACTTTCAGATCTTTGAGGCATTATATAGTCACAAAACCTCGAAAAAATTCATTGAAGTCGGTTGAAAGGTTTTGAGTTACGAAGCCCCTTAAACTCCTTAACTGGGCCATCAACAAAAAACTTTTAGATAGCATTTTGTTTAAAACATTATTCTGAGCAACTTTTTCTCTACACTGCTTTTCAAAGGGTTGACCTTCCGTATTGTGTGCTTGTTGCACCATCACATGTCAGAAACTTACCGATGTATAATTTTCTTTATTACACCTCTGTGAAAATTTTTTATGTAAAATTACAATGAATTAACATGCTTTTCTATCTAACCGTGAAATAGTTTCCGTGCTATCTGCCCATGGTAATAGTCATCGAAACTATTCACCGACAACATCCGATTTCCCTCTTTTTTAAACTTGGAACAATTCTAATGTAATCCGATCGCTGCATTAAATTCAGTAATCCGATCACTGCATTAAATTCAAAGTCCGATAACTCTTATTTGTTTATTATCAAAAAATTCTGCATCGCCGACAAATAAAGTTTTCTTTGGTATAATAAAATACCTATTTACTCAAAGCCAGTAAATAGGTATACAATGTCCCATCCACCTACATTTCGAGGTATATAATCACCCATTTGTAACTTGCAATTTCACTGTGTACAGTCAACACAACAGTCATAGTCACAAGTTTCACAATTTATGCTTCTCATGTACATGTACTTAACATTAGGGGCCTTCATATTGCATACCAATTCCAACAAGAGACATCCCTCTAACTAATGATAATCATCAAAATTCATTTCATGAATCTTAGCAACACTCATAAGCCTTCAAGTACAGCAACTCTCAATTTTACAAAAAAATTAACGGGTACTTTATCCGAAACTGTCCCTTGCTACCTTTAACTTAGTACACCAACATTTTATGAAAAGATGTTTTGTCTTAGAATTAGAAAGCTAATGCAATTCTGAGAAAAAGTGTACCACATATTGCCAATTCCATTGAGGTTTAAGAAAAATATGGCCATTTAAGTGAACCCACCATTTCCACTTTCCTCTATTCAACACAGATTCATAGGGTTCTCCATAGTAAAACATCTTTACCTGACCTTTCAGAGGTCAATTGTTGTTCAACTTTCTTTAATAAGAAACCTTATTCAATATAACATACATCTACATGATATTTTCATGATAAAAGCATCATATCACTTAGAAATGCCCCTACATGTATACCATCCCCCTATCTTTTGATTTTCATTAACAGTCATGGTTTGAAATCTTTAACCTTATTTTATAAAACTTGTGGCAATTTCTTTGAGTCATTTCTAACACATATTTGAAAACAATCATCAATGATACTAAAATTTGATCTTTTTTTGTTTATTGAATGATTTGTAGCATTTTAATTAACAAATAGACATGCTTTCCTGCATGTGATTTCTTGTTTCCATGAAAAAGAGTAAGCTAACAATCATATAAATTCATATTTAGTGAATATCTAATCTATTCTGGTTTCTTGTCTCCTTTTAACCATGCTAAAACAGTAAGACCTTAAAGTTATACATCTGCCTTAAATTAAAATTAAATTCAAACACAGAACTCACGGAGGAGAATTCCATGAAAAATGTTCAAATTTTACATGTTTTCCTACATTTTTTAATGCATATATACAGTAAAAAGGTTATAATATGTTGTCTCTTTTTATTTCAAAAGTAATTATCATAGCAGATGTTATATCAAGGTCAAATGTATATTTACATATCCTACATGTAATCTTAATGGTAACAATTGAAAAGGGGGGAGGGTGATTTTTCAATTATGTAAACACATCTAAATATTATTATTAAATACAAAATCAAGGAAACATAATTGCATACTTTTATTGAAAAACAAATTTTCACAACTAACAATTTTAAATTTCTTTAAACAGCCTAAATTTTGTTTTTCATAAGTTCTAATCAAACACAAACCACAACAAGGCATGATGCTTTTTTAAAGTTCCATTATTGTTTATGCATTATCCGATTTAATTTGAGTTACCGGTAAATAGTTTGTAGAACACAAGAAATATGCATGTGGGTAGAGGTGACAGGTTAACCTCAAGAGCTGAAACCACAAGAATCAACAGGTAAAAGCCTAGTGGCCGCCATGTGGTAACAAGAGTCCGTTTTGAGCTGAAATAAAAAAAAATATCAATCAGCTGTGTTAACATACATGTACTACAAGGTTAGCTTTTCAAAAAGCTAAGAAAGTCAGCCAGCAGAATTTTAATTCTTAGGTCAAAAGTGAATACACAATCTATTAAAATACAAGATAAATATTCCAAAACAATAATAATATGCGGGTACACATTTAGTTTGCACCCTTATTTTTATGGCTGTACATGTAGGCGAGGAGATAAACGTGTAGCGGTGTACATGCAATGTATGACTGCATACCTACTTAATACTTAAAATTGTAATTTGCAAACATAGCTCTCTGAAATTCATGGTCTCGTCGCAAACCACTACGAATATATTTACTTTCCAATCTCACTAAAAGAGTCGGGAAGATATACGCGGACTCCGGACTGTGACTGCAGACGATTCCCATTGACAGTCTTCCGATGCGCAGTTTGACCTAGAAACTGACCAGTTTCATAACTTCTTCGAATTTCTCTACCACAAACTGTCTAATTCCTTCCCAGAATTCCAATTTACGCAAGCGCAATTGAAGTTTCAACCTAACTTATAGCTGTGTTTACATTAACATATGCTGGTATTTCTGGAAAAAATACACTGGCCATATAGTGTAATAAGTATCCTGTACGTGTATATTGTTTATATTTATTGTACTGATAAGCTGTACAGCTTAAAGTTAATAAAGAACTGAACTGAACTGTATGACATATCCCAATACATGACATTAACATTTAGGCACTTCAAAAACAAACATTTGCATATCAAGTCATAATATAAGATTAATTTTTTCCCCCTTTTTTTCAGGTATAAACATATCAATTAAGAATATTTCAATTCATAAACTACAAAGGAATATTACCCATCCAAACAGCGTCAAAGTATAAGCTTCTGCTATACCATGTTTTATCAATTCTACTGGGTTTTTCTTTTGCGAATAAATTTAGTGAGGTTTTTTTTTCTTATTAATATCATGTTTTAAAAACAATACTATGTATAATGCGCATAAAATTCCATGAACAATTTTACAAAGCTTTGGATTTTGGTTTCACATTAAAAAAATAAGGGATTGATAAGATGCTCATTTTAAAATTCAATGCACTGTTGATTTCTTTTACTAGACAGAGATATTTTTTTACAAAATTCAGTTGCTCTCTGATGCTTTGCCAAGATTAAAAGCACGAGAGAGAGAGAGAGAGAGAGAGAGAGAGAGAGAGAGAGAGAGGGAGAGAGGGAGAGATCTGAGGCACATGCAGTAAGAATTATTACATATATTTGTCTTACTTTAAAAATTGTTTACATACAATGGAGATGTTATATGCATGTAAAATTTACCTAAAATGAATCAATATGTATAAAAGATATATAGAATATCACACTATTGTTTTGATCTCGGCCCTGGTATCAGCCCGAGCGGTTGGTATCAGCCCAAGCCCGAAGGGCGCGGGCCGATACCATCCGAGGGCTGATACCAGGGACGAGATCAAAACAATAGTGTGAGGTTGTTTAAATCATATACCTAAAATCAAAGACTTTTATTCAAATTCAAATAATGAATAAAATTTATCTATGAGGAAGGTATAGATTTTTTCAGATTTACAAAACTCGTTCGTTTGTTATTTCTTTTTATATGAGTTAAGAACTGTAAAAGTTGTCGGACTTTGTTGACAAACCATCGTCGTTTGAAATACAGTTATATCATCTGAAGCACTATTTTCTAGAATTCAGAATTATTGAGAGAGAAGCAACTTTGTAGTGAGTCAAATTCTTTCACTTGAATTTCGTAAGTTTCCGCAACTTTCCTGTCCGATTCCATTCATAAAAATCCTTAGTGTTATAGCAAGTTGTTTGAGAACGTTCAAAAGAGCGTTCATTACTTAACCACCTAATTTTTACAATCTAAACTCTGGTTTTCTAAGAATAAGTCTCGTTCTATGCTTCTCTATATCCTCCATAATTTAAATGTTGATGGTATTAAATAAAGCGTGCTATTGTTCTAAATACACAACCGTTGTGTAGGTTACCTCCCCTTACTCACTCTTTGGCGCTATTTTTGAATTATTATTTTTCAATTTTCAGCAATAAATAAAAATATTCAGACGTGTAAGGTGATGCTTTGTATTATTTATTTGTTATTCTATCGTTATTTCACAAAATAGTTTTAATTAAATGCAGAGATATTTGAAAAAAATGAATTTAAATTTGAGGGCAATACACCCCCTTGACGACGAGCTGAGACAGAGAAATATCAGCCCCGAAGGCGATACAGCCCTAGCTTTTGGTTGCTGTCTTACCGAGTCCAAAACACGTGTATCAGGGCTGATACACTACTAGGAATATGATATAAACTAATCTCAAACAAATTACAATGGTTCTGTGAAATAATTAAATCGTGAGAAGACTGTTTTACGGATATCAGGGAACATTAACCTAAAATCTGAGCTTGATATAATATGAAGTTCTTTTCATCTTGCACTCTGTTTTACATGCTCTTTCACGAGCGATAACCATATATAACAGAGAGCCAGACGAAAGGTCTAATTTTAATTAGATTGAATATTTACCATGTCAAATATATTTATTTAATTAAGCACAAGTCTGTCTGAGTTTTTAAATTTATAAATTAAGTGAAAGGCGATATGGTAAAGATCTGCTATATTCAAATATTAAAGGTAAAGTTATCATCATGCAAACATGCACTCTAATTACAACATTCTACTCTTGTGTACCTTGGAACTCCCACCCCATTTAATTGCACTGTTTACAGTGTATGGTGTGTTGTTCAATAAACAATAAGACATACATATACAAAGCAAAATAATAAATAGAAATTCAAAAGAGTGATGTGCAAAACATACACGTGAAAAAACAAAGAACAGAAAATATTCAGATATTCCACCCGCTTTTATATTGTGACGCACGTCAAAAGCGGAGGTTAGAGTCAGAGGAATCTCGGATTAGATTGAAAAGTACAAATACTTTGAAAAGAAAAAGTCAACACGACATATCCTGTATTGAAACATACCTTTATAATCTCTCATACGATAGTTGAGCTGAATTTTCCACTATCGACGTCTTGCAGGCCATGCTTCTTTTAAAAATGTTGACACACAGCTATCAGCTGTTGTTCGCAGTCAAAACATTGGCGAGTTGACATGGTGAATCGTACGATAATTATTTCGATTAAAACTAATAAGTTTGTGTTTAATATGCAGAGCACAGATTAACATCCATTACATTAATGCATTTATTTTTCAAATAAATAATTGCAATAAATATATATTCATATTTGAAATCTTTACAAACTCTATATTCAGTGATCCAATCTACACTGTACATTGCACGTGTTGTTCTTTTATTCAACAACTGAAAGATCTGCGACGATTAGGTTAGGCTTAATATTGCGATTTGAATAACACTTTTACCAAATTTCAGAAAAGACTTTCGATCGCTTTTCGCTATTAGAATCGGGACCTGTGTTTTCAATTCCACCTGCTTTGTTTTTGTTATTATTCCTGTTGACAAAATTTTCTCTTTTTCCAAACGAAGTTTACACATTCAACGTAATTAATTATCAATCGAATTAACAAAATCGTTTCAATAAACACTCTGATTATGACCTGTACGAATTGTTTTCAGTAGAAGTTACTTTCAGTGTGAATTTTGCACTATTTTCTGAATCTTGACTGCGGAATCAAAATTTCCGGAAAAATCAATATTTAAACCCCAATATCTCTGCAATGCATCACCCGATTTTAAAACGAATTTCAGTTTTGTATTTAGCTTTGCAAACTCTACAATATGCATATAATTTTGATATTTGCTCCAAAAAATGAAAATTTCGAAAATTTAAAATCACTTCCGGTTTCAACCGGAAGTGACGAAATACATATTTTTGTAAAAATGCCATAAGTAAATCGGCAGATTTACAATCACAGAAAACTTCAAGTCTTTATAAACAACCGTTTAAGAGAAAAGTCGTGGACAAAATCACTTTTTGAAAATTTTTAAAATGACGTAACTAAAAAACGGAAGCGATTTTATGACTGAAAGTTTAATAGCTTCAAAAGACAAGAATTTCACATAATCCCTAAAAATTTCTTGCAAATCGGTTGAATAGTTTTTGAGATATAAGGCAAAAAAGAAGTCAGAAGAAAAAAGAAAAAGAATAATAACTAGAGCAAAGCTCGTTGCAATGCAACGAGTGGGTCTTCCGTTAATGTCGAAAGATAAGCTAGAAGTTCCTGTAAGAAGTACAACTCTAAAACCAATACAAGTAATAGCTTTCCAAAAAGCTTGCCTGACTAAACATATTTATTTCATTGCAAGAACTTGGTTCTATGAATTTTAGCAAGTTATGAATTTAAATTTTAATATTTAGGTTTAGGGTCTATAGGTTGAATCTGAAGGTATTATACAACATCTATAGTCTGTCCCAAGTTATTGCTTCCACCACTTTTTGATGATTTTTAATAAAAATACACATACCTGTTAAAGAAATGCTGTTGAAATCGATAAAAGGGAAAATATCCAAGATATCCTCATTGACAAATTATCATTTTTCACTCATAAAAGTTCACAGGAACGAAAACAAATTTCTTACGGAGATTTATAATGGGAAATGTTTACATCTTTTCTCCATTCGGAAGTTCTCGGGACACCTCGCACAATTTTTCAACGTTATCATCCGGGATTAATAATGGCTGATGCAATGCTAAATCTCCGTAGACTTTCTATTTTGGGATGTGTATTGAAACCTGAAGCGGTAGAAGGGGCGTTTCAAAACAGATAATCTGGACATTTTTCATATTAGTGGATGAACATAGTTTGAGCATAAAGGTATTTATTATTATCGAAATATCAAGCGAAAAGTGGTGGAAGCAAAAACTCGGGACAGAGTATAGACATAATGATTTAAAATGGTGGCGTATGCATGGTATATGGAACGCTTCAACTTCTTATGTGGATGATCTTCATTATATGACCATGCTTCAACATTACGTGATACTTCAACATTACATGTTGACACTTTCACATTACGTGCTGATACTTTAACGTTACATGGCGAGACTTCTTCTCTAGATGCCGATATGATCATAATTTTTCACAAAAATATTTTGCTTACATGTAATTTTCTCTTAAAACTTTATTTGCTGCCAACAAAATAAAAATATAGCAATTAAAACTTAATTACGAACACAATACAATTGTTAAAATACAAAATTAGTCCTGTGCCTCCTTTTATGCAGATTGGAATTGCCCACCGAGTTTACACCATAAATGAACTCTTCCATAGAGGTGGTGCATTCTATAATACCCGTATCTGTGGAGTCAATAAAACTCTTTTTTTTGGCATTTGTTTCGTAACAACTTTTACTTGTTATATATTAATTTTACTTTAGTTTAGATAGAATCAATCGATAACTATGCACTTATTTTTTACACAGAGTAAAACACGAAAGTTAAACCCCTTTTACAATGAGAATGAAATCGCGTAAACGACCATGCCCGCTTCGTTTCTCTAATGAATATTTAAGCTAACGTAACTACTTTAATACAAACTGGCAATTTTGTTTAGAAATGATAACCGAACACAATTATAGTTTACATTCTACCGTGTAATATTATAATCTGTTGCGATGCCCCCCCCCCCCTCCTTGTGTAGGGGCCTTAATTTCTATTGGATTGCACACGTGTACAGTAAACTTGCTCAATGCTGCTTAAATCCAATACAACATTTTTTGTTTTTCTTTTTAACAAAAAAAATATATATCAACCGATGCATGTTTAATGTGCCGGCCTTTAATTGCTTCGTTAGGTAATAACTTGCATGCGCGGATCTAGAGGGGGGGGGGGGGTCGGGGGGTCCCGACCCCCCCTGGAAAATGAAGATTTATTAAATTTACATAGTAAAATTATCGCAAATATGCCTCGGACCCCCCCCCCTGGAAAACACAATTACCCTTCGGACCCCCCCCCCCCTGGAAAAATTTTCTGGATCCGCGCATGACTTGCTCTCCCCCTTCAGCTATCTATTTTTAAGCATGACAAGGAAGCTAAGAAAGTCAGCCAGCGGAATTTTAATTTTAGGGCAAAAGTGAATACACAATCTATTAAAATACTAGGTAAATAGTTTCCAGAACAATAATTATATGCGGGTGCAGATTTAGTTTTCAGCCTTATTTTTATGGCTGTACATGTAGGTAAGCGTATAGCGGTGTACATGCAATGTATGACTGCACACCTACTTAATTAATACTTCAAGTTGTAATTTTGTTGACATAGCTCTCTGATTTTCATGGTTTGGTGGCAAACTTCTTCCAATATATTTACTTTTCAATCTCACTAAGAGAGTTGGGAAGATATACGCGGACTCCGGACTGTGGCTGCAGACGTCTTCCAATACACTGATGCGCAGTTTGACCTAGAAACTGACCGGTTTCATAACGTCTTCGAATTTTTCTAACACGAATTGTCTAATTTTTTCCCAGAATTTTCCTTTCTGCTTTAAACACTTGCTCACTGTTGCTTAATTGTTACATCCATTACAACGTTTTCTTTAATTGCGAATTAGAAGGTCTTCACATTATTAATATGCATTGGTAATTCTATTTTCAATGAAAAATGATATTGCTAGCTTCCATTGTTGACTGCACTGTTTCGGATGTTGTAACTTTTAAACCTTAGATATGCCTGACGTCATGACGTCAGGCAACCAAGAGTAACTTAAACAAAAAGATAAAAAATCGAGTAATTGTTTGTACGACTTAACAAAATCCGAATGATTTTAAGTACGAATTAACAAAAGCCTAAACGATTTCAAGAATGACATGACAAAAAAAATCCGAATGTGTTTAAGTACGACTAAATAACTATCGAATTATTTTTGGTACGAGGTAATTTCACTTTGAACTTAACGCTATTTTTTTAAACCAAGAACACGGAATCAAAATTTCCGGAAAAATCTATTTTTAAACCCCGATATCTCTGTAATACATCGTCCGATTTTAAAACGGATTTTAGTGTTAGATTCAACCTAATTAGCTCTACAAATCACGTGTACGTTTTCAATTTGATAAAAAAATTCAAATGTTAAAAAAAAATTGATTCACTTCCGGTTTCGACCGGAAGTGACGGATTTTCATTTCCTTATTACAGAGGTAAAATAACAATTGTATAAGCACAGAAAATTTCAGCCTCTATCTTAAACATTTTTGAGAAACGCCGCAGACAAAATGACTTTTTCAAATTTTTTAAAATGACGTAACGTAAAAACGAAAGTGACTTTGACGTGGAAACTTTGAGATCTTTGAGGCATTATAAAGTCACAAAACCTCGAAAAGTTTCATTGAAGTCAATTGAAAAGTTTTTGAGTTACGAAGCCCCTTAAACTCCTTAACTGGGCCATCAACAAAAAACTTTTAGAAAGCATTTTGTTTAAAACATTATTCTGAGCAACTTTTTCTCTACACTGCTTTTCAAAGGGTTGACCTTCCGTACTGTGTGCTTGTTGCACCATCACATGTCAGAAACTTACCGATGTATAATTTAATTTATTACACCTCTGTGAATATTTTCTATGTAAAATTACAATGAATTAACATGCTATTCTATCTAACCGTGAAATAGTTTCCGTGCTATCTGCCCATGGTAATAGTCATCGAAACTATTCACCGGCTACATTCGATTTCCCTCTTTTTTAAACTTGGAACACCTCTAATGTAATCCGATCGCTGCATTAAATTCAGTAATCCGATCACTGCATTAAATTCAAAGTCCGATAACTCTTATTTGTTTATCATCAAAAAATTCTGCATCGCCGACAAATAAAGTTTTCTTTGGTATAATAAAATACCTATTTACTCAAAGCCAGTAAATAGGTATACAATGTCCCATCCACCTACATTTCGAGTTATATAATCACCCATTTGTAACTTGCAATTTCACTGTGTACAGTCAACACAACAGTCATAGTCACAAGTTTCACAATTTATGCTTCTCATGTACATGTACTTAACATTAGGGACCTTCATATTGCATACCAATTCCAACAAGACACATCCCTCTAACTAATGATAATCATCAAAATTCATTTCATGAATCTTAGCAACACTTATAAGCCTTCAAGTACAGCAACTCTCAATTTTACAAAAATATTAACGGGTACTTTATCCGAAACTGTCCCTGCTACTTTTAACTTAGTACACTAACATTTTATGAAAAGATGTTTTGTCTTAGAATTAGAAAGCTAATGCAATTTTGAGAAAAAGTATACCACATATTGCCAATTCCATTGAGGTTTAAGAAAAATATGGCCATTTAAGTGAACCCACCATTTCCACTTTCCTCTATTCAACACAGATTCATAGGGTTCTCCATAGTAAAACATCTTTACCTGACCTTTCAGAGGTCAATAGTTGTTCAACCTTCTTTAATAAGAAACCTTATTCAATATAACATACATCTACATGATATTTTCATGATAAAAGCATCATATCACTTAGAAATGCCCTTACAAGTATACCATCCCCCTATCTTTTGATTTTCATTAACAGTCATTGTTTGAAATCTTTAACCTTATTTTATGAAACTTGTGGCAATTTCTTTGAGTCATTTCTCACACATATTTGAAAACAATCATCAATGATACTAAAATTTAATCTTTTTTTGTTTATTGAATGATTTGTAGCATTTTAATTAACAAATAGACATGCTGCCCTGCATGCGATTTCTTGTTTCCATGAAAAAGAGTAGGCTAACAATCATATAAATTCATATTTAGTGAATATCTAATCTATTCTGGTTTCTTGTCTCCTTTTAACCATGCTAAAACAGTAAGACCTTAAAGTTATACATCTGCCTTAAATTAAAATTAAATTCACACACAGAACTCACGGAGGAGAATTCCATGAAAAAGGTTAAAAATTTTACATGTTTTCCTACATTTTTTTATGCATATATACAGTAAAAAGGTTATAATATGTTTTTTCTTTTTATTTCAAAAGTAATTATCATAGCAGATGTTATATCAAGGTCAAATGTACATTTACATATCCTACATGTAATCTTAATGGTAACAACTGAAAAGGGGGGAGGGTGATTTTTCAATTATGTAAACACATCTAAATATTATTATTAAATACAAAATAAAGGAAACATAATTGCATACTTTTATTGAAAAACAAGTTTTCACAACTAACAATTGTAAATTTCTTTAAACAGCCTAAATTTTGTTTTTCATAAGTTCTAATCAAACACAAACCACAACAAGGCATGATGCTTTCTTAAAGTTCCATTATTGTTTATGCATTATCCGATTTAATTTGAATTACCGGTAAATAGTTTGTAGAACACAAGGAATATGCATGTGGGTAGAGGTGACAGGTTAACCTCAAGAGCTGAAACCACAAGAATCAACAGGTAAAAGCCTAGTGGTCGCCATGTGGTAACAAGAGTCCGTTTCGAGCTGAAATAAAAAAAAATATCAATCAGCTGTGTTAACATACATGTACTACAAGGTTAGCATTTTAAAAAGGTAAGAAAGTCAGCCAGCGGAATTTTAATTCTTAGGTCAAAAGTGAATACACAACCTATTAAAATACAAGATAAATATTTCCAAAACAATAATAATACGCGGGTACACATTTAGTTTGCACCCTTATTTTTATGGCTGTACATGTGTGACCGGTCAGCAGAGGATGCTCACTCCTCCTAGGCACCTGATCCTACCTCTATCTTGGAGGTTTGTGTTGCTCTGCTTTGAATTTGTATTTCGTTTTATGGATTTTTGAGATGGTTGACGGTTTGTTATTGTCTTTTTTTCATGTAGGTGAGGAGATAAGCGTGTAGCGGTGTACATGCAATGTATGACTGCATACCTACTTAATACTTAAAGTTGTAATTTGCAAACATAGCTCTCTGAATTTTATGGTCTCATCGCAAACCACTACGAATATATTTACTTTCCAATCTCACTAAAAGAGTCAGGAAGATATACGCGGACTCCGGACTGTGACTGCAGACGATTCCCATTGACAGTCTTCCGATGCGCAGTTTGACCTAGAAACTGACCAGTTTCATAACTTCTTCGAATTTCTCTACCACAAACTGTCTAATTCCTTCCCAGAATTCCAATTTACGCAAGCGCAATTAAAGTTTCAACCTAACTTATAGCTGTGTTTACATTAAAATATGCTGGTATTTCTGGAAAAAATACACTGGCCATATAGTGTAATAAGTATTCTGTACGTGTATATTGTTTATATTTATTCTACTGATAAGCTGTACAGCTTAAAGTTAATAAAGAACTGAACTGAACTGTATGACATATCCCAATACATGACATTAACATTTAGGCACTTCAAAAACAAACATTTGCATATTGAGTCATAATATAAGATTAATCCCCCCCCCCTTTTTTAGGTATAGACATATCAAATTAAGAGAGAGAGAGAGAGAGAGAGAGAGAGAGAGAGAGAGAGAGAGAGAGAGAGAGAGAGAGAGAGAGTTTTACTCATTGTGCAACAGTCAATATTTCAATTCATAAACTACAAAGGAATATTACCCATCCAAACAGCGTCAAAGTATAAGCTTCTGCTATACCATGTTTTATCAATTCTACTGGGTTTTTCTTTTGCGAATAAATTTAGTGAGGTTTTTTTTTCTTATTAATATCATGTTTTAAAAACAATACTATGTATAATGCGCATAAAATTCCATGAACAATTTTACAAAGCTTTGGATTTTGGTTGCACATTAAAAAAATAAGGGATTGATAACATGCTCATTTTAAAATTCAATGCACTGTTGATTACTAGACAGAGATATTTTTGTTACAAAATTTAGTTGCTCGCTGATGCTTTGCCAAGATTAAAAGCACGAGAGAGAGAGAGAGAGAGAGAGAGAGAGAGAGAGAGAGAGAGAGAGAAAGAGAGAGAGATCTGAGGCACATGCAGTAAGAATTATTACATATATTTGTCTTACTTTAAAAATTGTTTACATACAATGTAGATGTAATATGCATGTAAAATTTACCTAAAATGATTGAATATGTATAAAAGATATATAGAATATCACACTATTGTTTTGATCTCGGCCCTGGTATCAGCCCGAGCGGTTGGTATCGACCCAAGCCCGATGGGCGCGGGCCGATATCATCCGAGGGCTGATACCAGGGAAAAGATCAAAACAATAGTGTGAGGTTGTTTAAATCATATACCTAAAATCAAAGACTTTTATTCAAATTCAAATAATAAATATAATTTATCTATGAGGAAGGTATAGATTTTTTTGTTCATTTGTTAAATCTTTTTATATGAGTTAAGAACTGTAAGAGTTGTCGGACTTTGTTGACAAACCATTGTCGTTTGAAATACAGTAGAAGGGAGTATATCATCTGAAGCACTATTTTCTAGAATTCAGAATTATTGAAAGAGAAACTTCCATCCTACGCAACTTTGTAATGAGTCAAATTCTTTCACTTGGATTTCGTAAGTTTCCGCAACTTTCCTGTCAGATTCCATTCATAAAAATCCTTACTGTTATAGCAAGTTGTTTGAGAACGTTCAAAAGCGCGTCCATTACTTAACCACCTAATTTTTACAATCTAAACTCTGGTTTTCTAAGAATAAGTCTCGTTCTATGCTTCTCTATATCCTCCATAATTTAAATGTTGATTGATATTAAATAAAGCGTGCTATTGTTCTAAATACACAACAGTTGTGTAGGTTACCTCCCCTTACTTAGATACATATCACTCTTTGGCGCTATTTAGGTCTTTCCACCTTTCAGGTGAAAGACCTCTTGATTTCTTTATGTTTATTATTCTTCTTCTTTTTTTCTATTTAGCTCGGGGTGACTTTTTTGTTCTTAGAGTTATCCAAACAATTTAAACTTTATGTAATTGGTCATTAAAAGTTATGGTACCAATTGACCCTGTGTCAAAAAACTCCCAGAACTTACAGAGTTATTGCCCTTTGAGAAGGAAATGCTTGTTATCGCTACTCCTCTGAAACCATAAGAGATAGAGATTTGGAACTTTTACCAATGTCTTCATTACACTTAGAGGGTTCTTCAATCTATTCATACCAAAAGGATCTAAGGCCACCTTGTAGTAGTTATTGCCCCTTAAAGTATTTAAATTTCCACAAAATCACTTCCAACTTTTTTATTATTTATCATAGAGACTTCGGACTACTTGGGATTGAAGCGTCTACCTTGGCCGAACAAAATGACATAAAGGTCAAAGGTCAAGGTCATTTGAGAAGCTCTTAATTAATGAGTTTTTATATCTCTTTTGTTTAGGGTGGTAGAGAAAAACTTTTTCATGGATGTAGTAGGACATCTTAAGACAATTTAAAATATAGCCCCTTGGCTCATACCTTTGAATAGTTACAGAGTTATTGCCCCTATTGTATGAAATGCTTGTTATCGCTACTCCTCTGAAACAATAAGAGATAGAGACTTGGAAATTTTACCAATGCCTTCAGTACATTTAGAGGGTTCTTCAATCTATTCATACCGAAAGGATCTGAGGCCCCCTTCTAGCAGTTATTGCCCCTGAAAGTATTGAAATTTCGATAAAATCGCTTCCAACTCTTTTTCTATCTATCAAAGAGACTTCAAACTACTTGGGATGGGAGCGTCTGCCTTGGCCGAACAAAATGATATAAAGGTCAAAGGTCAAGGTCATTTGGAAATCTGTTAATTAATGAATTTTCATATCTTTTGAAATACAGAATTATAGTAAGGGTTTCAATAGCTTGTTGGATTGCGCAATAAGGTATTCAATTAGGTCAGCCAGGTATCACATCAAGTCCTGTGGTTACTCAAGTGGAAATTGTTTTTACGGTGAACCCATTCATATTGTACAACGATAGCTAGCCTCTAGAACACGCTCTTCTATTGTTAGGTTCTCTCTTTATATGCTTGACAATGTGTAAAGAATATTCACTTGGCGAGCACATCAGTTTTGTTCAGAGTAAGTGGGAAAAAATTCTAGTACAATATATATCACAATTTTAATATTTTTTTGTATATCTTATCGGGCAATCTAGCAATTTATTAAAAATACTAAGGTGGAAAGACCTCTAATTGTTCGAGAACAATTAGTCTACTAGTTTTGAATTATTATTTTTCAATTTTCAGCAATAAATAAAAATATTCAGACGTGCAAGGTGATGATTTGTATTATTTATTTGTTATTCAATCGTTATTTCACAAAATAGTCTTAATTAAATGCAGAGATATTTGGAAAAAACGAATTTAAATTTGAGGGCAATACACCCCCTTGACGACGGGCTGAGACAGAGAAATATCAGCCCCTAAGGCGATACAGCCCTAGCTTTTGGTTGCTGTCTTACCCAGTCCAAAACACGTTTATAAGGGCTGATACACTACTAGGTATATGACATAAACTAATCTCAAACAAATTACAATGGTTCTGTGAAATTATTAAATCTTGAGAAGACTGTTTTACGGATATCAGGGAACATTAACCTAAAATCTGAGCTTGATATAATATGAAGTTCTTTTCATCTTGCACTCTGTTTTACATGCTCTTTCACGAGCGATAACCATATATAACAGAGAGCCAGACGAAAGGTCTAATTTTAATTAGATTGAATATTTACCATGTCAAATATATTTATTTAATTAAGCACAAGTCTGTCTGAGTTTTTAAATTTATAAATTAAGTGAAAGGCGATATGGTAAAGATCTGCTATATTCAAATATTAAAGGTAAAGTTATCATCATGCAAACATGCACTCTAATTACAACATTCTACTCTTGTGTACCTTGGAACTCCCACCCCATTTAATTGCACTGTTTTACAGTGTATGGTGTGTTGTTCAATAAACAATAAGACATACATATACATAGCAAAATAATAGAAATTCAAAAGAGTGATGTGCAAAACATACACGTGAAAAAACAAAGAACAGAAAATATTCAGATATTCCACCCGCTTTTATATTGTGACGCACGTCAAAAGCGGAGGTTAGAGTCAGAGGAATCTCGGATTAGATTGAAAAGAACAAATACTTTGAAAAGAAAAAGTCAATACGACATATCCTATATTGAAACATACCTTTATAATCTCTCATACGATAGTTGAGCTGAATTTTCCACTATCGACGTCTTGCAGGCCATGCTTCTTTAAAAAATATTGACACACCGCTATCAGCTGTTGTTCGCAGTCAAAACATGGCGAGTTGACATGGTGAATCGTACGATAATTATTTCGATTAAAACTAATAAGTTTGTGTTTAATATGCAGAGCACAGATTAACATCCATTACATTAATGCATTTATTTTTCAAGTAAATAATTGCAATAAATATATATTCATATTTGAAATCTTTACAAACTCTATATTCAGTGATCCAATCTACACTGTACATTGCACGTGTTGTTCTATTATTCAACAACTGAAAGATCTGCGACGATTAGGTTAGGCTTAATATTGTGATTTGAATAACACTTTTACCAAATTTCAGAAAAGACTTTCGATCGCTTTTCGCTATTATAATCGGGACCTGTGTTTTCAATTCCACCTGCTTTGTTTTTGTTATGATTCCTGTTGACAAAATTTTCTCTTTTTCCAAACGAAGTTTACACATTCAACGTAATTAATTATCAATCGAATTAACAAAATCGTTTCAATAAACACTCTGATTATGACCTGTACGAATTGTTTTCAGCAGGAGTTATTTTCAGTGTAAATTTTGCACTATTTTCTAAATCTCGACTGCATTATCAAAATTTCCGGAAAAATCAATATTTAAACCCCGATATCTCTGCAATGCATCACCCGATTTTAAAACGAATTACAGTTTCGTATTTAGCTTTGCAAACTCTACAATATGCATATAATTTTATGTTTTTTTATATAGTTTTATGACCAGTACGAATTGTTTTCAGTAGAAGTTACTTTCAGTGTGAATTTTGCACTATTTTCTTAATTTTGACTGCGGTATCAAAATTTCCGGAAAAATCAATATTTAAACCCCGATATCTCTGCAATGCATCGTCCGATTTTAAAACGAATTTCAGTTTTGTCTTTAGCTTTGCAAACTCTACAATATGCGTATAATTTTAATATTTGCTCCAAAAAATGAAAATCTCGAAAATTTAAAATCACTTCCGGTTTCGACCGGAAGTGACGAAATACATATTTTTGTAAAAATGCCATAAGTAAATCGGTAGATTTACAATCACAGAAAATTTCAAGTCTTTATAAACAACCGTTTAAGAGAAAAGTCGTGGACAAAATCAGTTTTTGAAAAATTTTAAAATGACGTAACTAAAAAACAGAAGCGATTTAATGACTGAAAGTTTAATAGCTTCAAGGGACAAGAATTTCACATAATTCCTGAAAATTTCATGCAAATCGGTTGAATAGTTTTTGAGATATAAGGCAAAAAAGAAGTCAGAAGAAAAAAGAAAAAGAATAATAATAATAAAAAAAAACAATAGAATAACAAGAGGGTCTTCCGTTGGAAACGGAAGACCCTAATAATAAAAAAAAACAATAGAATAACAAGAGGGTCTTCCGTTGGAAACGGAAGACCCTAACAAGAGGGTCTTCCGTTGGAAACGGAAGACCCTAAAAAGAAACCGAAGAATAACAAGAGGGTCTTCCGTTGGAAACGGAAGACCCTAATAAGAATAATCTTACAAGCACAATAATAGTAAGGTCTTCCGTTGGAAACGGAAGACCTTAATCAAACGTGGAAAATCTTTTAAATCTTGGTACTGGTTTTCAAACGACATATGTGATAAATTCAGAGGAGGAATAAATTATGTTATCTAAATTTGAACAATAGATTAAAAAATGTATAGATTAAATTTATTTCAATTCACATTTTTCTGATATAAAGCCGTCAAACTAGACGTTAATTTATGTCGCGGCGATATAACATATATAACGTTTTGAACAATGACATCCTTTCAATTTTACAATGATATTTGATGAAACTTTTAAATCGAATTAAAATTGTTATAATGCAAATGTTGATGCTTCATTTTCTATAATATAGCGCTCATGAGAATATGAGAAGCGCGATGCATTATGTCGTTTGAAAATCAGTACTACGATTTTAAAGATTTCCCTGTTTGAATTGATATTAATTTGTATGAAGTTTTATCAGATTGATTTATATCTACATATAAAAATGATTCTTTCATTTAAAACGAAAATGTGTTTGTTTTCAGTCATTGTTCTTCATAAGGGCTCTTGTATGAAATGACAATATTTATATTAAAGTTTCGGGGTTTTTCGCGAAAGCTTCGCGTTAATTCGTTGATTTTTTCTACTTATATCGGAGATAGAGTCTGACATTAACATGATTTTTTCGAACAATTCTTAATTCATTTTAGGTTGCTGAAGTTTTCGACCGATCTGTAAATTAGGTAGAACTGAATGGTGTAAATAAAAATTTTCTGCCGTCAGTTTCTCTAGAGCTATGAATCTCGTGTGCGGATCTAGAGAGGGTGGGAGGGGTCAGGACCTCCCCCCCCCCCGCCCCTGGAAAATACAATTTCTTAAACTTACATATGCATAGGAAAATTATTGAAAATAGGTCTTGGACCCCGCCCCCCCCCCCCCCCCCGGGAAACATAGATATTCCTCGGACACCCCTCTCCCCCACCTCCGGAAAAAAATTTCTGGATCCGCGCATGAATCACAATCGGTTTGCTTAAGAAAAGGAAGAGAAAATATTTAGTGGATGCATTCTGTTGTTTCTCCATTATATCTTGATTTAAAATTCAGCAGATTTTTTTTTTTAATTTCAATTAAATTCTTTAGATCGCTTTTGACACATGATGAGTGCTCATTCGGGAACTCGAACTATCGATAGGTATATTTCACGTTGTATGAATAAATTTAAAACATATATCAGCGATATGTTTACCCAGGAACACGAAGCAGCATGGCAATATGACGATATATTTATTGTACATTGTAAGAAAGCAAAAGTGAGTATGCATCGTTAAAATCTTAATTTTTCTATAGACTGTGGTTGCCTAAAGTGCTTTAGACTACAAAGAGAGAGAGAGAGAGAGAGAGAGAGAGAGAGAGAGAGAGAGAGAGAGAGAGAGAGACTGTCCCCTCACTACTTTGTATGAAGATACCGAAATGCGCTTATCTTACAATTTGGCTGTTTCTTTTTATCACCGTGCAAAATTCACTGATTAATTATAACTTTATTTTGGACTTTACTTTTTAAATTCAGTTCTATTTGTAATATTTTCTCACAGTTGATTTTGTACAAAGTTACTTATTCAATTAGTGATTCACACTTTTCGGACTCTATGTGATTTCAAAGAGACAGAGTGCCATGTCTCAAGGACTGCTAATCTGTTAAAACAACATCGTGCAATTAACTGTTTTTCATGTCTAGGACATCAAAGACTCATTGAGTTTATTTAATTATTTTATATCTGTCAATTTTTCACTCAGCTTACTTATGTCACCACCTGTCAATTTATACTTATTGTTCAGATTCTTATATATAGTCATGTAAAATTGTCAATCGGCAGTCTGGAATACGGCGGCCAGCCTCGGCCAGTCGTCCGACTCACACAGAGTCTTGATTCCGGAGGCCAATACTGGCCATATCCGACTTGTTTGTAACATGTCTGTCTGTTAAATTGTTGTAATGCTACCATTGTTGAGTCTCGTCCAATAAATACGGAATCCTGCATCAATTGCCTGTTTATTTTTCTGGAACTGTATTTTGGTGGACCTTCGGGAATACGGCACTCCTACACTTCGTTTTTACCTTACGGCCCGCTGCGCGCCAGCTCAACCTTTTACCTTGTACCCTTTACGCCAACATTCCCTCACCCCGTTCGTACTGCACACGACGGATGCAGTTCCAGAAGAATTCCCGAGCACCGTTCAAATCTAAGCGGTCACATTTTAGCTAACGTACTGATTTACATTAAGAGTAATTTAGTGATTTTTACTTACTTTGTACAATCAATTTATTAATTTGTTAAAGAAAGGATATAAATATAGACAATAAAATGCTTTCTTTGATGATTCATGCGGATTATGAAGGTAGCGATCATTGCAGAAAAAATAAACATAACCGGCTAACGCGGATTATGTATTTTTTCTGCAATGTCGCCACCTTCATATCCCGCATGAATCATCAAAGAAAACATTTTATTGTTAAAATATTAAAAATTGCAATTGATTTATTAAGAATCTATCTTTTAGAAGTATAAACAATATGGAGAATATGGACATAAAGAGCTGTATACTGTCAAGTCAATGTTTGTACATATAGTATTATGATGCATTATTTATTTGGTTACTTTAGATAGTAGATCAAGAGCTATTAATTATCGACCAGCTTATTATAAATGAAACAATTTTAATTACTTCTTTAAAGGACGTAATAAGCCAGTAATATCACAATCGAGAAAAAAACCTCTAACATTGAAATGCTGTGAAGCTATATCATCGTAATATCATTAAGATTAGATTCACTGTTCCAATATTCATTTAAACATTTGGGTTCAAACTACAATGTAAATTCATGAAAAAGGTCCATTTATCGCATTAGTTTGCATTAGTTCGTGGCACAGCTCCTCTCACACGCTGCAAGGAATTTTGTAGCATTATGTAGATACATGTATACTTAGAAAAACGTGTAGACGTGTATATAACCATGAATTTACGATTCCAAAATCGTTTCATTGAATTTTGACCCTTTTGAACGTAGAACTTTGTTGTTGTTTAAGACAAAATATAGACGTGCATATTTGCTGGAAGTTTTGGCGGGTGATTTTGGGATGAGTTATGCCCCTTTATCAAACTAATTCGTGTATTTGGTGCGTACCCTGCCATTCATTATGTGTAGCAATATCAAGTAATTTGGGAACGCAGGGTGTGTGAATTTGTTTACTTTTGCTTTTATTTCTTCAGATACTTCACCTATAACGTTTTTATAGTAATCTATGTAATTGTTGTTAAAATTTAAAGATCAGTTATGTAAACAATCAAATTGAACTAAAATATTGATATGTTGCAAATATTTTTTTCATGCTGTAGGAGTTAACACATATGCACTATCAGAGCAATTCAACAATTCTTTACTGATTCCACTTTACAGAAATTAATCTCAATGATAAATATACCTTTTTATGTTGTTTTTTTTAAACAATTAAAGCTTATTTTAACTGTAAATTATAACATTTACATTGCATTTTGATTAAATTTTTCAACCTCGAAAAAATACAGTTTAGCACCTTAAAATGTCTATAATGTTTTAAATAATTGTTCAAACCCACTTAAAGTTAGTACATACATGTATGTAATTCATTATATATCCTATTAGAATGTGCAAAGAAATAATTTATTTACAATGCCAGGTAAAAACTGTTAAAATATCTATATGACTGCCTATGTACTGTTTTATCAATTCCGCAATTCCAATTAAAACAACTCTCTAAATTGTTAAATATAACTTCATTTCACATTACATATTTAAGTTAAAATGTCTTAAAACACAACTTTAAAATAAGAAATATTGGCAAAACCATGAATCACATTACACTAATATTAAACTCAATAACGGTAAAATATCCCGGAATGCTCCCGATGACATCATACCACAATAAAAAGACCTTATTTAATATGTTTTCATTGACAATTGTAAATACCCCCGATGGAGAGACAAGCAAGTCTCAATTTGAATTAGCATTATTTAATGATAATTGTATCCAAATAATAATAATAATAATGATAGATATATAATTCGTTTTAATTACAAGTCCTTAAACATTTGAATCCATTATATTTTAAATACATGAACAGTAGTAGTGTCAATTGAGTATGAAATAAATAATATGAAATATTACTAATGATAATCTAATGCTGCTGTGTACAGCAATATAAAACAAGCTGGAAATAGCAAATTGATATCACAAACCAGATGACAATTTTTACAACTTTCTTTTAAAGAAAACGTGGACTTTTTTGTTGTCAAAACTTCGAATATTAACGTATATTATGTAGTAATTTTATACCGCTGCATAAAATAGAAATGGAAAAACAGTTTTTGCATGGATTTGCATACATAAGAACAGTTTACTTAGTATTTACAGAACCATTTCATTGAGACAAATCAGATTAGTTCGTCAAATATTTGACCAGAAACGACGGAAGCTGTCCAACGTCCGACGATGTTTCCCAAAACTGACCCTATAGCAAAGCCTACAACTGGTAGAGGACAGATGGCTTGTCCGACGAGTTCTGCTCCAACGGATCCAACAGTAGCTCCTGCTGCACCGGAAACTCTTTTCGTGACCTCTCGTTTAAAGTCAGTCTTATTGATATGATTACGTTTCCTTTGTTTTCTTAATTTATACATTTCATATGCGGCAAAGGCTCCCTCAACTGCGCCAGTAATAAGAAAGAGTTGCAGCAGTTTTTTTTTCAAAGCCGCATTGCTAGCAATTCGAGTATCATTTGTACATCTCTTTGATTTTAGGATTTGAGAAGCATTGCAACCGAGCTGCTTGCTTGCACTTCTGCATACGTTTTTTGCAGCACAGTCTACAGCCTGTTCTTGAAGTGGGGAGCTGTACCGTGGAATCGAATTATGTACTTCGTTTACCACTGTCGTTACAGCAGCTTTGAAGAAAAAAGAAACGGGAACAACTGTTAAAAGACATTCTGAGATTTTCAGCGTGTTTCTTTTGCCATGGCTGATGAAGTTATCAAAAAAATCAACAAAAAGCTTTTTCCAAGCACCAGCTTTTCTTATCTGCTCTGAAAATGGGTTCTCCGTCAAGATATATGAAACGAGATGCTCGCAGATATTATATGCCAAAGAATACGCCTTTTCTCCAAATCTCTCCCAAAATTGACACAGTGCTTATTCTGACTTTGGATAATCTGGTGCTTCAATGACAAAGAGATTTTTTGACTTAATTGTTTCTTGCACTTCCGTTATTGATATGTTTCTTTTTACAACCTTGCCTTGCCTTTTATCATGTTTGAGAAGCAAACATAATATTCAGTGCATTTCCTCTTCACGTCATTCCAACCTATTACTATGTAATGGTAAAAATACCTCAATGGCCTCTTTATGGCGAAATGGGCGATATTCTCTGCACATCGGAAAAAATCTTCCATCGACTTCACCGGGGGACTGTGTGTAGGTATCTGTAAAACAAAAGACCAATTTCATTTATAGAGAAATCACAGCACCGGCAAGCGAATCAAGCTCTAAGACCCAAGGTCTTGTTTCACAAAGCATACGTAGGACTAAGTTAATCAACTTCTCCCTAAGTTCATTATTTAGTCCGAAGGGCTTCTCAGAAGATGTGATCACGTACCAACCAAGTTCATATCCCAGTGATCATGAACTTATTAAATTGCTGTTAATTTATTAAAGAACTCGCGTAAGAAGACTATGTAATATAATGTATACTTTTTTCTGCGATGCTAGCTACCTTCAGAACCCGAATGTAACATGAAAAAAAGCATTATATGTAATAATTAAAATTATTTACATCTATATACCTTTTATTCATTTAATTAATTTTAAAAGTTAAACTTAAGTAAGTAAATTAATTATTATAATTGTCGATTAAAACGTTACATGACAAGAACAGCCAAATTTCCATACACTTGAACGTTGCCATGGTAACTACTATCTACTTGGAAATCTGAGGTCAGTCTTTGCATAAGTCCGTGGAGTTCCTGAAGTTTGTGCTCTCATTGTAGCTTTAGTTTCGGTCGATTAAGATATAATCTACGCAAATAACAGCAAAAGTAGAAAGAAGACATCAATGAACGTTGTAAAAATTACGAATTAAGGAGGCCGATTTGGGTTTTTTTTGCGGAAAAACTACAATAGCAAAACTCTTTATATTTTAACATTATATAATTTACAACAACTCTAGTTTATTTGCGAAGTTTCAAGAAAATCTATTGTCTGCTTCTTTTTTAGGGACCATCTCAAAATACAGATACATTTACTATAGGAATATATGGGCAATTTTTATTTTTCGCTCTTTAAAGCAGCTCAAAAAATACTACAATAGCGATTTTCCTCAAATATTTTAGAATATGTTATTAGTAATATCATTTTCTACCTTATATTTACAAAATACTAAATTCTACTGTCTGGTTTATAGTGGAAGCCATCTCAAAATATTAAAATGCACCAAATTTTGCTTTATATTTGGAGTATTACGAATGTAGATTGCAATGGATTCATTAAACAATTAAGAAAAATGACCTCGAGGATAGCATTATTCTATGTATAAAATTTCAAAGGCGTACAATATTTACTTTTTCTGTTATGTTATTTCTTATAACGTACACTCACTCCTACAAACGTCATCAAAGCACAATAGCAAACTTACCTACCGTACAATAGAAAAATCGTTTAAAAAATAAAATTTACCTTAAAAAATCTATATATTTCTATCTGTAATTTGTTTATTGTGTTCAATTTAATAAATGGTATCGAATTCATAAAAGGTATAAATCCAAAAACAATGTATTTTACTAGAATGCGCAAAAACATGCGCAATGAAAACAAAAGTCGGCCTCATTAAAAATTGACATTTTAAAAGCTAAACAATGTATCTATAACAGTTTAAAAAAAATGTGTATTATTCTTATAAGCCGACAGCTTTAGGTCGTGCTTTGGATTGCGTACATTTCTGTCTATGGTCAATAGTCATGCATGTACATGTATGAGATACAAAAAAATTCTGTAAGAAATAGATGAAAACATACTTAGTGGATTTAAATATAATAATGTAATCGCCCTAATCATGTTGTATTTTTTCTACGTTCATTTGCTTGTCTTGTTATTTGGTATGGCTGTTTGGACAGAATGAGTCTAACAACACACTACTTAAAAATCCTCAAGACCTCAATGAATAAATTTATAGAAATCGCGCCCTTTCTCCTAAGCAAAATAATGAAGAGAATCAATTTGAAAACATAAATTAAACCAGATGTTTGTCTATTGTTATTAATACCACATTATTAGGATAAAAAAACCCGGTACCGTGAGTAGCAATACTGTATGTACAGTCACCAGATAACACCTTTAGGTTCATGAAGATGTAGGAGACAATGGTTATAAAGTAGATGTCAGACAATGTCATTGGGGTTGGGGAATATAAATGTATAAAAAAGCATTAGGTAAACTACGTCTCTTTATCTAACTATACTTGCTACCTACATGTGCATTTGGTTAACACATTTACGCATGTACACATCAGCTCTCTCTCTCTCTCTCTCTCTCTCTCTCTCTCTCTCTTTCTCTCTCTCTCTCTGGTAGTCCGAAAAGTTAAGCTATATCTTCGGACAGTCCGAACAAAACGCTATTTTGTCCGAATAAATAACTAATATTCGTCCGAATAAATAGATTGTCCATTCAAACAAAAAGCTTCATCGTTCGAAGTACATGCATCTGTAATGGCTTCGTCGGGAAATTGCATGTACCGGCATGTTATGTTGTATCTTTGAACCAGTCTATTTTTACCCCCTCCTTTGGTAAATACCAGTTTTTATTCACCATAATTGTAATACTATAAAAGTTAAATGTAAGTTGATTATTGGCAGATTTTAAATACTTATCAGAAGTACAATCTCTGGTAATGTTAAACAATTTTAAAACATAAAAAGAGGTATAGCGCCTTTTCTCATTATTTCGCCTACATCTGTGTTTGAACGGAATGTACCTGTTACTAAGAATAGATACAAGTTCCTCTCGCAATAGGTACTGATTTTATAATAGTGTCTGTAACCACTTATTTGTCATAAATTCGGGAAACCTGCATCGAGAAATGAAAATAAAGAACTGCGTGTATGTGGACAGTTTATGTTCTGAAACGTGATAGCTTCCAGCAAAATAGAATGACTATAAGTATACTGTAAATAGAAAATAGTGTTATTGAAAAGATCTGTTTATATTGGATGTGCTCATTCTCAGAATTAAACAAGAGAATTTGAAAAAATAAATCTAGCAGATTAGATACATGTAATTTACAATCGCCATTCTTCTCATGCTTGAAGTGAACAGAAACAAAATAATTTTAAGCACTATTTAATGGAATCGATCCAGCGACCGCAAAATCAAAAAGACCTACACGTTACCACTACACGCATGTATCACTTTATTAGGAGTCTTTTCAATATATGTGGCTATATGCATGTCACTAATTGAAATATTTGTCTAATTGTTAGAACGAAGACCACGTTAACCCAAACTTAATTCACTGTAAACGTTTAATACACCTGTAGAACATAATTTGAATCGGATTTCTTTGATTTAGAGTGGTTCATATAGTCAAATATCCAACTCTTATTGCATACTAACTATTTTTTCTATATATCCCTAACTAAATCCGAAGATTTTAATGATGTCACGTACATGTAAGATAATTAAGACTCTTTTAATATGGTAATTGTGTGATTTGCGTTTCTTTGAATATACATGTATTTTATTTAAATATTGTATGATATTGAAAATGTCTGGTGTTTGCAAAAGCGCTATATTGTAGGCGAAATAATAGGAAATGGCGATATATATATATATATATATATATATATATATATATATATATATATATATATATATATATATATATTTGTATATATATATATATATATATATATATATATATATATATATATATATATATATATATATATATATATATATATCAAGAGGAAAAACAAGAAAAGAAACATCATGCAGTTTTTTTCTTGCTAAAAATCAAACGATTTTTATATAAATTACTACTATAGAATACTGGCAGAAATTTCGTTGGTCAATTTTCTAAATTTCCGAGTGGGACTGACAGAAACAATTGAAGGTCCGTGATATATTTGACATAAATGTAAGCATGCACGGATCTAGAGGGGGTCGGCCGGAAGGTGGACCCCCCATGGAATATTCATTATAATTCACGTACATGTAGTAAAAGGCCTTGCGCCCCCCGGCAAACACAATTATCCCTCGTACCACATACCCCTCTCCTGGATTTCTGGATCTGCGATTGCATGTAAGAACAAAACAATTATGCCGAAATTACACGGATCCAATGAATATATAGCAATACAGATACATGCACCTTACCTCAGTCTTGAATCTCATATTTCGACTCTAGTGTGATTTTGCTATTTAGCTTTATGTGTAACACTTCCTCACGTCAAATGATTGTTGTACATAACCAGCCAGTGAGTACTGATCAGGAAATAAAATCAGTCACGTGAATAGGATACACGCAGTAGTGAGTGCTCGTTGATGGTTCTTTCTATGTGTTTTATTGGTGTACTCAGGCAAGAGAAAATGAAAACAAAACTAAGAAAATAGGTATTTCTTGCCTTGAAATGTTTTGGTGGATCAAACATTAGTGCACATTTTGCAATAGATGCAACATGAATCTCCCTTAAAATTATATTGTCACTTATTTGATTGAACTATGAAAAAACAAAGCAAAATTGTACTTAATATTTGTTTTATTTAATTTGACGACATAATTAAAATGTTTTTCAAGATAACGCAACTCGCATTTAATTAATAAAATTTATATGCACGTATGAGCAACAAATTTGATTCAACTTATCAGTCTCTGTTGCAGATCAAAAACGTCCAAAATTGGATATCCATGAATCCCGCGCTGACACTAATAGCAAGCGAAGCGAGCTCTACCGGCAAGGAGTGTGTGAATAAAAATTCGGACTAGTTGCACATTCATTCAACGGATTTTTTGGGCTTCAGTTACTCGGACCAGTAAATAAATGCCCTGCTTTTATCGGACCAGCAGTTCCCTGTAAATATGGTTTCCCATTTCACGCTCTCACGAGAACAAGCAAGATGAAAATAATTAAGAATATGTACATGCATTGGGATCCATTACATAAGATTAACGGAGTTTATCGCATATCCAAGGCAGTAGATGCAGATTGAGGGGTGATTTTTATTAATGACAGGTGTAATGAACCGTTTTTTGTTGAATCGGTTGTAAGCTTAGGTGTTGATTGACCGATTGGGAGATTACTCATTCTGTAAGGTCATGTCAGGTCTTACTACAAATGTTATCCAGATTTATTTTTAGAAGGCAAGACATTACTTTTTAGAGGACTGGTGAATCGCCTGTGTAAGCTTGGATAACTGTAATATGGGTTTTGTATTATAATTTTTTTTTGTAGCTTAGAAGAAGGAAATCTGTTAAAATGTCGCAGTTAATTTAATTTCCACCCCAAAATATAAACAACACCTAATATCCACCACTGTATTATTATCAGGTGATAATCATAACCTTGCCATACCTGAGTCGCCATGTTGGAGAGTGAAGGTTTGTAGTTTGTTTACGAATGCGAACAATATGATCCAGGATAATTGTGATAAAAATGTTTCTAGATTTTATCAGAGAAATCGTCTTTTTTATTGTGAACGCCCAGTAAACTGGTTTACGTGCACTTGCACTATTTCACCTGCGGATTTTTGTTCTGCGAGTTCAAGAACTAGATCGCTGTACGTCTGTTAGAAGTGGATTTTATGATAAAATGAATAATCGGTAAATTTTATTTCTAGACTTCTATTAAACACTCATTAAAAGGTCGACCATGGACCGCACTTGGGCCCAGGATGTGTTACGGTGTCAACTCTGCGAGACCCCGGGCCCCACTATGTACTGTGACATTTGTCACATACATCTGTGTAAATCCTGTGTGGGGGAACATCTCTCCGATGAATCCAAAGATCACAAAGTGGTGCTGTTCAAAAAGCGGGGATTTGCTCCTTCATGTTTAAAACATTTCAAAAAATGTTGTGAACTTTATTGTGAACATTGTTCTATTCCTCTCTGTTTAGAGTGTGTTTCCTCTGGTGAACATCTAGGACACAAACAAATTGAACTTTTGAAAAGTCTAGAAGCAAAGAAAGAAGTATTACAGAAAGATTTACAAGAATTAGAAAAATTAATTTATCCTAAATACCAAGAAATTACATCTTACATTAAAGTTCAAAAAGCTGATATGAATAAAAACTCAAAGGAACTGACAGCAGCTATTGACAAACATGGAGACATTTTGCACAGAGAAATAGACACTGCTATCAATAAACTGAAGTCTGGCGTGGATGAAATGGAATCCAAACACCTGATTGCCTTAAATAAGCAGGAAGATGAAATTAAGCACAGACTTTCTGAAATCACACAGACCATTGCTGATCTAATGAAATTATTAAATTCCAATGATGTCAGCCTTTTCTCTGCCTACCAATCCAGAAATGCTGAATTTAGAAGATTGCCACCTAAACTCATAGCTTCCCTACCAAGATTTACACCTCAGAGGATTAATAAAGTACAAATTTATCAGCAGATTGGGTTTCTGTCAGTGTTATCTATCCAAACAGAAGAACATGGCTACACAATGGATTCCCCCGCTGCTGAGTCCTCTCCCCCGGACAGACCGATCATTGATATACCACGGATCGTCACAGATATAAACACTGAGTATAAAGAATATAATGAATTACGCCGTGTGTCCTGTCTGAGTGAAGATGAAGTGTGGAAGCGTGGTCAGGACGGAATGACGAGACTCTACAACCTCCACTATGAACTAATGAAGTCAATCCAAACCAAGTCAGTTTACATACCAGAGGACATAGCAGTGACACAGAGTGATGATATACCACGGATCATCACAGATATAAACACTGGGTATAAAGAATATAATGAATTACGCTGTGTGTCCTGTCTGAGTGAAGATGAAGTGAGGACGTATGGTCAGGACAGAATGATGAGACTCTACAACCTCCACTATGAACTAATGAAGTCAATCCAAACCAAGTCACTTTACATACCAGAGGACATAGCAGTGACACAGAGTGATAAATTAGTTTATACTATCCCAGTGTTCAATGTGTGAACATAGTGAAGAATTCACAGATACAGACAGTGATCAGACTATGGGAGTGGGGACCTCTGAATGTCTGTATTACCTCCTCTGGTGACCTACTGGTTGTCATGGTCACTGATGATGAGAAACAAGCAAAAGTTGTGCGTTATTCTGGCTCCACAGTGAAACAAACGATTCAATACAACAACAAGACTATGAAAGGGAATTACCGCCAAAATTCTATGCATCTTGCTTTTATTCTTATTATGCTTACTTCTTTATTCTTCATTACATTTACACTTGCATGTCACTTTATTGTTTTCATATTCATGCTTATCCAATTTCACTTTGATTCTTTTTGATCCTTCATTGTTTGCTTAATTCTATGTTGCAACATTCTCTTCTTATTCGTGTAAATTCTTTCTTCTATCTCTGCTACAAACGTGAATTCAAACACGCAAACAATAAAGCACTTTGAATAAAGACGAATACAAGTTGCATGAATTTAATGCTGCATTATGACGCCAGGCGGCAGTGTGCGCGCTACAATTGCTGCTCCCGAAGATTTATTAAAACGAAACTAACAAATGGCATACATTTAATAAATTCGTGAAAACATCTCAAATTAAGGGTTTAGTATAGGAATATGAAATACATGTTAATATAGTCAACTTTTAACAAGCCACGATATACTTCCCTTCCATAAAAGACTTCTCTATTCATCTACATGTAATTACTACCCTAAATACATTAGTGAGAACAAAAACCTAGATATCTGTGTAGCTGACTTCTTAGCACATGCAGTAGTGGTGAACTAGTTTATACTGATCCCAATGATAACTCTGTGAATATAGTGAAGAATTCACAGATACAGACAGTGATCAGACTACGGGGGTGGTATCCTTGCTTTGTCTGCAATACATTCTCAGGTAACCTTCTGGTTGTCATGGTCAGTTACGATCAGAAACAAGCAAAAATTGTGCGTTTTTTTGGCTCTCCAGAGAAACAAAGGATTCAATACAATGACAAAGGACAACCTCTCTATTCATCCAGTAGCTACTCGAAATACGTCAGTGAGAACAAGAACCTAAATATCTGTGTAGCTGACAGTAGAGCTGATGCAATAGTGGTGATCAATCAGGCCGGGAAACTCCGGTTTACATACACCGGTCCTCCCTCTATTACCAAGGAACCATTTAGTCCAGTCGGCGTCACTACAGACAGCCAGAGCCGGATCTTGACAGCATACATTACCAACTACCGTATCCACATCCTGGATCAGTACGGACAGTTCCTCCGCTATATTGACAACTGTAATTTACAGCGTCCATTGGGTTTATGTGTGGACACCAAAGACAACCTTTTTGTAGCTGAAAACGACACTTGCAAAGTGAAAAAAATCCAATATTACATGTAAACAAACTGTATTGATAAATATATTTGTCTACAAACTGTTTATGTATGAAATTATGGTCTTCCGTTCCGAACAGAATACCTTACTATTGTTCTAAAAAAATTCTGATTTCTTATCATTGTTAAGCTCACCAAGACGTAGTCGGGAGGAGGTTCTGCTACATCCCCGGCGTCCGGACCCGGTTAAAGGTTTTGGTACAGGTCCTATATCTAAGTTATTACTTGCCCTATCTTCACCAACCTTGCATGGATGATGCATCTGGGCCTACTTATGGACTTGAAAGACTTTGATGCTGAATATGGGCCATGAATGTCAGATGCTGGAGGAATTTAAGGTTTTTGCAGAAGGTTAAAGTTTTTGGAGTAGATGCCCTTTGATAGCCATTTCTATGTTACTACTGGTCCTTACGTCACCAATTTTGCATGCATTGTGCGTCTTATGATACGCATGGTCCTGACAGGCTTGAATGCTGATTCTGATCAATAGGTTTCGGATGCTGAACGAGGTTAAGGTTTTGGGGCTGGTTAAAGTTTTTTGAGCAGCTGCCCTCTGATGATTATATCTTAGTTATTACTGGTCCAAATTTCACCAAACCTGCATGCATGGTGCATCTAATGACATTCATGCACTTGACAGGCTTCAATGCTGAATCTGATCCATAGGTTTCGGATGCTGGATGAGGTTAAGGTTTTTGGAATTGGTTAAAGTTTTTGGAGCAGGTGCACTCTGATGATTATATATTAGTTATTACTGGTCCTTACTTCCCCAAACTTGCATGGATGGTGCATTGTATAATATTTATGCATTTGACAGGCTTGAATTCTGAATCTGAACCATAAATTTTGGATGCTGGATGAGGATAAGGTTTTTAAATGGTTAACATTTTTAGAGCAGTTGACCTTTGATAGACAAACCTTAGTTATTATCTGTTCAATATTTATAAAAAATTCAATAGATGCAATTCTGATGCACTTTACAGGTGTGGATGCTGAATCCGACCCATAGGTTTCAGATGCTGGAGGAGGTTTAGGTTTTTGGAACAGGTCAAATGTTTAATAGATAATAGTACTATTTCAAACTTGCATGATTAATTTAACTATATAAACGAATCGCAGAGGTAGATTCAGTTAAAGAGCCTGATCTCCATTATCAAAGATGCTTATAAAACCTCCTATCTCACTCAAACTTGCTTGATAGACGTGTGTGTTGTTAAATGATAAAACATGATTCCAATGATATAGTATTGTATGATATGATACATTATTGTATTATATGATACAATGTTAATTCATAAATTTTATTGTAAAAAAATGTGTGATACGATATGATATTGTATCAATTTTTTTGTATGTTATGATATGATATTGTATTATATGATATTGTTATATGTAATATTAAATATTATGTTACGACATTGTATATTGTTTTTCCCCGGACTGAAATGTCACACTTTCATTGGTTTAAACATGGCACGTGATTGCCTTATATATCTCTATATAGGTTCGTTGAGAATTAATATTAGGCAATATAGCCGTCATTGGCCGCCGCTTCGCCTACTTATCTCGATATTTTATATTAATTAACACAGAAACCGTGTTCCGTAAGTTCTTAAAATATCTAGAGTAGTTGCCCTTTGGAATTATTTTTAAATTAGAGTAGTTGCCCTTTGAATTGACGTCACATTGTTGTATCTGGAGCAGAACAAAATGGCAGCGCCGACATTAGCTCATATTTCTGCAGAGGGAAGGGGGTAACCGTTTAAAATTGAATAGCAACAAGATATTGTAAGTAAACATGGAAAAAGCGAAGAATTTCAAAGAGTATTTGAAAGGTGAGATTGATAATTTTGAAGAGTTTAAATGAGTTAAATTGGACGTGATGTTAGGCACTTGTACATGGGTTTGCGTAGATCATCTGTTTTTGTGAATAAATGTGTCACTTGATAGTCCTCGGAAAAAAACCCACTCGTTTCGCCTTGCCATCTGTGAGATTGATTAACCCCATACAGGTTGTAGTCAGTCAGTAACAAACCTAATAAGAAATAATATGATACTGTATTTTATGATATATTTTTGTATTACATGATATTGTATCGTATGATTTTGTAATATATAATATTGTATCATATGTTACCTGTACAATGTTATATAAATATTGACTGGAGTTGAGGGCAACATAATAATATTAGCCCCCCGAGGGTCTAAATATTGCGCGTCCGTTGTTTACTTGCCTTGACTGATTGCCTATTATTACCTCACCTTGTTTTGGAGTCGCGAAGAGTTGTTAACGTCACCGTTTACGAATCAACGAATCAGAAGTGATAAATTGAAATAGAGGAAATATTCTCTATATATTATTCCTAGCCGGCCAATGTTAAAAAAATATTGACCGGTCATAATTTTTAGGACGAGCTAATATTACAATTATAGATTACTGTGGAATCATTTAATTTCGTGGGGGCCAACTTTCGTGGATTGTGGGTTTTTTGCTTATTCGTGGGGATGTTATTTCGTGGATGTGTCAGTTTTCAGTTTCATAAGGTAAACTAAATCTTTTATAATTAGTTTTCGTTGAGGATGTAAATTCGTGGGCAAGGAGTACCCACGAATACCACGAAAATTGAGCCACCACGAATTTTAATGATTCCACAGTATTCGTCCATATAGAGTTATATACTAAAATATTCTACTAAATATAACAATGGATTTTATATTAATGTATTGATAAACATTGTATCTTACAATACCGTATGAAATTAACATATGATTATCAAACAATGTTTTAACATATGATATACGATATTGTGTCAAACCACACTACATTAAATGACCGGGGCATATAGTGTTACCCCATTCTGTCATTCCATCCTTTCGTCCGTCCGTCCTTCCATTCTTCCGTCCTTCGAATTCTCTCATTCCGTCATTCACTTTCCGATCATTATCTCAGCAACCGTTGCACACATTCAACTCGAATTTGATGTGCCTTATATTTACATTCAGTGTATATTTCCCCTTATGTTTTCATTGGAAATCTGCGACGTTCAATTTCCTATGAATACACTTTACTAATTCATGCACCATGAGCACAAATATAAACGTCGCCACGTGTTTTGAGTATATTTATTTTTGTAAGATTAAATGAAACATTCAACCTTACATAATCAATTTGATATGTACTTTTGAAAAATAATCATTAAATTATATTTACTCCTAAATTAGAAAGATTTTTCTCAACAAAGTTTCTGGCACTATATCTTTAGCTGCGGAAGCGTACTAAATAACATGTTAATATGGCTGTTCCATGTATGTTTCATATCCCTAACTAAGAGAGTATATAATGGCTTTACAGCGACGATAGACATATATTTCATACCCAAAAAACCCCCATCAGTTTGAATATAAAAATAAGCATTCAATGCTTATTTGTTGATGTCGTCGGTCTCATGACACACAAATGCGGTGCAGACAAATTATCATACCGCGCTAACGCGCGGTATTCAATTTGTCTGCACCGCATTGGTGTGTCGTAGGACCGACGACATCCAAAAATAGGCATTCAATGCTTAAATGAATATACAGGTTGAGTTCAAATTTGGTTACAATCCGATGATTTTTGACAGAGTTATGCCTCTTGAGTTTTGAAAAAAAACACCTGGAAAGTTCACTTTGCGATCATTATCTCAACAAACGTTGTACATATTCAACTCAAATTAAATATATAGATGTGTCTTATGCATTAACATGTTGAGTTCGAATTAGGTTCCGGTCCAACGATTTTTGACAGAGTTATGCTTCTTGAACTTCACTACATTGAAATTCACTTTTCGATCATTATCTCAACAACCGTTGCACACATTCAAATTCAAAGTATGAATGTGTTACAGGATTGTACAGGTTGAGTTCGAATTTGTTCCGGTTCGATGTATTTTTTAAAAGAGTTGTACCTCTTGAACTTAATTTTTTTTTTAGAAATTCTCATTTTCCGCTTTTTAACTTTTGAAGGGATGCATATATAAATCTGATATTCATATGAAAGTTATTTACACGAAAATACAGACATTTTGGGTTTTTTGTTCTATATTAAGTTTAGGTCCGGCAATTCTAGAGAATTCTGAAATTGTTTTTAATACTTTTGTCAGGGATTTAATATCTTTTACCATATTTGTGCAATCATCTGCATGTTGAATAATTTTTATGCTACCGTCGGTCGCGTGATTTGTTTGAAAGGATAGCCCTTTGTTTTCATTATCGCTCTTCATCTGAACAGCTAATATTTCTAGAACATGTATAAATAATAACGCAGAAAGTTTTAAACATCATTTTTTGTGATTTTTACACTTGTTATATTTTTAAGACATATCTCAATAGCGTCATAACTTATAATTTTGCTCTTATATAGTGTTTCAAAGAAGTTAATAAGGCAGTCCATAATTACTTCATTGTCTGAGTGTTCTATTTGATTATAATCTTTTATTTTATTGATTGTATTATTTTTTCGTTGCTTTTTTTTAATATCTAAAATATAGAATGAAAAATTTTCTCCTTATTCTATCCATACAGATCTGGATCGTACAAACGCGCCATTACATTTCTCGGCGTAAAAATCATCAACTTCTTTTTGAGCAATCATTTATAGGTCATATTTATTTCTGAAAAATCTTGAGAAATTTTGAGGAAAAGTTGTTTGTTCGTAGTATGTTCTTGTTTTCGCCATACTCTAGCTGTGATGAAAATTAGACATAATTACTTTATTGAAGTGGCATTAAAACAATATACAAATGTACCCTTTATATCATTATGATGGTACTGTATACAGGGACTCATTCGCCACCGTTATACATTAATTAAATTATCAAACTTGGTAATTTGTTTTTGATTGACAGATGGCAGGTACTACCTAAAGGTAATCAGTGTACAGACCCCGGGCTCTGATCCACAGAGGGTCCCCCAGATGAGGTGTGACAACCTGCGGTGGCTGAGGGTGTCAGTATATACTAACAAGTATTCGTGGGGTACTGCATTATTTATTGTAGAGGAGTTTCATAGAGCATATTGGAATTCATGTTTGTTACTTCTTTTTCTATTGAAGTGGAGTGGGGTCAGAGAGAAGGTTTTTACGTTTTAATATTTACCTGCTTTCGAAAGAAAAGTAGTAGTGTCTTACAACTCTCGGACTTAGTTAACTTGATGTGAAATCTCACTGAAGGTTGATTGTCCCTGGGATCAGTGAAACAATGAAGAAAAGTCAAGAAAGTTAATGACCTAGAGTAGAATTCTGTTGTTAGAATTAGAGGAGCCATTTAAAGCAATGCAGAGTTCATTGACAAATGGCTAGTCAAGACAGTTACACTGTAGTGATTGGTTGAGATTAAGAAAACACTGCTGCACGTCTTTTGGAGAGATAAACTTATAAACAAAATGTAGTATAGACGAAATAGGTCACTGCATGAGTACTGGTAATTGTTCATGAAAATGTAAAAAATTCAAACGTACATAAATGTCCGTGTTCATCTAGTATATAAAAAACTGTTTTTTCTCTGGGTGCATATTTTAGCGATTTGTCACTAGAGTTGTATATGATTTGTTATAAAAATTTTAATTTCCGAAATTTCACACTATAACTCATATATATATATATGCAATTTATATGCATGTTACAGATTAATTATGAATTATTTATTAAGAAAATATTGTTATACTGTACAGTTATATATGTTTCAAAGAAGAATATACTAGACAGTACGAGTTTGTTATAAATGAACGTTACGAATGTAGTTATTAATGTTCGATATGATGTATAGTTAGATGCATAATTGTTATAATAATGGGCTAAATAAATTGTCCCATGTATGTACATGTTATTGTTACTTACAAGCATGACTGTATGCATATATTTTGTTTGAGATCTTCATAATAATTATGAACAACTTACAAATAACATGTGCTCCTCCTACCTTTCTGTGTTTTATTTGCATTTCTACATTCTGATTTTGAATTGAAGATAAACTGAGTCTTTTATTTATTTTCTATGTTATCCTGAGTATGTATAACAATGACTTGATAGGCAAAACGTTCTGTTTAATTATGGCTGTTCATTGGTTTCTTGTTGATAAATAAAAATGCTGTGTCTATGACAACTCATCGAAAGACAACTCATCGAAAAAAATCATCCATGCGACAACTCGCAGAATGGACATCTCATAGAAAGTACAAGACATGGATACAACAGCTCGTGGATACGACAACACATTGATACTCAGCGACAGTCATCGAAATAACCCATAATTATTAAGATTTCATTTTTATTCACATAAACATTTACCCTCAAGATCATTTAAATACACGTAGATACCATCTCTGATTCGTTCCCCGACGGTTGACACGATTGTAATTTTTTTCAGAAATTTCCTTTATGCGCGATCACTACTCCCTCAGCCATGTTTTAGCAGAGTATGAAAAAAAATCTGAGAAGTGTTAAAAGATTTTTACTTCAGAATATATACATGTAATATCGATTAGTTGTCGCCATCCCTGAGTTGTCATTCTGTGACATGTCGCGTCGGCGAGTTGTAGTTTCGATTAATTGACTTTCGATGAGTTGTCGCATTCGACGAGTTGTCTTTCGACGAGGTGTCCGGTACCGTACAATGCTTTTTGAAAATGTTGTTAGAAGTTTTGCTATTGATGCCAAGGAAAAACAATCGTGTCATAATGGTTGATGAATTGAATGTTGAGTTTTTTTTATAACAAAATTGTGTATGATATACAGAAAAAAATTAAGTATTAGGTTATCAATTGACGCCCAACGGGTCCATCTACACCCTACCCATACCGGCAGGAGTTATTAAAGTTTTTATTTATTTCAATAATCAGAAGTTTTGATAACTACATAGTCAGTGCATGGATTGTTTATTAAACTGATAACGAGGTTATGAACATGGACATTCAAACTTCTCCCTACACTGACGATAAAAGATACATGTAACTATATATGTACATGTATGTCATGCATATGGATTCAAGGTAAGTGTAATGTCCCTAAATCATTAAAACTTTAACTTCAATTATTTTTAATAATACATAAGTGCACCCTTTTAATTTCATGCACATTTACACAGTATTATTAAAATAAAGCATGCATTTTTCTACATACTCAAGTTATAATGTACGTGTACCCAATATATACTACAGTGTGGGTAATGCACAGATTTGTTTTTTTACAAATCAACAATAAAACAAAATCTGTCGATCATGGATAACGCCAGCTAATGCAAAATAAATCGAATGCGTTAAATTAACATTGCAAGAAGTTCTCATAAATGCATAAATAAATGAATGAATATGATATATGCATAGATAACAACCAGTAATAATCATTATCTTCCTAAAAACCCAGTGTCGTGTAGGACTCCAAGCGTAGATACCAGTAATATACGTTTCAAAAATAAAAAAAAATAACTCAGAATAATTAATTATTCATATTAGCCAAAAAGTCGCTGGTAACTTAATTTTTACAGGGGGGCATACACCCACTAATATCCACCACGGACTGCATTTTTATCACGTGTTACTCATAACCTGGAGACCGCGTCAGACCGCCATAGTGACCAGACCAGGAAGTAAAAATACCTGAATCGCCATGTTGGAGAGTGAAGGTTTGTGGTTTGTTTATTAATCAGATGCTTATGATTCATGTTAATTGTGTAAACAAATGTATCTTGATTCTATCAGTGAAATTGTCTTTTTTAATTGTACACGCTCATTGCATGAACTGCTTTACGTGTACTTGCACGATTTATCCTGGTAATTATTTTTAGTTCAAGAACAAATAGATCGCTGTACGTCTGTTTAAAATTGATAAAAAATATAAGAAAATGAATAATCGGTGAATTTTATTTCCAGGCTTCTATTACTATTAAACACCAATCAGGGTGTCTGACCATGGACCGCCGTACTTGGGCCCAGGATGTGTTACGGTGTCATCTCTGTGAGACCCCGGGCCCCCCTATGTATTGTGACATTTGTCACATACACCTATGTAAAGCTTGTGTGGGGGAACATCTTTCCGATGAATCCAAAGATCACAAAGTAGTGCCATTTAAAAAGCGGGGATTTGCTCCTGAATGTTTAAAACATTCCACAAAATTATGTGAACTTTATTGTGAACAATGTAACATTTCTATTTGTTTAGAGTGTGTCTCCTCTAGTGAACATCTAGGACACAAACAGGTTGAACTTTTGAAAAGTCTTGAAGCAAAGAGAGAAGTATTACATAAAGATTTACAAGAATTAGAGACATTAATTTATCCTAAATACCAAGAGGTTGCATCTTACATCCCACTTCAAAAATCTGATCTGAATAAAAACTCAAAGAAACTGACAGCAGCTATTGAAAAACATGTAGATAATTTGCACAGGGAAATAGACAATGTTATGGAAAAAATGAAAGATGACGTGGATGAAATGGAATACAAACACTTGGTTGCCCTTAATAAGCAGGAAAATGAAATTAAACGCAGTCTTTATGAAATCACACAGATCATTGCTGGTCTGAAAAAATTACTGAATTCCAATGATGTTAGCCTTTTCAATACCTACAAATCCAGAAATGCTGAATTTAGAAAATTGCCTCCTAAACTCACAGTTTCCTTACCAAGATTCACTCCTCAAACGATCAACAAAGAACAAATTTATCAGCAGATTGGTTCTCTGTCAGCATTATCCATAAAAACAGAAGAACATGGCTACACAATGAATTATCCCTGTGCTGAGTCCTCTCCCCCGGACAGACCGCTCATTGATGTACCACGGATCATCAGAGAAATAAACACTGAGTATGGAGAGTCTAATGAATTATGCAGTGTGTCATGTCTAAGTGATGATGAAGTGTGGACGAATGGTATGGACAGCATCATGAGACTTTACAACCTCCACGGTAAACTAGTGAAGTCAGTCAAAACAAAGTCGGGGGAGATACCAGGAGACATAGCAGTGACACGGACTGGAGAACTTCTTTATGCTGATACCATGGATAGAACTGTGAATATAATGAAGAACACAAAGATACAGACAGTGATCAGACTACAGGGTTGGAGACCTTGCTTTGTCTGTAGTACCTCCTCTGGTGATCTCCTGGTTGTCAGGGTCAGTGATGATGAAAAACAGACACAAGTTGTGCGCTACTCTGACTCCACAGAGAAACAAACGATTCAATATGATGACAAAGGACACCCTCTCTATTCATCTGCTCGCCTCACTAAATACATCAGTGAGAACAAAAACCAAGATATCTGTGTAGCCGACAATAACGCCCGTGCAGTAGTGGTTGTCAATCAGGCCGGAAAATTTCGGTTTACATACAAATGTCCTCCCAAGTCTTCTACCAAGAAACTATTTAACCCAGCCAGCATTACTACAGATAGCCAGGGTAGGATCCTGACAGCAGATGGTAACAACCACTGTATCCACGTTCTGGATCAGGACGGACAGTTCCTCCGTTACATTGACAACTGTCATTTACAGAGTCCATGGGGTTTATGTGTTGACACCAGAGACAACTTATTTGTGACTGAGAATGTCACTGGCAAAGTGAAGAAAATTCAATATTACATGTAAAACAACAGTTTTTATAAATTTATTTGTCTACAAACTGTTCATGTATGTAATGTAAATATCCCAAAGCTGACTGGTAAATAAAAATAATGGACTTATTTTTTGCTTTAATACCGGGGTGAACACTATAAATTGTTTTAGATATAATAAACATTGTTACTAATCTAATTGTACCAATCGGGACTTTTTTTCTTCTAACGTAAATCAATAATAATTAGCAAAATATGTCCTTAAATTCAGAATTTGAACCTGAATAAATTTGAACTTTTGAATCTCCAAGACCTGAGCTTCAGTAAATGGTAAGGATCCACATTTTGCGGTTTTAAAGTAAACGCTTTCTGCAAAGAATATTGCTGTCCATCAAAGTATTATAAAATTATGTAATTTATTATAGATCACGTGAAGACTAGGAATAAAGGTGAAACTGCGCAACAGAGGTTTCTTTAAGCTTAGATTCGCAGGAGAGAGGTGGCGTTAGGCAGCGTAATTTAATCTTTCCTTTTAAAAGCAAATGGTGCAATACACATTTAAATCATGAGATACGTCTCTGCACATCACATGTTTTTTCCAATTCTATTTGAAGTGGCGTTGTCGCAACAATGAAAAGAGGTTAGATCGCATTGTGACAAAAAGCGGTCGAAAAGGGAGAAAATATCCAACATACGCACGCAAAATATTATCTTTAAGCATATGAACATAATAACCGAATGTTAGGTGTAGGGTGAATCCAACCACGGGAAAGGAAATTCTCATCCATTATCCTCGCCTTTTAAATCTAATACAAATTTCTTTTGGAGAAAGAAAAAGGATATGGTTTAGCAATATTTTAGTTATAATTCATTTTCCCTATTCTGTTCATTCCCAGATAGCAAGCTTATATTGGCCCAGCGTTGGCCCGATGTTATCATTTATTTGGGCCCAATGTCGAAAAATAACATCGGCCCAATGTTGGGCCAACAATTTAATCCAACCAATATTCCCAAATTTTTGTCCTTATAAAACAATCTCACAAAGATTAACAGTAAGTCTAATCTTTATTGTTTTCTTACAGAATTAATCAATATATATTTTCACACATTTTCTTAAAACGCACTATTAATTGATAACATCAAATTTTCAAATGTTTCTTATAGTCGATCTATATACTTCCACTTCCCTTCAATCTTCTTCATTTGTTTTCTTTGCTCCTATTTTCATTCCCTTTTCGTATCAGATGAATCACTATAAATGCGTTTGGTCACTATCTTTAGTTCAGTTCCAGTTTAGTTCTCTAGTTCTGACCTCGTTAATAACTTCAAAAGCCCGTTTTCGCAAACTGCTGCTGTAAATTAAAAAAAAATAATGTTAACAATGTGAATAATGAATAAAGTACATGTATAATGAAAAGATAAGTATATTGAAAATTCATAAATTTGCTTTTTTCTGTCGTTTTCTTTCAAAAAACCTTCCGCACGAAAATATAGTTCCCCAAAAAACTTGTTTGTTTCTTGAATTCAAATAGATTTTCTTTATGAATGTTGTGTAATTATGAGATATTAATCTTTCTGTGATGATTAAATAATTATAATCATATTCATTTTAAATATAATGATCATCTGCGCAATGAAATCAAAACTTGAGGAGTGAGATACCTTAAACAGAAAACTCTCTCTCTTTTAGTTTATATTGAAGGTTTTATGGGGTTTTTTGCGGGGGGGGGGAGGGAATCTTAAACACGTTTAACAGTTTAAGAAGGCAGTAAAATGAAACAATTATTTCTAGTTACTGTTAGTTTAATTGTTTGATATACGGGTACAATTCCTGATGGTCACTCGTTACATGGATTATCCACCTGCCTCATACCCGTGTATTCAGTGCGTTCAAGCGTAGAGTTATTTCCTGTCAGCGCGATGGTTTCACATCTTTGTGGAAAACAATTGGGACTAGAGTCAACTACTGTTTACTTTGACAGTCATAAAACGTTGAAGGGTGGCGGGGGGTTTCGATAAACATTATTCGCAGTTGATACTACATATGTGTAGTAGCTTCATATCCAACACAAATAAAATGATATCAATGTCACGAGGAATTTTCGTCACGAGGAATTTTGATGCGATTTCGGTTGTTTTTCTGTAATTGATAATTGAGTCGATATAAGGTAATGATGTTTATTCCTCAAAGATCCAGCATAAAGTCAATTATAAACAAATGATAAAAATAATGACAAATAAAACAGAGTAATAAACAATGAGTCTTTACAAAATATGTATAGAGATGCAACATAAAAAGGACCACAATAAAAATGAGTCTTTGCATACTCTAACACAATTGTAACATATACACATATGCTAAGTGAATATTGACCACATTAAATCTGTGTTTTATAAGTACATATATCAATATCATATGATTATAAATTAAAACTAAAATATATGAGGGGAAAATTAACTAAAATGGAGAGATCGCTTGGCTATGACGAGGACCATAATTATTGAAAAGTCAACTGCATAGATTTACATGTAGTAGTAAGCATTTATTTTGGAGTGTGACTAAAATGGGTAGCGAAACCCGGGCCGGGCCGGGATTTTCGAAACTGAAAACCGGGTTTTTGGTGATTTCTCAGGAAATACTCATTTGTTCTGCACGAAATTTGCAGGATTACTTTATTACATCTGTTTTTGTCTTCGCTGAAATTTTTATCATCACAGAATGAGTTTTTCAATATTTATTACAGATTGTCACTTTCCAAGTGACTAAAATGGGTAGCGAGCCCGGGTTACACATTTTGGCGATATTTAACTAATTACATTGATTAAATTGGAAACTTGTACGTTTAATCAATGCTATTTCAGTTTTAATACTTAGATAATATCACAAAACTGTCAAAAAATATCATTAAATAAAATTATGGCCAAATATTATAAACCCGGGACGGAACAAAACCGGACACGTTTACCCGGGACAAACTTTTTATTTCCGAAAAAGCGACGAGAGGATGTTAGCTATCACTCATTGTGACATTGCCCAGCTCAAACCACGCGGAGGTACCCTCATTTGAGCCTTCTCCCCCCTTTTGAAATACAAAATATAAAGCATGCAAACAGCAAATCACGATGAAAAACCGTTCTTATTGTGTATTTAACACAACGCCCTACCAAGGCCCAGACTCGGTTTTTATCTTTATGATTTCACTGAAAATCAGGCAAACTAACTACTTATAAGCACTATTTATTATTTTGTATTTTTTTTTTATTATAAAAAGCTTTTTTTCTAATTAGAGTTATACTAAATATTTACAATGTTACAAGAAAACCGTTCTTATTGCATTGTCAGCAACGCCCTACCAGGGCCCAGACTCAGTTTTCATGTATTTTTACACTGAATAAGCACTAGAAAATACAAAATAGATTTCCCCCATTAAAAACAAATAAAAAATCAAAGACATGTGTTTTCTCATATTTTATTTCTTCGGCCTAGTCAGCACATGATGGGCACATGAAGACCAGACTCTCTTTTGGATCTTGGATTCCAACACAGCGGAGATGGTACCACTGTCCACATGATGTATTTTCACAAGCAATCATATAAATAAAGACATGTACTTAGTTGTCACCGTTAGGTATCCGTACATGTTATACTATACCTGATCAAATTAATATGCTGTTTTTTTTTATAAACATTAATATATCTATATAATTTATTAACTTTATTTATGAAACCTTATACATACAATCATTAAAAATTATAACAGCATATTAATTCAATGTTTCATGTGCGATGAGTTGAAAGTCAACATACATGTATTTTTCTTTATTGTGCATTTTATTTTATTTAAAAAAACCAACCAGCATACCTACTAAATGTGATTCGTGTGAATCTTACGATTGCCAACGTGTGCACATCACACGATCGGGTACTAGAGTGAGGCATCTGTAGTATTAGGCACTATATATATACACTGTAAGAAGACCTGTGAAAAAAGCTCAGTCAATTATAATAATTTTGTAAATGAATTCACTTTCATCTTAACAGAAGCTGAACGATTAAACTAATTGTAACATGAGTGACGAGCCGAATAAAAATATAAAGTGATTTAAAGTTAAATATAGATCTTAAGTTCAAATAAAAGAAAGTGTAGGTAAAATAAAACATGCTAGACACTTACATTATAATTTAAGAACAATCGATTGGAATTATTTAATGAAACGCGCATACTCTTAGTCTTAGTGAACTTGACAGATTTGTAAAACCCGCATTTCCTCTTGGGCGAAAGTGTAAACAATGATTAAATTTAGAACCAATCACGTGGTAATTCCGGAAGACGCGTTAACAAATTTTATCAAAGTGAAAAGCGGGGAATAGTAATAATTGATAAGAAAATCAAAAATAAATCAAATAACAAAATATTAAGAACTGATGGAAAAATGATTATGAATATAAAATGATTAAGAAAATAAACAAACAAGTAAATATTTCTGACTATAACAATAATTTCATATCATAGCATGTAATATACATGTATATAAATGTAATTTCAAGACATTATAAAATTCAATGACAGGAAAAATTGAATATTTTACCCTTTAAAAAGATAAATAGTTATAATAAAAATGCATATAATAATGTATATAAAATAATGTCCTACCTGTAATTGATAATTGAGTCGATATAAGGTAATGATGTTTATTCCTCAAAGATCCAGCATAAAGTGACGCGCTGGGATCTTGGGACAAAAATCGACTTGGTCCAGGTGAGGTACATTATAGGTTAATTACTTATCATATCAATAAAAATAAGAAAGGATTCCCTTGCGAGGGCCTCTTGACAAAAAGATAGGTATAGCGTGGGTACAGACAAAGGGTCTTAATCCGATGGCCTGACACTAATTGAGTAGATCAAACATCAAAAGAAATTTCTAATTGAAAAGTGATTTGTTACGTAAAAGTTTGACCTTAACTAGATAGATATTTCGCTCATCGCCGTGATAAGTGTGAATATTTGCGAAACAGATTATCAAGTGATAGAAAATATTTCCTTGCGGCGGAGACAAAAGATCTTAGTTACTTTTTGAGCATTTTGTTCAAGAAATAGTTTGAAACACAATTACAATAATAAAGATACAATATGTAGAAAATAGGAAAAATTTCTATATTAAAATATTTCTGATTAGGGGTCAAATGTACCTTATGATATCAATATCATTTAATATTTTAAGGATAAAGTAAAACTTTCATATTATGCCGTTGATTGTATGGTAGCGGTCATCGTGTAGCATGTGCTTGTCACGGACTAGGTTAAATGTCTTGAGCATCGACAGCCCCCCCCCCCTCTCTCTCTCTCTCTCTCTCGTTTAGTTTTGCATTGAAGGTTTTATGGTTTTTTAGCGGAGGGAGGGGGGTCTTAAACATTGTAAAATAAACAATTATTTATTGTTACTGTTAGTTAAATTATTTGATATACGGGTATAATTCCTGATGGTCACTCGTTACATTGATTATCCACCTGCCTCATTCCTGTGTATTCTGTTCGTTCAAGCGTAGAGTGATTTCCTGTCTGTGCGATGGTTTCACATCTTTGTGTAAAACAATTGGGACTAAAGTCAAATACAGTTTACTTTGACAGGCATAAAACGTTGAAGGGGTGGGGGGGGGGGGGAGGTACAAAAAACGTTATTAGCAGCTGATACTACATTTGTGTCGTAGCTTTATATTGAACACATATAAAATGATATCAAGATCATTTAGTATTTTAAGAGTAGAGTTAAATGTTCATATTATGCCGTTGACCGTAGGTAAACGTTCACCGTGTAGCATGTGCTTGTCACGGACTAGGTTAACTGTCTTGAACATCAAGAGACTGTGCCTAAAAAATAAAAATGCTAAATAAAAATAAAAATTTGTTTTGGATTAAAAACATTTTTGTAGTAGGAAATGTTTAAAATCATTAAAAAAATCGGGAAAAAATATTTTATAGTTCTTATCCTCTTATTCATGAAGATTACATTATGAAAAAGATTAAATATTTTTGAAATAATAGCTATATCTGCAGTTTCATGAAAATTGTTACGGGTGCAGATAATTCTTCAAATAAAATTTCTCTAAAAATAATTGATAACGTGCATTAAATACGTAAGCATTTTATGTGAAATGAAAACAATACTTCAGACATGGCCAGTATAGAATGACTAAGTTTGGTGGCCGTCTTTTAGCCTAATAGCGTACAGGTAAAAATCTCCGATCACCTTCTCTAACGGTAGGTCACACCGCCGCGGTTTAAACATGGCTGCAGCGAAGACCGCGATGAATTAACCGCGATGGTGTAACTCGGAAAGGATTAACTAACCGCGGAGGGGGGGGGGAGCGGTTAAATACGGGATATATATATATATATATATATATATATATATATATATATATATATATATATATATATATATATATATATAATTGTATTAAATATGTTTATTGAATATGTAAACAGATTGATAAAGTTTATATCTAAACTGCTGTAATTAATGGAAATAAGGACTCGGTTTTTTATACTTTAATACCGGTAAATCAGTTAAGAGCTGTCAATCGTAAAAGCTATTGATCGTGGGATCGAGCTAGATAACCAGAATGTGAAAAATGAGATATATATTACATTGTACCTAACTTTACTATGCCAATCGGGGATATTATTTTCTATTAAATGTAGAGTTGATTAAATAACTATCAGCAAAAATAAGTCCTTTTTAATCCTAAATTTTAACCGATGTATATTTGAACTTTGTAATCGCCAAGACCTGGGTTTCCACTTCACATAAATTTGAAAAGGAGCGGATCCCCATGTTAGGGTTTTAAAGAAGTGTACCGTCAAGTTCTACAAAGGATATGCTATCCATCAATGTATATAAAATAAAAAGAATTTTATTGAACACATGAAGATTAGGAATATTACTAGGACAGCGCGACAGTGCTTTCTTTAAGGGAACGCATAAATTTTTAAAAAGGAACAATATTTTTTCACTGAAAACAAATAGTGAAATATAAATTCAAAACATGAAACCAATTTCTGCAATATGATTGTTCGAAAAATTGTCTTGAACTGTGATAAAAAGCGGTCGAAAGAGGAGAAAATGTTCCACATACGTACAAACTAATTTAAACTACATGAAAAAAAAAATATCCAGGGGAGGAGGAGGGGGGGGGGTGAAGACTATCCAACTTAGGGGAGAGACACTCCCTTCCATGATAAACGCCTTTAAAGTCTAATGAAAAAAAAACGTTTTGATAGAAAGGTGTATGTAGAAAGGATAATGTCAGGGTTTTTGCAATTATCAAATTCGGTTCATCTAACTCAATCAATCTATGCATGCACAGGTTAAAAATTAATGATGTTTAAATCAAACTGGATTTTCAATTATCTATTCTTTTGACATAAATCAAAACCGGATTATATAGGAATGGTTACTGGTTTTAAGATACAAACTTTAAGGGACTATCTTAAATCCTTAGATTGCTTTTGTTATGTTTGATCGCGATGGTTCAGGTTTTACGGCGGCGTGGAAGGGCCAGATGAATAAATAAATCAATCTTATTTGTTCGGCCGAATAAGTTATTTGTTCGGACGAATTATATTTTGTTCGGACGAATTAGCTATTTGATCGGACGAATAAGTTATTTGTTCGAACGAATTAGGATTTGTTCGGACGAATTAGCTATTTGTTCTGACAAATAAGTTATTTGTTCGGACGAATTATATTTTGTTCGGACGAATTATATTTTGTTCGGACGAATTACGATTTGCTCGGACGAATAAGTTATTTGATCGGACGAATTAGGATTTGTTCGGACGAATTACGATCTGTTCGGACGAATTAGCTATTTGTTCGGACGAATAAGTTATTTGTTCGGACGAATTACGATTTTTTCGGACGAATTACAATTTGTTCGGACGAAGAAGTTATTTGTTCGGACAAATTAGGATTTGTTCGGACGAAATAGTATTTGTTCGGACGAATTAGCTATTTGCTCGGACAAATAAGTTATTTGGTTTTAATAAGTTTGTTAGTATAACAGAGAGAGAGAGAGAGAGCGAAGAGAGAGAGAGAGAGAGAGAGAGAGAGAGAGAGAGAGAGAGAGAGAGAGAGAGAGAGAGAGAGAGAGAGATTTTATAATCATGGATATGCAGATGTGAAAATTTGAATCGGTTTACGAGATCATGCGCAGATTTAGAAAATTTTCCCGATTGGAAGGGGTTGGGGGTTGGGCTGAAAGATAAAATTGTTTGCCCATTGTTTGCACCCCCCCCCCCGACTCCCCTTGAGATGCCCGTGGAGGTGCCCATTCTAGGCAACGCCGGCTTTTCTTAACTAAAAAAAATTCGCGCTATGCTACAAAAAATATTATTATACTTTCATGTTAAATACTGAAATCTGATTGGTTTAGACGAAGTTGACAATCCGTTCTAATACCCTCAGTGTTAGCAACCCACTTGGCAACGGGCCGATAGAACAAATTGTTACATGCGCGTAAATTATGCGCGTACGGTTCGCCGTAGAACTCACGTCTTTTCTATATAAAAGCAGTAAAATTTGCCATAAAATTAAGACATTCAGTATAATAAAATAAATAGTGCCTGTTTGGGAGGGTACCAGTTGAAATTGACACCCCTCGAAAACCATTGTCAACCTCCGCTTCGCGTCGGTTGACAATGGTTTTCTCGGGGTGTCAATTTCAACTGGTACCCTCCCAAACAGGCACTATTTATATAATATTACTCCTGCCCTTTATCGACATGCAAAATTTTAACATATTTTGAGACTTGAGCTTATATTCTGGCAGCAAAATATGTCAGATATTGTATAAATACAGAGGTGTCGAAAGATATTTCACATTGGGGCGGCGAAATTGATCGATAAGTTGTGGGAGGAGGGGGAGAGGGGGCGGTTGAACTAGATTTAAGTTGTTGTTCCACATGTACAGTGTGTTAAATTATTCTTGAATTTGATAATTGTCGCTTATTTGATTTTTTACCTTTGACGACATAAAATGTGTATCAAGATAACGCAACTCACATGTGTAGATCAAGAGGGGGTGTCACCTGGAAGCTGAACCCCCTTACCCCTTAGAAAATTCAAATTTCTTAAATTTACATAGTAAAGTTACCAAAATAGGCCTACAATGAAGTTACCCTTCGCCGCTCCATTGAACAAAAATCGCCGTTATCATCGCCGCTCCAATTAATACAGATCACCGTTTTTAAATTTCAATTCAGTTTTATTTTTTTCAGAATTTATTTTTTGGCAAAATTATTGGGGTGGCGACCGCCTTTGCCACCCCTGTTCCAACACCCTTGAAATATCAGTGACTAAGTCATGTATAACATTGAGGTGTTATCATTTGAAGGAAAAACGACATTCTAGGAAAGGGGTGGCTTGATCACAGACCCTCTCCTCCTTCATTATCTATATCATTGCCAAAAGTAAGCGAAGTTTACTGTTTTATTTACTTAAAAAGCATGATGTTCTTAAAATTACACATCTTATATGCTTCTCAAAAGTTTTACTTTGATTCTCGCGAGAACGTGAGGACTTGGAAACCATTGGTACTATAAATTGTGGGTCAAAATTTACTGACGCCGAAAAAAAAATCTATCGGATCAATGTGCAAACCTTTGTGACGTCACTCGATTATTTTTTATTTAAGGAATGAATTCAATATTTATTAGTTTTATACGATATAAAATGGTTTGGGACAGTTTACGCTTTATAAACGGCGAAGCGGTTTATAAAAAAGCGTAAACTGTTCCAAACCATTTTATATCGTATAAAACTAATAAATATTGAATTCATTCCTTATAATTTATTTTTTTGCAATTAATTGTAGATAAAAAGGGTCATTTGACTTTAAAAATGACATCAACATGTACAAAATTCAAACGTAACGTTCGGCGGATTGATACGTTATTGACGTTAGTCTTACTATGACGTAGGCAACATTCTTTATACGATATAAAATAATTTTTTTAGCCAATCAGAAAGCGCGTTACAACCAAAATTAAATTATTGAGAGTGTACTGAGTTGAATTTTAGAGGTAACATTGACTGTATGTCGTATAGGTCCCTACATCGTTATTGTTTTGATTGTCTTGCTGATTCTCGTGAGAGTGCGAACTGATAAAAAATGCCATGATTACAGGGAACTACCACAGGCACCTGACGTTATAAATTTTTCTCATAATAAAATTAAATATTAGATATAGGGTACTTATTTTTATTATGAGAAAAATTTAAAACGTCAGGTGCCTGTGGGAACTACTGGGACGATTAAAGCAATGTATTACTGGTCCGATTTACTGACGCCAAAAAAATACGTTGAATGAATGTGCAACAGGTCCGAATTTTCTATTCACACACGCCTTGCCGGAAGAGCTCGCTTCAAGCCGTCGCTGCGCGCCGGCGAGCTGCGCTCGCTATAACAGTAACTTGATCCATTCGCGTCTCGTTTGATCTGATGATCCGAGCCTGGCAACGAGACGTGATCCGACCCTTTGGATCAAGTTACTATTATATATATATATATATATATATATATATATATATATATATATATATATATATATATATATATATATATATATATCACAGTGTATGAATAAATTTAAAACATGTATCAGCAGAACACGAGGCAGCATGGCAATATGCCTATATATTTATTGTACACTGTAAGAAAGCATTTCCTATGACTTAGATCTGTTTATAAGACCAAAATGTTTCATAAGATCTCTTAGTTGTTTCACAAAACAAATTTTTTAAAGATATTCATAAGGTTATTAGACTTCTTAATACAACCAGTTACTTGCCCAAAGTCTGTACTGACCATGGAGGCAGTAATGATATCATTATGATATATTAAAAATTGCAATTGATTTATTATTAAGAATCTATCTTTTAGAAGTATAAACAATATGGAGAATATGGACATAATGTGCTGTATACTGTCAAGTCAATGTTTGTACTTATAGTATTATGATGCATTATTTATTAATTTCGGTTACTTTAAAAAGGAGATCAATAGTTATTGATTATCGATCAGTTCAAATGAAACAATTTTAATTACTGCTTTAAAGGAAGTAATAAGCCAGTAATATCACAACCGAGAAAAAAAAAACTCTATAACATTGAAATGCTGTGAAGCTATATCACCGTAATATCATTAAGATCAGAGTCACTGTTACAATATTCAATTAAACATGTATGCCCAAACTACGATGTTAATTAATTTACAAGCATAAAAAAACAGTCCATTTAACGCATTAGTTTGCATTAGTTCGCAGCACAGCTCCTCTTACACGCTGCACGGAGTTTCGTAGCACTATTTAGATACATGTATACTTAGAAAAAACGTGTAGACGTGTATATAACTATGAATTTACGATTCCAAAATTGTTTCATGAAATGTTTGCCCTTTTGAACGTAGAACTTTGTTGTTGTTAAAGACAAAAATAGACGTGCAGATTTGCTGTAAGTTTAAGTGTGGTGATTTTGGGGTGATTTATGCCCCTTTATTATACTAATTCATGTATTTAGAAGGTACTCTGCCATTTATTATGTGTACATAGCGATATATGTAGTAATGAGAGAACGCAAGGTGTGTGAACCTCCTTAATGTTTCTTTTATTACTTCAGATATTTGTTTAAGGTTCTTCCACCTATAACGCTTTTTTTATAATACTCTATGTAATTGTTGTTTAAAAATAATTATGTGTTTCAAAATTTTCAAATGGAAGAGTTCTACAATTTCTACATTTTCAACACTCCATACTCCACATCCATATAATAATACTGATATTACAACTTTATCGAAAAGACCTAGCTGACTTACACATATGCCTTAGGGTGAACCATTGATCGAACATAGCAATGCTTATGGCTTACAGGTATCGTTATAATTGAATTATTAATGAACATTCTGACTGTATTTTCGTGTACACTCTATGCGAATATTTAGGAACTTACTTCGGATATACTCTTTTAATTGAATAAGAATAAAAATATCACTTATTTTGTAACAAAATACCAGTACTCGAAATTAAAAAGACAGAAATGAAATATATACCCCGGACCTCTCCTTTTCTTATACGGGCCGGACCCTTTTAGAGCTAAATCGGACCTTAGATGCTAATTACATTAAAGGTCCGCCCCGGACCATTTTACGGGGCGGACCTTTAATTCCCCACTCTTAAGATCCGCACAGGTAATGAACTCATATTATGCAAAAACCTAACAAAATTAGGCATTCTAAGGGATATAACTCTAATGACTGCTTCATGCGCATTAACCATGGTGACTTTAATTAAGAAAACAACCGCCCTGTCACACCAGTTTGCATTCCCACAGATATATTACGACGTTTTAAAATTTCTCGAATCGCAATGAGGTTGTAGGGAAATTTCTTTAAAAATTGTACAACTTTTTATACGAAGTTTTCGCAAGGTAAATATGTCACGGAGCCCTAACGGCGATCGAGGCGTTTCTACAGAGCTCCCGCGGCGTGTTACTGCGTTTTCATGGAATTCAACATGTACTTGGCGATTGATTGCATGCGCTCTCGCCGAGTGCCCATGCCGTGCTTAGAGTTTAAACCTCGCGTTTCAGTGCGTGTTCAGTGCACTGACTGCGGGCACTAAATCTGGAATCGTCGTAGGAACGTAGGAAAAATTTTAAAAGTATATACAATTTTTTTTTAATATTACCAGTGAAGATGTCATCAAGGCGTGCTGATGGCATATAGTGTGTTTCCACAAAGTTCTACTTGATGATTGACTGCGCTCTCGTCGAGTATTAGTATTCAAAGCGCTCCTGATGCGCCAAGAGTTTTCAAATCACGTTCACGGCGTGCTCGGTGCGCTGCAGACGTTCCTCACTTATGGGTACACACATTTTAATTTGTACAATTGTACGCGAAACAAACAAGAATTATGAACTTTATTACTATAAATGAATTAAATAATAAATACACTGACTTAAATTTAGTTGTTTTAATGAAATAAGGTATTTGAAAAAATAGTTTTGGAAATAATTTGTGAGAAGACAAAAATCCAATTTAGGTAGACGGGTTTTCCAAAAAAAAAAAAAAACGTTATGAGCTCTTAAAAAAAGCATAGAAGGGCTCGTAACGTTTGAGAACAATGGCATGAATTACATGTACGTCCTGGAATAGGTCCACAACAGCTGCTTTTTATATGGTTTGAGAATAATTACTATATTGCTCGCTATTGTACAGCAGTCGTTGTTAAAGATTTTCTGACAACGCACTAGGAAACACCATGTTAGGTCCTTTATAGACGCTAATGAAACCAGAAAAAACGCAAAAGAGCGCGATAATCGTGAATGTAGCGAAATAAAAAACTAATTCATATGCTGTGGTTGGGCAGTAAGAGCGCAATAGCGACACAGTGATATCACAAAGGACCCCGATATTGGTCTATGTGCAAGCGCAATCCACTGTACAACAGTGGTTTAACGCAGTAACATCCCAATGGGATCTGAAAGTTCTCCGTGAAAGTGTACTCGACTTATCACCGCATCTTTATATACTGCGATAATGCGTGATACGTGCGCGTGCCGACGGAATTCTTGTTGTGCTGCTGGAGATCTTATCGCGCTGTCACGGTGATCCCACTTCGTTTTTACTGCGTGCTTATTAGAACATGCTAAGTACGCAGCATCAAATGGCGTTCTAAAGCGACCCTTCCGCGACAAATGAAGATATGCGGCTGCGTTGTTGCGTCGCTGTAGGAGTCTCTACTGGGCGCACATCGGCGTTCTGCATTTTTTATGGACGCAGCAGGATCGCCCTATAAGGACGCAGCCCCGGTGTGACAGGGGTTAAACCGGCTTAACTCATTGGTAATCAGAAGAGAAAATATCAATTTTAGCTAGTCAATTGGGAATAAAAATTAAAGTCGGATGGGAGTCTTATCTTAACCCAATAATCAACTATGTTATTGGTAATTAATTCAAGAAAAACTGACATAATTATACAAAAAATATGTACTATTATATAATAAAATATATTATTATATCTTTTATATCACATCTTGCTTCATCTTGCTGTAGCTAGGCTTGTCTGTCTGATTTAAACATACTAGTAGCTTAACCTTGATTTTGCTTCCAACACTGATGCATCATATCATACCGGTATTTTACTCCTTCGCATAAAGCTTGATTTAAAATTCAAAAGATTTTTTAAAAACTTCATTATTATTAGATCGCTTTTGACACATGAGTGCTCATTCGTAAACCCGAACGATCGATATATAGGTGTATACCACGGTATATGAATAGATGTAAAATTTATCAGCTATTTTGTTTACCCTGGAAAACGAGACGGCGTGATAAGATGCCCTTATATTTAATTATGATAGCAAAGGTAAGCATATATCGTTAAACTGTCGTTTTTTATATACTATTATTCATTTATGCTGCTTTATACATTTATTACACACACACACACACACACACACACACACACACACACACACACACACACACACACACACACACACACACAGAGAGAGAGAGAGAGAGAGAGAGAGAGAGAGAGAGAGAGAGAGAGAGAGAGGGAGAGAGAGACCTCTTCATTTTATACAATTTGTATGTAGAAACATATTACGTTTACCAAACTTTATTTTAACTGGACTCTTTGTAGATTGTTTTACGATGGTTACCCACAAACGACTTTTAAAACCAGCATTATTCCTCATTTTTCTGTTTTGCATTATCAAATTTTTTTGGATCATGGTGATACACCAGAAGAATCAAAGTACTGATGTGATAAGGAGCAAATTAACGCTGTGTCAATACAACGAAACAGTGACATTTTTCAATGCTTCAAAATATAAGTTATCTCCCGTGCCAAAACATTCCCTGAAAAATGATATAACCGAACCAGTGTCTCCTGAGGTTACTGAATTCTTCACGAGACTTAACAGGACATTTTGTGAGGACTTCTTGGTGTTAATTCTCACACCTATACACAACAGCGAGGGAGATGTAGAAAACTACGTGAATCTTATCAGAACGTTGAATTATCCAAAAAATAGACTCTCAGTTGTTTTTGGGGAGGATAGTAGCAACGATGGGACGTTTACAAAAGCACAGACTGCAGTAGAAATATTAAAATCTATCGGTCTGCGCAGGGCGGACGTCCTCCATTTTAACATCACCGGAGGACTAGAAACAAACAGCTGGATGAAAGAACATTCTTACGTCAATCAATTTCAAAGAAGGAGCCATTTAGCAAGAGCCCGAAATTTGTTACTCAAGTCTGCCTTGGGAGACGAGGATTTTGTTCTTTGGATGGATTCAGATTTACGCAGTGTCCCCCCAGACTTGATACAACAGATGATATATGTAAACAAGGACGTTGTGACGGCCTCGTGTCTGTTCAGAGAAAACAGTGGTCGTCTGCGAATTTACGACAAAAATTCTTGGCGGGAAACGGAGGAGTCTTTGCAAAGACAACGGAAACTTCCTCAGCAACAACTCGTTGTAGAGGGCTATGGAGCCTCGCTGAGGGTGTATCTACCGCATTTACGGGGAGAGGGGAAACGAGAAGTTTCAATAGATGGTGTGGGAGGATGTAGTTTAATGATAAAAGCAGAATGTCACCGAAAAGGTCTTAATTTTCCGGAAAAATTGTTCCAAAGACACATAGAAACTGAAGGACTTGCAAAAATGGCAAAACATATGGGATACGGTGTCTATGGTTTGCCATTTCTAAACGTTTTTCATTCGTAACAAATTACGTTTAATAATTATATGTAAACCAATTAGGCCTAAATACAAAAAAAAATCTACATTTTTTTTGTTTGAACAATTTTATTGACAAAAATGTTAAGACCTGACAGAACATCCGTAAAGTTCAAAGCGCATTCCCACGTAATTGTTAGCGTTACTGGACTTCCGGTTGAAGTCGACCACGTTTATTCTAACGAATCGAGCAACGATGGGTGGTTCAAGGGTTTGCAGTTTAATAGTGCTTTGGTCATTGTTGCCGCTGAAATACTGAAGAGAAGAAAATATAAATAATTTGAAATGAAGATATATTGATTGACTCAATTGATTATTATAGTGAGCTCGAATGTTACGTTGCAGTGGCGTCGGAAGCAAATTGCAAGTGGGGGGGGGGGGGGGCTAGATCTATCAAAAATCAAAAATCTTGAAAAGCAAAGAAAAAAAGTTCTTTGCATGGTTATGGATACCCCCTAACCCCCCCCCCCTTCCGACGCCTATGTGTTGTCAGTGCCTCAAGACCAATTCTTCCCCGTTTTACCTTTTTCTGGCATTGCTCTTGATAGTCAGTCCACTGCAGACCGTCCTGAGAAAACTGTATGGTATAGTTTGTTACTCGTACGTCACAACATGGTGCCCCCTTGTCGATAAATCAATTTTATATATTATTTTACAAGTAATTTTCGACAAAATTTGTTTTCATAATATACACTTAAAGACACATTGCATTTAAAAATACCAAAAGAACACTCAACATGCATATGTACTACATGAAATTATATGTGTTGTCTAGCGGCAACCTAAACACCATGGACGATTCTTACCTGAGTCGCCACCTTGGTGACGTGTTTCTTTTCACCTAAGTCCACCTGAATCCAGTCCTGTGACCTAGATTTGTCATTAGTGTACCACCCAGCTTGGCTGTCGATGCGCGCGCCGGCGGGAACGTAATTCACGTGAGTCTCGCTAGCAGAAATAGCCGAGTCGGGAATCACGCTGGAGTTTCCGAGTCCGAGAGGTAAATCACAGGTGCTGCAAATTGATGGAAAACTTCGATAAAAGTTAAAATATGTACATGTTCTTGAAGACTGCCATGACGATTAAATCGGTGGAGTTGGAGTCCTGGTCAAATCATGCACTATAAAAAAAATGGAAATTTGTTCCTTCCTTATATTACGGAAGAGCTTTATTATTCTTTGAACATTTCATATAGCTTTATCAATTTGTTTATATTTATTATTACTAGTATATATTATTATTATACAAAAGTTACAATAGGACGAAGTTGTACTTACTGCAAACCAGTAAATTCAAACAAAAACATTAAATTGGTAACGCGTGTATCCTCTGCAATAAAAATGAAACGGCATTTGGCAGTAAAATCACCTTGAGGCCAGAGGTAGCCCGGGCTGATTCTGAAGAGCCAGGATCTCCTGTTTTAGAGCCAGGATCTGTCTGTCCCGCTCAGTCACGTCTGACGTCAGCCGCTTCACGGAATTGGCGGCAAAACTGTACACCCTCTCCAAGAATGTGTTGTTCTTTTTTAGCTCGCTTAACTCCACTAAAGTGGCATTGTCGACTAAAAAATAAAGTTATTCACATCAGTTCTGTGTTTTCTCAGCACTGTTTTAAGAGAAATACTTGTAGAATATGCACTACAGTTAAAACTTATTTTTTATTAATTTGTAAAATTTTAGGATCAACTGGTTTTATGTCTTTGGATGATTTCACATCATGAACCATTCAGCAAACAAAAACAACATAAACATTTGAATTTTCTACCCTGCAATGCATATATCTTACTTGTGCAACTCTGTACAGGTTGAATTATTTGAGGAGTCTTCCCCGTAACGTTGACTCCTTTAAGTTCGTCAACTTGGGACTGCAAAAGAGCCACGTTATTCTGAACTCCTCGGAGCTCATCGACCACTCGATGAACGTCGTCCATCCGAAAAGCGATCTCGCTGTGGAGAGATTTTCCGAGATCATAGAGTCCACGCGTCAGATTGTTGATGAATTCTCTGTCGTGACTCAAAGTCGTGTAAACGTTTGAAATTTCCCGCCCAAATCCTTGCAACATGGTGGACGTATTCATCCTCAGTATTTCTGTTTCGCGTTCAAGGGGCGTGATTTTTTCGACGAAGAAGCTGCGGAGTTTATACAGGTCCAGATTATGGTGATAAGTCAGCTCGCTTATTTTGGCGTCAAAAACTTTGCTGTAATTCATCGAACAAGCGAGTTTCGACGCACATTGCTCCGCCGAATAGGGGTTCGAAAAGTCGAACTGGCAATATCCGAGAGCGAAAATCGAATAGAGTGTAAGAAATGCGGGTCTCCTCATGTCCGAATGAAGTGTTCTTGAAGACTGAACAGTGCAAAAATGGTCTGATGACCACTAGCTTTTTGTCCACTGTTTTTATCTCCCAAGATTTGCAGGTGGCTTCCGTTTATTGTGATAAAGGATACACGAAAACCGATACAAAGTTTATACATAAATAGTGATGTCTGGCCATTCTGATAAGAACTCTACATTTTCCCATCAAATAATGTGTTTAAATGTATGTACATGCTTATTCACTATCCACACCTTTTTATCAAATTTTTATTTTTCACCAGATGACAAATGATACGTTCAAGGTCGAGAAATCTGAGAGAGAGAGAGAGAGAGAGAGAGAGAGAGAGAGAGAGAGAGAGAGAGAGAGAGAGAGTGTGTGTGTGTGTTGGGGTTGTTTAATAATCTTTGTCAAGTCCTTGTGAAATAATTTGTTTCCAAATTCTCAGCTTTATTTGAAATGGAAAAAAACTCATATTTTTAGTTACACTTGTTGTCCATACGTCAAAAGTACATGTATATTTTTTAGAAAAGGGGGGGGGGGGTAATAATAGCGCTTTATTAAAATGTGGATTATATGCGATGAATTTCATTCAATCTTAACTACCGGTATTTCCATCGGCGAAACCTATGAAACCAGTGAGATTTTTAGTGAGCTACAATGAACCTCTGTTTCTCGATCTGTTATAGCGAGTTTACGCTAATTATGGCGTCGGTTTCATTCCCCTAATGTTTCAACATAAAATATCAAATTACGTTAATAACAGAATATTTACATCTACCGAGTATACGTCTAGAAACAGCCAGACTGAAATCTACAGGTCCCGTTTATCAATTGGTCGAATTCTACAGTGGCTGACACGCCTTGTTTATCGATTGGTCGAAACCTACAGCGACCTGCTGTACGACTGCACGAAATAATCAGGATGATGTCAGACTCAAAGTCTCACAGGAGACGATTTGCCTGGTTTTTTTTAGCTAATGTACCTAGACATTAACAGTAATTTAGTGAATTTTACCTACTGTGTATCATCTGTGGTCTTTGGTTTTATTGCCATACGCAATCATTTGAATAGATCTACAAAATCATTTGATTTTAAAAACCTGTGCTTTTATGACTTAATATTTTTTAAACATGTATAACTTCTAAAACCAAGTCAATTTTTTTTTTAGATTTATCGACTTAAAACTTTTTACCAAGTATGTACTATTTATTGTAGTATATTTTATGATATTTAATTTTTCATGTACATGACCTTACCAAACTATATTGTAGATGAAAAAAAGTACAATAATTAAAAACAGGCTGTCAACAAAATAATCTTTATTATAATCTAGCTTTCACTATCCAACAATCACTGCATACATGTATCTACATTTATCATAAAAAGGTGTTACTTTACAGGTACATGGTCTTGGTAAAACTCCATCATTAAGAAAAAAAAACCGATCTGTAAATGAACATAATATGCAATGATCCCAATAAACAATAGTCTTTGCAATTTCATTTTTTTCTAAAATAAATTGAGCAGATTCATCCTGAAAACTTCTACAATATAAACATTCAGTAATAAAAGCTATGATTCACAACCATCAACAATGAATTGTAAAATATTAGAGAATACAGCCTGTGTAAGTGTAATAACAGGTAATACAAAATGTAATTGAATGTGTATTACATGTATATGTAATAAAATCAAAATAACACCTCACTTCATTAACATGTACACTTTGTAAATAAAAAATTTATATCTTGTGATGCGCATGTACGAATGTAATATACATGTTAATGTAAATACACTGTACATGCATGTACATGAATGAATGCCATTGGTCAAAACTTATAAAACTTTCAAAATATTTTGTATGTGTACATTATAATCATGTGTAAAACAGAAAATTTGATGCAAACCTGTTTCTCCTCTGATTCTTTTTCAGTATTTTAACTTAATAAGACTAAAAATTCAAATATTAATTTGAAATTAAATCAAACTTTCCTTTCTACTGCTCAATATTGATGATGATGTGAATATTGTTTCCTTTCCAACATCAATCAATAACACACAATTATATAATTATAGAATTGCTTTTGATTGCTGTATTTAATACCAGTTCATTACATATATGGTCTTGTTCTTGTAATTACACCCACATCAACTTATAATAACCCTTTAAAATTCATATTCATTAAAATTTGGAAGAACGCATTTCTGCATTAATTTATCAAGTAGTGAAAATGTATGACATGTTTTAACATGAAAATCATAAAAAAATAATGGCAAAATTATAATGATCATTTGGATTTCCCTAAATACCATGTGGACATACAACGTCACTAGTTCATGTATATGTAATGACTTGCATATCCTTCTAGAGTCACTCTTCAATCATTCTTTGGGGGGGGGGGGGGGGCACCTAACAAACAATTTTCAATCATCTATTGAATAACTTATAAAATTGCTACATGTATACTAATTATATTACTTAAAAGATATCTCTTTTCCCTCCTCTCTCTCCCACTTTCTTCAAGACTAATTCACAGTCAAGTAGCATGTAATATTCTTCAATAAAATATATATCTTGAAAAGTCGTTCTATTAAACCTCTCCCAAAATTGTGTAACATTTTTTTTTAAAATATAGACCAAATTAGACAAAAAAATTGTCTTAAAGGGTTAAATAATATATAAAAAAAACTTAAAGCCCCAAAAATGAACAAACAAAACAAAACCCAAAACAAAGAAGCACTAAATAAATCGCAAATTCTCTCACAACCATTCAAATGAGTAGAGAAAACAAAACTCTAGTCATGATTATAATGATATGAAATAAAATTAAATGTAAAGATGAGAAAAAAAAAGTTTTCTGAGCATTAGCTACAAATATCATGTCTAAATATCTGCCTGAAAATCTATAAATGACTACAAGCATCCAATGCAATCAGCTATGAAGCATTCCTGTTATGCTAACCTACACACTTGATGCTCAATTCAATCCACATTTTTTTTAAAAGTAATGTCCCTTTTACCACAATCTTTTTGAGAAAAATTCATTTGATTTTAAAATTTATTTGTTGATAAATTTTAATTTTTCTCAACATTGCCCAAATGCTTTATAAAATTGTTCTTTGGAATAATCCCCAAAAAAGATACTAAACGGACACAACTTAGTTTACTTTTGCAAAACTATGAATTGGAGTAAAACAGGCATTATTGAGTTTTTTTATATTTTCAAACTCTTAAAATGCTCCAATATATACTGTATACAGGGTTATTTTTGCCCCGTGTTATTTTTGCCCTTCTTCACTTGCAAACGGTTTCGCTAAGTCTTGAACTCGCCTAGACAAAGTTGTGAATAAAGAAAGATAGTTCAAGACATAGGAATTCACCTAGTCCTAAATTGGCCTGCTGACAATGGGGGCGAAAGGGGCGAAAATAAAACGGGGAGAGAATATTTCCCTGTTTACAGTATGTATATTAAGTAAAAAACAATACCCGAGTGGCTGTGATGGAACCTCTTATTACTTAATACCAAAACCTCTTTCCCAATAAAACGTAAACTTAATTTTAAGCACTCTGAATGAAACAAAGAAAAAAAGAATACAATATATAAAATAAAATAGGTCATCTAATCTCTCTGCAAAAACTCAAAACAAAACCTTGTATATTTTACTGTATATACATAAACTATATAAATTAAACTCATTTCCTTGAATCTGAATAAAAAAATTGTAATTTTCAAAACATGAAATGTATTTTCCTAGTATGCCAATGTACTTGAGCATAAACCAGCCATTTTTGGCACAAGTATAAACAAAATGAAAAATCGTAACAATTTGCAATATTCATAGATGTACATGTTGTACTAATGCTCACCTTCAAAAACGTCAACAAAACATGTTTTCCTCAGCAGCTAATATATTTTGATTGGATATTGAAAAATTAACGAACTCATTTTCATCTTACATAAATTTACATGTAATACACATACACAAGTACGATGTTCATCATTAAGTCCCTTAAGATTTCTAAATTCAAACTCCAGGCATCAAATGATGTTCAGCTGTAAACCTCTTTCTTGAAAATAAAAAATCCAAAATTAAATTGGAAGCATCATTCACTAAATTCCACCAAACAATCACCAATCTCTACAAGCCATCTCTATATATTCCTTTCACTACAATCTCTACACTACTCAGACATGTACTTTCTCTATGGCTTATCTGCCCCTTGTTGACTTCATTCTTGCTTTCACTTCATAATTCCTTAATCAGTTCATTAAGCCTGTATCTAAGAATATCAAAAAAAAAAATTAATGATGATTTTTTTTTAAATATGGCTTATCTGTCCTTAAGTGGACCTCCTTTTCACTTCTCTCTCACATGTCATCTTCACTTGTTTATCTTTGTTTCCCTTAGACTTTTCAGAAGATGTTTTTCTTGGCTTATCTTCCCTTAGGTGGTTGACCCTCCTTCTGCATCTTCATCTCCTCCTGTCTTTTTTTAATCAGCTGGTTGAGCTTTGTTCTCACTATATTCAGGTGGTTGATGATGTACTGCTCTGTGGGGGCCATCTGATGAACCTACAATCATATGATCAGTCTTCGTTTTTAAAAGGGGCTTGTGGCTTCTTAATTTAAAAAAAAATATGAAAAAGATTGACATTTTTAGTTAAACTTGGAAAAACCAATAACTTTGTAAATAAGCTTGAAATTAAAATATCGAACAGTCGAGTATTATTAACAATTTGATGTCATTTACTCTCTAATTCCACCTTTCATTTGATTTCATTTACTCTATAATTCCATCTACCTATCTTTTGTGATACATTTTAAGTTCCTACTCTTTAATCCTTTAAATTTCTCAACATACTGGTATTTCACTGATTATGCATGTTAAGAAAATGATCAGCTGAGAAAAAATTGGTTATTTTTGAAAGGCCAAAATCATAAATTTACAGGTTCTCGGGCACCCTTGCATTAAGTTAAACGCTCACTGCCACATTAATTAATATATATTGGAAAAAGGAAGAGCTCAATCTTTAATTTTAAGTTGAAAACATGAAGTGAGTTATTTCCCTTAGCAAATTATGCAACAAATATGAAAATACCTGCCAGCTCCTTTGAGAATCACAACATTAAATTTTTTTTTTCTTATGAAAATACCTGCCAGCCCCTTTGAGAATCACTACATTAAAATTATTTTCTTTTGGCCAAGAGGGAAAGGGCCTAAATTCAGACCTAAATATTGGCTGTAGAATATCACCGACCTTGCTGAGACATTTCTCCGCGCGGATCAGGTCACCGCGCTCCACGTGGACCACACATAGATTGTGGTGTGCCTGCACATTGTCTGGTTCCAGCTCCACCACCCGAGCAAAGTTCTTCTCTGCGTCGTCGAGCTTTTTCAGGACGTTCACATTTATGTCCCCCATTAGGAGTAAAGCCTTTGTGTGCTCTGGGTATTTCTGCAAAGAAAAACTCAGATAACAATGTTTTCTGAATATGTATGACTGCTTCATCTATTATAGAAAAAATCCTATTTTTACTTTCAGCTAGTAAGATGATTTAAAGTACCGTATCCTGGTAAAATAAAAAGAAAATTTTATCCCAGAAAAGCAGAATTTGGAATTGAATTGGTTCCCCTTTTTACATATATTTTCACTTCGCTTTCTTACTGCTATCAAATAAATGAAAACCGTCAAATTTTTTTAAGGATATTAACTTATGAAAATAAAACTAAAATGAATTCATGATTAGAAAGCAAAAGCTACATAATATACAGTTCAGTAATAGTAAAGTCAGGTATTTTTAAAAACATTACACTTAAGATTAAGAGACACAGTCAATACAAGCACAAACTACACTGCATCACTGAATGATGAGGCTTTGTTTAAAAGCTATATTATCCATTATTAAATCTGCAATGAAGAGAAGCTAACAGAGAAGTCGATTCTAAGCCACTGATTGGTTTAAAATAACAGTGAAACCTGTCTTTATATCATTTTTCTTCCTAAAGTGCAAGCCCTGAATCATACTAGTTCATGTAATACAAGAGTACTGGTACCAGAAAAAGCCTGCAAATTACATGTATGTTCAAAAAATGCTTCATGAAAACTGTTTTCTGCAAACTGTATAACATTTTTTAAGAACTGTGAAGCATTTCATGTGAACCAGCTTGAGTAAATTTAAGAGTCTTTGCGTTAATTTAACATATACAGTTGAACTTCGATATCTCGAACACTGATATCTCGAATACAATGGGTATGTGGAGGTGATTTTTATGTCCAAACCACTTAATATTTTAATAAGCATTTTACCCTCGATATCTCGAATATTCGGATATCTCGAAGATTCTAAACAGTCCCATCTAGTTCGAGATAACGAAGTTTGACTGTAATTATGAAATAGTTTCTTGGGGGAAAATATCAGAAATGTCCATTGATATCGGGAAGGTTCCTGTTAACGAGCGTTATGAGAACCAACAAAGTAACTCTAAAGGACTTCAAATATTCAAGTATCATGCCCCCAAAAGCAATGATTTGCTTGTGTAGACTTTATTATATGCAATTAACTTAGCCATTCTAAAATTTTCCATTTTCACTATCAAAGCTGTATCAGACTAAACAGGTTTCACTGTATTTAAGAGACACCAATCTCACAGCATTATTAACATGAGCAGAATATTGTGTTACTTCATAAATTCTCAAGTCTATATACAATGTACATTGAAAAATACATTATGAATACCTTGAAGTACATTTTCTACATAAAAATAACAGAAAAAATAGACTGTTTGATTGCATCAATTATATTTTGCACATGTATATAATTAAAAAGAAACTTTGCTGTTTAACTTGGTCAATATATACTTTATGTTTTAATAAAGAAATTATAGGATGAATTGACAATATATATCATTTAAAAAACTAAAGTGTGAGTAATTTGATAACATTATTACTAAGAAAAAGGATTGCAAAAAAAAAAAATCTATTAAAATTAAATTAAATTTCCCCATTCCAGATAATGTCTTTAGGTTTGAAACTACTCATTCATGAATAAGCTGGCAAATGCTGTATTTAGGTGTCAGCACTATCTAGAAGCACATACATGAAAAGTCTGCTATAGCATGTACTCTTCAAGTGATGCATTTCATGTATTGGGAATCATAATTATTAAACTAGTAATCAATTAAATACCTGGATGAGAGTTTCCAGATAGGGAAGGGAGTCCAGAGGTCTGTTCAAGTTGTTGTTCAACATCAGCGCAAGGTTAAAGAGGGCACTTCTAAATAGAGGGTCAAACTGGAAGAAGAATTAAACATTCAAAAACAAGTTCCATGTATACCTCAATACATTTTCTTCATCTAAAAGCTATGAAACATTATAGACTGTCACAAAGATAAATATATTAAGTAGGTGAAGTCCTCAACTTAAACTCGTGAAAACTATAAGTATAAATTAAAAACATATTATGTTGCAACTCTCTTAAAATTACTTGTGTATCTTTCTTATTAATGATCCTCAAATTGTTTGTAGTTTGTGATACAGCCAATGAGTTCAGAGATGATACAAGTAGATACATGTACCACAGATTTCACAGCCTATGTTCAGTTTTTAATAATTTATTTTTTCAGATCACTGACCTTGATCCAACTGAACTTGTTATGGAAAATCTTGACCTGGATAAGTCATTGAGTTAAATGACCTTCAGTTGATAAAGTCATTGAGGTCACTGACCTTAAAACAGTTTTGAGGTCACATAACTTTAATCCAGTTTTTAATGTCACTGACTTTGACCCAGTTTTGAGGTCCCCAACTTTGACCCAATTTTGAGGTCACTAAACCTGACCCAGTTTTGAGGTCACTGACCTTGATACAGTTTTTGAAGTCCTTCTCGGCCTCCTTATAGTCCTGCATGTCCATATGCAACATCCCCAGGGTGAAGTAATACTTGGCATCTTCTGGCTCACGCTTGATCAACTTTTTTAGTCTATAATCAAAAATATGTGTGAAAGTATCTGCCTCAACTTCATCGTTGTACAAATTGTGATGATCTAATTTTTGCTTTTTCTGTGATCTCTTTTACATAGCAAATTATCGAACACACAAAAATTATATCCTGCAATATTTTTTATGAGAAACTCATTAAAATCGTAAAAAATGACTGACGCAAATCAAAAATACTGCACACTTTTCCCATTTTCGCAAATTTTTTGACACGTGAAAAAATCTGGATATACAGTACTTGGCGAATATCAACAGTTTTACACAACCTCTTATCTCATGAGAACATGCAAATTCCAAAGGGAATATTTTCTTCAGTTGTGAAATTTAAATGCAGTTAAATTCATGTTCTAAACTTTAGTTCAATGATGCATCTTCACATGAATTTACAAAGGAAATATCTGTATACATTGCCCATCAACCTGGTCTATGCTATAATCATACAACGCAACTCAGAGTTTAATGATTGTCGATATCATGGTAATTTTAAAAACTGTTTATTTTTATGAAAACAGTGCTGAATATTGATATTAAATGAATATATTCAACAAGATATTATATTTTTACTTCGAAATCGAGACGATCTTTGAAGCTGCCGTGCCATGGTATCACGTGACAGTTAATAATAGCTGATCATTTTTGTACCTTAACAAAAACTCAAAAAGTGTACCACTACCCTGAAGTTTATTTGCATATATAATACATGTACAATAATTCAATCTGTTTATTAGTATTACTGCTAGAATCCTATCGTTAATCGTATAAAATAAATATTGTCATTATTTATCAGAAACCCCCTCAACTTTTTCAATTTCATTGAAAATAATACGAATTTTTCATTTACAACAACAAACCAAAGGATTCTAGCAGCACTTTTCAAGTATTTAAGATCATGTGCTTTTGATATTTGCCAAATTCATCTTTCATAATATTCGGGGTAGTGTTACACTTTTGTCTTTTTTGTACACACTGACAGAGGAAAGGCCAGTCAAGCCACATAAATGTCTATCTGCTTACTTTATAACACTCACTGATAAAACAAAATATCCATGCCTGTATTATTCTAGTTATATCCTACCTCAAACTCATTTAAATCTTGGGTATCTGTATTAAATAAGTCTTATTTCGGCATTGTTTACACTGCATTCCGATCATTTGTCTCCCGACATTGATCTTCTCTATTAAACATGCCTGTGACGTCATCAATGTTAATGATATGTCATACAGAGAAATCGAAGATATATTCTGTTAAAAGAGCTTCTAGTGACAATTTACGCCTGTAGTTTTCATAATTTGGACCAGAAATAAAGTTAAAATTGACAGGTTTCTTGAGTTAAATATGACATCATGCTGCTTATTGCGACGTCATATCGATCAGAGGAAATTTTACTCGATCGATTGCTGAGAGTTGCCTTATCATTCCCATACTTGCCAACCTCCAACATGTAAAAATCTGGTCAAGACCAGATTTGGAAAGTAAAAAATCTGGTCATAGCGCATAACGACATTCACGACATATTTACTATGCATTTCAAAGGTGTATACAACAAAAATGTGTTAAAATATGTGTGTAATATTTTATTGCAAAGAAGCATTGTAACTAACAGTTGCTGATTTTGAATTGTTTAATACTTCCAATGTTGGTATGTACTCCAAGCAATCAACAGACCGGGTAAATTTACAAGACAGTAGGGTATTTAATTTTCATTATTAAGTTCCGAGCGAAAAGTGTGAATTTTTAACAATGCTAAAAGCTCTTTCTGAATCAGTATTACTGTTTGGCAGCACAAGAGTCTTTACTAAGGCAGGTATGTCAAATTTTGCTTGTGAGTGCAAGTTTTTTTTATCATTTATTATTGTCTCTAAAAGTACATGAGTTTCTAAGATCACACTTCTTTCAAAAAGCTTTGGATTATTTTATGTATGGAAAAAAAAGTCGTTTTTTGGTTTTGATTCCGCTGGCCCCGATAAAGATCTCCTTTTGGAAGCCATCGCACTTAATGATTTAAACCCTCGGTTTGTCAAAACAACTCACGATAATAATTAAGCCTAACAATTACTTAGCTGTAATGGCCATCGGCATTGTTTACGTAAATCCAAGCTCAGCTTGAGTTCATAACTGGATGTCCAATGCGCTACATATTTTCCGAAACAAATCAGGAAATCGGGAGTTTTTCGGGTTGTTCGACAAAAATCGGGTGAAAAGCTTGACCCGCCGGGTCATAAAAAATAATCGGGTGGAGGGTTGAAAAATCGGGTGTGACCCGACGAAATCGGGTCAGTTGGCAAGTATGATCATACCCGCGTAATGATTTTTTTTCAATTTTTGTTACTGTCAACACTGGTTTGTTGTTTCATTGTTCCTGGGAACCTTCCCCCTTACCTCCTAATGCCCTCTGGCCACATCTTCTGTTCCCCTGACTCTTGAATCATAATGGCCGAGTTGTAGAGGGATTGCTGGAATAAAAAAAAAAGAAAATGACCAACACTTAATCATAAACAGATCTCAAATATTCAAATACATGTACTTCGAATCTTACAATATTAAAACTTTAATAAATATGAACATTTATAAACCATGCATATAGTAGTTAAATTTTTTGTATTTTTAATTTTAAGGAAGGCAAAGGCCAAACAAATTATTGTTTTGTTTCTTAGGCACTGCCACAGGTTAAGTACAGAGTACTACTTCACTGATTCATTTTTTTGCCATTCGTTAAAGGGTGATACTTGTTGCTCACTTTTTAAATTTTAGTTCTGGGTTATTCCCCTTTGCAAATCTAATTTTATCTGTCACATCACATTTTTAAATTTTTTGGTCTGAGAAACTAAAGATTAAATTTTGTTGGCCTTACCGAATGGTCAGGTTCACTATTCAGAGCTGCTTCAAAACTTTTCCTGGCCTCCTCTGGTCTTCCTAGTTCTAACAACACCACCCCAATCTGATACAAATAAGACAGACTGAATATTCAACAACCACAGATGCTTGCTACATGTACTATGAATAATCAGATTGCTTTCACAAATTTAAATCTTTAGAAATCATGAATCCCTTATCTACCATGTATAGAAAAATCTAATTCAATGCACAGTACACTCTGGTTCATTAAATCCTACTTACATTGTACAGGACATCGGCGTTATCTGGTTCATTCATTCCTACTTACATTGTACAGGACGTCGGCGTTATCTGGTTCATTCATTCCTACTTACATTTTACAGGACGTCGGCGTTATCTGGTTCATTCATTCCTACTTACATTGTACAGGACGTCGGCGTTATCTGGTTCATTCATTCCTACTTACATTGTACAGGAAGTCGGCGTTATCTGGTTCATTCATTCCTACTTACATTGTACAGGACGTCGGCATTATCTGGTTCATTCACTCCTACTTACATTGTACAGGACGTCAGCGTTATCTGGTTCATTCATTCCTACTTACATTATACAGGACGTCGGCGTTATCTGGTTCATTCATTCCTACTTACATTGTACAGGACGTCGGCGTTATCTGGTTCGTACTGTAGAGCTGTCTTATAGACTTTTAATGCTTCTTCTTTCCTGTAAAAGTAAAACACTCTCTTTAAAAGTTATCATCATAAGTACATGTATTATCATTCCTTTAGACACTGATTGTTCTTTTTTGAGGATATATAGACACAAGCTGTCTCTTTGACTTCAGAGACTCACTTTTCCTTTTTAACTTCAGTTACTTAGTACTTACTTTCCCTGATTGACTCCAATTACATTCTGTTTTACTCTACACTCTTATTGCCCACGTTTGACTACAAATATCTATTGTCCTTGTGGACTTTATATACACTCACTGCTTGTGTTAACTATAGACTCTTTTTGCTTACTATATACAATAAATGATCTAGTTTGACTGTAGACACTTACTGTCCCTGTTTGATTAGACACTTACTGTCCCCGTTTGATTAGACACTTACAGTCTCTGTTTGATTAGACACTTACTGTCCCCGTTTGATTAGACACTTACAGTCTCTGTTTGATTAGACACTTACTGTTTCTGTCTAATTAGACACTTACAGTCTCTGTTTGATTAGACACTTACTGTCCCTGTTTGATTAGACATTTACTGTCCATGTTTGATTAGTCACTAACTGTCCTTGTTTGATTAGACACTTACTGTCCTTGTTTGACCAGTATGTCCCCTCTGTTGATGTAGCCCTGGACATAATCTGGCCTCATGCTGACAGCTGTCTTCAGGTACTATAAACACATGAACAATGAGCTCAGTAATTACAATTAGCAAAACTGCAAGTGATAAAAAAATAGTAGTGTTCGAACAATGACATTGAGCAAACTTAAGAAAATTTATTGCACCATGAATATCTACACCATGCCATAAGTACCCATGTATACACCACTATGTGAGAATAATTGAAGATATAAGCAAGATGAACGGTGCGTTTTTTAAGTCAGATTATCATTTATTAAGGTCAAACTTTTAAACATTTACACGTACAAGTAGTTTGACACAGTTTTTTAAGTTAACTTTATTTTTTTCATTAACTGATACATCCATGTAACTTGTTGCAAATTTTAGCATTTTAATCCAAAATAGGTACATTTGGGTTTTTTTTGCTTTTTTTTTAATTGACAATGAAAATTATATCAAAAAATTTTTTATGATTGAATTATTGTAAACTAGATGACACCTAAAAGTTTAACAACAAAGAACCCTGAAGAATAAAAATTTTCAATTTGTAATTTGATTACTAGGTACGTAAATTACTAGGATTATCTCTTAATCAATAGAGTGGTGACCTACTTTATCTGCCTCCATCAGGCGGCTGGGGTCCTTGCTGACCAGTGACGCCAGGTTCAGGTAAACGTTCAGGTGATTCGGAGCAATACGGGCCTGGTAGCTCTTACCTGAAGACAATAAAAAGTTCAAAATATTTAGAAAATTAAACAAACTCCCAAATGAGGGACCTCTCGTTACTGGTGATGGTAAATATATGTTTATGCTATCTATCCAATGACTTGTGCATCTTCTATCCCCAAGCCTTAGAAAAGGGGTAAGATCGCAATAATTGAGGTAACTGCTGTCTTGTTTACACTCATTACCTGGCTGGACTTGAGGGAAGTAACTGAGGGCTCTCCTGTAGGCTGCCTCTGCCTCCTTTGACATGTTCAGGTTGTTGTATGTCCTGCCAACATTGATGTGAGCCCCTATGTCATCATGCTGCACACTGGAAAGTTATTCATTAAATTTTTAAATAAATTAATCATTCAATACATTTTTCATAATAAGAATCATGCACATTTTTAAAATGATATAAATAATATTGAAATTTAAAATTCTTGATGAGTGTTCGTAAATGCAATTTATTTCTTAACCAAATGAATATATAAAAATAATGCCAATACATTTATTGGGAGTTGATTTTAATCAACTCTCCTATGCAGTTACTCTGGCAAACCGGAAGTGAAACAGTGTTTGGACTTAGTTCTTGAAAATAATCGATAAATTCAATGTAATGTATTCTGAAGCATTGTTTTTCAAGAAAACTTATTTATAAATACCTTGAAAATAGTCAGATTTTTAAATGGTACGAACAATTTGGATATTTTTATGTCGTATGTATTCCTAGGCCAGAGTTCAATATACATGTAGTCTCGTTTAACCAGGCGCTCGGCTATCTTTGTAAGAGAGTTTCTCTTGCTTGTTGAGTTCAATAATTTTGGATCCATACAATTTCTCAGAAATATTTTGATTACTGATATGTAGTTTGATGTAATTAAATCTATCTTGAAATATTACACAACATGATTTGTATGGGTTTTTTTCGAAGTTTTTTTCGAAGTTCTTGTCGGAATAGTCTGATAATTCATATCATAAAAATTGTGCGTAATTCAAATACATATAGGAAACTACTTGCCATGCAAAATAACATATCGTTGATTTTTATATAAATAAAAATCGATAAAATCAACTCCTGTCAGTACTTCAGTACTTTGATAATGATTGTCAGTATTGGTTGATCTTTACAATATTTGCCTGTGAAAACAAGTACACTAACCTGACAGCTTTCTCAAAGTATTCCAAGGCCTCGACATACTTTTCATACTTCTCCAGCGCGTGGCCGACGTTGTTGAACAGTTTGGCATTTTTGGTGTTTACTTTTAATGCTGATCTGAAAATGCTGTACTCCGACTCCCTGAAAAAGACAGCAAAAAATGTAAAACAATCAGTGAGACCTGCAGGAGAGACATGCATTATTTTTGAAATATATTTAAAAGTGCCTATTTTGTTAAAAAAAAATCTGAAATTTTCCATAACTTTAAATTACAGGTAACTCTCGATAGCTCGAAGTCCATGGGACCAAGGAAAAACTTCGAGGTATCAAGAGTTCGAGTTTTCAAGAGTTCGGAATTTTTCAGGTTGACCGACGGGTTTTAAAATTAGTCTTACCGGATGTTATGATTAAGCCATTTATTTAGTGCTAACCTTACGCACGTGCTTAAACAACGTTTTCTTTTTAGTTAAATATACAGACCAGGATATTTTTAAAACTAAATAGAAACAAATAGAAAATAAATTTATGATACACAATAATTATTTATTCTATGCATCATATTATGATCAGATTGCTCAGTACTACTTGACTGCGAGACGACATGTCGTAAATTAGGTAAATGAGTATCACCATGATCACCCATTGTTCCCACTCTACGGGTCCTTCACCACCTGTAAGAACTTGTTCAGCAATAATCATTTTAATGCCAATGTTGCTGATAAGCATAATTTCTACAGTTTTATAATTCAAAAATTTTGACCATGGCTAAAAATTATCTTTTCGTCTCAATTAATTTCTCATTTTCACTGCGTCTCCAAATTATCGTAAAACGGTTGGTGTTAAATATAGATTAGGTATCGATATGGTCAATCATCAAACAATTATCACCTGGCAGGACAAGTGTCGCCTGAATAAACACCCAGTGACACGGGTCCCGCGTCTAACGCCTGGAGTCATTTCAATGACCAAGTAGGTGTTAATTAGGAAACGCTTGGATATACACAGACACTTCGAGGTATCGAGAGTAAAAAACCATAGATTATGAATAACGGGACTGCAGTTTGACTTCGAGGGATCAAGGGTTTCGAGAGATCAAGAGTTCGAGAAATCAAGAGTAAATTTGCTTAGTTATATAGGGAAAAAAATCGGGACCCTAGACTCACTTCGAGCGATCAAGAACTTCGAGCGATCGAAGTTCGAGCCATCGAGAGTTACCTGTAAATGATAAATGCAACCAGGTTTTTGTAAAATGATAAAAAAATTTGCCAGTGTTTGAGCATTTAAACCTTATAATAAAACAAACAATATAGCAGTGCATAATTATACATAATTATTACATGTATATATTTGTTTTTATCAATAATAGCAAATAATTAAAATAAAAAAAACCAACTCTACAATATGTGATCACCTTGATAACCTTGAAAAGCTTTATAGCCTTACCAGTCGCCATTGCGGACAAAAGTTTTGACACTATGAGTAAGAAGAAGTAGGCTTAGCATGCCCCATAGTAATGGCTTCAAGTTTCTGAAATGAAAAAAAATTAATTTCATTTTCAATTTAGTAGCAGTATGATATATAGTACATGTACATCCAAATTCCTCATTTTTGTTTACTGTGAAACTTAAAACCTAATTTATCTGAACTGGGTTGCTCAAAACACTGGATACAAACATTAACAACCAGGTAAATCCCTCATCCAGTTGTTAAGAGGGCTCAATGTTGTGGCCATTTTTAGACTGTATTGGTCTCCTTTAGAAGAAGAGCTCTATATGAAAATTTAGGAATATACTGTGGTTTCATCAATATTCGTTGAATACCAATTTTCGTGGATTTCGTTATTAAGTTGATCCATGAAATTAAATGTTCATTGAAGTGCAATTTCTATTAACATTTTGTATTCATAGGGTCATTGGCCACGAATTTACATATCCTTGAAACTGTGATTTTCACTTTTTCCACGAAAATTGATACCCTTGAATATTAATGAAACCACAGTACCAAAATTTAAAAGATAAATTACCAGGTCCTATATGGATTTTTTCTTTATTAAATAATGGTATATAGCTTAACAAAATTAATCATATATTAAAATATTAGGTAGATCTAATGGCTAGTTTTGTTGACCATCCATTCTCCTTAACTTTTGATTACCACTTGTAAAGTTATATTTCATTGCTTAAAAGTTAAGCACTTGTCTTACTATCAAAAGCCAAATCAGTGGTTAACTTTTGACCAAAGTAAGCAGGGCTGCCTTTTACAGGAGAACTTGCATAACAATTCTCTCAAGTGTTCATGCGATAAGTGAGATTCCTTTTATGTAAAAGTGTCAATAAGAACAAATATTAAGAATTTTTTATGTGAACGAGACAAGTTAGAATAACTGGTGACTAGGTGTAAGTGAGTGAACAACCAAATTTATTCAATAAATGCTTAATAATCAGATACTGTACTAATCAATATTTAAACTCTATGGCTGAAATAATATATTAATTATTACAGAAATCAAAAGTATTAAAGTATACTGTTTTTTTTAAAATTTTGTTCATTAAAAACATTTTTCACGAGACTGAAAATTTTTTTTGTAAATTCTTTTGGCCAGGGATTATCCAATGATTATGTTGATAAGGTGTTATCTTAACCCATGGTCAATTTCATTCATGGTTTTAAGCAACCCATTGCCTCAAGCCACATCTGCATCGCTCTCTCTCTCTCCTACCCTTAGTTTATTGAACACATAAAGTATTGTAAAAGTGAATATTAATGGGTCATCTGTTGCATCAGGTTAAAACCTTTTTATTCTACACAGAACGTTGTTAATGCAAAAACAGTAAACACTAAACAACATATTTTACATGTACTGCAATTGAGTAATCAAAGGTCACATAAAAGTATGCCACCTCCTTTTTCTTTGAATGAATATGCATGGTGACCGTCATGCAAAGCTCTTCAGCACATAAAACCTTTAACATGTTGAATATGTCTATAATCTAAGGTAAACTCCCAATGCTACGCAGTACTGTTCACTTACTGTTTGTTGTCTAGTAAGATCTGGAATCCCAGGGCCACCAACATGGAGAAGCCCATGCTAGGGGTGTACAGGATCCTCTCGGCAACCACAAACCCAACGGGGAAGAACAGGTTAGAGGCTGGGATAAAGGGCAGGATCATCAGAGAGAGGCTCTGCATAAAAAAAACATACCACGTAGAGAAAAATTCACACAGAAAACAAAAGTTAAAGATCCGACAAAGGCAGAGAAGGGCTCTGAATAAAATACAATGTAATACCTGTACTGTTCAGAACAGTTCAAACAAAGGTTAAAGGTCAAAGAAAATGCAGAATTATCAATGAGATTGAGAAGCTCTAAAATAAAGATAGAATGTATACCTGTCAGAAAAATTCAAACATAGGAAACAAACTTGAGGTTAAAGGTTGGATAAATGGTAGTATCATTAGATAGAGGCTATAAAATGTAACAACCACTCAGAATGTTGTAAATGAGGTTTAAGTTCTGATTCTTGCCAATTAGAGAATCTATCAATTAAATAGATATGCCACTGAAAGGTTTTAAATTCAGACTTATTCTGGTAATCAAGGTTCTTTATTGTAACAGCACCTATATGGGGTCCAAGGTTTTAAGATTTTATTTTCACATCAAATGCTGAGCTCTCAAAAAAGGAATAGCTATTATCTGCTTTTTTAACCACTGCCATGACTATTTAATAAATTAATAAGTGATATATCATGGAATAAATGAAGATTCAGGAAACAAAGAAATCAAGCAAATTATCATCAATCTCAAACAAATCTAACAGGACATAATAAATGAAGATAAATATCATATTATTACCAGGATTATAACTCTGTTTCTTTTATCTTGTTGCTGAAGCATGAAATGAATGAATTTTCCTAACACGGCATAGAATCCAACGGTAATAAGATTCCTTGGATCCAGTACTGAGCTGATGACTGGGATCGTTCCCATTGTCCAATCACAACACAGCCCTGAGGGAAAGAGGAGGAGCCAAGCATTGATTGGCAAAAGATAATTGTAGGTCAGCTGTCTGACGGGTGCGTTTTCCATGGAGGCAGGGTTATCATATCTATATACAGAGAAAATATCACTCACTTTAATGTATATAATGCAAATACATGTAACAACCTGAAAAGTAATTTGAATTTATTTCAAGTTTTGATTAATCATGCATCCAATGATATGACAAGCTAGAAATCTGTAATTAATAACTGGAATTTATTTCATCAATAAATCAAAGAATGCAAGCAATTTTATTATTTCTTGAAATAACACCAAGTATATATTTTATTTTTGCTAATCTTCTAGATAACTTCATCCCCCTCCAAAAAAAATATAAAAAGGTCAGTATAAATATGTGAAGTAAATTCAAGTACTTTCAGTACTTTGATTATTTAATACATAAATTTTATTGGCATGCAAATTTTTTTGCAAGGTTTGCAAAAGCCTCATATGTGGCCAATATTTCTAGCCACAATCCAGTCATCAAATGTCCTTCAATTGGTATTTATTTTCAAGATAATCTATATCTTCTTGAATGCAAAAAATTGAGTTGTCGCAAACCAGTACCCGGTAAATCGAAAAATAAAGCTGCCAAGAATAAAAATTGATTTACAGTAATCGATGTTCTATTTGTATCACACACCTGGTGAACACAGGAAGTTGGGCCCCCATCACTTTGATTCTAGCCAGCAACAAGAAGACAGTGGTTCCCACTAGAAATATGGCACGTACAATGGAGTTCTTCAACCAGGACGGTATGTGTGGCTTCCCTCTCACAAAACTGAGAAGGATGGACAGGAGCTCTTGGAATGATGCCTGAAATGACAAAGAGAAAGAGAATTTACTCAGATATTAGTTAAAGTCAGCAATGTGAAGACACTGTATACTCCAATATAAGAGGACTGTATTAAATAAATATCATTGTAGACATGCATCAATTAATAGTTCATGTGCAGCTTTAGAGTGGATTTATTCAATCAGATGGCCATGCAATTAAGCTTTTCTGTAAATGGTGCCTAAATTGACACCTAATAGTATGTTTCATCTACTGTGATAATCTGTAAGAAATATTTTGGTTTAAGGTATCAGATGTACAATTGAGCCTGAGAGCTCTGGATTTTCCGGGATGAGCTCGGTAGATTACGGTGATTGAAATGAATTTTTAAAATGTCAAACTTTTTTTGATTGAACATAATAAACAGTAAAGAATTAACAATTGATGCATAAAGTCAAACAAGATTTTTTTTCCTTAATTTTAAAACAAATTATTTTAACTTTTTCCCCTTACGCTGATTATGACGTTGTAGCAGCTTTACAGCATTTGCCATTGAATGACTTTATTCTTTTTCCTGTGGGTCTCTCGCGATAACATAAAGAAAACAAGAGGCCTAGGGGCCACATCACTCACCTGAGGAACAATAGCCTTAACTCTGATCAAATTAGCACTATATACAGTATCAAAATCAAAATATCTTGACGACTAAGTACAGTAGATATTGCTCAAAAAATTTAAAATATCTGCCGATTTTTATCCACATATTTTTATGGTAAATACCAAGCCCCTTTTGTTGTTGTACCTGTAACAAGATTTTGCTCTTTTCCTATATAACCCCCCCCCCCCCCCCCCCCCCACTTTGCTCTAGGGAATCATGGTTTGATCAAACTTTAATCTGCACAACCCGTGCTTTCACACGTCAAGTTACTGCTTTTTGGACTGAAAACTTTCCCAGAATATTTCTAAAGATTTTCTCTATATATTCCTATGTAAAAATTCATCCCCCCATTGTGGCCCCGCCCTACCCCCGGGGACCATAATTTAAACAAACTTGAATCATTCTCCACTGTCTGTGGATGCTTCCATTTCAATTTGAGATTTTTTGGCCTAATAGTTTTTGAGAAGAAGATTTTTAAAGATTTTCTCTATAAATTCCTATGTAAAAATTCATCCCCCATTGTGGCCCCGCCCTACCCCTGGGGACCATAATTAAAACAAACTTGAATCTACACTATCTGAGGATGCTTCCGCTAAAATTGGAGCATTTCTGGCCTAATAGTTTTTGAGAAGAAGATTTTTAAAGATTTTCTCTATATATTCCTATGTAAAAATTCATCCCCCCATTTTGGCCCCACCAGCCAGTGTTTATGACTGTAGTTGGTCAAGCTAGAGAAATACATCTTATAGCTCATACCCAGTGCTAAGGGGGGGGGGGGGTCATATTTGATATTCAAACAGTAAAAAAAAATTATAATGGGCCTTGGACCACTCCTCCAGCAACAAAAATTATCCATCAACCCCCCACCCTGGAAAAAAAAAATTCTTACTCAAGTGGAATGTAGCTTACATATTCAATGTACAGTCATTATACACTCACCCTTTGAGCAATAAAGACTTCATACACACAGCATACTCCTATCACTGTTATTCCCTGCTCTTTACACAGCATTGCTATGGTAACCATAACAACAGTTCCAATCAAGGGAGGCCACTCTGTCCAAAAAAAAAATAAGTATTCAAAGTTAATGCTAAAAATAACCCCCAAAAATTGATTAAAGTCTTTACAGTTGTCTGAGATATAATATAAACAAGAGATAATAAAAAGAATGATGCACAAATTGGCAGAAAAAGATACATAATACTAAAATCTTTCAAGTCCAATTATGGATGTAAAAAATGAAGCATATGCTACATGTGCTAATGTACAGTACCGTCAACGCGGATCCCGTATTTTCCGCGCACCCCCGCGGTCCCAATTGCAACGCGGTTTAAAACAGGTGTCTCATGTAAAACCGCGTACCCCCGCGGTAGAGTTGTCCAGCAAATCAACACCGCCGCGGTCTTGACGATAAATTACAGGTGAACAAAAGTATCGAACTGAAACGCGAGTTATCTCCCTCGACTAAAAAATAATTGACAGCATGTATATATCATTTTATTTAATGGAACTATCTAGAATAAGATACGATATATATTTTTAAAATGTTAAATTTATAGAGTGTGTTTAAAATCATTCATCAATGCTTCTTCATTTAAATACTCGACTTGTATTGTTACAATCCATTGAAATTGACATAGCCTATTCAAAAATTGATAAGTATGCTTGGCAGTCGGATTATTATTTCTTTTTTTTTTATTGAGTCTTATTAAATTGTGAAGAAGTATTGAAACTTTTCTATTTAATCTACGTAAACTGCATACCGGGTAAATTGAATTGATGAAATGCTTTTGCCGATCTATATATGTCCGTGCGATCGAGTTTCAACAAACTTTCAACCAGTTTGCAATCGTATTATAGAAAACAATAAGTACACATTTACATGTATTGATTATATTTGTATTTTGTGTGTATTTTATGTTCTAAATCAACTTGTTCATGGGCAAGGTTTTCTGTACAAGTGATATAATACACGATCTGGAAAACAGTTACTTTTTATATAAGAATATTCGCAAAGCAGTTTATGGCAATTTAAGGTCGCGAGGATATTTTTTAAGGTTAACATCAGAGTTAGATTAATAATATTAAATTGATTAGTGTTGTTCAGTAACCTGATATGCTTGTTATTTCACTGTTGTCTTTAACTCGATTATTTAGGTGTTATTCTTTACAAGAAATGGAATGAGGTAGTTACATCACAAAACAACATGGGAAATTGTACATGTTATTAAATGCATACATCTCGAATTACTTTTAAAAAATTCAAATGCAAACTATTTTTGTACACATTTCCTTTATTGTGTATATTAATTATAAGTCGCGATCATTTCCTGTGTATAGTGATTAACAAACCCAGGGTAAAAAACGACATGCCCTAGGGGTTTTCACACCTATTCAAGACAAAAGAAAATCTCCAAATTGCGTACGGCTTCGTCTAACCGTACAACACCACCCATTACCTATCTTACAGAGGAGGCTTTTTGATTATTATGAGTGTCACCGATCTTGATTTTATCTACGATCTTTATGTAAGAGAGAGAGAGAGAGAGAGAGAGAGAGAGAGAGAGAGAGAGAGAGAGAGAGAGGTAACGGCTTTACACCCCCTACCACCACACACACTTTCCATTTGCTTCCGACGCCACTGCATTCATTTGAAATATACTAATATTAAATATTCCTAAGTTTAGTATTCATAAAAGAATATGGACAGTATACATTGTGATTGAATCCAACACTGAGTCCACGTGCTTCACCTGTCAATCAAATCAGCCCGCTGCACCATGTGCTCCTTCCTTGATAAAGGAAAACAGTTTCGTTCTATTAGTTTTCAGGTAAAAAAAAAAGAAGTATAACAATAAAGTATTTATGTTTATGATGTTTAATCTAATGTTTGTGAAGTTTACTTCGTATACAACGTTATTTAAAGTGAAAACTCTCTCTCTCTCTCTCTCTCTCTCTCTCTCTCTCTCTCTCTCTCTCTCTCTCTCTCTCTCTCTCTTTGCGGGTGAAGAACATGTTTAAAAAGTTTTACAGTTTAAGAAGGCAGTGAAATAAACAATTATTTAGTGTTACTGTTAGTTAAATTGTTTGATATTCGGGTAGAATTCCTGGTGGTCACTTATTGCACTTGTTGCAAGGATTATCCACCTGCCTCATACCCGTGTATTCTGTGCGTTCAAGCGTAGAGTGATTTCCTGTCAGTGCGATGGTTTTACACCTTTGTGTAAAACAATTGGGACTAAAGTCAAATACAGTTAACTTTGACAGTCATTAAAACGTTGGAAATGGGGGAGGGGGGGGGGTACGGAAAACGTTATAATTCGCAACTGATACGACATATGTGTAGTAGCTTCATATTCAACACACATGAAATGATATCAAAATCTTTTTATATTTTAAAGTAAAATTTTCATATTTTGCCGTTGATCGTATGGTATACCTACACCATGTAGCGTGTGCTTGTCACGAACTAGGGTAATCGACAGTCTCTCTCTCTCTCTCTCTCTCTCTCTCTCTCTCTCTCTCTCTCTCTCGTTTAGTTTGGAAGGGATGCATTTTAAACACGTTTAACAGTTTAACAGATAGCAGTAAAATGAATAACTATTTATTGCTATTACTGTTAGTAAAATTGTTTGAAAAACAGGTGGAATTCCTGATGGTCACTCGTTACACGGATTATCCACCTGTCTCATTATATACCGGTGTATTCTGTGCGTTCAAGCGTAGAGTGATTTCCCGTCAATGCGATGGTTTCACACCTTTGTGTAAAACAATTGGGACTAAAGTCAAATACAATTTACATGTACCTTGACAGTCATTAAAACGTTGAAGAGGTGGAGGGGGCGGTTACGGAAAACGGTATTCGCAGCTGATACTACATGTACATTTGTGTTGTAGCTTCATATTGAACACACATAAAATTATATCAATATAATTTAGTATTTTAGAGTTGAGTAAAATTTTCATATCATGCCGTTGACCGTAGGTAAACGTTCTCCGTGTAGCATGTGCCTGTCACGGACTAGGTTAATTGTCATGAGCATCTATAGACTGTGCCGTAAAACGAGCTACAAACTGATATGGATTAAAAACATTTTTGTAATCGGAAATGTTTAAAATCATTAATCAAAATTTAATATTTCATAGTTCTTACCCTCTCCTTCATGTAGATTATATTATAAAAACGATTAAAGATTTTTGAAATAATAGCTATATCCACAGTTACATGAAAATTATTACGGATGCAGTTGATTCTTTAATAAAATTTCTCTAAAATAATTAATAAGAAGGTTTGAAAACGTGCATTAAAAATACGTTATCATTTTATGTGAAATGAAAACAATACATCAGACATGGCCAGTATAGAATGACTCTCAGTGTTAGGTGGCCGTCTTATATATTGTCTAATAGCGTACAGGTGAAAATCTCCGATCACCTTGTTCAACGGTAGGTCACACCGCCGCGGTTTAAACATGGCTGCAACGAGGACCGCGATGAATTAACCGCGATGGTGTAACGCGGAAAGGATTAAATAACCGCGGGGGGAGCGCGGTTAAATACGGGATCCGCGTTGACGGTACTGTATGTACATAATGATTATCTTTCACTATAATGACAGATCATATCTTATTAATACTGATTAGGCAACTAAAGACAGACTTACGGATTTTGCCATGGTATGAGGTGCACCTGGAGTAAGTGATCAGTGCTCCCAAAAAGAAAATGGAAGACAAGGCCTCTGCTCTCCCAACCACACCTGTTACCTGCATACCAAGTTTGATTTAAATCAATTAAGACATATGGTACTAAAAAAGACAATTTATGCTTTTACTGTTCTCAATGACAAACTGGGAGCTTCATGGACATACATAATTGTTGATGCCAAATCTTAAAATATTCTAATAAATACATCTACTGTGAATCCATGAACATATGAAATCAAATGCTTCTTGAACACGTTGAAGTATGAACAATTTATGACAGTTTTCTTGTAATGGAAATAACATGTAGACATTAATGCAGGTATGTAAAATGCTCAAATATAATAGTTTATACTTTAATTTATATTTTTTTTTCGTAAGAACAAATAAAGAAAGTAACTGATATTTCAGAATGGTTAAAATAAAACAATTTCAAAAATCTTAAAACTCACGGCTTCAGTGTGTATGGGATGGACGGCAAATAATAATGCTGCTAAAAAACTGGTCAGCTCTTTCAGAAACATATTACATACTCTGTAAAACAAACAGCAGGGCATCAGATATTTCTACATCATCGATTTCTATAGTACAGTACATGTATAATAATTTTATACAAGATACCATGGTAAAGCAATAAGTGGTACTAAACAACAATTTTTCACTATTTCTTGGTGTAATCTCAATTATCTCAAATTTCAAGATCTCAACATATTATTAACATTTTTGAAAAAAAAGTAGAAAAAGCAAACAGAAAACAATACACATAATTCATTCAATTAAGACATTCCAAACTAGTCAGCATTCATTTAAGTGAACATAGTGACAATGCATTAAATAAAGTCAAGCTTTAATTTAGGAAGTTACCAAAACATATGACTAGGTGTTGAAACAGTTGTCCAGAAAACTTACTTCATGAACAACAGACAGACTATGGCATGCAGAACAACATTCACCAGATGGTAGGACATCGGTTCCAGTTCACTGATTGCGTAGTTCATGCGGAACGTCAGAACACAGAGAGGGCGGTATGACTTGTGACTCTTCTCCTGTACAATTGTGTACACGCAAAGTTTACCAAGTTATATTATATAACTGATTTAGATAGGGAGCCCTAATGTAATGACCCACTCAGAACACTTACAAAATATGACAAAACAGGGTAAAGACCGTAAAGTACACATAAAGATATTTCTTATTTATTCCCTCATATCCATTAAAACATCAAAATAGATTATACATAATAAGCTTGGATGTAAACTTTAATTACTGGTAAATATCCTCAAACCTTGAGGATCAAAACACTTTTAAAATCTGACCCATTAAGTTACATGTAATATGCATAAAGAATTCAGCTACATATTAGTTTGAATAGTTTCCTCATATACATGTATATCCCTAACAGCCTTGAGTTAGCCCATACAGGATCACCATTAATGTAAACATGAAATACAGAAAAACAAAAGGTCTTTGAAACAAACCATTTTCATGGGAGTTCCCCAGAAATCGTTCCAAAACAGATTGGCTACTGGAGTCCTGGGTCGAAGGTCTTTGTTTTCGACAATGGCTGACATGTCGTCAAAAACGAAGCCACAATCAAGGGCCTTGTAGTAGCAAACTGCCACAGTCACCACGATGATGGCGGAGTATATTGAGCGGGTCTCCATTGTTGTAGGCAGGTGGTTCTGATTTCCCCAGGGAAATATGCAGGCAATAGTTTTTTTAATTTAATGTTACATCATTGGATTTTCATTATCTATTTTAAAAAAAATTGTAAGAACATGAAGATATTTAGATAGAATGTTCTATCGTTAAAATGACAGATGTCCTATGGACCCGGTTTAACGATAGAATTTGTCCCATATACTCGCTTCGTAGCAAATAAAAAAATTATATCGCGCTATATCTCGCCTAAATTTTCATATAATTGTTCTCAAATACCTACAATGTTGCTCTTTTATAATCCCATTTTACCTCATAAACTATTTTTGTAACAAAATCACTGCCACTTGTAACATCATGTTTGAAAATTCGCTGTTTACGGTCGCCATGTTTACGATAAAATCCGAGACATTCCGAGTACGATTTCCGACAAAATGGCAGGTAATTACCTCGTCTTTAATCTTAGAACACATCTAGTGTTATCCAAGCCACTGTGGGTTTTTTTGTAATAAATTACCTATTTACCATGTTTACTGACTATTTAAACAATAGCAAAATTGAATTATTGTCCCCCTCAACAGTCATTATTTCCCTCGGCTTCGCCAAAGAAAAAAGCCGATAACTGGCCCTAATCGGTAACTGGTACGTTACAAGAGAGAGATTATGCCGGACCTATGAAGTTAACACTACTTATTTACAGAAAACTTGTCAAAACTTGACTCTTCAACTTAAACAATTTAAAGTCAATATCGCGACTGTCAAGAAAATAAACAGACGTTGATTTAATAAATAGACACATAAGAGAATACTTACAGGTATTTTATCCTGCACAATTATTACAATAAGCCTAACCACGACTTGAAAACAACATGGTCATATTTCAAAACCGGTTTCGATCAAACAGGAAACATTTTATGCTGGGTAAATTTAAAACCCGTCTCACGAGTTTGATTCCGGCCGGGTAGAACTACTGTTCATGTTCACTGCCATGCGCGGATCTAGAGAGGGGAGGGGGGGGGTCCGGAAAATGAGACGTTGAATCGGACCCCCCCCCCCTGGAAAACATATGTTTTGGATAGGCGTTGGAAGCGGAAATATTAAGAGTGATATTGGAAAAAATTGCAGTTATAGGCATATTCTGCCCCCCCCCCTTCACGGATTAGGAATTTCATGAATATGGGGGAAAAAAAATTTTGACGGGTACAATTTTGGTTTCGAGTTATAGGTATACTACGTTACCTACCCCCCACCCCCCCCTACAGATTAGGAATTTCATGATTTTGGGAAATTAGTCTTTTTTTTTTGCTTGTCAACATTTCTGATGAATAGTGTAGCCCCCTACTTTCAATTCGGACCCCCCCCCCCCCCTGGAAAAATTTTCTGGATCCGCGCATGACTGCCTACATGTATATTTGTGATTGAATCAAAGTGATGAATATTTTAAGTACGTTGAGAATTATTCGAATAAATCATGCATTAATTCAATCTAACAAGTTTAAGTGTACTGAAAATATAGAGAATATTGTTCATCTATACCGTAAATTATCAAAAAGAAAGTACAACAGCGCAGAAACACGCAGTAGAGGATGTTCGGGTCAGAGTTATTTATAATAGACATCTCTCTTATTATTTTAGACAAAAGTTGAATAATTGTTATATAGGACTTTTTTTTTAATTTGCCGAAGCCGAAGACTCCAGTGTCAGGACCAAAAAATTACTGAAAACAAACATTTAATAAAAGCCATGCACCCAAAATATAAAACAACAGACGAGTATAATTTTTTAATAAAATGTTTGCTCCAATTTTTGGTATGAAGGGTGATTTATTAAAAAAGAAAGGAAGGACCCGGGGCCATTCTTAAAAAAAAATGTTTGTTTGGAATTGCCGCCTTAGGGTTTTCAGACCCAAGAGAGCGGGAGGGAGAATTTTTCTTTTTTCAAATTAGAAGTTTGCTTAAGTAAAAATTGATCCAAGAAAATTTCAATAAACAGAGGAAATGTGTTTTTCTTATCTTGGATCAAAACCCGATTTCAAAAAAAAAAAAAGAAAAAAAAAAAAGACCAACAAACTAACATGTAAACATTGTACGACAAAAAAAAAAAAAAAAAAAAAAAAAAAAAAAAAAAAAAACAATAAAGAAGGTTCTTTATTTTTTGCTTATAATTTTTTTTTTAGGCGGAGGGTATTTCAATGAGACGGGAGACAATTTCAAACAAACAATAATTTTAGTTTGGCAGGGGGTCTTTACCGTGGGGTGCAGGGGGTGGGGGTCGTTCCTGTTCTTAAGCACCTGTGTTTCTTTTCAGAGAGTTTTTTTTTTATTCTTTTGGCAAGTATACTGGAATGTGTCACTTTAAAAGGTAATAATATAAGAAAAAAGTCAAATTAAAACAGCACGTTCGTTGACTTTTTAAAATGTCAACTCTCAATATAATCATAATATTTTGATAAGATTCCTTGTGCGAGAACTAGCAAATTTAAATACAAGCTTCCCCGAATACATGTGGTCGAACGATCCCGTAAACCTGTCGGTGAGTAAATCATACTCTGCATGGTTACTTTAACCATCGATATCAAGGGAAGGATCCCCAATGGAAGGGAAGGGAAGGTAAGGAAAAGGATCTTGCTTTCTAAAGCAATATATGGATCAAATCATCTGAGGTAAAGCAAGGTGCAAAAATTTGAAACTAATAGTAATAAGTGGATATATTCATAAAGAAATTTTAAATAATGTAATTTAATTAAGTTGATTTCCTCCAGATAACCTATGAGAGAAAGAGGAACATGTAACAATGTGAACGCAGGGTTCAATTTAGTTGGATCTACATGTAATTGGTCTTGTGTAGAGACAAGTATTCCTTTTAAAGGAATGATCGGCGTGTAATATATCATTGGCCAGCTCTCTAAATGTAATGCGTAAGCATAACGGTACATGCAATAAACATGATAAATAGGATTCATCCCACCGTTTTGTGATTTCCGAAATAGTAAGGCATTAATAAACTTTACTCTTAGTAGGCGAAATGTACTTCCGGTTAATATTCTTACGCATGTAAAGAAAAACAGGATTTTTATCATCATGTAAGTGTGTAGATGTTTTACTATCAAGGCAAACACATTAGAATACTGGTTTTTGTTTTTTTTAGTAATTTACATGTAAATAAAGATTTACATGAAGCTGTTACTGCATAGTAAATAAAGTAGTGCAAGGCGCAATGCGTGCGCAAAAAGTTAAATTTGCCGGATGCCTCATATGGACACAACTGTGATCGGCCGAAGCCGATCACAAAAATTAAAGAATATGTTTGGAGATCCTTCGGGTGAAAAAAAAATGAATGCTCATGGCAAGGTGCATGTACTTTGCAAGTTAAATGCATGCAATCCCCATATCATCTAACGACCGTTATATATGGAACGCCATAGCTGCCTTATGTGGTCATTTCATAAGAAGATGGTGCTTAATTATATTATGCTGTGGTTATTTCATGTGAAGATGGTGCTTTATTATATGAAGATGGTGCTTTATTATATAAAGATGGTGCTTTTTTATGTAAAGATGGTGCTTTATTATATAAAGATGGTGCTTTATTATGTTAAGATAGTGCTTATTTTATGGGAAGATGGTGCTTTATTATATGAAGATGGTGCTTTATTATATGAAGATGGTGCTTTTTTATATGAAGATGGTGCTTTTTTAGGTGTTCGTGCTTTTTAATGTGAAGGTGGTCACTCGGAACTTTATTTTTGAAGACTGGGTTAAACATTTATTATCTCGAAACTTTGAAACTAGAACAAAAAATTGATACAATGAAAATCCGTTTAATACACCATTGCTAGTTCCTCTTTTTTTTAGCAAAATAATATTTAAGTTATGAGATGAACTGTACGACTTGATCTCAACTGAATTGACAAATACGATTAATAGAATAATACAATATTTTGGTAGACCTTTCCCTCTAACTTTCCCTTACTTTATCTTCAAGTCAAATCCTATCACTTGGGCATCAAAATTAAGAGCGGATCAAAGATCTGATTTTAATTAGATTGCTAGGGCATTTGCGCCTCATCGAATAACATGTTCTTCGCTTAAACACAAGTGATTAATTATTTAAATTTTCTGCTTTTCAAAGTTCAGGATAACGTTACTATTCCGGCATTATATAGTTGTCATTTAATAGATGTAAGTTCGGTTGAGTTTAAGTAGTACACAGATCATCTCATTAGCTTATATACTTATTGTGTTAGAAAAAAGAGGAACTAGCAATGGTGTATCAAATGGATTTTGATTGCATCAACGTTTTGTTTTACTTTCAAAATTTTAAGATAATAAATGTTAATTAAACTCAGTCTTCAAAAATAAGAGGAGTTCCGAGTGACCACCTTCATATTAAAAACCACCATCACAAAAAAACACCATCATATAAAAAAGCACCATCACATAAAAAATTAAAGCACCATCACAAAAAGAAGCACCATCTTCTAAAAAAGCACCATCTTCATATAATAAAGCATCATCTTCACATAAAAAAGCACCATCTTCATATAGTAAAGCACCATCTTCACATGAAATAGCCACATAAGATAGCTATGGCGTTCTCTGAGTTAGAAAGAAGTAATCTGGTATATATACAAAGCTGTAAATTGTCAAAGTAATTCATTTCTTAGAGCTTCTATGGTGTGATTCGGTTTTGCACTATTTTGGCCATTGATAATATAATTTAACTTTTTAACAATAGCTGGTTGTTGAGTCAACTTCAGTAAATGTATATAGATATTTCAACTATTGCTTGATTTAATTAATTTTAAAATTTCGACAATTTAAATTTAAATTAAATTCAGAGACATTGGTATATATCCATTTCAATTTATTCAGACATGTCCCAAATGTAACGCACCAATACGTGTACAAGTTGTATGCATGGTACATAGGAATTTGTACACGGTAACCGCTTTTGTTAAATACTGATTTGGACATAAATGGTAAAGATACCTACATGTACATGAAATAATTGTTGTGGAGAAGTCAACAATGAAAAGACAACGATCAAGACGAGGGGATATATTTGTTTTTGATCGCTGGTGCATGCATAATGCTCCAACATTAAGCAGTAAATCATATTTGTAATTGAGACGTTCATTCATCAGTATTAAACATATTTAAGGTTGAAACGAGTTTAAAATATCAGTAAACAAATGTATAAAGGATCCATATAAAAAATGTGAAAAAAAGAAAAAAAAAGGCGTGTGTTGAAAAAAAAACCAATTTAATAATCAGTATGAAAAGTACACATTTTTGTGTCATATCAATTATTGCAGAACTGCACATAATTATATACACAATTTAGCCATATCAAATATAAATAGAATACACGTGTATATATAACAATACTTTAACATTGATTTCACCAATTGCTATATAAGATTTGTAAACGTTGATCCTTAATTTTCTGTGAAGTAGCAGTTTGTGTATTTGATGAACATTGTCCGAGTGATTGGTGATCACAGATACATACTCATACTGATTATAGCAAAACTTCACACAAATACTGTACTTAAGCATGACATTTAAACAAAATATAGTTATTTATACATTCCTTTGACAGGCTGCATTGAGTTTCATGAATTACTTAAGTTGGTAAGTTTAGATCCTGTATTCTCTGTCTTGTAGCAGTTTGTATTTTATGCCATGGAAATTGTCTGAGTGAGTGTTGGTATGAGTACAAGGCAGCTTGGAGGTTTCCTGTGATCTGTTGACAGATTCCCAGGATCTCCCAGGAGATGTCTCTGAGATGTACAGGTACTAACTTCCCCTGATCATGGTGGACTAGGACATGTAGATCATCTAAAGCTCGCTGTGCTCTCATTGTGTCGACATGTACAGAGCACAAACACTCTAGCATATACAACAGTACAAGGGGTGGACTATGCAACGCAGGCCAACGGTTTTGTTTACTAGACTGTTTTTCTGGTATTAATTCATCGATATAAAAGATGTCATTGTCAAGATGGATATTCTGTGCTACAGCCTGTCTCATCTTTGTAGACAAGGACTGTCCCCCTACAGCCTCAGTATACCTCTCTCTGTCTACGTGTTTCCCATACATCAGATATGGCTGTGCTAACTTGACCTTTGTGATATCTATAACAAATAAAGCTTCCCTGTATCTGAGTGTCTTGTAATAATACATTGCAATGTATAACATGTCAGACACAAATCCAAACTTCACAGCTAAGTTTAAGATGTGACAGGATATTTTGTTTGTAATATAAAACTGTTTGTTGAACCCCGCATTAGTGTACATATTGTGTAAAATAAATGCGGTACTCTGAAGGACGGTGGCTGTATGTTTCTGTAACATGACAATGTGATACTTTGTCAGAGGTAAACCTATTAACTGTTCTAACGTATGTATATAGATTTGACACATCCGTAGGTCAGTTGCAGCTATTGCATCAACATCATTTATTTTAATAAAAACAGTTTTATCAAATTCAACCTCAGAGATCAGAGTGTGTTCATCTGTACAAATTGTGAGTCTGGGATTACACAGAACATTAATGATGTAGGAACTGATGGAGGGACTGTGTAGCAGTAATGTTAGGCCCTTCTCATACAACCTATACATCCGCGTAAATAATGTTTTTTGTGCTTCACCATCGATTTTGTTGAGAAACATGTTGTTCTCTGGAATAAAAAAATTAGGACACACTCCCTTGTAAACCCATTTAAGAAGAAGTTTAAAACAGACCCAGAAACCGACAAGAAGATATTGTGGACACCAGTAAGCTAGTGTATTTTGTTGAATCGCCCAAAAAACAGCCGTTTTCATGTGATACGAGCACAGTAGTTTATCTTCATCGTTCAATCCCTTATTAATAATTTCCTTTAAGAAAAATTTCAGTAATCCATACGTTAAGAATTGTGTGTGATTCATTGAACACACAAGTTTGTATTCTGCCCGAGAGAAAGAAATTCTCCATTCGTTGTCTGTATGGTTTCCTAGTTTGTGACCTATTGCTACAAAGTGACATCCATTTCTGACAATGTCGTTGACAACATGAGGTGGGGGCCATGATTGGCATCTGTCTTTCCATGAGGAAGCAGAAGGAGGCCAGAAATCACTGACAAAGCAATGGGCAATATCGTATTGAAGTGCACCACCAAAAGTTCCACTGCTACATGGCCCATGGATTGTAGAATCAGATCTAATCAAAGAAATCGTGACCTCTCTGTACTTTGAACTTGATATATAGAGCATTCCATTCATTCTTACACACGCTGACATCACCCTACGGCTTGTTATTTCTAATGGTAACCATAGTAAAGTAAATCCCGGTGGACTCTCAGAACTGTCACAGAGAATCAATGCGTGTTCTTGTGTGTTGTAAAACTGTATATGAGAGAAGTCCCAGATCACTCGGTGGTTGTTTGGCCAACACATACGATCTACGTCTGATTCATTCAATCTGAATCCTTCTCTTTGACTCCCACTGAGCATAAATGCGAACCGTTTAATAGTACTTAACATTTTCAAATTGTTGTTTTCCAACATCTCTATAATGTCTACTATTTCTCTCCTGGAGGCCACCTGTTGTGGGATTCCTATCTCGAGACACATTCCCACATACACTGACTCAGATATATTCTGAACAGCCATCCTACCGAAAATAAAGTGTATTTTTAACGACTTTATACACACGTATTCTCATCATAGTAAAATACAATAATTTCAATTCTCATAGGTATACTGTAACAAAGTTTAACTTCCTTTAGTTTTGTCCTGTTAGAGTCGTCCATTGCTTGGGAATTTTGTGTGCAATTTATAGCCTTGGAAAAACCCCCCGAGTAGTTATCAGGTGACTTTTAATGATATTGTACACAGGTACAATTAAAGTATACTAGTGGGAAAGAGAAACTGTGCATTATAAAATTTAGTATAATTTTTCTATATCTATTGTTTGTATTTATAAAATTTAAACAATCGATAATGGTATTGTTTTTGACAATATCGAATGGTAACCGTCCGGGTGCACGGACTTTTTCATGGTTAGTGAGCACCTGTTGTTCATTGAAGAATTTGTACGCACGAGTTTTACGGGTTAATACTGTTTGGAATAAGAACTGTAAAGGATTTGTTTAAACTTTTTTTGTTAAGGAAATCACTTTAGTTTCAACAAAATTTACCCCTATGTCATGCCACGACTCAACGAAAACCAACGTAATCGTGCTGTTGGGATGCTGCTAGCTGGAATGGCACAAAATACTGTAGCAAGACACTTTGGAGTTCATCGGAACACCATCTAGTCATTATAGAGACGTTTTCAACAATCTGGCAACACCCAGGATCGACCGCGCTCTGGGTGACCTCGTGTGACGTCACGTCAACAGGACAACCACATTAGACTTGTGCATCTGAGAAATCGTTTCCAGACAGCAAGTTTGACTGCCCGTAGCACTCCAGGGCTTCGACCAATTAGTCCAAGAACTGTGCGTAATCGTCTGCGCGAGCAAAACATCAGACCAAGACGTCCAGCGGTGCGCCCAGTACTGCTTCAACATCATCGTATCGCCAGACTAGCGCGGTGCACACGACATCTGCGATTCAGAATACAGGACTGGGCCAATATTCTGTTCACTGATGAATCCATATTTCATTTGGATAGCAGTGACGGCCGTTTTAGGGTGTATCGTCGCGTTGGGGAGCGTTACCAGGACACTTGTGTTGTGCAACGTCGACAATTTGGGGTGGAATATCAGCACGTGGAAGGGCCCCTCTACAAATCTCACCGGCGTACGCTATCGAGATGAAATTATTCAGCGTCATGTCATACCCTTCATACAGAGACATCAAAATCACATCACTCTGCAGCAAGACAACGCAAGGCCACACGTTGCACGTGTAGTCAGGGACTTGTTTGTTCAACAGAATGTCGATGTCTTGCCTTGGCCAGCTGTTTCCCCCGATTTGTCGCCGATCGAGCACGTCTGGGATGAAATGGAAAGACTTTTACGTCGTTTACCAAATCAGCCAGTGACATTGGCTGATTTAGGCCAGGCTTTAACCAACATCTGGAACAACATCCCCCAAGCATTTCTGAACACTTTAGTGGCATCAATGAGGCGTCGCTGTCAAGCATGCGTGAACGCAAATGGTGGTCACACGCGTTATTAATTTTTTTAATTCAATTTCAAATAACAGTGACTTTCGAGTGTGCTGAAATTGACGTTATTCGACGTTGACATTAATGTGTTATGAGATGTTATTACGAATACATGTGTTAACAGTATTACAAAAAATAAAATTTATTCATTGTAATTTTTAAATGTTTTTTCATATAATAAATAATGCACAGTTTCTTTTTTCCGCTAGTATATGTGGAACACTTCAACTAGCTGACGTAACATTTATTTAAGACTGATGCTTCTCTATTTTATGACGATACCTTAAAACTGTGTGGTGACATCATAGTGGGTTGTTGCAATTTCTTCTTCTTGTCCCGATATAACAAAAAGACAAAAATAATGGCCTCTAGGGTGTCTAAAGCTCCTTGTGTTCTCATTGTGTCGGTATTATATTATAACAGAAATCAAGTATTGCCCTCAGTTTACGCCATTTTGGAAAATCCAATAATAATTAGCTTAAAAATTAAAACATTTTCATATCTCTTTACAGAGAGCTTTTCTTTTCAAGAAGATTAAGCAAGTCTAAAAATTGCCACGGTCATTCAGCCGACTTAATGTGATTGAGAAAGACGGCAAGGATACCAGCCAGCAGACAGTTTAAGAAAATTCAAATAATCATACTTGAGAAAGTACATATGATTTCATACGTTTTAAAGATACGTGAAATGTACACATTACATGCCACTGCGTTGTACATGTAATTATTTAGCTGCATTAATATGGCAGGATTATTTTTAAATTATTTAACGTAATGAGATCTGATTTTAAAGCAAACAAATTTGTAAATAGAAGGTTTCAGAGCAAAGTGAAGATTCCTGGGGGTGCATCTTTTTACTAAAATGAACCAGAATAATAAACAAGGAACCCTATAATACAACCATGAACTTAGAAGGTTTATGGTATTTTAGACCTATTAATTACTACTTTAAATATAGTTTATTGTTATATAATTCTATTCAAATGGAATGGATATGAGATTCTAACAATTTAATAAGTTGAACCCTCTTCACGGAGAAATAAACCATACCTTGGCTATATTTCACTGATAAATGTATAAATGTGTGCTTATCTGCATTTACGATATATCTCGCATTATCCCTTATATATTTTGGAAGTTTTGTGTGTTTTTTTTTAATGAAATTATAGACATATATCTTTAATATTATCTTTATACTGTCTCAAAACATGGTAGTTAAAGGGGAAAGTTGACTCATGATTTTTATTAATCATTATGTAAATAGGAGAAGAAACCGATCTTTTCTAAAATAAATTAGGCGTATTTTGATACTTGTAAAACTTTGTTAAGTATACAATATTTTTGAAATGTTAAGAAAAATATTTACAATTATTACAATATTTCCGGTTCATTGATATGCATGTAATTTGTCATGTCGATTTCTGGCATGCATGTATTAAAACGCTACAAAGCAGAGAATGCATTCATTAGATAAAGTTGGTTCACGTTAACTTTGTAAATATATGCATAAATAAACGATGGCAATAGTTGGATGGACAGTTGTTTATCTTAATCTGTCAATCCTTTGTTAATTATTTCCTTTAAGAACAATTTCAGTAATCCATACGTTAAGAATTGTGTGTGATTCATTGAACACACAAGTTTGTATTCTGCCTGGGAAAAAGAAATTCTCCATTCGTTGTCTGCACGTTTTCCTAGCATGTGTCATATTGCTACAAAGTGACATCCGTTTCTGACAATGTCGTTGACAACATGAGGTGGGGGCCATGAGTGACATCTGTCTTTCCATTAGGAGTCAGACGGAGGCCAGAGGTCACTGACAAAACAATGGGCCTCATCATATTCAAATTCACCAATAAATATTCCGCTGTGACACAGTCCGTGTGGTGTAGAACCAGCTGTACTTAAAGAACACGTGACCTCTCTGTATTTAGAACTTGATATGTAGAGTATTCTATTCATCCTTACACACACTGACATCACTCTAAGGCTAGCTATTTCTAATGGTAACCATAGTAAAGTAAATCCCGGTGGACTATCAGAAATGTCACAGAGAATCAATGCGTGTTCTTGTGTGTTATAAAACTGTACCCGAGAGAAGTCCCAGATCACGCGGTGGTCATTTGGCCAAAACATTGTGTCTCTGTCTGATCTATTCATTCTGAAGCCTTCTCTACGACTCCCACTCAGTATCAATGTGAACCGGTTAATAGTATTTAACATTTGGTTGTTTTCCAACATCTCCTTAATGTCCCATATATCTCTCCTGGAGGCCACCTATTGTGGGGTCCCTATCTCGAGACACATTCCTACATACACTGACTCAGATTTATTCTGAACAGTCATTCTACCGAAAATAAAATGTATCTTTTAACGATTTTAGATAAATGCATTCTGATCATAGTAAAATACAATAATTTTAATTCTCATAATTTTTCTGTCACGAAGTTTAACTTACTTTTGTTTTGTCCTGTTAGAGTCGTTTATTGCTAGGGAGTTTAGTGTGCAATTTATAGCCTTGGAATAAACCCCGAGAGTAGATATCAAGTGACTTAATAAACACAGAAAAACATTATTAAAGTATTTGGAACACTTTAACTAGCTGACGTAACATCTTTTTAATGACGATACCTTAAAACTGTTTGATGACAACATACCGGGTTTTTGCAATTTCTTCTCCTTGTCCCGAAATAGCGAAAAGACAAAAAGGACATATAGAGTGTTTAAAGCTCCTTGTGTACTCATTGTGTCGATGTTTTTTATTAATAGAATTGAAGTATTGCCCTCCGTTTACGCCATTTTGGAACAACCTTCGTATTTGGCAAAGAAAAAATCCAATGATGATTAGCTTAAAAATCACCACAATTCATATCTCTTTATAGAGAGCTTTTCTCCTCAAGAAGATAAATAGTGTCTAAATATTGCCACGGTCATTCAGCCGACTTAATGTGTAAATTCAAATTATCATATTTAAGAAAATACATACTATTTTACCCGTTTTAAAGATACGTATAATGTACATATTACATGCCAATACATTGTATATGTAATAATTTTGCTGCATTAATCTGTTAGGATTATTTTCAAATGATTAAACATAAATGAGATCTGATTTTAAAGCAAAGACATTTGCTAATAGAAGGTTTCTGAGCAAAGTGAAGATTCCTTGGGGTGCATCGTTCTACTAACATGAACCAAAATAATAAATAAGGAACCCAATTTTACTACGATGAACTTAGAATATTTATAATATTTTAGACCTACGTGTAATGATTATAATTTGAATATAGTTTATTGTAATATAATTCTATTCAAATGGAATGGATATGAGATTCTAACAATTTTAATAAGTTTAACCCTCTGCAGGGAGAAATGAAACATACATTGGTTATATTTCACTGATAAATGTAAAAATGTGTGCATATATGCAATTACGTTCGAAAGCCCAGAAGGCTAATTCGAGATTCAAAATACGAGATTCGAAATACGACAATGATGACTATAGGTGGATAGATTCATGTACAACGCATTCTTTCAGGAGTGTCAAAAAAGCTCCCTTTAGAATAAATTGTCATTGTACAGTTTGTGAGTAATTTGTTTGTTTAAAAATCAAATACCTGTATACATACATGTAACATTATTTTTTGTGATGCAAGGAGCTTATAAGAGCTAGTAAATCGTTTTATAGCTACATTTGTATAATATCATGTCTTGATAAGGAACTAATAAGGGTTTATGTGTTTAGGATTACTCGTTCGAGAATTTAGTCAAATTCATAAAGCCATTAGCGGGTAATGTAAATTTTTTTCTGCAATGATCGCTAATATGTATCTTCATATATGTAACCCGCATAAATCACCAAAGAAAGCATTTAATATTGTAAAATCTGTGTTTTAAAATTCAATAGATTAATTGTAAAAACTAAGTAAAATTCACTAAATTACTGTTAATATACATCAGTACATGTACATTAGCTAAAAGAAACAACCAAATCATCGCCTATAGGAATTTGAGTCAAACATCATCATGATTATTTCGTGCAGTCCGTGATTTTTCTTAGGTCGCTGTAGGTTTCGACCAATCGATTAACGGGGGCGTGTAGATATCGGTCCTTTCTGTTTCTATAGAACTATGAATTAACTATAAGTTTCCGTAAGAAATAGAAGGAATCATACTCGGTAGATGTAAATATACATGTATCTCATTGCATTCATTAACAATATACTCAAAACATCATGCTCTAATTCGTATCATTCAAAACTTATTAGACAGTAATATACACAATACAATCTAATGATATTGATTTTATATTTACATTCAGTGAGTATTTTCCCCTCTATTTCTTAAGAAAAAAAACATTTTACTTCACAGCTGCATAGACATTGACATGGCTGACATTTGCATAATGATGTCACGATCTAGTTCCAACCAGTTTGAAACGATCCCATCCGCGTATGAATATACACATTCTTCGGACAACTTTTTAAAACCCAATCGGATGTTTTTTTAGCAACGTTCAAAGTATTTTGAGACACACTGTTAAAAAAAAATTGAGAAATATTCATTTTTGTTCTATTTTATCATTTATATCTAATATACACACAAATCGTCTACATTACTGGTTGTATATTTCACTAAAATGGCAGATGAGACTGAGTTTGAGAATTTTAAGGAAGAAACTGATTTTCTCTTAATACAAATAATGGACAATGAGTTTGATACAATTACTGATGAGGTTTTGGGCCAACTTGTATGCAGTGAAATTACAGAGGATATTTCACAAAACCTATAAAAGCCTTCAATAACTAATCCCCCCAACCTGAAACACTATCAGCCCCTAACAAATTCAACCCGAAGCACAGATGAAAAAATCAACAAGTTCTTTGATGCTCACCAAACATAGTCAACAAAGAAAAACACCAAATGGGGATGTAAAATATTTCAAGGAAAAAACTCTACAATTGCTAATGCAAAAAAACTATTGCACTCTACATTTAAAAAAAATTGTGTAATGCCATATGTATATAATAGAGAATTTTTCACATAGATATTCATTACTATATTACATGTATATTCCATTGGCAACATCTCTTGTCAACAACAGGAATCGAACATATTACTCTCTCATATTTAAAAAGAAAAGTGTGCACCAAAACACCATGCAGACATTTAAGTTGGAATAATCTTGTGTAATGGATATGTCTGTATGCATGTCTACAGAAAAAAAAATTAATGTAAAGTTTAACAGTATTTGATATTAACTAAATAAATACTATTAGACGTGTTATTGCCATGCGATATACATAATTTTAATATATAACATTACAATATAACTACTATTTCTTAAAAGGTTTGTAAATGACTGACTCTGAATATATATTGGATTAATCAATTTCATAGACGGCGAGGCAAAGTGGAGCCGTTTATGAGATTGATCAACGCGATGTATTTCCGTAATCAGTCTGTTGTAACAAACATAATGAGTGGTTTGTTTTTGAGGACTATCAAGTGAGACATTTATTTGAAATAAGCATTTTTCTACGCAAATCCACGTTTAACAAGAGGCCTTACATCTCGTTAAAATTTACACAGTCGAACTCTTAACTTTTAAAAACTCTTTAAAAGTCTTCCCTGCACCCTTGTTTACTTTCAATATTTTGTTGCTATCTAATTTTAAACGTTTTTCCTTTCTATTCTAGAGGTTTGAGCAAATCTCAACGGATACTATTTTATTCTGCACCGGACAACTAAATTTCGTTATTTTTAAGGGCAACTACTCTAAGGAGAAAAGCGTACAATGCCTGTCGAATCTCCCGCACCTAGAATACTTAAACGACTCGAATAAATCTCTTATAAAGGAATCTTACATTTGAAGGTGTGCATCAGTACATGTATAATATAGAACTGCATTATCTGACCATTTCTTAATGAATGTTGTGTAATTATGAATTTTTTTTGTGATGATTTTTTGTCGTTATCTGAAGAGTTGTAAATGTTTTCCAAAATAATTCTAGATCTTTTACATTAAAAAAATTAAAAAATAGTGTTTTACCTAAAAGGAACCAAAAGTGCATAATCTAAAAAGAAAAGTCCACTTTGATTCAAACACCCTGTTAGTCGAAAGGTACATGTACTGGCCACAGTCCTCCGCCTATCACACTAGGCTACGTTAACACAAAACAATCACTGTGAATATCTTTAATAATTTGACAATTATAGATAAAGTTTTGAAGTTTTTGTAAAAACCACGAATTTTGAACCATAATGAGTCCACTTTAATAAATCAATAATAAAAAGGAATGAAAACTAACCTTTTCATACTAGTACTTTTAGGATGGAGTCTAGACCTATTCATGCCAACAATTGAAATTTTGCACGCACAGAATTTGGTCTAGATTTAGGCACAAAACGTCTTGTGGCTTAATTTGGAAACCTATATCTTTTGTGTTTATGCAATGAAAACATGCTATTGAATGCATCGTGAAATTATTTTAGTCTAAAATATTAAAGTGTATTGAAAACATAGAGAATATTGTTCATCTATACCGTATTATCAAAAAGAAAATACAACAGCACAAAAACACACAGTATGGGAAGTTGCATTAGCGTTATTATAATACACGTCTCTCTTATTATTTTAGATAAAAGTTATATCATTGTTATATAGACTTTTCTTTAATTTGCCGAAGACTCCAGTGACAGAACCGAAAAATTACTGAAAACAAACATTTAATAAAAACCATGCACCCAAATATAAAACAACAGATGAGTATAATTTTTTATAAAATGTTTGTTCTAATTTTTTGTATAAAGGGTGGTTTATGAAACAAAAAGTAGTAAGGACCTGCGGGGCTATCCTTTAAAAAATTGTTTGTTTGAAATTGCTGCCTTGGGGTTTTCAGAACCAGGAGAGAGGGAGTTTGGATTTTTTTTTAAAGTAGAAGTTTGCTTAATTAAAAATTGTTGAAAAAAAATCTCAGAAAACAGAGGAAATGTTTATTTCATTTCTTAAAGCTTGGATCAAACCCGATTTAAAAAAAAAAAAAAAAGACAAACGAACTAACATGTAAACATTGTACGACGCAAAAACAACAAAACAAAACAAAAACCAAAAAACAAAAACAAAAAACAATAAAAAAGTTTCTTAATTTTTTGCGGGTATTTCAATGAGGCGGAAGACACTTGCAAACAAACAATAATTTTAGTTTGGCAGGGGCTCTTTATCGTGGGGTGCGGGGGGGGGGGGTCGTTCCTGTTCTTCAGCACCCGTGTTTCTGTAACATTCTGTTCCTTCTCTGTCCGTTTTTTCTTTTCAGATAGGGACTTTTTTTGTTAATTTTTTTTGTGGGCAAGTATACAGGGATGTTTCACTTTAAAAGTTATTAATATTAGGAAAAAGTCAAATTTAAACAGCAAGTTCACTGTCTTTTTAAAATGTCAACTCTTAATATCATCAAACGATTTTGATAAGCTTCCTTGTGCGAGTACCAGCAAAATATAAGCTTCCTCGAATATATGTGGTCTGACGACCTCGCAAACCTGTCGGTGAGTTAAATTATGATGTGGGGTTACATTAACTCCTCGTAGCCAGGGAAGGATCCCCACAAGAAGGGAAGGGAATGGATCTTATTTTCTAACGCAATATACGATGAAATCTTCGGCGGTAAAGGAGCAAAAATTTGAAACATAGTAAAAACTAAGTGGATATATTTATAAAGAAGTTTTAAGTTGATTAAGTTGAATTGCGCCACAACCTCTGAGAGAGGTAACATTGTGAATGCAGGGTTCAGTTTCTTTGGATCTACATGTAATTGACCTAGTAAAGAGAAAAGAATATGTTCGAAGATCCTTTGAGTGAAAAGAAATTGAACACTCATGGCAGGGTACATGCACTGCAAGTTAGACCTGCAATCACCTTATCATCTAACGCCCGTTATAGGTTTCTGGGTTAGGAAGAAGTAATTTGGTCCACATACAGATATATGAATTGTTAAAGTAAATTATTTCCCAATATTCCCTATTTTGCCATTGATATTAGCGAGCGCAGCTCGCCGGCGCGCAGCGCCGGCGCGAAGCGAGCTCTAACGACAAGGCGTGTGCGAATAGAAAATTCGGACCAGTTGCACATTCATTCAACGGATTTTTTTGGCGTCAGTAAATCGGACCAGTAATGCATTGTTTTAATCGTCCCAGTAGTTCCCTGTAATCATGGCAATTTTTATCACTTCACACTCTCACGAGAATCAGCAAGACCATAAAAACAATAACGATGTATACGACATACAGTCAGTTACCTCTAAAGTTCACCTCAGTACACTCTCAATCAAAAAAAAAATAATAATAATCGAGTGACGTCACAAAGGTTTGCACATTGATCCGATAGATTTTTTCGGCGTCAGTAAATTTGGACATACAATTCATAGTACCAATGGTTTCCAAGTCCTCACGTTCTCGCGAGAATCAAAGTAAAACTTTTGAGAAGCATAGAAGATGTGTAATTTTAAGAACATCATGCTTTTTAAGTAAATAAAACAGTATACTTCGCTTACTTTTATTTCTCAGGGGAGTTTTAAAGAGTCAGACGACACTTAAACGTGAACTTTGACGTCAAAATAAGGGGAAATTACTCTAACTGAAGTTATTGTAAATCTGCTGAAATTACCAAAATCCTCTCAAAATCTTGCAAAGCTAAAGAATGAGGACATTTCTTCAGATATAGGAAACAGTTGTACTGTAACTTGCACTTATTTGGATGAATGCTCACATTTATTTTATTCACTATAATTACGGTAATTTTCAGGAACGTACACGTAGCATTGGGTTTTTTTAAAAGGGGGGTGGGTGGTGGATGACAGCCTCATCCAAAAAATCTTTACAAGCGAAATAAAAAAAAAGATAATTCTCAAAATTCTGAAAATTCTAATTCTTCAGCTCTTTAGCAGTTCAATGGTTTCTTTCTTTTCACTTCCATTTATTACATGCTCCCAATTCCAAGTGTGTGTGTGTGTGTGTGGGGGGGGGGGGGGGCAACTCCATGTTCTTTTAATATGATAAGCAAATATTTTTAAGCGTAAATTAAAAAAAAATAATAATTAATAAGAAAAAATGTCGACTGCAAAAAAGGGGATGAACTGACGTTACAATTACTTTAAAAGAGGAGATACAGTGCAATCTTTATTATTCAACAACATTGTATCTGAGATTATACTATTGTTCTACTTATAAATAAATAAATAACAAATCTTATAACATATGAAATCTTATAAACTATGGATAATGGAAATTTACGGAAAAATAGGTATGTCTTATTTTATTTTGCAATCAAATTTATTTCCGTTGTTAATTTTATTTTTATTGATTTATCATAATTCATTGTTTGATCACATGCTGCGCTCGCCCCAACGGTCGCACCGTAAAACATATTATGATCTAAAATTTTAACACTAGGTGGTTGTTGAGCCAATTCAGTAATATATATATATATATATATATATATATATATATATATATATATATATATATATATATATATATATCAGTTCAATATATATATATACAGTACCGTCAACGCGGATCCCGTATTTAACCGCGCTCCCCCCGCGGTTAATTAATCCTTTCCGCGTTACACCATCGCGGTGAATTCATCGCGGTCCTCGCTGCAGCCATGTTTAAACCGCGGCGGTGTGACCTACCGTTGAACAAGGTAATCAGAGATTTAATTTTACCTGTACGCCATTAGACAATAAGACGGCCACCTAACATTAAGAATCATTCCTTACTGACCATGTCTGATGTATTGCTTCATTTCACATTAAATGATTTCATATTAAATGCACGTTTTGAAAACTCATTATGAGTTATTTTAGAGAAATTTTAATTAAAGAATCATCTGCACCCGTTACAATTTTTATGTAAATGTGGATAAAGCTATTATTTCTACATGTAGGATAAGATAAAAACTAAAAAAAAAAAAAAAATACCGATCTTTTAATGATTTTAAACATTTCCGACTCTAAATATTTTTAATCCATATCAATTTGTAGCATGTTTACGACACTGTCTCTCGATGCTCAAGACAGTTAACCTAGTCCGTTAAAAGCACATGCTACCCGGTGAATGTTTACCTTACGATCGACGGCATAAAATGAAAATGTTACTTTACACTTAAAATACTACAAGGTATTGATATCATTTTATGTGTGTTGAATATGAAGCTACTACACATATGTTGTACAAATCAGTTGCAAATAACGTTTCTCGTAACCGCCCCCCCCCCCCCCCCATCCTTATCTACAATGTTTTATGACTGTCAAAGTAAGCTGTATTTGACTTTTGTCCCAATTGTTTTACACAAAGGTGTGAAACCATCACACAGACAGGAAATCACTCAACGCTTGAACGCACATAATACACAGGTACGAGACAGGTGTAACGAGTGACCATCAGGAATTGTACTCTCTCTCTCTCTCTCTCTCTCTCTTTCATAACGATCATAAAAAGAGAATATCTGGATCGACGACACTCATAAATCAAGAAACCCCTTCTGTAAGATAGAAAAGGGGTGGTGTTTTACGGTTAGACGCGCAATTAAGAGGTTTTCTTTTGTCTTGAAGAGGTGTGAAAATCCCCAGGGCATGCCGTTTCTTCTACCCTGAGTTTGCTAATCATTATACACAGGAAATAATCGCGACTTAAACTTACTTAATATACACAAGAAAAGAAATGTGTTCATAAATAGTTTGCATTTTTTTAAAAAAGTAATTCGAGTTATATGCATTTAATAACATGTACAGTTGCCCATGTTTTGTGATGCAATATAATACCTCTTTCCATTTCTTGTAAAGAATAGTAACACTTTAGTATCGAGTTAAATACAGCAGTTATATACCAAGCTTATAAGGTTTAAATAAGAGAACAACACTAGTCTAATTATTTTAATATTATCTACCTAACTCTGATGTCGACCTGAAAAATATCCTCGCGACCTTGAATTGCCATAAACCGCTTCGCGAATATTCTAACATGATTAGCGGTTAGCGCGCTGTTTTCCAGACCGTGTATTATACATGTATCACTTTCACAGAAAACCTTGCCCATGAACAAGTAGATTAAAATTTTAAAATACATACAAAATACGAATATAATTAATATACTACATGTAAATGTGTACTTTCTGTTTTCTAAAATACAATTGCAAACTGGCTGAAAGTTTGTTGAAACTCGATCGGACGACATATTTCAATAATTTGATTTACCCGGTATGCAGTTTGCTTTGATAAAACAGAAGGGTTTCAATACTTCCTCACAATTTAATAAATTAAGGAAAAAAATAAAATACAACTGGCAAACATATAAATTTTTGAATAGGTTACGACAATTTTAATAGTTTGTAAAAATACACCGTCAAGTTACAAAAAGAAAAGTTTCAATACTTCCTCACAATTTAAGAAAAGTTTCAATACTTCCTCACAATTAAATAAATTAAGGGGAAAAAAAATAAAATACAACTGGCATACATATACATTTTTGAATAGGTTACGACAATTTTAATAGTTTGTAAAAATACACCGTCAAGTTACAAAAAGAAAAGTTTCAATACTTCCTCACAATTTAATAAATTAAGGAAAAAAATAAAATACAACTGGCAAACATATAAATATTTGAATAGGCTACGTCAATTAAAATAGTTTGTAAAAATACACTGTCAAGTTACTAAATGAAATAGCATCGATGAAAGATTTTAAACACACGTTATATAATTTATATATATATATATATATATATATATATATATATATATATATATATATATATATATATATATATATATAGAGAGAGAGAGAGAGAGAGAGAGAGAGAGAGAGAGAGCAAAGTAAGTACGTTTGCGAGATCAAGGTTTCATGAATTACTTTATGCCGGAAATTAATAATTGTAGATCCCAAATTCTATCTTTTGTGGCAGTTTTTATTCTATGGAACCGATATTGTCTGAGTGACTGTTGGTATGAGTACATGGCAGCCTGGAGGTTTCCTGCGATCTGTTGACAGATCCCCAGGATCTCCCAGGAGATGTCATGGCAACGAAAAGAAATTATCTCCCCATGATCATGTTGAACTATAAACAGTAGATCATCTAAAGCTGTCTGTGCTCTCATTGTGTCGACATGTCTATAGCACAAAAATTCTAGCATTTGCAACAGAATGAATGATGGGATAAATAAAAAAAATTCTTCGTTCACTACTAGCCTGTTGCTCTAATATTAACTCATTGATATAAAGTATCTCTCTGCCAAGTACGATATTTTGTGATATCCTCATTTTTGTACACAAGGATTTTCCCCCTATAGCCTCGGTATACATTTTTGTGTTAACATAAGTATCATACATCAGATATGGTTTTGCTAACTTGACCTTTGCTACATTTAAGGCAGATAAAGCTTCCCTGTATCTGAATGATTTGTAATAATACAATACAATGTATAAAAGGTCAGAAACAAACCCAAATTTAGCTGCTAATTTTAGCATTTGGCAGGATATTTTGTCTCCAATATACAACTGTTTGTTAGAACCTGTAGCACCGTACTTTTTTGTATTTCAAATGCTGTACACCGAAGAATGGTGGCTGTAAATTTCTGTAATATGACAATATGATACTGTGTCAGAGGTGTACCTATCAATTGTTCTACCGTGTATAAATGTAAGCATTTTGCGTTAGGTATAATGCAATGTGCAATCTGATGAAAAAAAATCTGATCAAATTGAGCCTCAGATATCAGATTTTTTTCATTGGTACAGATTGTGAATCTGGGATAACACATGACAACAATGATGTACGACCTGATTGAGGGACTGTGTAATAGCAATATTATGCCCTTCTCATACAATTCATATAGTTGCTTGAATAATATAAGTTGAGCTTCACCATAGATATTGCACATAAACATGTTATTTTGCGGAATAAAAAAAATTAGGACACACTCCCTTGTAGACCCATTTGATAAGAAGTTTAAAGCAGACCCAGAAACCGGTCAGGAGATTTTGTGGACTCCAGTGATGTAGTGCATTTTGTTGAATCGCCCAGAAAATAACTGTTTTCATGTGGTATGAGCAGAGAAGTTTTTCTTCATCTCTAAATCCATTGTTAATTATTTCCTTTAAGAACAATTTCAACAAACCATACGTTAAGAACTGTGTGTGATTCATTGAGTACACAAGTTTGTATTCTGCTTGAGAGAAAGAAATTCTCCATTCGTTATCTACATGGTTCCCTAGTTTGTGTCATATTGCTACAAAGTGACATCCAATTTTAACGATGTCGTTGACAACATGAGGTGGGGGCCAAGAGTGACATCTGTCTATCCAAAAGATGGCAGAAGGAGGCCAAAAATCACTGATAAAACAATGGGCATTATCGTGTTCCTTTTCTAAGAAAAGAAAATTAGTACAAGGTCCATGAGTTGTATAAACCTTTCCATATAAAGAAACATACATCTCTCTGTATTTCAGACTTGAAAGAAAAAGCCTATCATTCATTCTTAAACAAGCTGACCTCATAAAACGAGAAGTAATTTGCGATGGTAACCAAAGCAAAGTGAATCCTGGAGGACTCTCAGAACTGTCACAGATAATCAGAGTGTAGTCCTGTGTATTGTACAACTGACAATGAGAGAAATCCCAAATCACTCGCTCCTCATTTGACCAAAACATATAGTCTATGTCTGATCCACTTAATCCGAATCCTTCTCTGTAACTTCCATTCACCATTGTGAACTCAGTCTTTAATATTTTGTTGTTTTCGAAAATTTCACAAATGTCCAATGTTTCTCACCTGCTGTTGAGTCCCTATCTTCAGACACATTATCATATACACTGCCTCTGATATATTCTGAATAGTCATTTTACTAAAAATTGAAAATAAAAATGTATTTTTATGAGGATTTCAAGTTTGTCTCTAAAATAAAGTAAAACATATTTGTCACACAAACCTTACACCTGTGCTATTATTCTGAAGATTTCCAGTTTTGTTTTTAATGCTGGAAAAACCTAATGAGAAAAAAAAAATATTTTCCAATATCCGCAAAGTTTGGAAAAAACCAATATCCTTAGTTTGAATTTTGTGTATCACTGTCTAATATATAATTTTGGACGATATCAATTAATTAGAGCATGGTAGATAAAGATTAATTACATTGTTAATAATTGCAAAAAAAAATTAACAACACTATTCAAGATACACTGTCGTTTCGCATATCATTGCTCAAGGTGCATCAACAGGTTACATTCTTTATACCCGGATTATCATTGGCCAATTTGGTAAAGAATGAAAATTTTTAATCTTCTAGGCAGTGTTGTAAAATATATAGACTTTCTTATCCTACCTCTAAAAAGGAAGTTTTTTATTCGCTCATGTAATGTGATGGCACATAAAAAATGCTCAATGATTTTTTTAAATTCATATATCAACCTTAGCATGTGCTTTACATGTATAAAACAAAATTGCCATGGTCATTTACTTTGCATCCAAGAGAGATACTACAATAGGAATCATCCTAACCCTATTTCTGGAATTATGGCTTTTAATGATAGTTTTTGTTTTGAAACATCAAAAAAGTTTTATATTCTTTAGATTTTTAAATTAACACGAACAAAATTCTATTCAGATTATATATTCGATTATATTACTGCATATGATTGTGTACATTTACATTTCTAAAATTAAAAATTTAAATTTTCCCCAACTCCTGTTATGATATTGACTACTATATATAGAGCCCTAAAGTACGTGAAAAAGATCATTCAAGTCATGTTTGACGTCATGATGGATATTCATTAAATCACACTATCCGCTTCTAGCTCAATAATGCAAAATATAGCTATAAAATACATTATAGCTAAATAATAATTTGCAAGCCTATACAAGCTTAGCGCATCACAAAAATAAGTTATGTATACATGAATTTGATTTCAAAACAGTTTACTTACAAACTGTACAAGGACAATACCCTAAAACCTTGAAAATAAGCCGCGGCTTATTTTAACTTTTGGTAAGAAAGTGGGGGCTTATTTTCAAGACCGTCTTATTTTCAAATCGCGGCTTATTATCAATGCAAAAATCCCGTAAACGATGAGATCATAATCTAGGCTTATTATCAAAACAATATTAATTGTAATTGATCGTTTGACTGTTCTAAAAATGGTATATCCAGGTAAACACCTGCAATAGTAAAATGAAAAGTGGTAAAGTGTTTCTAATTCAATTTTATATCATGTATCATAATATTTATGCACTCTGACCACTGTTCATTGCATCTAACAAGCTCTAGCCAGTGTATTCGCCATTACGTAACTAGCCACCTGTTGACTCGTCGCGTGGTCAATGTTTGTTTAACAATTTCCGGTGTCAGAACCATGCACTGCCCTGTCGGACTTCACAGTTTATATTAGTATAGGAAGATAAGCATTAATTACGATTTGATTAAAAAATTATTTATTTTATGTCCCTTTATGCCGTAATTGGTTTGCATACTGATGGACACTTTAAAAATAGACCGATCATTTGTACGACTTGATAATGACGATAAACGACACATACAGATGTTTCTTCACAATGTTTATTTTACAATAATTAAATAATTGGATTAATTATTAGATAAAGAATTACCGTTGTTGGTTGTTTTGGTTTAGATTCACAAACGTTCGTTATTACTTGTAAACGAATTGAATACATTATGTACGCATGCATATCGATGACGTTGAAAAAAAATTCCTCTTTTTGGGGATGTATATAATGCATAGTAACAGCGGGGTTTTTTTTAGCATGAAATACACAGGTGTATGCTACACATGAGACTTTACGGTAGTCTAAAAGCTTTCCAAACTGGCATTGTCATGACTGGCTTATTTTCAAAACAGGCTTATTTTCGAGTAATTTTCAGTGCAAGAAATAGGTGGCTTATTTTCAAAACCGGCTTATTATTAAATCCGGCTAATTTTCAAGGTTTTAGGGTATATCAAAAGGAAGCTTTTTTGACACTCCTGAAAGACTGCTTTGTATATGAATCTTTATTACGTACTTAGTAATAAATATAGGTTTTTTGCATATGTGATACAGATGACATCACAAAACTCGTATCGGCCTCCGGGGCTGATACAGATTATCGGCCCTGTAGGGCTGATACGGATCCGTATCACATCCCTTGCGGAACTCCTCTGCCCTTTTCCGTTTCGGCTTTTGTGCATGTTTCCAAACGAAATATAATTTCAAATATTATATAAAATCAATTTGTTTAAGTTTATGTTTGTTTTAATTTTATTACTAAGTATGTAATAAATATAATAATACATACCCTTTTTCCATATCACAGCCTGTATCAGCCTTCGACCAATATCATTCCTCGGGCCTTCGGCCCTCGGGCTGATATTGGAGTCTCGGGCTGATTCTGGCTGTGATATGGAAAAGGGTATGTATTATTCTCTATATCTTGCACTCGTTATGGATTATATATACATCAATTCACAAACGTTAACACACTCTATCCAATGAATGCTCTGTTTTGTACTGTTTAATACATGCGCACTAGAAATCGACATGACAAATCACATGGATATCAATGAGCTGGACATTTTGTAAGAACGGTAAATATAATTCACAACATTCCTCATATATACCTAATAATTGAAATTGCAACTCCCTTTTGTTTGGATCACATTTGATCATGCACACAACTGTACACAGCACAGTTTATATCCTTTCTATGATTATTATTTATTGCGGCAGTAGTTTTACTGCAAAAAAATCCCTCTACTACTGATACAGATGATTTTTTAAGTCAGATATGGATGTTGCTTGATTACCCATCAAATCTACCATTGATTTTTGTTATGATTTTGTAAGCTATTAACTATTATGTGGCAAAGAAAAAAACGAAAATGATTAGCTTTAAAATTCAAACATTGATTACCTCTTTATAGAGAACTCTTCTTCTCAAGAAGATCAATAAAGTCTAACCACGACCACCCAGCTGACTTAGTGTGATTGACTAAGATGGAAGGGTACCAGCCAGTGTTAGAAAATTAAAATAATTATACGTTTGAAAAATGCGTAGAATGCACACATTACTTGTCACTGCATTGTACATGAAAACGTTTGGCTGCATTAATCTGGCAATATTTTTTTTTCAAATGTTTCAAGATAAATGAGAACTGTTTTAAAACAAAATAATTTGTAATTAGAAGACTTCTTAGCAGAGTGACTTTTTTTAGGGGTGTATCTTTTTACTAACTATTGTTTGCACTAACTGGAGTTATACACTTTGGAATATACTTAATGTTTTCTTTTAATATATTGGATCCCGTTGTAGCAACATGATCTAGATCTATGATCTATATGTAATGTTGGTGAGCATATTCTTGATAGCAAAGCCTAGCGTATACACTATACATTTTGACAAAATGAAACACAGAGTCGAGAAAAATCCAACCCGACAGGAATCCACCGCACTCATAGAAATAAGTTTTGTACTCCTAGATTGGGGTTAGTGAACAAAATTTAAGACAATTCGTAAAATTAACTAGAAATAAAAATATCATTGCTTTAACAACAATGTTATACAAGAAATTCGGATCTTGGATATTTAATTGTTATTTGATGTTCTATCATTAATAGAGTATTCACAAATCAATATCTCAAAAATAACAGCACTAATTCTTTTTGTGTGACTGTGTTTAAATTGGTAAATCACAATTATGAACTTTTCACGAGCACATATATTTTTCCATTAAAAAAACCTTCTTGATTTATTAACATTGGTAATATCGAACTAGCATAATTCACTTCAAAACATATTTTTATCAGTTTTTGAAATTTTTTTCAACGCGCTGGGATAATTGAATATACATGTAATATATAGCATTGTAGCAACCTCTAATGATACACTGTCCACTAATGATATTAAGTAGTATTATAATTAGTGGTCAAGATGTTGACCACAAATGATATAATTTTATCATTAACGAACAACATTATATCATTATTGGACTGTGTATCATTAGAGATTGCTACATAGAATCATACAAGAGAGGTAGAATAAATGCAAAATTCGCCCCTTTCTGAAAAAAATGCCGTTATTGCTGAATAAAGTTACAGGTTATAAACTGATTGACTTTTGACCCTTACAGAATCTTTTATCTAGTATTAGTAACATTTCATAGCAGTATGATAATTTAGTAAAAATTGTATCTCATTTATCTGTATATTAAAAAATAACAGAATTATCTCGGTTAAATTATTGTTGCTTTAGCTGAATCTAAGTCAAACTTTACATGTAATTGTATGAACAAATACTACAAAGCCACAACCGAGGGCCTTGTAGAAAGCAACAATAACTGTAACAATAGTTGAGAACAGTATATTTTTGGATTCTCCATTGCAGTTAGTATCAGTTGGCACAGACATTTGTAAGGAAATTAAGATGCTTAAGTTTTTAAGGTACACATTCAGAATTTCAGGCCTATAAATTATAATAATGTTGGCAAAATATGAACAAAGAAAGAACTATATATGATAGAAGTGCATATTTGCCCCCTGTTTTAATAAAATTTTATTGCAATAAACATATATTCATTTCACTGGCATTACAAAGACTTTGACTTGATGCTTTACATGTGTCAATTTTTTTTTAGTTTGATGACGTTTTTCTGCCTAAAAACAGATGTCAAAATGATCATGTTTTTCAACTCAAGCAAATTTTCTGCCATTTTTTCGACTTCACACAGAGAATTAAGTATGAGCGCAGCTTTGAACAAGGATGCTAATTTAACATGATGAGTACAATTTCATTTCACATTTATGAACGAAAGGAAAATCTTGTTCAAAGCTGCGCTCAGTTTGAATTCATTAAATACATGTGTGGTAGATCGGGATTTCGTTTATATTTATTTTTACTAGTATTTCGATCCCGATGTGATTTAATTCTATTACTTTGGTAACGCCCACTTATACGATAGCCAATAACTTTAATGACAGTTGTCTATTGTTCTGTCCCATATATAAAGTCGTGTATCTTCATATTTGACGAGGGAGACAGCTGGTTTTGCTAGCTACTTTTCTCCGGATAGAGGGAGGGAGACAGCTGGTTTCGCTAGCTACTTTTCTCCTGAGTCCCCGTCTCGTCTGTCTATTTGAGGTCCCTGTTAAAGTTAGGTTTTAGGAATGGGGGATTTTGAGTACTTGTAAACTTGTGTTCTTATTTTGTTATAATAAATTTATAAAGGGTTGCTAATCTTGGTTTTCATTTACTTTGAGTTTTGGTTTATTATATCTGGTTTATCTATATTGAGAGTAAAGTCGTTGTCATACCTTATTTATAATTAGTAAAGTTTAATTCTTAATGTAGAGGTCAAATTCAGTCTCAAAACAAAAATAAACACAACGCGAAGTACTGATAAAAACCAATACGGCACTGACCTGCTACATTATTTGGTGAACCGTGACCAGGATAGGGTTTGTACTATACAATGGTCAGTGGCACGTGCTACTCGCTTTGGGAGCCCTATTCAGCGATTCGAACTTGGCTGAATTCTTTTGTTGTTATTTACTACTAGTATTTTATTGTGTTTTGGGATTTCTTTAGCTGTTGCTTTTCTTTATAATAGATTTGTGGTTTGAGAATTCATGCTGTCCGTGAGTTGAAATATTTAGTAGATTATTTTGTACTTGATTTTTACGCTGCATTTTTCACCATGCAGTTATGTTTAGAGATGAAAGAGAATTTTTGCGTGAGAGAACTTTACCCTCGGCACAGATTCAGGCCGGAAATAGCGTTCTTTGTCGAAGTTCAAATAAGTACAATGAAGTTAAAGTAAATGATATCGAGAAACAGATAGAAGAGTTAACAGCAAAATGTGATTTTTTAGAGAAAGAGCTCAAAACAAAGTATTTTAAAAATGGTTTTGCTTTTGAAAATGTTAGTCAGACGGCTAGAGAGAATCAAACGCACGTGCAATCTGACGATTATTTGGCACAGTCGCGTCATTCAAAGTATAGGAAGGAAATTATGTCGCCAACATTTGATGGTAGTTTTGAAATTGAAGAGTTTTTCATACAATTTGAACAGGTTGCTAGGTGGAATGGGTGGAGTAAGAGAGAATGTGCAAGTCAGCTTATTATGAATTTACGGGGGTCTGCAAGACATGTGTTGTCCGAAATTCCTTTGACAAAATCTGACAATTATGATGTTTTAAAAAATATTTGCAAGAATTATTTCAGTCCAATAGAAAGTGTGAAAGCTTACCAAGTTGAATTTAAAACAGCGCGTAGACAAAATGGTGAAACAGTTGAAGATTTTGGTTATGCTTTGAAGAGGTTAGCCTTAAAATCATATCCACATATTCCCTATAAATACTTAGAACCTCATATTGTAGACCAGTTTATCTTTGGTTTAGGGGATATTGATTTGCAAAAGCATGTTCAGTTTAGACATCCCTCCACAATTGAGAAAGCGATAGGTCTAGCAATAGAATATGACAGTTTCGTAAGGAATTTTGTCGCGAACCAAATGCCTGTTTCAGTTCACACGAGTGACAGCGATTTTGAATTTATAAGAGAAAATAAGTTACATGTAAATGCTTTTATTAGGGAAGAAATTCAGAAAGCGCTTTGTGAACATTTTATTTATGAAGTTGAGTCTTTACAGAATTCAAAGATGTCTGGTTGCCAAAACTTTTCACATAATATTACCAGTAAATCGTGCCATCTGGTTTGTCATTGTTCTGAAAATTCAAGCTCGTTAGAAACAACTCTTACTCTCGAAAAACCTTCAGAGACTAATGCCATGGTCGGGTCATTAGTTTCAGGCCGTTCAAACATTACCGAACACAGTCGACCATTCGAGGTAGAGTCACAGAACCAAACAGAACCTGGTAAAACGCCGGATAAAGTTCAATATTCCGAAGAAAACGCATGTTTTCATGAAGTTACTATAGCCCACGATGTGCCTGTTGACGTAATATCCAGTTCTACGTGTAATTCTGTAATAGATGAATCCGAGCGTTCTGACACTGAGTTGCAGGCCGATTACTTGGCACCTTTGTTTGAAAATTATGAAACCTTGAACCCCGATGTAAATGTTTTTACAACAAACCCTCAGAATTGTTCAGATTTATCAGAAATGAAAAGGAACGAGCACATGGCAAATTCAATTCTGAAGTGGAAGCTCGATGGAAGAACTGTTCCCCCTGGTAGAGTTATTTCTTCTCTTAGCGGTGAAATGCCCTTACAGTTGTCGTTCGTGGGTACTACTTCTAAGTACAAGCCCGTCAGCCCAGTATTGTACCCTTATTGCCGACCCGAGCATCGGAAGGGAATAGGTTAAATGTTTTGATATATATAACAATGTCAGTTGAAAATTAGAGCGGTGTAGCATATTATTTCATTTAAACCTAGTTTTCATTTACATTTTCGTTGATTTATATATTTTTGTGGCTTATAAATAAATTAGATTTTTTTTTGTAAAATTTAATAGATTATTAAACACGCGTAAAACTAGTAGGTTAGCCTGACAGTAACTGTCCTCTGTCGATCTTGTTGACAAAACTGGGATAGTATGCCTGTTAATAACCCGTGTAAACAAAATATACCTTTATAAACTCTAAATGTTTGTGTTTTAGGTGAAAGTGTGTTGCTTTAATATGTGTAGTTATGATGTTTATGACATGATTATTAATAAATTCTTTTGATTTTTCAGACCATGTATTCACCAATTTCATTGCAGTTTTTATGCAGACACGAGGCTGGCCAATGTGAGATTCGGAAATGGACTGGAATCCGATACATTCAACTCGATATATTTCAAGTGTCTGGTCGTCTTCATAATATCCGATGTTATACCGGTATCCACTGTGTTTATTCTGGAGTCAGCGATATCCGTGAAGTTTGTGTTAATCGTGTGTAAATGTTGTGTTGTACCCATAGTATTATATTCCGGAATGTTTTACCATTTATGATTGCTGAGGACCATGAAGACTGGTACTGTGAAGTGAACGTAGCAATTTGATGTATTTCACTGGTTGTGAAGTAACTATGAACATTTCGTAATGTAAATGTTTTGCTATTTTTGTATAATGTATGTTTTGAGGGAAATTTGATTGATCACTTTTAATATTTATCTACCACTTAATTTTAGTCAAATGCATAGCATTTGTCTTGAAGGGGGGAGGAATGTGGTAGATCGGGATTTCGTTTATATTTATTTTTACTAGTATTTCGATCCCGATGTGATTTAATTCTATTACTTTGGTAACGCCCACTTTATACGATAGCCAATAACTTTAATGACAGTTGTCTATTGTTCTGTCCCATATATATAGTCGTGTATCTTCATATTTGACGAGGGAGACAGCTGGTTTTGCTAGCTACTTTTCTCCGGATAGAGGGAGGGAGACAGCTGGTTTTGCTAGCTACTTTTCTCCTGAGTCCCCGTCTCGTCTGTCTATTTGAGGTCCCTGTTAAAGTTAGGTTTTAGGAATGGGGGATTTTGAGTACTTGTAAACTTGTGTTCTTATTTTGTTATAATAAATTTATAAAGGGTTGCTAATCTTGGTTTTCATTTACTTTGAGTTTTGGTTTATTATATCTGGTTTATCTATATTGAGAGTAAAGTCGTTTTCATACCTTATTTATAATTAGTAAAGTTTAATTCTTAATGTAGAGGTCAAATTCAGTCTCAAAACAAAAATAAACACAACGCGAAGTACTGATAAAAACCAATACGGCACTGACCTGCTACACATGTTGTTAAAACTATATCGGATTACGCTGTTGCTATGGCGATTCTACTTCCGGTTCTGATGACGTTGACGTCGACGTAGCCAAATAGACAGACAACGCTGACTTTTTTTTATTTCGGTACGTTTGATACACACTTGTTGTACAGCCTTGAAAGTCGGAAAATACCATGTTCTAAAAATAGATCTGTCAGAGGTAAGTTAATTCCATTAAATGCATTTGTTTCATATCGTATAAGTCAATCTGCAGAATACAGTGCGAGGCGTATGAATTTTTATTTGTAAAATTTCCACCTGCACACATAATTGCTTAGATAATAAATGATATAAGTGAAACAGCTTAACAGTGATACGCGTTGAGATGCCGTTCGGAGCTTCCGATAAATAAAATTTCTTGTATCTTGTATTCGATCGATTATACAAATCTATTATCATCTACACATTTAAAAAAATACATCAGAGTCCGTATTTAATTCATTTAACAATAATAATAATTATCCTTCATCATGTTCATACCCTGCAATATCTGTTTACATGATTTACTCTATCGTAACTTCTCGGGACAGTTTCCATTCTCAGTATAAACTTTATATACAACGTTGAAACCTACTTCAATATGACATCAAATGTAGCGCAGGGGTATGTCTCTCGCTTGCTATCTACGGGATGACGGGTTGAAGCCTCCGCTGTGGCGAAATTTTTTTTTTTTTTTTCATTTTATAAATGAAGAAAAACCGAAATATTTTTATCAGTTTATGTTCGCATATTATGAAACACATGTATGCCCTAATTATTGAATAAATGAAGATCAATAACTACTCTGGGTAATTTCATACCACAGTTTTTTTTTATCAAGTATATGGTATTAAAAAGTATAGCTACATGTATTAATGGAATTTTTTTTTACTACATATAGAACATCAGATTTCAGCATTAAAATTCTTAATGAAATTCTTACAGCATTAAATAATATATTTTTGATGTTCTCAATAACTCAGGTTTAAATTGGTAGGCCGATGACTATAATCATAAGTTTAAAAAAATATACATTATTTATTTAGTGAATTGGATTTATGAAAAAAAAATACCACGGCACATGTACTAATTATCAGAAATCTTGACAAGCAAAAAACCTATTTCCCAAAATCGTCAAAATCCTAATCCCAGGGGGGGGGACTGTAATTTTAAAAAACACTCTTTCCTGCTGAATCAGACCCTCCCTGATGCTATGTGCCTAATGGTAAGGTTTAAGTATGCCAAAAAAGTGGGGGGGGGGGGGCTAAGGCCCCCCTAGCCCCCCCCCCCGCCGGTTCCGACGTCTATGCTAGTGCTAAGGTTTTGGAATTTATAGACATTTAATTCGGAAAAATAAGTACATGTAGAATGCGTATGTAGATTTCCCCTTTCATATATATTTAAAAATATCTCCTCACCTCTTAACTTCTTTCTAAAAAAATCGTAAACTGAGTATTAATGATTGCTTTTTCTTTTACAGATGCCTAATTTAAAACAGTACCAATGCTGCCTTTGCTCTAAAAGATGCAAAGAAAACTCAAGGCGACATATTCCACCTGGGCTGGCATATAAACGGTATATCCAGGAACGCCTTGGACGGCAAACTCACTGTGATGATGTCATCTGTGGATCATGTTTTTCAAGAGTGTATCGTAGTTTTCCACATGTACAACATGTTCAACAAGATCTGGAAGAGGATTTAGCAGATCCTGACTTTATTTATGAAGCAAAAATAACGACTCCATCGAGTCCAAAAACGGTGCATCTTAATATCCCTGCTGCATCTAGATCCCACAAATGGTGTGTTATTTGTCATGAAGATTCGTCAAGACGCAATCACATTATTAACATACCATCAACAGCAATAACCCAGGCATTTATTAATTGCGGCGTTTTTATCCACCCAAAAAGCAGATGCTGCTACAAACATTTGGAGAACACTTTCTTTTCTAACGAAGCACTTCATCTTCTGAGAGCAACAAAGACCAGTGACATGTTCTCCCACTCAGATGTTGCGAATCTGCTTACTAATATCAGGAAAATGCTTCGAGCTGACTGCCACCGGTTGAACTTTGATATTCCAGCATTCTTAAGCGATGAAGACTATGAAACACTAACTGGAATAACAAAAGATCAATTTAATGATCTTGTTACATATTTAGAGGATATCAGAAACACAGAAATTCGCTCTAAGAGAACATGTTTAGGAGTTTTCCTAACCAAACTAAGAACAGGGTTATCAAACAAAGTTCTTGGTGTGCTACATGGTTTAACTGCTGCACAGGTTCAGAGAATTGTCACCACCACCAGACAATGTTTAATGTCAAGTTTCGTTCCAAGTAACCTGGGGTTCAGTCATCTATCACATGAAGAATTTGCCGCCTTACACTGCACTGAAACTGCAAAAACACTCTTCAGAGAAGATGACAGCAATGCAATCGTAGTACTAGATGGAACGTATATATATATACAGAAAAGCTGTGACTACCAGTTTCAAAGACGCACCTACAGTACTCACAAGAACAGATCCCTTCTAAAACCTATGATGATTGTAGGAACAGATGGATACATATTAGAGGTACTGGGGCCGTATTATGCTGATGGATCGAATAGTGATGCTTCTATCACTAAACATTTCTTAACTTCTAATGAAGATTCAAAGCAGTGGTTTAGAAATGGTGATGTCTTTCTAGTCGATCGCGGCTTTCGATATGGAGTGGAATTTCTAGAGAATAACAACATCAGTGTCAGAATGCCACCTTTTTTAAAAAAGAAAGAAAAACAACACTCCACTGAAGATGCAAACCTTAGTAGAATGATTACCAAAGTGAGGTGGATTGTGGAGGCCGTAAATGGTAGAGTTAAAAAGTGGAAGCTCTTGGACAAGGTGTTGCCAAACACCCTCGTCCGTCCATTGGTGACTTTGTGCGCATCACCTGCTCCTTATGCAACAAAAACAGACCCCCCATTGCTAATAACACTGAGGAGGATGTTAAATGGGCAAATGAAATGTTGAATAAAGCTAAACAACCAAATCAACTGCTCGAGTTCCTGACAACAGAAAACTTACTGAGAAAAAGGAGCACGTTTTCACTTGTTGATTCAAAAACCCTCTGCGACTTTCCATCCTTGTCCTTAGAAGACCTAAGAAACATTACGATGGGTGTTTACCAAATTCACCAAGCCCCATTTTATGTGAAAGAACATTTGGATGAAGATGGAACATTTCAGCTAATGGTGCACAAGGAAAGTGACTCTTTGATTAAATTGAAAATTCAATCAAGACATTCCAAGTCAGTCTCACATACACTGTGGATTCAGTACACACCGGAGCAGATCACTGGATGGTATTGCACTTGTAAAGTTGGGGCCAGAGTAGTCGGCTGCTGCGCCCACATTGCCAGTGCCCTGTGGTACCTTGGGTATGAAAGACATGAAGCAAAGCACAACTCTGGTGTTGACATTAACACAAAAAACATTGATGATGCTAGACACAGAGAAGTGAGTGTTAGTGATTCCGAAAGTGACCAGACGGTGGAGGAGGAATGAACTTGAAAAAACTTTCATGACATTGTATAATCAACTAAATGTGTTACTTTTTGTCTCTAACTTAAAACATCCAAGTCAAGGAGAGAGAGAGTTCATAAGTTTATTATTGTTTATCTCATTATTTTTAAATGTTTTGAATGATTTAAGAATCATTTGATAATAATAATTAACTGTAAGATTTACAAAGCAATAATTAGTTGATTTTATATCCCTCTGATTTAATACATTCTTAACTAAATGTTGATTTCTCAATCAACATGTGCTGTATACATGTATGTTTATAACAATTTTAAAATGTTTTGAATGATTTAAGAATCATTTGATAATAATAATTAACTGTAAGATTTACAAAACATTAATTAGTTGATTTTATATCACTCTGATTTAATACTTTCTTAACTAAATGTTGATTTCTCAATCAACATGTGCTGTATACATGTATGTTTATAACAATTTTAAAATGTTTTGAATGATTTAAGAATTATTTGATAATAATAATTAACGGTAAGATTTACAAAACATTAATTAGTTGATTTTATATCACTCTGATTTAATACTTTCTTAACTAAATGTTGATTTCTCAATCAACATATGCTCTATACATGTATGTTTATAACAACTTACAGTTTTTAATATAACCAAGAAAGTTGCTTAATTCAATATTGTTCATATATATATATATATTCAAAAGAATATTTTAATCATTATTAGAAGGGGGATTTGCTCGTTTTGTTAAAATGAATAAAAATTCTCCTCGAATCACCAGGGCATCACAAAATAATTGGACATTGTTTCTGGTGATGTGAGAGTAAACATCTATTCGTTTTGATCTTTTTTTTTTCAAGTGCTAACATAACCAAAATTCGTATGTAAAGTGAAAGTAGACTCGTGTTGGACAACTAACTAATTAATTCCATTTAATTAATAAAAATCATATTGGCTGCACATCACTCTGATGTCGAAGAAAGTAAATACTATTTGTCTGTTTAAACTGTTGCGATTACATACATAGTTTATACATGTACCTCAATTGTAAGTTGATAAGCTGCAGCCTAAGTTTACCATGTTTACATGAACCAGACGGTGTCAAGTTTCCTCGTGCCAAAGCTATTTCATACCCCGATCAATTTAATTATGTTCAAATAAAAAATAATGTTAACAAAAATAATTTTTCAATGTTATTCATGTTTTATCATAATTTGATAATAATTGGTTTTATTTACATGCATGTAAATATGATCTGATTTTACTCTTTAATGATGACGTCGTGACATTCCGGCTCATTAAAACCAGTCAGGAATGGTGCTACGCTGTTTCAAAAATCTCAAATACAGATAAAATGCTAAATATATTTATATTAATAAATGAGTTTTAAATAAAGCTTATCACCTGCAGATATATATTTTACAGCAAAATTGTTTCGTTATGAAAAAAATGAAAAATGGGCCAATATGTGTAATTTGAACCAAGCTCGTTACATATAGACAAATGGTGACCTTGAAATGACCTTGAATGTCATGTTAACAAGACAAACAGCGTATATATAAACATATTACCACTAACTCTACCTACAGAGAAAAAATCATCAATATTGGCAAGGGGGCCATTTTTGGCCCTTATCATATATAGTTCTTTTGAACTACATTAACTATAAATTCTTAAAATATATACAATACTTAACAGACCATTGTTAATACGCACTTTGAAAAATTGCGAATTTATTTTCAAAGTGCATTGATATCGTCGATATTAACGCACTTAGATGAAAAAATTGTTAATGGTTTGTCGATATAATTGATACGTTTATATACAATAAATGTTTGTTTTAACCTTTTATGCTCAATGGGATATATTTAAAAAAAGAATGAATCCAATGCATTCTAAGCTAACTTGATAAACAGTTTCTCGATTTTAATTTTTTTTCTTTTCTAATAAGCTTATATAGTTTGACAATTTACACACAAAGAACAACTCGGGAGATTCGAATTATCCAAATATGACATAAACTGCATCGCTTAGCAACTGTCTTTTCCTTTTTTTGTGTATGCAACAAATTTACTTATTATCTGGTACATTTGGCAATGCCAGAAACGAAAATGATTTATATATATATATATTGATAATGGAGATTAGTGTATAACATATTTCAACTGGCTTAAATGCATGTGCTTATAAACGAACATGATGTGAAAAAAGGATACATTATTAAAAAAAAAATACATAAACTTTTAGAACATCAGTGCGAGAAAAGAAACCCACCCTAATGCTTATTTTTAAGTTTATAATGATTTAATGTTTGTCAATGTAACTTTTTTATATTGAAGTAATTTATTTGACTAGAATTTGAAAAAAGGGTTAATGTTGAAACACGTACAGACTCTTTAACAAACCATTGGAAAAATTATTGGTTTAGCCAGCTCGTTTTTTTCAATATCACAGTGACTGTACTTAATTTTAACAAAGCGGTTTTTTTGTCAGTTCTTATACGTTACCTTTACTCCAATTTGCTGAATATCATATGTTTTGGAAGAAAAGATGGGGGTAGGGGACATTCTTCCAATTAAATGATGTACTGATAATTGACCTGTATCTTTGGTTAATCCTCACCCCCACCCTCGTTCTGAAAGACGGTAAATTAGATTCACTAGTGTTAATGAATCATCATACTATGAAAAAATTAGAAACTCAATTCCAGAATTTGTGATTTATACATATTTTTTCAAAGTGCGTTAAGTGTCTCGATAATAAGAAATGTTGATGTACCTTCATAACGCACTTAGAATTTTTTTTTTCAAAGTGCGTTAATTTGTTCCCAATTTTAACACACTTTGAAAGAAAATTTCAAAGTGCTTACTTTTTTTAAAGTGCGTTGCCACAGACCATCCAACTCTCTCTCTCTCTCTCTCTCTCTCTCTCTCTCTCTCTCTCTCTCTCTCTCTCTCTTTTTGAACTTAAAATTTCATGTATCATTCAAATATAGTCATTGCATGAAATATTCGAAAATTTAGATACATGGCCGTAACTTATAATTCAGTAAAAATCATAACATCATTTCTTATTATTTCATGTTTTAAATTATAAATCAATTCTGTGATTATGAAGTTTTATTATATATAAACATTTAATCTATAATATTCGCATCCATCGTTGTTTTTTATTTTCTATTTACCTAGTTCTTTAGAAGATCGATCCCTTAAAATCCTAAATGTCTCAGGGATAAATCTGCAGGACTTTAAGAAAAGTAGCTTTTAGAAATTGCTGTATTATACTCACAATAATGCGGGTTATTTTTTTACCTGCAATGCAAGCTACATGTACCATCATACCCACATCAAAGGAACTAAGTTTCTGTTTAAAGTAATCCCATACGTTATTGTCCCACTTTTTTTAGTCCGTTGTATGAAGCCTGCCCGACAAGAGGAACAACAAGTTAAAAATCATTAAGAGTACGTACATGACACCCCCCACTTATTATAAAACTACACAAATACATAGTTTTTTTCTGTTGAAATCGATCTCAAAATTCATTTAACTCAAATATATGTCCTAAAATTCACAACAGGACATAATTACTTAAAGGGTACCTGCAGTGCCGGTCATTTTTTGATATTATGGAGATCTATGTGAAAAAACATCATCCTAAAAATTTTACTGCGATCGCATTAGTACTTTTCGAGATGTTTGGGGAAAACCCAATTTCACACCTGAACGGTTTTTGAATCAAGCCGATTTGGCGCGAGATGAACTGTGACGTCACGGGGTCAACGCCGCTACATGAGAATCAAGAAAATCGTATGAAAACTGTTCGTTTTCTTGCATTGTTTTATCGATATATTAACAGTTGTTTCTGTATTTTTATTTCCTTTTCAACCCAGGATGACTAAATAAAATGTTGTTTGAATTTAAACTCGTATTTTACCGTACAAAAATGCCGAATTCGGAAAATTGTTTGATTGATGAATTAAGAATATTTGTAACACACTTTCCATATAAATTCACAGTCTATGTAGCAAAATGACAATCAAAGCACTATTGTTATAAGAAATACATTTTCGTATTTTTGTGGGATGATTTTTCCATGACATTATTAATAATATTGATAATAGTACCTATTTTGTATAAGGTATTATAACGCGGGGTCTATTCCTCGTATGAGACATAAAATTACCACTATGTCGCCCGATTATTCATTTATAATAACTTCAAACCAATAACAATCTAAACAGCATGCATATAAAATAAACACAGGATTAATTATAAACGGATCAGGGCGAAAGTCCATGCAAGATGGCTGCATGATGAAGTCTGTCTTTTATTCTTTAAAAATACGATAGTCTGTCTTGTATTCTTTAAAAAAACGATAGTGGAATTTTATTTTAGACTTATTTACATCATTTGTCATAATTTTTTTTAAAGATTTAATAATGATTCGGCGTCAGTATAATAACTTAATTAAGCTATTTGGAGTATTTAACTGCTGGCCATAGAGCTCGAAAGAAAGTTGCACTTTATTAATATTAGATAAGAAATTGAGACTAAATTAATGATCAACGTAATTACTTCCGAAATAATTACTTAATTACATTTTTAAAAAGATTAAAACGGCTGATTGGTAAAGTTTGTCATTTTAAAAGTGAGTAAAGAAGTAACAATCAAGGCATTTATTTTGAACGTTAGCACGTTAGTGGTTACGTTTTGATAGTCTGATTGACAGACTATACAGATGTATTAGCTTATGATCGCCTGATTTTACACAGTCTAATTAATTTTTCTGTTTTGAGTAGCTTATTATACACAACTCAATTTACCAGTCTAGAGGTGTGAAACCCCCCTTTGTTCACCAGACATGCATGTGTACCATGTGTAGACATACCCCAGATATACACGTGTCTGGAGCAGTAGCTCCGTTAGTTTACCTTTTACCTGTGTCATTGTCTCGGATCATTCGCGTGTGAAGTGATATTATGTAATCAAAACATATTCTGCCCATGCAAGTGTTTTAAGATATCGTAATCATCGGTAAAGAGGCGAGGAGGATAGAAAATTTAAAAATCCTTTAAAAATAATTCTGACTGTAACAAATATTTCTAAATCTACAATACTTAAAATAACTAGATACGTCAAAACACCGGACCTATATCAATCATTTTGGCTATAAAATCGAATTTATTTTGTATAGCTTTGTATGGAAATTTTCGTCCTGTTGACCTCGTGACGTCACTTCCGCTGAAGCCTCGTTATCGCCTAATTCTATTTTCTCTTGATTGGATTTCTCAAAGCAGGTAAAAATAGCCACTTTGAAGCGGCGTAACTCCGTTATTTTTGCATCGATTTCGATGCGGTTTTTTGCATTAAATTCTGGTAAATAAATTCTATAACATAAGTTTCACATGGGTTTGGCTGCAGGTACCCTTTAAGCTTGTTTAGATAATTATTTTAAAGAAAAATGGGAAGCGACTCGGTGTTTTACAATTTTTGTTATTATTTTCTGGTGATGTAAATTCTTACAAAGTGTTTTTTTCGGAGCTTGGCCAAATAGAACTAAGAAGTTTCAATTGTTGAAAACAGCTCTATCTTTTACATTTTTGGTTAATCATAAAAATCAATAGGTAGGTCTTTAAAGCATTAAAATACATGAAAGTAAATTTGTTAATTTTAGTTAAAATCGTGACCACGCCTCTCAGAGATACATACAAATAGCATCCTTTTCAGTAAATCAAACATCGAATTTCGTGAGAATACAGTGGTTTTGGCACCAGTATTGGAACTCGCACATTAACACGGTCAATAGATTAAACCCGGCTTCAACCAAGCACGAGTCAAAGTTCAATTCCTTGTTTAAATCAACATAATCGAATTTTAAAATAAATAAATGAACAGAAACATTGTCATGTTTGTAAAAAAAAAACCAACTGGTAGTGCGGACTAGAGAGTTGCATTTTAATGCTAACAAAAAACCCAAGACTACCAATTACATAGGAAACCCAACAATACTACGATGTACTATATAACATCCAAAGTCAATAAAAAAGAGCAGTTGATGTCCCCGGCATTTAAGATGGTTGGATGGTCGTGGCCATTTTTAGGCTATATTTACATCCTCTAGACGAAGAGCTATGTATAAAGATATAGGCAAATGTTCACATTTTAAAGCTAAAAAATTGATAATTTATGGCAAAAATATAATATTTAAAAGTTTAAGGCGAATCTAATGGTTGATCTGTTGACCATTCAGTCTCAAAAAAAAAAAAAAAAAAAAAAAATTACACAAATTATATGTTTTAATTATTTAAAAAAAAAAACGTTGCTGTACTTTTAAAAAGCGACTCAATTACAAAATTAATTTTGAAAACTGAAAAGTCATTTTGTAACATACGTTACTGTTTCCGGAACGTTTTAGACTTTGGCTTAATGTAAATAAAATACGGAGCATAGTCTTAATAGCCAATGACAAATAAAGTTCCATACAATGCATTATTTATAGTCTGTCCAAAGATATTTATGCAGCACAATCGGAAGATTTTTAATAAAATTACACATACCTGTGAAAGAAGTGCAATTGAAATCGATGAAAGGAAAACTATCTAAAATATCTTCATTGAAACATTATCATTTTTCACACGGAAAAATTTACAGGAACGAAAACAGATTTCTTGCAGAGATTTATAATGAGAAATGTTAACATCTTTCCTCCATTCGGAAGTCACTCGGTATATCTCGCACAATTTTTTCAACGCTATCATACGGGTACTGTTCAATGCAAAAACCCTGTAAACTCTTTTAATTTTAGCCGTATATTGTAACCTGTTAAGCTAGAGGGGGCGTTTAGAAGGAAACATTTTGGAAATTTTATTATACTCTTTAATAAACATCGTTTGAACCCTGAGGCATTGATGGTTACCGAGTAATTAAGCAAAATGTGAATCGAGGATATCTTGGGACAGAGTATAACTTTTCTAACATATATTACAATACACAGTGATTGAAAAAAATATTTTTTTTTTTCACAATAAATGTCATGTCTCTAGTCCGTCGTTTACATGACATTGTACAAAAACAAAAACAAAATAAAAAAATATTCAGAACGATGTCATTTTATTTGCATTGTTATTATTTAACTGTTGTTGCTGTTTGGTACATATGTATATTATATGCTCATGATAATATTGAAAAAAAAATCTTTAATTTTTTTCTAATTTAAGTGAAAAATGTAAAGAAAATAAAAAAAAATCACTTTGCAAAATAATCTTAACAAACGTTACACGAGATCTAGGACCAACTATCAGTACAAATCAAAGTAAACGCATGCGCTCAATCTACTGTATATACTATATAAGTATATTCTAAGGTTTCAAAGTGTCAAATAGGTCCAATGGACCGGGTGTAATTAAATTATGTTTAATATTGCTTTGCACTATACTTTTGACTTACACATGTCACTATAATAAAATATTTATTTACTTTCTTATCAGTCTGACAGAAAACGTATTAACTTTCTTTACAGCTGTTTAAAACAAAGAAAAATTTGAAAACCTTCGTTTTGATGAAGTTAGAAGTAAAATATGTGATGTAACCTAAGAAACCCAATTTAATTGAATCAATCAGACAAGTGACTTTCCACGCCAAATATAAAGTCGCCTGACTGAATAGAAATGTCAATGTTACTTACATAAAATTACTGTAAAATTGGCTATTCTAGATACCAATTATTGACTAAACACTGTACTTTTGGAGGGAAATAAACACACGTATTTTTACGGACAGTAATTTGTTTACAGTGAGATTATTTTTACTTAAATCTTTTTCTTAAGATTTCTATATTTTTCTAAAAACTCTTAAACTAAAAAAAAACGCCTTTTGTTTGTTTTCAAATATAAATTATTTGATGTGTTTATGTTACACAACCATGATAAAGAATATAAAAAATACGTTACAAGCAGTAACGTATGCTAATTTTCAATTTAAAATTTCAAAATGAATGGGAGATGAGGCAGGAACACTTGTTTCACGCTATTAATTGCAGAATAAAATACTTCAAAGCTGTATTTTCAAAAAGAAAGAAATTCGGTTAGAGAGAGTTTTGTGTAACTTGAAACTAATTTCTAGATAATCTCATTATTTTCACACTTGAAAAAGAAGAAAAATTTGTTACCACTCATTTTTTACTATTTATCTCAAATTGTATTTTAAATCCATAAAATAACTTAAAATATGATCTAAATATATTTCATTGTTATATAATTATATCTAAATGAAATGAATACAAGATCTTCACTCAAACTACAATGAATTTAAACGACACATACATTAACTATTTCACTGATTTGTGCTTATATGCATTTAGGAGTTATCTCGCTTCATCCCTATACATATTGGGCGTAAATCGATGACACTGTGGAAGCGTTTCTTTAATAAAAGCATATTATATGTGCAGGTATCTGCAATGTTATTTTTATACTGCCTTAAAACGTGGTTGTTTTGGAGGAAGTGTTGACACAATTTTTAAAGTATTGTTTTGTATTTATCAGGAAAAAAAATCACTTACAAAATTAATGAGGGTCATTTTGATACATGTACAATGCCTCGTGTATATACATGTATATATACAATATTTATGGTTTTGTCAGAACAGTTTGAAGTTTAATCAATGGCAATGAAACATGTGGGTTTCTGTATCTTTGAATCAGTCAATTTATACCAATTTGTTTGCCGGAACTGTAGTTATACAGATTGGTATATTCTTAATGTTAACTTTTTTTTAAATATTACATCCCGTAATAGCAACATGACTTAGATCTACTGTATGCAAGTTTGGTAAGCATATTCTTGGTAACGCAGACTAGAGAATAGACTGGACATTTTGACAAAGCCAAACACCGAGTCCATTATTAAAGTCAGAAATCAATAGTATCCTCAGATTGTTTTGCAAAGGCGATTTGAGTGAACCAACACGTGCACAAGAAAACCAGTGCGCAAACGGCGAAAAAGTATGCATTTAATGATATATGATTTATCAGATGCATACTCCTATTGTTTGCATATCAAATTAGAGATAATATAAAACGGGATTTACATGTATTTATTTATTAGACTTTTTTATTCTGCCTCCTATACAATATTTCTAAAAATTGTGCTAAATATGTTGCCATCAAACACTCTCCATAAACTCCAAAATAAAAACAAACAAACAACACTCAACTGATTATCATATAAATGCGCAACACGTTTAGAGAGTTTTTGAGAGAAAAAAATCATTGTCAAATCATAAATTCAGCTCTATTGTCACATTAAAAAAACCCTCTATTTTAATAGAATGCACACTTTGCTGTAGGCACATGTTATTTTAAAAGAATTTAATGGCAAAGGCCAAGGGTAAATAGTAGTAAACATTCACAGAAATAGAACACGCGGAAGATGTAATGTGAAACGAAACTGTGTGTATATATATATATATATATATATATATATATATATATATATATATATATATATATATATATATATATATATATATATATATATAAATATATATATATATATATATATATATATATATATCAACAACTATCAAGGTTTCTGAAAGCACATGAGGTTCATATTAAGTATCAAGAAAACACAATAATATTTCGGAATGTGTATGCATATAGTGTGTCTTAGTTCGAGAGAGCGTTGATAAAAAGGAACGCACAAATGGGAGACTGTCTCATCAATACAGTTGCATAAACTATCATAACATCACAATAATTGAATAAGTCTGCTCACAAAAATGTGAATGGCATTATTTTGTACCACAACATATAACATATAACATTTTTTAAAATTTTAAATCGTAGGAAGAGAATATTTACATATCTTGGTCTAATGTTCTTTTAGCTTAGCTGCAGAACTGTAGATCCACAGGAAATTCGGGTCGATGGACCGTCAACCGGGATTTCCTGTGGAGCTACATTACTGCAACTACTTTGGACTCATATGCGTCCTTATGAGAAGTCCGCATCTTACAACTTACAGCTTTGACTTAATGATGCTATGGTATCCTTTACTTTGCTACATATGTACATGTATGCTTTGCTGTTTCATACTTATCAGATAAAATTTGGTCTATTTCAAAATTACAATCAAAGATCATGCAAAATATAAGAAATAATCTGTTCATAATTGTCATGACTTTCAGTTTTTTTTCAAGAATATATTAACAATTTGTCAACCTTGAAAACTTGTTAAATGTATAAAAATCAATTTTTTCTTCAAAATTTGATCTTAGCTGAGAATTAAATGGTTGATAAAATCTTGTTTATCTAGTGACTTTGTAATTTGTTGCTTGTAATAACTTTTTACATTGGTTTATAACGCACGTGATACAACAGAAGTGCTCAACCCGAGCATTATTTAAATTCTTGTAATTTTTTACTCCATTGAAAGCTTTTAAGAACGGTATCTTGGACCATTATTCTTTTTTTTATTCATTGCATAATTCATAGCGCTTTAAAATTTTTTGTAAGATACTAATAATAAATATATCTTTTTTTTTTTTTTTTACAAAAAATAGGTCATGTTAATAAATCATATGAAAATTAAAAAACCTAGTCCCGTGTTAATACACAGATACAGAGCTTGTTCCCCTAATCCTAGGTATTATCTCCATTGAATTCAGATGATAGAAAACATTTAAATTCAAACCTTATAAGGTAATGCCTAATGGCCCGTTTATTTTCAATTAAATTATATACGCCATGCCTTTTATCAACTGAACATTGCATTATTTATTTTTTTTCATTAACAGCGAGTTCATTACACAATTGTACAGTGCAGAAAAGATGAAATGTTTACAGCTGATAATTTCTTAATTGTATATTTGGGCCGGGTTGTGGGCTGAGAGATAGACAGGGAACGGGGGAAGGGGGGGCATAAAACGAATTAGACAATTCGCAATACATGAACGTGATGTCAGCTAGGAATGCAATATACTTAAAGCTCATTGCTTAAAAAATGACGTGAAATTAAAAAAGGTTTGAAGGATGGATGGGATAGGGCTTTTTTAATTGATTGATATTTATATTATATTATTGTAAGTATTTACAAATCAACTTCCCAATGCCAACAACATTAATTCATTTTGTGTGTTTTAATTGGTCAATTTCCCAGATGAAGATTTCACATGTATTAATTTTTACTGACAAAAAAAAACCCCAAAAAGCAAATACAAACAAACAGAAAAACAAAAACAAACAAAAAAGAAAAAAAACAAAACAAACAAACAAACCAAAAACAAATGATATCATTGGTTTAAATCGAATTAAATTTGTAGCATATACATGCCTACTTTAAAGACCATTTTTTCAGTTTTGAAATTCCTTTCATAGCAGTGGGATAATTAAATGAAATATATTCGATCATAAGAGTTAATATTTAAAATTGCAAAATTGCCCTTCTTTGCATAATACTGTTGCTAAGTGAGACCACAAGTTATTAACTGATTGTATAAATTTATGATTTTAAAAACCTTTAATAGCCTAAAGTGAACTATACATTCGTGAAAATTAATTATTCGTTATACACATACTATATAACCAATATACTTGGCTACTTTAAAACAAATTGGTCAGATTTAAAAACCGGTTTCGATCAAACAGAAAACAATTTATGTTTGGTAAATTCAAAACCCGTCTCACGAGTTTAATTTTGGGTAGAACAATCAAATAATATCAATACTAATTATGTTCACTGACTACATTTGTGAATGAATCAAGGCGATGATTATTTTAAGTAAGTTGAGACTTATTCGAAAAAAAATCATGTATCACTAGTAATTTAATCAAACATTTGATTTTATTAAAATAAAGAGAATATGTTATTGTTCATCTATACTGTATTTATTATCAAGATGAAAATACAAGAGCAAACAAACACGCAGTAGGGTGTTTTCGGGTCAAAGTTATCTCTGTTATCAGTGGCGTCGGAAGCAAATTGAAAGTGTGTGTATGTGGGAGGGGGGAGGGGGGCTAGATTTATCAGAAATCTTGACCAGCAAAAAAAAAAAGGGGGGATAACGGGGGTTTTGGTTAATTGTTATGTCAAACTTTGCAAAAAAAGTTCTGGAACGAGTTTACAATATAAATATGTACAAACCTCCATAGATCCATAAAAGGAATGTGGAGAAAAAAGGGGAAAACTGGGTGTTGAAATATTTAACATTAATTAATCAGCAGTGAAACATTGATACAAACATATATAAAACATACTCATACCAATTATTGCAGAACTTATAATAAATATATTGACAACTTAAACACATGAAATATAAATAGAATACAAGTATATAAAACAATGGATATACCTTTGACAGACTGGAGTTTTATGAATTACTAAGATTGGTAAATGTAGGCCTGTATTCTCTGTGTAGTGGAGGTTTGTGTATTTGATGAAGTCCGATATATCGATGGACTGATGATCACAGATAAAAACACTCAAACTGATTATAGTAAAACTTCACATATATGAACTTTACTTCAGCTTGAAACTTAAACAAAATATACTCATGTAGTTAACTATACATGTACTTTCCTTTGAGTAATTTCATGGAGTTTCATGAATTATTTAAGTTGACAAATTTAGATCTTTTATTCGCTGAATCGTAGTAGTTTGTATTTTATGGAATGGATTTTGCCTGAGTGACTGTTGGTATGAATACAGGGTAGCATGGAGGTTCCCTGTGATCTGCTGACAGGTCCCCAGGATCTTTAAGGATATGTCTCTGAAGCGTACAGATACTAGCTGTCCCTGATCAAGGTGGACTAGGACCTGTAAATCATCTAAAGCTTGCCGTGCTCTCAGTGTATCAACATGTCTAGAGCATGTACAACATTACGAGGGGTGGGATATACAACATAGGCCAACGGTTTTGTTTACAAGACTGTTGTTCTGGCATTAATTCATTGATATAAAATATTCCAGTGTCAAGTTTGATATTCATAGCTACAGCCTGTCTCATCTTTGTAGACAAGGAGTGTCCCCCTACAGCCTATGTAAACCTCTCTCTGTCTACATGACTCCAATACATCAGATACATGTATGGCTGCGCGAACTTGACCTTTGTTATATCTATAACAGATAAAGCTTCACTGTACCGGAATGTCGTGTAATATTACATTGCTATGTATAACATGTCAGAAACGAATCCAAACTTAGCAGCTAAATTCAGCATGTGACAGGATATTTTGTTTGTAATATACAACTGTTTGTTGAACCCCACGTTAGTGCACATATTGTGTGAAATAAATGCGGTTTTTTGAAGGATGGTGGCTGCAAGTCTTTAAGCTGTAACATGACAGTGTGATATTGTGTCAGAGGTAAACCTATCAACTGTAAAATTCTACCGTATGTAGATATTTCTTACATATCCGTGGGTCAGATGTGGCTATTGTATTAGTACAGCAATTATCTCACTAAAACAGTTTTATCAACCTCAGAGATCAGACTGTGTTCATCAGTACAAATTATGAGTCTAGGATTACACAGAACTTTAATGATGCAGGACCTGATGGAGGGACTGTGTAACAGCAATGCTGTGCCCTTCTCATACAACCTATACAGCCGCGTACATAATTCTCAATTCGTTGTCTTTATGGTTTCCTTAGCATGTGTCCTATTGTTACAAAATGACCTCCATTTCTGACGATGTCATTGACAACATGAGGTGGGGGTCACGAGTGACATCTGTCTATCCACGAGGATGCAGACGAAATCACTAACAAAGCAATGGACATGGTCGTATTCTAATACACCATCAAAAATACCACTGCCACATGGTCCGTGTGGTGTAGAATCAGAGTGAAAAATAGAAAATGTGACCTCTCTGTACTTTGAACTTGATATATACAGCATCCTATTCATCCTTACACACACTGACGCCACTCTACCGTTCGCTTTATTTAATGTAACCATAGTAAAGTGAATCCTGGTTAACTCTCAGAACTGTCACAGATATAATGCCTGTCCTTGTGCGTTGTAAAACTGTACCTGAGAGAAGTCCTAAATCACTCGGTGGTGCTACAAAGTGGCATTAATTTCTAACGATGTCGTTGACAGCATTAAATGGGGGCCATGAGTGACTTCTGTCTATCCACGGGGAGGCAGAAGGAGGCCAGAAATCACTGACAAAGCAATGAGCATCATCGTATTCAAATACACCCTCGTACATGTACATTCCACTGACACACGGTCCATGGATTGTAGATCCAGGTATATTAAAAGAACACAATACTTCTCTATATTTGGAACTTGATATGTAGAGCCCTCCATTTACCCTGACACAAGCTGACAACACCTCAGACTTAGCTATTTCTAATGGTAACCATAGTAAAATAAATCCCGGTGGACTCTCAGAACTGTCACAGAGAATCAATGCGTGTTCTTGTGTGTTGTAAAACTGTGCCTGCGAGAAGTCCCAGATCACTCGGTGGTTATTTGGCCAACGCATCGTGTCAACGTCTGAACCACTCAACCTGAATCCTTCTCTAATACTGCCACTCAGAATGGATGTGGCCTTTTTAATAGTATTTAACATTTCGTTATGTTTCAACATACATGTAATGTCTACTATATTTCTCCTTGAGGCCACCTGTTGTGGGGTCCCTATCTTAAGACACATTCTTCCCACATACACTGACTCAGATATATTCTGCATAGTCATTCTACTGAAAATAAAATTAAAATGTATTTTTTGCACACACACACACACACACACACACACACACACACACACACACACACACACACACACACACACACACACACACACACACACACACAGAGAGATATATATATATATATATATATATATATATATATATATATATATATATATATATATATATATATGCTTTTTTTCAAGAACAGTTTGAAGTTTAACCAATGACATTGAAACATAGTGGGTTTCTGTATTATCGAAACATTCAACTTATTCTAATTTGTTTGCAGGAATTCTAGTAATATGCATATTGGTATATCTTTATTGTTAACTTTTTATAATGTCAGATACGACTGTTATAGCAACATGCCTTATTAAATCTTGGATCTCGTAATAGCAACATGACATAGATCAACAGTATTCAATTTTGGTCTAGCATATTCCTTATAACAAAGACTAGAGTATAAACTGGACAAAGTTACAAATCGAGTCCTTTAAAATCAGAAATTAATAGTATACTGAGTTGGTTTTGCAACGGCGATTTTAGTGAACCGACACATGCAAAATAAAAAACTCAGTGTGCAAACAGTGAAAATCTTAGCATTTAATGATATATGTATATGATTTATCAGGCGCATTATCTTATTGTTTGCGTGTCAAATTAGAGATAATAAAAACGAGATAATTAGATTTCATACTTCTTCTTCCTATACAATATTATTAAAAATGTACTTGATATGTTGCCATCAAAGATCTCCATTAAAGCCCAAGATAAAAACAAGTAAACAACACTCAATTAATTATTATATATTTACAATTTCAACTGTCATTGTCTGTGATAACATTACGAATCAATTTTGAACCATAAAACCCAATAACTTCATAAAACATGAGTGACACAAAATGGGCGTGTCTTATAGCATAACCGAAAAATGGTATTGGCTGCGCCGCATAGTATTTCATGATCAGAGCATGTGCTACATAAAAAAATAGTAGTTTTAAAATAATGTTGTTTTAAAGTGTACAAATTTAAAATAATATCAATATAAGTAATAAGGAATCATTCTTTGAATATAATAAGGTGATAAATTCGGTTTGAGCGTGGTCAAATCTATCATAAAGCCCTTCGGGCTTTATTGGATTTGAACACCCCCCGACCGAAATTATCACCTCACAATACTCAAAGAATGATTCCTTATTCCTTAAATAAATGTGCAATGTAGAGATTTGGAGAGAAAGAATTACATGCAGTTAATGCAGTTAACATTGTCAAATCATAAATTCATCTTTATATTGTATGGGCTCTAATTTCACCTTAAAAATTTCTCTATTTTAAGAAAGCACACTTTGCTGTAGGCAAATGTTTTTTAAAAAGAATTTAATGTCAAATGTCAAGAGTAAATAGTAGTAAACATTCACAGAAATAGAACACGCGGAATATGTAATGTGTGACTAAACTGTATAAAGATCAACAACTATCAACTTGTAGGTGTTTGATAGCACACGAGGTTTATGTTTAGTTTCAAGACAACGCAATTTTGGAATGTGTATGCATATAGTGTGTCTTAGTTCGAAAACGCATTGATTAAGAGACACGCAGAAATGGGAGACTGTCTCATCATTACAGTTGCAAAAACTATCACAACATCACAATAATTGAGTAAATCTGCTCACAAAATGTGAAAAACATTATATTTTACACTTACATTACATTTTTTTATTTTAAATTGTACGTAGGAAGACAATATTTACATATCTTGTTCTAATGTTTTTTCCGATTTGATATAGAATGGTGCTATGGTATCCTATACTTTGCTACATGCTTTGCTGTTTCATTCTTAATCAAATAAAACTTTGTCTATTTCAAAATTACAATTATAGATCATGTAATCTATTCATAATTGTCATGACTTTCAGTTTTATTTCAAGGATATATTAACAATTCGTCAACCTTGGAAACTTGTTAGATGTATGAAAATCATAATTTTTTTTTCTTCAAAATTTGATTTGAGCTCCGAATTAAATGGCTGATAAAATCCTGTTTATCTAGTGACTTTATGGTTTGTTTTTTTATAACTTTTTAATTGGTTTATAACGCACGTGTTACAACAAAAATGCTCAACTCGAACATAATTTAAATTCTTGTAATTTTTACTCCATTAAATGCTTTAAAGAACCGTATTTTGGACCATTATTTTTTTTTTATTTATTGCATAATTCGTAGCGCTTTAAAATTTTTGTAAGATCTAATAATAAATATATTTTTCTACACAAAAAGGTCATGTTAATAAATCATATGAAAATTGATCTAGTCCTGTGTCAACACACACGCTTGTTCCCCTAATCCTAAGGATTATCTCCACTGAATTCAAATGAAAGAAAATATTTAAATTTACACCTTACAAGGTAATGCCTAATGGCCCGTTTATTTTCAATTACAATATATGTACTTATAATGTCATGCCCTTTATCAACTGAACATTGCATTATTATTATTTTTTTTTATTAACAGCGACTTTATTATATAATAGTACAGTGTAGACAAGATGAATTGTTACAACTGATAATTCCTTCATTGTATATTTAGCCGGGTTGTGGGCTAAGAGACGGACGGGGAACGGAGGGTGGGGGCATAAGACAAATCGCAATACATGTACGTGATGTCAAGTAGGAAAGCAAAAATATTTAAAGCTCATCGCTCAAAAAAAAATGATGAGAATTTGAACAAGATTTGAAGAAAGTGTTGAAAAGGATTTTTTAAATTGATTGATATTTATTATTCTATTATATTGTAAGTATTTTCAAATCAACTTCACCATGCCGACAACATTAATCCATTTTGTGTGTTTCAATTGACCAATTGCCCAGATGAAGACTTCACATGTATTATTTTTCACTGAAAAAAAACCCCCAAAAACAAAAAAAAACCCTAATATTATATCATTGGTTTAAATCGATTTTTATTTTTAGCATACATATGCCTACTTAAAACACCATTTTATCAGTTTTAAAATTCCTTTCATAGCAGTGGGATAATTTAATTAAATGTAATATATACGATCAAAAGAGTTAGATTTTAAAATTGCAATGTTCCCCTTTTCTTTGCAAAATACTGTTGCTAAGTGAGACCACAAGTAATGAACTGATTGCTGTTCCATAAACCTTGTAATGGCCTGAAGTGAACTATGTATTCGAAAAAAAATTAATTATCCGTTTATTTTTTTTTATTATTGAGGTTACACATAATATATAACCAATGTACTTGTCTACTTGAAAACAACATGGTCAGATTTCAAAACCGCATTCGATCAAACAGGAAACAATTTATGCTGGGTAAATTTAAAACCCGTCTCATGAGTTTGATTCCGGGAAGAATATTCAACTAATATCAATACTAATTATGTTCACTGCCTACATTTGTGAATAAATTAAGGTGATGAATATTTCAACTACGTTCAGACTAATTTGAATAAATCATATATTGATTTAATCTAACATATTTAAGTTTATTAAAAATATAGAGAATATTTATTGTTCATCTATACTGTATTCTTATCAAAATGAAAATACAAGAGCGCAGAAACACGCAACAGAGTGTTTTCGGGTCAAAGTCATTATTATATACTTTTCTGTTATCAGTGGCGTCGGAAGCAAATTAAAAGTGGGGAAGGGCTACACTTATCAGAAATCTTGACAAGAAAAAAAGGGATAAAAGGGGGTTTCGGTTGATTGTTATGTCTAAGCCCCCCTAGCCCCCCCCCCTCGGTCCGATTCCTATGGGTATTATTATAAATGTGGTAGATATGCAGTGTTAAATATGACAAAAGTTAAATAATTCTTATATAGGACTTTTTTTAATAGCTCCAGTGACAGGTCAGAACCTCCTCCCCCAATTTAGAAACCTCCTGGTCTTTTAAAGTAAACCATTCTTTTGGTCAATATACAGAGCTATAAAACTTGTCAAAGTAAATCATTTCCCAAAGCTTTATTTTGGCCATTGATAATATAATTTAACTTTAACAATAGCTGGTCGTTCAGTTACTTCAGTAAAATATAATTATATACTAGATACAATGTACTTCAACAACTGCTTGATTTAGGTTTAACATTTCACAAAATTCATACAGTGTAATACAGAGTATCATTTAAATTTATTAATACATGCCCCTAATGCAACGCACCAATACAAGTTGTATGCATGGTACATAGGAATTTGTACAAGATAATCGCTTTCGTTAAAAAACTGATTTGAACCAATATGGTAAAGAAACCTACGATAAAAAATTTTCGTGGACAAGTAAACAATGAAAAGACCCATCGCAAGCACGTAGCATCGGAGGGGGGGGTGGGTCATTTTTTCTCAAAAAAAAAAACATTTTATCTTTTAAATTAAGGTAACTCCAGTGTTTTAGAAATCCGTGTCAAACCCCACATTTTTTAATTTTCATAGTTCAAACAACTTATAAACTTACTATAGAGACCAAAATATTTATACGTTTGCACGTTTGTTTTCCTACAGTGAGCTTCAGCTCACAAGCTCCAAAAATTTAACAGCCAAAATTTAACACCATGATGCATGATCTCATAATTTATTAAATTATGCACCAAAATACATCATGTAAAGTTATAATTTAAGCAAATCAATTGATTATCATTAAATCATAAAAATTTTATTGATTTTCTACAGAAAATATAAAAAATATTACATTTTTTCTTGTCACGACCTTCCCCAAAAAATCACAAAATTGCATATTTTTGAAAAATTCTAAAAAATTATTCAGTTTACATACATTTTTTAAAGAATATTTATTAAGAGTTACATATTGTATTAACAAAAAAACATAGTTTATCAAAATTGACCATCTTGTTTTTGCTTGATAGTCTCCTGAACATGTGTACCCCCATATTGAAAATGTAAATTTTACAAGTTGTTTTTTGCAAACTTTGGAAAAAAATGAAATGTACCAAAATGACACAATCTAAAAGTCACTTAAATTGATATACTCAATGAAACTGTATTATACATATAAAATTAAGGTCGAGACTGCCAAAAAACTCATATAGTTGAGTGCAGTAGTACCCCCTCCCCCTTTCTGTCAAATACTTTCTATCCCAGTTTTTTAACATATTTATCTGTAGATTAAACACCAATCAGTGTTATGTAGTTTTAATTACACAAGTACTTACTTATCCTCTCCTTGTCCCGGAGGACACATGAGGTCGTCAAGCTACATAAACGCAGTGTAATTGTTGGAGGAGAATGCATACAATACGTACAATTATATTACACAGTCACTCATTTACCTTTTTACATTTAGCTGCTTTCCTTGCTTTCTCCAATCCCTCTAAATGACGGAGATGCTATATTTTAACAAATTTTCCACTTTCTGACCAAACCATATTTATTTTAAAACACTTGTTGTGTGCCAAAATTATAACCGGAAATTTAGCACGCCGTGTAAAAAAAGAACCGGATCCAAAAGACACTGGAGTTACCTTAACATATTAAAAAAAATAAACATGGAATGGAATCCCCCCCCCCCACACACTCTTTTTTGGGAGCATGTAAAATAGAATTGAACGAGAGGAGATTATCTGTGAAATTGATGTTACTAGTATATGAAGTTAAAGGTACGCTATGCTCTGCCCCCCTACCCCAATAGGTTTTTAAAGACTTTTTTGTTTTGCTTGTCAAAAATTATTTTGATGAGTTTCACTCTCTCCGCTTTAAAAAAAACCGATGCTACTTGCCTGCATCGGTAATGGTCAAGACATAGGGGTATATTTGTTTTTGATTGCTAGTACATGTAAAATGATCTAATATAAAAAAGATAAAATCACATACGTAATTGAGACGTTCATTCATTAGTATGAAGCATATGACTGTAACTATTTAGTTTTGAAACGAGTTTAATTTATCAGTAAATATGTACAAATCTCCATAGATCCATAAAAGGAATGTGAGGAAAAAGGAAAAAAAACTGTGTGTTGAAACATTTTACATTTAATAAACAGAATGAAATATTGATACATAATAATACTTATATCAATTATTGCAAAGCTTTACATTATAATATAAACAACTTAAATATGTACATCAAATAAAAACAGAATAAATGTATATCTAACAATGGATATACCTCTGACAAACTGGATTTACATGAATTACTAAGGTTGGTAAATGTAGACCTGTATTCTGTGTGTAGTAGCAGTTTGTGTGTATTTGGTGAACATTGTCAGATAGACTGATAATCATTGATACATACTCATACTGATTATAGCAAAACTTCACATATATAAACTTTACTTCAGATTGAAACTTAAACAGAATTTACACTTTTAGTTAATTATACATGTGCATTTCTTTGAGTAACCGCATGGAGTTTCATGAATTTTTAAAGTTGACAAATTTAAATCTTTTATTCGCTGAATGGTAGCAGTTTGCATTTTATGGAATGGATATTATCCGAGTGACTGTTGGTATGAGTACAGGACAGTCTGGAGGTTCCCTGTGATCTGTTGACAAATTCTTCCGGAAGATGTCTCTGAGGTGTACAGATACTAACTATTCGTAATCATGATGGACTAGGACCTGTAAATCATCTAAAGCTTGCCGTGCTCTCATTGTGTCGATATGTGTAGAGCACAACACTTCTATACACTAAACTGTTGTTTTGGCATTAATTCATTGATATAAAAGATTTCATTGTCCAGTTTGATATCCTGTGCTACAGTCTGTCTCATCTTTGTAGACAAGGGCTGTTCCTCTCCTCTCTCTGTTTACGTGTTCCCCATACATCAGATATGGCTGCGCGACCTTTGTTATATCTATAACAGATAAAGCTTCACTGTACTGGAATGTCTTGTAATAAAACATCGCAATGTATAACGTAACATATCAAAACTGATAATTGCAAAATGGTGTTTTAAATGATGAGCAGTCCTTCAGGCATGACACTTTGTCTCTTTGAAATCATAAACATAGAGTCCGAAAAGTGTGAATCACTAATTGAATAAGTATTTGTATGAAATAAACTGTGAGAAAATAGTACAAAACAGATGTTGAATTTGAAAAGTAAAGTCTAAAATAAAGTTATTAATAAACAATGAATTTTGCACGGTGATATACATATACAGTTGTATCATTTCAATTTATTCAGACATGCATGTCCCTACTGCAACGCACCAATACCTATACACAAGTTGTGTGCATAGTACAAAGGAATTTAAACAATGTAATCGCTTTTGTTAAAATATTGATTTTGACCTAAATGGTACAGATGCCTTCGATCGATAAATTATTGTTGTGGACAAGTCGACAATGAAAAGACAATTATCAAGACAAGGGGATATATTTGTTTTTGATTGCTGTGCATGTATAATGTTCCAACATGAAGCAGTAAATCATATTTCGTAATTGAGATGTTCATTCATTAGTATCAAGCGTTATGTACCTATTTAGTTTTGAAACGAGTTTAAAATATCAAGTAAACACATACAGTATATAGGATCCATACAAAGAATGTAAGAAAAAAAGTACAAAAAAAAGGTGTTGTGTTGAAATATAACATTTAATAATCAGCATGAAAATATTGATACATAATACATACTCATAACTTTACATAATTATATAGGCAACTTAAACATATCAAATATAAATAGAATACATGCATATCTAACCATGAATATACTTTTGACAACTGGACTTTCATGAATTACTAAGATTGGTAAATGTAGACCTGTATTCTATGTGTAGTGGCGGTTTGTGTATACTAAAACTGAATATAGCAAAATTCCACATTTATATTAACTTTACTTTAGCATGAAACTTAATAAAAATATAGTTAACTATAAATCCATTTGACCGACTGCATAGAGTTTGATGAATACCTTAGGTTGGTAAGTTTAGACCCTGTATTCTCTTTCTTGTAGCGGTTTGTATTCTGTGAAAAGACTTTTGTTTGAGTGACTGTTGGTATGAGTAAAGGGCATTCTGAAGTTTCCCTGCGATCTGTTGACAGATCCCCAGGATCTCCCAGGAGAGGTCTCTGAGGTCTACAGGTATTAACTATCCCTGATCATGGTGGACTAGGACATGACAGATGTCTCCGTTCGGCGTATATTTTGGTATTAACTGTCCTTGATCATAGTGGATTAGGTCCTGTAAATCATTCAAAGCTCTTTGTGCTCTCATTGTGTCGACATGTTTAGAGCACAAAAACTCTAGCATATACAACAGTACGTGGGGTGGAATGTACAATGCAGGCCAACGGTTTTGTTTACTAGACTGTTGTTTTGGAATTAATTCATTGATATAAAAGATTCCATAAAGATTGTGAAGTTTGATATTCGCTAATACGGCCTTTCTCATCTTTTAGACAAGGACTGCCCCCCTACAGCCTCGGTATACCACTCTCTGTCTACATGTCTATTATACATCAGATATGGCTGCGCGAACTTGACTTTTGTTATATCTATAACAGCTAAAGCTTCCCTGTACCGGAATGTCTTGTAATAATACATTGCAATGTATAACATTTCAGAAGTAAATCCAAACTTAGCGGTTAATTTCAGCATGTGACATGATATTGTGTTTGTAATATACAACTGTTTGTTACAGGCTGTGTTAGTGTTCATGTTGTGCAATATAAATGCAGTACGCTGAAGGACGGTGGCTGTAAGTTTCTGTAACATGACACTGTGATACTGTGTCAGAGGTAAACCTATTACTGTGGTTTCATCAATATTCGTTGAATACCATTTTTCGTGGATTTCGTTGTTAAGTTGATCCATGAAATTAAATGCTCATCGAAAAACAATATCAACTAACATTTTATATTGATAGGGTCATTGGCCACGAATTTACGTATCCTTGAAACTGTGGTTTTCAGAAAATCCACGAAAATTGATACCCACGAATATTGATGAAACCACAGTTACTGTTCTACCGTATGTAGATAGATTTTACACAACCGGAGGTCAGGTGTGCCTATTGAATCACCATGACGTATCTCCTCAAAAACATTTTTATCAAATTCAACCTCAGATATCAGAGTCTGTTCATCAATAATGTAGGATCTGATAAAGCGACTCAGCAATGTTGGGCCCATTTCATACAATGCATATAGTTGCGTGAATAATTTATGTTGTGCTTTACCATGGATTTTGCTAAGAAACATGTTGTCCCCTGGAATAAAAAAATTAGGACACACTCCCTCGTAAACCCATTTAAGAAGAAGTTTAAAGCAGACCCAGAAACCGTCCAGGAGATTTTGTGGACACCATCGAGAGAGTGTATTTTGTTGAATCGTCCAGAAAACAGCAGTTTTCATGAAATACGAGCACAGTAGTTTATCTTCATCTTTCAATCCCTTATTTTTTATTTCCGTTAAGAACAATTTCAGTAGCCCATACGTTAAGAATTGTGTGTGATTCATTGAACACACAAGTTTGTATTCCGCCCGAGAAAAAGAAATTCTCCATTCGTTGTCTGCATGATTTCCCGATTTGTGTCCTATAGCTATAAAGTGACACCCATTTCTAATAATGTCGTTGACAATATGAGGTGGGGGCCATAAGTGACATCTATCTTTCCATGAGGAAGCAGCAGGTGGCCAAAAGTCACTGACAAAGCACTGGGCATGATCATATTCAATTGCACCAATAAATGTTCCACTGCTACATGGTCCGTGCGGTTTAAAACTAGGCGTAATGAAAGAACAAGTGTCGTCTCTGTATTTAGAACTTGATATGTAGAGCCTATTATTAATTCTTACAGACGCTGACATCAATTTACGACTTGTTACCTCTAATGGTAACAATAGTAAAGTAAATACTGGTGGACTCTCAGAACTGTCACAGAGAATCAGTGTGTGTTCATGTGTGTTGTAAAACTGTATTTGAGAGGGGTGCCAGATCACTCGGTGGTCATTTGTCCAAAACATTGTGTCTCTGTCAGATCCTTTCAATCTGAATCCTTCTCTATGACTCCCACTCGGCCTCGTTGATAACTGTTCTTTTAACATTCCATTGTTTGTCAGCATCTCTGTAATGTCCTCTATATCTCTTCTGGAGGTCACCAGTTGTGGGGTCCCTATCTTGAGACACATTTCCACATATACTGATTCAGATATATTCTGAACAGTCATTCTACAGAAAATAAAATGTATTTTTACCGATTTTATATTCATGTATTCTCATCATAGTAAAATACAATTAATTTGAATGTCATAAATTTTCTGTAACAAAGTTTAACTTACTTTTGCTCTGTCCTGTTAGTGTCGTCCTTTTCTGTGGATTTATATGTGCTATTTACAGCCTTGGCAAAAAAAACCCGAGTAGATATCAGGTGACATTTAACAGGTCGGGTACACTACCTTATATGGATAGCAATATTGAACGTGTGACAAGTTGTGTGCATAGTACAACGGAATTTAAACAATGTAATCGCTTTTGTTAAAATATTGATTTTGACCTAAATGGTACAGATGCCTTCGATCGATAAATAATTGTTGTGGACAAGTCAACAATGAAAAGACAATTATCAAGACTAGGGGATATATTTGTTTTTGATTGCTGTGTTCCAACATGAAGCAGTAAATCATATTTCGTAATTGAGATGTTCATTCATTAGTATCAAGCGTTATGTACCTATTTAGTTTTGAAACGAGTTTAAAATATCAAGTAAACACGTACAGTATATAGGATCCATACAAAGAATGTAAGAAAAAAAGTACCAAAAAAGGTGTTGTGTTGAAATATAACATTTAATAATCAGCATGAAAATATTGATACATAATATATACTCATAACTTTACATAATTATATAGGCAACTTAAACATATCAAATATAAATAGAATACATGCATATCTAACCATGAATATACTTTTGACAACTGGACTTTCATGAATTACTAAGATTGGTAAATGTAGACCTGTATTCTATGTGTAGTGGCGGTTTGTGTATACTAAAACTGAATATAGCAAAATTCCACATGTATATTAACTATACTTTTGCATTAAACTTAATAAAAATATAGTTAACTATAAATCCATTTGACCGACTGCATAGAGTTTGATGAATAACTTAGGTTGGTAAGTTAAGACCCTGTATTCTCTTTCTTGTAGCGGTTTGTATTCTGTGAAAAGACTTTTGTTTGAGTGACTGTTGGTATGAGTAAAGGGCATTCTGAAGTTTCCCTGCGATCTGTTGACAGATCCCCAGGATCTCCCAAGAGATGTCTCTGAGGTCTACAGGTATTAACTGTCCCTGATCATGGTGGACTAGGACATGACAGATGTCTCCGTTCGGCGTATATTTTGGTATTAACTGCCCTTGATCATAGTGGATTAGGTCCTGTAAATTATTTAAAGCTCTCTGTGCTCTCATTGTGTCGACATGTTTAGAGCACAAAAACTCTAGCATATACAACAGTACGTGGGGTGGAATGTACAATGCAGGCCAACGGTTTTGTTTACTAGACTGTTGTTCTGGAATTAATTCATTGATATAAAAGATTCCATAAAGATTGTGAAGTTTGATATTCGCTAATACGGCCTTTCTCATCTTTGTAGACAAGGACTGCCCCACTACAGCCTCGGTATACCACTCTCTGTCTACATGTCTATTATACATCAGATATGGCTGCGCGAACTTGACTTTTGTTATATCTATAACAGCTAAAGCTTCCCTGTACCGGAATGTCTTGTAATAATACATTGCAATGTATAACATTTCAGAAGTAAATCCAAACTTAGCGGTTAATTTCAGCATGTGACATGATATTGTGTTTGTAATATACAACTGTTTGTTACAGGCTGTGTTAGTGCTCATGTTGTGCAATATAAATGCAGTACGCTGAAGGACGGTGGCTGTAAGTTTCTGTAACATGACACTGTGATACTGTGTCAGAGGTAAGCCTATTAACTGTTCTACCGTATGTAGATAGATTTTACACAACCGGAGGTCAGGTGTGCCTATTGAATCACCATAACGTATCTCCTCAAAAACATTTTTATCAAATTCAATCTCAGATATCAGAGTCTGTTCATCAATAATGTAGGATCTGATGGAGCGACTCAGCAATGTTGGGCCCATTTCATACAATGCATATAGTTGCGTGAATAATTTATGTTGTGCTTTACCATGGATTTTGCTAAGAAACATGTTGTCCCCTGGAATAAAAAAATTAGGACACACTCCCTCGTAAACCCATTTAAGAAGAAGTTTAAAGCAGACCCAGAAACCGTCCAGGAGATTTTGTGGACACCATCGAGAGAGTGTATGTTGTTGAATCGTCCAGAAAACAGCAGTTTTCATGAAATACGAGCACAGTAGTTTATCTTCATCTTTCAATCCCTTATTTATTATTTCCGTTAAGAACAATTTCAGTAGCCCATACGTTAAGAATTGTGTGTGATTCATTGAACACACAAGTTTGTATTCCGCCCGAGAAAAAGAAATTCTCCATTCGTTGTCTGCATGATTTCCCGATTTGTGTCCTATAGCTACAAAGTGACACCCATTTCTAATAATGTCGTTAACAATATGAGGTGGGGGCCATAAGTGACATCTATCTTTCCATGAGGAAGCAGCAGGCGGCCAAAAGTCACTGACAAAGCACTGGGCATGATCATATTCAATTGCACCAATAAATGTTCCACTGCTACATGGTCCGTGCGGTTTAGAACTAGACGTAATGAAAGAACACGTGACGTCTCTGTATCTGGAACTTGATATGTAGAGCCTATTATTAATCCTCACAGACGCTGACATCAATTTACGACTTGTTGCCTCTAATGGTAACAAAAGTAAAGTAAATCCTGGTGGACTCTCAGAACTGTCACAGAGAATCAGTGTGTGTTCATGTGTGTTGTAAAACTGTATTTGAGAGGGGTGCCAGATCACTCGGTGGTCATTTGTCCAAAACATTGTGTCTCTGTCAGATCCTTTCAATCTGAATCCTTCTCTATGACTCCCACTCGGCCTCGTTGATAACTGTTCTTTTAACATTCCATTGTTTGTCAGCAACTCTGCAATGTCCTCTATATCTCTCCTGGAGGCCACCAGTTGTGGGGTCCCTATCTTGAGACACATTTCCACATATACTGATTCAGATATATTCTGAACAGCCATTCTACAGAAAATAAAATGTATTTTTACCGATTTTATATTCATGTATTCTCATCATAGTAAAATACAATTAATTTGAATGTCATAAATTTTCTGTAACAAAGTTTAACTTACTTTTGCTCTGTCCTGTTAGTGTCGTCCTTTTCTGTGGATTTATATGTGCTATTTACAGCCTTGGCAAAAAAACCCGAGTAGATATCAGGTGACATTTAACAGGTCGGGTACACTACCTTATATGGATAGCAATATTGAACGTGTGACAAGTTGTGTGCATAGTACAACGGAATTTAAACAATGTAATCGCTTTTGTTAAAATATTGATTTTGACCTAAATGGTACAGATGCCTTCGATCGATAAATAATTGATGTGGACAAGTCAACAATGAAAAGACAATTATCAAGACAAGGGGATATATTTGTTTTTGATTGCTGTGTTCCAACATGAAGCAGTAAATCATATTTCGTAATTGAGATGTTTATTCATTAGTATCAAGCGTTATGTACCTATTTAGTTTTGAAACGAGTTTAAAATATCAAGTAAACACATACAGTATATAGGATCCATACAAAGAATGTAAGAAAAAAAGTACCAAAAAAGGTGTTGTGTTGAAATATAACATTTAATAATCAGCATGAAAATTTTGATACATAATACATACTCATAACTTTACATAATTATATAGGCAACTTTAACATATCAAATATAAATAGAATACATGCATATCTAACCATGAATATACTTTTGACAACTGGACTTTCATGAATTACTAAGATTGGTAAATGTAGACCTGTATTCTATGTGTAGTGGCGGTTTGTGTATACTAAAACTGAATATAGCAAAATTCCACTTGTATATTAACTATACTTTAGCATTAAACTTAATAAAAATATAGTTAACAATAAATCCATTTGACCGACTGCATAGAGTTTGATGAATAACTTAGGTTGATAAGTTTAAACCCTGTATTCTCTTTCTTATAGCGGTTTGTATTCTGTGAAAAGACTTTTGTTTGAGTGACTGTTGGTATGAGTAAAGGGCATTCTGAAGTTTCCCTGCGATCTGTTGACAGATCCCCAGGATCTCCCAGGAGATGTCTCTGAGGTCTACAGGTATTAACTGTCCCTGATCATGGTGGACTAGGACACGACAGATGTCTCCGTTCGGCGTATATTTTGGTATTAACTGCCGTTGATCATAGTGGATTAGGTCCTGTAAATCATTCAAAGCTCTCTGTGCTCTCATTGTGTCGACATGTTTAGAGCACAAAAACTATAGCATATACAACAGTACGTGGGGTGGAATGTACAATGCAGGCCAACGGTTTTGTTTACTAGACTGTTGTTCTGAAATTAATTCATTGATATAAAAGATTCCATAAAGATTGTGAAGTTTGATATTCGCTAATACGGCCTTTCTCATCTTTGTAGACAAGGACTGCCCCCCTACAGCCTCGGTATACTACTCTCTGTCTACATGTCTATTATACATCAGATATGGCTGCGCGAACTTGACTTTTGTTATATCTATAACAGCTAAATATTCCCTGTACCGGAATGTCTTGTAATAATGCATTGCAATGTATAACATTTCAGAAGTAAATCCAAACTTAGCGGTTAATTTCAGCATGTGACATGATATTGTGTTTGTAATATACAACTGTTTGTTACAGGCTGTGTTAGTGTTCATGTTGTGCAATATAAATGCAGTACGCTGAAGGACGGTGGCTGTAAGTTTCTGTAACATGACACTGTGATACTGTGTCAGAGGTAAGCCTATTAACTGTTCTACCGTATGTAGATAGATTTTACACAACCGGAGGTCAGGTGTGCCTATTGAGTCACCATGACGTATCTCCTCAAAAACATTTTTATCAAATTCAACCTCAGATATCAGAGTCTGTTCATCAATAATGTAGGATCTGATAAAGCGACTCAGCAATGTTGGGCCCATTTCATACAATGCATATAGTTGCGTGAATAATTTATGTTGTGCTTCACCATGGATTTTGCTAAGAAACATGTTGTCCCCTTGAATAAAAAAATTAGGACACACTCCCTCGTAAACCCATTTAAGAAGAAGATTAAAGCAGACCCAGAAACCGTCCAGGAGATTTTGTGGACACCATCGAGAGAGTGTATTTTGTTGAATCGTCCAGAAAACAGCAGTTTTCATGAAATACGAGCACAGTAGTTTATCTTCATCTTTCAATCCCTTATTTATTATTTCCGTTAAGAACAATTTCAGTAGCCCATATGTTAAGAATTGTGTGTGATTCATTGAACACACAAGTTTGTTTCCGCCCGAGAAAAAGAAATTCTCCATTCGTTGTCTGCATGATTTCCCGATTTGTGTCTTATAGCTACAAAGTGACACCTATTTCTAATAATGTCGTTGACAATATGAGGTGGGGGCCATAAGTGACATCTATCTTTCCATGAGGAAGCAGCAGGTGGCCAAAAGTCACTGACAAAGCACTGGGCATGATCATATTCAATTGCACCAATAAATGTTCCACTGCTACATGGTCCGTGCGGTTTAGAACTAGACGTAATGAAAGAACACATGACGTCTCTGTATCTGGAACTTGATATGTAGAGCCTATTATTAATCCTCACAGACGCTGACATCAATTTACGACTTGTTACCTCTAATGGTAACAATAGTAAAGTAAATCCTGGTGGACTCTCAGAACTGTCACAGAGAATCAGTGTGTGTTCATGTGTGTTGTAAAACTGTATTTGGAGGGGTGCCAGATCACTCGGTGGTCATTTGTCCAAAACATTGTGTCTCTGTCAGATCCTTTCAATCTGAATCCTTCTCTATGACTCCCACTCGACCTCGTTGATAACTGTTTTTTTTAACATTCCATTGTTTGTCAGCATCTCTGCAATGTCCTCTATATCTCTTCTGGAGGTCACCAGTTGTGGGGTCCCTATCTTGAGACACATTTCCACATATACTGATTCAGATATATTCTGAACAGTCATTCTACAGAAAATAAAATGTATTTTTACCGATTTTATATTCATGTATTCTCATCATAGTAAAATACAATTAATTTAAATGTCATAAATTTTCTGTAACAAAGTTTAACTTACTTTTGCTCTGTCCTGTTAGTGTCGTCCTTTTCTGTGGATTTATATGTGCTATTTACAGCCTTGGCAAAAAACCCGAGTAGATATCAGGTGACATTTAACAGGTCGGGTACACTACCTTATATGGATAGCAATATTTAACGTGTGACATTATTTACGTCAAACAGATTCCCAGATCCAGTGAATGAGTAGCAAAGCATGACGGTCTACAACGTGTTTACGATTCAACAAACGCACGTGGTTTTTGCCTGTTTTATACACAGTATTAAATTGCTTGCTGGAAAATTTGTACATCTTAATTTTAACTTTAGAAGGTAAAAAGGAAAGATAACATACAATTAACTTTGTTCCATGCTTACATTGAAAAATACTGTTGTATTATTTGCTCAATTGTTGCTTCAAAAACCGATCAGTATCAAAAGACTGGCAAACATACGCATACAAGTACAAAGAGATTTTGAAAAGAAAAAACTGCATACTTGTTTATTGGTGACTTTATCATTGTATACTAGAAATGAATACAGGTAACTGTGCATTTTTAACATACGTACAAATAGCCATGGTTATTAAAATGCACAAATATACAAATGCAGAAGCACAAGGTACGTAGCATATAATATTTTGTTTTCCTGAATAAACTTCTACAAATGTTGTCCCAAACCTGGAATATCACAAGAAAACGTTACTCAGTGCTTCTAATTCAATAGGACTTACATCTCTTTTTAACATCGACAATGGGGTACTTAATAGGTTAACCTTATCTGTACTGCGTTGATATAAGGCCTCATATGCAATTTTTTTTTAAATGTGAGCATAGAAGTTAAAGATCAGACATGATTGTCCATATTTATTTCATAAATTCTGAAAAATCATTCAAAATAAGTTTCTAAAGGAGAATTCAAAATGATATATATTTTTAATACGCTTTGAATACTGTAAACGTATTATATTTGGCGTGTGCGATATTTGGCGAAAGGAGTTTTTGAACAAGTTGGCGTGGATTTGAATTAGCGAATTCCTAAATGTTCCTATTAATATACATGTGTGCATGGCATTTAGCGATGTACTTGATTTAGCGAAAGCTGCGTTCCGCTAAAAACGCTAAATAGAATACACAGCCAAATGTAATACGTTTACAGTATACTGAAACGTGTAGTCGCCCATAATGCCTTGTAACTCATTAACCTGATTGTTTTGTCGATAAAATTAAACAGATGGCTAATTAAGAATGCAAATTTATGCCGACGTCACAAAATCTAGTGGTCTCGGCCTGTTTAAAGAGATTATACACAGGTACACATTAAAGTTTGTGGAACACTTCAACTAGCTGACGTAATATTTATTTAATGCTAATACTTCTTTATTTTATGATGATACATGTACCTTAAAACTGTATGACGACTGGATGCTAGGTTTTTGCAATTTCTTCTTTTCGTCCCGAAGTAACGAAAAGATAAAAAGGACCTGTAGAGTGTCTAGCAGGTCGGGGAAACTATTCTCTGTGACGTCAGAATAAATTTACATACTAAATGAGGCACCGACATATTCGTCAAACTGACCAATCAGTTGAACGACTTCCTGAGTTGAAATGCATCATTGGTTACTACAAAAAATACTACTAGTTTTTTATAATTGCTTTGGAAAAGCATAATTAAATTTTTGAGCATTATGCACACTAAAACAATATTTACATCATCATGCACTATTTCCATGCTCCCATTTACAAACAATCATTTTACAATGGTAAAAAATTTGGTTTCATCAACTGCATTGTATAAGTTAATTTGTTGACAAAAGTCTTACTGCCAGCGCTGATTTCTTAGTGAAGACAGATTTCTCGCGATTTCATGATCCTAACATTCGACTCGATTCGACTTGTTCGTACATTGTCAGACATTCAAAAGACCTAATGTGGCCATTTAAAGCCTAAGTGTAAATGGTTACGAGATGTGTGTTTGGTGTGTATGTAGCCGGTGTCGGCAGAATAAAACTCAGACATCAAGGGTTCACTTCATTTATATAAGCATTACAAAAACCTGGAATAATTCATTACAATTGTCGTATTCAATATTTAAATGCATAATTATTTTACATAAAGCAATTACACAATTACATTTATTATAATGTCTTACCGGGACAGCTTCTTCCAAGACAGACGGTATTCATCAGTATTTGCAAACGATGCGTCTATCTGGACAACGAAGTGGGAAGTGTCCAGGTATTTAACATAAAACATACAGTACCGATCAGACCCAACCTAACACCAGAGTAAACCCCAACTAAACCCCGGGTTTACTATTGGGGTTTACTTGGGGTTTACTCTGGGTTTACTTTTTGAAAATTTGGGTCCACTCGGGGTTTACTTTGGGTTTACTCGGGGTTTAATTTGGGTTTACTTGGGAATTGCTTTTCAGGTCAACTGTTCGCACTGAAGTGTGAAGCAGACCCGTCTTTTATCTTACTTTCCTACTGACTGTCATCCCTGACCCTTGTATATTCCGAATACACAGTTAGCGTCTGCTTTCAGGGGGTATACTTCTGACTGGGTTTACTCTCTGTGTCCACATTGGGTTTATTTTGGGTTTACTCTGGGTCCACTCTAGTAAACCCAAAGTAAACCGAGAGTAAACCCAGAAAGTAAACCCAGTGTTTAGTTCGGGTTTACTTTCTGTTAGGTTGGGTCTGATCGGTACTGTATAGTGCAGTATATTGGCGGGAACAGGTAAAAGAACAGGTTTCAGAGATCATGTGATAGAGTTATTTAGAGATGAAGTCGGCCGTCGCTAGGCTAAAAATATACACTCACACGCACACGAACACTCTCAAAACAAATGCTATAGCGCAAAAACACATGTAATAATATAACCATGGTAACATACTCCCCCTTTGGCTGAAATTGCTCCTGACATTTCCAGAACAGTATGCTATTATAAATATACATCCAAAATACACAAATCAAAATTCAAATAAAATCAAAAGACATTACCTATACAAACTCATATCTACCACATATAATGAAATTCACTATGAAAAATAACCACTCCAACTCCCAACATTATCAGAATTTAAGAATAAGAATAAGACACATCAACCAATGAAATGCATGTAAACAATAATAATTTACGTATCGCGAAGCCACGTCTACCGACATAAAGAACAATAACTCTGCGATGCTTCGAGAACATCAACAATGGCAGACGCCAGCACTACCGGCGAGTTATGCGATATACCGGTGTAACGACGAAAAGTGACCCCCGTAGAATATTGACCGGAGATCATTTTTCTACGTAGAAAAATGACCCACTCGGTTGTAGAATACTTGGGGGTCACTACGGGGGTCACTTTTCGTCGTTACACCGTTATATCGCATAACTCGCCGGTAGTGCTGGCGTCTGCCATTGTTGATGTTGTATTAATTGTATTTTACTATGATGAGAATACATGAATATAAAATCGATAAAAATACATTTTATTTTATGTAGAATGATTGTTCAGAATATATCTGAATCAGTATATGCTAGAGTTTTTGTGCTCTAAACATGTCGACACAATGAGAGCACAGAGAGCTTTAAATGATTTACAGGACCTAATCCACTATGATCAAGGGCAGTTAATACCAAAATATACGCCGAACGGAGACATCTGTCATGTCCTAGTCCACCATGATCAGGGAAGTTAATACCTGTAGACCTCAGAGACATCTTCTGGGAGATCCTGGGGATCTGTCAACAGATCGCAGGGAAACTTCAGAATGCCCTTTACTCATACCAACAGTCACTCAAACAAGTCTTTTCACATAATACAAACCGCTACAAGAAAGAGAATACAGGGTCTAAACTTACCAACCTAAGTTATTCATCAAACTCTATGCAGTCGGTCAAATGGATTTATAGTTAACTATATTTTTATTAAGTTTAATGCAAAAGTATAGTTAATATACATGTGGAATTTTGCTATATTCAGTTTTAGTATACACAAACCGCCACTACACATAGAATACAGCTCACATTTACCAATCTTAGTAATTCATGAAAGTCCAGTTGTCAAAAGTATATTCATGGTTAGATATGCATGTATTCTATTTATATTTGATATGTTTAAGTTGTCTATATAATTATGTAAAGTTATGAGTATGTATTATGTATCAATATTTTCAAACTGAATCTAACACTGAAAGCCATTTTAAAATCGGACGAAGCATTACAGAGATATTTGGGTTTAAAAATTGATTTTTCCGGAAATTTTGATTCCACGTTCTTGGTTTAAAAAATAGCTTAAAGTTGAAAGTGAAATTAACTCGTACCAAAAATAATTCGATAATTGTTAAGTCGTACTTAAACACATTCGGATTTTTTTTGTTAAGTCGTTCTTGAAATTGTAAAGGTATTTGTTAATTCGTACTTAAAATCATTCGGATTTTGTTAAGTCGTACCAAGAATTATTCGATTTTTATTATTTTTTTTGTTTAAGTGTCTTGTTATTGGTTTAAGAACTCTTCTTCTTACAGGAACTTCAAGCTTTACTTTTGAGATTAACGGAAGACCCTCTCGTTCCTTTGAAACGAGCTTTGCTCTAGTTATTATTATACTTTTTTTTTCTGACTCCTATTTGGCTTTATAACTCAAAAAGTTTTCAACCGATTTCAATGAAATTTTCAGCGATTGTTGCAGGTTAGTGTCCCTAAGAGATATGATTGCGCCCATGAGAAAACGGTCCTTATGTCATTTTTTACAAAACAAAGAAACGACGTCATAAACGTTCGATGTTTGATCATTAGCGCCGTAATTCCGGCCACATGTAACGTTACACTAAATGAACGAATAAAAAAGTTTGTGCTGTTTTAAATAAATAAAGTTATGGTATAAATATGAAACATTGTTTGTATTTTCTCTTATATTTTATTTATTTATCGATTTTTGTTTTTCGGATTTTGTGTTGGTTTAAATACTACACAACCATGGCGACGATAAACAAAGATTCAAGAATACATGTACGTTTGCAGTTTAATTTTGAGAGCAAGCTCTGTATAACTGCTTTCATTCTGTACCATGGATCAGTTTGAGGTATAGAAAATATGTACACACATGTATTTTAAAGAATTCATTATGAAATCAAAACCTTTTTTTATATTTACATCAATTATAATAGTGATCCACCGACTGGTGACAGACGACCATCCGACAGATCGTTGTAGGCTACATTTAATTAGTAGCGAGACGTATTTAGCAAGAAAATATAATAAACTGTTTCTAGTTAATCTATAATTTTACATAAACGATTCTAATATTTAGAAAAAAGTAGTGAAATCTATCAGTACTACACGTATGTCACTATGTGTTTCTGTCTTCGAGTGAATACAAGAGAGATAACTCAGTCATGCATTAACTTGGGGCTCAAGACGGGAAAACTGTATCATATTAAAAAATGACTATCAATTTAATTTTTAAACAGTTATTTTTCTGTATTAATCAAAATTTACACGACACATAGTTTAATTTAGAAGTCTTCTGTTTATATATCTTTAGTTTATAATTTAATAATTTAAATAATTTAATTAACGTTAAATGTTAAAAAAAATGGAAATGTGCATTGAACACAATTGAAAAAAAAAATAATAATTAATTAAAATAAGCCGAACCAAAATGAAGTTGACACAGAATAATTACATTAATTTATGCGTATTTATAAAAATTAGGAATGGTAAATAGGATAAATGAATCCAAATAACTTTATCAAAAAGAAAAAAAAAGTCGAAAACAGATACTTGTAGAAAAACAAAAGGACGGACGAATGGATCAAATCGTAGATTGATGGATGGATGGATGGATGGATGGATGGATGGATGGATGGATGGATGGATGGATGGATGGATAGATAGATAGATAGATAGATAGATAGATAGATAGATAGATAGATAGATAGATAGATAGATAGATAGATAGATAGATAGATAGATAGATAGATAGATAGATAGATAGATAGATATGCATTGTATTTTAAACATGTACAATATACATATTATACTTTAACGTACTACATTCACGAGAGAGAGAGAGAGAGAGGGAGAGAGAAAGAGAGATTGCAGGAGGGACCTTTTTTTTGTTTTTTTAAGTAAGTTATTTTTTTGATAGGAATTAGACAGACAAATTGAAGAACATTTTGGGCGCTTGAATGTGACTCGACATGATGATCATCATCATTCTGAAAGTGACCATGAAGATGAAAATGAAGATGTTGACCATGACGCTACGATCGCTCTTCGAATGGCCGAGTTTATTGAGACACAGAATGAACATAATTCAGCTGTAGAAACAGACGAATCTGTGGATACATTGTGTGTCGTTCCTGAAAGTGATGATTTGTTTATGAATAGATGCGCATGTACCAAGAACTGCTTTGGAACATTTTCAGACAATGAGATTAAGGAACATATCTTTAATATGAGAGAAATGACCAAGGTAGAGAAGGAGTTGTTTATCATGGGCGCTCTACAAACTGGTTGTTTTGGACAAACAACACACAGAAACACAGAGCGAAAACGTGTGCGCTATACCTATAGCTTCAAAGGAAAGAGCATATGCAGAGACGCATTTTTGGCAATGTATGATGTGTCAGACAAAGTACTGTCAAATATTGTGACCCACGTGAACACAAATGGAGTTTGTCCGAGAGAACACGGAAACAAGAGGAAAAAGCCAGCTCACGCATTAAAATTTGAGATTGAAAATGCTGTGAAATTTATAAAGAATTATGCAGAAGAGTTCGGCATCCCACAGCCCGAGGCGACCCAGAGGCAGCGATGGAATTCCCCCTGTGTACCTGCCAGCATCAGATACCAAGAAAGCAATACACCAAAGGTATGTGAAGTCCTGTGAGGAGTCCAGCATCCGTGTTATGAAAATTTCATCATTTGAAGATGTCTGGCAAAAATGCATTCCACACATCTGGATCAGCACTCCCCGTGATGATGTGTGCCAGAAGTGTGAGTGCCTGCGTAAGAAGATCATGGATGCTAGGACAGAAGAGGAGAAACGTTAAAGCTTTTCAGGACCATATTGAAGCAGCTAGAAAAGAACGACAACATTACAGGGAGTGCATCCAAGAAGCAGTCGAAGAAATGGGACAGTGGCAAGGCGGGCAGCTTCAGAACGTGCACTACACCTTCGATTTCGCCCAACACTTCCAGCTACCGCACCACGCCAGACAAATGGGACCGACATACTTTGTCATGCTTCGTAGAGTCCAGGTCTTTGGGGTCCGCATTGATAGTGCGTCTATGCAGTTAAACTTTTTGGTTGACGAAGATCAAACAATCAGTAAATAGTATCACTTTTTTACCAAAACGTGTAAATAAAGATAACGCAGTGCATAATTGAATAATTTGTTAATTCTTATTTCTAATTTATTTTTTATTTACATATTGCTTATTTTATCTGTTTTCGCAGAAACTGTACATGTGTAATATGTTATATTTTAATTTAGGCCAAGATGGGACTTTAACCAATGGCGCAAACGCGGTTATTAGCATGCTGGACTACGCATTCAACGAATATGGATTTGGGGAAAAGTCATGTTCTTTACATGCAGATAATTGCAGTGGTATACATTTTTATTATTGTAATTGATATTATTTTTTATTATTATTGATTTTTTAAATTTGAATTTAAATTCACGTTTATTGCTATGATATTAACCCGTTCGTAAAACTTTAACAGTTTTTTTAAAAATTCATTTCTTTTTCTTTTTGTGCAGGTCAAAACAAAAACCAGTATATGTTAGCGTATCTGTGCTGCAGAGTTCTAATGGGCTTTCACGAAAGAATTTCACTAAAAATGCAGATTCCAGGACACACAAGGTATTGAATTTTTAATGTTTTACTTTGTATGTTTTAGTGTGGATATTACGTGTATTTTGATTTCTATTTACATTTACATGTATCACCTGGGCATAATGATTATGAATATTTGTCTAGATGTCTTGTTGATGGAGGATTTGGCCACATAAGAAAACTTTTCCGCCGAAGTGATGTGGACTCTTTTAATCAGTTGGTGGACGTGGTGCAAAAATCAGCCTCCGGCAATGTTGCCATCCCATACAAGCAAGACGACGATAGAGCGACTTGGGAATGGCGGGATTGGAAGAGCTTTCTCTCTACCAACTTCAAGGCCGTCAGAAACATAAGAAAGTACCACCACTTTCGGTTTTCTTGCCAAGACCCTGGGTACGTCTTTCTTAAGGAGAGCGTTGATTCAGAGGAGACCAGAGTATCCATCATGAAGAGTCCCATCTCAGATCCTCATGCGAGACCAATATTGATCAAGCCACCTGGACTGTCCAGAGATCGCCAGATGTACCTCTACAGGAATGTCCGCTCGTACGTGAGGCCACTTCATCAGGAGGAAGTATGCCCAGCTCCTACAGATCTGGAAGAGTGACTGGTGTTGCATTATTTTTTAGGTTGTTCGACGCCAGAACTTTTGTTGAATTTTGAAATTTTGTTCTGCTGAAATTTTAAATTACTTGTAAATATGATATAATTGATGTATTTGTGGTTTTTATTGATGTATATAATTTATGTGTACCATTCTGTTGTCATATATTTGTGATCTATTACTGATAATGAAAATAACATGAAGAAAATCAATTATATAACCGTGATTATTAAAACTTTACAACACTTGTTTTGCCGCATATCATTATGACGTCATTGACGTTACGCTGCTGAACGCTGCACTGCAGTAAACAAACTTGTTGATATTAATGCATAAAAAAATAATTTTAATGTTGCAAAAGGATCTAAAATTGCATTTTTTTAAATTGTCTACATGTTTACTGTCAAATTCTATGAAAATCTCAAAATGTGTAAAAATTGCCATAAGGACCCTTTTCTCATGGGCGCAATCATGTATTGACTTTTACTAATGTGCGTTTTTTTTAAATAAATTAGTTCTGAGCAAACTATTGTCTAACTATTTATATTTTAACGGAACCGACGATTTCATTTGTCAAAACAAAGTTTACCAGCAGGCGACGTCAAGCGGGGTTTATTACGATTCTTGTGTAGCGACAATAAAATAAAAAGAAGCGAATCGAGGACCTGATTTTAATCAGATTGGTATAGAGGTCATAATTTTCAACCGCATATGTAAGCGTCTTGATGGTGGTAATAAACACATTTTTTTGACAATATCGTAGAGTCAGCTAAAAATAAATTTTCATCGGTCTAAAACAAATTTAATGCATGAAATTAAACTAAATTACAAGAAAGTGTGATCTTGAATTTTTAATTGATTGTTTTTTTCCTATTATAATGTATAGTACTAAATGGTATTCCGCGCAAGCGTGGGATTTAACACCTAACACATTAATGACACAATGCTAAAATGCTGATTATTTTATTTTTTTATATATTTTATCATATTTTTTTTTTCGTTTACTGTGTCCGAACGTTTTTTTAATTATTTTTTTAGCCTATTTTTTTTTTAAATCAAAATCTAAAAAAAAAAACAAAGTGCATAGATGGATATTTAGCTGAGAGTGAAAAATCTAAACTGAATTTGATGATATATACATGTACATGGCCATACTTCTTTTTGTTGCAGCTGAGTGGACAATGATAAAACCAATTGGGGAGGATGATACTCCTCTCCATATTTAATTTCGTACATCATTTATTCCAATAGACTTAGAACACAATATGTTACTGATTACAAATAAATGTCTATGGTTTACTTCCAATCTGTCGTGGTATAAAAATGTATGAAGTTAAAATATGCTAGTGTATGCATATTAATTTGCACTTTTAAACCTAAAATGTCATATCCAAAGTATCTGTCTTATGGTAAACTCGCCCTACACTTTCCGCCATGGTGTAAATTAATCAAACCGTGTTCCTGGGCACCCCGTTGTGGAAATCAAATAATTTTGATCAAAACTAAAATAGCAAATTGTTCAATTACTGTGGAATCATTTAATTTCGTGGGGGCCAAATTTCGTGGATTGGGGGAGGGGGTTGCTTGTTCGTGGGGATGTAATTTCGTGGATGAGTCAGTTTTCAGTTTCAGTAGGTAAACCAAACCTTTTATAATTACTTTTCGTTGAGGATGTAAATTCGTGGGCGAGGGCTACCCACGAATACCACGAAAATTGAGCCACCACGAATTTTAATGATTCCACAGTATATTTATTATTTTTTTGTATTAATCAAAGATGTCCAATCCAAGGTATGAATATCTGCCCGCGATACATGATGAACCCGTCCTACACTTTTGGTCATAACGTTAATAAGTCAAACCACATTCTTGGTTATCCCGTTCTGAAAGTTCTATTCAATTCTCTCGCCAGAGGTCGCGCTTCGCTAGCTTCTATCTATCAGAACTGAAATCGCGTATCAAAGAAACGAATTGTCTTATTTCATGTATTCAGCATTTGTCAAATCTTAACTTTTATGTATAATCCAAGTAAGTTCTTAATAAATATATATTAACTGTTTACGTAACCAGTATATAAAGAGTGCCTATTTGGGAGGGTAACAGTTGAAAATGACATCCCGAGAAAACCATTGTCAACCGACGCGAAGCGGAGGTTGACATTGGTTTTCGAGGGGTGTCAATTTCAATTGTTACCATCCCAAACAGGCACTTTTTATTTTATTATACTGAATGTATTAATTGTAGAGAAAATTTTACTGCTTTTATATAGAAATGACGTGAATTCTACGGCGAACCGTACGCGCATAATTTACGCGCATGGAACAATTTGTTGTGTTACCCGTTGCAAAGTGTGTTGCTAACGCTGAGGGTAATAGAACTTATTATCAACTGCATCTAAACCAATCAGATTCCAGTATTTAACATGAAAGTATAATAATCAATAATATTTCATTGCAAGAGTAAATTTTAATACTATCTCCCACTGACTTGGATCCGTCAAAGCGCGTCCGCCTCCTTACTCTCATTTTTGCTATTTTGAGCTGGGATCGAAAATTAAAATAGGTTTTTGATTAATTTTACAATAATTACTTATAAGGTAAAATTCAACTATAGCTTACAAACATCATATAACAAGTGTTGAACTACATAAGGTGTAAGCAGTTACGCTGGTGCAGGCATTTTTAATTTATTGGCAAAAAGTCTTAATTTACAAGTATATTAGGTTTATAAATCAATATCACCATAACAGCATTAATCCTTATGGTGTGTGTTTTAATTGCCCAATCACAATGATGAACATTTTGCGTGTATATGTCTTTTTTCCACCCAAAAAACTCTTCTTTTAAAAACATTAGTAACATCGAACCAGCATATGTCACTTCGAATCATATTTTAATCACTCTTTGATTTGGATTGTGTTTGTTACATGTACAAATTACTGTAACATTTTGTATCCGACAAGTCTATAAACGTTTACAAATATTTGGCACATGTAAACATGCTTAACGTTTATGCAAAATATATATGCCATAACCTCTAAGTCATAAATATGTCACTATAAGGACGTACGGTTCAATTTTCGATTAATGAACATTGAATAGGGTAGTTTATAGAACAATATGTGTCCGAGGAACTTTTAGGTGAAAAAAAATGTTCATGGCAAGGCACATTAAATATTTAAAGCTGAACACCGCTCGTAAATAGGCACCGTCACACAGGTACCTGGTATATAAACCCTTCGATTTCGTTACACCCGATTGCACACCTGAAACTCGTGGCCGACATGTAGTATTCCTTTCGTCGTCTTTGGATTTTATGCATTTATTTCTTAAAATATGTGCATATTCTGTTTGTAAATAATGAATTGACCAATTTGTTTGAAGTTAGTATTCTCGTATCTTGAAAAAAGTGCGTAAAATTTGATAATTTCATCGCGACCGAGTAACACGGCGAGGCCTCTACAGCGAAGTACTTTGAACTGTTTAGAGGTCTGGCCCTTATATAAGGGTTGTAGGGACAGCAGTGATGAAAGAGAAATATGGCGGACAGTGCCTATTTACGAGCGGTGTTCAGCTTTAAGACATGGAATGTAACGTTTGTATTTGGTTTATGGGTTAGTAAAAGTAAATTTAAAGAGGCTACTATGAAAACAATTCTCAAAATTACTATTTGTTAGTGCTTTAAGGTCTTTTTTAATGTGAATCAATTTCTGCATGATATTGGTATTTGATAATAGTTATTAACTTTACTAGTAAGTAAAAAAGAAATATTTTTTCTAGTCAACTTAACGCTTTTCAATTTTGAGATATTCAGATATTTTGCTACAATTTACAAATTCTTATAAGACCTGTCCAAATGCAACTCAGCGAAAGGTGGACAAGTTATGTATGCGAAGTACAATTTTGTACAAGGCAATCGCTTTTGTTTAAACTGATTTAAACTCACATGAGTAAGATGTGTACGATATATATTTCATTTCAACATCAACAGAGCAATGTAATGATCGGTCATAACTGGCAGTAATATTTGTTATCGATAGTTTGTACTATGATTGAACATAAGGCAATAAAACATAATCAGTCATCAGTATTATGAGTTATTTTTTTTGCAAGATTAGAGAATCAGTAAACTGTACAAAGGTATAACATATCCTTAAATGGAAGTTGAGGGGAAATACGGAAAGAAAAAGTGTCAGGTTCGAATAAAACGTTTAATATAATAAAATTATTGACATATTCATTACAATTAAAACTGAACATGTCATATGCAGACAATTTAAGCATATATATATATATATATATATATATATATATATATATATATATATATATATATATATATATATATATATATATTTATATAAATTTTTAAAAAATCACAGTTCCAAAGTTTCTATTCACAAGCGTTTTCTGGATCGGATTATATATATATATTTATTATACCTCTGTGAATATTTTCTATGTAAAACTACAATGAATAAACATGCTATTCTATCTAACCGTGAAATAGTTTCCGTGCTATCTGCCCGTGGCGAATAGTCATCGAAACTATTCACCGGCGGCATTCGATTTCCCTCCTTTTTAAACTCGGAACACCTCTGACGTAATCCGATCGCTACATTAAATTCAAAGTCCGATAACTCTAATTTGTTTATCATCAAGAAATTCTGCATCACCGACAAATAAAGTTTTCTTCGGTATAATAAAATACCTATTTACTGATTATTCGGACGATAGCAAGTTTATTGTCCCCCTCGACAGCAACTATTTCCCTCGGCTTCGCCTCGTGAAATAGTTGCTGTCTTGAGGGACAATAAACTTGCTATCGTCCTCATAGCCAGTAAATAGGTATATAATATATATATATATATATATATATATATATATATATATATATATATATATATATATATATATATATATATATATATATATATATAAAGAGAGAGAGAGAGAGAGAGAGAGAGAGAGAGATAGCAAAGTAAGTACTATTGCCAGATCAAGGTTTCATGAATTACTTTATGGCGGAAAATAATAATTGTAGATCCCAAATTCTCTCTTTTGTGGCAGTTTGTATTCCATTGAACCGATATTGTCTGAGTGACTGTTGGTATGAGTACAGGGCAGCCTGGAGGTTTCCTGCGACTTGTTGACAGATCCCCAGGATCTCCCAGGAGATGTCATGGCAACGAAAAGATATTATCTCCCTATGATCATGTTGAACTATAAACAGTAGATCATCTAAAGCTGCCTGTGCTCTCATTGTGTCGACATGTCTATAGCACAAAAATTCTAGCATATGCAACAGAATGAATGATGGGATAAATAAAGAATTACTTCGTTCACTAGCCTGTTGCTCTAATATTAACTCATTAATATAAAGTATCTCTCTGCCAAGTACGATATTTTGTGATACAGCCTTTTTGTACACAAGGATTTTCTCCCTACGGCCTCGGTATACCTTTTTGTGTTAACATAAGTATCATACATCAGATATGGTTTTGCTAACTTGACCTTTGCTACATTTAAGACAGATAAAGCTTCCCTGTATCTGAATGTCTTGTAATAATACAATACAATGTATAAAAGGTCAGAAACAAACCCAAATTTAGCTGCTAATTTTAGCATTTGGCAGGCTATTTTGTCTCCAATATACAACTGTTTGTTAGAAACTGTAGCACCGTACATTTTTTGTATTTCAAATGCTGTACACCGAATAATGGTGGCTGTAAGTTTCTGTAATATGACAATATGATACTGAGTCAGAGGTGTGCCTATCAATTGTTCTACCGTGTATAAATGTAAGCATTTTGCGTTAGGTATAATGCAATGCCCAATCTGATGAAAAAAAATCTGATCAAATTGAGCCTCAGATATCAGATTTTTTTCATTGGCACAAATTGTGAATCCGGGATAACACATGACAACAATGATGTACGACCTGATTGAGGTACTGTGTAATAGCAATGTTATGCCCTTCTCATACAATTCATATAGTTGCTTGAATAATATATGTTGTGCTTCACCATAGATATTGCACATAAACATGTTATTTTGCGGAATAAAAAAATTAGGACACACTCCCTTGTAGACCTATTTAATAAGAAGTTTAAAGCAGACCCCAAAACCGGTCAGGAGATTTTGTGGACACCAGTGATGTAGTGCATTTCGTTGAATCGCCCAGAAAATGGCTGTTTTCATGTGGTATGAGCAGAGGGTTTTCTTCATCTCTTAATCCATTGTTAATTATTTCCTTTAAGAACAATTTCAACAAACCATACGTTAAGAACTGTGTGTGATTCATTGAGTACACACGTTTGTATTCTGCTCGAGAGAAAGAAATTCTTCATTCGTTGTCTGCGTGGTTCCCTAGTTTGTGTCCTATTGCTACAAAGTGACATCCATTTTTAACGATGTCCTTGACAACATGAGGTGGGGGCCAAGAGTGACATCTGTCTATCCAAAAGATGGCAGAGAGAGGCCAAAAATCACTGATAAAACAATGGGCATTATCGTGTTCCTTTTCTAAGAAAAGAAAATTAGTACAAGGTCCATGAGTTGTATAACCCTTTCCATATAAAGAAACATACATCTCTCTGTATTTCAGACTTGAGAGAAAAAGCCTATCATCCATTCTTAAACAAGCTGACCTCATAAAACGAGAAGTTACTTGCGTTGGTAACTAAAGAAAAGTGAATCCTGGAGGACTCTCAGAACTGTCACAGATAATCAGAGTGTAGTCGTGTGTATTGTACAACTGACAATGAGAGAAATCCCAGATCACTCGCTCGTCATTTGACCAACAATATAGTCTATGTCTGATCCACTTAATCTGAATCCTTCTCTGTAACTTCCACTCACCATTGTGAACTCAGTCTTTAACATTTCGTTGTTTTCGAACATTTCCCAAATGTCCAATGTTTCTCTCCTGTAAGTCACCTGTTGTTGAGTCCCTATCTTCAGACACATTATTATATACACTGCCTCTGATATATTCTGAATAGCCATTTTACTAAAAATTGAAAATAAAAATGTATTTTTATTAAGATTTCAATTTTGTCTGTTCTATAAAGTAACACATATTTGTCACACAAACCTTACACCTGTGCTATTATTCTGAAGATTTCCAGTTTTGTTTTTAATGCTGGAAAAACCAAATGAGAAAAAAACTTATTTTCCAATATCAGCAAAGTTTGATAAAACTAATATCCTTAGTTTGAATGTTGTGTGTTACTGTCTAATATATAATTTTGGACGATACTAATTAATTAGAGCATGGTATATAAAGATTAATTACATTGTTAATAATTGCCAAAAAAAAACCCCACTATTCAAGGTACACAAGGTATACAAGGTCGTTTCGCATATTATTGCTCAAGGTACATCAACAGGTTACATTCTTTATACCCGGATTACCATTGGCCAATTTGGTAAAGAATGAATATTTACTTATTAGAATTTTTAATCTTCTAGGCAGTGTTGTAAAACATATAGACTTTCTTATCCTACCCCTATTTTTATTCGCTCATGTAATGTGATGACACATAAAAAATTCTCAATGATTTTTTTTCTAAAATTCATATATCAACCTTAGCATGTGCTTTACATGTATAAAACAAAATTGCCATGGTCGTTTACTTGGCATCCAAGGGAGATACTGCAATAGGAATCACCCTAACCCTATTTCTAGAATTATGGCTTTTTATTATAGTTTTTGTTTTGAAACATCAAAAAAGTTTTATATTCTTTAGATTTTTAAATTAACACGAACAAAATACTAATCAGATTATATATTTGATTATATTAACTGCTTATGATTGTGTACATTTACATTTCTAAAATTAAAAATTTTAATTTTCCCCAACTCTTGTTAAGATATTGACTACTATAGATCCCTAAAGTAGGGGAAAAAGATCATTCAAGTCATGTTTGACGTGGATATTCATTAAATCATACTATCCTCTTCTAGCTCAATAATTCAAAATATACCTATAAAATACATTATAGCTTAATAATAATTTACAAGCCTATTCAAGCTTAGCGCATCACAAAAATAAGTTATGTATACATGTATTTAATTTCAAAACAGTTTACTTACAAACTGTACAAGGACAATATATCAAAAGGAAGCTTTTTCGACACTCCTGAAAGACTGCGTTGTATATGAATCCATCTTACACTCGTGATGGGTTATATATACATCAATTCACGAACGTTAACACACTCTATCCAATGAATGCTCTGTTTTGTACTGACGTGTTTAATACATGCGCACTAGAAATCGACATGACAAATCACATGGATATCAATGAACTGGACATTTTGTAAGAACTGTAAATATAATTCACAACATTCCTCATATATACCTAATAATTGAAATTGCATCTCTCTTTTGTTTGGATCACATTTGATCATGCACACAACTGTACACAGCACAATTTATATCCTTGCTATGATTATCATATTATTGCGGCAGTAGTTTTACTGCAAAAACAATTCCTGTACTACTGATATAAATGATGTTTAAAGTCAGTGATGGATGTTGCGTGATTACCCATCAAATTACCATTGACTTTAGCTATGATTTTGTAAGCTATTAACTATTATGTGCCAAAACAAATGAAAATGATTAGCTTTAAAATTCAAACATTCATAACCTCTTTATAGAGAACTCTTCTTCTCAAGAAGATCAATAAAGTCTAAAAATGACCACGACCATCCAGCTGACTTAGTGTGATTGATTAAGATGGAAGGGTACCAGCCAGTGTTAGAAAATTCAAATAATTATACGTTTGAAAAATGCTTAGAATGCACTCATTACTTGCCACTACATTGTACATGAAAACGTTTGGCTGCATTAATCTGGCAATATTTTTTAAAAATGTTTCAACATAAATGAGAACTGCTTTGAAGCAAAATAATTTGTAATTAGGAGAGTGACGTTTCTTTGGGGTGTATCTTTTTACTAACTAGATCGGGGTTAAAAATGTTTTTTAGACAATTCGTAAAATCAACTAGAAAATAAAAATCTCATTGCTTGAACAACAGTGTTATACAAGAAATTGTGATCATGGATATTTAATTGTTATTTGATGTTCTATCATTAATAGAGTATTCACATATCAATATCTAAATAATAACAGCGCTAATTCTTTTTGTGTGTGTGTTTTAATTGGTCAATCACAATTATGAACTTTTCACGTGCACATCTATTTTTTTTATTAAAAAAAACCTTCTCATATAACATTGGTAATATCCACCTAGCACACATTTCTTCAAAACATATTTTTATCAATTTTTAAAATTCTTTTCAGAGCGCTAGGATAATTGAATATACATGTAATATATAGCGTTGTAGCAACCTCTAATGATACACTGTCCACTAATGATATTAAGTAGCATTATAATTAGTGGTCAGGATGTTGACCACTAATGATATAATTTTATCAATAACGAACAACATTATATCATTATTGGACTGTGTATCATTAGAGATTGCTTCATAGAATCATGCCAGAGAGGTAGAATAAATGCAAAATTCGCACCTTTCTGTAAAAAATGTCGTTATTGCTAAATGAAGTTACAGGTTATAAACTGATTGACTTTTGACCCTTACAGAATCTTTTATCTAGTATTAGTTAATTTCATAGCAGTATGATAATTTAGTAAAAATTGTATCTCATTTATCTGTATATTAAAAAATAACAGAATTATCTCGGTTAAATTATTGTTGATTTAGCTGAATCTAAGTCAAACTTTACATGTTATTGTATGAACAGATAATTGTCAAATACAAAGCCACAATCGAGGGCCTTGTAGAAAGCAACAATAACTGTAACAATAGTTGAGAACAGTATATTTTGGGATTCTCCATTGCAGTTAGTATCAGTTGGCACAGACATTTGTAAGGAAATTAAGATGCTTAAGTTTTCAAGGTACACATTCAGAATTTCAGGCCTATAAATTATAATAATGTTGGCAAAATATGAACAAAGAAATTTTTGAACTACATTAACTATAAATTCTTAAAATATATACAATACTTAACAGACTATTGTTAATACGCACAAAGAAATTTTTGAACTACATTAACTATAAATTCTTAAAATATATACAATACTTAACAGACCATTGTTAATACGCACTTTGAAAAATTGCGAATTTATTTTCAAAGTGCATTGATATCGTCGATATTAACGCACTTAGATGAAATAATTGTTCAGGGTTTGTCGATATAATTGATACGTTTATATACAATAAATGTTTGTTTTAACCTTTTATGCTCAATGGGATATATTCAAAAAAAGAATGAATCCAATGCATTCTAAGCTAACTTGATAAACAGTTTCTCGATTTTAATTTTTTTTCTTTTCTAATAAGCTTATATAGTTTGACAATTTGCACATAAAGAACAACTCGGGAGATTCGAATTATCCAAATATGACATAAAGTGCATCGCTTAGCAACTGTCTTTTCCTTTTTTTGTGTCTGCAACAAATTTACTTATTATCTGGTACATTTGGCAATGCCAGAAACGAAAATGATTTATATATATATATATATATATATATATATATATATATATATATATATATATATATATATATATATATATATATATTGATAATGGAGATTAGTGTATAACATATTTCAACTGGCTTAAATGCATGTGCTTATAAACGAACATGATGTGAAAAAAGGATACATTATTAAAAAAAAAATACATAAACTTTTAGAACATCAGTGCGAGAAAAAAACCCACCCTAATGCTTATTTTTAAGTATATAATGATTTAATGTTTGTCAATGTAACTTTTTTATATTGAAGTAATTTATTTGACTAGAATTTGAAAAAAGGGTTAATGTTGAAACACGTACAGACTCTTTAACAAACCATTGGAAAAATTATTGGTTTAGCCAGCTCGTTTTTTTCAATATCACAGTGACTGTACTTAATTTACAACAAAGCGGTTTTTTTGTCAGTTCTTATACGTTACCTTTACTCTAAGTTGCTGAATATCATATGTTTTGGAAGAAAAGATGGGGGTAGGGGACCTTCTTCCAATTAAATGATGTACTGATAATTGACCTGTATCTTTGGTTAATCCCCACCCCCACCCTCGTTCTGAAAGACGGTAAATTAGATTCACTAGTGTTAATGAATCATCATACTATGAACAAATTAGAAACTCAACTCCAGAATTTGTGATTTATACATATTTTTTCAAAGAGCGTTAAGTGTCTCGATAATAAGAAATGTTGATGTACCTTCATAACGCACTTATGCTTTTTTTTTCAAAGTTTTAACACACTTTGAAAGAAAATTTCAAAGTGCTTACTTTTTTTAAAGTGCGTTGCCACAGACCATCCAACTCTCTCTCTCTCTCTCTCTCTCTCTCTCTCTCTCTCTCTCTCTCTCTCTCTTTGAACTTAAAATTTCATGTATCATTCAAATATAGTCATTGCATGAAATATTCGAAAATTTAGATACATGGCCGTAACTTATAATTCAGTAAAAATCATAACATCATTTCTTATTATTTCATGTTTTAAATTATAAATCAATTCTGTGATTTTGAAGTTTTATTATATATATACATTTAATCTATAATATTCGCATCCATCGTTGTTGTTTTATTTTCTATTTACCTAGTTCTTCAGAAGATCGATTCCTTAAAATCCTAAATGTCTCAGGGATCAATCTGCAGGACTTTAAGAAAAGTAGCTTTTAGAAATTGCTGTATTATACTCACAATAATGCGGGTTATTTTTTTTCCTGCAATGCAAGCTACATGTATCATCATACCCACATCAAAGGAACTAAGTTTCTGTTTAAAGTAATCCCATACGTTATTGTCCCACTTTTTTAAGTCCGTTGTATGAAGCCTGCCCGACAAGAGGAATAACAAGTTAAAAATCATTACGAGTACGTCCATGACACCCCCCCCCCTTATTATAAAACTACACAAATACATAGTTTTTTTATGTTGAAATCGATCTCAAAATTCATTTAACTCAAATATATGTCCTAAAATTCACAACAGGACATAATTACTTAAGCTTGTTTAGATAATTATTTAAAAGAAAAATGGGAAGCGACTCGGTGTTTTACAATTTTTGTTATTATTTTCTGGTGATGTAAATTCTTACAAAGTTTTTTTTTCGGAGCTTGGCCAAATAGAAGTTTCAATTGTTGAAAACAGCTCTATCTTTTACATTTTTGGTTAATCATAAAAATCAATAGGTAGGTCTTTAAAGCATTAAAATACATGAAAGTTTTAGTTAAAATCGTGACCACGCCTCTCAGAGATATATACAAATAGCATCCTTTTCAGGAAATCAAACATCGAATTTCGTGAGAATACAGTGGTTTTGGCACCAGTATTGGAACTCGCACATTAACACGGTCAATAGATTAAACCCGGCTTCAACCAAGCACGAGTCAAAGTTCAATTCCTTGTTTAAATCAACATAATCGAATTTTAAAATAAATAAATGAACAGAAACATTGTCATGTTTTTAAAAAAAAAACCAACTGGTAGTGCGGACTAGAGAGTTGCATTTTTATGCTAACAAAAAACCCAAGACTACCAATTACACAGGAAACCCAACAATACTACGATGAACTATATAACATCCAAAGTCAATAAAAAAGAGCAGTTGATGTCCCCGGCATTTAAGATGGTTGGATGGTCGTGGCCATTTTTAGGCTATATTTATATCCTCTAGACGAAGAGCTATGTATAAAGATATAGGCAAATGTTCAAATTTTAAAGCTAAAAAATTGATAATTTATGGCAAAAATATAATATTTAAAAGTTTAAGGCGAATCTAATGGTTGATCTGTTGACCATCCAGTCTCATCCAGTCTCAAAAAAAAAAAAAAAAAAAAAAAAAAAAAAAACACTTACGCAAATTATATGTTTTAATCATTTAAAAAAAAACGTTGCTGTACTTTTAAAAAGCGACTCAATTACAAAAATAATTTTGGAAACAGAAAAGTCATTTTGTAACATACGTTACTGTTTCCGGAACGTTTTAGACTTTGGCTTAATGTAAATAAAATACGGAGCATAGTCTTAATAGCCAATGACAAATAAAGTTCCATACAATGCATTATTTATAGTCTGTCCAAAGATATTTATGCAGCACAATCGGAAGATTTTTAATAAAATTACACATACCTGTGAAAGAAGTGCAATTGAAATCGATGAAAGGAAAACTATCTAAAATATCTTCATTGAAACATTATCATTTTTCACACGGAAAAATTTACAGGAACGAAAACAGATTTCTTGCAGAGATTTATAATGAGAAATGTTAACATCTTTCCTCCATTCGGAAGTCACTCGGTATATCTCGCACAATTTTTTCAACGCTATCATACGGGTACTGTTCAATGCAAAAACCCTGTAAACTCTTTTAATTTTAGCCGTATATTGTAACCTGTTAAGCTAGAGGGGGCGTTTAGAAGGAAACATTTTGGAATTTTTATTATACTTTTAATAAACATCGTTTGAACCCTGCCCCTTTGAACCCTGAGGCATTGATGGTTATCGAGTAATTAAGCAAAATGTGAATCGAGGGTATCTTGGGACAGAGTATAACATTTCTAACATATATTACAAAACACAGTGATTGAAAAAAATATTTTTTTTCACAATAAATGTCATATCTCTAGTCCGTGGTTTACATGACATTGTACAAAAACAAAAACAAAATTAAAAAAAATATTCAGAACGATGTCATTTTATTTGCATTGTTATTATTTAACTGTTGTTGCTGTTTGGTACATATGTATATTATATGCTCATGATAATATTGAAAAAAAAAATCTTTAATTTTTTTCTAATTTAAGTGAAAAATGTAAAGAAAATTAAAAAAAATCACTTTGCAAAATAAGAATGTAACAAACGTTACACGAGATCTAGGACCAACTATCAGTACAAATAAAAGTAAACGCATGCGCTCAATCTACTGTATATACTATATAAGTATATTCTAAGATTTCAAAGTGACAAATAGGTCCAATGGACCGGGTGTAATTAAATTATGTATAATATTGCTTTGCACTATACTTTTGACTTACACATGTCACTATAATAAAATATTTACTTACTTTCTTATCAGTCTGACAGAAAACGTATTAACTTTCTTTACAGCTGTTTAAAACAAAGAAAAATTTGAAAACCTTCGTTTTGATGATACAAGTTAGAAGTAAAATATGTGATGTAACCTAAGAAACCCAATTTAATTGAATCAATCAGACAAGTGACTTTCCACGCCAAATATAAAGTCGCCTGACTGAATAGAAATGTCAATGTTACTTACATAAAATTACTGTAAAATTGGCTATTCTAGATACCAATTATTGACTAAAAACTGTACTTTTGGAGGGAAATAAACACACGTATTTTTACGGACAGTAATTTGTTTACAGTGAGATTATTTTTACTTAAATCTTTTTCTTAAGATTTCTATATTTTTCTAAAAACTCTTAAACTTAAAAAAACGCCTTTTGTTTGTTTTCAAATATAAATTATTTGATGTGTTTATGTTACACAACCATGATAAAGAATATAAAACATGTTACAAGCAGTAACGTATGCTAATTTTCAATTTAAAATTTCAAAATGAATGGGAGATGAGGCAGGAACACTTGTTTCACGCTATTAATTGCAGAAGAAAATACTTCAAAGCTGTATTTTCAAAAAGAAAGAAATTCGGTTAGAGAGAGTTTTGTGTAACTTGAAACTAATTTCTAGATAATCTCATTATTTTCACACTTGAAAAAAAGAAAAACTTGTTACCACTCATTTTTTACTATTTCTCTCAAATTGTATTTTAAATCTATAAGATAACTTAAAATATGATCTAAATATATTTCATTGTTATATAATTATATCTAAATGAAATGAATACAAGATCTTCACTCAAACTACAATGAATTTAAACGACACATACATTAACTATTTCACTGATTTGTGCTTATATGCATTTAGGAGTTATCTCGCTTCATCCCTATACATATTGGGCGTAAATCGATGACACTGTGGAAGCGTTTCTTTAATAAAAGCACATTATATGTGCAGGTATCTGCAATGTTATTTTTATACTGCCTTAAAACGTGGTTGTTTTGGAGGAAGTGTTGACACAATTTTTAAAGTATTGTTTTGTATTTATCAGAAAAAAAAATCACAAAATTAATGAGGGTCATTTTGATACATGTACAATGCCTCGTGTATATACATGTATATATACAATATTTATGGTTTTGTCAGAACAGTTTGAAGTTTAATCAATGGCAATGAAACATGTGGGTTTCTGTATCTTTGAATCAGTCAATTTATACCAATTTGTTTGCCGGAACTATAGTTATACAGATTGGTATATTCTTAATGTTAACTTTTTTTAAATATTACATCCCGTAATAGCAACATGACATAGATCTACTGTATGCAAGTTTGGTAAGCATATTCTTGGTAACGCCGACTAGAGAAAAGACTGGACATTTTGACAAAGCCAAACAGCGAGTCCATTATTAAAGTCAGAAGTCAATAGTAACCTCAGATTGTTTTGCAAAGGCGATTTGAGTGAACCAACACGTGCACAAGAAAACCAGTGCGCAAACGGCGAAAAAGTATGCATTTAATGATATATGATTTATCAGATGCATACTCCTATTGTTTGCATATCAAATTAGAGATAATATAAAACGGGATTTACATGTATTTATTTATTAGACTTTTTTATTCTGCCTCCTATACAATATTTCTAAAAATTGTGCTAAATATGTTGCCATCAAACACTCTCCATAAACTCCAAAATAAAAACAAACAAACAACACTCAACTGATTATCATATAAATGCGCAACACGTTTAGAGAGTTTTTGAGAGAAAAAAATACATGCAGTTAATGCAGTTATCATTGTCAAATCATAAATTCAGCTCTAATGTCACATTAAAAAAAAATTCTATTTTAATAGAATGCACACTTTGCTGTAAGCACATGTTATTTTAAAAGAATTTAATAGTAAAGGCCAAGGGTAAATAGTAGTAAACATTCACAGAAATAGAACATGCGGAAGATGTAATGTGAAACGAATCTGTGTATATATATATCAAGGTTTCTGAAAGCACATGAGGTTCATATTAAGTATCAAGAAAACACAATAATATTTCGGAATGTGTATGCATATAGTGTGTCTTAGTTCGAGAGAGCGTTGATAAAAAGGAACGCATAAATGGGAGACTGTCTCATCATTACAGTTGCATAAACTATCATAACATCACAATAATTGAATAAGTCTGCTCACAAAAATGTGAATGGCATTATTTTGTACCACAACATATAACATATAACATTTTTTAAAATTTTAAATCGTAGGAAGAGAATATTTTCATATCTTGGTCTAATGTTCTTTTAGCTTAGCTGCAGAACTGTAGATCCACAGGAAATTCGGGTCGATGGACCGTCAACCGGGATTTCCTGTGGAGCTACATTACTGCAACTACTTTGGACTCATATGCGTCCTTATGAGAAGTCTTCATCTCAGGACTTACAGCTTTGACTTAATGATGCTATGGTATCCTTTACTTTGCTACATATGTACATGTATGCTTTGCTGTTTCATACTTATCAGATAAAATTTGGTCTATTTCAAAATTACAATCAAAGATCATGCAAAATATAAGAAATAATCTGTTCATAATTGTCATGACTTTCAGTTTTTTTTCAAGAATATATTAACAATTTGTCAACCTTGAAAACTTGTTAAATGTATAAAAATCAATTTTTTCTTCAAAATTTGATCTTAGCTGAGAATTAAATGGTTGATAAAATCTTGTTTATCTAGTGACTTTGTAATTTGTTGCTTGTAATAACTTTTTACATTGGTTTATAACGCACGTGATACAACAGAAGTGCTCAACCCGAGCATTATTTAAATTCTTGTAATTTTTTACTCCATTGAAAGCTTTTAAGAACGGTATCTTGGACCATTATTCTTTTTTTTATTCATTGCATAATTCATAGCGCTTTAAAATTTTTTGTAAGATACTAATAATAAATATATCTTTTTTTTTTTTTTTTACAAAAAATAGGTCATGTTAATAAATCATATGAAAATTAAAAAACCTAGTCCCGTGTTAATACACAGATACAGAGCTTGTTCCCCTAATCCTAGGTATTATCTCCATTGAATTCAGATGATAGAAAACATTTAAATTCAAACCTTATAAGGTAATGCCTAATGGCCCGTTTATTTTCAATTAAATTATATACGCCATGCCTTTTATCAACTGAACATTGCATTATTTATTTTTTTTCATTAACAGCGAGTTCATTACACAATTGTACAGTGCAGAAAAGATGAAATGTTTACAGCTGATAATTTCTTAATTGTATATTTGGGCCGGGTTGTGGGCTGAGAGATAGACAGGGAACGGGGGAAGGGGGGGCATAAAACGAATTAGACAATTCGCAATACATGAACGTGATGTCAGCTAGGAATGCAATATACTTAAAGCTCATCGCTTAAAAAATGACGTGAAATTAAAAAAGGTTTGAAGGATGGATGGGATATGGCTTTTTTAATTGATTGATATTTATATTCTATTATTGTAAGTATTTACAAATCAACTTCCCAATGCCAACAACATTAATTCATTTTGTGTGTTTTAATTGGTCAATTTCCCAGATGAAGATTTCACATGTATTAATTTTTACTGACAAAAAAAAAACGAAAAGAAAATACAAACAAACAGAAAAGCAAAAACAAACCAAACAAAAAAAAAACAAAAAAAAAACAAACCAAAAACAAATGATATCATTGGTTTAAATCGAATTAAATTTGTAGCATACACATGCCTACTTAAAAGACCATTTTTTTCAGTTTTGAAATTCCTTTCATAGCAGTGGGATAATTAAATGAAATATATTCGATCATAAGAGTTAATATTTAAAATTGCAAAATTGCCCTTCTTTGCATAATACTGTTGCTAAGTGAGACCACAAGTTATTAACTGATTGTTGTTTTATAAACCTTTAATACCTTAAAGTGAACTATACATTCGTGAAAATTAATTATTCGTTATACACATAATATATAACCAATATACTTGTCTACTTTAAAACAAAATGGTCAGATTTAAAAACCGGTTTCGATCAAACAGAAAACAATTTATGTTTGCTAAATTCAAAACCGTCTCACGAGTTTGATTCTGGGTAGAACAATCAAATAATATCAATACTAATTATGTTCACTGACTACATTTGTGAATGAATCAAGGCAATGATTATTTTAAGTAAGTTGAGACTTATTCGAAAAAAATCATGTATTACTAGTAATTTAATCAAACATTTAATTTTATTAAAATAACGAGAATATGTTATTGTTCATCTATACTGTATTTATTATCAAAATGAAAATACAAGAGCGAAGAAACACGCAGTAGGGTGTTTTCGGGTCAAAGTTATTATTGTAGACATTTCTGTTATCAGTGGCGTCGGAAGCAAATTGAAAGTGTGTGTGTGGGGGGGGGGGTTAGATTTATCAGAAATCTTGACCAGCAAAAAAAGGGGGGGGGGACAACGGGGGTTTTGGTTAATTGTTATGTCAAACTTTGCAAAAAAAGTTCTGAAACGAGTTTACAATATAACTAAATATGTACAAACCTCCATAGATCTATAAAAGGAATGTGAAGAAAAAAGGGGAAAAACTGTGTGTTGAAATATTTAACATTTAGTTATCAGCAGTGAAACATTGATACAAACATATATAAAACATACTCATATCAATTTTTCCAGAACTTAAATATATAGACAACTTATAAACATCAAATATAAATAGAATACAAATATATAAAACAATGGATATACCTTAGACAAAGTGGACCTTTATGAATTACTAAGGTAGGTAAATGAAGGCCTGTAATTTCTGTGAAGTGGCGGTTTGTGTATTTGATGAAGTCCGAAATCGATGAACCGATGATTACAAATATAAACACTCCAACTGAATATAGCAAAACTTCACATATATAAGCTTTACTTCAGCTTGAAACTTAAACAAAATATATACACATGTAGTTAACTATACATGTACATTCCTTTGATTAACTGCATGGAGTTTTTTGAATAATTTAAGTTCACAAATTTAGATCTTTTATTCGCTGAATGGTAGCAGTTTGTATTTTATGTAATGGAATTTGTCTGAGTGACTTTCGGTATGAGTACCTGGCAGCATGGAGGTTCCCTGTGATCTGTTGACAGATCCCCAGGATCTCCCAGGAGATGTCTCTGAAATCTACAGGTATTAACTCCCCCTGATCATGGTGTAATAGGACCTGTAGATCATCTAAAGCTCGCTGTGCTCTCACTGTGTCTACATGTCTAGAGCACAAAAACTCTAGCATGTACAACGTTACGAGGGGTGGAATACACAACGTAGGCCAACGGTTTTGTTCACTAGACTGTTGTTCTGGCATTAATTCATTGATATAAAAGATATAATTGTAAAGTGTGATATCATGTGCTACAGCCTGTCTCATCTTTGTAGACAAGGACTGTCCCCCTACAGTCTCAGTATACCTCTCACTGTCTACATGACTCCTATACATCAGATATGGCTGTGCTAACTCGACCTTTGTTAACTCTAAAACTGATAAAGCTTCCCTGTATCTGAATGTCTTGTAATAATAAATGGCATTGTATAACATGTCAGGCACAAACCCAAACTTAGCAGTTAATTTCAGCATGTGACATGATATTTTGTTTGTAATATACAACTGTTTGTTAGAGCCTATGTTAGTGTACAAGTTGTGTAATATAAATGCAGTACGCTTAAGGACGGTGACTGTAAGTTTCTGTAACATGACAATGTGATACTGTGTCAGGGATAAACCTATTAATTGTTCTATCTTCTGTAGGTAGATTTTACACATCCGTAGGTCAGGTGGTACTATTGCATCACTCTCACATATCTCCATAAAAACAGTTTTATCAAATTCAACCTCAGAGATCAGAGTGTTTTCATCTGTACAAATTGTGAGTCTGGGATTACACAGAGCATTAATGATGTAGGACCTGATGGAGGGACTGTGTAACAGTAATGCTAGGCCCTTCTCATACAAACTATAAAGTCGCGTCAATAATGCTTTTTGTGCTTCACCATAGATTTTGCTGAGAAACATGTTGTTCTCTGGAATAAAAAAATTAGGACACATTCCTTTGTAAACCCATTTAAGAAGAAGTTTAAAACAGACCCAGAAACCGGCAAGAAGATTGTGTGGACACCAGTGAGAAAGTGAATTTTGTTGAATCGCCCAGAAAACAGCCGTTTTAATGTGATACGAGCACAGCAGTTTATCTTCATCTTTCAATCCCTTATTAATTATTTCCTTTAAGAACAATTTCAGTAATCCATACGTTAAGAATTGTGTGTGATTCATTGAACACACCAGTTTGTATTCTGCCTGAGAAAAAGAAATTCTCCATTCGTTGTCTGTATGATTTCCTAGTTTGTGTCCTATCGCTACAAAGTGACATCCATTTCTGACAATGTCGTTGACAACATGAGGTGGGGGCCATGATTGGCATCTGTCTTTCCATGAGGAAGCAGAAGGAGGCCAAAAGTCACTGACAAAGCAATGAGCCTCATCGTATTCAAACGCACCACGAAATGTTCCACTGCTACAGGGTCCGTGTGGTTTAGAACCAGGCGTAATTAAAGAACACGTGACCTCTCTGTATTTTGAACTTGATATATATAATCTTCCATTTATCCCTACACATCCTGACAACACTCTACGATCAGCTCTTTCTAATGGTAACCATAGTAAAGTTAATCCTGGTGGACTCTCAGAGCTGTCACAGAGAATCAATACGAGTTCTTGTATGTTGTAAAACTGTACTTGAGAGAAGTCCCAGATCACTCGGTGGTTATTTGGCCAATCCATTGTGTCTTCGTCTGATCCACTCAATCTGAACCCTTCTCTTAGACTCCCACTTATCCTCTTTGTGGTCTGTGTATTTAACATTTGGCTGTTTCTCAACATCTCTTCAATGTCTGCTACATCTCTCCTGGAGGCCACCTGCTGTGGGGTCCCTATCTTGAGACACATTCCTACATACACTGACTCAGATATTTTCTGAACAGTCATTCTACTGAAAGTAAAATGTATTTTTTATCGATTTTATATACATGTATTCTCATCATATTAAAATACAATAATTTTAATACTCATAAGTATTCTTTAACAAGTTTAACTTACTTTTGTTCTGTCCTGTTAGAGTCATCCATGGCTGGGGATTTTTGTGTGCTTATTTATAGCCTTGGAAAAAACCCGAGTAGATATCAAGTGACCTTTTTAAAAAATATTTTCTCTCTTGAGTTTTACTTTAACTCTATTAGATAAATTAAAATATGATTTAAATATATTTTATTGTTACCCAATTATATAAAATGAAATGGATTCGAGATCTTCATTCAAACTACAATGCACTCAAATGATACATTTCACTGATTTGTGTTTATGTGCATTTCGAAGTTATCTCGCTTTATCCTTATACATATTTGGCGTAAATCTTAAATGAAAGTATATCTGTAATGTTATTTTCATACCGCCTCAAAATTAAACGTGGTTGTTTGGGAGGAAAAAGGTTCACATAATTTTTATATATTATTTCGTATTTATCAGGGAAAAAAATCTTTTTCAAATTATTGAGTTGCACTTTGATGCATGTATAATCCCTCGTGTTTATATATTTTACAAACTTTAAATTTTCAGAACAGTTTGATCAATGGCATTTCATCACAGTGGGTTACTGTATCATTAAATCCATTAATTTATTCAATTTTTTTGCAGGAACAGTAGTAATACACATTGGTTTCTTAATGTTAACTTGTTTAAAACTTGGATCCCGTAATAGCAACATGACCTATATCAGACTACCTTATGCAATTTTGGTAACCATATTCTTGGTAACAAAAGCTAGAGTATAAACTGGACAATTTGACAAAGCCAAATTCCAAGTCCATTAAAATAATAAATTAATATAATACTGAGATAGCTTTGCAAAGGCGATTAAGTAAACTAACACATGCACAAGAAAACCAGTGCGCAAACGGCGATAAACTACGCATTTAATGATATATGATTAATCAGATGCATACTCCTATTGTTTGCATATCAAATTAGACTGGACAATTTGACAAAGCCAAACACCAAGTCCATTTAAATAATAAATTAATATTATACTGAGATGGCTTTGCAAAGGCGATTAAGTAAACTAACACATGCACAAAAAACCAGTGCGCAAACGGCGATAAACTTCGCATTTAATGATATATGATTAATCAGATGCATACTCCTATTGTTTGCATATCAAATTAGAGATAGTATAAAACGGGAATTTATTTATTAGATTTTTTAAATTCTGCCTCCTTTACAATATTAAAAAAATGTGCTAAATATGATGCCTTCAAAACTCTCCATAAACCCCAAAATAAAAACAAGTAAGCAACACTTAATTGATTATAAATGTGCAACAAGTATAGAGATTTGGAAAAAAATTACATGCAGTTAATGCAGTTAACATTGTCAAATCATATATTCATCATTATATTGAATGGGCTCTGCGTTCACCTTTAAAATTCTCTATTTCAAGAAAGCACACTTTGCTGTGGGCACAAGTTATTTTAAAAGAATTTAATGGCAAAGGCCAAGGGAAAATAGTAGTAAACATTCACAGAAATAGAACACGCGGAAGATGTAATGTGAGACGAAACTCTATATAAATCAACAACTATCAAGGTTTCTGATAGCACACGAGGTTTATATGTTTAGTATCAAGAAAGCACAATTTTGGAATGTGTATGCAAATTGTGCATTTTAGTTAGAGAGTGCATTGATAGAGAGGCACGCAAAAATGGGAGACTGTCTCATCATTACAGTTGCAAAAACCATTATATCATCACAATAACTGAATAAGTCTGCTCACAAAAATGAGAATGGCATTATTTTGTACCACAACATATAACATAAAACTTTTTTTTTTTAATTTTAAATCGTAGGAAGAGAATATTTGCATATCTTGGTCTAATGTTCTTTCGGCTTAGCTGCAAAACTGTTGCTCCACAGGAAATTCGGGTCGTTTGACCGTCAACCCTAATTTCCCGTGGAGCTATCGTTCTGCAACTACTTTGGACTCATATTCGTCCTTATGAGAAGTCTTCATCTCAGGACTTACAGCTTTGACTTAATGATGCTATGGTATCCTTTACTTTGCTACATATGTACATGTATGCTTTGCTGTTTCATACTTATCAGATAAATTTTGGTCTATTTCAAAATTACAATCAAAGATCATGCAAAATATAAGAAATAATCTGTTCATAATTGTCATGACTTTCAGTTTTATTTCAAGGATATATTTACAAGTTGTCAACCTTGGAAACTTTTTAGATGTATAAAAATCATAATGTATTTCTTCAAAGTTTGATTTTAGCTCCGAATTAAATGGCTGATAAAATCTTGTTTATCTAGTGACTTTGTGATTTGTTGCTTGTAATAATTTTTAACTGGTATATAACGCACGTGTGACAACAAAAGTGCTCAACTCGAGCATAATTTAAATTCCTGTAATTTTTACTCCATTAAAAGCTTTTAAGAACCGCATCTCGAACCATTATTCTTATTTTTATTTATTGCATAATTCATAGCGCTTTAAGAAATGTAGAATACTATTAACAAATATTTTTTCTACAAGTATAAAGAAAATAGGTCATGTTAATAAATCATATGAAAATTGACCTAGTCCCGTGTTAACACACAGGTACAGAGCTTGTTCCCCTAATCCTATGGATTATCTCCATTGAATTCAGATGAAAGAAAACATATAAATTTACAGCTTACAAGGCAATGCCTAATGACCCGTTTATTTTCAATTACATTATATGTACTTATAATGTCATGCCCTTTATCAACTGAACATTGCATTATTATTATTTTTTTTTTATTAATAGCGAGTTAATTATATAATAATACAGTGTAGACAAGATGAAATGTTTACAGCTGATAATTTCTTAATTGCATATTAAGGTCGGGTTGTGGGCTGAGATGCGGACGAAAAAGAGGGAGGAACATAAACATATATAAAACATATATAAAACAATTCGCAATACATGTACGTGAAGCCAACTAGGAATGCAATATACTTAAAGCTCATCGATCAAAAAAATGAACGAGAAATTAAATAAGATTTAAAGGAAGTGTTGAAATGATTGGTATCTATTATTCTATAAAAAATATTTACAAATCAACTTCCCCATGTCAACAATATTAAACCATCATGTGTGCTTTAATTGGCCAATTGCCCAGATGAATATTTCACATGTATTATTTTTCACTGAAAAAAAAAACCCCAAAAAACAAAATCCCCCAAAACAAACCTTTATGATATCATTGGTTTAAATCGAATTACATTTGTAGCATATGTCTACTTAAAACACCATGTTATCAGTTATGAAATTCCTTTTATAGCAGTGGGATAACTAAATGTAATATATACGATCATAAGAGTTAAATTTTAAAGATGCAAAATTCCCACTTTCCTTGCAAAATACTGTTGCTAAGTGAGACCACAAGTTATGATCTGATTGCTGTTTAATAAACCTTATAATGGCCTGAAGTGAACTATATATTTGTGAAAATTAATTATCTGTATATTTTTTATATTGAAGTTACACATAATATATAACCAATATAATTAAAATTGTCAGAAAAATTACTTTCAAGTTTGTTTATGATTCTATCATACAGGTGCGATCAGAGAGTGAGATCGGAATGTCTCGACTATTTTCCTTTCTCCTCTCTTTTTATTGCACCTACCCCCATTGGGGACTTTACATATTTATGGACTCATAACTGTCAATCTTATGATTCATAACGTTCCTAAAGTTAGGATAACATCAGTGAAGGAATTTGTAAAAGATAACAGAAGAAGAAAGAAAAAACATTATTGATTGTAGCGAGCGCACTTCCAGGGCAGGAATGATTTAGATATTCCACCACGTGTTATATTTTTTTTAATTTCGATCTTATTTTTCTGCGTTAACGTTGTTGAAACTTTAGAAGAAGAAGAAGAAGAATTTTACATGAAGAATGTGTACATGTATAATACTACAAGTATGAACAAGTGTAAATGCTTAAAGAAATTGAAATATATATGTTCAAAATTGTCTTGGTTTGAAAAAAAAAACCACATTTGGTTCCCGTAAATTCAATCAGTGATTCCTTATTACTTATGTACGTATTTTAATTTTACTTTTTTATTTAATTCATATAGTAAGATTCAAGTTATCGGTCGACATTTTACGTGAACGTCATATGACACATATATTTTTAGAAGCTCCTTTTTAAGCGCTAAGCGTACGCAGTACGCAAAGCGCTTATTGGCATTGTTTTTCGGGGATGTCACTTCCGAATATGTGCCACCTATAATCATCTAAAATAACCTGATGACTCGATGTCTAATAATAGAATGCAGAGAAGTACACGTCGGCGGTATCGATGTTAAGGCAAAATAATTCTAATTATTTGCAGCAGCACACAATTATCACAATATTTTTTTTCTTAAACATCAAAGATTGAAAATAAGAGAATATTTGTCAGTACATTAAAAGGTCAAAGAGCATACGTAGTTTTGTAAACAACATGTTGCAATGGGGTTTCATACATAAGTACACGGGTTGTGATGTCGGTAAAAAGGCAAAATGATTCATAGAACAGAACTGACAATACAAGAGGATAGCATAGTGTTTTATATATTTCAAAAGTAGTACAAGTACTATTAGGAAATGTAAACAGAATTCCAGACTTTCAAATTTTTAGAATATAAAGTCGATAAACAGTAAAGCATTTCATAAGTAAATAATCTGCAACTTAGTGTCGGAAGAAAAAAGATTTGTTTCAAGTGTATGGTATAGGCATAAACACTTTTTTGCTATTTGTTTACTTTGTACATGTGGAAAGACTATATTGTTATGATTTATCGCAAATTCTGAAGCTACTAATTGCATATGACAATGACAAATTCTGTTGCATGCAATTTTACACTAGTCAGTCTTTTATTTCATTTAAGTCGGATTGTTGTCTTATGTCATTGCACTAGTAGTTAACTGTTTTCTGTTTTCTAAAATTGGTATTAGAACTTCTATAGGTTATTACAGGAGTAGCAGTGCTTTTGTAAAAGTTTGAACTTCTGTAGGTTATTGCAGTAGTAGTAGTGTTTTTGTAAAAGTGTTTTCTGTTTTATAAAATTAGCATACATACTTTTGTATGTTATTGCTGTAGTAGTAGTGCTTTTGTAAATTTGTTTTTTTGTTTTTATAAAGCTAGCATGAAAACTTTTGTATGTTATAAATAATTGCAGTAGTAGTTATAGTACATGTAATGCTTTTTTGGGGAAATATTCTTCACATTCCCTTCACTGGTCAATGTGTAAATGTACTTTTATCTCAGAAAAAACCCATAATAGTCATTTATTTCTCATTTTAGAAGGGATATTTTGTTTTCTCTCTAATAAAATTAGTTAATTTTAATTACCTGTACATAGGTGTTCAACAGTTTCCCCTATAATGACTATTTAAAGATAAATAAATACTTTAATGATCATCTATATTCTGACATTGTTATAAAAAATGGCATAATGATCCATAAAAATGTGTTATGAATGCATCGGAACTGACTTTTCATTTCAGTTGTAATTTTACTAAATTTGCTTGTCCTTTTATTGCTATTTAATTCATGTATTCACAATCCTGTTGTTGCATATCAACACATGGTTAATGTGTTTTGTAAGATTTTTTTCAAATCAGTGGAAAATTTTGAATGTTTTCAAATTACAATAAGTAGTACAAAAATGGCACTAGATAATATAATTTGTACTTACAGATTGTGCTTGCATTTATTTCATACTTTAAATAAAGTCATGTAAATGCTTCTTTTTGCATAGTTCTGTTGTAAATCAAGGCTTCATATATGTAATAACGTTAAACAATTTACCATTTTTTTTTCATTCAAAATTTGAAATATACATTCTCAAACCAGTTATAGGTCTTATATACTTCACCATTTTCTTATTTCGAAAATCATTAGGGTGTTCTCATTCATCCTTATTATAGGGAATTTCTGTTTATTTCTATTCAAACATTTATTTCACTGAAAGAAAAATCCCTACTTAAATGGTATTATAAAGTACATTTCTATAATTCAGAATATATGTTTTATTGGCACATTTCTACAGATATTGCAATAAAACTTGTTCAGACTTACAGATTTTATTTTTTTTCCTCATGAAATAAAAAACATAAAATTGCTTATGTGTTCCCAAATGTTATTCAATTATTTCTAATTTTATTATAAGTATTCAAAAATGTATATAGGAAAAAGCTACATCGACACCAATATTTCGGAACTCAGTTCGAAACGCCATTTAAATCTCTTAAAATCATCTTTTCAACCAACTTCTTCAATTAACGCTTAAGTCGAGTGGCTATATATGTGAAACACAGATCTTAGAGTTCGAATCTCGCTTTATTCAGCGTTCATGATTGTAGTTGCTAGGTAGCAACTAGGTTGTTCAACGATTAGCTAGCTAGCCGCTAGGTACATGTAGACATACCTAGCTTAACTTTTTATAACTAAGCACTAAATTCAAGATGGCTGCCTTAGTTACCAAGTTGCAACAAATACAAAATTTTATCATTTAATGGTATTTCGTTCGTTTGATAAGTTATTATGAATTTAAAAACATATATTTATGCATGAAATTATTACCAAATCATGTCGGTGAAATTATTCATCTGTTGATAATTTTTAAAAACTTCAAATCAATGAACTACAGGCTAGGCAAGCTTATCATTCAATAGACCTATATATCTATAACCTAGCGGTCATGCACGCATCTCGGTTATTGAACGCAGTTTTGGATATTGTTTGTAGGTCACTTTATACAAAAATGCAAAATACTGGCTATATATATGACGTATGTAAACTTTTAAATTCATTCATTATGATACATTTATACTGAAATTAATTTTTTGCTCATGTAGGGACAGCTTAGCGCTTCTCAGTACTTTCAGCACTTTGATTTTAATTAGTTGCTGTGAAAATTCAGTGAGCCTATGCACTCATTAGTTAAGAATCCGCAAAATAAAATAATTCTTCGTAAAGAATGAGAAAATGCTGACGATTATTAGTCGAAAGCATAATTTTAATTATTCAAATTGTGTTAAAAAAATGAAATATTTAAAGCCTTCTGAACTACTTCGCTTAAAGATAAAATTATTATAAAGAGTTTAATATGTAATTAATTTATGATACATCATCAAATTTGATAAAACTTCTTCAAAAGTATGTTCAACTTACTCGTAAACCTTTGTTTAATTTCTGTATCAGTACGCGCTTTCATGACAAATAAATCATGAGGTATAAACAATTCTTTAATATTTACAGAAAGATTATGTAAATCATAACAGTAAGCTCATTTTACAATGAAATAACCACACTTTACCACAATTACAAATTAAAATGCCACTAGACGTAACTCAAGTTTTTTCATTGAAAATCTACTGAAAGAAGTTGTATAAATATTTTTTATTTTAAATGTTCAAAGGGAGTAAGTCTTTACACATATTTTAAAAGAACAAATTAAAATGTAATGTAACATGCATTAATTGAATCTTCATAAGTCCTGAAAATGTTATCAGATGTTACTCCTGTTTCATTAAAAATCTACGTATAGTGTTCAAAGGAAGCAACTCTTTACGCATTAATATTAAGAACATGATAAAAGTACAGTTTGAGCAATCTGAGCGAATAAAAAAAATATATATTGATATTTTTTTCTTAATTTTATGCAAGATTTTTATTGAAATCAAAAAAATTTTCTTGAAAAATTTAATTAATTTTATTGTTTACTGCGATTCTGTTGTTACTTTCATTTTCAATGTCAAAAAAATGCGATAAAATGTCTGATGATAGCTTGGTATTGAGTACCTACCATATTTGGTAATTAGTAATAGAACCAATCCAAGAAGCTCTAAATTAACCTTTTAAAATCATGGACAGAACGAGAATAATGGCATAGGGACTAGTATATTAAAATCTAATGGCTTGCATAAAATCTCAGTGTCACTATTATTAAAATATATAAAGTGTATCAACTTGTAAATTCAAAGGGGGTTACAATATGACAGTGTCGATGAATTTTTTTTCGAAAGAGTATTTAAACAACTAATAAATCAGTAATTTCTTGGCTTTTTAAAAATGTGTTGCTATTTACTATACAACAACAATACATTCAATGCCTAAAATGGCGGGTACATACTTACGAGACTATCCCAGAGACTTACTTTTCAGATAACCTGTAACCACTAAAACTGAATAAGCCATGGTCATATAAACATTTTACAATAAAATCAGGTTTTCAACTTTTCCCCAGTATTGTCACTGCTTTGATTGCATGTAGTGCAGACATTACATGATGCTGATAAACACACACAATCGCAACATTTCGGGCCTTTTCGACTAAAAGGGACGAGCTCTGTCGGAATGACACAAGAGGTGGCGATTAGAACTCACCGAAATCAAACCACGTGCCAATTGTCGTTTATTGTGTGCCTCCTTAGGCGTGTTCAGCATAAAGAGAGAGAGAGAGAGAGAGAGAGAGAGAGAGAGAGAGAGAGAGAGAGAGAGAGAGAGAGAGAGAGAGAGAGAGAGAGCTGGCTGACGAGCGTTCGCCAAATTTTGTGTTGCGGGTATAGGAAATTTTGCACTCGCTCTGTTGAACACGCCTCTGAGGTCCACTCAGAAAATATATAAGCGACGTAAAACCGGATGGGATTAGGAAAATTTAGCTTGCGCATGAGCTAGCCTGGTTCCTGAGCAGGATTATGAGTAGGCCAGAGAACCAGGCTATCACACGTTTTTCTGATTCTGAATCGGGATTCCTCGTCGTAAATACACATTCAAAGGAGTCAGAAAACAGTACAAAAACAAATATTCCTTTTAAAGAAATGACCCTCATGTGATATCAACTGTCAGCATCATGTGATATTAACTGTCAGCATCATGTGATATTAACTGTCAGCATCATGTGATATCAACTGTCAACATCATATGATATCAACTGTCAACATCATGTGATATCAACTGTCAACATCATGTGATATCAACTGCCAGCATCATGTGATATCAACTGTCACCATCATGTGATGTCAACTGTCAGATCATGGGATATCAACTGTCACCATCATGTGATATCAACTGTTAGCATCATGAAATGATGTTATATTATGCCGATGTTTTTTTTTTCGAAATAGCTTAACGTTACCTTTAAAAGGCAGGCTAGTGTACTTCTAAATGAAATTCTTACACATGTAAGGCAAAACATGTTTGAATAACTTTGAGACTGTATAAAAGTTTGAATCTCAAGAATAACTCATTAAAATGAAAATAAAAATTTACATGAAGTTATCACTGCACAGTTAACATTAAGTATAGTGCAAATAATTAAATTTGCCGGATACCTTATACGGACAAAGTACGTAGACCAGAAAAATGATCATCACTGACGTTTAAGCTATAAATTTGTCATCACTGACTTTTAAACTATACATGTAATATTCACTAATACAATTGATAATTACAGGTATGTTAGAGGTATAGACCCTTTAAATTCATTCTGAGATAACAGCTAGGTCATAGCTATACATGATGTACGTGATAAGAGGCTAAAGGCAATATCCAGACTTGCTTCTATAACTTCATCACTACACTTTTGTAATTGGAGGTCTCTCTCGCACATGTCATAATGTTCATATTATTTCGGTAAGAAACAAATGCATATGGTCCAGTATTGCAGTCCTTTTTTAGAGGAACCATACAACAAAATTAGGCTTGTACATGTAGTTTTTAATTAATCACGGGCAAGAACACACTGGACAGGGTAGATATTACGGAGCTTGAAATCGGATGCAGGACTTAAACTGTGGATATCGCAGTGGGACACTTCGGACTACTGCACGACCATATAACATTAGTAGTAACTCGATCTCGTGCAGCAGTAATGACACAGTATTGTCGGCAAAAAGAACAAAACAACGTGACATGTTACACTTAATTATCTCTGCCGATGATCGTAGACGAGGTCAAAGTCGGGTAAAAATCGTGATCGTTTGGAGGCAGACGCGTAATTATTTGTCTTCAGACAACTGTGATTTGTATTTTACTTTTAGAAAATAAGATGGATATAGAATAATCGGTGTGTTCCCATTTCGCCTTAACTGTGAAATACAGGTAAAAAAAGGTAAAAAAGTAGTGAGGCGAAATGGGAATTTCTTGATAAAACTACTATAAAAACAGAACCTGTAAAATGGTGGGATGTTTAGATCATAATTAGTTATTAACACAGATAAATAATGATATTGCAAAAAATGAAGAAAAATCAATGTAATGTGAACATTAATAACGAAAAAAAATGAGAAAGTACATGTCTAAAAGATTCATTTTAACGAGGCCGAGTACAGTTCGAGTACGCACGCTTTCGCGCAGCGTGTCATTAGCATTGTGATGTCATATTTTTGCTTGGTTGACGCCATGGCGTTATAGTTTCAACTGCAGATATTCAGCGAAATACATGTATGTCGAATTTAGCTCGTTTCAGGTGTAAAATTGATATTATATTGTAGAATAAATATAAATGTCTTGAAGTATAAGCTATATTTGGGCTCGGATCGAAAATGTGAAGAGGGTTCAGCGAACCTAGCCCTCTTTCATATTTTCTTACTCCGTCTAAATAAAGCTTAATACATGTATTTCAAGACAGTAACCACGTATTTTATATTTATGACCTTAATGTTATATATATTTTCATTGCTTAAATATGCCTAAATGTTTTTGCTAGCGCTCTCGAGCGCTAGCAACTACGTTAGTCTTTTTCACTGGAATACGCATGCTCGACTCCATAGTAGGGGATTCTGGGAATACTGTAGATAAACTGTACCATGTGAATTTCGTTTTATCATCTTCACACGAAGTTTTGTGTTTGATTGTAAATGTCAAAAAAGTAACAGTCGCTTAGGTCTTATAATGCAAAGTTATTTTAAATATTATAATAAATAGTTAGCTTTATCTTAACTACCTTCAAGCTCGGAAAACAACCTCGAATATGTTTTTCGAGCTTGCCGGAAAGGCCCGAGAAGATACGATTGCTACAAAACAGTACCAATGGTTGAAAATTTTCACCTCGAATTGAAATTACAGTAGATACATAATGATTAAGGCACAGTCAATGAGCTATGCCATTGCCGATGCTTCTGTGGTTTATGATAGCTACAGCGCTAGCTCACCAACCTTTTTAAAAGATAAGCTTGTAATAATATTATAAAGATCACCATTTCCGCCTTTGCCAAATAAAAAAATGGCCATTATCTGACAAATCTTGGAAATTGGGCATACAAAACAAAAATTGATGAGACCCCTGAAACAAACCAGGAGGTAAAAGGTTTTTTTTTTATTTGATCATTGGATGCCTTATAGCGATAACTTTCACAAATGGGACAGAATAAAAAATCCCTAGGGCAGAAGTTTAAAAAAAAATTAAAATGTGCAAAATTGATACATTTCAAGAAAAATCCCATGGGGTCCTATGGCTAAAGGCAATATTTAGCAATTATATCAAAATTACATGTAACAAACTTTGAGATGACCCCCTAAACAAACGATGTGGTAAATGTCTGATTTTGTAATCTTATAATAATAATTATACCAGTAGAAGTTCATGTAAAAAAAAATTATTAAAAAATCTAGGGCAGAAAAAATTAGACCCGGTCTCGTTAAAATTCAATATTAGAGTAATTAGCCAGCTGTCATACAATAGAACTCGCATGTAGTAAAATTTCTTCATGAATACAGCGATTTAAATGCTAAAAAGTATCTTTTAATCTTTATGATAACTGTATGTCTTTAAACTTCATCAATTTTATCCGAATTTCATAGCCAATTTGTATGAAACATTCTTATTGCCGAGCTAAATCACTTCTTCATTCATTCATTATTTACCCCCCCCCCCTTAAGAGGATTATGAAGTAATATAAATAGTCAAAAAATCACAGAAATGGTGCAATGAAAAAAATGACAATATTAAACCGCCAACCATCTTAAAAATCCATAAAACGAAATACAAATTCAAAGCAGAGCAACACGGACCTCCAAGATAGAGGTAGGGTCAGGTGCCATGGAGGAGTGAGCATCCTCTGCTAACCGGTCACACCCGCCGTGTGCTCTTTGTCGTAATAGGGAAAATAAAAACCGCAAAAGTCCGTAGACAATAAGGTAATTAATTATTAATTTATTAATTAATTAATGTACAAGTGGAAGTAAACAATGAAGAGGATACAGAAAGAGGTGAATATATGCACAAAATGGATGTGGAAAAGGATGTGGGCAAAATTCAAGTCAGCCTATAATTGCAAAAAGTTGATCAGCTTGCTTATACTAAAATATCAAAATGTTTATAATACCATTGTTGATCAATTTTAGCAAATCATGTGAATGATAAATACAGATTTTTTGAAAAATAAAACTTTTTTTTACATATTTTTAGCAGTGCTTTCTACAGTATATTTTCACAAACTTATTTATACTTTATTCAGAACAAACAATTTTAGATAAATGATATTACAGTGAACCTGTAATATTTGCATTTTCCAGTGTCTTTGCCTGTGATAACACTACGTATCGATTTTGTACTATATAACCAATAACTTCAAATGACGCCAAATTGAGGCGCCAGCGGGATTTGCTTATTTATATTTAAATATTTAATCGTACGATGGATTAAAATTATATAAATATAAGTAATAAGAAATCATTCTTTGAATATTATGAGGTGATAATTTCGGTCGGGGCGTGATCAAATATATCATGAAGCCCTTCGGGCTTTATTGGATTTGATCACGCCCCGACCAAAATTATCACCTCATAATACTCAAAGAATGATTCCTTATTCCTTAATTACAAACAATATTTACACTTATTGGATGTTTTAAAATTATACAAGTTCCCATCTCGCCATAATTCACCTTATAGCCTACTAAGGCGTAATGAAAATACCAACTTTTACAGATAAGGCGAAATAGGAATAAACCGAATTATCATGTGTTGTATTTGAGATCATGTTAATCTTATTTTCACGGAAATTAGCGACATTTGTCGATCATTATGATTCTAATTTCAGGCCTGTAGATAAATTTTGTACAATATGATTATTTAAAATCAGATTTTTCATCTTCTCTATAAATGATTTGTCAAATCACGCGTTTTTCTGAATCTGAACACGTTGACGTCCAAGATAGAGGCCGACGTTATTCTGTAGTTCACAAGAAGTTAAAATGTCTAACGTTAACGTACAGCGTACGATGATGGACGGATATCAATTGCAATAGGTCACCTGACTCAGGTCACCTAAAAATGTAGATTTACAACAAATAGAGGGGATATACAAACTATCCGCTCATGTTGTTGTTGTTTATTTGTTTTTTTTTTAAATTAAATCATAATTAAGATTGTATTCTAATTAACGGATCAGATTAATAACACTTTTGTGCACATTGTATTAATTGTCTTGTTAGATTTTAAACCTTGTGACTAACCACAGATTAATGTAATGCACGAACACAAACGTTATACCTCTCTCTCTCTCTCTCTCTCTCTCTCTCTCTCTCTCTCTCTCTCTCTCTCTCTCTCTCTCTCCATATAGTGCTTCCACACCTTTAGTTATAATTTCATCTAAGAGCTGTAAAAGTTCATATATTAAAAAAAACCCAGCTTTTTACGATTACAAAATAGCATTGACCCAGTGATACGGAATAATAGTATAAAGTTTGCCCTTGAAACATTAAATCTGGGCGGTTGGCATACAAAAAAAATGACAAGATAAATGATTGAATCAACATAAAATATCAACAAAAAATTTGTTACGTTTCTGCATGTTCTTTGATTTTTGTTCAAAACTTCAATAGTAAATCAATCATTAAATGTTGGTTTGTCACGTGACACTGCGACTAAAAAGGTCAGACGATAGAAATTCATGGCAGCCACACCTTAAGTGAACATGACGCGATGACGTCATGCAAGTTTGAGACACACTTTTCCGAACATCTGGAGAAAATACGCAATTTCTAATCTAAATACAACCTTTTAACCAGAAAATGTTTGATCGTAAAATGCACTGTTACTATGATGAACTCCCAAGTGAATTTTGAAATGAATAAAATCTGAATAATGCGATATAATTGATATGTACTTGCATAAATTGATTTTTCTTGTGTGATTTTAGTGGCATTTACATTAAGTAGTTCAAACCCCTTTCTTGGGTGTATCTTGTTTTGATCAGTGAGTTTTTCCCTGAAAAGTAGTTTCAACCGCTGCACGCCTGTTAGGGTTTTTTATTGTTGCATAGAACATTCATAATACATATGGTAAGTGTGTTATATATATTATATATATTAGTTCCTTTCAAAAAACCCCAAAACAAAACAAAACAAAACAAACAAACAAAAAGAAAGCAGAACGATTTCTGAAAGAGTCGGTTTTTCACTTTTGGGAATATCAAACGCCATGCATCATAAATTTTCACCATGCTTCTTTTCAATAATCATACATGTATATGAGATTTTTCCTTCAGTTTTGTTTCAACAAATTGTCATGATGTCATCAGATTGTTTTACGAAGACGTCACCGGCCATGGTGGTTATTTGTAATTATTGTATGTGCATATACGAAAAGAGGGAGAGAGAACAAAGAGAGAACTACACTGTCTTACAATTTATTTGCATTCACTTCCAGGGCTCGTGATCAAAATGCCCTGCCAACGTTACATTGCAGTGTCAAATAGGCGCGACAGCGCGATAAAATACCGTAACTTCCTTTTGACAAAACGCATGGAGCGTTTATTCAAGATACAAATTAATCGAGAAACAGCCACACATATGTAGGCAAAGCAGCTCCTTTTAAAACACACTGTTAACCTTTTTCTCAAACATTTTTAAACAACTAAATCAAAAACTATCTAGATCTCAGCCTGTTATCTATAATATTGTATGCTGTTCATATTCAAATACAATTTTATTTCTAGAAATTTCTTTAAAATACTCAAGAGTGTTTTTTTAATCTGTATTCTTTAAAGCATTGAGACCAGTGAAAAACTTCTAGAATCAATAAGACTTAATTTTAACCTTGTTAACTACATAGAGTTTAATGTAACGATCATCTATATATTTCAGAATAAGAATTATTATCAGGTCACTTGCAAACTTTAACACAATGAAGAACGTCTTTTATGTGCTCCCTTTGATAAAAGGGGCTAAAATGTCGCACTAAAAAAAGCATAAATAAAGAAGAAACAACCATGCGTCTTGTACACACATCAGATTAGACAGACAGACCACCGCTTAAGCTTCTCTCTGATGTAGGTTGTCCATATCAAATAGGCGATTCAGCATTTCGTAACTTAATTCCTGCAAATCACTTATAATGAATTGACATTAGGTGCTAATATATTTCAGCATTTTTATTGCAGGTTCATAGTAGGAAACTCTACTCGTATGCATGTTTTATTTTTTTCGCTCGCTTTACTTTACTTGACTATTTTTTTACTTTCTTTGCTATCGATGGATATTTGGGTCGATCTTTTTATCAACTCTTAAATTACTATTAAATAAAAATTACATGCATCCCCTTAACTTCCTCCTCCTTTTCTGTCTTCGAGTTCCATATTTCCAGATCTTCTACATCTAGCTGTAAATTGCATGCAACGCATGTTGACCTAAATATATACATGTATGTTTATAATTTTGACCATATGAAACATTGACATTTACATAAATTGTAATTAACATTTTTCGAAAGTTTTAAAAATAAAAAAAAAATATTAAAAATTGCTTTTTGCATTTGCTAATAAATATTGAGTCAAGTAACTTTTCACATGTATTGATTTTCTTATGCTTGTTTTTTCTACGTGAAGAAGAAATACAATATATAGAGCATTCTGGTGCAACAGTACCCTTCAAATACCTGTAAACAGTATCTGCCAGGTTAAGATATTATTAGGCACATATTTCTATCAGATTTTCAGATTTATCAACGCAATTGTAGCACAAGAAAATCTCCGTAGTTTATTTGTGACTCTGATATTCGATTACAATGGTGACATTTACCGTAGATTGATTTAAAGTTTAAATACCCTCTAAATTTGTCCCGGGACTGGGTAAAAATAGACCCCGGGTCAAGACAGTCTTTGTTCAAAGTTACATTCCTCCCCAAATTAAAGCAACAAAATACAAAGCTGTCAGACAGGATAATGAAATGGAGATGGTATCAAATGACCTCATATCAAAACAAATATTTCCCAATTTATCTTCAAAGAAAGAAGTGCACGAATTTACCTATGCCAAAATCAACATGTTTCAAGAGGAGAAAAAAAGAGAGAAATCAAAATTTAAATGAAAATACAATTAAGACCAGAATGTACATGTATGGAATTTGTTCCATGTTCAAGTTTTAGAAATATTTTGAAAGTGTTCGAAAGTGTTATGCGCATGCGCATTTTTTTTATCGGGCGAACCATCGACGATTTTTTACACATTTGCAACAACGTCAAATTGTCATCGCTAATATAATGTCACATAATGCCCAGTCAACGTTAACCTAACACATAACTCAGACGACCTTCATTTGCACGCGTACGATATATCAGTGTCTCAACCATGCAATAGCTAAGCAACCGGCCACCGATTGTTAAATAAAAAGGTCAATGAATGCCGATGGGTATGCTTTATGACCGGTTTATCGTTAGATTATAACCAGTTAGTAACTTTCCTATATAATTACCAGGGTTTTATCTTTAAGAATTTCCTTTTTTCCATCGTAAGCAAAATCACAAAAAAGCAGAAAAAAATGAAATAAATAAATGAAATTAAAGAGAAAAAACAAGACACACTTTTCGAAATAGGAGAAACATAATCGCATTTCAGGTCTTTTACAACAACTGTTTTCTAGTACTCTGTTTACGCGAGTTTATCATTCCAGTGTGATAAAAAACGAATCTCCGCCAACAACCTAGAAAAGCATCATTGTATCTGATCTAGATTCAACTGCAACGAGGAGAACCTCAAATTGTATCGTAATTGTAATGTGTCTATGAAAGTTGGATTCTTGTTCATTGCAAACTACCCGAGTATGAAACGAGGGTTATAAAGAAGCTATTACATGTAGATCATGTTTTAAACGTTTATTCAATTTAATTTTCACGCTTTTATGTCAATAAATAACACAGTTGTCGGAATTTGTTATGGTCACCATGACGCAGTGATTTTAATGTGCAATTTTCCTAACCTGTCTAGCGTAAAACTCTCTCGATTATTTATTCCTTTTTTGTACTTTTGGCTTCGTTAAAACGATGGGAAAACCTTGAGTGTTACATCATCATTAATTTCTTGTGAGGTTTTCCAGCGAGCTTTGTAATTAAAATATAATATAACAAAACCATCTGATATTTTAAAAGTTTATATGTCATTTAAGGCCAATGGAAATTTTAAAAAAGTGTACTCTATGTCGCACGGAAAATGAGTTTTATATCATTATTAATTTTCGATATAGTGTTACCCTTTTTGTTTGCTAAAAGTAATGTTTAAAAATCAAGGTAATTCCGGATGGTGGGATCAGGTTGTTTCGTTTAAAAGTTATAAAACTCGTAATTTGTGTTAGAAAAATACTTAAGTGGGGAAAAAAAAATAATTACCGGATTTATTTCTATTCTTTTATTCGTTTTTGCTTAAAAGCAATATGAGTTGCAATTTTCACGTCGGAAATTGTTAAAATAAAATTGTAATTAACTTTTGCAATGGATTAAAGTCTAGTTTGTAAAAAAAAAATGCCACTAGTATTCATATTTTAGTTTAAATAACTAATTTAAGGTCATGATTTAGGCTATATCATGTTAGTCTTTCTTTGCAAAAACTGAATTACAATATATTCATAGATTAGTTTGCTATTCAATTCAAAATTTTTTATAAAATAGTCAGTATCATTGGGGTTTTCATTACTTCAAGTATCCCTACAAAGGATCGCATTCAAAGCCAAAAAAATCTCTTAGAATACACAATCATGTCTTTAAAGCGGAATGGTCCGATGTTTTGGCTATGTTTTCCATACAACCCAAATATCTTAGAAAGTAACTTACTGACTTTCGCCTATTTACACCAGCAGAATTTGGTCTTCTTTCAATGTTTGAAATATTCGTTTTAATAAAAATGGGAACACAAAAAACCAACCAAATGCATCATGAGCATGTTTAGAAAATGAAACCGTTTGGTTTTGTCCCAGAATGATTAGGTTTATTCAAACCGCATATTATCCATCGATTGTAAACAAAACAAATTTTAATATGAGGTGAAATAACGCAGTACCCTTTTATGTCAAGATTGTTTTGAAAAAAAAAGTTGCCTAAAATATTCTAATTAAAATTTGGATTAATTGGCCAGAAAAAACCCCGTACTGTCTATTGTTATACACGTTCTTGGAATAACAATGGTTTTAAAAGCGTACATAAATATTTGATATAAAATCTGACCAAGTAGGTTTCACATATTGAATTGAATTTTATCTTAATTCTCTGAACATGATGGTGATCCCTTTTAAGCAATAATAAAAATATAGTTTTTATTTCGATCAAATATGGTTAAAATGATCATTTCAAAATACATATCAACATTTCGTTACTGAGTATTACATTGGATGCAAAAGAAACCACCATACCAAAGAACAGAAGATAACAAATGAACGAACGTTCTCAACAACCTAAAAATATAGTTAATGCAATATCACAGAAAATTTAACCTCATAATTGGCATTCTTGTCCAAAATTAATATTCACCACCTCGGCATAAATTGTGCTCTTATCAACGGTATGATTTACTGCCTTATATCGCATCAAAAAGCATGTCATGGTTAGTGAAACCAGTGCAAATTGTCCTCGTAATTGAAGAGTGGCTCACCACAGAATGCCTTCTTCAAGGTGATGTTTTACATTTTTGCTTCCATACAATTTACTTCATCGCTTCCATTATGCTTAATTTCGCAGACTGAACAAAGGAAAGAGAAGAACAAGAACAATCACTTTGTGGACACTTTATTGAGTTATAAAACTTGAAAGTATCTCATGATCCTCATTAAATAAGATAATTTATCTGTTTAAGGAATGTTTTAATTACATGCATATGGTGTATGTTCTTATGAGTTTTTGTTTCGTCTGTGAGTAGATGGCAAAGGTGAAGTGTAATTATAATAGCTAATGAACTTTGTTTACATATTAATACAATAATAAACAACATTGTAATGATGTGGTTTCGTGGTCCGCAACTTCGCTATTAAGAGCAGCTTCTAGTGTCATGAACGCAAGAACTAATTTTCCAAAGGATTTTTTGAGACCAAATAATTTCAACCACAACTTGAATAATGTTAACCAAACTCAAAAAGTCAACTCAAATTAATGTATTAATCAATGGTATTTTACTAATTAATTATGTTATTAATTATAATTTGTCGATTATATAAGTATGCCAGAAATCATTCTATTAACGAGTAATGATGATTTACCATAATTCCAAAATGTCAAACTAGCTGGGATTTTCTCAAATATATATATTGTTATTTTTTTTTTATTTCGTAAAAACAAGTTTAATATAGGCCCTATATATATTTATATTGTTATCTTTTTTTTTTGGTTTTATTCTAGGAGTTTTTTTGTATGAAAAGTAATGTAATATTTAGGCTTATACACCTCAAAGACAATCATTTTCTGACTCTATCATTTATTCTTTTTTTTTTATTCTTTATTGACCAAGGGAGCCATGTGGCTCATAGGAATATACTACACACAATTAACAGGAGAATGGCGGAGGGTTCTACATGGTATTAATATCAGGTGGGCTACCAGACTGAGTGTACAATATTATTAATAGATAATATATATGTAAATATACGTAAGACAGATAACATCATTAAGATTTAACATGATATTTAAATTCTCTCTCATCTTCAAAGCTTTCAATGAATATTGACAAAGTTTCTGAATAGATTTTGAAGTTATCATAACTAAACAACTGTATAAATTTGAAAACAGGAAGGTTTCTTTGATATATAATACAACATGTACCCATCAGGTACATGTACATGTAAAGAGTACATAGCCACATATAAGTCTCCTTGATAATATCATATTTATTAGTGTTTTTTTTAATATTAATTAATAACGAATAGGCAAACATAACCCTAAGACAATTATGTTATGATGATATACAGACAAACTTTGACGTTGTTGGAGATCAGTTTTCTCGGTATATCAACTACAAATCGTGGTATATTGCATGACGAATGCAGTAATTATCATAGTGGGTGAAGTTATTTTGAGCCTGAAACTTGATAAGTGAGCCCTAAATTACAAGTAAGTAATACTTGTCATGGATATTGATGTAATATTTCTCACGATTTGGATATCACATTTCTGATATTACCTTGGGGAATAAATTAATTATAAACTAAATTGAACTATACAATTAGAATAATTAGTTTATGAAATTCGAAAACTCTTTCAAAAGAAAAACTGTTGGCAACTCGGCCGATTTAAGACATTGGTACAATTAATATACACAGAAACAAACCTAAATTATTATCTAAATTATACAAATCAATACTTTTAAAAAAGCTTAATTTTGATCAAAATAATTTATTATAAAAAATATTTTTTACACTCAATTTGGATCGAATCTTAAGACATTTAAATACATTTCATACAATGCCTACGTACATAAAAAAGATCGTTGAAGTAAAGTTTCATAAGATAACAGAGAAGGTTTATTCAATTGCTATCATACAAGTATGCAAAAGGAAAAAAAAACCCATCATAATGTTAACATTAAAAACAAAGCTATTTCACGATGCATGCAGATAATACTCTATAATTCAAACACAATTTCTTTGCGCAATCTTTACAAACTCTTTTCTCTAATTATAACATTTGTTATAAGAAGCTGTAGTAATGGAGGCTGTATGGTTAACACATTACCCGTAAGATCTGCCTTAAACTTTCAGATATTCTATTTTTTGCCATAAACTAACATTGAGTAAAGTGAAAATCTAAATATTTTGGCTTTGAACATTTTTTAATATCTTTATTCAGAGCTGTTCGTCTAATGGAGGTAAATACAGTCTATAACAGTATATAAACGGCCATTACCACTGAGCCCTCTTAAGATTTGGTAGGCATGTACAACTATGATTTTTTTTTTCAATGTAAAAGATAAATCTTTGGTAATTTCATGAGCGATGTACACCGAGACTAGAACTGCGTTATGCAAAGGGACTGATGACTTAGGATTTGTAAATGTTCATTATAAATAAGCTAGGTGTTAAGGGTCATTATGTGGGAATGATAAGATTCACGGTCATGTCTTCAAAATAGCTGCAGGTCTGTAGCTCCCGGTCAGAAAAAAATTGGATGGACGACCTGGGAGCAACAGTTCCGTACGTGTTAAAAAGTTGCAATTTACGGCGCACAAAACATTGCGCTGGTTTTGGTCTAATTAATCTTATTTCTGAACAAATTCTGTACAACAATTTCATTAAAAAAATTCATCTGACATTTTACTACAGGTATTGTAACTTTACTTGCCTCTGATTTTTTTAAACACCATTACCAGCCCCGTAAAGTGAAGTGGTTTAGTTTGTTTACATGTAAAATAGGCGACTTTCGATCTCGACGTGAATTTGACATACACCATTTTTCGAGGTCGGTTAGCGTGTTACGGAGTAAGTCTGGGGCAAATAAAGAGACGATATCAGTGGTAAATTGAATGAAGAATTTAATGGGACTATTTTTTCCACAGAATTTGAGTGCAAATAAAGTTAATTATTCAGTCCAAATTTAGCACAATTTTTGTAATCTGTAAATTGCAGTTTTTTACTCTGGGAGGCACTGTAGCTTTCAGGTTGTCTATCCGATTTTTTTTCAGACCGGGAGCTACAGACATGCAGCTAGTCTTTAAAAGTTCTTTTGTAATATAACAGCATGGACTCCGTTTCACGAAATTACTTACGACAACGGCGTAAATCTTTTTAGTCTTATGTAATGATCTTCAAGATGCACAATTTGATTGTAACCAATATAATAAATTTACAATATCATTTCTTTTAAGTATATTAATAAAAATGAACACTAATTTCATAAGGGTCTTAAGGCGTACGTTCTTTTGTGAAACACAGCTTTAAACGTTTACATAATTATGAATGTATAACAAACCGATGTAAGGTAAGGAACCACCATGGATCCAGAATGGCCCACTAATAATCTACAGTGCTATTGTTGTTGTTTACTCTGGCACAGATAATTTTGTACATGTACATTGAATAACAGCACTTTAAACATTTATAGTTGCCTTTTACTAAAGCAAAAATTAATGGGTTTTTTCTGAATATTGTTTACACCACATAACATTTTCAATGTGTAGATTTTTTTTATTGAATTCTGTGTTTACACGTTACACTTTGATTTATGCATGACCTTTTCGCAAATGAAGTGATTAGGATGTAAATATATGACACATACGGACATGGCTAATCAGATAAATTGTTTGAAGAAATAACGTTCTCGATGGAAAAAATGCACATATTTATGAAATTAAAAAAAAAGAAAGAAAAAAGAAATTACTTCTACTTTAAAACAATTTGCGTATAGTATAAAACGTATGCATTGAAATACATCGTCACGTTTCCGAAATGCCTCTATAAGGAAACATTGTCAATGTCATTGCCCATACAAGAAATGACGACAACACCACTTCACATGGCCGGGAAGTCTATAACCGCTAAAATGTTGAGAAAAAAAATAATAATACAAAATTGTATATGTAAAAGGTCATTGTGACAACGATCGTTATCCAGATCACGTGATTTCCTACATTTACGACATTCATTACGTAGGTAGACATGTTCTATTGAAAAGCTCGTAGTGCACTGACCTTATTTCTATAACCCCCAATAACCCTCGTTGCCTCATTCAACCAAGGACGTCCCCGATTTGTCTTGCGCAAGAAGTACATTCTAGAACACTGACTGGTTGTACATATGCAAGTCGGGGTGAAATAAACTTATTGTAAAACACACACACACACACACACACACACACACACACATATATATATATATATATATATATATATATATATATATATATATATATATATATATATTACAAAAGAATAAAAAAGACAATAGTTGCACTGAATCTCAAAATTTTGGACTCACTAGATAGTAAATCCCCCTCTCCTCTTTTTGAGTTGTTTGTATCTCGAGAATATGATGTACGTAAAAACATTCCTGACCTACAACTGGGGATTTAAATAAAAAGAAATATAACTATGTAATGAAAGTTTTTCCACACGTTAGGTTTTCCTTACTAATTAATTTCTATTCATTATTCTCAGAAATAACAGAATAAGCTGTCTACAGTGTTGTTAAAAAACATATCAGATAAAATGCTTGTAAGAATATTGAATATTAATTGATGGTTTGTGACTTAAAATTTGAATTTAGAAAAACAATTTATTTGAAGTGACAAGATAACACTGGAAACGGTCGGGGATTGTATCTATTTAATATGTTACAAAACTCTTGTTTTTGTCAAATGTAAATAAATTCATTTAATATTAATTTAATCTTTTTTTTCTCCTCAATAACTATTATACATGTAATGAATTAAATCATACAGTCATATTTAGATAAGCAAATTTTAAATTTGTATCAATAGAATAACAGTAACTGAATTTTGTAAGTAAAAGATTTTAACTTTTTGTTAAGATTTAATATGTTAGAAACAATTTGATGATTTTAAAATTATTTAAAATAGTTAATGTTTTGGGGGGTTTTTCCAACTCGGATAACACATAGTACACACTCCCAAATCTTAAAGCTAAAACATTTTTCTTTACTTAATGTCAGTTTATCGCTTAATATGTCAAATCGTAAAATTTAAAGCACATCTGATTGATAATTTGATGATAATCGAGTCTCCTTAAAGTAGTCTTAACATTGCTAAGCCGTCTTCAATATTGGACAGTTTGTCATTATAATTTTGTAATTACAAGAACACAGTATGCGTTTTATTTCAATGAACGTCGAGATACCATATCAATTCAAAGAATGCTTAATTTTTACAATATCAAGAACATTTTGCACACACCAAAAAACATAGGATTTTTTTTTAAATCAGTTCATTCAATAATTCTGTTATCAAAAGTGCCTACAATGCATGAGTAAGAAGCGTGAATGAAAAACGGATTTAATTGAAAATGAGTAGTACTTGATTTAATTAAAATGATGCTAGTGTTACTAATATGCAATAAATGACAGTCAAATCGACCACCAAATATGATAAATGCAAGACAAGAATGATTCAGAGACAAAGTAGGTGAAGGTTTTGACAGGAGTATGTTAATCAAGTGTAAACAACAAAGTGTATTTTGTTAATTAAACATCATATAGACTAAGAAAGAATAAAGAAAAAACACTGAAATGCGTCAACGCTCATTTAATATTAAAAAAATAACGACGCATTAAGATTTGAAACGTGTTTAAAATATGATTAAAACAAATTAAGACTCTCGAGGTTACGTATTTCAAAACATCGCTTTATTGTTGTTTGAGGCAATTAGAGCCACTTTGCGCCGTTTTGTTCGAGTTACCTCGGAGTCTTCATAAGTTCAGTTTCAATTTAAATTTTTTTTCCAATTCGTTAAAATCGGGTTTTCTGTCCTAATATTTAAATGTTGTTTGAATATCAATGGTGTTTGATATTATTACATCTTAATTTTTTACAAAGATTTAAGCTCACATAAACAAGAATGCATATTGATAATTATTATGTAAGCTTTTCTGATCACAATTTTTCCGAATTCTGTCGTCGTCTGTTTTCTGAGCAGCAGGGCAAATCAAATCTGCTTACAAAGTGATCCAAAAAGCCAAAAAGGGTAGGTCATTTAAAATCCTTACAGTTCTCATTTTGTGACCCTTCACTAGAGAGGATTTCACACATTTTATATAAAGATTCCTTTTTCGAGTATATGCATAAACTGACACCGGACTAATAATAGGGCCCCATGAGGAATACGGTTCTGTGTTTGGAAAAGCAATTTGTGTTGAATTCAATGCCTTTTCAAAATTCAACAAAGACATCTTTGCTTTTTAGAGTGCACAATCTGGGTCATATCAATTAATTATTTATTCAAATTCCTTCATTATAGGATTTAATACAGTCCTAACCTATTTTGTACTTATAGTGCTCTTTTCAAAATGTTTTCTACCTTCAATGGAGGCAGGAGCAATGACGGTGTATATGCTTTTATTGACCCTGTCAGTCTGATAATACATTTTTCTTTATATACTGTTTCAGCTCAAACTTCTAAGAATGTAGCATGTAGCACATCGTTTTGTAGCAGAACTTGTTTTTGTTTTTCTTTCCAAAGCAATTGTTAAGGAATTCTTTTCAAGATATACCAGTCTCCGTATTTGTTTCATCGTGACATCTGTAAATTTGCAATAACATAAAAAAAGCTGTGATATGCTTTTCAAAATTTGTCTGACATTCAAAATATATTAAAAAAAAATTAAAGTGGTGATTTTATGCTGTCATTCTTGCTACAGGAGTTTAGGTTAATGATATATGAATGTCAAATAATTATTCTGGTAAACAACAATAAGACGTGGGAGAAATTCTTTGAAGAACAACAGGATACTTATTAATTACTGTACGTTTGCTATTCGTTTTTTCTTTAGATCTATTTTAGGAAAAAGTTAATTGAAACAAATGACCTTGAAACATGATTTACCAATTTAAGTTTATTAATGAAAATGAACAACATGTGACTTGTCGAAAAAAAAATAAACTCTGTAACTTTTAAATGTCGATTGCAAAATCAATTTTAACTGGATGACATAATAATAACATGTTTTCCACGAGTCAAACCTAACATCTTTTGAAATCTAGAATAAAGGAAGACTTGTTTGATTAACCTTCTGCAATGCAAGAAAATTACCCCCAAATTTACGGTTTCTATTTTTCAACAGGTAAAGTACAAAAATCATTTAGATCAACATCCTATAAAAAGATCTACAACATTTAATTTGCATTCATCATTGTAAAAACTAATAAATTCGGATACACAATGTGTCCTTATACGATCGTTATAAGAAACAAAATTCCTTGGTTCTTTGTGATACTTTAGATATTTTTCAAACCGCACGCTGTCATTAGTATCCTTCTTTGAAGCCTATATCTATTTTTGCATCTTCAGATGTCACATAATTCAATTATTTCTTTTCGCAGAAAATATTTAGAAATCACCAGTCAGCTATGTAGCTGAATAAGAAAATTGCACCGAAACAAACTTTAAATTCAGTAATTCAGATAACAAAGAGTCTTGTTCAGAATAGTTTGACTATTAAATATGACATTTTTTTTTTAATAAAAAATAAGTTTAAACTGTTTTCTATTTTTAAATATTTGGAGATGTGATTTATATAAAGGTGGTATAATTGATTGACTGATGCAGGTAAAGCGAGAAAAGCTGGATTGTTCAGGTAATTGTTGTTCATGTGAATTAAATTTAAAAAGAGCATTTCGTGCCAGGTGAAGTTTTCACCAGTCAGTAAAACTAAAAGTTATGGAGGATACACATGGAAGTGTGATGATCATAGTTTTATACTTGAGTGAATAAATACCTTTTATGTTGTTTTCTGATCATCAATAACTTTGTTACACGTCATCAAATTGAAATTGTTAAGGGGGTTCTTAAAATGTAATTCATCAAAGTGTTATAGGGCTTGTGTTTGCACAGTACAAAAGGTGTCTGAAGAAAAAAAAAAGAAATGTGGAATTAAAGTGCTGAAAGAAAAATCGTACTTTAATTTCTCAACAAAAGATATAAGCAACATTTACAAGTATGAATATGTTAGAAAACTTTAAAAATTTTACTCATCTCTTATCCCTTTGTTAAAAACTGTAGTCATAATTGGGGGATTCCGTTTTGCAACGACGGAAAAATAACTAACAAGAACATATTAAAAACATTTATTGCTGCATATTTAACATTTTCATAACGTGGGAAATCTTAATTGCGTAATTATAAAGGATTAAAGATAGACATTAATGTTTGGATTATCTAATTGAAAGATTTGGTTGGATTTAAAGCTTGGCAAAAAACAACGGATAATGGAACATATGTTGAAAACAGCAGGAGAAATTCTAGATTCTGAACTATTTTAATGGAATAAAAGCAAGGTAAACTGAGCTATTAACGATATTATTTTATTATAGTATCGGCGCGTCATGACGGGAAAGTTACGGCGATATTTGTAAAAATGATTTTTTAATCATCAAATACATGTAACTATGGCAAACGGACGTTTGCAATGATAAATGCTAACCAAAATGTTGGCGACCCATGAAAACATTGTCAAGCAATACCAACGTCTTGTACACTTCAGCTGCATGAAAAACAAACATCAGGTACTCAAATTTTACATCTACAAATTCAACTTTTAATTACCGGTAGGAACACGAGAAAGCATCATTCACATATACATGTACTAACGTAATAGAATACAAAAAATTGAAATTCCCATGCAATTATCATTTTTCATTCAATTTATTAATTATCGGCGTACTACGTGTAAAATAAAATGTCCAGAGGACGACGAAATTGAAAAAAGTAATGAACTACCTACGCTTATTTGACGTCAACAAATCCATAAAATCATTGAGTTGTATAAATGAAGTTATCTGATATCATTAATAATCTATATACCCTATCTTACACATTACCAGTTCATAACATTTGGTATATATTTTGAGCGGAGGTCTTTTATAATTAGATTCCCGAAGATGTCAATGACGTCACAATTTTAAAAAAAAAAAAAGACTTTTTGAAGTTAGCAAGGATTTTAATCTACAGTTATCATATTACATTGATTGATTTGATTCACCGATCACAGATTTACCGAAGGGGGGATATTTCTGAAGGTTTGATGCGAAAGATAAATCCCCTTTTATTATCAATCTATCATCAACTGTGTTTCCGCAAGCCTATTACTGTAACCTTATATTTTACTACAGGATTTCCTCTTTTATTTTAGAAGCATATCTCTTTTCATTGACAAAAACCACGTACCCAAGGGTGCGAAAAAAATCATTCCGTCAATTAAATTGATCATGACGTGTCAAGGAAAGGTAACTCATATGTTGACACAGAGCAAATAGTTATCCATTAAATTAATTTGATAATCATGTATTATCGATAAGTGTTATGGTGGGTGGTGTAAAAGCTATGTGACTTATGAATGAACTCTCGATACAAAAATCATGGTTCGTGGGTGTAAATGAATTCGGGAAATATTTGCAGCAAGGTTGCCCTTGAGGTTCGATAAATCAGTGTTCTTATCTAAGACATGAACTGCAAGGGCATAAATGACTTAGTAAATAGATTTTGTTTAAAAGATCCGGATTCATGTTTAATTTTTTGTAGTTTTTCCCTCATTGTATGACTATATGTTAAGAAAAGCTTCCGTCATTTCACGACATCATGTTTGCTGACAATTTAAAAAAAAATCAGAAGTAAAAAAAACTATTCATTCACGCCTAGTAGATTCGTGATCATTTATTATTTATCGAGCGACAAAATGAAAACTGCTTAAAAGCGATTGAAGCATTAATTTAGAGTTACATTCACACAGCAAGACGAATCGTCATGGTGTAGGATAACTGATATTATTTATTTTAAATGTATTGGGTGGGTGTAAAATAAATTATACAAAATCTACAACATGTCACGTTATAACAATAGCTTCAGAAAATATATTTCTCACGTAAAGTTGTGTTAGAATGTTCAAATACCGATACATTTTTAAACTTTAGAAAAGTAACATAATCTTATCAGTAAAGTTGATATTAATATACACACACTAACAGTAGTCTCCTTTAATACCTGGGACAATATCAAAATCTCCCACACTTGAGCAAACATTTTATTTACAGAGCGAGCTACCTGTGTATGTTTAGTGGTCATCGAATCTACCTGTAAAATACCTGAAACATTAAATATGTATTTACACCTGACATCAACATACACATCCTGTAATTATCAACGTACCTTGAGTAGCTTTGTTTATTGAAAACAATCGGTATTTTGGTGTAGCAACTTGCAAAGAAACTCCCTTGTACAGGTTATCTGAATCTAACAATGTACTTTAAATCGAAACTATTACGTAATGGGAAATTTAAATTTTCAACTTATTGACTACTTATTGAGTCATGCCATCACATTTGCACCTCAATTCTGATTTGTTTAAGATTTGTCATATACATTGATCAGTCATTGTTGTTTCATTTTGTTTTACAATCAAGTATCATCTCCTTTATTTGCTCACACCTGCAAAATGATGCAACGCTTATATTTTTAATCACTCGTCATAAGACCTATGAAATCACAATGTTTTTAAAGATAATATACATTTTTATACATAATATCTTATATATGCAAAACTTATCAATCCATTTTGCCTTATGATATCGAAATAATAATTGTGTATTTTACCGCTTAATTTTGTACGTTTAACTTATAGTATTCCATAAATATTTCCCGTTAAAGTTACCACAGGAAACAAATTGGTAGGACCTATTACACATGTCTTGTAAGGTTTGAACACGTTAAGGAGTGCATAGTTATTAGCAATTAATTTCATTTCAAAAATGCTGAAATATGCACGATTTCTCTAATGCAAGTATTTAAATCTGATAAAATAACAGGAACTTATATAAGGGAAATATTCAAACGTAATTACCTTTTTTTCACCCCATTAATTGATTACAATCACAAAAGAACACTTTACGCAAGAAAAAAAAGTATTTATGAATGGCATTTAAACAGTTTTCAGTGATATTTAAAAAATCTTTGACGTAAGTATTTAAATATTGAAAAAAAAATTACAAAAAAATGAAACATTTGTCAACTTTCTCATAATTAATCTCTTTTCAGGAAGAAATGAACTTGTTCAAATATCAGAGCTTTCTTGATTGTGATTCCTTTTTCCTTCATTCTCCAAAAGTACATTTTAATAATAACGCATGTTTTGAAATCGACTGCTGATAACTAATGGAATAAAAGAACAACTTTTAAAAGCCAAAAGTACAGATCAGGTACATTTATAGTAAAAACTACATTTGTATATTGTAGATAGTGTTCATGCCATGATTATGGTACATGTACGTAAATCATCAAAGTAACTCACCAAAAAATTCCATAAAGACCCTAAACTATTCGAAATTATATTGATACATAATTAAGCAAAGGTGCAACTGAGAAATCTATACTTATGTTTGCTGTGACGTTTCCATGGTAACGCATACAAGCAATGATATAACTTTGCACTTTTTGATGGGTTTATTTTTGCGATATACATTTCAATGACGTTCGCCACGCCCTTGAAATGAACCCCAAGATGATTGAATATGTTTTGCAATATAATGTACCTGTCCGGTGCGTACATCACCGTTCAAACTAAATATGGGACTCATTCCAGCACATATACTTTGTAATTCAGATTTTATGCAAGACGCACACATATAAGATATACTGTGTATTCTTATCAAACTATAAAAAAAAAACCCAAAACAAGTGCAACTCTTGACTAACATCTAAGTGAATATTACAGACGATATTAAATAAATAATAATAATTAACAAGTCGATAAAATTTTTATTACGGAAATACGACAAGAAGTAAATAAATTTTCATGTGTAGATAATTTACACAAGATGAAGCTGTGCCGTTCAGTAAATTGAAAGGTTACTGAAAGGTAACTGAAAAGTGACTGAATGGCATATTTGTGCCATTCAGTCACGGACACCTTTCCAGACCATTCAGTTGTCATTCAGTTGACTGAATGACAAAGCTAATATTAAATATGACAAATATGACTTATTGACAAAGCTTCATCATGTGTTAGGCGGTGAAAATTGATAATACTCATACTCACAAATCCACGATAACAACTAAGACACGATATTTTACAATTATTGGTTGTACGAAATTAATTCTAAACTTATTAAATTTTGTTCTCCAATCATTTCATATTTTAATATTAGCATAGCAAAGAATGTCACTGATATATTTAATTAACCTCTTTATATTGGCATTTTCTCATATCTTTCATAAGTTGACTCTTAACATGTTCTTTAAAACTGTAGAACGCATAACAGATTGTGTGAAAAATATAATTAAACAACAATTCAAAAATGTACTAAAATGCAATATAAAACGGTCAAACGGAAAAAAATATAGAGGAACTGATTGTTAATAGAAAGGGGGGGGCATAGCATTATATATACATATACAATGTACTTGATATATTTCGACTACATAGCCTTAACTTTTAAATTTATCACTATCAATATGACATACATGTAAAAAAGAAAACAAACAGTTTATAACAACTAAAAGGCAAACAGGCTGTAAATTGGTATTACATTCATAGAGTAGAGGCACGGGAGTTGAGTACAATAAAAAAATTAGACCAAAGATTTTTGCATATTAAAATTATTAAGTAAGTAAGTAAGTAATTAAATCATTTTAATTAAAGTGACATGTGCTTCAATTAAACATATGTACACATGGAAATATAACATATTATTGTCACATCCGGCCCATCGGACCTATATGTCACTGCTTTAAATTTTAATACATATTTAAAATGTCAGCGTGAAAATTTGTTTTGTCTTATCCTGAAAGCTTCAAATATGACTTGAGCACATTGTCGTGGAAAGTTACAGAGAAGTGTTTTAAATAAATCTTTGTCATTGAAATTTACGGAGCCTAAAGTGCTTCTAAAAAAGAGTTGCGTAAGTCGTTATATAATAAGCATTTTAAAAGAAAGCGTTTTTCAGTTTCAATTTCGTGTAAAAATAATTGCCACCCAACACCACTTGTGCCGACGGATGAGGACCTGACACCTGAATCGGTGTTTCGGGCACATTTAGGAGAGGTCCAACCCGGGTTTTTATAATAAAATGTACTTCAATCCGAACCGATTGGTATACGAACTGAGTATAATGTTTTATGTATTAGCAGGTAATACAAGATGTTCATAAAAGATTGTGCGAGTCCAAAACTGTAAGCTTTTTACGAATTCAAGACAATGAGTAGGACAATATATTTTGTGTAAGAGAAATAATATTCTCTAATGTGCGACCTAAAAGAGTAATTGCTCGTCTTGGTTTGTATCACGACATCACAAAAGATGCAGATTCTATCACGAAACCGCTCAGTCTCCACGCGAAGGGGTGGGGGGTGGGGGTGGGGTTATCCCACATCTAAGTTGCGCCAAGGAGGATCTCATGTTTTTTTTGGAATGTCCATTAGCACATAGATTTCAGTAATGAAGTGTTGTTTTATTCGCCGGTATGTTCTACGTTTCGCAGAATTTTCGAGATCTGATAGCCACGTGTTTCCCAATATAGAATGTTGAATGCAGGTCATTGTGTTTTGGTATATATTAATCATGTTCGTCGATTCGATGATAGTTTTCAGCTGATGGCTCCAACTTCTCTCGTTATTTGAATTTTATCCCAAATGAAAACTTGTATTATAATTCTGTTGTTATTATTACTCAGAAGATAAACTGAAGAAATCTACCTTAATCACTCACGGTCAAAGTTTTCGGATTGCCAAATATAAGAACATTTTTTTTTAACTTTAAAGTGTTTTATTAAGGAGTAAGCTTTATCTCTCAAAGTCTATAGAATGACCTGTATGCACTTACGTTAACTGTTGATAGAATTAACAAAACATAATCTTTTTAAGCTGACCTAAACGCACTAGTGTAAATGTCTTAAATACAATGTTTATATACATGTACAAATACTGAAAGCTTAGTACCTCTTTTTCAGATCGCAGAAAACAAAGGAAACATATAGATTTCCGTTGAAAATCAAATTACACATACAAGTCCATCCAGAAACTTATAATTCTATCTAACAATTAAAATATCTCCGCTGAATTAATTTCAACATGATAGTTCCTACATGCATGCATATTTGATATTATTTACTGTCATTTACATTATGCAGTGTCTTTCTGTGTGATAAGACTACGAATCGATTTTGTAATGTATAGTCCAATACAGTTTATCAGTGACAACTTTAATATTTAATCGTACATTTGCTGAACATTGTATAAATATAAGTACTCAGGAATCATTTTATGAATATTATGAGGTGATCAAATACGTTGATCAAATCTGCCATAAAGCCAATCGGGCTTAAATAGATTTTAACCCCCCCCCCCCCGCCCCGTATTTGTATCGTATTTGATCACATCATAATATTCAGAGAATGATTCCTTATTCTTTAATCCACTAAGAATAGAACATGGTGCATGGCATGAACATTAATTAAAAATTAAACATGTTTTTACGCGTTTTCCTATTCTTTTTAATAAGCATATACATAGGTTCAAACGGTTACACCCTTTCCGTCCTTTGTAAGTATTCGTACAACGTTAAAAAATAAACAAATTATTGTTATCGTTCCTGAAATTTTCCGCCCTTTTATACTGTATTAAGCACTTTTTAGACCAGTCATCGTAAAAAAAAAACCACCAAAACGGTAGGATAATTCAGTTAACGTGGATATTTATTATTTTTTTTTTAATGACCTTTAAGTACATTATTAATAACATCCGTGTTTATTTTTCATGCTTTTATTTTTTAAAAATATAGATTGTACGACCAAGGTTTTCTTTTGGTTGTTATGAGAATAAACACGTGCGTTCTTGCAAACAATATGTACATGTACGCACAACACAGAATTCAAATACAATTAATTGTAGTGTAGTAGGGTAAATACTACCTCTCGTATCAAATTATATGAGAAAACCCTCTAATTTACGACACTCATGCCTTTGAATTTAAAAAATTACCTTTAAATTGGGCATTAATCATCATTGCAATTCAAACAAGAATATACCCTATCTGACAATTCTTTAAAAGCTCATCCGGAAACTGCTTCCTTAACCGTAACAAAACAACTTGCAAACTTCAAATACAGGGCGTGGCAGGGAAGGTTCCGCTAGGTCAAACCTTTGAATTCATGTTCTGTTTTCAGATACAATACCTTAAACCTTATCTGTGCCCTTAACAAGAACTATGACATACATTCAAGACAAAAAGACAATTTATATCGGACGCAGATCATTTAAATCTAATCTGGGCGACTCATCTTTTTTCTTGCATTATTCTTTACTCAATGAAAAATAAAACACGTTTTCACAACTGCCGACGTATCGTGTGTGTTCCATGCTGCTAACTATTGCTATCGACGGGTTGCCAGTTTTTATCAATGACGGATTGTCTCCTTAGTCATTTAATTCCGGAGTCAATGTAAACCGCAGAACCGGAACCGGTCAGGTAACTCGGTGCTCCAGGATAAACTTTTTTGCTGTTGTTTTATTATCTATTTACATTTTATTTTCTTTCCACAGACTTCCGGCGAGTCGGATTGCAAGATATGCTAATTTTACAATCCTCTTAGGCTTTATTTGTTGTATTAATAAGACATTGACAGGACATTTCTGTAACATACTGAAATATCTGGCCATGATGGCTGATAATTAAGGAAGCATACCGTTAACCCAGTGTTAGATCGTAATTTGTATTCAAATTGGCATTTTAAAATCTTCAATAGCTGATGGTCTTTTAACGTCGATAGACTGAAAGTTGTAAACTTCGAATCTTCTCGATGCAATGCTTTCGCGATGAGAAATTTCTATACTTAAAAGTATTTTTTTTTAGGGGGGGGGGGGTATGATGTATCAGAAACAGTCCTTATTACAACGTGTCAGTGAAAGGAAACTCGGGAATTACTCCATCATATTTGATACGTCAGTGCTATTTACAGCCGTACAAATAACTAAGAAATAAACTGGTAACTTCACTTCATATGGAGCATGAGAAAAAAAGTTTGAAAGTTTTCTCAACTGATTCGGATGTCGACATTAAATTCAAAATACGAAAGGGCAAACCGCGTATTGGCGCCCGTAGATAATTCGATCCTATATATGACGCACACTGTCAAGCCCCGGAATTGACAAATGCATGCTCCGGGAGACAAGCCGGTCAAAAGCTCACCCCGTTCCCATTGAGGAAAACCCTATATCCAGCTGTGCTCTTTTCAATCGATAACTTTCTTCAATAGATTATGTACACATACCGGAAACAGAGGGGACAAAAAATCAAATCTATTAATAAAGGTACACTGTTCATGTACTCGATTGTTGAAGGTGTTTTTTTTAAAGTTCGCTATCCTTATTTCATTCAATTGTGTATCTATATTTAGGATAGGGGTTCATAAAAAAGGACGTTCACAGTATGACTCCCATTGAGAAAGCCATAATTATTTTAAATGCGGAATAAAAAATAAAACAGTTGACTGTGTAATATTAAAAGATACAAATATACATGTATTGAGCGAAAATTCAATATATTTCCTATTTACATTCTACACACGAAAAAAACTAAATTTTTACTCAACAGTTTTCTAGGTAGTATATACATGTATATTTCAGTGCAAGTGAACTTAATATATAAAATATAATTATTAAATCATCTTACTTCGTTAGGTACCTAACGAGATCATTCTTTCTTCATGAGGAAATCAGAATATTTCATTGTATTCATTATATTATTTATCAAAGGAAAGATGTGTAAATCATATCCAATTTGTAAAAAAAAAAACCAAAAACTAAATGTCTGAACAATGTAATAGCATTTTATGATAGGGTGACATATTACAGGTGTAAAATTCCAGGATTCTGTGGGAAGATTTGTCAAGTAAAGACGCGAATATAGAAAGGTTTAATGAATAGTAAGAGTAAAAATCGTGAGTATGATCAAGCGAACTCATTCATTATTTAAGAATCTTCGGTTTACAATTACATAGGGAACAAAGACAAAAATATATAATAATAGTATTGAAGCAGCAGACGAGGGCGAAGTGACGTTTAGGGTTTCGTTATCTGAGATGATTTGAGTATGCGAACTCATTTTTACAGCAATAGGAAAATAGCACATGTAGCAGTCTGCAGAAAGACGTGGGCGAAAAGACCACGCGATGAAATTGGAGAGAAGGGTACTAATCAACTCTGCAAAAAAAAGAAGTCCAGATTTGTATTCATGATTTTTACAACATACCGCGTTGATTGAATTTGCGTGGATGAATTCATATCTATGGCTGAAAAAATAAAATAAACAGTAAAATAAAAGTATATATGAAATAGACTTTAATCTATAATTTTTGAGATTATCAAGAAAATATAAGTACAATGTATGATTAAAAGAAAGGAGTTACCTGGGTTTAGGGACGGACAGGATGAAGAAATGTTTAGGCATCTCAATAGACTTTTTCAATATTTAAGAATAAAATCTACGGGAATTTCAACTCGAACTCTGTGTTGTTTCTAGGTTGGGCCCGGGACCCGACACTTTAGTCATTAAATACTGGCAAACTATAGTTCAAAACGACATTAAACTCAATTTTTCATCCTCGCCGAATTGTGTTATATTTTACTTTTTTTTTTTTAAAAGAACAATTTTAACTTTTACGAAATCCGAAATGATATTTTGTACCCGGGTATATGCACTGCGTTGTTTGCATTGCTATGTATGTTCATTCATCAAACGCTTGTCTGATCTTTTCATTGGAGGCAATGACCTTGAAAAGCAGTGCCATATCGGCGTTAACACTTTAAAATCCCTGATGACTTCATACATTCGTCTTTAACATTATTACTGACGATCCAACTAGCTCATACCAAAAGAAGGTAAAAACAAATTTATACTCCTCTCCAAAATGAAAACAGCAACAACAAAATAATGTAATGTCACACCAAAACAAATTCAATGTGCAAAGTATTTGGGCGCAGCTTTAACAATTTTGTGCGACATGTAATTTTGCAAGAAATTGTAATAAAAAGGTTACTAAAAGTGTTTCATACACAGAAAGTATTGTGAAAGAATTCATTTTAACCCCCACATTCGGATATAAAAGAAATGAATGAAACGATGTAAGACATCGCATTATTCTTGTAAGCCTGGGCCCCAAGGTCTGAACAGAGACAAACCCCTAAATCTCAATTAATATAAGATGTAGAGATAGATAGCGGTGTCTATAAAAACCTCCTCGCGTGAGGTGAGACAAGGTGTTGTAATTTAGGAAATCATTATATGATATCAAAAATAATATACCAACGCACTCATCAAGATATTGCATTACATCGTCTGAGTGCGTCTATCAGTAATCTACCTGACAGGTGTGTTAACCCCCCACACGTCGCCCTGGGCATGCCTCGTGGGGGTACCCCACTGTGTGACAAAGAATGTACACTATATGTGCTAAGCAACAAATTAGGTATAAAAATCTATAGAAATGTCCTCATTAAAATATGCATTAATCAAACTTTAAGGTGGCTTTTCAAAAATATTGATTAATTAATTTTGATAGTTTATGTAAGAATGAGAAATTTCATTTAATATAATTAAGTTCCTCTACCAGTTAATTAAACGTCAAGAAAAAAAGAGAAAATTTGTTTGCAATAAATGTCAATGTCTGCAGATGTTCTGTTTATGGTCAACAACTATTGATTAACATTCAAGACCTTTGATGAATACACAGTGCAAATATGCAGGAAATATCAAACAAAATACATTGTGAAATTACCGAAAAAAAACCTCCGACATTGCTAATGGTCGAAAGTAAGCCATGGAATTCCAGTCGTTTGATTCCAAGACGCCTCCGTTGTATTGTTACGACATTTGTTGAAATGGTTCCCCATAAAACTTTTTTTTTTGGTTTCAGCGTCAGTTAAGTACAAAACGAGTGGAAAAAGTGTTGGCAAGGTCGAGCCAAACACAAACTATGCTTCGCAACCTCTTATTTATTAGTCTTTTTTAAGTCTTCTCGAAGACATAACAAGAATCCAAGCGTGTAAATACCATCATTATATTTGATTAGACGCAATTGTGTTAAAAGCACGGAATCGCATACACCTTTTGATGTTTCTCGGTCAGTCTTTCTGCAAGTCATTATTTCTTGATTTGGAGATATACAAGAAGGGTAATTTCATAAATCACCAAGTCCATTTACTACAGAATAAGAAAAAAAATTTTGAATACCTGATCTTGTTGTGGAATGTACTTTAAGGAGATTCAGTGTGGCCCGTTTTAAATAAACGACCATCAAGGTCGCTGCTTATTGCTGAATAACTCGTCTTCTCCAAGGGCTATTATAACCGTTCCCGACTTTATTCAAAATACACTTCAAATTCCCCTTCATTGCCAAAGATGTAAATTGGACTATTAAAAAAAATGAACTCACGAATGATATAAATATTTTCAAATTATTGATTAAATGCCTCGTCGGGAAAAGTTATGGTGAAGTTTCTGAATTTTTATCTTATTTTTTTTAATCAGCTCGTTCATGCTTCATAATAAAATATATACATGTACGCACAACTAGCTTGACGTACGATTGCCCAAAAGTACTTTTAACATCGTACGTGACCAAAGAGAAATTCACAAGTTTACACGATTACAAAAGAAAAAAAAAAGACGAGGAAGACACCCATCATGAATAACCACAATCAATTTTGCTTGAAGAGTGTTTCATGTGGATTATAAAACCGATCATGATTTTCAAGAAATTCAACTTCTCTTGTTACGTGAATAAGAAAAAAAAAAGAGCAACAAGTGTAGTGAGTAAAACGAACCTGAATCTACTATGTTTTATTAGAGTTATTGATGATGGGATTCAAGGTCGTTTCGTCATTTGTTTTACATACAGAAGATTGACACTGTCTGTACCTATCTCGAATTTGCTCGGAGATGTCACGAACGGTGTTCGGTGTCATAAGCCAAGACAAATTGCCCCCTTAATTCTCAACCTCATCAGTCCTAATCTTTTTCTTTTTTTTTAAACTTCACTATATTTCTCGACGACGAAGTATTTAAAACATGATTAACAAGGTTGATGCATAGACTCTTCTATGTAGGACACGTGTTAGGAGAATTTGCAATCAATTACCACTCTTGAGAAATGGAGTCTAGTTTAGTAAAGGTCAAGGCTGTTTTTATCGGTGTCAGTTTGTGCAAGGAGTTCCTGGCCTAAAGATACTATGATAAAGACAACAAAAATTTGAGAGATTATCTGAGAGAATATAGGCTAAATATTGACCATTATCACTCATTTTGGTTGGTCAACAATTCGCTACGGGGATTGGCAAAAACTCGGGATGTGAGTTACGTATGTGCAAGCTGACACTTGCACAGTTTCTAAGAAGGCCTCCAATATGTTGTTAAGATGAAAATTGCAGTTTGCCTGAAGACATCAACAACATATCAAGCTACTACGAAACACTCCCAATTACCGTTTGTCACCTTGAAGAACAAATATCATTAATGTGAGCTGAGTTAATGATATTCTTGGTTAATGACAAAATAAGTTTTTGTTATAATGCACTGCATCAGTTGAATGTATTCATAATGTGTGTATCAATATTGCAACCGCTATATCTAGGCTTCGAGCAATCGCTTTAAGAGCCACAAAGTGTGGAAACTTATCCAATTGGATGTGCAAATGATAATAGTTTCCTTTGTCATCCCATGAACGAGATGGCTAGAAATAATTTAAAACCTTATAATTCAAGTGTAAATCTTACATTGAATATATCCGGGAAATTAGTTTTAAAGCCAATGACGAAATTGGTTCACTCAATCCTGTTAGTTTTAAGTCTAGGATCGGAAACTAGAGCAACCCCCGGTTATAAATACACTACCTGAAAGTACATATAGATAGCGTGCGCGTTGTACAGTCTGGCAGATTGAAGTATACAATTACGATTTGACCAATGTCCTCTATGTCCTCCAATCGTGTTCATAAATAATTTATAGATGTCGCTGAACCGGAAGTGATAATGAACAGATGCGGAAGTTCTTATCTGAATAAACTTTGACCATTGCTACAATCTTGCAAACGTATGTAGGATCATTGTACCATTGAACATATTATGAAAATTTAGGTAGGTTATTAAATATCATATTCCAGAAGTTGCAAATATTTGAATAAAAACAAGTTACTTTTTTTAGCAGGCCACCATATCAGTATTTCTTCTCTATGGATTAAATAGGTACATTGTATCTGCATTATAATTCATCGTATATGTATCCCGTACAAATGCTCATTTTATAAGCAAGTAACTTTTCTGTTTAATGACATTTTTATCGTTTAATATACCTGATGTTATAATAAATTATATTTCTTCAAAGAAAAAAATGCAACAAAGCCGAGATTTTGCATGTAATTGTTATAGAATTTTTTTTTCAACACTCTATTTTCTTCAAAAGCTGTTGAGCAGTTTGCTTCTTGATTATTTATTTATATTATTTAAATCAAGACAAGAACGCAACATGTGGTAAACCACAATTCTTTCAAATAGGCCAATTCACTACTTTATTTGGCCATCTTGATCAATTTATCGCCAACTTATTGTCTCCCTGCTACTTAAAAAAAGTCGCCAGAAAAAAAGTGGTTGCATCCATCTTTTCTATAATTGATTTAGATTGATTTAACCTTCAACTTATTTACTGTTACAAGGACATTTGAACACCTCTTTAACACAGTTATTTACTGTCTCGCTCAAATTACATTGCACCAAGACCTTGTTGATGCCGTATCACAGTTGTTACTCTTTATTGCCCTCCATAAATCAATAACAATGGATGGTTATGCTTGGCCTAATTATTTACTTTCTTAAAAGAAAAAAATTCTCGTAAAAAATAAATCAGTAAACAATGAAAGAATTCATAAAGAGTGCTTCAATTAATCGATTGCAAGTTTTATTATTATTCAGAATCAATGTGTAATTCAGATATTCAGGCACGTAAGCCATATACGTTCTTATCAAACAGTTAAATATTAGACATAACAGTTACAGTTACTGGGAGCTTTAATTTTTGAGACAGTAGTATTTGAATCACAAAACAGAGGGTCTTGGTTCGTATTTCATTTATATGCTAACAAAGAACATGTCATTCACTGATTGAGTTATTTAGCGCCGAATATACATGATGGACTGCCTAAAACTTCAATATTTAGAGTAAAAGGTATAAGAAATACATGGCGGACTTTAAGCCGGCGATAAAATAGAGACTTAGTGCCTGGTTTTAATTGTACAATACATTAAGACAAAATCTGTGAAAAATGAAATTTTTATTGTCTTACGCAGGGACACAGGTTATGTTTTCTCGCCATAAAACTTTACAATTCTGTCCCTCCTATTAATCTTTGGCGTTCTTTCATGGTGATTCTCTCTATCTCGCGTTCTCCAAATTCTGGACTAAAATAGAAAATAATGCCCATTTATTACTTAACCACATATTCAAGCGGTGTTCCAGATAGCTTTAAAAAACCCCGAGAGACATGTTCAGGTTCATTACTCCCCACAATGTAGCAAACAATATTTGTCAAATGCATAAAAATTATGTTTACAAGAATTTGGGTTAAGATAAAAAGGAGAACATTTGTTATTTGTTGATAAAATGAAGTGACACTTTGTTATGATTCTATCATTAAATATAAAATTTAATATAGAAGCCGTATATACATGTATGTTATATAAATTATGTGACTGAGGTTGTGGTTAAAAATAATGTAACTAAAGAATCCGTTTGATGATATGTATTATGGTAATTTTTGCTTGTCAAGCAATAAAATTATGCAACAAGAAAAAGTTTTACTTGTATTATTGCAAATTAAGATTGAGGACCATTGCACGTTTTCTTGATAGACAGACTCAAATGACATTAACTAGACAAATATATGTTACTAACAACAAATGCCGCATACTACGAATTCTGTGGAAAGTGAAAATATACATGTATAGTCTATAAAACTTTACATTTATACACCCCCTAAACATTTTTATTAAATAAAATATTCTACATTCTGTTGGGCCTCTGTTGGAATACGGCGTGTAGGGTATCGTCGAATGGTTTATCTCAAAATAGACACATAGGCGTCGGAACCGGGGGGGGGGGGGGGGCTAGAGGGGGGGGGGGGCTTAGCCCCCAACTTTTTTGGCAAATGTATACATACCAAAGTCCCCCCTTTTTTTTGCTTGTCAAGATTTTTCTTTCAATTTGCTTCCGACGCCACTGAAACAGAATTGAATTTTTAAGTTTTTATTATAAATATCTCACCTATCAGGTAAGACTCATTAAAATCAAAAGTGGCTATATCTTAACATGTAATGGTCTAATATATATATTTGGCTTAATATATGATTTTGTTTGAAATTGCACCTTAGACGGGATAAAAAATGCAACCTTGGCATTGGCATAGTTATCCGACACAGTGCTACTCTAACAACCCCACAGACATCTACTTGCTCAAAATGTCTTCTTTTTAAATGTCAAACAATATCATCACTTGATTCCCTTCCTACACCAATCTTTTCCAGGAATATAAATTACAACCACAAACAAAGGTGTTATGCATATTGTTGTACGCTGTTCGATTTCGAATTTTACGTTTCCAGGACACTAATAATTACCTAGCAATTAAAATGTTTAAAACCATTTGGGTTCAAACAATAAAAATAGAATGAAATCGGGCTTCATGTGTTATCTGGAGATTTTTGTCCAAAACCAAATGTTTATAAATTTCAACAATTATTTCAAATTATTACGTTATAAAAACTGTTGATTTGTTTTTTGTAAATTCATTAAAACTATAATTGAAACTAATATATATCTACCTTATTTGTCAATTCTAATTTTTTTAACTCTTATATGTATTATTGTATTATTATTGTTTATTTGAGTTTTCCCAACAGTGTAAATGCAGTTAATAAAGACAGTTTCATAATGAGTGTCACAGTTATTGGCATACAGTCATTGTCAGCTGATTGATGTATTCTCACGAATACTTCAAAAAGAAATATTTTTCTAAAGGACATAAAAGTCAAGGTATCATGAATTGATTTAATCATCCATCTAATCAAAATTGGTTCGGGTAATGATTGTATAATAGGCATAACTTAAGCTGATCGTTTCGTTACCATTTTGCCCGTTGAATATAAAATATCATCTAACTTTTTTTAAAACGAATTTTAAATGCTATTAAATTGACAACATGTCGGTTAAGGAATTCATTAAAAGCCTTGACATCCATAATACGGATGCTCCGTTATAAATCATGAACTTTTTTCTGATTTGTGACAGAAAACAAATCTTTTAGCGTAAACTCAAATAAGGGCGAGATAGAATTTGATTTATAATGATAACTGCGGGATTTTCTCTCTTCTATGAAGTGTACAAATGATTTATGAAGAGCATTTGAAAGGTCAGACAATACTAAGTCACGTTAATTTGTGTGCAAGTAACACTATTTCTATGGTAACAGAATTTTCTAGTAGCTTGTTTTAAATTTGCATGATCGTGGGATTTTCTTCTTTTTTTTTCTCATAATTAATTTCTTTAAAGGTTATTAATTTTTTTTCTTAATCCTTGTCAGAAAATAAATAATTAAATGTAAAATAAAATTGAATTTGGTTACATAACAGAATGTACAAAAACGTGTCACACTATACCTTTAACGTAAGTCTATTCTACCGATTATATCGACGTCGTAGGTGTGCTGTGGTAAATAAATATTGATAAATCATTACCAAACACGACACGAAGGAAACCGTGTTTTACTATGCCAAATTCTGTGAATTAAATATAATGTGTTGATTAATTCTTATGGTCACTTTTTCTCGCTCGTTTTTCATTGCACCGTCTATTTTCAGTCCAATATGCTCACAACCACAAAAAAGCCACTGAAAACGGGGCCAAGTTAATAGTGCATATTGCGTTAGCTACGTAACTTCACAGCGGACAGAATGGAATAAGTTTTTCTTGCCATAGAGCTTAAAACCTTCATCACCTGCATATGTAGTTTTTGTCTCTCAGTAAATTCGATACACAAGAGCGTGCACTGCGTATGAACAGCTTCTACGGCGAGGCAAGCGACTGCCAAAATAGTTGATAAAACAGGACTATCAACAGTCGCGATTAAAGTTATCTTTCCGTAAATTCTATAGACAATACAACGACCTAGTCAGCAATACACTTGGTTGCATGCTGACTGACGTTTTTTCATACTTATTGATAGACCATAATTAAACACCTGTGTACGGATATTCCCGCTTTTTTCGATTACGACAAAAAGCACACGGCGGGTGTGACCGGTCAGCAGAGGATGCTCACTCCTCCATGGCGCCTGACCCAGCATCTTATATTTAGAGGTCCGTTTTTGCTCTGCTCCTGTTTCGTATTTTCAATTTGGACTTTTGATTTTGAACACTGTTCCTTATCACCATGTGTCATTAAAACGTTAATTAGTATTTAGCAAATTTATGTTTTCGTTATTGTTTAACATTAATAATGGACCAAATTAAAAACAAACAGTTATACAAGAACAAAACTGAATAAACTGTCCAAATATCAAACAAACACTCCCAAATATCAAAATTTTAAAAAAGTATTCGAACCCTATCAAATTACAGCTTGTGTCTTGATCGTTTTGATTAATTGAGGGTAGACGTATATGTGGTTGTTAATTGTAGCAAACATTGACAAAACAATAAACAAAGATATAAAAGATATAAAACATTTAATGCTGAAACAGTTCGATATCATAAATTTCTTTCAATATAATTCAAGCTTAGATTGGAATTCTTTACTCACTCATCAACAATTTTCAAAAAAGCCTGAAGGAATGTCTCATGGTCAACCACAATAACCCATGCTGGATCAAGATCAGGAAAAGTGAGAGGGAAAAAACTATCAAAATGCATTGTTCACGTATGTATCAAAGCAAATAGGATTCCGTTTTGGGAAAAAATGAGTTTAAAAATAAATAGACGCATCATCAACTGTCAATATCAGGACATAAATCAAGCTTGGTATTTAACTGTTGTAAACGTTAGTGAGCTACACTAAGCAAACGTTGCCCCGGTCTCAGTTCCTACATTGTAATCATCTTCTTATTCAGAACCACGTGCACGTCAAATTCAACCAACTTGACACCGAATATCCATAAAAGTGAAAGAAAATCAAAATTGTTGAATTGAAAAGGGAGTGTATGACCCGCTGTAAAAAAAGAATGTCTTTCAAAAATACTTTTTTAAAGACCTACTGCAGCACTAGTGCCAATATTTACAACAGCAAAAAATTTGCACAACCCATGACACCAGAGGACAGGGTCAGAGTTCAGAGGACAGGGTCAGAGTTCAGAGGACAGGGTCAGAGTTCTATATAATTATCAAGTAAAAGAAATATCACTTTAAGGTTTTCTCAAATAAATAATTCTACAGCTTGAGTTATGCAATTCTCTTGATATTGGTGTACTGCTTATCATTCATGTACTAGCAATTTTAAATCCCAATTATGCTATACGTATGGTGTACATGTACGCAAAAGAGTCTAGATTTGAACGAAAAGTATTTGTTTTTCTTATGAAATTTAATGTAAAAGCTATACAATTGCATTTACCATCAAAAGTTTACATGTTTTAAAGGAAGAAAAAAATATTTTTCTACTTTTCAAATTGGTATTACAATCCACTGGGATACAAAGTACATCTAGTCTTTTTTCTCAAAATGGCTTCATAATCTCGATACTGAAGGCATGTTTTGTTGAAACAATAACTTATAAGCTTATAATTAAAGATATAAATAGATCATTTGTAGTTGACTTCGAGTTGTTGATAGGAAACCAAATGCAAGCCAATGTTCTCAAATTAGATACTAGTGCATGTCCATATCTTGATCCTCAGTTCATGAAAAGGCCATACATTGTTTTCCCAATTAAAAATAATTTGTAGATCAATTTTTCAACTTGTCAGACAGAATTACGTCAATCAAAAACGTAGATATTTTTCTCATCCTGGGCTTGGGGAATTTGTTTCAATAATCTGTGAAATCACACAGCTTCCGGTGACATCGACAAGCGCACCGATATTAATGGCACTGCTATCCAATATGTCCCCAGGCTCCCGCACCGGGACGGCGAGTGGGAGGATAGTATGTACCAGTGTGGTTAAAATTAAACTCTCAATCAAGAAACGTAAATGTCAAATTGGCTGCGTTCCTGTCAGGGATGTTTGGTCCAAGGTCTACAGGAAGATTTTGTTAAGGAGTTTCATGGCTTCCGGCCGGTGGCATGCCCGCTGCGCTCACTGCTTGCGCAGACAGGTGTAACGGTTGAGGTAATTTACAGTCTAACAGATTTAAATGGATCATCGATGTGTAGACTGGTACGTAATAATCTGTCTGGTAATGTTCTGGAAAATTTGAAAATCGATAACCGAAAAACCACGATGAATTAAATTGGGATTTATCATTGTGGGTAATAATAGACCAGAGGTTACATTTGAAATGAGGTCTTGCAATTTTTAAACTCTTAAAATGATAAATAAAAGATGAGACTTTTGATTTTTGATGCAAAGGTGATACGCGAATATTCACTATTTTTACAAGTTAGCATGATATACAAAACCAAGTGCTTTTCAGTTCCAGGGGTAATGTTCATGTTTACAGTAAGCATATAAGACAAATTCAAGTGGTTCTATGAAGTGTTACTACATTAGGCGATGAGAGAGAAAATCTCTTGCCATTTTACCAAATTGCTCATTAGCTCATTGTCTCCGGATTCTTAAGTTGCTCGACTGGCTGATAAATGAATCTATGTAAACAAAATAATTCTTCAATAACCTACATTAAAACCGATTTAGTGTTCGAATGTAAGTGTGACACTAGGTTACATAATTATTTAAAACCATAACATATGTGAAAAATTTAAAATATAAGGCTGTCTTTGATAGTTATGATGCTATGAAGGTACTGAGCATATTTGAAAAACCCGTACATCGCGTCAGCGTTACACGTTACTTCAATCATTTGGAAGTTTGACACCAGTTAGTGCTTCTAACACAAAATTTGTCACTGAGATGACCATAAAAGTAAAAATATACGACCCAAACAATGCATATTTTTCTTTATAGATACTTGAATAGAAGTTGTCACATTATATATGCACTTAACACTGATGAATAATACTTTTACTTTGAGGGCAGTTTTAAAATACACAATTGCAAGAAATGCGTATATTCTTACACAGACAAGTTGCTCCTGATAGTTATACATGTATCTAGATTCTGTGTTGTCAACTACGGTATAAATATCAGTCAGGTTTCCTTGTCTTCAGAGTTCCACAACATAACCATAAAGTAAGAACAAATTAAGAAGATTCGGTTTTAACATATCCATTGCTTTAGTAAAATCTAAGGAAAGTCAGCTGTGGTGAAATATGCCTTAAATTTGCCATTAATCATAGAGGGGGCAAATATGAATGTGCATGACATTTATATAATCATATACATCAATTTAACGCATAACGCATGCATACCATTTGATATTTATTTGCAAGAGTAGACAAATTCTTTATGAACATTTCCAGGCAAATAAAACTAAAAATTTAAGTCATATATATCTCTGTCCAGTATCCCTTGACGGCGTTTGTTATGGTTAAAAGTTTGTATAGTTTCAACATATACTATTCACTATATTTTATTCTTCCTCAATAGCTTTCACCAATCAAAATGCACTAAGCATATTATTTGTTATTTGGACAAGTCATACGAGGATTGGTACACGTAAGCCAGATTTTACACCTACACATAGTTTCGCATGTCAAAAAAGGCACATGTTACTGATGAATAACATTGATTTTATATCTTTGTAAAACAAAATAAATAATAAAAAGGCACAGCACAAAAAAGTATTGGCAAAATATATCAAGAAAGTCCCTTCCTCTCTGTTCAGAAAAAAATATGAACGCTTAAATTTTTATATGAAAAAAGGCGAATTCAGCTAAACTTTTTTTTCAACTTTATTTTCTTTATAGCTATTCAAATATTGCTTAAACATGAAGTAACATAAATAGCTTGTAATATAACATTCTGGTCACACGTTAGTATTATTGTCTTCTTCTGAATATATTGGTTTCTGTTAAGATTTCCGTATAAAGTGAATCTGTCATTTGCAATTAATCGTAGTAAGTCAATGCGAATGAAAAAAATGAAAATATTTCTTTTAATAAAGTGTTCAAGTACAATGTATGACGCTTAAGTTGCAGTTTTTTAAAACCGTCGTATCTCCCTGTATTAAACAAATGCATGTCCAAAAGATCTCGTATAAGAAGTCGGGCAATGATTAATGGGGGTTACATTGGTTTCTTTATTTTGATAAACAGTTCCCTTGTTTGAAGTACTTGTTGCTAATAGGATAAGGACATCCGATTTAGAAGTGCATACGTATAAGACCAGCACAATGCACACACAGCAAGTGAACATAAAAAAATCTGCGGTCCTACTAAGCACTAGAATAGAGTCAGCAACCGTCCCAATTCCACAACATGTGACGTAAATTAATTTTTTTTTTCATTAAGTATTTAATATCCAGCGCAAATTAGCTATATATTTGATATAATGCGAGGCTTGTCCAATTCATGAAAAATATGAACGTCATTCATTTTCCTCAACTTCGTATGATTTTTCCTGAAGGTTTCATAAACTTATCATTTTTGGTAAAAATAGCTGATATGGAGTAACGGCCTTCTTCTGTAGTGGGTAGATGATTATATTTATTTGTCGTTAGGAAACCTCAATTTCTTGGAGATCGCCTACTCGAAGGGAAGCTTCGAGGTTGCTCTACAAAGAATATCCATCATCAATGTATCCCTATCAAATAACATCATAATAAGTATTCGTTAGATTTGTAGGAATGGAAAATTTCGCATGATGTTTCAGAAAAAGATTTTGTCAAAATTACGGTCTTTCCTATTTAGCAATTACATTTTATGTGTTATGATTATCATTTTGCTAATTTTTTGGACGAGGATGATGTTTTGGGATCTTGAACCAGAAATAACGTTTTCATTGGTAAAAGAAGTAACCCCTTTTCAATCGTAAGATCCATTCACCATATTGCAACACCTTCCGTTGTACCTTAAAGTCAAGATATAGCTTTGATACGTGCAAAATAAAGTTAACAAAGGTAGAGAAATCATAATAATTAATATTTCATTAAATCTAGTTGACATGTCATATATATTTTTTTCAAAAATACAAATGGAATTAGTTAAAAGCTGTTTTGTATTCTTGGATGTAACTAAATATTAAGGAAAAGAAAGTGTGTTCTCATTCAACTGCAATGATGAAATAACTTAATATAAAAAATATAGTTGAATAAAAAAACAATATTCAACTACCTGTCCACAGAAGATAAAGATCTCAGGACTTTCATTTATATTCGTTAAATATATCGACATTACTTTAAAAATAAATCACGTGTTAGCACCTAAGATAAAGGAGAAGATAAATACATCATTTTATTTGAATTGCAAATAACATTAAACATATAATGATGTAATTGAAAAGTTTTAAACTATTTGAATGATTTTTACATATCGTTCCTTTTCATTGTTTGTTGAAACATATCGTACTTTTGATAATGTGGACATATCATATTATTTGATTATTTGAACATATTGGTTTTTATGGTTTGAACACATCCAACATTTTGAGAGTTTGAACACGTCTTACATTGTTTTGTTAGTTTTAACAAATTGTACTTTTGTTTGGCCATATTATTTATTTAGTTGTTAAGACATATAGTTCTAATGTTTGCTATTTTGAACATATTGTATTTTTTGTTGGGTTGAACAATTTAAATATCTGTTATTTTGAATATATCGTACGTTATATATTTATATTGTATTTTATGTTAATTGATCGAAATGTACTTTTCCCTGGAATGAACATGGTTATATATATTGCCTTTTTACTGCTTAGAACATTTGATGTTTTAAACATATCTTATCTCTAACATTCATTAGTTTTTGATAATCTTGATATTTCGTATTGCTTGCTTCATTAATCATTATAGTATATTTCGTCAGTTTGAGTAAAACGTTTTTAAGGCACTTTGATAATATTATACTTTAGTATGAAAATATTGTAGTAATTGTTGGTTTAAACATATTTTACTTTTTACGATCTTATAAACAACAAACAGATCGGGTATAATGTCTTAATACATGTAAAGAGTTTACAGGGCTTTGTTAATATTACCTCACGTTAAAATTAGCAGAGAATGTACACTGATAGATCCGCTATTTCTATCACTGTTGTTCGAATACACTGACCAAGATAAAAGTACATGAAGCTCCAAACGCTGAACACAACAAGCTTAGAACACTTCCTTTTCAAATTCAGTACAAATTCATTAATGAAAACTGTACTTTTATAGAAGGGCTCATATTATATCAGTCAAGCACTTTGTGAATGGAGCTGCACCCCTAAATTCTATAGTAGAGGTGGTGGACCACATCTGGCGTATGCACTAGTACTCACAATACCGTCGGTTGACATGTGACGTAATGATACCAGTTTGTAACACTGTTTACATCCTGTGCAAATAATATTGGACGTGGTTCATTTGGGAGCCACTGGTATCTTACGAAGCAGTAACTCTACTACCGCAGTGTGTACCGAAATCCCGAACTTGGTTCTTGTTTTGGCAAAAATGCTTACATATTGCCTAAATATGGAAACGCACCTATCAAGTATTATTAGTAAAATCAAGGAGTTGCGTGTTGTAGTCATCTTCTATATATGGAAATGAAGTTATTATATTACAATATGTGACGATTTCCATGAAATTGAAAATGTTCCTTGTTTTTATTTTGAATGAAAAATCAAACCATGTATGACTTTGAGGATTATATTTAGTTGTAGTATGCTATTGAAAAAAATATCTCACATTGATTTATATTGGTTGTAAAGCGGTTTGTTATTGGCTAAAAAACAGTTTATATTGTATAAAGAATGTTGCCGACGTCACAATCAGGTTAACGTCAAAAACCTTAATTTGCCTGACGCTATGTTTGAATTTTAAAAGGTAAACTGGTCTTTTCCCCCCTACAATTTATAGCAAAAGATTAATTTATAGGAATAAATATAATAGCTTCCCAGGTTGCGACAGTTTACGTTTAAACTGCCCCAACAAAGTTTACACTCATATAAATTGGGCACATGTATCTATTGAATTAACTCCTTATATATGATATAAATTTGATAACATTTATTTTTTTTTTGTTATCTTTTAATTACTGGTATTATTTTGATGTTTTTAAATAAATCAAAAGAGTTATCAAATATTGAAAGCAAACTAGTTAATACATGCCAGAAACGATTTTCTTGTGTATCACATAAAATCATGTATGTAAAACATTCCTAAATGAGCTTAGAAAATACAACAACCGTCAACAAATCAAAAATAATGTTGCAATTAAAAACAAGGCGGCTTAAATAAATCACAATTTGTAAGCATAAATCAACAAGAAAGTTATCATTTCAAGCGAAATCGGAAGTAATTACGCGTTGTAAATTTTAAAATGCAAGACGATTTTCATAACAGGAGTAAAATTTCATTTTTTAAAGGATATGTGGTCATGCTACGAATGAGTGACAATCCTTTCACAAGTCATATACATAAATTTTAAATTGATACACCATTCGGCGTTCTCCTTTATGGGTCGACCATAAATAGCTCTTCGTATGAATTAGTCCTAAACCGTTCATAGCGTATACCTTCTTTTGAAATAGAAGACAGAAAGTGGCTTTAATTTCAGCTATTATTTCTATTTTCAAATGGAGAAACCCTGTTCCTTTCTCTCTTTCTCTCTCTCTGTTTCTGTGGTATCTCGTAAGGTTTACATCTGCAGGTTGAAATTTATTACTTTCCTGTGGAAGTGTCACCTTTAGTTTCAACTACTGACTTGCGGAGCAGGGCTGTCTGATTGAGACCCCAAGAGTCTTATAGACTGGCATCGTGTAATTAAGACGGCAATAAATCATTTATCAAAGTTATATAAATAGACTTTTGTGTGTATTAGGAGAGCATTTTTTTATGTTGTTGGGAAGTTTGTACCATTCAGGTTCACTACAGTAAAAGTAAGCAAAAAAAAAAAAAAAAAAAAAAATTATAAAAAATAAATTGGGCGATGGAAAGAAATTTGGTTATGAATATATTAATGGCTGATGAAAAAAATGGTTACAAAAAAGGATTTGTGGTTGTTGTAATCCGTTCAGAGATGAATTAAGTATATTTTGAATTGGTACATTATTCATATATTAAACTGGGTTTTTTTTTCTTTTTAGAAGTATTTGTGGGTAAGATAGAGTTACCAAATCTTCATGCCCAGTTTAGCTTTATTTTATCATATGGACGAAGCTACGAAATATAAAAAATTCTGAGATTTTTGTTTTACTTTTTTTTAATTTTCTTTGTTTACGAATTAAAATGTTCCTTTCATATTTTTGGCAAATTACGAAAACAGGATGTCCTCCTATCTTTAATTCAATTCTCAAGCAACTAAAAAAAAATATAAAAAGCACATGCATTATTACGTCATTTCCATAGACGTCATAGTCAAACTGAATTTTAAAATTAATTTATTTTATCGTGTAAACAGTTACAACCTATCTTTACTTACTGTTCCTGAGGCTACGTTTCGTTCGCTGATTTGGAGCACGAGGTGCTTCCGACGTTTCTAAAAACAAATTGACCAGCTTTTTTAATTATTTCTCGCACAGTTTTTTTTATATGAATATATTGAATGCAACCGCAACAAATGTTAAGGATGGAGTTTATCCGTTCTTGCAGACTATAGTAAATTAGTTTGATAACTTATTTAACTCATTAATTAAAAGTATTAATTTTTAACTGAATATTAATATCCACATATTTTAATTGTGTTTCTTTAAAACTGGTTAAAAAAGTCGGCTTCGTGTAATTAGGGAAATGTATAAAGTCATAAAGATGGTTAAAGATGAAATTTTGGAAAGTTAAGTATTAATAACTAGTCAGTCATTATAAGACAGTGTCGTTTTTTTTTTTTTTGCAAATAGGTGTAAAAGAAATTAAACCCAATAAGACTACAGTGTAAAATTATTATGTATTCTGTTGAATTAGTCTATTAAAGAATTATTTAATTGTCTTTAATAGATAAATTACATTTGTTGTGTCCTGTTAAAATAAATATATCTTTGTTAATGAGAATACGTTCTGACGATATGCTTAAATACATTTCCATTTCTTTAAAACAAAGAAACTAAACTGTAGTTTACTTAAATGACCAACAAATATCATTACTCTATTCAAAAAAAAAAAATCAATAAGCATTGTCTTCTAAATAACTTCAAGGATATGAGAGTTTGAGCTTTGCTTAATAGCAAAATATGTATTAAAAAGGTCATATAGAAAACATACAGGAACAAGGGCAACGAGTTTAGATTAAAGGTGTTAAAAAGTCCCACTTAAATAACGAATCATGACGAGGAAACATTAGCGTATATGTACATCGCGTTCTAGAAATTATTTATCAGTAGGAGAGGATTTCCCAGGGTATTTCTGCTAAAGCATTTCATGCATTTTTTAATCATAATAAATTCGTCTTACTGATCTGATAAACAATTCATTAATATTATAGAAGTTATAAGCATTAATGCGAGATCCCGGTAAAACCTGTGTATAGAGAGATGGCAATTTGACTGTCGTCTGCTCATATCAGTCGATTTAATCTAAAGGTAGAATATTTGTTAAAGGTACGCCGATCTGAAAAAAGTATCAAAGAGAATGTCTTTATATCAAATAAGTGCAAGGCGACGCAATACTTATTGACAGCACAAAATAGTTGGTAATCTTTTTTATTTCTCTAAAATAATGACCCTTTGGTAAATTGGACGTTTGCCAAGAATGGCCAGAGTTCTCTGGAAGAAAACAATTTAAATTTCGGTTAATTCACCAGTTTTTTAAATTGTAAACAACGAAGAGAAAACAATATGACAAATAATAAATAAACTTACTTAATATTTCAGATTTCATGTTAAGCAAAGGAAAACCACAAATACATTTTGAAGATTTATTTCATATACTAACACCACACATCCAACGAATAATTAATCTGCAAGTTCCTAATAAAGCTTCACACTCCGGATAATTAAACCAGTCAGGTATAGTATCGCTAGACGCTGTTGTCATCCCGTCGTGACAAGCACGATATCATAAAGATGACTTTTCCCCTTCTTGCAGATCTCTCGCTTTTGTGAAAATCCGAGGAATGCAGCCCGATTCATCATCTATTCCCCGGGTCCAAGGTCGGTACACTGCACAGGTAAACGGACACACTGTTGAGAAGCATAGGTCACTTGTCGATACGAGCAGCCACGTGGGCAATTGTCTTGTTTATAAACAAAGCCACGTGATAGCGTCAACCAATCAGAAATCGATGGAGTACTATACCACGCGGTTTGTTACTCCATATAAGATAGTGGAGTGTGAATATTTCTCGCAAATAAAAACGATGAAAGCAGAATGTTAACATCGTACACGAAATAATGAGTGATAACTGAATACCTGGAACTACCAATTACATAACAACTTTAGAAGTGTTTCATTTACTTTAATCTTGTTTGACGTTTCCCAAGACAAATAGACCATGCTTCTGCTTAGCTTGTTATCCATGGACTGGGCTTTTACGGGGGTTATTATGATAGTTGTATTCTACCTGACTTCCGTGTATCTAAGAGACAGGCGACTGCGCTCGTTCTTACCGCCTGGACCCGTCGCGTGGCCACTAGTCGGAAACTTGCCTCAAATTATTGGACAAGACTTACACATAGCTCTAACAAATCTTGCCGACATATTTGGGAATCTAGTCTGGATGAAGATGGGAAGTGAGAATGTTTTAGTGGTGAACAGTATGGATGCTGCCGTGGCTAGTCTGGTCAGACAGGGAAAAGTGTTCTCTGGACGTCCGCGGAAGAGGAAGACCGTGGAAGTTCTTCTTGGGGAGGGGAAAGACATTGTGATGAACGACGTCCTCCCGGAGCTAAAAATTCATCGCCGTATCGTCCACTCGTTTCTATCATCACAGACTCATTCCGATAAAGACAGACTCAAACATATCATTCTGAACGAGTCCAGAAGCTTAGAGGAGAAAATGAAGACATTTTCTAGTGAAAGTGTTTCATTCGATCCCAAATTTCAAGTGGCCCGTGTGGTGGCCAATGTGTTGTGTCAGTGCATTCTCAGTAGACGGTTTGATGACGTCGATGAGCAGTTCCACGAACAGTTGAGAATTGTTCAAGACATTGTGGACAACATTGAGAGTTTCAATATCGTTGATGTTATTCCGTGGTTAGAGGTAAGGTGAATTTATTTTTTATTTTACCGCTATTATTCTGAGATCAAGCTCATTAAATAAATCGTCCTGATGATTAGCACACTTTGCTTAAGAGTCGATCTTCTATTGAAATAGAGAGGTTTTAAATATAAGCCACGGATCGAGAGGGTCAGTCATTTTTTCAAATCATTATAAACAATTTCTTTTATATAGGTCACCTAAAAGAGTCTTCAAAATATTAAGCAGACTAAAGAATTTTGCACCTATGTGTTCGACGGTCCCTAATCTAATTTGATTTTATTTTTCACACTGAGATCATTATTATCAATTTAAAAAAAAAAATAAGATAGGAATTGTGGTACTTGTAAGGAATTCGCTTTGGAATGGACCACAAAGTACATTGACAGGTCTATTTATAAAGGAGAAAAAAGGGGGAAAATCATTCTAATGTGAATTCAAGGTGCATAATAATTGGATGTCATGAAATTAATGATGTAATTTATAGAAAGGATAGAAAGGAATGATTGCTACCTTAAGACGTATTGACGTACTAGAAAGAAGTGTATTTGGTTGTCAATAATATTGGCAAGGGTCCAGACATGAATGAAATAGCTAAATCGCGAGGTGTATAGAAGCCTATTGACTGAATTTCATTCATTAAATTTTGTTCTTACGCTGTGCGCATTTTCTTGCCTGAAAGGATATCCTTGCTTTTGTCTCAGGGGATATTTTTAAGTCTAATCAGATAGACCTGGAACTAAGACCATGATTAGTAAAAAAAATAACAAATAAGTATCATTTAGAATACATATTTAAACAAATTGATCGAAGAACACCTGTTGTAATTTAATGCAGTACCTTAAAGAAACTGCTACATGTATCAACCAAATTCTTGAAGTGTCAAATATCTCTACTAAACAAGGATAGAACATGGAAATTCTTCGGAGTATAGCTTCTCAGTCGCACCCTAGCATTCATCATGTTTATTTTTAAGTTTATTAGCACGATCTTCTTAAGGACCTTACCGTTAACTAAAAATTGCAATGCACGGTGATGTAAAACGTTACCCATCCTTGTTTTTAAGGGGTGTTTACTTGGAAGGAATTTCAGGGACATGACTGACGAATACTTAAGATTAGAAACCCCCAACAGTTGATAGATTGAGAAAAAGTGCTTCGGAATGTACAGGAGCGACTTTTTGTTTAACGCTATCTGTCTCAAATTTCACATGTAGTGGTTTTAAATGCCTCGTGTTTCCTTCCTTTTGCCTGTATGCATATCGTTTTCTTCAGGCGTCTTATTATTGTATAATTGCCGGAACAAACCAGACAATACGATAGCGAGCGATACATTGTATATGTAGAGTATTTTGTTAAAGTGAGTAAATTTTTCAAATATTTCATCTACAACACTTAAACTGTAGGTCAAAATGTATGATTTTTTAAATTCTTTTTGTACGGGCATATCGTTCAGACAATTTAAGGCACTAAAATCTGAGCGACAGAAAATAATTACCTATATCGGCACATTTTTTCTTCATAAAAAATACACAATCTTATTAGAATATCAAATACATTATGATAAAAATGTTTTAATTATATCGCTTACGTAGCGTTTATTTGCCCGAATTATTATTTTTTTTTTCTTTATACGAGGTCAAAAACCGTATCGGTAACAGATGGTTGGGAGTACTTTTTTGTAGATTTATATAATCTAATAAATTTTTTAAGTAAACCCACGCTATCCGGGATACATACATCAAGTTTTTCTGGTATATCAAGAAATCAGAGACGAGCTTTTAAATTAATTGTCATTCTGAGCGCAGCAAGTCTTGTAGAATTGGCTTCAATGTCACCAAATCGCATAAGTCTGGGCAAATTTAATTACACGGAATTAAATGATAATGAAGACTGTTTTTTTTAAGTCTGTAGATATTTCCTTTCATGATAAGACATACATAAATCTCAAAAAAAGGAGGGGCTATAATTTTGATATTAAATTTATCGCACATTGAATGGAAACAGAAGGTACTAATAAATATACATGTTCAATTGTAAGAGTCTAGATTGTTTTTCGCGAAGAATGTTCTCTACCTCGTTCATTTTGAAATTAAAAAATTAAGAGACGGGTCTAAATTGGTTCTCGCGAAGAAAGTTCTCAACTTCGTCCAATTTGAAATTAATAATGACCTAATGCAACTACACTTACGGATAAACACGGCCTACTTGAAAAGCGTATAAATATTTATGAAACACGTCTCCTCCCTTCTGCCCACACAAAAGCCCACTACTGGTATGGGAATAGGTGGTCAAAGTCCAAATTAGGCCATCGGCGCCAAAACAAACCTGTCCCCCATTCGCATGGGGGTCAGAGGCCGCTATCCTCTGTCGGAATGTTTGCTTTTACTTCATAGACAAACAAATGCTTAGGAGACAAGATGTCCTACTAAACTCGATTGACCATAACCCAGTTCACAACTTCTTTTGATTTTTCAAGACTGTTCTTTAAATCTCTAAAACAAGTTTGGATACACAAGTTATTTAGAATGACTTGAAAATGAATTTTTGTTCACAACAAGAACATATTGAAAGTGATAACCAAAATAAATGTTGCTTACTAGACTTGCTTCAAATATATAACTACAATCTACTTTTTGAAGAATTTGTATGCAATTTTATTGGACAAAAATTAAAAGTGGTATTATTATTATAATTGATATACAAAACTAATGTGTTTAAATTGAGAATAATGCTACATGTAGTATGATTTATGATATCTTTCGTTTTCCAGCATTTTCCTATCCCAAGTTGGAGACGATTTTTAACCAGTCTTGAAAAGAAGGATATTTGGATTAACCGAGTTATCCACGAACACAGGGTATGTATTTTTTAAGTTTGTTTGAAAATAACGTAAATTTATCTCGCCAAAAAGGCCAGTGATCAAAATTAGTGAAACAACAGATAATACATTAACGAAGCCACGAACCTTCGGGACTTTTGAATATCCCTTGAAGTTTTCCTTGTATGACCTTTCGGTATATTTTATTTCACTCAAACACTGTTTTTGGATCAATTACAGGGATCAAACACCTTATAATGTTTAATAAAAGGTATAATTTGTTGAATTCCGAAAGCCAAAATTAAAGTTAACATAATTTTTGAGAGCTGTAGGTTATATTATCTGCTGCCTTTAATCTAAGTTTTATGTACCGATAAAGGGAGCAAAATTCATTTTGCTTAGCTATCATGTACACTAATAGCAGTCATTTTACAGATGTTCATATACGTCAATTTTACGGAATTATTGGTTTCGGTCTTCGCCATTACATCTTTTATTTCCACAAATTATCTCAACGGTAACTTTATCCCTCTAGCTAAAAAAAGAGGTTAAAAGTTTTATGGTCGTTGGAAATATATCAGATGAAAAATAAAATCATACTTAAAACGATGGAAGCACACACGGCACGCTCAATGAGTATCCAAGTAATATCTTGAACTTTCCGAGGACTGGAAAATTTTTCTAATGATAGAAATTTGACGTCATAAACATGAAAGTGTATACGTATTTTGGTCTTTTTCTCGTTATAGGAAACTCGTACGGAGGAAAAAGATAGGGACCTCGTAGACATAATGCTAAAAATACAAAAGGAGGCCTTGGAATCTGGCAATGAAGAAGAAATTCGGTTACTTTCAGACCAAAACATCGGCCACATCGTTCACGAACTGTTTGGTGGGGGCATCGAATCGACGACGATGACCATATTATGGTTTATTTTGTACCTGATTCACAATCCACAGGTGAGAGAAAAAAAAAAGAATAGATTTTCTCTAAAACACGATTACATGTATAAGAAAAGAATCTCAGCGATGCATGGTACAAGATTCAAAGCGGATTTCCCATATTAACTTTGCAAAATGCAGAACATTCTTAATTGACCTCTTGCTTTAAGACACTACTAAATTATAAAACATTTACAGTATGTTAGAGCGTCCTACTTAATAGTACCTAAATACCTTTAGCATTGGCCTAATGATAATTACGACATTTAATCAATTAAAAGGATACAAGATATAAGTTCCTAAATCACAAATTGTTGTCAGGTTTTATCCAGTCTATCAAAATATACATCAGAATATACTGTAAAGCGAAATTAAAACGGGCAATAATCATTTATTAATTGCTTTCGTATGATAATTAGATGGTCGTATACATGCTTTTTTGATACAAAGGTATCTTAGTAGTCGACATATTACATCTTGGTTTCTTTAATGAAAAGTATTTATGAGACAGCCCTTCATAATCTTTGACATTATTTTAAAAGAAATCCAAAAAGAGTCAGTACATTATGGAAATTAAAGTACGGAAGAAAAAACAATGTACTATTTTATTTAATTTTTTTTTTTGGGGGGGGGGGATTGAAAGCGCAAAACTTTTATCTATACGATGTTTGAAATTGTAAATTTATTAACGTCATTATTATTCTTTTAGTGGCAAGAAAGAATTTATGAAGAAATCCACGAAAACTCAGAAGAAGACGAGCTACCGAATCCTTTTGAACGGGCAAACTATCCACTTTTAGAGGCAACAGTCAAAGAGACTTTGCGCATGGCATGCATACTTCCTGTCGGTTTTCCTCACAGAACTCTTCGCGATACCGAGTAAGTATTTTATTATTTAATTCAAAACATATTCTATTATTCTATTATATGTTATGAATAATTAAATAAATGGGGAAAAAATAATTACTGGTACAAGTAAAATTAACATTTTCAAAGCAATGGGGTCTGAAATACATATAGAATATATGAGATGCAGCTGGAAACAAAGATGATGCACTTTAGCTAGCCACATCCGTCTGACCTTTTTTTTTTTGGTGCACTGGGTCAGTAAGAAAAATCCCATGTCCAATGTAAATACTGACCGGCTTATCACCAAGTTCAAACTCGGCCTTGAACGCATGACACCGTGATCCCAATAAGACCAGACAAAATATCACTCATGAACAGGTTTAAGATGAATGATACTTAATATATAAAACGCCTTTAATACCCCGTGAAAATTACAACAAAGCTGACAAGATTTCCCCGTTTTTCCTTTGCCAGAAATTTATTTATTTATCTGATTATAGCAATTAGTAGCGGTTTATATTTAGACGCATGAAGTAGTATTAATAAGTCCGTTGGAAGTGTTCCAAGTAGACCGTTTTTTTTTTTTAAATTGACCGGCTTTGTTATGGCCATGTGTATTAATCTTTATATAGAATAAACTTGTCCCTTTACAAAGACAAGGTATAGCCTTAGACCAAAGCTTTATATCATCGAATACCTTCATAACAAGAACGTTTACCTTAGTTAGTAATTGACCTTGTTTTCCGATCAGTAAACTGTCTTACATTTTCAAAGGTCGAATAGGTACTGAACTTATATAATGAGATGAATAAACTGAAATTTCAATATAAATTACTTCAATGCAAACATAACTTATAATGAAGATGGTAATTAAAACGTCTTTTTGGTGATTTTCTCGGTTATAAGTTTGTAAGTAAGAGTTTGGAAACTGAAATGAAACCAACCAGACACGCTTCTGACTCCGCCGTCATCTTGTACAGAAAATGAATGTGTAAATGTAAATTCATGATATATAAAATTTATGCTCTTCATTACTTGCATTCCTTGGACTCAAACAAATTAGCATTCGCGAGATTCCACTGCTGTAAGTGGCGTCTGGGATAACAAATTAGTTCCTCGCTGTGAGATATTGCAATGTCACTTTTGGGGATGAAATTTCAAAAGAATGAAGTAAAGGGTGTAAAAAGATACTTTCTCGAAGTCCTCATTAAATGTTTTTAGCAAGACGATTGACACATACCTTTTCACAAAGGAAAAATGTTTACCAGTTGCACAACGCATAAATGTCGATACATTTCAACCATAAAGTGTCTATAGAAATCATTTAAAATACGAGTACCTTCAGCTCCAAACACAGAAAAGTTACATAATTAATCATTTAAAACCCGTTTTTCTCAACAATTTTTTAAAGCTTTGAAAAGACATTGTGAGGTTTTAAACAGGAAGCGAAAAAAGGCTATGTGTGGTATTTGTAACTTGAGTTCCTTTTCCATTCAAATGTGTCAAAAAAATACCTCAATAAAAACTTAAATGTACATGTATATGTAGTGATCTGACGGAAAATACGAGAAAAACAGAACTTGATGATGACAGAAGAGTTTGACAATTTTCTCAGTAGTTATATTTACCAAGGCTCTACATCGCATTTGGGTTTTTTTTTAATTTGACAGCAAGATGAGATCAATGTGATTAATGAATGACGTTTTCAAACATCCTTCCGGGAAACTGACATAAAAATGCGCAGAGGAAAAACAAACAACAAACAAGGCTTTAAAATAAATAAGACACTTCCAAACACATGATTAATTAAGACATCCCCATTATGGATGGAGCACATCCTATACGTGCATGTAAAGCTACGGTTATAGATATGTAGACCTAATTCTGAAAAAAAAAAATTATCATGTCGGAAAGTGACTCAGAATCACAGAGGAATTTTAATGAATTGCATCAAGGACGTGCTAATTATGGAAGACTAATGAAGTGTTTTTAATTGTCTTTCAGACTAAATGGCTATTACATCCCCGCCGACACAATGGTTCTTATGAATATCTGGGCGATTCATCATGACAAAAACGCGTGGAAAGACCCCGACACCTTTAATCCAGGTATGTGCAAAGATGACTGCAGCAACAACAAAAAAACTATGTCACACAGTGTCATACATGTAAATAAAGACGAGAGTTTTCGACACATTAACAAAATCCATTACCGTCTACATTTGGAACATATGTTTTACATTTGTTGACACAAAACGCGTTCCAAAATCTATTACCTCCAGAAGAATGTAACATTTTTTTTTACACAAATTGTAAATTAAAAAATAATCAAAATTATAAATTAAAAAAAAATCTCTTTTTTGAGAATTTATTTTCAATATTTGTTTCTTTTTATGTTTTTCAGAACGGTTCCTCTATAAAGATTCGGGAGAACGGTACAGCTACCTGCCCTTTGGCATAGGCCACCGTGTGTGTTTAGGCTCGAACATTGCCAAAATGTCTGTTTTCTCATTTTGTGCCACTTTGATCAAAAACTACAAAATTACTGTCCCGGACGGTTCCCCTTTACCGGACATGAAACCGAACGCGGGACTAACAAACAGACCTAAACCTTTTGAAATCAAGCTCGTCAAACGCTGTTGATTCTGATATGGTATTTGCAGATGATTTTTTTCCGGTGAAAGGTTAAAAGACTTCATCCAATGACGATTGCTTTTGATCTTAACGATACAGAGATGGTTTGAGACATATTCCCCCCCCCCCAGAAATCCAAATGGACCTGTATTTTGGTTGATTCTCCGTTACTTGACTTACGAAGGGCAGCATTTATATTTATTTATTCTATGTATGTACATGTTGAAAAATTGATTACCTATGTTGATATTTATTGCGTTCCGTTGTCAATGTCTTTTATTTATTAACTGTACTTTGTTGTATTATATATATATATTGAAATTTACCGTTATCTTTGTACAGCTTGTATTAATATTTTCAAAGATAAATTATGTTTTAACGGCAAATTTATTTTTAAAAAGAAAGTCACATTATTTATTCGCAATATTTGCAATGATATATATTACACTCTATATTTGATATAATGGTATGTCTGTGTTTTAACCAAAGATGGTTGCACATGGAGTTAATTTATTAATGCCAGAAGCTTTTTTATCCATTTTCGTCCATAGTATTGATTTTTTTTCATTCATTCAATGCATGTCAAATTCAGATGTTATTTATTGTTGTTAAATATATTTGAATAAAAAATATTGTACGAAACATAACTCTTGGTTGTTTTTTTTTTATATCATTTAATGAACATGTACAAAACCCAGTGATAAAATTTTATCTAAAACGATATATGACATACACTTCAAGTTGATTAAATCATCAAATATAACACAATACCTTCTGTAACTTACAAGCTGATTAGTAAATATTACAGTTCAATGAATTTAACAATGTAAATATATGAACAAGACCAAAACATTTAAGGATAATTGTACTGAAAACTACTGATTTTGTGGTTAACATAAATATTCGTGACTTCAGCATATCATATACTAAACACTATAACCAAATCAGATGTTAATTAAGAATTTGTAAACGAATAATTGTTGAATTGTTTCAACAACTTTACCACAAGATCTACCTTTAGATTTAAGACTTTACTATTTTAGCCATGAACTGTTTTTAGTAAAGATTCCTATATCGTTATACAAAGTCCCTCTTTTAAAGGAAATTAATTTTGACTAAAAAAGACCTCAACCTCGCAACCTTCTTAATACCTAATGGGAAACGGCTGTAAAATAAATGACAACATCTATCTTTGTTGCCAAGAAAAGTATAATTTATGTATATGACAAATTCCGTCAATACGAAATGATAAAACCCTATTGATGCTATTAACTAATACGTTTATAATGAATAGTAAATAAATAAATAATGAACAATTGCATGTATTGGTTTGCAAGCCACCACCAATTAGTATAAAATACATGCAGAATTTGGATTAAAAGATATAATGTTTGAAAATGTTGTTATTCAAATGATGTTCAATTTCGCCCCTCAAAAACAATAGCTGCTGCCCCTCCAATACAAAGAGGTACTAAAAAAGATTAAGTCAAGCCTGGATGGACTTTATCGTACTATGTATACCAAGGCAATGTCATAACAAAAGATACATATATAGTATGTATAATACATGTACATTTACTGTCTATGTTTCTATGCAATGTATATGAAATGTTAACACAATGATTCATTTTTTATTTCTTACACAAACGTTTCATGACATCAAAGAATATCAACATTGAAAAAAAAACAACTTTATCAACATATCGAAGATAACGGGGTTTTTTTTATTTTAAGTATTACATCACCTTTTTTCAATGAACGCGTTTCAAGGCGTTATCAATTGACCCAGATTACAATAACAACACAACACAACTAGCCTTCTTGTGAAACATCCACAATCTACCTACCCGGTTGATGTTGCCCTCAATGATCATGACCTCTTTGCACCGAACTCCCACATTACAGACGTTTAGATGTATAAACCTTGACCTGCCACAAGAGATGAATTGAAAATAGTCCTTTGATTTTTCTTTTGATACATGGCCTTTGGTGTTCTACAAGGTTCCTTGAATTTAGTTTGGTCTTATTTTGTGATTATTACTTTGGTGGTTTTCTTAATATTTCATTCAGAATCCAAATTTTGATACAAAAAATGTAAATGATAATTTATGGCCATACAGAAATACGTTATTTTTTAATTGGAGCAATTAACAAATAAAAACACTTTTAGAACAACATTTGTTTATCATCCTTCGCAAAGTTTTATTTCAATAGTTGTTTCTATGTATTTTGATGAACGTTATATGACAAAAAATAAAAAAAAAAAAAAAATATGAAAAATAGGGAAATATCTTGACATGTAATGATTTTTTGTATATACATGTATTATACCGAAAATTAGCACATGCTTTTAGATTTTTGACACAGTTTTAGATTTTTCAAACAATATATGCACTATATTATATTCAAGTAGCTCGACAAGTCATTTATATCATAAAGTGTAATATTGATGCGAGTTTGTGTCATTTATACAACTATGTCTGATATACATACAGACAAACCTTCACTTTGAAGGGTTTATTTGCAAAGAAAGAACTCTAAAGTTCAAGGACAAAGACCGATATATGATAAAAAGTTAAGAATCTACCGTTTGATGTCAAGCAAATAAATGGATCATAAGACGCGAAAGTTCAAGTAAGAGATAACAAAATTTAAAGCACAACAAAATCAAACATAAACAAAACAGAGTCACGTGCCATTGTTTGTACAGTTGTACTAGCATTATAGAGTTACAGATTTGTTTAGCAAAATCATTTACTTTGATTTTTTCTTCAAAAGTAAATAAATTGTTTATTTATGAATAATATGCATTATTTGTATTACCTCTTCTTTTTCACGAAAAAGTGTTTTTGATACTGCTTTTCATAAAAAAAAAATCCCTCAAGATCTTTGAGTGTCTGCTTAGCCTTACAATTCAGTGTTGTCTTCGTAATTTTAGGTTAAATATATTATAATGTAACAGTATTACAATGGGAAAATAAGTTACTTTGCAATCCCAATGCAAAATGAATTTTATCCTAAAGGCAGTAGGCCTAGTATATTTTTCCTATTTCTTCCCCCCTCATCAAAATACATTTAATATTGATTTTCAAACGATCCTATCACTGGTAAATCTAAGAGATCACGCATTGGTTCCCCTCCTGGAAAACGATTACATTTTAGAAAATATTTTGTTTTTTGAAATATATTTTATTGGCAAAGTTTATACCCGTTTTTTTTTCAAACGTTTCGAATCTCGTTTGTATTTGATCAATATATCATTTTTTTAAAAACATTTTCAAAAATAATTCATTTATGAATAAAAAACAAATTAAAACAACAAAATTTCATTTTTTTTAATTTAAAAATTGCAACATGACATGCACTACAGAATACGTTGACAATTCGTTATGTTTCTACGTCATTATAAATGAAACAAAAACTATCAAATTATACCATAGCATCCTGTAAAATTAGTTTGCAATACATAGTCTCTTGTAAATCACGCAATTTACGTCATGTCCCCCGCATTGTGGTCTTTAACTGATAAGGCATTTGTAATATCCTCACAGATTACAACATTTTTCAAAAAGCCATAGACACAAAAAGCACAGTAAACTATTCCTTTTTACGTCAGTATCATCTTAATGAATCAGGATTCCGGACAGACAACACAAAAACCGTGTCAATATTTTCCCCCCAACCCAGGAGTCAGACCTGTAAACCTATGTTGCACTTTAACAGTGTTTGCCTAGAGATTTGGTTATCGTCTGCTTCTGTTGATTTCCTTTCATCTTGATAGAGTTTGTCTTACTATCTAGATTTATGTATATCACTGAACAGCGCATCAAGGAGCAGTCGTGGATATCTGTATAAGGAACAGAAGGGAGAAGAAGGCTTATTTAGGTTATGTTTGCATCTCGTCCCCGTTTACAAATATGTGTTACATTTGAATTTGATCTGACAACTGAAATGGTTGAAAATCAAAACAAATCAACTATCCTCGTGTCTGTACCTGTTATTTCTTGTGATAAATTATGAATGACAAAATACAATGAAAAAAAAATTTAAAACAGGTCATAAACAAATAACAGTAAATAAAATCATAAAATGAAACCAATTAAATTTTGCAATCTGTAAGACGCTGGCAGCCTGTTATTATTTTAGAGCCTTTTTAACAAGACTTTTGATTTGATGTAACTATCTTCATATTGCATCAACAAGACAAAACTATGCACATATTATATGTTGTCACAGTGATAAATTGGGAAGAATTTTGGAAGTTCGACAATGAAATAAAGACAGGGATACCTCACAATGATACTTAACACAACTAACAAAAGTCAAAGGACTTATTGAAATGATTTTAGTTGCTGAAAGAATCCCAAAAGACTTATCTATCAAGGATAAAAGTTACAATGTTTTATTATGTTATCATTATGAAAATCAAATAAAGTCTTGAGGGCGATATATATTTAGCATACATTATAATGTAAAGGACAATTCATAGGACGTACATGCCTAAAAATATTTAACAAGGTTAATTTTCATATGCATTTGATAAGTCATTAAGATTCGTACTAATTTACCATTGGTCAGCAATTCATTTATTAGGTGTTTAGCATACTTTATGGGTACACATGTACAATATATACTTTAATGTGTCAAATAGCTTATTTTGTAAATATATTGTATATTGTACACAGGGAAACATTCACCCCCGTTTTAATTTTGCCCCGTTCAACCCTTTCGCCCTCGTTGTTATCGGGAGAAATGAAGACGGTGCTATTCAAAACAATTGTCAAATAACTGTTTAAATTAGAAAAAAGATATTTAATTTGACACCATTTTTTTCATTTAATATGTACCTATTCTTCATGTACATTGTATAACTTTTTAATAGTAACAAAACTCAATCAGGCTAGACTGTTGCATAGGGTTGTGAGAAAGTATATAGAAATCACTTAGTCAGTAAGTACAGAATATGTCTGACCTTTGGTCGCCATGTCCAAATCATTAGAACATTCATGAGATGCTCTTGGCCCAGAAATTCCTTGTAATCTGAGGGTGTGTCTTGACCCTGGTCAAAGGTCATTCAACCTAAGTCAAATTTAGATCTACATTAACATATGTGTAGCATTTATTTGCCAGAGATTCGAGAATTATCGATATTTGCAGCTCGTGTAACTATCAATAACAATTTATTTTATTAAATCAATATTCAAAACTATTCTTTACATTGTTACTACTGTATAAAGAGTTATTTTCGCCCCAAGTTATTTTGGCCCTTTTCACTTGCAAACGATTTTATCTTGTATTGAATTCGCACAAACGAAGTTGTGTTTAAGAGATATTATTTGAGACATTGGAGTTCGCCCAGTCTTAAATTCGCCCGCTTACAACGAGGGTGAAAGGGGCAAAAATAAAACGTTGGCGAATATTTTCCTATATACAGTATTCGCAATTAAGCTTGTACAGTAAAAAGAGAACAAAACAACGCCATTAGTTTGTAAGGGTTTCTAAACCCCGTCGTAAATAGTATATGCTTCAAATCTGTTTTAAACCTGTTGTCGATAAGAACGTTACTCAGAGTGAACAACCATTTCTCCATGGATGTAGAGGTTATCTTGGTTACTACATTTACTTGGAAATCTGAGGTCAGTTCGTGCAGGTTAATAGAGTCCGTGCAGCTTATAATTAGTTTCGATTGATCGAGAAACAATCCACACAAAATCAGCAGCAAAAGTATTAATTAAGGAGACATCAATTAACGATGTTTTCTTTAAAAAATAATATTATGAAAAGTTCATGATGATAAAAAATTAGTAAAAATACGCAGTATTTGAAAAGCTGTATAGGTCATCACATTTTTATTTTGAAGAAAATTAAGTTTTTTTTTCCGCCTGTAAAATATCGGTAAACTAATCAAATGTACATGCAGTAGAAGAGGAACCAAAAAATAATTTGTTAATTAGTTTTAATTATATTACAAATTAGGCTAGAGTTTACTTTCACATACCAAAAAACATTTTTTTTAAAGCGACAGTACAGCTGAAAACACATGTGTGAATAACTTCAGATTTACCCATTGTATTGTTAGGAAATACGAAATAACGTTGATTGTGACAGTTGAAGTACATAAAAATCTCTTTTACATACCTAATTAATGTAATTATGAGCTTCCGGAAATTTAAGGGTCGTACAAACCTGAATAATCTTATATCGTTTATTTGTACCACGTGGAATTTGATTGACAGTAATTGACACGTGCTGAAAACTACAATATCTTCGCCCGTGATATAGATAATTCTTCAAAAGGCGCTATATATCGTATATTTAAATCTAATTTTTGTTGTGAAGACTATTTACTACTACTTCCACGAAAATCAAGAAACTTATTTGTTAAATATAGAACAACAAACCACCACCTTCCTATAGAAATTGGTAGGTGGAACAATACTCCACGTGAAGACCGCAAGTGCAGTCTATGTGAAGCCAATCAAATTGGCGATGAATTCCATTATGTTTTAGAATGTAGTGCATTGTCACATATAAGAAAAAAATTGTTTAGTAATTATTATCTAAAAAACCCAAACACCTTAAAATTTAGAACACTTATGTCATCTCCAAACCATGTAATTCTTATGAAAATGTGTACTTTAATTAGTAAAATATTTGATTTGGTCGGTCATCCTACGTAACAACTTTAAAAAATACATTGTTTATTTTTTTCTGTTTCTCTTTTGTAAATCCTGCTTTTCTGATACTTTTGTATATAATTCTTCTGCACCTCATGTAACATTATACATATATGTTTTGAGTGAAATAAATGAACTTGAACTTGAACTTGAACCCGACTACGATCATCGTGGTATAAGAGGTAAAAGGGACTCTCTAAACGGAACACATCATCACTTTCTCGATAATTTATTAATGGTTTACCAATTTCAATTCATTTTAAAATTAACAGACATAAAATTTATGATAAATTATCAAATTACATGTATCCCTCAAGGAGCCTCACTTACAAAAATGAATTTAGGTTGTAGCAACTCCTATGATAAACACGCAAAATACATGCTTACAAAATAATAACTGTGGTTATTTCAAAAACTTTGAACAATTATTACCTTATTTTCTTTGCCAATTCACTCAAGTAAGCAGGCCTACCCGGTCTCTTACTCGCCATGCTGGTTTGTTTATAGTAAATACGCATGCGTAATGGTATAGAAAGTGGAACCCCGTTACATGTGGCGATGTATATATGTATAGATTATACCTAATTATTACTTTTAATGAAATAATTAGATTTATTTCACGGAGAAATTTGTAATTGTTTGAAAGTTTATACATTTATGAGTAGTACAAAAATACCCAACCCGATCGGAAAATTTTTTCAAGTCGGTTTTTTAATAAGATGCGCCGTACTGTCTCTTTAAATATAAGACTTAGTACTTAAGGAGGTTGGCACCTGAAATAATAGTAATGTCAATCATCCGAAAACCACTTGGATATAAAGATGGGGACCTATAATGTTCATTTATTTTATTTGTGACCCATGTCACATGCCATTTTTTGGAAATATAGGGCCTCAAACAGAAATGATAATTTTCCTGAAATTTTGGCTAAAATTTTACATAGAAATTGATAACTTGAAGAAATCAAACAAATATTTATAGTTTGAACTATTATTTAGTTTTGATTTTAATACAGTATGAAGTTGAACACATGTAGTGACTATAAAAGTAAAATCTAAGTCAAAGTTTAAAAATTCTTACTTTACTGGTGGTTTCAAAGGCCAGTACATAATGAACGCAACAACAGATGTTAACAATTTTGGAGTAATCAAATTATAACGCATATAAAAAAAATTAGAGTAATGCCATCTTTCCAAAACTTTGCATACAAATACACATACATTTAATGTCTCATTTAAAAGTAAAACAAGTAGGGGTCACATCTCAAAAATTTGAGATATAGCATGAAATAAGCTAATTTTAGGCCAAAATTGGAGTTAATTTTTTCTTAACTTCTAAGAAATATAAGCTAAATATGCCGAAATATATCGATAGAAATATCAAAATATTGTTTAAATATGTTTATAAGAACATCATGAATATATTGTAATACACAAACTTTCTAGAAGTTTGGTCTGCGCTGAAAATTAGGAAGCTAATTAAAAGTAACAGTACTCTAAAACTAGTGAGTTATGAAAATTGTTCAATTCCTTCTTGAAAACCTTCCGCCACAAAATATAGTCCCTTACTAAACTCTGTAAAAATGTAATTTTTTAAAAACAATTTTATTCAATATAGTTTATTTGGCATTGTAAAATATAAATATACTACAAGAATTAATATGTGATGCAGAAGTTTCAGAGTAGAGGTGACCCAAAATGGCTACCTAAAACCTAAGGAGCGAACCTCTTTAAGGAGGTGATGTATATTTGTCGAAAACAGGAAACTGTATTTCAATAAATCAACGTATACTAATTGTTTTGCATACCTCATCCAATACTATAACATACCTGAATGTTGTTAATTTAGATATAAGGAAATGCGAGATCTATAGACGATATTAAACCGTTATTAATTATAAAAGGGTCATCTTTCATTGCATGCATCGTACTAATAATTATGCTAATTAACTAAATATCATTAGCGTTTTTCTGTCTTCATAAAGAAGACTAAGACACGGTGATATTAGTTTTAGTTTATAGCTCACCTGAGCCGAAGGCTCAAGCAAGCTTTTCTGATCAAAATTTGCCCGTTGTCATTCGTCGCTGTTGTCGTTGTCGTCGTCCTAATCTTTTCATATTTTCATCTAATCCCCGAGAACCACTGGACCGATTTCAACAAAATTTGGCACAAAGCTTTATTAGGTGAGGGGGGATTAAGAGCATGTCTACGAGAAAACCATGCAAAATGTGGGGGAGCAAGGTTCTCTGATCAACTTTATATTTTGTGTGCAAGAGTGTGCATCTTAATGAATTAATTTGCCACAAAAATTTTTTTGGTGTGGTCAATCTAAACTAGGCTCTGTAGCTCTGTTACTAATAATAGCATCTTTGTCCCTTTGAAGAATAAAATTGTGCATAATTAACCAAATTTTTGTTAAAAATTCTGAGATAAGTTTAACTATAAATTTAAAAAGACATTTAGAATTGGTAGCAACAAGATACAATAGTTTAAGTCATTTTGTGATGATTCCCAAATATTCTTCCTGTTCAGTGCAGATAGGTCATGAATCTGGCATGTTTCCAACTTTTGAAAGAATGAAATGAAAGAACACCACGCACCCCCATTACTTGAAAATGATACACATAATGAATAGCTCAATAATTACATGGACAATGATACACAGAATGAATAGCTCAATAATTACATGGACAATGATACACATAATGAATAGCTCAATAATTACATGGACAATGATACACATAATGAATAGCTCAATAATTACATGGACAATGATACACATAATGAATAGCTCAATAATTACATGGACAATGATACACATAATGAATAGCTCAATCATTACATGGACAATGATACACATAATGAATAGCTCAATAATTACATGGACATTGATACACATAATGAATAGCTCAATAATTACATGGACATTGATACACATAATGAATAGCTCAATCATTACATGGACAATGATACACATAATGAATAGCTCAATAATTACATGGACATTAGTACACAAATAATCATCAAATCAAAATGTATAGCATCCATGCCTTTAAAAACAACAACAACAACAATATTCTAATAGGGCCTAAATGAATAAAAATTTCCTGATAAAATGCATATTTACACGTTATGTCCTAAATACTTACAAAGTTTTAAGAAATCATATGCAGCTGTTCAAATGAGGAGTTGCCCTTACAAACTGTTCACTTCTACATGTATATTAAATATACATGTATGGCCAAAGTCCATGCAGAAGGGCATATTTGTCCAGAAAAATAATGGAATCAAAATTTCCTGATATCTATGATAAATTATGTTCATTCTTAAGACATGCTACCACGGCTTTTTTTCCATAGTTGCATGGTTTTCATGTGGACACGCTCTTAAATTTGTTCAGTTGAAGGGCCACGCACTCTTTATAGGGGAGATAATTTAAAATTATTGAAAATATGCTGGTATTTTTCAAAACTCTTCTCAAAATCATTGCCAAAAAAAAAAAATAATAATAAAAAGCTGAACTTTTTGTGGAAGCATCCACAGGTAGTGTAGATCTAATTAAGTTTATTCAAATCATCATGATCCCCGTGGATAGGATATGGCCACAATGGGGGGGGGGTCAAGTTTTTACATAAGAATCTTTAAAAATATTCTTCTCAAAATCCATTTGCCCAGAATATGAAACTTGTGTGAAAGCATCCTTAGGTAGTGTAGGTTTGTGTTTGTTCAAATCATGATCTACAGAGGTTATGGTGGGGCCACAAAGAGGGCGAATTTTACAAAGGAATATTAGAGAAAAATCTTTACAAATCTTCTCAAAAACCATTTGACCAGAAAAGCTGAAACTTGTGTGGAAGCATCCTCACGTAGTGTAGATTTAAGTGTGTTCAAACCATGATCTCCATGGCAATGGTAGGCCCACATTTGGGGGTCGAATTTTATAAAGGGATATATAGGGAAAATCCTTTATTGTTCTGGAAAACATTCAGCCAGAAAAGCTGAAACTTGTGTAAAACTACAAGTTGTGCATATTAAAGTTCATTATTCTCTGAAGAAGGAATGGGAAGGGATTTTAAAACAGGGATAGAAAAAAATCGTTTCACAAATACTGAATCAACAAAAGGAGCTTCATATTTAATATAAAAATATGTAGATAAAAGGCGAAAGGTTTTTCTTCACTTTTTAGGCAAAAAGTCTACTATAATACTAAAAGATACTCAGAATCTGATATCAATCCTACAAGTCAGTCAACTGTATAAAAACCGCTCAGACTAAAGTAAAACTCATTAAGTTAATTAAGGTCGCGGATGTCAAATTGAATTAATATTATTAAATCCGTTTCATTCAGATAACTTAAGAAGAAGTCGGCATGTGCAAAAAATTAGCTGCATCCTATTTTATTTTTATCAATCTTTCGAGCCAAAAAAAAATCACTGATTTAGTTAGAATTATTGAACGAATTAAATTAATTGCTAAATGTACTACATTCCTCCGGATATATATACAGCAGACTGAGAGGGAAAAAATGCAATAATGAGCGTCCATATCTATCATATTATATAATCAGCGTACAATCATGACAGATCAGTTATAGGGACCCTAAAGCACTACTAGAACTTAACTTTTATAACTTGGGGGGGGGGGGGGGTGACGCTGCATAAAGGTGTGAGTATTTAATTTATCTATTAGCCTAATTTCAAGAAAGGAAGACTTTTCATAATTTTTTTTATGAAATAAAAAAAAAAAAAGAAAGAAAAGGAAATTGCTAATTTTGAGTGCAAGAAAGTCATGTTCTGCAGCTTTATGTAGATTTTTTTTTCTAGTTTTTATATATTAAGTCACAGTGCATTATTCATAACAATAATTTATTTATATAAAAAAATGTTTTAGAATTCAAAAATGCTTGCGACACTCATCTTTGGAACAAAAATTGCATTTTAAATGCAAAATGGTCAAATCAAATGCATGTGCCATAACTAAATTAAATGGACTGAATACCGAACCCTTTATATTGGTTTAGTCATTATATTTCAATTTTAAGTGCAAAATGGTCAAATCAAATGTATGTGCCATAACTAAATTAAATGGACTGAATACCGATTGCCTTTATATTAGTTTAGTCATCATATTTCAATTTTAAGTGCAAAATGGTCAAATCAAATGTAAGTGCCATAACTAAATTAAATGGACTGAATACCGACCGCCTTTATGTTAGTTTAGTCATCATATTTCAATTTTAAGTGCAAAATGGTCAAATCAAATGTATGTGCCATAACTAAATTAAATGGACTGAATACCGACCGCCTTTATATTGGTTTAGTCATTATATTTCAATAATATACATGCACATATACTTCTCGTGAAGTTCTAGATACAGCCTTCTTGAGGACTTCGATACTAGTAAAAAGGGGCCTTCTCAAAGCGTTATTGATGTTCTTGCCATGTAAAGAGAATATTTTACATGTTAGCGAATACCTTGTAAGCATGTTGGGGGAATATTTACTACTTTCAGCTTGTTGCCAGCTCCATTATACTAGTCTTTCTTCTTGTGAAATTCAATAACCGCTAGATATGAAAAATACTGAAAGCGTTACGAAACCGGCGGTTATGATAAAACAATTTTTGAGGAGTGAGATACCTTAAAATTAAACCATTTTTTAAAAAAAAATTTCAATTTTCCTACAATTTTGTTTTTACATTTACCATGCTCGTCTATCGGACGATAATTTTTTTTTTTATTTCAATATAAATCTAGATCTATCAATTACAAGTACATATACATAAAAAACAAATTACAAGTACATATTTATATGAACCCCATATCTAAAAACAATGCATAACATTATGTAATCGACTGTTTTATTTACGTTCGTAAACCAAATTCTGTCCAAGACGTGATATAAAAAGATGAACGAAATTTGCAGTATATTAATGCAGATAAAGATAAGGCTGCTACTATATTAAAAAGTAATAATAAAATCTCGACTTCATTAAATCAATGGACAAAAACACATTTTTTATATCAATGCAATTCATCTAGTATGTGCTTGACATCTATCTATCACATTAACGGGTAAATTGCACACAAAAAGAACCCCATTTTGTCACGATTAAAAATCTTTAAAAAACTGCCCTGCGAACTGTCTAAAATTATTTAGCAAACAAAACAAAAACTTAATTATTACATGTTGAAATTAATCTTTATAACTTAAATTGTAAATCACCCCCCCCCCCCCCCACCGGGCCGTTAACATGTATAGTAAAACTCGTTTAGTACGAACACGATTATAGCGAAATCCCAGGTATAGCAAAATTTTGTGGAGTCCCCGGCAAAACTCTCAACAAGTCCTCAGGCTAGTAAAATTTTACGGTTCTAACGAACTCGGTTATAACGAATTTACGGATATGGCGTACTGATTTTAAATTAGAACCTTTTTAACAAGACCTTGGACTTTCAGTAGGACGTAACTATCTATTCGTGCGTCAGAACAAGTTCAACATGACGCTGGTTTTAAAGGGACCTGGACACGATCAGATGAAATTATTTTATTTTTGATTTTTATGTATTAAATAGTTTACTTGTGTATTTTGAATGATTTAATAAAATTTGAATGTTAGAAGTCATGTTACAAGCGAGATACAGAGAAAAGAAGTTGTTATTATGTAAACAAAGCTCGAGTCTTATATTTGTTTACAAATAATGTAAAGTAAAGAAATTACCATTTCTTTGACAAAATAACTTGTGGAAACAAGATAAACTTATTAAATGTGTTCATAAAATTAGTTTATCAACAACAAAATGCAACATTAGGTTGAAACTTTTACGAACTCAAGACATATGTAAACAATATCAGGACTCGAGCTTTGTTTACAAAACAAAGAATGGTAACCTCTGTAACTCGCTTATAACTCGATATTTGACCTTCAAATTTTGACAGAGCATTAAAAACATCCATATTGACCATTCTAGACATTAAAAATGAAAAAATAAATTTTGAAAAAATTGAGCTCAAATCGTGTCCAAGTCCCTTAAAGCGAAATATACACCGATTGCGTAGTCTTAGCTCAAAAGCCAGACAAATCTTGTTGATTTTAAATGGTTGTATGGCCAGTAATGAAATAGACAGGCTTACGTCACAATGCTGTTTGACACAACTACCCAAAGTCCAAGCTCCTTCTTAAAATGGTTCTACGTAGAGGTGATAAATACGAAATTCACATCGTTTATAACAAATTGTTTTAAATTGATAGCAGTTCTAATTGCATAATTGTTGAAATGAATTTAAATTCACATATAAATTTTTTTAAATTTCCAATCCGATTATTTTTTTAAGTTTTAAAAAATAGTTTTCTTATATATAATGCCTAAATAAAAACGATTGGTGGTCATATGGAAGAAAACATGTATAAAACGAATTGACGATGCTTAGTATTGTGAATTAGTTAGACTGTTATAACGAATTACAGATATTGCGAAGTAAATCCAGTGGTCCCTGGGAGTTCGCTATAACCGAGTTTTACTGTATCTATTTTGGTGTGTAGGGGTGATGTTATTTATTTATTTTGGTGTGTTGGTGTGCGTCATAAGTGTGTTTACATGTATACGTGAATCTATTTAGAGAAAAAATGCACTTACATGACCACTGGTAGGGTCTAGGTTAAGTTTTTTTGAAATGGTTTTGTTTTCATCTCAATATAAACAGCGAGGGGTCAGTGGGTATGGGTGTAACGTGAGGTCAACGGTATACCAGTGTTTACAGCAATAATGTTGTTTTGACCATATTATTTTTGTTTTCTTTTTAACAATGATAACAATGTCCATGTAAATCATATTTTAAAAAAAAAAACGTATGAAGGGGAAATTCCCATTTGAATAGAAAAATAAAATTGGCAAACCCATAACAAACCCACCCACCCCCAAAAATTAAATAGTATAATATAATAATATATATAATTAATCGATAGGAATATTATAAAGAAATGACATATGATAGTTATAAAATTCGTTTAAAATATACATGTTATTAAATTGGAAGATAAGATAGTATATAAGCTGTAATCGATGGGTGGGGTGGGGGTGGGGTGGTTATGACACGCGCATCAGAATTTCTTTGAAAAAAATGAATAAAGAAACTGTATAACTCTAAATCAAGTATACTTTCAAGTATATATACTATAAAAAAGTAATACAAATTAATAATCCATTCTGAAGAATGCATAGTCCCGCACATCTCTCTCTCTCTCTCTCTCTCTCTCTCTCTCTCTCTCTCTCTCTCTCTCTCTCTCTCTCTCTCCGTATGAGAGCATAAACATCAACAACTTGATATTAATCGGCTAAATAAATGCTCACTTTCCTTACATAAGGACATAAACATTAACAACGCGGTCAGGAAACGGCTAAAAATATGTGGTCAAGACAAGTCAAGGTAATAATGAATGAGTTGAACTGACCCAAGGTCAAGGGCAACTAAGGTATGTTGTTGTGGCGGAATTCCTGGGCGCTTACAGACAAACAATATCGTCCCAACTGAAATCGGAACGCTTTCTTGTACATACCTCTCTAAGTCAATGACATAGATACCAAGAGAATCCATCATCCTTGCCTAATATAAAAGTGTGTACCTACCAAAGGGCCACACAGTGCAAATCTTCTATTTTGTTTGTTGTCTGACGATTTGTAATTTTTTTAGCTCACCTGAGCTGAAAGCTCAAGTGAGCTATTCTGATCACATTTTGTCTGTCTGTCTGTCCGTCCGTCCGTCTATCCGTCTGTCTGTAAACTTTTCACATTTTCAACATCTTCTCCAGAACCACTGGACCAATTTCAACCAAACTTGGTACAAATCATCCTTAGTGGATTTAAAGTTGTGAAAATCAAGGACCAAGCCCTCTTACCAGGGCAGATAATTAGGAATTAATGAAAATTTTCGAGAAATTTTCGAAAATCTTCATCTCAAGAACCCTATGGCCAGGAAAGCTTAAACTTCAACTTCAAAGTTGTGAAAACCATGACCCCCGGGGGTAGGGAAGGGCCACAATGGGGGTCGGCTTTTCACATAAGAATATATTGAGTAAATCTTTAAAAATCTTCTTCTCAAAAACCGTTAGACCAGAAATGCTAAAACTTATGTGGAAGCATCCTCAGATAGAGTAGGTTCAAAGTTGTGAAAATCATGACCCCGGGGATAGGGTGGGGCCACAACAGATGTTTGACTTTTTACATAGGAATATATAGAGTAAATCTTTAAAAATCGTAAATAATCTTCTCAAAAATCGTTAGGCCAGAAAAGCTGAAACCTATGTGGAAGCATCCTAAGGTAGTTTAGATTTAAAGTTGTGAAAATCACGACCCCCGAGGATAGGGTGGGGCCACAATGGGGGGTCGACTTTTTACATAAAATTATATAGCGTAAATCTTTAAAAATCTTCTTCTCAAGAACAATTTGGCTAGAAAAGCTGAAACTTATGTGGAAGCATCCCGAGGTAGTGTAGATTCAAAGTTGTGAAAATCATGACCCTCAGGGGTAGGATGGGGCCACGATGGGGGGGGGGGCGACTTTTTACATACTGTGGTTTCATCAACAATTTTCGTGGAAAAAGTGAAAATCACAGTTTCAAGGATACGTAAATTAGTCACTGTGGCCAATGACTCTATGAATACAAAATGTTAATAGAAATTGCACTTCAATAAACATTTAATTTCATGGATCAACTTAATAACGAAATCCACGAAAATTGGTATTCAACGAATATTGATGAAACCATAGGAGGAATATATAGAGTTAATCTTTAAAAATCTTCTTCTCAGAAACCGTTAGGCCAGGAAAGTTAAAACTTGTGTGAAAGCATCCTCAGGTAATGTTAATAAAAAGTTGTGAAAACCATGACCTCCGGGGGTAGGGTGGGGCCATAATGGGGGGGTCGAATTTATACATAAGAATATATAGAGTAAATCTTTAAAGATCTTCTTCTCAAGAACCATTTGGTCAGAAAAGCTGAAACTTATGTGGAAGCATCCTCAGGTAGTGTAAATTCAAAGTTGTGAAAATCATGACCCCCGGGGGTAGGGTATGGCGACAATGGGATGGAATTTTTACAAAGGAATATATTGAGTAAATCTTTAAAAATCTTCTTCTCAAGAACCATATGGTCAGACTTATGTGGAAGCATCCTCAGGTAATCTAGATTCAAAGTTGTGAAAATCATGACCTCCGGGGGTAGGGTGGGGCCATAATGGGAGGTCGAATTTCTACATACGAATATTTAGAGTAAATCTTTAAATATCTTCTTCTCAGAAACCATTTGCCAGGAAAGCTAAAACTTATGTGGAAGCATCCTCAGGTAATGTAGATTCAAAGTTATGAAAATCATGACCCTCGGGGGGTAGGGTGGGGCTACAATAGAGGGTCGATTTTTAACATAGGAATATATAGAGTAAATCTTTAAAAATCTTCTTCTTAAGAATCATTTGGCCAGAAAAGCCGAAACTTATGTGGAAACATCCTAAGGTAGTGTAAATTCAGAGTTGTGAAAATCATGACTCCCGAGGGTAGGGTGGGGCAACAATGGGGGGTCGACTCTTTACATAAAAATATATAGAGTAAATCTTTAAAAATCTTCTTCTCAAGAACCATTTGGCCAGAAAAGCTGAAACTTATGTGGAAGCATCCTCAGGTAGTGTAGATTCAAAGTTGTGAAAATCATGACCCCCCATGGGTAAGATGGGGCCACAATGGTGGGGGGCGGGCGGCTTTTTACATAGGAATATATAGAGTAAATCTTTAAAAATCTTTTTCTCAGAAACTAATTAGCCAGGGAAGCTGAAACTTGTGTGGAAGCATTCTCAGGTAGTTTATATCTAAATTTGTGAAAATCATTACCCCCAGGGGTAAAGTGGGGCCACAATTGGGGATTGAGTTTCTACATAGGAACTTGTTTGGAAGCATTCTTAGGTAGTGTAGATTCAAAGTTGTAAAAATCATGATTCCTGGGGGTAGAGTGGGGCCACAATGGGGGTGGAATTTTTACATAGGAGTATTAAGAGTAAATCTTGTAAAATCTTCTTCTCAGAAACTAATCAGCCAGGTGATTATTTAATATTGTTTAGATTTTGACTTCTGGATGATTCCTAGACGATTGGGTCTCACAAGGGTTTCAGAGTTTGATGTAGGTTTATATCCCATATATATAAACAATTGTTTAGGATCTTTTTGAGAGCTCCAATGCTCAACATGTGATATTACTATAAAATCATCCGTTTAGAAAAGGGACTAATGATAATAAACATAAGAATATCCAGTGGAAAAAATGATTTTTATTTATACAGGATCTACATGTATTATACTACATTGTCCAGATAGTTTGTATTATGACTACATTAAACTGATTTTATCATACCTATTGTTCCTCAGGTGAGCGATGTGGCCAATGGGCCTCTTGTTTTGTTCAAAATCTCTTTTTAATGGTTCATACCATTTTATCCGATGTCGATCATACTATCTCAAAAAAGTTACACTTGACTTATAACTTTCATTTACGGTCATATATCTACCCATCGCGTTTTTGCGATGTTCTTATATTTGTTTTTAATTTAGATATAGAAATATGAAAAATGTGCAAACTTTTAAAACTAATTATTGCGTGTTTTTTTCTTTGCCAAATAAGAATCTATAACTTTTTTAAAAAGTATAACTGAAAATCCAAGGCAGATTTGTATAACTGAAAATCCAAGGCAGATCTATATAACTGAAAATCCAAGGCAGATTTGATATGTAATTTGTTGATAATTATGTAATTTGTTGATATGTACATGTAATTTGTTGATATATAATTTGTTGACCTGTCAGCCAACTTAGGAAACCCCAGGGACACTCAGTTGGTGCCCATGTAAAGTAAACAGGTGAATGAGACAGAGTACACTTTAGAACCATTTTAACAGAAGCTTGGACTTTGGGAAAAACAGCCAGTGTGACTAGGCCTTTCTATTTCATTGCTGACGACTCAGTCATGGTTCTTTTGAGCTAAGAATATGCAATATTGTTATAATTAACCAGCGTCATTTTTAACACCGGTGCTTGAGGACAGGACCTCTCCCCCCTCATCCCCCCACCCCCCAAGTATTTAGACCCCCGGGACTTCACTCATTTTTTTCTTTAGATTATCTTTTTATGACAAATTTACAATCTAATGTATACATTCATTGAACAATCTTGTTAAAATGATTCTATTTGGTCTTTCGGTTAATTGTTTGTGCTAACAGAACGTATTCCAGCGCATCTATGCCAGCGCTAACCTTAATCCTTCCTTTCTTAGACCTAAATCATCTCCTTGGTTTTTGACTAGAAGTAGAAAATCTCATATGAATCATGTTGTGCAATACTAAAGATAGAACTAACGCCATCAAACTTTACCATGCATTATCTATCAGTAATTGAAATATTTCTGGAAAATTGTATCCAATAAATTAAAAAACAACACATAATAATAAAGGGGTTTTTTTTACGCCAGTACTGGTTCTATCTTTAGATTGGATAGTCTCCCCTTGATTCCAAACGCTATACCGATGTATTAATCAATGACAGCGAACCTGTATACATAATTGAACTCTGGCGTAGGAATATACCGGTATACGACTACAAAAAATATCTAAATTGGCCGTACCATTTAAAATCTGACTATTTTTACAGTGTTCATAAATAAGTTCCCTTGGAAAACAATGCTTCTGAATACATTACACTAACATCGAATTTATCGATTATTTTCAAGTACTAAGTTTTGTCAGCGGTGATGATTTGTGTTTAGGTCCAAACACCGTTTTACTTAATTTCGGTTTGCCAGAGTAACTGCATAGGAGAGTTGATAAAAAACAACTCCCAAAAATATAAAAATATGAGTCAGTTATTCAGTTATGAGAGAGAGAGAGAGAGAGAGAGAGAGAGAGAGAGAGAGAGAGAGAAAGAGAGAAAGAGGAGAGAGAGTAAAAGTACAATAAGAACAAATCGCTCTCTCATTGTCTTGTCAGAATACACGGCATATTTGGACATCAGCAGACCGTATTGAGCGAACGGTTTCATGGCTGTCCATAAATCAGACCGGGTCAAGGTTATTTGGAGTATGCATGCCGACTGCTGCTGTCTGAAGTTAGTTATAAAAGGACTAGGATCCCCTGGGGCTCTTCGTTCAAGGACGAAATAAATGACAGAGTCCGCATATTTTGGTTCAAAGTCCAGGTTCCCGTATACGGTTTTATGAACAAACAAAAAAAAAAGAGATTCAATGAAAAAGAAATTGCATACCTTTTTTGGTTCGCAGTTCATTCTAGATTGCTTTTAAGGACAAAACAACTAAATAAATATCTTTTTTTTTTGTTTATAGTAATATTTTTGGTAAAGTGTTGATTTTTAAAGACCCATTTTCTACTCACAGTTAATATGTTAGATAAAGTGATCGCAACTGGTTGTTCTTTTTGGTAAATAAGGATTATCATAGAAAATAAAAATAAACAAACAAAAAACAGCCCCCCACCCCCCCCCCAAACCCCCCCCCCCAAAAAAAAAACAAAAACTAATAAACAAAAAAAAACCCCCATGAATTGTAAAAAAATATCTACCGAATAACCATGATTTTAGAATCTTAACACAGTTGATAAGTACATGTACATTGTTTTGATCCTCTCACTGGTATTTCGTTTGATATCAAAATTAATGCCATTTATCCGCCGCTGCTTGGTAATTACATATAGGTGTCAACAAATGAAGGAGGAAGCGGATAGAGCTTTACATTTTGTTGACAGTTTGGTTTTGGAAATTCCCATTCTATAATTTAATGCACGTAGTTCTTAATAAGAAAACTCTCAAAATTCTGAATTTAATGCAGGTAACATATATATTTCTTGAATATTCAGAAGTGCTGTTATCTCACAAAACAAACTGATATCAAAATAACATGATGATTATCTAGCAACTTCTGATCGAATAAAAAACTGGGTTGATATGCTCAATTAAAATCACGTATTACAACATTCAAATTAAGAGGGTTGAATGGTTGTGGCCATTTTAGACTTTAGTAAACTCCTCGAAAAGAAGAGTTCTGCATAAAGAGTTATACATAAATATCCAACACACCCTCCGTCACCGCTTGGTTTTCCCATGGGAGCATTTCCTTCATCTCCCCCTAAGGCAATGTTCAAAAACCAACTTTTATTAACTTAATTTCGTTGATTTGCTTGAATGATAAATGAATAATGATCGCGCCTGAGAAAATCGTTGGGAATGAACATTCTTGGAAAATGAATGCAGACACATATTATTTATACGAAGTTCAAAAACTGAGTCACAGCGAATATCATTGATGTCACGGATTTGATTTGAGAATTGTTTTATGAAAGGATACGGTAGCTACATGTATATATGATATGCACATGAAATACTGGACATGACACAACTAGATTGCAGAAGATATTAATTTTACGAAAAATATTATACAAACGACATATCAGCATACATTGAAATTCATCTTCCACACAATTATCATTACTATATATACATTTTCTCTGATCTCTGGTGGTTTTATCTTGTTAACACATACACATTGAATGTAAGTTGTCTGACACCCTAGATTATGGACGGAAATTGATTTTAGTAACTGTATTTATAGTGTGACTCTTCTGGTCATATTTTTGCCTGTTCATTCCTAATTACATCTTCGCTGATCCAATCACAGCTTTGTAAACAAGCGCTTATAATTAAACTTTTAACAGAAACATACGTGTGATCTTTGGTAAAACATTCGGTGCTTTTCATAAGTTGAGGCACAAGTGCTCGAGTACAATATATCCACAAGGATGGTCAAACCAGATCACACTGAAAATATTACAAATAGTTATAGTCTGTCCCAAGTTATTGCTTCCATCACTTTTTGATGATTTTTAACAAAAATACACATACCTGTGAAAGAAATGCTGTTGAAATCGATAAAAGGAAAATATCCAAGATATCTTCATTGACAAATTATCAAGTGGTGGAAGCAAAAACTCGGGACAGAGTATAAACACTTTAAAAAATGTAATACAGTTTATAAATGGTAGTGACACTAAATAGATACAAAACATTTTAAGATTTCAGCAACAATTTTTTTTATAAATATTCCAGTCCGAATTTCCTCTGTCAGTTTTCGAATCCCTACTCATTTTTTATATAATTTTACAAAAAAATGAATGATGATAATACAAAAACATTTATAACATTAAACTACTTATTAGTTTTTTTTAAAACGTTTTTCAATATTTTTTCAATGCGTGCCATGCGATTATTTTAATGAATAAAGTGAGGTAAGACCAACTGAAAATATGCAAAATTATATAGTCTAAAATATAAAGTTTTAACTTTTAATATTAGAGTACTGCCAAAAATGTTTTAGCGGAAAACAAAATCTGCAAAAAATAGAATTTCCTCTGTCTGGCTAAGGACTTTTTTTTTTAGCCTAATTCCATAACATAATAAAAATATCGAATGTTATGTCAATAATAATTCATTTCATCAATACTTTTTGTGTTAAGAACAATTTTTTCTCATGACATTGAACTTTATAACAATCCGAATTTGAGAACTCAAACCCTGAGTAAACAACACCCTTAATGAGAAAACTCTCAAAATTCTTAATTTAATGCAGGTAACATACATATTTCTTGAATATTCATAAGCGCTGTTATCTCACAAAACAAACTGATATCAAAATAACATGATGAATATCTAACAACTTCTGATCGAATAAAAAACTGTGTTGGTATGCTCAATTAAAATCACGTATTACAACATTCAAATTAAGAGGGTTGAATGGTTGTGGCCATTTTAGACTTTAGTAAACTCCTCGAAAAGAAGAGTTCTGCATAAAGAGTTATACATAAATATCCAACACACCCTCCGTCACCGCTTGGTTTTCCCATGGGAGCATTTTCTTCATCTTCCCCTAAGGCAATGTTCAAAAACCAACTTTTATTAACTTAATTTCGTTGATTTGCTTGAATGATAAATGAATAATGATCGCGCCTGAGAAATCGTTGGGAATGAACATTCTTGGAAAATGAATGCAGACACATATTAATTATACGAAGTTCAAAAATTGAGTCACAGCGAATATCAATTATGTCACGGATTTGATTTGAGAATCGTTTTTATGAAAGGATACGGTAGCTACATGTACCAGGATCTATAAAAAAATACGAAGACTTTTGCCATAGCTATGAAATTTAACGTCATATTATTACTAAATTTAGTAGACACAATTTAGCAACTGTGTCAAACAATTTGAAATAAAAAAAGTTCATATATTCCTTTATTTATAAGAATTATTTAGAAACTAATCCTGCAAAAATGAGGTCACGGCGCAAGGTCAAACTTTGTATTCTGTAAACAATAAACCATATTATGTTGAAAGTAATATCTCCATAAATTGGGCTTAAAACCAACTAATATTGAACCCTAAAATTAAAAATTGTTATTATATTCTATGTACAAAATAATGACGGGATATATAGATTTGTTGAACAGATATCAGTAACTAAAGACATAGAGTCTTCTTTAAAATTGACTAAAAACATTGACATTGCCGGACGTCACGGCGCAACGAAAAGTATTTATAAACATTATGGATCTAACTCGGGAAAAAGCCGGTAAAAACTGTGAAAATGATCATTATTATACTTTCATGTTAAATACTGCAATCTGATTGGTTTAGACGCAGTTGACAATCCGTTCTCTCTCCCTCGCACGCTTAGCAACGGGCCGATAGAACGAATTGTTACATGCGCGTTAATTATGCGCGTACGGTTCGCCGTAGAATTCACGTCTTTTCTATATAAAAGCAGTAAAATTTGCTATAAAAATTAAGACATTCAGTATAATAAAATAAATAGTGCGTGTTTGGGAGGGTACCAGTTGAAATTGACACCCCTCGAAAACCATTGTCAACGCGTCGGTTGACAATGGTTTTCTCGGGGTGTCAATTTCAACTGGTACCCTCCCAAACAGGCACTATTTATATAATGGTCGAAAAAATAAGTCAAAAATTATTTGCAAATTTGTGTTAAACTCTACCACATTTTGTGGGGTTGTGGTAAATGTATTTTGAACATCAAACAGTACGAAAGAGAATAGAATATCTGTAAATAATTGATCAAAATATAAACAACGTCATCTGACATTCAGGGATTGTCTTACTGTAAACGAAGAGACATGCGGTAAAAAATAAGAAAACTTCGAGGAACTAACTTATGATTCTCGAACAATTGTGAACAAATTAGAAGTCAAGTTATATAGTGCCGATTTAAATTGTATGGTGAAAAACACAAAAGACTCGGGGCGATATAAAGATTGGATATTTCTATTAAATGTGCTTGCGTCATCTTGACGTCATGTTTTCAACGTTACCCTGCGCCGTGGTGACAAAACATGTTGATTTTAAACAACAAAAATACCTTTTCATCAAATGGAATGAAACTTCGTATATCAATAAAAATAAGTATTGCTGCAAAATTAACTGTTAGTTATTACTTTAATGAAAAATGTATGATAGACAGACACATTGTCTTCGTATTTTTTGATTGACCCCCGTATGATTTGCACATGAAATACCGATCGACTCGACACAACTAAATTGCAGAAGATATTAATTTTACGAAAAATATTATACAAAGAACATATCAACATACAATGAAATTCATCTTCCACACAATTATTATTACAATATATACATTATCTCTGATCTCTGGTGGTTCTATCTTGTTAACACATACACATTGAATGTGAATTGTCTGACACCCTATAGGTAATGGACGGATATTGATTTTAGTAACTGTACTTATAGTGTGTCTCTTCTGATCATATTTTTGCCTGTTCATTCCTAAGTACATCTTCGCTAGCCAAGGGTTTTCGGTCCACTCTGCTCCCCATAATAAACGAAGTGGACCGAAAACACTTGGCTAGCGAAGATGTTCTAATTATCGCTACAAGCATAGTTCCAAGTTCCACTAAAAACTCACCCAACTACATGTATATCTAATGATTGTTAACCATCAGACCATCAGAAAAACATGATATTTTTGGCCATAGATTATCAGTTAATAGAGAAAAAATCAAAATATTTCAGCTTTAATTCTTTTTTTTTTTTTTTTTTTACATTTTCCTATATCTTTATACAGGGCTCTTCGTCTAAAGGAGGTAAATATAGCCTAAAAATGACCACGAACATCCAGCCCCCTTAACAGATTGATCTTATACTACTACATTCAAAGAAAGAGAGGCAACTCGTACAGCAAACTGAACGCTTACCAACAGCAACGTTAAAATTGATAATACTATTATACTTTTTGTAAGAGGGAATGCACAAGGTACATGTAAATAAATTTTTAACAGGCCTTCAAAATATCATATTTCTTCTAAATGACACAGACATCCAGAGATTTACGTCTTATTGGCAACGGATGAGAAAGATACGAAAAAGGTAAGATGTGAAGGGATGCGATGTTGTTTGAATTGTATAACCCTCGATTTTAATAGACTGACATAATATAAAAGCACCGTCCGAAATTTGAAAAAAAAAGTGATTTCAGGATTGGTCCCTGACTTCTTAGACATTTCTGAGTATTATGCCTTAATTTCGTATGAATGATATTTAAAAATCTTTTACCAAAAGAGAAATACTTAGGAGGCTTTGTATCGCTCTGTTGTGTTTTCTTAAAAATAATTAATGAAGTAGCTTCCCTGGTATTAGTACAATATGTTATTCCACCTTAAAACCTTTCGAATATGAATCAAAATACATAGATCTATATGTTCCATACACTATACGCCACTTTTTGTGAATTAACCGCATGTGTTATTATTTTTTTTTTCTCGTAAATATACATTTTATTATTTATTACTATTTATTTATTGTGTGTGTGTGTGTAAATGTGCTTTTACACAACTTATTTCATGATATAATTTTTCTTAAATTTGTATTTTTTTTCAATATGACATATCTATATAATTTCGGTAAATAGAAAAATTAATAATAAAATATTGATTCAGCTCACTTGTAATCAGAATAATCAACATTGCAACAAATTTATCTTACTACGGCCAGATATACGTGTATATACTGTCGTGTGGACAAGTCTAAACAAATTAATTAATCTCTTGTTGATACATGTATATCCATTCAATATTCCAGTTTTTGTGTTTTTACAGCTAATGTGGATCACAGTCGGCGCTTGTGTTTTTACAGTACGGAATTATAACACCCCCCTTTGTACCTTTCTGATTTTACATTAAAATTGTGTTGAGATTTTGTTGATAATACGGGTTATACAATTACAGTGAATCTCTTTTAACCAATTTTAAGATTACTCAGTGTTGTTAATCCAATTAATTTCGGTAAGGTGATTTGAGATATGTTTGATCTTCAATAAAGTTACACAACAATATTGAATCAGAATTAGCAATTGAGAGAACTCAAATTTCAAGTTCTTTATTCCAAGAGACAAATATCTCATAGGCTATATATGCAAACATACATATTAAATACAATAGAATAGCGACATACAAAGTGTACATAATCAATTTTGATTATTCACATTAAGAGTTCGATGCTTGTTGGCATAATATAAATATTTCCCTAAATTACACAGTTCATTAGTATTTGAGGAAGATAGTAACTGTATAACTTCATACACACTTGGTTTTCGGGAGTAGTATTTTTTAATATACTTTTCTCTTAAACTACGAAGTGACGGACAAATAAGTAAAAAATGAAATTTATCTTCAATATCATTTAAGTTACAATAGTCACATTTTCGACAATCACGTGTTAAATTATCATACCTCTCTGTTTCAATATTTAAGACATGTGAAGACAACCGTAATCGTGTAATTAATTTACGATATTTTACATGAATTGATTTCTTTAGATAAACTTGTAAACAAAAGTAATTAACAACATGTTTATACAATATACATTTTGACGCATTGCTTATATCGTTAACAACTTTTTGTTTAAAGACATCACACATTCTATCATATATAATATCTAAAATAGCAGATTCTTTAACAGTACTGTGATATAAATTGGCCAAGCCTAAGGTGCACAATTCTTTCATAACATTTGAAATCCATATGTTATTATTTAGAACTCAGAATAAGGTTAATATCGCATTGAATTTACGAAAATTTACTTTTATTTATATCTCCTCATTCCTCTACCCACACATCAAACAAATTGCATTTTCTACTATACAGTATCTTTAGCAAGGTATACACATTGCATTGTATGCATTCCTTATTTGGTATATAAATTTTGAATCTTAACGAGGCTGGGGGGTGGCTGCCATTTTAAAGCGTTTTTATCTCTACACAAAAAAGATTTTCACTTTAATGTTTTATAACTCTTACATTGTACTGAATTTGTCTTTTGAAAGAAACGGATATGATGGTATTGAAACGTTATTTAAAGAGTCAATTGATGGTAAACCAAGGGTTACAAGATGCAAAAAAAATAATTTCGGCTGTTTTTCAGCATTTTCTAACTTTTCAAAGGGAGGTAACTTGTAAAACTCCAAATATTTTGTTCAAATATTTTCCTTTTATTTATTTTTTTTTTAATTTCACCATCGAAAATTTTTTTAATGCTCAATCTTTATTACACATGTATTGATTATTATTATGTTAAAATTTGGAAATAATCTTGTGGCTACTTTTTTTTTGTTTTACATATTTGCATTTTTGTGACATATATATTTTTGGTAAAATTGTGATATTTTTCTTTATAACAAATAATGTTAAGTTTTTATTATTTTGTTAATTTTTTGTGATGTTATTGGTATGTTTTTTGCCTTTATTTGTATTTCATATATTTTTCATAATTTTGTTTTTTTTACATAACGTGCAATTTCTTCAGATGCAATACATGATAAAATTAATGATGATAGCGATGTGGTCTTTCACATTAAAATGTAAATCAAGATTATGTGAAACATTTCTGCAAATTTTGTGAATTTTGGAGAATTTTTTTTTGGACCCCCCAGCCTCCTTAAATATAAGTTGCTTTAAATGCACTTTTTTGCACTTTGTTTTTTTCAAGTCTATCTAATAAGCCAATTTGCTTAAATAATAATTAAGACTTAGTCTGGAACGGAAACATATCAATTCAATTTTGAAGTTGGAAACTGATTAAAAAGTATTTAAAAAATTAACTAAATAATTTGTAAATTCGTCAAACTAGTGTAAAATAATATTTTCTTTTTCTTTTTCTTTTTTAAAGGTCTTTGATTCTTGCTGTGTCTAGTAAAAAAGAGTACATCTTGGGGAAATGTATCATTATTGATTTGCCGAAATATCAAATGATACTTGCCATGCATATGGTAAAAGTAATTGTCTAATACTGAAACATAGTTACACATGTACACGTACTAATTATTATAGTGCATATGTATAGTAGTGTGAATTGGTCCATGCGGGAATTTTTCCGGAGGAGGGGGGGGGGGGGTTCAGAGGGATATTTTAGGTCATTTTACTGTGTAAATATAAAAAAAAATGAAATTTCCACGGGAGGGGGTCCGGACCCCCCCCCCTCCCATAGATCCGCGCGTATGGTCGATCCAAATCCGTCAAAGAATAGTTTTCCTTTTCGAATTCTCTGACGATTTTATCATTGCAGTGGATCCTGGCATTTTGTATACATAAGATTAACAATTACCGATTGGGGATAATGGAGTTTGTTTATTAATAGTCCCAAACCTCAACTCTTCAAAAACAAAAAGGCACACCATCGTTTATGTAATATAATAAATAAATGTAAAAAGAACTAATTAAAATCCAACAATAGTACGGAATTCACACGCAGTATTATTTGAAATTTGTATTTCTTACTTTTTTTATCAGCTTGAAAGACTAAAAAAGCCATTCATAAAATGATTGTCTTCAAGAGATGAATTTTGGTTAATGTATGATCTAATTGTAATGACTTTACAGGTGTACTTTCCAGGCATTTTCTGGTCAGGATAACTTACAGAGTTTTATTTATGTTTTCTAGACTTTAAAGCAAACAGAATTAAAAGTGGGTTTTCATAAATTAAATTTCCTTTTTTTCGTTATTTTTGCTCAATATTAGGTATATATTACTTTAGAAATAAATACAATGTAGTTTAATGTATTTACAAACGTTACAAGTGGTTTACCAAACAAGTTAGGAATAACTGTAAAAAAAAAAAAAAGAAATCATGGTTTACATTTATTTCAGTTTTAATCATTTTATTTTCATTTTAACATATATTAACAACACTCAAAAGACTGTGAAAAAATATTGCATGGAATCCTAATCATGGACCTAAACTACACTGTTGTTTAGAAGACGCACAGTTTTCGACAGAGGCGCACTCTAGTGGCCGTTTGAGACCTCTCTGATTCTCGGAACAGTAGTCCAAGTCTCTTATCGCGAGATTCTCGTCTTCCATTTCACATCCACTAGAAAAAGATTCGTATCCCAGGTCGCTACCATTTCCGTACACCTCATCCGAGTCTGACAAAGATTCAAACGGAAAATAAGAACTCTCCAGTTCCGGTTCCGGTGAAGTTTGGTTACAGCACGTGACAAGGGTATCGTTTGGAACTTTATCATTTGCCGTTAAGTTTTTAGCTGATTCGTCTGAATCTGGGAGTTCACCAGCATTGAGTTCAAGTGCCGAAAATTCAGACTTGTTTTCATCGTCTTTTTCCAAAACCGCATTTAGATATCTTATATATTCTATGGCACGTCGAAGAATTTCAACTTTGCTAATCCGCTTCTGTTTATTTTCTAATGGGAGATGCTCTTTTAGTCTCGAGTAGCCATCATTCACACACCGAACACGTTCACGCTCGCGTTCGTTTCGCTTCCGGATAAATGTTGGTTCTAGGTGATCTAATGTGAACGGAGAGGGCAGGGGGATCATGCACAGGGGCGAAAACGGGTCGGAAGGCGGTGAATGTTTGACAAGGGCTTCATAACGCAGTCCATCTATATGAAGCGAAGGGTTTTTGATCAGTCTTGCAGGCATGATGACGTCTTCATTCTCGCCGCGAGGAATCCCGAGATCTTCGCATGTTGGTGATGTCATCTTTACAGATATTATGTCACTGTGTGGTTCATAGTCAAATCCCTGCATTCCGTGTTTTGTTTCTTTAAAAAATGAAAGAAATCCAGTGTCAGTTTTCTTATGTTAGAGATTTTCTTTTAAAAAAAAGGACTTTGTAACTCAATTCTCTAAATCACCCTGAAAGAAGCAAATGAACTTCCCATTTTTTGAAATAACAGCTAAATAAAGCACACACCCCCCTTCCCAATAAAAAAAAGAACAATCATTGTGACAAAAAAAATCACGTATACTGTCATATATAAATAAAATTCATTTGAAATTATCCTAGTTGATTTTGCGTTTTCGTAATTTTTGCACCAAATTCTTGAATTATTTTATATTATTTACATGTATAATGATTATTAGGGTTTCCAAATCTAATTATAAACTAAATATCTTGTGTGTTTAATCACAATTAAAACATGCGATACTGTCTAGTGTTTTGGATCTCTGGACTCTCATATTTTTTAAATACTATTTTTATAAAGATAATGATTCTGCCATATTGTATCTAAAATCATTATTATTATAATCAATTACGCTCAGTATTAAGAAATAAATTTGAGAATTAATTGCATGCAAATGTAATTATGAAATTATGAAATCGTATTTGAAACAGTGTTCGTATTCACTTTATAATAATTCATATTTTTCTAAATAGTAAAATTTGGACACTTTAGAATTCATCATTGAAACTGAAATATAAATTAAAATCTTAATATTATCCTATTTATTTAATTAATAATTCATTAACTAAATGAAACTATTTAAATCCATTTTAAAGAAAAAAAAAACATAAATAAAAAGAAAAAAATCCAAACCTTGTTTTACTTCCGTGATTCCGCCTAAGACATGAGCTCCCAGTCCGTGTTATTTCCTGATTTGTTATAGCCTTTTTTTCATCAGGTAGCTCTTTATACCACCATGCAAATTAATCCATTATTGAAACGCGTGCCTTCTCTAAGCTAGTGTCAAGTCAGAGATAATCCGGACTAAAATCAATAGACGAGGACTGCCGATTATTATCAGATTGGCGTTCGATTCAAACAGTCTTATAAACGAGGCATATTGTAATTAATCACCAATTAGTAGTAGTCTCGATGTACATCATTTATTTTTCAGTTACGTTTGAAAAAAAGACTCCATGAACATCAACTTTCTAACGGCAGTTCATAGAAACAGTTTTATGCCTCACACTAAATATTGAGCATTTACGATAAAATGTCAAGAAAATTCGAAGAACAAACAAATTTTCTACTTCATTTATTATTTTCTTTCATGGAAATGCCGATAGCATACGAGAGTTCAACGTTAAATGAAAACGGATTACGGGTTGTCGAATTGTAAGCGCCGGTGAGCCATAAAACCCCAAATGTCGTTCAGTGTTTTCATAGCGGTTTACGATAGGTGTTGGTAGAATAAGGAAAAACAGTTAACATTTTACATGGGTAAATTTTGGTTAATAAACCGCAAATTAAACAAATACACGAAGTCCTCAAAGCTAAGATATATCAATATAGGTAAAAATTACGAAAAAAATATTAGACCACGTTAAACACAATGAAAAGTAGAAAATGAGGTTTGCGGGTTTTTTGAAAGGACCGCTAGAACATTTAACTAAATAATCCGATTACAGGATAAAAGAGAGTTACATATTCGATAAAATTTTTATCAAAACGAAATAAGGTCGGTCTGTTATTGTTCAATTAAATGTTAATAGGGAATCCATTTATGGGGTTTTGTACTCAATTAATAGCTTAAACTTATAATAAACATCAAAAGTGTTGATCGGCAGATTTTTTAAGTTTGGTGTGAGTTTACGCAACTAACAGCAGTAAAAAGAAAGCATTATGATAATTATATGAACTTAGTTTATTTTTCTACTGCTTTACTTCAAAGATTTCCGAATAAATCTATCATGTCTATTTTAATTTATTCATGTTTAGACTGATCTTGAAATTATTTGATATTAGTTATAGATTATTAAATAAAAAAAAAATCAACAATAAATTACAAAATAACTTTGTCTGAAATTTTGAATATTTCGTCTTTGTTTCTAAGCCTGTTACATGTAAATATTTTGTTTTAAGCACATTCTATAACATAAAATAGGTAATACCTATAATATATACATATAAACAGTGCATATATTTTGCTATTGATTTTGAACGTACAATATAAAATTATAGATAAAAGATTTGTAATTAATTCAAATATTGTAAATTGCAATCGCTTTCCAAATTACTTGAAAATATTTGTTCATAGTTACATGTATCCCCCCCCCCCATGTATATGATCATTCTCTGAAACTTTTTTCCCCCTTGAGTTTTAAAATTGGTTTTTATTCTATCTTTTAATTAAAAAAAATAGAGGTTTCTTTTCACTGTTGACCAGGCAATTTAGAAACAATCCAAGAACACGCATATGAATTATAATTAAAACTAAGCGGCACACACTATACATTGACTCCATGTAATGCAAAATTTCCTCATCTAACCGTTAGTTAGGTAAGAAATATTAAAACTAAAATTAAATAACATTTATTCAGAGACATAAATAACAGAGATTGGCAACTCCGTCATTGCCGTGTTTTGTTGTTAAAAAATGTTACGGGACCAACCTTACTTTGAGAACTATACAAATTAGAAAATTGATATATTGATCTTAAACCAAAAGTATATTGTTTATATGAAAAATGTGCATAGGATTTAGACGTTTTTGAAACAAAAAATTAAAAAATAAGATTAATATATAGAAAATATATAGGCCAGCTATAAAACATCGGCGAAATCTCGGACGACGAGTAGCCAACTGCCTCTTAAAACTAATATTTTAATATTGTTTATAAGACATAAACTCATGAAAAATATAATATTTTAAATGTTTTGGAAATAGGATTTAGCTGTTTATATGTCAATATATTTTTTTTTATTAGAAAGATATACTGGTTTAAACTGGGAATACTTTACAATAGGGACCGCGAGATTTCGATCAGTTGCCAATCTCTGTTATTTATGTCTTTGATTTATTAATATTGCAATTCTCAGTAGCATAATAATTCAGTCTCACTGAGTATTCTTAAACATTTTTGCTTTGAATTAATTATAAATCCATAAAACAATCTTTATTAATATCTAAAATAACTCAACGGGCAGAGCAGAATGATGATATAACTTTACAAATGTATCATTTTTAATCGACAATTATTTTTGTTTACAGAATTCGAAAGAATATTTTTGAAGAAAAAAAAACCGAATCAAAACATTCACATGTAACTATATAGAAATTTCACAATCTGTTTTTTATTCTAGGTTTTTATCCCGCAAAAAGGGGGATGTGGCACGCGTCTTTAATTGAAACAACGCGACAGGTAAGTGAAGAGTCAACGTGCACGTGCCACGGATCTGCGGAGTGACGCTCGACGCACGAGCGCGTCATTCCTGTGTATTGAGATATTGAACTTTGCCATTAGCTAATTACCAGACACGTGGTCTTGTCAGTGCAAGGATGATGGAGAGAAAAAACAGGTAAAAAGTCAACACAGGAATGTATAAGAGAGAGAGAGAGAGAGAGAGAGAGAGAGAGAGAGAGAGATGGAGAGAGAGAGAAAGAGAGAGAGAGATGGTGGCTAAGGCGGGTTAGTCGTAGATATCGCCCTCAATTCAAACTCATCAGTTTTAATCAACTTTATGGAGAATCATCTTGAAGGGGCACCTGTAGTAAAAGAAAACACTACATCAAAACGATTTGTCTTTTTTTTCGATCGGGCACAAGATTCAAGTGGAAAGAACGATCATTTTGCGCAGCTGTTTCATAACAATACCGAGTTTGATATTTATTTTCTATAGTGTCACCAAAAATCTTGACATCGAAGGTAAACATTGGGCTCATTTATTTCTCTAGAACAAAAAAAAAATGTTGAATTATACGCGCTTCTTTGAATAATCTACAGAGGCTAAACGGTTTTTAATGTTCTGTTGCACCGTTAACTGATCAAAATGGATAATGCTCAAATGTTCGAAATTGAAAATTTGATATATGACAATACAGTACACGTAGATGTAGATTTCAATGCCGGGCTTTACAAAATGAAGTCATAACTGTCTATTAAAATAAGAATATATTTATACTTAAACACACTGTAAGTGCTTGTGTCCTGATGAATTTTAAATCTAAAGAGGGTTTGTTGGTTGTTGCCATTTTTAGACTTTATTAAACTCCTTATAAAGAATAGTTTTCAAAATGTTATAGGAAAATGTTTAAAATTTAAAGCTAAAATATCAGATTTTATTTTTACTAGATGCATTTTATTAATGTAATACTTCATGACTAAAAAATAATGTCTGAAATGTGAAGGTATGTCTGCTGGTTAATTTCTTGTTTTTACTCTATCAAGCCTCCTTAACAGATAAAGAGAGAGAGAGAGAGAGAAAGAGAGAGAGAGAGAGAGAGAGAGAGAGAGAGAGAGAGAGAGAGAGAGAGAGAGAGGGGGGGTCTTTTGGTCTGTTCAACGACCTGAGACGTTTACTACGGTGAACAAAAGGGAGACGGAGGGAAGTATTCAGAAAACAGAACTGTTTTCTAAAGGTATTTATCATGGCATTTCAGATTTAACAGAAAGTGGATCACTCATACAATAGGAATCATCGTGTTCAATGGCAAAACACTTAACACCGTACACGTAATTAGGAGGGATAAATTTCAATATTATGAAAATAGAAAACTTGACACATCCGGATAAAATGTTTTCTATTTATTTACACTCTGCAAACAGAAGGTACTTTTATTGATATCAGTCTGTCCTCCTGGAAATTTTGTACATTTTATCACTTTTTCTATATATTTATATTGTACCTCTGACCAGGGACGTATATATATACTAGGAATATACGTCCCTGCTCTGACATTGTATAGATCTACATTTGTAAACATCTATATATATAATTATGTACGTCATGTGCTGTCACGTTTACGGTTTGAGTGAAATAATTTGAATTGAATTGAGGTAAAATAAAATCACAGTCTTTTAGTTCGAATTTTAGCAGTAATTATTTTAATTAACTGCTATTAATAGGAATAAATGGGAGTCGAAATCTCATGAATTTTAATCCACTTAAATTAAGAAAATTGCTACGTGCAAATTCCAGGATTGTGTATTTAACTTATTTCTAATTTTAAGAGAGAGAGAGAGAGAGAGATAGAGAGAGAGAGAGAGAGAATATGAGGGGGCAGGTATGGGGGGGGGGGGTTTGGTAAATCTGGTAGAAGTACATTTACGTATACCAATATATGTCGGGGTGCTATGCTGTACTTACTCGGGCGTAGCTATGTTATTTCAGCCTATAGGTAGACAAGAGGTGCTAAATTAAGACGAGTTTAAGCGCCTTGAATAAAAGTTAATTGTGGTCTTTTCAATCGCAAGAAAAATATTGTGGAAGTTACGAATATACATTGCGTCAAATACTTCTCGACTTAAAGCTTTGTCAAGTGTCATTACGGGGCATAAATCTCCCAGCAAAACAAAACGTAGACACGCGCCTAAAGAGAATGGTGACAAATGGCTGTTAAAAACAAGAATACAGTCGTCATTGGGTGGAAAAGTTATTGTGTGGTTTACAAATGTTTATATACACTTAAACGTTGCGTATTGACAAAACCGTGTCATATTTTTTAACATCTAACTATTAAGTATTATTGGCCTAGTCTTCTGTACTGAACTGTCAGTAGAAACATATTGGGGGGGGGGGGGGTGTTACAGATTTGCTCACTTTTAGAATTAGAAACAGCAGTGTTAATACAGTTATAAGATACAGGTTACGAAAATTTTAATATTTCTTCAGACATAAAGCACATTCCCATGAATAAGGGACATTTTTATTTTTTCAGAAAAAATATTTTCTAAACAAATAGGTTTACATTTGGTCTTTTCTGTTCTTATTAAAAACAAACCTTTCAAAAGACTTTCGGGTAAAGATTTGAGATAGATAGAATAAATATCTAAAGGTTTAAATACCAGAAGATAAATGTACATGTGAAATGATCAGCAACACAAATAATTTTGGCCCTTTTCTCACGGAATGCATAAATATATGTATTTATCGAGGCTATGAGTCACCGCAAAGACCCTGACTATCATGGAAAGTTGCTTGTAAATTATTTTTGAAAAAATTTCAATGCATACATTGAGGCTCTTATCAATCGGCTTTGCATTTTAATGAGAAATAAAAACATCATACCAATGGCTCTAGATGTATCACGCAGTAACAATGGCAAGAATGCCGACGTAATAAAATTTGAAATTTGTCGGCTGATTGTGTATTTGTCATCTTAACGGCTAAACATTGAACATTTAAAAGATCTTGACTGGGTTATTGGTCAATATTTTGTTTGTTAATATGCGTTTTTAGAGAGAGAGAGAGAGAGAGAGAGAGAGAGAGAGAGAGAGAGAGAGAGAGAGAGAGAGGGAGAGAGAGAGAGTATATTAATCTTAAATATTTCTTATACAAGTAGAAACGAGGAAAACAAAAATCCTACTGAAAGCGTATAGTTGAATTTCAGTTTTAAACATCTATTCATTACGGTTAATCTGTAATAATTTAGCGACAGCTGCAGTTGAATTGTACATGTACCCTTTACCTTTTGAATGCATTCACATGTCCAGTACTGTTAACTCTTTTAATCTAAGTATAAAAAATACAACCCAATATTTCAATATATTATGTGCGAAAAACTGCAATTTAATAATAGAATAAAGATATGTCCTTAAATAAGTCAAAATAAAATATTTCATTACATTATTCCAGTAAGCGTTAATTTTCAAGTTTGATGTGAAATCACTTATATACAATTATGAATTCGAAAATAGAAGACAGAATGAAAGTACTCAGAGTTACCGATCATTACTATAATAAATTGATTCTTAGAAATTGATTTTTAACCAGACTTGAATTAATGAAGTCCTTACTAATAAGTTAATTTCAAAATTTGAAAATGCGAGGATTTGAAATCACAGAATGAATAGACGTTCATATTACAACTCAAAAAAGTAAAAAAAAAAACAATTTCACAATTTTCTTTTGAGTTCACAATAATTTTAAAGTATGATGACTTTTGTAATATTAATTTGAACATTATATTAAATAGAAGTTAAAACAAACCTGCTCTTCTTAAAATGAATAAATCAAATTTAAAAAAAATAATCTTTAATGAATAAACATTACCTTCTAATTAAATTTAACTTTAAAAATATAGTTAGTTAAGGATACAATTGCAAAAGAAATTGAGAAGATCCAGTAGATACTGCAAAAAAAAAAAAAAAATAATGCACAACTTCATTAACAATTAAAATAATTCCTCCTCATGTATATATCCAGATATCAATATGTATACACATAAATCCATTTTAATCGAGAGAAATTTTATAATTCAGTATAGATCGAACGGTCCGATAATAAAACTAGAAAACAAGTTTTCAAAATTTTTATTTTATACTTCGTTCACCCTAATAAAAACAGCAGGTGAAGAAATTATTTTAGCTGAGGAACAATCAACTGTGTAATAATATTTTGGCGTAGCTATTCAGCAAGCTCTTTGAAGGTGACACGGATCAAGAGTTTTGTGAACTCAGCGGAGCAGATGTTTGCTGGCCGCAATACTCGAGACGTTTTTGACCCGAGTAATAGGTGCAAACTTCTTCACTAAATGTTTCTTTGTTAAATAGTACAAGCATGAACTTTATATCATATATGAATTCAATTCAATTCAATTTTTAATTTTCTGTTTGTTGACAAAGACATGCATCTCACAGCAAAATTGTTTCATAATTATGTTAAAATATTCGCAGGAAAAAATAAACCGTCAGAACTTATAAAACTTATACGAAACACATAGAAAGCCCAACATTATTTTAGTATAATTTCATAATTTAAAAAAAATGTGTTTAAATATATAGAAATCTTACTTGAAAAATAAAATAGATAAGCAATGCTTTTCGAAGATTATAAAAAAAATCTCAATTCCGGTAGAAATTCGGTAAACGAAATAATTTTCAAGGAAGTACGATGTGCGATCGGACATCTTGTAGGTAATGACTTTTATTTGATATTTTTTTTAAATTAAATATATTTAAACGTTAAACAAACATCAGTAATGATTAAAATATCGATAAATAAACAAGATTTAAACGTACGAAAACAAATTGTTCTTTAGTCAAAATGCCAAAAACTAATCTATTGTATGCATCACATACATGCAAGATTAAAAAAAAATATCTATAAACTATTTTCAAGATCTAAATGCATGTAGTTTATCGCTAAGTATGTAAGCATGAAAAGTACATTTGTAACTTCATTTTTTATCATATTTGTCGTTGACTAGAACGTTAAAATGATTCAAACTGTCACTCGAGGATTTCCATAGGTCATTCCAAATTCCACAATAACCATCCATTGATAAGCCTTTATCTTAACACAGTCACAGATCATGTCAACAAGTGCTATTTTTAGTGAGTAGAAAATATTTCCTTATTCTTTGATTTGATCTTGCATCAGTTCATTTAAATCAATTTAAGAGGGAAATTCAAAATATTTTTTAAAAAAAATTATGCATATAAAATAAGAAAAATATATTTCTAATGAACCGCAAAAATACCCACACAAATTTGCAATTTGGACATTCAATGTTAGGAAATTTAACAGTTGTAGTATATAATGTTTCTACTACCTGTGTGTATCATGGAATGTTTTGATATCAGTGCTATGGTCGTGGATAGTTCCTTGCATGATGAACCGCTAAGTTATACTCGTGCGCGGATCCAGAATTAATTTTTTTCCAGCGGAGTTGGGGGGGGGGGGGGGTGGGTGGTGGTCCTAACCTCTTCTAGATCCGCGCAAGATACTTACATGTACCTGTATTTTCAATTCTTTATAGAATGTAAGATAATGCAATTACATAAGTACTTAAAGGGACCTGGACACGATTTCAGATGAAAATTTTATTTTTGATTTTTATGTATTAAATAGTTTACTTGTGTATTTTGAATGATTTACCAAAATTTGAATGTAAGAAGTCGTGTTGTAAGCGAGATACAGAGGAAAGAAGTCGTTGTTATGTAAACAAAGCTCGAGTCTTAAATTTGTTTACAAATAATGTAAAGTAAAGAAATTACCATTTCTTGACAAAATAACTTGTGGAAACAAGATAAACTTATTAAATGTGTTCATAAATAAGTTTATCAACAACAAAATGCAACATTAGATTGAAACTTTTACCAATTCAAGAGATATGTAAACAATAATAGGACTCGAGCTTTGTTTACAAAACAAAGAATTTTAACCTCTGTAACTCGCTTGTAACTCGATATTTGACTTTCAAATTTTGACAGAGCATTAAAAACATCGATATTGACAATTCTAGACATTAAAAATGAAAAAATAAATTCTGAAAAAATTGAGCCCAAATCGTGTCCAGGTCCCTTTAAATCAAGTTCTAACTAATGTTGGTTATCAAAATATTTGCATGCATAACCTATGATCTTACATTAACGGATCTTTGTGAATTGAAAAAAATCCTCCATACTAACTTAAGCCCAAAATTTTTTAAATATTGAATTACAGAAACTAAACATGTTTATAATAATATAATGAAACTTTATGTTATATTTCTTTTGCACAGGTCTGCTCATTCAGTTTGTTATATGTCACGTGACCTTAAGTTGTGATGACGTCAGCGAGAGTGCTTGCAAGCAGTTTGCTGCTCACTATCCAAACATGTGTGAGGATGGTTGTCTATCATCTCTCTGTGCACGGACTTGTAACAGATGTGGTCAGTATCACGAGAGAGAGAGAGAGAGAGAGAGAGAGAGAGAGAGAGAGAGAGAGAGACGTACACGACAAAGAGACGTCCACAGTAAGCGTCCCTAAATGAAAATTTTGAACAATTTAAAATTTTAATAACTTTAAATATTAATGTTTGTCCCTCAAATAAAAAGACAAGGCAGACCCGTCAACCTTTTGCTTGAAAAAATCATTACACCCTTTCATCAATATTGCACAGTATAGAGTATAGACTAAGTATGTAAAACAGTATTTAAAAAAAAAGTCATAATAAGTTCCAGCACTATAACTATATAATTATAATAAAACTATATTTGATTGTTATCTTATGTTTAATATTATCTTTGTCCCGCAGAACTGAAATGCTACTCGTGCTTTGACATCAGCTATTCCACTCAATGTAACGAAACCATTCGTTGTCCCTCTTTAGACCATGCAAGTATACATCTTATTGAAGGGTTGCACAATTTTCACGGGAAACGACTTTAATCAGATAAATTTGCATTGTATAAAACTTTTATGCCATATGTACATGTATCTATCAGACGAAATTTTAATTCCATGTATAAAACTTTTATGTCATATCTAATGTGTAAGAAAAAAGTATTATTACACTTGTAATTCCATAGCCCCCCCCCCCCCACTTATAAGTAAAATTCCTGCTAAAATAACCGAGCCTATGTATTTATTAGACTCAATTTTAATTAAACTTTACCGACTGTTTTACGATCTTCACTAGCATTGCATCCTGGTAAAGTCATATGACAACAACTTCCGGAGGGTGTACAAATTAGGATGCGCAGTAGGAGACGTAAGTAAGGGTGTACATCATCAATGATATATCAGAAAATTGTCAGGTATATTCACTCAAAATGAAGCTAGGCCGCATTAAGATTTACATTGTCATTTCGTAATAATATTTTGCCGCATTGAAGATGATAATATGAACAAGTTTCATCATGCACTATTTGACTTTTTCTTACCAATGAATAAATGTAATTGAATGACTTTTTCATTGACTTTCACAAGCAAGATGTAATCATTGATGTAGAAATATCCCAGATTAAATAGTTCTCACTACCTCAAGATTCTGACCAATTTTTTGTCCTAATACTAAATGCATGTATTGTGATTATCGAATATATAAAGAATGAGAAACTTAGTTGTCATGATTAAATATAAAGGTTTGATCATACAATTTACCAAGAGCAAAAAAAAAAAAAAATTATAATAATAATAATAACTTTAAAAATAATGGAAAAGATTTCACTGTATGTAACATAAAAATAATAGAAGGGTTCTTGTTACGTTATTTTATCTGGTCACTGCCTGTGGTTGGACCATCTGTACATCAGTGTACACATATTTACCTGTGACAGGTGTGTGACCACCCCGCCCCGGACACCGTCTGCTGTGACTCGGACCTCTGTAACGACCACTTCTATACAGTCGCCACCACAACGCCACCACCAACCTCGACCACGCCCCTCACCGGAGGTAGGTCGTTACTGTTTGATTAGTTACTCTCTCTCTCTCTCTCTCTCTCTCTCTCTCTGTGTCTGTCTGTCTCCCTCATATTTGGAGAAAGGCTCTTATAAATTTTTTGGTTTTAATTTTTATTAGTTAATCCCACCCAAGAGGTGTGGTATCACTTATACCGAGCAATTCACACGATAAATAAATACTAAAATAAGCATTAGAAGCATACATAACAACATAAATAATTGAAACCTCGAAAACCGTTACATTTTGTCAATACTATAGTGGTCCTCGTTGGCAAGCGTCAATCAACAGATCCACAATGTGAGGAAGTCCTTCCTAGCGCATGCGCGGATATAGTAGCAGCCGATCCCAGCGTTTGTGCGAAAGACTGTTTGTACAAAAAGTGTCCGGTGGCATGCGGCCACTGCAGTGAGTATTATTTCAAGTGGAACATACTTATGTATACGAGAACTTTTGCTCTTAAGATTAAAATGCATTTCACAGTTTATTACGAATCATATTTGCCTCAACAATCACAAAAAATATTTCTATAAAGAGAATGACATACATGTTACTTTTTTTGATGATTTTATTTTGCATAAAAAAGATTCCGTAATTTTTTTTTTATGGTTTAATCCCCCCCCCCCCCCCCACTTTGATTGATTTCTTTATTTGACTGAATTCTGACTGGTTTGTTTGATTGGTATGACAGAGACCTGCTACAGTTGTGACTTCGTGCATGACCCGCGGATGTGTAACAGAACGACCGTCTGTGAACAAGGGGAGGTGGGTTCGTGTCTTATCACATTAACCCATATCATATAATAATATACACAATTTTTTTTAAATAATTAGAAATATTTTAACATCAATTAACGTATACTAGAATACTATTATAAATTATTAAAGCATAAATTGAAATTATTCCTTGTTGTTTCAAATACCTGGTACCTGGTTTAAAAATAATCAATAATAAGATTTAAGCATGAATTGTATAATAGTTCAGTGTTGATCATAAAAAGTTTACGTATGATGAACGTCCACACCAATTTCTTTTTTACATAGGTCTGTTACGGGTTGGAAACGGTTGACGCATTAAGACAACATGGCTTCCGGTTTGGCTGTACACCACAATTAGTGAGATGTTTTTCGTAAAAATTTGCAAAGCTGTAAACTTGTTATTTATATACGGTGTGGATAAACAGAGTTAATATTCCGCCATGTCTAGCTTTGAAAAATGCGCGTCACATCTTTCAAACAGTCAGACGATACATGAGTGCATGTCATAATACAATGCAATGGCTGCATCAAATTCACAACAAAGTTAAGAATCTCTTCGAGTGATTATGCTATTACGTGTATACATTTAAAATGCACGTCACACTATGATATGACAAAAAAATGTCTATTTGACTTTCAAAATAAAAATCTAAATTCAAAAATCTAATTAACTGAAGAAATATCTTGGCCATCATGTTCATAATTCCACTAAGATGGTTATGAATTTGATAAGTCACGTGTTCAAACCCTGTGATTCCCGAATGTCTTCGAAGAAGATTTGATCACGTGATAACCAAGTTCAATTTTATACCAGTAAATTAAAAACTGGGTTGAAGTTTAAGCTTATAATTACATGTAGTACTTGTGTGTACCCTTCTTTCCAAAAATTGACAGTTTAAACAAATTATAAAACACAATTTGTATATATCAGTTTAATTTATTTAAATATAACGTGCAGGCGAGGATCCAGAAAAAAATCTCGGGGAGGGGTGTCGAAGTTTGTATTTTTCGGGAGCGGGGGCATCCCCCTAGATCCACGCATGTCTTAATTAAGCTTCCAGCAAAACAGACCTAACAGTCCGCAGAAAGTGGCCCCGAGTAGTGCAATGGCAATTTTATGCCAAATATCGTCTCTCTCCCCGAACACTTTCGGAAAGAAACAATTTTGAGTTTGTCTGACTCCCTCTTTATTATATTTGGATTCTGTAGCTTTGTGGCCAGATATCTTCTGTCTCCACGAACCCTTTTGGAAAGAGAGGCTCAGGTCTGACAGGAGGCTGTTGTAATGATAGCCTGTGTAACGACAACCTGAAACCGGAAACAACAACAACTAAAACAACAACAACACTAACAACAACCACAAAAGTTACAACAGAAACAACAACGGCATTACCAACAACCCAAGGCGTAACAACACACGATCCAAGTAAGACGTACAGCTATTAAGTCTGTGGTTTGGCTGTTCTGTAGGTTGCAACGATAATGTAAAAAAGTAAGTCCATCAATACATAAAAGATATGAACAGATTACAGTCAAGCCTCGTTATCTTAAACTGATACAGAGGATTTGATATATTGGGGTTGTAAAAAAACCCAACAAAAAACAACCCCTACCAACCACCAAAAAAAAAATTGTAAAGAACTTTTAAAAATATACCTTGATATTCATGTATCTATAATTTTCGAGACGAATGAGGTTCCGATCTCTTTCGTTGATTGCAATCAAGAAAAACGAATATCGATAAGCCATTGTTTTCACCTCCTGTATAATCAATGAATCGACACACGTGTTTGCACACGTGTTTTATGATATAAAACAATGATGTCGATGTGATGTCGGGACTCTTTATTTTTTTTATTTTTGGAGACTGTCATTGCCCGGGCGGTCGCTGGTCTTTCTATGTCAGCAACAAGTGTTACTTCTTTGATCAAGCAGCATTCGGAACAAAGAACCAAAATAAGGTAGTTCTATATAGCTCTCTCTCTCTCTCTCTCTCTCTCTCTCTCTCTCTGCTACCTTTATTTGTCGGTTTACCTTGACTGTTGTTCAATGCCCATACATCTCAAGAATGACTGAAAATGTTCAAATTCGAGATATTAAAATTATTTAAGTTCTTCAAATATTTTTTTTACTTTGCCATTATTGTTATTTAAACTACCCGCACAACTATGGACAAAATGTATCAATGTTGGTAGCACTTATCATATACAGAACGCACCAATTAAATCCACGAAATAAGGATCTCCCCCCCCCCCCATCCCCCCGGGAAAAAAAATTACACAGAACTTTTTTTATTTAAATAGGCCTGGTGTGACGCTCGCTGTGGGCGTCTCGTTGACGTCAGAAATGGGGCAGAACTTTTAAGTGTGACGAACGGCCTATATAAAACGCTTGTACAACATCTAGGACCCCACTACAGCAGTCGTAAGTCTGTACTAGAAATATACAGATAACTATCCTCTTGTCGCTTAGATCTATGTGAAACTGGTTATTAAATTAAATGAAGAATGTGTTTTATCTTGGAATTAGATGTAGTCTACTTATTTCGATGCTTACACGTACATTCGTGATAACATTAAAAAAATCTATGTAAATCAGAATTTACAAAGTCTTGTAATTATAAAAAAATATACTCTTTGCTATTTCCTTTGAAGAGAAGAAAAAACCCCAGAGAAGCAATATTCTATATTAATTTTGCAATTAATATTCATTCTTAATATTAATTGTATGTTGAAGAAGACATAATTATACATAAATTTACTATTACAAAATGTACTTTGAAAAGTCAAGAATACTGTAAACGAACTTTTATTCGCAACTTTTTTTTCGCGATTTATCGGAGATAAAATAGTTCGCAGCGATATTTTTTCGCGATCAAACCCTCTTCATATATACTCGTGTTAATAATACATATATGCCAAGGACTGGTTTGCGGCGAGAAATATTTGCGACCATGAGGCTCTCACAAACCTCGCGAAATTTTGTCGCACGCGAATAAAAGTTGGTTTACAGTATTATAAATTATTTTAATACCTTTTTTCTTCTCATTTTTTCTACTAATTGATATGATAAACTGTACACACAGATTTTTAAAACAATGAATACTTAAGGAACTTTGAATTATTTTCATCTCAATTTCATTAGAATATTCTTTCAGGTGCTTTCACGCATACACGTTTCTATCTGGATGCCATGTTCGTCAGTGGACGTGGTTGGGTGTGGGAGACCAGTGGACAGCCCGTCCCAGGGGACGTGGTGGGAGGGGCAGTGACCGCCACCCCCGGTGCATGTGCTGTCGCTAAGGGCCACAACAGTGGGTCACTGATGACGTCAGGCTGCGACGATGGAAGATACGTGCTTTGTGTTCTGAAATAGACAAAGGCGATCTTAAAACTCAACATTTAACATATTAAGTACTTGAATTTACATTGAATTTTGTACTTTTTGTTCTATACGTTTATCAGTTTTATAGTTAGGATTATTTTAACACAGCAATGTATATTTTGTTTGAAAAGTGAAATAAACTCTTATGCCTCTTCCAGGGACCAAATAAGATGGCGAGAAATATATTTCTAATTCAGTACTTTTGGACATTCTGTAGTTCTTGTCAACTCGGACTTGATGAAGTCTCCATATCCGACTTCATGTCGTGACTGTAATAGCGTCAATTTCACATAAAGTTCATCCGTATGATACATAATTTATAATTTTTGACACAGTTGACAATATAAGTCACATAGAAATCATGTTGAGTGTGGAAGTGAAATTTGCTCCGTTTTCATAAGCGTTTATAGAAGGGATGGAGAGTCATACATATATAAAAATTAAAAAAATTATATATAAAAACAAAACTAAATGTTTGGATAATTATACGGATTTCTTATTTGTGAATCTTGAATGACGGAATGTATCCTTTTTCGATAACACCGTACAGTTCGACACTTTCGTACAAGGATTCGGTAGCGCTATCCAACATCCAACTACCAAACGAGTCCCTTAGTACTTCGGTTTGACCATATAGACGATCGTTCTAGGAAGTTTTAAACGTATAGTGTCCATAAACTGTAACCAATAGATTTATAAATTATTTTTATTATCTTTTATTAATTATCATTTAAAAAATATGGTAATATTCAGGCCTACATTCTGCCCTTTTTTTAAGTATTTTATGTCAGTCGATGACGCTCAGGTGTTTTTTTTTTAACCCGAGAACTCGATGTCACTGTGTGTACATCAATCTATATAATTAAAATTAGAGTAGCAAAGCTCTTGACCTGGGAAGATGCGGAAAGTTCTTACTTGAATGAAATATTTTGAGCTGGTTTTTTGAATTGTCTCCCTTTGACCAACAGGACAAGTTTATGGCATAAAACTTCAGACCGAAGAGCTTGAATATGTAGCATCGGGGGTGGGTGGGTGGATGGGAGCTCCCCTCACTTTATAAGCAAAAACCACTTAAATTTACATAAAGAAAATTGAATGTCGAAGGAGTAACTGTTGCACCCCACCCCCTTTTGGGGGGGGGGGGGGTGGCATACAAGAATTTGTTGTCAAATAAAACAAAATTAACATTAAAATGGAAGTTTTGTTATAGGTTCAACGCTACGTTCAAATTAATGTTTTTATACGATAAAGTTTATGCATTATAAACAATTTTAAAATGCTCTTAAAATTCTTAAAGTTGCATGGTCTGATATTTTCTCTTTTACAGTATCAAATATTGTTTCATACAAACCAATTATCTTAGAAAGTTATAGACTTTCTCCTATTTGCACCAGCAGAATCGGTCTCCTTTCAAAGTAAGAAATATTCAAAGTAAATAAATGAAAAAATGACAATAACAAACCGTAAAACCATCTTAAAAACCCATAAAACGAGATACAAATTCAAAGCAGAGCATCACGGACCTCCAAAAAGATAGAGGTGGATCGAGTGCTTAGGAAGAGTGAGCATCCTCTGCTGACCGGTCACACCAGCCTTGTGCTCTTTGTCGTAATCGGGAAAAAATGGAAAAGTCCTTAGACAATTAGGTGATTAATTATGGTCTAACAATTAGTATGAAAAACGTCAGTCAGCATGCGACCCAGTGGAAGATTGTATTTGCTGACAAGGTCGTTGTATCGACCATATAACTTACGAAAAGATGACTTCAAAGGAGACTGTTGATAGTCCTGTTTTATTAACTTGTTTGACAGTAGCTTGCCTCGACGCAGACGCTGTGGTATCTTTTATTTCAAGTTCACTGGGATATATAGAGTCGACGTTAGTATGGAAATAACAGTTGCAAATTGATAATACGTCGTCGATATACCTGAATGTTGAGTTGAAGGCCACAGTGAGTGATTTATTTTTTTCACGTACAAGTTTTTGAATAAATTCTGCTTCATAAGAATATAAAAATAGGTCTGCTAACAATGGAACACAATTGGTACCCATGGAAATTCCAACAGATTGTTGGAGGACTTGATTTCCAAAAACTACATAGATGTTGTCTATCAGAAACTCAAGCATCTTTTTAATGCCAACTTCAGAGTACTTGTGTGTGCAATCAGAATGGTTTTTAACAAAATAATTTTGTAGATTTCCAATGACAAGGTAAGCATTTTTACGACTTCCATTTTTATTGAAGAAACAACTGTCGATGACATCAAAAAGCCTAGAGTTTAATTTGTCATGGGGAATGGTTGTATAAAGCGTTGAAAAATCGTACGTTTTGATGCTATTGATTTTGGTAAGATTTTGTGAACTCTACGTTTCTAGTAATTCTCTTGAGTTTTTTAGTATCCACATCTGATTCACACTACTTCTGTATTGTGTACAGTACTCTTGAAGCTTCTCCTTCACTACTGTAAGAATTTTAGTAAGGACTTTTGTGAAGCTTTGGAATCCAATACAAATAAGGCAAATCAAATTCATTTTGTTTATTGGGGATATTAAAGATATCCATAACCGATTTATGATTTTGAAGTATTTCTTGCTTGGAAAGGCTACTATGGGTGTAAGTAGGATTACAATGTGTAGAATCGAAACCTAGTTCTTTGAAAATGCAATTAATATAATGTGCCTTACAAACAAAGACAATGTTGTTACTTGCCTTATCAGCAGGGACCAGTACATGAACAAATGACAATAACAAACCGCCAACCATCTCAAAAATCCATAAAACGAAATACAAATTCAAAGCAGAGCAACACGGACCTCCATGATAGAGGTAGGATCAGGTGCCATGGAGGAGTAAGCATCCTCTGCTGACCGGTCACACCCGCCGTGCGCCCAATGTCATATTGGTAAAAATGTCATAATTTGGGGAAAATATGATCGGGAAAAACAGAGACAAATCCGTGGACAATCAATAGTCAAGAACAGAGCAATCACGGACCTCTGGAAAAACTCAGAGGCAGGATCAGGTGCCATGGAGGAGTGAGCATCCTCTGCTGACCGGTCACACCCGCCGTGTGCTATTTGTCGTAATCGGGAAAATAAAAACAGCAAAAGTCCGTAGGCAATTAGGTCAATCACAATGATGAACTTTTCACGTGCACATGTATTTTTTTTTTAATTAAAAAAACCTTCTCATATAACATTGGTAATATCGACCTAGCATACCATTTTTCAAAACATATTTTTATCAATTTTTGAAATTCTTTTCAGAGCGCTGGGATAATTGAATATACATGTAATATATAGCGTTGTAGCAACTTCTAATGATAAACTGTCCACTAATGATATTAAGTAGCATTATAATTAGTGGTCAGAATGTTGACCACTAATGATATAATTTTATCAATAACGAACAACATAATATCATTATTGGACTGTGTATCATTAGAGATTGCTTCATAGAATCATACCAGAGAGGTAGAATAAATGCAAAATTCGCCCCTTTCTGTAAAAAATGTCGTTATTGCTAAATGAAGTTACAGTGAAAATATGACAATAACAAACCGTCAACCATCTCTAAAATCAATAAAACGAAATACAAATTCAAAGCAGAGCAACACGGACCTCCAAGATAGAGGTAGGATCAGATGCCTAGGAGGAGTGAGCATCCTCTGCTGACCGGTCACACCCACCGTGTGCTTTTTGTCGTAATCGGGAAAATAAAAACCGCAAAAGTCCGTAGACAATTAGGTAATTAATTATGGTCTAACAATTAGTACGAAAAACGTCAGTCAGCATGCGACTCAGTGGAAGATTGTATTTGCTGACAAGGTCGTTGTATCGACCATAGAACTTACGAAAAGATGACTTTAAACGAGACTGTTGATAGTCCTGTTTTATCAACTTGTTTGTCAGTAGCTTGCCTCGTCTAAGAAACTGTTCATACGAAGAGCATGTCCTTGCGTATCGAATTAACTGAGAGACAAAAACACCATATGCAGGTGATGAAGGTATATTGCTACATAAGTAAGAAAAGTTCACTATAGAGAAATTAAAGTCATCGCGTTTATCATAAAGTTTTGTTGTTAGGTTACCATCAATGTCCATTTCCAGTAAAATATCCAAATATGAAACAGATGACGCTGACTCTGTGGTATCTTTTATTTCAAGTTTTCTCTACAAAGTTTCTGGCACTATATTTTTAGCTGCGGAGGCGTACTAAATATCATGTAAGTATGGCTGTTCAATGTATGTTTCATATCCCTGACTGAGGGTATATAATGGCTTTACAGCGACGATACACTTATATTTCATACCAAAAAAAACCCCCATCAGTATGAATATTAATATAAGCATTGAATGCTTATATTATTTTTGGATGTCGTCGGTCCTAAGACACACCAACGCGGTGCAGACAAATTATCATACCGCGCTAACGCACGGTATTCAATTTGTCTCAACCGCATCGGTGTGTCCTAGGACCGACGACATCCAAAAATAAGCATTCAATCTTAAATGAAATTATGTCGTCAAATAACTATATTTCATTTGGAAAATTGTGTTTCTTTATTTCAAAAATTAATCGAAGTGTTTGTTCACCCCATTTACTTTCTTGACCTTTACAACAATATTGTTTATATGTAAATACGTTATTTATTTCTTCATGTACCTCATGTACCACTATATGGTGTTGAGTGAAATAAACTGAAACGGAAACTGAAAAGCGTCGGTTGACAATGGTTTTCGTAATATATTAACGACTGAGTTAATTTACAAATAATTAATTAACACATTCAGCTATGGGTGTTGGAGACAAGGAATGGAACTCTATTTCTATATAAAATTTTGCTCACATAGCGATCTCCTTATATTCCATTTTGATGACAAATACATTGTACAATGAAAACACTGCTTTTTACCTAACTTCGTTACTTAATTTTAAGTAATTACTAGTAAAATTTAAAGCTCGGTTTTAGTTATTTTGATTATGTATTGGATATATGCCTAATCAGTCTTTTTAAAAACATTTCAGAGAGTTTAAGACCTTTTGTGGCAATACTTAAAAAGTTTGATATTCTTATTACAATAAAAAATGTTAAAGGCAAACATATAGCAAACTTTAATCATTCCAAAAAAAAATATGAATAATTTGTTGTTAACCTTGCACAGTCCTATCGTGCAGTATACAAGGAATGTAACATTCATATATTTGAGTGCTATATTAGACCAATTTCATGTACTTAAAACAGGCCGCTAAAGGTTATTTTTTATTGCAAGAACAAAGAAGGAATGAAAATTGTGTTTTGAGCTATAGAACAAAAAATTATTCAGATCGAATCCCATCTAAATATTATTTGTAGATAATCGTCAAAATGGGACATCGGTTTACTTTAAAGTTACCAATAATCTATAAAGCGTCTGAAAGTTAAAGAGGCAGATGAAATTTTTTCACCGGATGGTTACAAAAAAAAAAATATGTAAATCACATAATTATATACATTTTAACAATGGAAGTACTTCAACTATTATAAGATTGATTGATTTGTAGCTCTTCAATATGAAAATTCTCATAAGCTTGTCAAGTGCAGGGTAATATAACTTTTAAATATTTCTAAACCGTAGAATTTCTGCCAATCAGAGAGCTAGGTAAAATTCAATCATCTCGTCATCGGGCTCGATTAATATTCATCTCCCCCCATTGGACTCGATACATACTATCTCCTAACTAAATATTACACTTCTTGCGTAACTTGTAAATCGTACTGATATTGATAACAATAATTGAGTTTGTCCCTAAAACTCGAAAACTGTTGTTGTCCGTGTCGGCAATTATTTCTTTTGCTATCGCGTAGTATCGTTTTCCCAAGTAAAAGAAAGAACGGGTAAAACTTGATACTTTGCCTGCTGAGTTTAAATAATGTTTTGGTAAATTTGGGTCTTCTTGATCAATGATTAGCAAGGGCATTTAAAAATAATGCATTTCCAAATACTTAGACGCACAAAGTATTGACAATAATTGACACACATATATCGCATGCCTTTTTAAGGCAGACGGTCGGGAATAAATTTGTCTGATTTTATAGCATTGTAAAAGATCTAGACAGTCTATATTTTGAGATTAAAATACATTGATATGTAATTCGACTGTCACAGTGGTTTCACACAGGTGTTTGATTGATAAAAGATAAATAAGACATTAAAGGAGGTCAGCGTGGGTTTAATTGCGTAAAACTACATTACAAAACACTCTTTTTATTACTTTGTAACGTACACACATTCTAGAGTGCCAAGTTTTTTGAAAATATACCATCTACATGTAGTTACTTTTAGGGACGGCCAAAATAAAAACCGTTCTTTACTATCAGAATAAATAGAAAATTGCATTGTTTTCACTTAAAAGCATATAACCGCGAATTACTGCAAATAATATTTTCCGCAATCTTTAATACAATGTTAGTTTGTTACATGTAGGTATATCATGTCTACCTTATATGTAAGTAACACTTAATTCTACGGCCATGTTGTTTTAAAGAAAGGATGATCTCAAGATATCAAATTTTGCTATTTTTGTGAAGTTAAAAAACCACTAAACGTTTATTGGTACAGAAAATTCATTAAACAATCCCGAGAAGGTTAGCATATATTCCAAAATATTTACATTTGCAAAGTATGTTTCCTTATATTACATGTAACCTATAGAATAACAAAAACGTTCAATCCTGTATGAAATTTTTCATGACGTAACAATGATCATAGCACGCGCTTACTGCGAATTCGTGGATAATTGCAAACATAAAATCTCGATAATTTTAACACTTCTGAACAATTTGCCTTTTTCAAATGTAAATGTAAGAAATAGACAGCAAAATTGAAAAATTCACCGGTATATGAACTTGGTTAGTACGTGATCAAATCTTCTAAGAAGCCCTTCGGGCTTCACAGGATTTGATCACGTGACAAACCATGTTCATATCCCGTTGAACTTTTTAACTTTCTGTTTATTTCTTTAAAAGCGCAATCCTATAATTTACGTTTTCTTTGAAGAACTATAAAGATCCAGTTTTAATAATCGTAACATCGCACTTGCACAATTTACCTCAGAAACAACGGAAATGTCTTTGAACGATAAACTTTTCTTGAAATTTCTATTTCTTTTTTTCGAAAATGTGATTACTATGTTATATTTTATGGAGGATATCTATGTAAGCCCATTTCAGCATTTTTTTTTGGTGTTAAAGTAATTATAAATAAAGAAAGAAATCTAAATTGAGAAAAAAAATGTAATAAATTATGTTAATTGAAATCATAGTAATACCTTTTTTTCTTTACCAAACCAAAAGAAAAAAATAAAGACATTTATCAATGTTATATGTTTAGTTTGATCAATACTTCTATATGCTTAATGTAAGAGGGTGGTTAGTGCATTTTGGGGTTTTATTTATCTTTTTTACACATAAAGCAGTGTATAAAGATAAGGAAGAAAATATTGAATTTTCAAACCTTAAAAAACTGGATTATTCTTTTATAAAACAATATAGTTGATGATAAAATATCATGTTCAGAGTTTTAACGTAGATCTGATGGGTATATCCAGTCTTCTTACCTCTTAATATTTGAATTTATCTAGTGTTTACTAACGACCGCTAATGGAAATGAATTAACAAAACTGTATTTAAAAAAAAGGAGCTAACAATCCGTACATTGATCACATAAATAAATCGCACCGTGTACTCGGCCAGCAAATTAAATTACAAGTCTCAAAGGATGATGGACGTCTGCTAAAGCTTTAAACCTGCTAAGAATTGCAATTTGTCGCCTTACTAAGGACGACTGGATATCTTTTTAAAATGCAAATTTTATTTTGAATGCGTCTTTTGTTTAATTTCCGTTTATTATTCCACTCGGTAATCCTCGCGATTATAAACAATGTCTATGAATTATAAAATGACTCCCAAAAATATTCCATTATTTATGGTGTGTACAAATGCGATACACCCAATAATTTCTGACAAGAAATTAATATAGTATTAAACGCATTCTGTCAAAATACCGGTATAAGCACACAAATTTTATTTTTATTATTTATACACAGTTAGTTGAAAACGTATACTGTTTATGACTGTGCTACGTTAGATTTTCTTCACTCTTCCTGTGTATACCTCAGCCACAAAAAGGTTGTCTTTTGTGTCCATACATAAACCAAATGGATGGTGTAAATGACAGTTGTCAATGTAGCCGAGGAACTGTCCGTCCTGATCCAGGATGTGTATATTCTGGTTGTTATAGTCTGCTGTCAGGATCTGACCCAGGCTGTCTGTACTGATACCAGTTGGATGGAACGGTTTCGGTGTAGTAGAGGGAGGACCAGTGTATGTAAACTTGAGTTTGCCGACCTGATTGACAACCACTACCTTGCGGGCATAATTGTCGGCTACACAGATATCTAGGTTTCTGTTCTCACTGATGTATTTAGGACCAAGTTCAGATGAATAAAGTGGTTGTCCTTTGTCATTGTATTGAAAAAATTGTTTCTCTGTGGAGCCCGAGTAACGTACAACTTTTGTTTCTTTCTTATCATAACTATATACGACAACCAGGAGGTCACCAGAGGAGGTACTACAGACATTGAGGGGTTTCCACCCCTGTAGTCTGATCACTGTTTGTATCTGTGCATTATTCACTATGTTCACTGTCTCATCATGGTAATCAGTGTAAACTAGTTCACCACTCTGATTTACTGCTATGTCATATGGCGTCTCCCCTGACTTGGTTTGGATTGACATCACTAGCTCTCCATTTAGGTTGTAGAGTCTTAGCATGTTGTCCTGACCACGAGTCCACACTTCATCTTCACTCAGGCAGGACACACTGCGTAATCCATTAGACCCTCCATACTCAGTACTAAGATATGTTATGATTCGTGATTCATCAATGACCGCTCTGTCGGTATGAGAAGATTCAGCACCTGTAGGATTTATCATGAAAGCATGTTCCTTTGTTTGGATTGATAATGTAGACAAAGAGCCAACCTGTCGAATAATCTGTTCTTTGTCAATTTTTTGAGGGGTGAATTTTGGTAAGGTGGCCTTGAGTGTAGGAGGCAATCTACTGAATTCAGAATTCCTTGATTTGTACTTTGATAAGAAGCAAAAATCATTCGAGTGCAGTAAATTCTTCATTTTAGCAATGTTCTGAGTGATTTCAGAAATAATGCGTTTGATTTCAATTTCCTGGTTATTTAGGACAACCAAGTGTGTGGATTTCATTTCATTAATGTCAGATTTTATTTTCTGTATAGCAATGTCAATTTCTCTGTGCACGTCTTCTCCGTGTTTGCGAATAGCTGTTGCCAATTTCTTGGAGTTTTTCTTCAGTTCAGCTCTTTGAACTGGGATGTTAGATGCAATATCTTGATATTTAGGATACACAACATTTTCTAAGTCCTGTAAATCTCTTTGCAAAGCTTCTTTCTTGGCTTTTAGTATTTTTAAAATAAGATCTTGTTTATGTCCTACATGTTCACTTGAGGAGACACACTCCACACAAAATGGAATGTCACATTGTTCACAGTAAAGGTCACATAATTGTGTGGAATGTTTTGCACATTTAGGGTTAAGTCCCCGTTTTTTAAATGGCACCACTTTGTGATATGTAGATTCACCAGAGAGATGTTCCCCTACACAGGCTTTACACAGATGTATGTTGCAAACCTCACAGTACATAGGGGGCAAAGGAATCTCACAGAGATGACACCGTAACACATCCTGGGCCCAACTGCGGGCGTACATGGTTACACACCGTACTTGTTATTGAAATCAATTCTGAAAAGAAGCAATTAATATATAATTAGATATACAATTATTATTTAATATTTATTATTATATTAAAATATTTAAAATATGCAAATATGTATCTGTCACAGTGGTCTTTATTTCGAATTCACGTCAAACAATTCAAGTCAAGCTTTTTATTTAAGGAATAAGGTATTGTTGTTTGAGTACTAGTATTATGAGGCGTGATCATATCCAATAAAGCACGAAAGGCATTATGATAGATTTGATCACGCCTGACCGAAATCATCGACTCATAATATTCAAAGAATGATTCCTTATTTCTTATATTTATATGTTTTTCAGCATTTTTACGATTTAATAGTTGGATATAGAAAAACAAACTTCGTTTGCATCCCAATTATACGTCATTTTAATTTATTGGACTGTATAGTACAAAATCGATACGTAGTGTTATCTCAGCCTAAGACACTGACGAACTTAAAAATATATTATAATATAAAATATTACATATGATACATTCATGTTTTTCATTATTACTTTCAAAAACTTAAAGTGGTTTTTTTTTTATTTGTACAATTTGACTTTTTTTCTGTTTTATTAAGAAACTTAAAATTTTATTTTCAGCGCAACATATCATTAACATTAATCTATAAAGCATGAACAAAGTACAAACCTTCATCGATCCAACATAATGGCGGGTGTGTTATTTTGTCTTCGTGGTCTAGTTACCTAGCAAAATTATCACGTGTATTATTTATGAAAAGGCATTTGGGGTACCTTATTGCCTTCTCTTTAGGTCACGAGTTAGTGTGGAAGCAAAGAGAGAGAGAGAGAGAGAGAGAGAGAGAGAGAGAGAGAGAGAGAGACTCAAGTCATCGTCCAAAGTCTTCCAGATGATAGAGGAATCTACATTATGACTGTGGTTTGCGACTTATTATTTTTTAAGCGATGTTCATGTATGGTCATGTTTACCACATGCTGTGAATATTTCTTTGTACTCCTGCAATACACACAATTACGAATTATGGTTTATATTTACATCCTTGTTACAATTCTTTTTGCGAATAAATAAAACAATCGATATATCTGATTCTCAAATAGTACCATTCTTCATTTTTAAAACAACTACAATTGAACTTCCATATCTCGAACACTGATATCTCGAGTACAATGGATATGTCGAAATGTTTTGTAAGTCCCAGCCACTTATTTTGTAAGTATCTACCCTCAATATATCGGATATCTCGAACTTAAGACCGAGTATCATGTATAATGGGACACGTTTATGGCTCCTTAAAGTTTTTCGTCTTACATGGATTTTAAATTCCTTTTGTATTTTGTGCACAACGGTTTCGTCAGAAGTGTTTCTAAAGTGTCAGATGCATTATTTTATCATCAATTATTAAGAAACAGGACATGGACACTCTGTCTATTTAGCAATTAAATGATGTTACTATCCTGAATGCAGGAACACAAATTAAGTACTTGTGAATTCATCTCGTTGCTGTTCCATTTTAACACCTTATCACCACATGTATATAAGTAGTGTGAAAAAAAAACCTCGATTTGGAATGTCGGAGATTTAGAAATTCAGATCATAGTAACAAGGATTAATACCACCCTTATCCAATTACTGATCTTCTTGTTTGCAGTTTAGCAATCAAAATAAGCATTATAGAAGTATTACATAATTATACAAGCCATGTCTTCAACCAGCATCCCTAATTTTAAAATTAATACAAAGGGTTTGTTAGTAAAATAAATTCAGTTAAATTTTAACCATGCAGAGAATTGAAATTTTCAGTTATTTTAAACCCTTGCTATAAACAATCGCATTAAATTTTATAATTGTTTACATGCACAGGTACTTAAAGTGTAGTCAATTTTTCCTCTGTTATTAGTGGTTCTAATGTGTACGCAACATATATATATATAACAGAGGACTATAAATTACGGTATATGAAATGTACATGTACATTTTGTTTGAAATGTTACTTGACTTGTTGCTGACTTGTTTCTGCCCAAAACTGACCAAAACTGTTGTGAAAAGATGAAAAGTAAAAAATATGAGGTTCTACATACTGTTTGGTATGCAAATTACGCATACAAAAATAGAACGGTGCCTTTTTAATCTCTTAGAACAGCCGTAGAACTGCGCAGCTGCAAACTTATTTTGAAAGTTAAAAATTTAAAAAATTGGGAAGGGGTTCATTGGTGTCTCATCTACAACCATTTGTTGAGAAAAAGGTTTAATCTTGTAAATTATTGTAGAAACCTTGCCCCAAAATAGGGAACCCTATTTCTTTCAGTCGGCATGGGATCTATTTTAAGAACAAGAAAATCCAGTCTATACTTAGAACTTCTGTGTCTATGGAGGCACATTGACGTTATATTTTCAACGAAAATAATATATGTCAATTCAAAAAAATCTGTGTTGAATGTGACATACATCTCTAAACAAGTTCAAAGGGATTTTTTTTAGTTCTATAAGTATAAATTAAATTTGTTTCTTTTAAGAAGTAGGCTAGGGGTCCATAAATTAATTGTGTTAAATAAAAAAATACACATATAGTTTTAAATGAAAATATAACTTCAATGTACTCCCTTAAACACAAACAAAAATATCTCGAGCGAATTAAGACCCATTTTATGAATAGGGTACCCTTGTTTGAGACAAAGTTACAACTTTATAAGCAAGTTTAAACGTTTTTCTCAACAAATGGTTGTAGAGTGGACACTAGTGACCTCCTTTCATATTTTTCCAGTTTTTAAATCTTGAATATAAACTGTAGCTGCGCAGTTCGAAGTGATTAAAAAAAGGCATCGTTCTGCTCTTGTATGTGTAATTTGCATACATGTACAACCTCATGTTTTCTGATTTTTTGTTATCCTTTGTCAACAGTTTTAGTCAGTTTTGGGGAGAAACAAGCCAGTTCAAGAGATGTTTACATTTTTATCCTCGGATGTACAAGATGGCTGCACACCCCCTTAATTTTTGTTAATACATGTACGTGTTGTCGAAATAACTGGTTTGTAGAAACGCCCCCAGGGTGGAAACCATACGCATTGCTGATGCTTAAACAGAGGCACCGTAGTTAAAGTTATACATTGTGCTGTTTCACATGAAAAAATGACAATAACAAACCGTCAACCATCCCAAAAACCCATAAAACGAAATACAAATTCAAAGCAGAGCAACACGGACCTCCGAGATAGAGGTAGGATCAAGTGCCTAGGAGGAGTGAGCATCCTCTGCTAACCGGTCGCACCCGCCGTGTGCTCCTTGTCACAATTGGCCATGTCATAATCGAGGTAAATGTCAAAATCGGGAAAATGTCATAATAGGGAAAAACGAAACGTTGATGATTTGGTTTGTTTGTGATGGTCAAAATACAAACCTTGAGCAAACACGGACCTCCATTAAGTTGGAGGTAGGATCAGGTGCCTAGGAGGAGTGAGCATCCTCTGCTGACCGGTCACACCCGCCGTGTGCTCTTTGTCGTAATCGGGAAAATAAAAACCGCAAAATTCCGTAGACAATTAGGTAATTAATTATGGTCTAACAATTAGTATTAAAAACGTCATGATATAAGAAGAAATACAGCCTAATAAATGCAATACTTACTCCCGCGTCTCCCTTCAGTTGCATAAAATGTCTTTTCATGTACAGGAGAACGGTAAATTTTTATAATACTTTTTTTTCGTTGCTTTTAGAATTTTTAGAATGATCCATATTGTGCATATGATATCAAGAAAAAACAAAGAATGGTGTCAACTACCCAGGTGGGGTCTAACTCAGGGGAAAAGCAAAACGCCCTGGCATCAAGCTTGCACCTGGTTGTGAAATCTATTGAGATAGAATTTGTTTGGGTTTAACTAAACTATTTTAGGCATGTTAAATGTGAAATTTTGTCCGTTTTCATAAGCGTTTATTTAAAAAAAAACTTACAATATTATAGATGTTTGGATGATTTGATTGATTTATTCGTAAATCTGCGCTAGGTTTCACAAAACTATGTTTAAATTTATCATAATCATAATCATAATAAATTTATCATAATTTATCATATCTTAAGTAACAATAGAACGTAAATCATAATTCACCTGGCCTCGGATTACATGTATCATTACAAAACAAATTCTTCAGTTTAGATATAAGTAAAGATTTATTCATTCGCTGCAGGAATTAATAGTATAACTGTAATGGGTTGATTTAAAAAAAAATGTCATTTTGAGGTCATGGTAATAATTTGATAAATGAAAATAATTTTGAGGCTTTGAATAATTTGTTGACTTAATTACTATGCGAACTTAGTTTGACATATTAGAAAACATAATTTACTTAGAACGAAAGTAAAAGTCCACTGAGAATAATGAAGAACCATCCGTAGTTTGTTATAAGACTTTATTGTAGTGTTATTTTGAAGTAAGTCAATGACCTACCTTTTTAGTTAATGGCCATTACTTAATTTTTGAAATAAAAAAAAAATCCCGGAAAATTTTACACTATTACTGAGATTTTCTTAATTGTTAAAAAACCCTCTAATTGCTAACTCTAGATCTTTTAAAAATGAAATACAGTTTATGAATGGCAGTGGCACTAAATAGATATAAAGCATTAAGTTTTCATTGACAATTTTTATAAATATTCCTTGCAGAATTTCCTTTATCAGTTTTCGAATCCCTACCCATTTTGGTTCTCATTTTTGATTCAATTTAACAAAAAAAATTGAATGATGATAATACTAAAACATTTATAGAATTAAACTAATTATATTGACATTATTCTGCTGGCATAAAACTTTTATAAGGCCAATGGTAAAATTTTGGAGATAATTATAGATATAAAGCATTAAGTTTTCATTGACAATTTTATAAATATTCCTTGCAGAATTTCCTTTATCAGTTTTCGAATCCCTACCCATTTTGGTTCTCATTTTTGATTCAATTTAACAAAAAAAATTGAATGATGATAATACTCAAACATTTATAGAATTAAACTAATTATATTGACATTATTCTGCTGGCATTAAACTTTTATAAGGCCAATGGTAAAATTTTGGAGATAATTATTGTATCTTTTATCGTTCAGTTTAAGCATTAATGTTTTTGTAGTGTGTGCCACACGTTTATTTTAATGAAAAAGTGCTAAAAAAAAAACAACCGAAAATATGCAAACTTTATTGGCTAACATAAAACCTTAATATTTCAGTTGAAAACAAAAGCTGTATAATTTAGTCTGAATTTCTTCTGTTTTGCTAAAAGTCCAATTTTGTTTCAGTCCAATTCCATAATATATATGTAGTAAAAATATCAAATGTTATGCCAATAATAATTCATTTCATTAATACTTTTTGTGTTTAGAACAACTTATAAAGTTTTCTCATGACATTTAACTTCGTAACTATTATGCACCGTTTTAATATTTTTGAGGGATTTTCTAATATCAGAAAATGATTTTTAGATATCAAGAATTCAAATGTCTGATATCAGACAATGATTTTTTTATATCAGAAATTTGACTTTTTGATATCAGGAAATATGATCTATTTTCTGATATCAAAAAATCATTTTCTGATATAATAAAAATCGATTTTTTGATATAAAAAATGATTTTTTTTAATATCAGAAATTCAAACTGATTTTTTTATATCAAGAATTATATTTTCTGATATCAGAAATTTAAATAAAATGGCGAATAAATTTCACACAATTAATGAATACTCCCTTCACCCAAAATTGAATTGCTGAAATACAGAGCCCTATTTGCATTTTAATATTTGTTGTTTTTTATTTGAATATTCATTTAATGTAAAAATTTAATAAGTGTTCTTGATAATTCTGGTCATATGTAATGAAACGACTAACTGTATGCCTGCATAATTCTTTTATATTATGCGCAAGACGCCATCATGTTTTTAGGTTTAAATCTTTACATAAACATTCAAAACAAAGAAATATATATAGTACACGTATTCTGTAATAAGGATTGATAGTTTAATTTTGCAATACTGGAACATATAAAGTGGATATTATTATTATGATAAATATTATACTATTTTACTCAGTATCATGACATCACAATTTCTACACAATGATATAATGGTCAAAAGTAAAAAATAAAAGTATTTTAAAATATAAATAAAAACACAATACAATGATTTCTTTTTCTTATGTAAATGACAGAATGGAAATTAAAAAAAATGTTCAAGGTCATGCGTACTCAGAATTACCCTTGACCTCGATGTTTACATATCTCTAACTATGATATCACACTGATAACGGTTTACAATGTAACAATCAGACAATGCCCAATATCATACCAAGCAGAATTTGAATCAAGACTGCATACAGGTGTAGTGTACATGAAGCAATGCTTAACTTTTCACACCTAAGTTCTTCAGGTTTTAACAAAACATAATACAAACCTTTAAGAATGTTGACACACTGTGCGAATTTGTGGTAATCACACAATATGATAAGAATGTCAGGACAGGGCAGGACTGTCAGGAAAGGTTATTTCTGTATTTCTGGACCTTGTTTTGGTACATGTAACGCTCTTACATGGCGAACAACAGGAATCAACACAGTAAGTTATTTTCCTGTACACTTATGTACGTCTTGTTCTCGGGTTTTAGTTAATAAATCCATATGTAGACGTTTTCAAATGGCAGCGAAAGTCATTTTGGTAAAAAAAAAAAAATAGCAACAGTACTATACCTAGTATACTGTAGTATTTTAAAATTGTTCGTCAATTAGAACTTAGATTGCTAAAATCTAAACAATTCTGAAAAATAACAAATCTGGCTCATTATACTTTCTTGTTTTATAAATATATAGATATAACAACTATACTCATGTTTTTAATAGAAGACAACGCCGATTGCTTTAATATATGTTGCTTAAATGTGTATCAGTTTAAACTAAAGTTTATATATAACAGCATGCCCGCTCATCACTTTCATTTCTGATGCTTATAGGTATCAGTTACGTTTCATTCTAAAGCACAGAGTGCCCATCATCGCATAGTTACCTTTAGACCGAAATATCTTACGTTTTATTGGCCTTTTTACGATTTTGGTATTTTACATGCCAGGAAAATGTCAGAACCGGCGCCATTACGAAAACTGGAAATTCACCGCCTCCAACTGGAAGCGGCATTCTAGGCTCGATTTAAATAAAAATGTTTAAACTCAATAATGCAGCTTAAAATTATACAATTATGGACTTCATTGTAGGTCGATATGTGGTTATATGGACCTATGTCAAGTGATATCGACCGAAGCCACAGAAAGTGATATCGACCGAGCTTGCGAGGTCGATATCACTTTTTGTGTCTGAGGTTGATATCACTTGACATGGGTCCATATAACCACATATTGACCGTGCAATAAAGTCCATAATAGTTATATTATATAATCACTCGCAGTACAATTAGGCCTATGGCTGTCAAGAAGTTTGTTCATAAATACAAAAAAAGTTAATGAATTGTACAATATGACGTTAAAATAAGATAATCTGCAATCTTTTACTTAACGCATCAATTACGAAATCAAGATATCCCTATTCTAATAATCCCTACCAACATATGACATCATTTCCAACACCGTCATTAATCCTACACATTGAAAAAAAGCGAGAAGCCGATTTCTCTAAACAGCTTACTATGACGTCATCTGCCTCTTGATGACGCACAAAGTGAATAGATAGAAGGCTTTCAATAACAGATTTTAAACAACGAAAATTAGAGATTACTGCAGTTTAGATAAACGGATTATGATTGAAGAACATTTCGCACATTATTATTTTTAATATTCTGTATTTGATAATTCCCGTTGGTAAATTGTCTTTACAATTATACCTATTTTTGTTGATAATGCCTAGTCGTGCGATATCATATTCCGCGGACGCGCTTTCCCGTCGATATCGTAAAAGAACGAATGTCACGTGGTGTACTTTCAGCCAATGAAAATGACGAAAATTATTGTCTTATATAATATATAGTTTTACTGCACAGTTTGATAATCAGACTGATAAACAATAGTGTTCTTGTCATATTTTCTCGCGAGATTTGAAAAATGCACGAAATCAAAACATATCTCATAAGTCCGATATAACGTGTTCAACAGCTTGTTTATGGGACGAAGGGACCCATAAAAGCGATATTAGTGAGCAGTAAAATCATCGTTTTATTAACTAATTGTGAGTGTAACATTTGATTCAACTCGTAAATATTTAAAATCGAGCCGATGACGTGTGTACCTGGGTATATTATACACTGATAATGTTCATTTTAGCATTAGCGGTCCTTGTCGCGTTAGCCGTCCTGTGTTACCAGACAGAGGGGTGTGATGACGTCAGCAGGCAGGCGTGTCACGATCTGATGTCATCCAACAGTAACCTGTGTAACGATGCGTGTCTGTCAAGTATTTGTCCCAGGACTTGTGGAAAGTGCAGTGCGTATTGTATAATTTTGTGACTTTAATATAGTTATTACACCCTTTCTCTTTACAGAAGTTAACGGGTATGCCTTTCATGCATTTATCATTTTTACAGAGGGTATCATTCGGGGATCCAGAAAATTTTTCCGGGGGTGGGGGGGGGGGGTTCCGACGGTTATTTGAGTTTTTCGGGGGGCCCGGGTGGAGGGGTCCTAGGCATAATTTATTTAAATTTTTGTTTGTTAATTTTATAATGTAATTTAAAGATTTTAATTTTGCAGAGGTGGTGGTCCGGACCCCCTGACCCCCCTCCCCTTCCCTCTAGATCCGCGTATGGATTATTGAGCAACGTTTACAGGTTAATTATTAAGATGGTGGTTGTACTGAGGCAAACTTTACCACGACGATCTACGTATAATATGATTTTAAATGAAAGCATTTAAATCAAAAGAAATCAATTGTAATAGATTAACACTTGCGTATTGCATTCGATATCCGCGAATGTGCGGCCATTGTTTTGCAATTGGTGGACTGCAGATGTCATGCACAAAGCTTCATTTGGTTTGTAATTTTAAAGAAAAAAAAAATCACATAATAATTATAACCGGAGAGTTTAGTCTTGGATTTGATGGTTAGATTTAAATATATTAAAGAAAAGTCAGTTCATTTGCATCAATGGCGCCACACCATTTTTTATATAATTATACATGTATGTAAAGTTTAATTGTATTTTATGCTTTTTCTATACTGTCCATGCTTATCATGTTGTACTTTATTCAAATAGAGATCCATGTAATTCATTACATTTGAAATGTCGAGAGAGAAAAATCCAGGTACTTTTACCTCCGTACACTAACATGCATTATTTGGTATGATGTATGCGTTATTTTAGCGTTGAAGTGTTATAGCTGCAACGAAGTCACCAGGCCAGAGGATTGTCAAACAGCATTAGAATGCCCATCAAGTGAATACGTAAGGAAATAACAAGAACGTCCATGTATATTAAACCAAACTGACCTGAAATGAGAAAAATGTATTTATGATATATGTTTCTTTTATATACTTGTATTGTGTTTTTCAGCAATGCATCTCTGTGAAATCGTTCACAGGACAGTTCCAAGAAGTATACAAACTTGGATGTGCGCACGGCAGTGTAAGACTGATTATTAGATTTGTAGTACTTTGAGCATTTACTTACTAGTGGTATAATTTTGGCGTACACATATTTCTTAATTGCGAGATAAATTTTGATATAATCTGATACAATTTAATTAAATAAAAATTTATAAAAAAAATAAATAAAAAATAAATAAAAAAATTATAAGGTCCAGATATAGAAATCGGCGTTTTGGTGTTTGGTCTGTTTGACGTCAAACCGTTTCTTAAGTATGATACAATTATTCGATCGGCAATTAGTTCATGTTTATTAGTATTATTGCTAGCATCCTATCGTTAATCGCGTGAAATAAATAATGTCATTATTTATCGGAAACCCTCTCAACTTCTTCAATTTCATTGAAAATACTGCGTATTTTTTATTTACAACAACAAAGCACAGGATTCTAGCAGCACTTTTCAAATATTTTAGGTCATGTGCTTTTGATATTTGCTAAATTCAACTTTCATGATATTCGGGGTAGTGTTACACTTTTGCCTTTTTTGTACACACTGACACTGACAGAGAAAATGCCGGTCAAGCCATATAAATGTCTATCTGCTTACCTTATAACACTCGCTGATAAAACAAAATGTCCATGCCTGTATTATCCTGAATATATCCTAACTGATATTCGTCTAAATCTTTAATGTCTGTAATTAATAAGTCTTATTTAGGCATTGTTTACACTGCACTTTGATGATTTGTCTCCCGACATTGATCTTCTCTATTAAACATGCATGTGACGTCATCAATGATAATTTTACGTAATATAGACCAATCGAAGATATATTCAGTTAGAAGAGTTTCCAGTGACATTTTAAACCTGTAGTTTGTATAATATAATTTAATTCTGGTTGTAACGCGGCATTTGATTGGATAGAAAAATTTAGTTAAATTTGTATGGTTAGCACGTCACTCGTATAACCTGGGTTGGAGCAGTTTACGCTTTTTTATAATCCGCTTCGCGGATTATAAAGCGTAAACTGCCCAAACCCAGGTTATACTCGTATAACTTGGGTAGACATTGAGTTCATTTCTTAATTAAACCAGAGATAAAGTTAAAATTGACCTGTTTCTGATTAAAATATAACATCATGCTGCATATTGTGACGTCATATCAATCAGAGGAAGTTTTACTTAGGGCGCTTTCCATTAATGTTGCCTCGCCGGCGACGTAATCGGAAAACGGTGACGTTAATGGAACGGTTGGCAACGTCACAATGCTCCAACGTGTTGATTGCAGCTTAAAACTATTACTTATCTAGAAATTTGGTCCAGAAATTTGGGCTATTTGCAGTTTTAATATATTTCAACCTAGTTTGACAAATTGTAGTTACAGAAATCCAGTTTTGTTGAATATGGTTTCCAAGACGCCATATTGTTTCCTAATCGGCAATGGTAGAAAGCGTTGCCACAATCGCTCGCCGGCGACGCACGTTCCATCGATCGGCGACGAAGGCAACACCGGCAAATCCGGCGATGCCGGTCAAATGAAAAGCACCCTAAATTAGCCTCTTCACGGTAACTGCGGTACTGCTCTTTTGCAGGGCAAAATGACATAATTTTGTGAAATATGACGTAACGTCAATTGTTTCATTTACGTCATTTAATTATCTACCTACTAAAATTTCGGCAAAGAATATCAATTTGCCCTACAAGAGAGCAGTACTGCAGTTATCGTGAAGGGGTCTTTTGATCGCCGAGAGTTGACTGTTAATACCCGCGTATCTCGAACTTTATAATATGATATTTTTGGTCTTTAAGGTAGTATGGGACATCAGTCGATATTGATGTGGATTAAAATTAGAATATTTCACCGGTTTAGAATTTTAAAGTTTTACACTATTTCACCAAAAAAATAGCTCTTGAAAATTTTTGGAGAGGTAAAAAATTTATATAACCCCCAGCGGGATTCGAACTCATGACTTACAGATTCGTAGTAAAACTCTAACCCACTGCGCAACGCTTTTAGGTAACAATGTTGAGAACTAAACTACATGTACTTATATAATAAGACTTCATTTTATTGTTTATTTCGATAAACAATACGTAACAACATCAAAGTGTCCCATAACTTTAACTATCATTTTGTTAAGATAAAAAATCCAAATATTATGGCCAAAAAATTGAGCATTTTGTTACATCATCAAACAGAGTGTTTTTTGGTTTGTTTTTAAAGTTAATTAATTAACCTAAGCTTGTCCAAGAGCATCCATGCCTCTAATGCAATATTGATTTTATTAAAACTGTCCGTTGACTATTAGAAATGCCTTACCGAAGCATTGTAAACAAACTAAATTGGACCAAACTTATGACCACGCCCCTTTTAATGCAATATTGATTTAATGAAAATATATCGGTGTCCTTTCGTAGGTTTGTGACAATGCAGACCTTGAAACGTCCTGTTGTACAGGGGACCTGTGTAACAACCACAAACCATTGCCGCCGACGACAACAACAACAACAACAACAACTTCTACTACTACTACTACTACTAGAACGAGTGATGCAACCACAGGAGGCTCAGGAGGTATATTATACTGAATGGCTTACGAAGTGAGCTTAGAAATACCCCCCCCCCCCCAAAAAAAAAGAAAAAAAAGATAAACTTAGTTAACAAACAACGCCTAGTGTCCTATTTCCTGACTAATTTTGAATTTCATAACTGTCATTCCTGAGAATATTCATCTCCTTTAATCTTGTAAGCCAGGATATACAACTTTGAAAATGTTTAATTCCTTTGATATAAGTAATAATAATAGTACTTCGTTTATAATTTCATTGACAAAGAATATCACAGAATGCTATTTTAAAGTCATCTAACTTTTTATAAAATATATTAAAAAAAAACAAAGTATACAAAAATTTCAATCAATATTATCAGAATACCGATATATCGACTAATTAATAAATCTTTTATAAATGCTGTTTTTAATTGTTCATGCTCATTTAAGAATAACTCAAAAATGAAGACTTTTTTTATCAAACCTGTAGCCTAGAAAACAAAATACATGTATAAACATATACGAAATGAATCATGATGTCCAATTATGGGAGATAATTTCATTTAACATTAAACATAAATGTGGACGTCTCCAAGGAACCATTATACTTATCGTTTAAGATTAACTGATTTTATGTGAATCTTAAAAGCGTGATTAACTCATAACTAGAAATCCCTTTTTTTCAATTTTCTTAGTTATACATTTATAATGTTTAAACATGCACATGGGGTAAAAGCTAATAAAATTCTTCAATACTTCCCAACAAATGATATCAAAATCGAAAACCTGCAATAATTAGACTGTGGCCAAGTGTATGATATATGTTGATGTCAAATAAGGAGAATTGTTTTTTTTCACTACTTCAGTTCTATTAATTGGCCGACGGGAGAACGACGACCCATTGTGTTCGGAGTCCGCCCCTGCAGTCTGTCAGGAATTGCTTCGATCAGATCCCAATGTTTGTTCCAAGGAGTGCATTAAGTCCATGTGCCCGGTGTCCTGTGGAAAATGCAGTACGTACAAATTAAAAATGAAGCATTGCATTACCATATTATGGTGATATACTATAAAATGCCTTTCGCTAGTCAAAGGTAATTCTTTTCATTATATATATATATATATATATATATATATATATATATATATATATATATATATATATATATATATATATATATATTAAACTTGCTACACGTACATGTATAATGGTGTCATAGATAATAACTGAATGTATTTTCCTTGTAGTTAAAACGCTAAAACCCATTTATAATTGTGGTTGTATTTTGTAAGAGGAGTAGCAGTGTCCAATATTTGTAACAAATTATTTTTTTATCACAATGTATCACATTTATTTGTATATGACAATTGACAGCTAAGCGTTTAAATAACCATAAGACAGATACTCATATATCTTTTTAAAAAATCGAATGAGTTATGAAATGTCATCCTATTTTTTTTAAGCTAACCTGAGCTGAAAGCTCAAGTGAGCTACATGTATTCTGATCCGTCTGTCTGTCCGTCTGTCAACTTTTCACATTTTCAACATCTTCTCAAGAACCACTGGGCCAATTTCGACCAAACTTGGCACATAGGATCCTTAGTCTAAGGTGATTCAAAGTTGTGAAAATAAAGGACCAAGCCCTTTTACAAGGGGAGATAATTACATGTAGGAATTAATGAAAATTTTCGAGAAATTTTCAAAAATCTTCTTCACAAGAACCATTTGGCCAGGAAAGCTGAAACTTGTGTGGAAGCATCCTCAGGTAGTGTAGATTCAAAGTTGTGAAAATCATGACCAGGGAGTAGGGTGGGGCCACAATGGGGGATCGACTTTTTACATTGGAATATATAGAGTAAATCTTTAAAAATCTTCTTCTCAGAAACTTATTAGCCAGGAAAGCTGAAACTTGTTTGGAAGCATCCTCAGGTAGTGTAGATTCAAAGTTGTAAAAATAATGATTCCTGGGGTTAGAGTGGGGCCACAATGGGGATGGAAATTTTACATAGGAATATTAAGAGTAAATCTTTAAAAATCTTCTTCTCAGGAACTAATTAGCCAGGTGATTAGTTTAGATTTTGGCTTCTGGATGATTCCTGGACGATTGGGTCTCACAAGGGGTTCAGAGTTTGATGTGGGTTTATATCTCATTTATAAACAATTGTTTAGGATCTTCTTGAGAGCTGCAATGCTCAACATGTGATATTACTATAAAATCATCCTGTTAGAAAAGGGACTAATGATAATAAACATAAGAATATCCAGTTGAAAAAAATGATTCTTATTTATACAGGATCTACATGTATTATACTACATTGTCCATATAGTTTGTATTATGACTCCATTAAGCTGATTTTATCATTATCTTTGTGAAGTAAAAAGACAATAAAGAAAAACAAAACCTTGAACTAATAATTCCTTTCTCCACCAGAAACCTGTTACAATTGCCCGTATGTGGCCGACTCCGATTTATGCAACGCAACATCGTTGTGTTCACATGATGAGGCGAGTAGACTTTACCTGAAACAGAAACTACATTCAAGTTGTCTTTTTCCTGATATCATGTTTTTTTTTCTTAATTTCGAAAATAAAGATACAATAAAGCACAAACTATTAAATGTTATAGTGCAGAAGTTGAAAATATTATGATAAAAATGCCGAACGAATTGGGTTTCTTTTTTTAATATTATTTTGCGTAAGTATTTTGTACTGTATTGCATATATCTTTTAATAACTCTATACTCTAGTACGGAGGTTTAACTAGGTCGTTTTCTTAACTTCAGTTATGTTATGGACTTGAAACTGTCAACTCTTACCACGAGCATGGGTTCAGACTTGGATGTGCTCCACAACCGGTTAGTTGATCGTATATCTCCTAAGGTATTTAATAAAAAACAGCTAATACCTTATTAACTTTTTACCAAAATTGCGTGTGCACTCCTAATTATATTTACCATTTAGCTTGAATAATTGGACAACAATCATTTGTTTGTATCTGGGATGAGTAGTTTTTAAAAAGTTTATTTCTAAAGTAGAATATGAAATATTTATAACTAATAATTAAAATGCCGAGATTACAAATCCTTGAGAGTAAAAACATATTCTTTTTTTTTTAAATTCCCCATATAGACAAATTTAAACATTTATCCTAATATTATTGCAATGCCAAATTTTTAATTAATAACTGGCTACAAAATAATTGAAACAATATGTTTGTTTATAAAAGGTTTGCGATTCAATTGCGACAATATCAACAAATACATTTGGAAATAGGGCCACGAGAACTCTAGTCGGTGGTTGTTGCCATGACAACCTGTGTAACAGTCACATTAAGAAAATAACAACAACAACCAGTTCAACAACAACAACAACAACAACAACACCTACAACAACGCACAATTGTAAGATTTCATAACAAAAGATGCAAATGTGGAATAATTCGCGGACGAACTCTACCTCTAGACTCTATTGTATATTTGAAAAAAAAAACATGTCGTTGTAGTATACACGCTATCAATTAAGAAAAAGAGTTTTCTCAACCCTTTGACAAAGAAAGGAGTAAATTTTGTTTTATATTTTAATTTACTTCTTGAGTATTTTATTTTCACATTCATATGCAGACGATGTTTCAGCAATGGTTATTCGTAAGCTTTATAAAGGATTATATGTTGAAAATGCCGAAGTTGTAATTTTGATGCATTACTGTGCTACATGTCCCTCTAATTTCTAATAAAGTTAAAAGTTGTCATCATGTTCTATTGGTAAATGATTTATTTTACTTTGATTGCATACCATCAAACAATGACTATTTTACTGGTCTCGTGAACCTTTATTTCTAGATTGTCATTGTCCTTCTGACGGTCACGTGTACCATGGACACTGCTTCTTCGTCTCTCCAGATAGTTACACACATAATGATGCAAAGGTTGGCAACAAAGAGTTCAATCAGTTTTAATAGCTGCATATTTGATAGCTTTGAACTTCTTTATTCTTTTCCAGTTTGATTCTTTGTTCGTATTAAGGGGGATGTCCGGCCATCTTGTACATATTATCAAAAGATAAAAAGGAAATAAATATGAGGTTTGACATGATGTTTTGTAACCAAATTGTGTAAACAAGTAGAGAAAGATGTCATTGTTAATCACTTAAAACTGCGCAGCTGCAGACCTTTATTGAAGAGATAAAAATATTTTTAAAAAATATATGCGAAAGGGAGTCATTGGTGTCTACTCTACAATCATTTGTTAAGAAAAAGGTTAAACCTTTTTCTCAACAAGATTTATAGGTGATCTATGTTGAAATTATTTTAACTTAATTTTGCTGACAGATCGAGAATATGGTAAGATATTTGAGAAATTAACCGTTCAATTTTTAATTTGAAGTCGCTAAACTGGCGTTGTTACCTTTATTATACATGAAATCCTTTTTTTTGGAGGGGGATAAAAGTTACTAGATTTTTTCAAGATATAGATGTTTATCTTTTAAAAAATATCGTTTGTCGCAGGCTGCTCATTTTATCAAAAGTCAGAGACGAGAAACATCAAAGTTCGCGAAGGCGCGAAAATTAAAATGAAAACATTAAAATAATCATCAAATATGCATGACTGTATATTTACATGTATAATGCATGTAAAAAAAAAATCCGCATAATACGCTACCTTTTCCGAATAAACTTTCCGCTTTCATCCCTTTATTGAACGCTATTGCTAATACATACACATTTATTTATTTATTTATTTATTGCAGACATTTTGCCAATCCCGTTGTGCAGGTTTGGCTCAATTTAGTTCCGAAAGTGAACTAGAAACGATTGTAAAAGAAATTCGGGGTTCATCTAGGCCTCAATCCGGACGCCGGTTTATTTTGGATACCATATCATCAAGTATGTTAAAACTATACCTTTTAAAATTATTTAAAAATAAGAAAGATATATTTTATAGTGTGTTGAATTCTTTCTCTTTTACAAAATAAGATACCAGTCACAAGTTTAATGTGGTAAAAAGCGGGAAATTCATGTGGATGTATAAAGACATGCATTGAATTTATTTTTTTTTAAATTAAATGGTTAAGCTGCACATAAATAAATATAGTAACTTTAATCTTACGCATGTGGGTATTATTTTTCTTATTTTGATTTCAGACCCGTATTCATCCCGCACTGCTCTGCATATTGATGCTATTTATGACACACATCATCGCTGGGTTTGGGAATCCACAATGTCCAAAATTTCGCACGATATAACGCGAAACGCAACCAACTCCAATCACCATCCGTGCGGCTCAGTTAGCAGTTGGCTGTGGCGTCCTCATCTCGTTGGAATAGAGTGTTCAACGCTACATAATGCTCTGTGTTTGCTCCACTGATTTTCATATTACGTACACTGGATATTTCGGTTTTAAGTATATGATAAAAATTCATATATTATGTATGTGATCTAGTAAAATAGGGACATACTTTGGTTCTTGATGAGGTTTTTTTTTTAACAACAAAAAGGTCAGAATTGTAAGAGTTGGTGAAGTTGAGAAATGCCTGAACCACAGTAAAACATCCAGAACGTCTATTAGTTTATGTTTGTACCGGTTTTATATTTTGCTGTACTTTCGTTGTCGTGATTCGGTGTTTAAAGTTTATCACAATACGTTATGGTATGTCCTGCCAGGCTTCTCAGCTGTTAGTTGGTTTCAGCAATGACTGCTAAATGGATTCTGTAGAAATTCTCGCACAAGAATCCCCTTTGACTATAGATGAAGGCGAAGTTATTTATGACCGAATTATACAGAGACAAATGAAGGTTTTTGTTTAATTTATTTACAACAAAAATGAGATTTTTGTTCGAGCTGGTGAAGTTGAAAGTCGCAAAACCCACAGTAAAACAAATTCAGAATATGACTGGCTTTTATTGGACAGGAAGCAATCTGATTCGATGGCTCGTAATTAAAATAGCCAATGTAAAGTGATAATTGACAGTATAGCAAACAAAGTGTTTCCCAAATTGATTTATACGCGCACACCATCTTACGTGACTTAAATTTGTTCACATTACAAATTTTCAGTTACATGCATATATGTAATTGAAATGTTTAATGGAATATAAGATTCCTGTAGATATAATTAATATACTTTACATTTGCTCACAAATATTTAATAAACTTCATGAAGTAATTTAACGACGGAACTGAGTTTTTAATTCATCGTTAACATTCGTGAGCTTTTTGTACTTTCTGGCTAAATCAGAAATGAATGGGTTTTTTTTTTTTCAAATGTTATGTTGAAAAAATCGGTCACGATCTGATATACCAAGCACAATATGGGTTTTGATTATCAAAATCATGAAAATATACAAAGCAGAATCTGACTATTTCTTGCTTGCTTAATTATGATGATAACGCATCTATTTTATGGTGGTGCAGTGATATCACTTAAAATTTTTTTATGATATAAACAGATTATTATGATTCTGTACAACACATTTCACTTTTAACCACAATATCAATCATTTAACATGTACTTTTGATATAAATATTTTCATCAGTGATTTTAGATTCACTAACATTTTTCTTATAATAAAACTAAAGGGAAAACTATCTTTATTATCTAGCATTGACGAAATATATGTGTAATAGTAAGGATGAATATAAAAAAGGGAAACAACAGAATCATAAATGCCTGTCAAATGAATGGAGGGCTAGTTTGTTGTCGCTAGTTCCATATTTACAAGTCTTCTAAAACGTAGATGTTTGAAAATATCTCAAACTCTGATTATTTTTTAAAGTCAACAATCAAATTATTGTGTGATGGATCTTACTACCGTTTCAAAAGTTGATAGATTTAACACTTTACATTACTTTCTTACATTATTTGGTGGACGAATCAATGTATCACATCGTCATATGCAAAGTGTAACGAACAACGAGTCCTCTACAGAATCGATAGACAGATAGACCTTGATATCATATACTACACACTGGCAACGTAACGGACTGGTTCACTTTGATAAGGATAGAAGTCACAAAGGCCAAAACATGATCCTCCAAGGTAAGTTATTTGCAAAACACGACAACAAAATTTCGATGTGCCATTTAGAAGATTAATTTTTTTACAACTGACAAGAAACTTTTGGATCTGTTTTTTTTTGGGCAACGGTCCATATGACAATAATGTAACTTATACTACGTATTTACATATTTTTGGCCTTTTTGTTTTGGTAGAAAACTTTTGAAATATTCAACGAGCATATATTGAAATATTTGCATGTTCCAGTGTGTTTGCCTGTGATAACGCTACGTATCGATTATGTACTATACAGTCCAATAAATTCAAATGACGTATAATTGGGGCGCCAGCGGGGTTTCAAATCTATCATAAAGCCCTTCGGGCTTTATTGGATTTCATCACGCCCCGACCGAAATTATCACCTCATAATACTCAAAGAATAATTCCTTACTCCTTAATTAAAGCTAAACTGAAGCTACTAACACTGGAAACGGAATACATCTACAAAAAGCAGTACTTTCTTAATAGTGTTTATGAAGAAAAATGTATAATAAATGACCCCTCACCCAACAATTTTTTAACAATTTTATCTATCTTCGACATTTTACCACACATTAACGAGTTGCTTGTTTAAGATATTGTATTGGTGTTACTGGTACCGTTTTAAGTCAATGCTTAAGGCAAAATAATGTACATACCCACTTTCATCACCCGAGAGAAAAAAAATTACAAATAAACATACATTTTCGTATTACCGGACATAAGACAATGTACACTGTTATTATTCTTACTATTCAAATGAAGTGAGTGGTTTATTTATTATTAATGCGAAAGCCACTTGTTAACTATTCTATTTTGCCGTATTTATAGAGAACAGCAGTGCATACAATTATAGCTTTCACTGGTAAAGAAGTAAATGGTTAATGCATTATCTTTATCAGTGAAAGTTTTACACAGTCAAAACTACGAAGTACAGCGACAAGATACTAGTCATAAACTTGTAACTTGTGGCAATAGATGGGCAATGTTTTTGTTCCAAATGCCACAGCAGCACACGATTCATCTTTCTTGAAAGAGGAATAAATTTGTAATGATTATATATGGAACAAAGTTTTTCTTTGAGATTTCATATAATTTGTATGCATATTTTGTAAATAATAATTTATATAAAATGAAATGAATTGAAATTAAATTAAAATAATTTAAATAATTTTGATCTACTTTATCCAGTAGATAATTTATGAGATATAATACAATCATAAATTATTCTCTTTGTTACTTTTTAGTTATATTTTCACTTCTATACGCCTCCCAACATGTGTTTGCTTGTGATGACGTCAGCACATCCGCCTGTCAGAAGTTTGCCGCACAGAACCCAGCGATGTGTGACGATGGGAGTTGTTATGCCACCCTATGTCCGAGAACCTGTCACAAATGTGGTAAGAAAAGGACAATAACTAAGGTTAAAGATTGCTGGTGTTTTTGTTGTTATTATTCTATCTATAAAGTTTTATAGATTTTATAACTAATCTGATTTTCTCAAAGCTAACACGTCATGATGTTTACGGTTTGTATATAACATTATAAGATTCAAAGTCAAAAGGAGGCTACATGATAAAAACATAAATGTATTTTAATTTAGTTTGGTTATTTTTTATTTTACTCTTGCTTTTTTAAATTTTTTTTATTTACATTTTTCAAAATTCAAGCATATAAAATTTTTATTATCATAATGTCAATTTTTGTTTAATATTTTAAATTACTTTCTTTTCATACCACTTTCATTCACACACTCATTCAAAAACAAAAGTAAAAGGATCTGAGGTTGTATTTTTTAAAATTGATAGAAAAAAGAACATAAAGAAAAAAATATGCAGTAATAATATTGATAGCAAATTCCACTTCTGTATAGTTTAGTTATACAATTATAAACAAAAAAATATTCCCACTGTGACCAGCGTTTTTCAAATGATGACTGCACATAGCGCTTGGATTTGGGCCCTTTTCGGTCCCTTCTGTTGCGTTTATTTCTTAACTTAATATCACTTTTGTTAAATGTTTTAAAGAGTCTAGTCAGTTTCCAACATGAATTAAGATTTTATACTGTGATACAATAAGCTCATTCTATGTTTTTCTCCTTACAACTTTCGAAAAAAGGAGAATTTTTTGCTTATCTGCCCTTGATCAAACATAAGATTGATATTAATATGCATGAGAGGTGGAGCTGACATTATCAGAATGGTACTAAAATTAGACTAGCATGAATAACAATGCCATGCCATGTGATCACTCTTTCACCATAACCCTCTCTATTCTATATGGTACAACTATACTATTTACTATGGTTTCAACAATTAGACCACGTCCATGTAAGTACAGAAGACTTTGAATCAATGCTTGACAACTTAACGTGTTCGAAAACATTGTCCTAGTTAGCACATAACATGCTACCTTACACGTCACGTGATATAATTTTGTATTCACAAAGATACCTGAGGTGAGAAATCACGTGGTGAATTATAATATTCAACATGCATCAACCCTTGGTTACAACAGGGAAAGCGAAAGTAAAAAGAAGCAGTTTTTTCTCATTTAAACCATGAGTGCATGTTTGTCTAATAATCTCCCTTTGACATATCTTTGATAATGCAAATATACAACTACTGTTAAACGGAGAATAATAGACAAACATGCGCTGACTATGTATGAAGTCAGTATAAAAGTGGGCGTCCTCATTATCGTATGGAGATTCAAGAAATCGCGATTACCCCCGCCTATGAAAACAAATTCGTACTTGGTAACACCATACTTTTATTTAACGCAATTACGTAAAGTTGCAGTTTAGATGTTGACCATTTCTGTAATTGAAAGAAAAATTCTTCTTTTATAAGTTTATTTTCTCGCAAATATCGCATGCCTTTCAAGAGGTTCGCTCCTCAGGTTTTGGGTAGCTATTTTGGGTCACCTCTAGTCTGAAAATTCTGCATCAAATATTAATTCTTGTAGTATATTTATGTTTTACAATGCCAAATAAACTTTATTGAATAAAATTGTTTCAAAAAAATTTCATTTTTAAAGAGTTTAGTAAGGGACTATATTTTGTGGCGGAAGGTTTTTAAGAAGGAAATGAACAATTTTCATAACTCATTAGTTTTAGAGTACTGTTACTTTAGCTTCCTAATTTTCAGCAAAGACCAAACTTCTGGATAGTTTGTGTATTATATATTCATGATGTTCTAAAAAACATATTTAAACATTATTTTGATATTTCTATCGATATATTTTGGCATATTTAGCTTATATTGCATAGAAGTTAAGAAAAAATTAATTCCAATTTTGGCCTAAAATTAGCTTATTTCATGCTATATCTCAAATTTTATAGATGTGACCCCTACTTGTTTTACTTTTAAATGAGACATTAAATGTATGTCTATTTGTATGCAAAGTTTTGGAAAGATGACATTACTATAATGTTCTTTATTTGCGTTATAATTTGATTACTCCAAAATTTTGTAACATCTGTTGTTGTGTTCATTATGTACATGCCTTTGAAGCCACCAGTAGAGCAAAAAAATTTAAACTTTGACTTAGATTTTACTTCTGTAGTCACTACATGTGTTCAACTTCATACTGTATAAAAATCATAACTAAATAATAGTTCAAACTATAAATATTTGTTTGATTTCTTCAAATTATCAATTTCCATGTCAAATTTTAGCAAAAATATCAGGAAAATTATCATTTCTGTTTAGAGCCCAACATTTCCAAAAATGGCATGTGACATGGGTCACAAATAAAATAAATGAACATTTCAGGTCTCCATCTTTATACCCAAGTGGTTTTCGGATGATTGACATTACTATTATTTCAGGTGCCAACCTCCTTAACTGCAGTCATCCTTTCCTAAGTTGAAATTTTTGAACCGACGCATATTTCTCTATCTAGTATTTAAAACTCAAATGATGTAATATCTCAACATAGCTTGAAATCTTATTTTGCTTCAGCCATATAAATATGAATTGTTTTGTATATAAAATTATGTTCACAGGTTTATTATCTACATTTAAAGAATTTTCTCCAAACAGTATATTGATAGCATTGAAACCAACTCTTTTCCTTGTTTTTCTATATATACACATACTAAGATTATTCCACAAAGGTAAAACATTAGTACAACTAAAAATACATGTTGTATTGTTTCTATTTCTTCTTTACAAAAAGTACAGCAATCATTTGCAATGATCTTGATTTTTTTTCAAATAATAGTTCACAGGAAGAATTCTGTGTAGAACTCTGTAATGTAGCCATTGAACACATGTATCATTTACTCTTGCTTCATTTAAGTACAGGAGTACATGTACAACGTTTTCTCACCTGATTGCATCTACTGCCAATGCAATTAAAAGTATGTGCAGAAAACAGTCGTTTTTGTCGTCAACAATTTGTACAAGTTAAACTGATTGTTCTAACCAAATCAACTTTTAACTTATTTTCGTTTAATTTCCACAAAATGTGTATATTATCATTGCCAAATAATTACAAATCTCAGTTGACATGCAGATATAAGCAGTTAACATACTGTTTAAAACATAACTGGAACTAGCCAAAAGATATCAATATTTTTCTTAAATCAAAATTGGTGAAAATTATACTAGTATTTTGTTTTGGTTTATTTTAAGCGTCTTTAAAATGCTACTCGTGTGGAGCTGTAACTAGACCTGAAAACTGCAACACAACAATAGAGTGTCCAAGCAAGGATCACGTGAGTCCGTGTTCTACACGTGCTTTGTATTTCTTAAAAACCTACCATTTATATCTTTATATTCGCCAATTGTTTTTACGAACAAAATGTCATAATCAAATTACATTTTTATGATAAAATGGTTGAAGCAAATCATTCACAATGTACACTTTTACCAAAATAAACAAAATGCGGTCGCACTGTTTAGCACTAAATTTCACTTATCTGGCTGATTTGTTTTTCATGTCCTAGGAATGTATCTTAGCAAAGTCTTTCACAGAGGATTTTAGAGAAGTATTTGGACTTGGATGTGCTTTAGGAAGTGTAAGTAGTCTACTTTTGTACACGTTTAAAGGGACTTAAACACGATTTAAGCTCAAAATTTTTAATTTTTAATTTGGGTATTTTTAATGCCTCATCAAAAATTTGTAAGTGAAATAACGAGTTGAAAGCAAGACTCAGAGTTTGAAATTCTTTGATATGTAAACAAAGCTCAAGTCTTGTTATTGTTCACATATGTGTTTTATTGCCATAAGTTTCAATTAAATGTTGCTTCTTTGTTTGATAATATTATCTATGAACACATTAAATCAGTTTATCTTGTTTGCCAATGATCATTTTGTCAAAGAAATGCTAATTCCTTACTTTACATTATTTGTAAACAAATATAAGACTCGAGCTTTGTCTACATAACAATGAATTCTTACCTCTGAATCTCTCTTATAACTTGACTTCTAACATTCAAATTTTGATTAATCATTCAGATTGCACAGTCATGTAAACTCTTTTATACATATAAAATTAAAAAAAAAATTGATCTTAAATCATGTCTAGGTCCCTTTAATATTGTATCCTGTTGGTACTTTGACATTAGCTTTAAGTCAGTTTGTATGTCTGTACATTAATGGTGTCAGAGATTACCTTAACTCAACTTATTTTAGATTTTTTTTTAATTTTGTAAAGTTCATTTTTTATCTTTATTATTAAACTGTTACAACATATTATTTTAAACAAATTATTATTTTGTATTCAAAGATTAAATTGTTTAATCAATTTATCAGTTCAGTTGTGACACTTCTATATGCTTTACATTTTGCTACGGACTAGTTAGATCATGATATCATGTTGTGCGGAGTAATGGGAAGAGAATCTCTGAAGTGTATACGTATAATGTGGAATTATTTGTGAGAAATTCTCAAATTCAGGTTTGTGACGGTTCCAACGGCGAGACGTCGTGTTGTTCCACTGATTTATGTAACAACAACAAGACCCAGCCAATAATAACAACAACCAGAAAGCTTCCTGTTAGAAGAGAAAACAAAGACAAAGGTATAGTATCGTAACCATTACATCACATTGATTACTACTTATTTTTTTAAAAAATATATGCATATATAAATGCTATTAAGGCACGAAATCTAAAAAAATAAGAAAAACTTACGTAAATAAAAAAAATTACAATATTTTAGTCTGTTGGAATCTGTCATTTTTGGGGGTTTTGGGTTGTTTTTGCATTTTTTCGCTCAATCACTTATCAGCTCATTTATACACCGCTTCTTCAATCATTCAATCATTTTATTTATGCACTCAATCACGCAGTCATAATTATTTAAAAAAAATCTTTCTGGTGTTTCTCTTTCATATTGTATTTATTTGAACAGTATATACAAAAATTACTGGTGTTAAAAACTCATTTGCTTATTGCCCTATCCATATATAATTACTAAAATTTCAATCACTCATTTAAAAAGATTATTTCGATAATGAACAAATGTTCAATAGTATTTATATACTACAATTAAAGGTCATCTTCTTTCCTTCATTATCTCCAGCTGTTAGACAGACCGGTGCCTCCTGTACAGACATTCATCAGGACGCTTGTAGAGACCTTCAGTCCTCCGATGCCAACATCTGTGACACAACTTGTGCCAAAACACTTTGCCCTCTTACGTGCGGTGCCTGCAGTAAGTCAAACGGCAAATATTGTGTGTTGCCTCTATTAGTAACGAATATGTTTGCATAAAATAAAAAGATAAAAGATAGATAGATGGATAGATGGATAGATGGAAACTTTTACCATTTTGAAAATGTTAACCAATATGAAAAAAAATGATAGACAGACAGATAGATAGATAGATAGATAGATAGATAGATAGATAGATAGATAGATAGAAGCTTTCACATATTTAGAAAACACCTTAACTCTTAAATATACAAAAACAACTAGATATTAACTTGTATATATTTAATTGCCTGTCGATATTTATTGTTTATGAAGTTATTTTCGTTTAAGAAAAGAAAGAAATTCATGTTAATTGGTTTAATTATCCTTTTTAAAACTTGTTTAAATTAAACTGAATATCGTAATGCCTCTAGCAATTATATACATGTGAACTGTGTTATTCACATGACTTGAAGCCAGGAACGTGTGGTGTTAAATGGTAGCTGAACAAAATATGGTGTTATTGAAAATGTAAAACATACATTTTTTTTCAGAACAATGCTATGACTGTGTCTACGTTTCTGATTCTACTCAGTGTACCTCCACACGTCTTTGTCAACAAGGGGAGGTGTGCTATTTTCTCTGTTTATCTCTCTTTTTCATTGTTCTCTCTCTCTTTGTTCTCTCTCTCTATCTCTCTCTCTCTCTCTTTGTCTCTCTCTTTCTTTTGTTATTGATAATTATGATCAATGTTATATAAACCATAACTAAGAATGACGTGATATACGGCCTCAGTAAATTGGTAAAAAAATAAATTTCGGAGTATCTGTTTTTATTTTGTATGTACTTAATTGTTGATATATGTACTCTTATTGAATCACTTCCTTATACATATTAAAACAATTACGCGGGAGATATACATCATTTATAGTAGGGGTAAACTGTTTACATTCAACAGCAGTAGAATTTAAGATCCGCCCCACATTTGAATGCCTTTAAAAACACGAACGCATTGAAGTACATGTTTCTCCTTCAGCTAGTGAATGTGTTTTGTCAAAATCTATCTATATGTGAAAGGAGAAAAATGTACCTCACTGCGCTTATATGTACCTTTTATAAAAAATGCAGAATTCCAGTGACCCTTTCTCATTATAAACTGGTGTTGTTTATCTGGTGTGATCTCGCTTAACCTTTCATAACGTTACTCGACAGCAATACGCGTGTCACGTTACGTAGATTTTGGTAATCGTGTTTAACGTGACTTCATATGCCACTGTCTTTCATTTACGCTAATACATTATTTGTAAATTGTATCATCAACGGATTTTATTTATGATCGCTCAGCATTCCCTCAACTTGTAAGATTTTGGCGACAAATAAAGTAACGTGATACGTAAACGAGTCTTGTTCGATCTGCTTTATTCCTTATATACGTATCGTCTATTGTACCAAGGTCCACCTATTCTACTCATTTTTTTTTTATTGAAAGGACAGGGTAACAAACTGGAACACTGTTAAAGGGTGTACAAAACCATCGATAATGTGTCAATCATTACAATACAAAGCGTTCCAAGCTATTAGCACTATCAAGATGTTTCATTTTTATTCATTCTTATTTTAAAATTATTAAAATCATGGTAAATCTTCTATAATTTGTATAATAAGGAATCGCTTACAAAAGGAATATAATCCTTATAACAATATTATTATGATAAATTAATAATGAAGCACTTACATGTTTTTATTTTCCTTATTTTATAGTATTGCTACGGTATAGAAACAATCAATTCGTACAACGAACACGGTTTTCGACTTGGATGCGCACCAGACATTGTATGATTTTGTTTTCATCATTTTTAAGGCATGTATTTGTTTTACAATCTGAATTGGCATAAACTTTGCAAAAGAAGTTGATTACAAGCAGTACAATATATCATCTTGACATAATTGTGTTGCTTGTATAAAGAAAACAACTATTAAGTTTAATATTAATTTTATTTGGGATGCAAATGCACTTGGTGAAGGGTAGTAACTTAACGTACAAAAAAATAACTTATACTGTCAATCAATTCATGTGCCTAAAGGAATTTGTTAAATAGTCTTACGTTTATACAGTCTATCAATGCAAACACAACTATGTATACATACCGAAGAAATTTGTTAAAAAGTCTTCCTACGTACATGTACTAGTATTAGCTAAAGAGACATGTTGCTTGTTTGACATCATTTGACTTAGTTATGCAGCAAGTTGACGTCGATGGCCGTAAACACGTTTGGACGTAAGCGGGCCGTGGCCGGTGCTTGTTGTGATGGGAACCTATGTAACGACCATCTCAAGGCCGTGGCAACCACAACAACGACGACAACAACGACAACACCAACAACAACATCCAAAGATCCATGTAAGCAGGCACACTATTATAAGAGACAGTTCACTGTATTGTATGAATAAAGAAGCTACATTCCTTTGCCTGTTTGGCTGAAAATGTCTTCATTCATGACAAGATGATTCGATTTCATAGATTTAGATTTTAAATCATTGAATTTATCACGTTTATATATTTAAAGACAATAATGTGTCTGCTAAGATTAAAACTTTGATCTTTGCACAAATAGACGTACTCAACAAAGAACTCCAGTGAAACTTGATATTAATTTTTCAGGTCTTAGCTACACTGTACCTGAAGATAACCTAGCTCTGTAGTCTATTTTCAATGAATAGTGTTATTATACATTTCAAGTTTGACTGTCAATGTTTGGTTTGTTGGCAAAAAAAACCCCTCCCGGCTTAAGGTTTTTTATGTATAAAAGGGGTAAGGAAGTAAACCAAACAGTTACATATCATATACTGGTACCATGTCAATCTGTGTTGAGAAAAATGGAGAGTTAATATAATACGTATATTACTTGTAATGATATATTTTGATTTTTTTTTTTGGGGGGGGAGGGTGGTCACGAATGTTTAAATAATAACGAAACATCATCAAAATATGTAAGTAGAAACCATATTAGCGCACGGGTTCTGAGTTCATACTCCCGATCTTGTTTAATTAGACACCGTGTGAAATAAAATTATTTTCATAGAATTCCATCTTTAGAAATAACGAAACAGAATATAATTGTTTCAGTATGTCAGTGCACAGGGACCTATCATTATCAAGTGAACAATGAGTGCTTTTTCATCTCCAGCACAGAAGGAACAAGGCAAAACGGAAAGGTATACACCATTTTTTTTTAATAAGAGATCGGCCAAAAAAAAAAATGAAAGACAAAGAAATTCAAAAAATAATAATTGGAAGCTTATGGATGAGTAAAAATGTTTCTTGGTACTCTTATAATTCTATGAGTTTTGTTCAATTCCTATCAGTTTTTTAAAACTTTAATCCCGGTAAGAACTTCTACCTAATATCATACCTTATCGGAAAATGATTAATGTAAATATTGATAACTCTTTTATCGAGGATTACTGTACAAGTCATTGCGGGCAGCTAGCCACCTTTACGGACCCGTCCCAATTGTCGACTGTGACAACTTACTACTACCGTTTGTTGCGTAATTCGTTGGGTAAATTTTAAATTTTTATTGGTTTTAAATTGAAACATTCTTTAAAACTCATTGATCAAACTTGTTTTCAAAGCTGCAGATATATTTACTCTTACGCTATGTTCTTCTTTTGATATTAGACGCACACATACATCATTTCCCAAATTATCATCACTACTACCACATGTTTGTGGATGCTGTGAAATATTTCAAAAGTCGCACACACCCTACATACATTTGGGAGTCCACTGGAAGGGCAGTCCCGTCTAGTTTCCTTAACCTACATAACGTGAACAGCACGTACAGCGATATGTGTGCTGTCACATACAGCTTGCACTCGGATACCATTCAGGCTGCGAATTGCTCTGATTCTCATTATGCTCTCTGTCAGCTAAGGAAGCAATAAACAAAATGTCTTGAATTCATTTATTCTCTTTTTATTCTATTTTTCTTTGTCAGTATAATTGATTTAACGCTCCAAACTCAAGTGTATAAATCGTTAAAATGTACAAAATCGATTTTTTTATGTAAATGCCCTCTTATTCAAGATAGTTCTTTTTATATATCCTTACTTATAAATTAAGACATTTTGCCAATAAACTACGAAATGCCTGCACAAGAGTAACTGCTTAAACCTTTGATATTTCAACACGTGTGAGATGATGTCCGTAAACAATAATCGAATTATACCTGATAAGTATTCATTGTATAATTAATTAAAAACATACTTTCGTTTTCGATAAACCAGCCCGAAATAGCAAAAACGAGAGTAAGGTAATGGGCACGCTTTGGCGGATCCAAGTCAATGAGACTTTGTATCAGAATGTATACTTGCAATGAAATAATATTGAATAATTACGTAAAGAGTGAATATATTTAGCGAGAATTTATAAAGAGTGTACAGAGAAATAAAGATTTGACAAATTTTGAAAAATTAAATTGAGCCAGTTCGATTCTTGAATGTGCGATTTCAGTTTTGATGGAAAGAACATTCCAGAACGGGGTAACTAGGAACGCGGGTTGACTAATTAACGTCATGGCGGAAAATGTAGTGCGAGTTCACTATGCGTCGGGAAGATACCTTGGATCGACAACTTTAATTTAAAATTATAAATAATTATGCGTGCTATCTCTATTTTAAATTACATACTTGTTTATACCTTTAACAGATTGATAGTCTTATATATTAATTTGTGAACAATGAACAAATTGTGTTGACAACTCTACTGCATATATAAAATCTATATGGACAAATGATGTACGCACAAAACGGGGGCGTTGCTTAAGAAAAGTGGGGGGGGGGGGGTAACCCCCCTTCCCCATTTTTTAAAAACTGCCTTTTATTTGAAATTTACGGAAAACTTATATATTTGGTTAAAAATTTTGGTGAAATTTGACCTGAAGAATAATATTTAGAAAAGAGATGCGACGCACTACATCTCCCTCCCCCTTTTGAAAAAGGCATCCTTGTGCATGTAATGCAATTGAGGGTTGATATTTAATAGATACATGTAACAGATAATGCAAAAAATGAAAGTATATTCAATTGCAAAAATAAACCGCATACGGAACAAACAGTCAAAAGCCGAAAAAGTTTGTAATTTTTCCAGTCAGTTGCAACAAAAAGAATTAAGGCCACATATAATCAATTTAAGTTTAGTTTTTCATTCCTTCCCGCTCCTCTAAATATCCAGCCGGTTACTTTATGGTTTCAATTTTAAAAAAATATGTTAGAAAGACAATAAAGAAAAAAAAATCGGATACAGTATAAACAAAAAAATGTGTGCAAAAAATTAAAAAACCCTATTATTTCCCGCGCTTGCGCGGGATATTATCTTGTCTATTTAACCGATTGTTTTTATGTATAATACATGTAGTTACATCAAACAAAGTTTTATTTAAAACCAAAAGCTTCCTTCAGTAAATTTCTAATACCGTCGACCTAGGCGCTGCGTAAAAGGAAAATAACCCCTTTAATATATTTAATAATAGGGAATTCAGTCGTTAAGCTACATGTACAATTAAAAAATTGTGGCATAAAGGGACTTGGCCGATTTAGTAGATTGTTTAATAATCTTTTCACTACTGGCATATAAAATGTACTGATAGTGTCATTTTTTTTTACAGTAACTGTTAATTTCTGATGTGTATTTACTGATCTCGTGCTGGGAAATGATATCATATTTACAGACATTTTTAATGTTGAAACTAATCACTGCTGTTACCTGAAGTACTGTCAATTGCTGATATTTAATGACGATTGAGTTCTGATACTTACTGATATTCACGAAGAATTACTGTTGGTAATTGGTTAGTAGTAGAGCTGCTGACTAGAGTTGCAGGGGTTCCGGGCTCGATTCCCGGTCCAGCCATACGCCTTCTGTGTATTTATATGCCCATTCCTCCTATACTACACGTATTACAGAGATAAAGTTAAAATTGACATGTTTCTGATTAAAATATGACATCATGCTGCATATTGTGACGTCATATCGATCAGAGGAAGTTTTACTTAATTAGCCCCTTCACAGTAACTGCGGTACTGCTCTTTTGCAGGGCAAAATGACATAATTTTGTGAAATATGACGTAACGTCAATTGTTTCATTTACGTCATTTAATTATCTACCTACTAAAATTTCGGCAAAGAATATCAATTTGCCCTACAAGAGAGCAGTACTGCAGTTATCGTGAAGGGGTCTTTTGATCGCCGAGAGTTGCCTGTTCATACCCGCGTATCTCGAACTTTATAATATGATATTTTTGGTCTTTAAGGTAGTATGGGACATCAGTCGATATTGATGTGGATTAAAATTAGAATATTTCACCGGTTTAGAATTTTAAAGTTTTACACTATTTCACAAAAAAATAGCTTTTGAAAATTTTTGGAGAGGTAAAAAATATGTATAACCCCCAGCGGGATTCGAACTCATGACTTACAGATTCGTAGTAAAACTCTAACCCACTGCGCAACGCTTTTAGATAACAATGTTGAGAACTAAACTACATGTACTTATATAATAAGACTTCATTTTATTGTTTATTTCGATCAACAATACGTAACAACATCAAAGTGTCCCATAACTTTAACTATCATTTTGTTAAGATAAAAATTCCAAATATTATGGCCAAAAAATTGAGCATTTTGTTAGATTATCAAACATAGTGTTTTTTGGTTTGTTTTTAAAGTTAATTAATTAACCTAAGCTTGTCCAAGAGCATCCATGCCTCTAATGCAATATTGATTTTTTAAAAAATGTCCGTTGACTATTAGAAATGCCTTACCGAAGCATTGTAAACAAACTAAATTGGACCAAACTTATGACCACGCCCCTTTTAATGCAATATTGATTTAATGAAAATATATCGGTGTCCTTTCGTAGGTTTGTGACAATGCAGACCTTGAAACGTCCTGTTGTACAGGGGACCTGTGTAAGAACCACAAACCATTGCCGCCGACATCAACAACAACAACAACAACAACTTCTACTACTACTACTACTACTAGAACGAGTGATGCAACCACAGGAGGCTCAGGAGGTATATTATACTGAATGGCTTACGAAGTGAGCTTAGAAATACCCCCCCCCCCCAAAAAAAAAAAAAAGAAAAAAAAGAAAAAAAAAAGATAAAATAAGTTAACAAACAACGCCTAGTGTCCTATTTCCTGACTAATTTTGAATTTCATAACTGTCATGCCTGTGAATATTCATCTCCTTTAATCTTTTAAGCCAGGATGTACAACATTGAAAATGTTTAATTTCTTTGATATAAGTAAGTTACTTCGTTTATAATTTCATTGACAAAGAACAGCACAGAGGGCTATTTTAAATTCATCTACCTTTTTTTAAAAAATATATTCATAAAAACAAAGTCTATAAAATTTTCAAGCAAAATTTTCCGAATACCGATATATCGACTAATTAATAAATCTTTTATTGCTGTTTTTTATTGTTCATGCTCATTTAAGAATAACTCAAAAATGAAGACTTTTTTTCAAATTTGTCGCCTAAAAAGCAAAATATAATCATATACGAAATGAATCATAATGTCCAATTATGGGAGTTCATTTCATTTAACATTAAACATAAATGTGGACGTCTCCAAGGAACCATTATACTTATCGGTTAAGATTAACTGATTTTATATGAATCTTAAAAGCGTGATTAACTCATAACTAGAAATCCTTTTTTTCAATTTTCTTAGTTATACATTTATATTGTTTAAACATGCACATGGGGAAAAAGCTAATAAAATTCATCAACACTTCCCAACAAATGATATCAAAATAAAAAACCTGCAATTATTGGACTGTGGCCAAGTGTATAATATATGTCGATGTCAAATAAGGAGGATTGTTTTTTTTTTCATTACTTCAGTTCTATTAATTGGCCGACGGGAGAACGACGACCCCTTGTGTTCGGAGTCCGCCCCTGTAGTTTGTCAGGCATTGGTTAGATCAGATCCCAATGTCTGTTCCAAGGAGTGCATTAAGTCCATGTGTCCGGTGTCCTGTGGAAAATGCAGTACGTACAAATTAAAAAATGAAGCATTTACTTGAACGATATGCATTACTATATTATGGTGATATACTATAAAATGCCTTTCGATAGTCAAAGGTATTTCTTTTCAATATATATATATATATATATATATATATATATATATATATATATATATATATATATATATATATATTAAATTTGCGTACATGTATAATGGTGTCATAGATAATAACTGAATGTATAATCCTTGTAGTAAAAACGCTAAAACCCATTTATAATCGTGGTTGTATTTTGTGAGAGTAGCATTGTCCAATATTTGTAACAAATCATTTTTTTTACAATGTATCACATTTATTTGTATATGACAATTGACAACTAAGCGTTTAAATAACCATACGACATCTACGCATATTTCTTTAAAAAAAATGGAATGATTTATGAAATGTCATCCTATTTTTTTATTGGTTATTTCTATTTTTCTATTATTTATACCGGAAGTAAAAAGACAATAAAGAAAAAAGAAACCTTGAACTAATAATTCCTTTCTCCACCAGAAACCTGTTACAATTGCCCCATATGTGGCCGACTCCGATTTATGCAACGCAACATCGTTGTGTTCACATGATGAGGCGAGTATACTTTACCTGAAACAGAAACTACATTCAAGTTGTCTTTTTCCTGATATCATGTTTTTTTCTTAATCTCGAAAATAAAGATACAATAAAGCACAACCTATTAAATGTTATAGTGCAGAAGTTGAAAATATTAAGATAAAAATGCCGAACGAATTGGGGATCTTTTTTGATATTATTTTGCGTAAGTATTTTGTATAACTAGGTCGTTTTCTTAACTTCAGTTATGTTATGGACTTGAAACTGTTAGTTCTTACCACGAGCATGGGTTCAAACTTGGATGTGCTCCACAACCGGTTAGTTGATCGTATATCTCCTAAGGTATTTAATAAAAAACGGCTAATACCTTATTAACTTTTTACCAAAATTGCGTGTGCACTCCTTATTATATTTACCATTTAGCTTGAATAATTGAACAACAATCATTTGTTTGTATCTGGGATGAGTAATTTTTAAAAAGTTTATTTCTAATGTAGAATATGAAATATTTATAACTAATAATTAAAACGCCGAGATTACAAGTCCTTGAGAGTAAAAAAAAATATTCTTATTTTTTTTTAATTCCCCATAAAGGCAAATTTAAACATTTATCCTTATATTACTGCAATGCCAAATTTTTAATTAATAGCTGGCTTCAAAATGATAAAAAAATATTTTTGTATCTATAAGGTTTGCGATTCGATTGCAACAATATCAACAAACACATTTGGAAACAGGGCCACGAGAACTCTAGTCGATGGTTGTTGCCATGACAACTTGTGTAACAGTCACATTAAGAAAATAACAACAACAACCAGTTCAACAACAACGACGACAACAACAACACCTACAACAACGCACGAATGTAAGATTTCATTACAAATGATGTAATTTGGAATAATTCGCAGACGATCTCGCATGTATACTTGAAAAGAAAACCAAGCCGTTATAATATGCACACAATCAAAAAACGAAATATAGTTTTTCTCAACACTTGGATAAAGAAAGGAGTAAATTTTGTTTTTCATATTTACTTTTTGAGTATTTTTATTTTCACAATCACAGACAATGTTACAGTAATTATAGTTATTTGTAAGCTATATAAAGGATTACATATAGACAATGTCGAAGTTGTAAGATTTATTTTACTTTGTTTGCATACCATCAAACAATAACTATTCTTTTGTTCTCCTGAACCTTATTTTTTAGATTGCCATTGCCCTTCTGACGGTCACACGTACCATGGACGTTGCTTCTTCGTCTCTCCAGATAGTTACACACATAATGATGCAAAGGTTGGCAAAAAAGAGTTCAATCAGTTTTAAAAGCTGCATATATGATAGCTTTGGGGGTCTTTATTCTTTTCCAGTTTTATTCTTTTTTTTCGTATAATAAGGGATGTCCTGTCATCTTGTACACATTATCAAAAGATAAACAGGAAAAAAATATGAGATTTGACATGATGTTTTGTAAGCAAATTGTGTGAACAAGTACGGAAAAATGATCGTATGTTAAAATTATTTTGACTTAATTTTGCTGACAGATGGAGTTTTTTTAAAAAATGTTCAAGATATATATGATTATCTTTTAAATAGATCGTTTGTCGCAGTTTGCTTATTGTATTAAAAGTCAGAGAGGAAAATCATCAAAGTTCGCCAAGGCACGAAAATTAAAATGAAAACATAAAATAATAATCAAATATGCATGTCTGTATATTTACATGTATAATGCGTTGAAATAATTCCGCAAAATACGCTACCTTTTCCGAATAAGCTTTCCGTTTCATCCCTTTATTGAACGCTATTGCTAATGCATGTACGCTATTCAATTATTGTTGTTTTTGAGGTCAATACAATGATTTAGCTACCCTCGAAGTACAATATTCACCGAGCTGAAGGCTAGGTGAATATTTTACCTCGAGGGTAGTTAAATCATCCTAATTTTAGAAAAAAACTACAATAATTGTATTAGTTATTAATGATTTAGCGTCGAATTGATACATACACATCAAATTGAGTGTTATTTAGCAAAGATTTTAGTTCGAAGCCATAGCCGAATAAATTGAGAAATGCGATATTTCATTGGACGATCTATTTTTAGTCCAATGTAGAGAAAATCAAATGTTATACTGACCTAATACACCCCTGCAAATGCTATTATCATTTAAATTTAGACCACGTGGTTTCATTTGACCCTTTCAGTTTTGCAGAAAAAACTGTGCCTCGTGTTTATAGTCTATTTCCTAGAATCTTGGTACTGTGGTGTCATCAATATTCGTTGAATACCAATTTTCGTTGATTTCGTTGTTAAGTTCATCCACGAAATTAAATGTTCATTGAAGTGCAATTCTACTTACATTTTGTATTGATAAAATAATTGGCCACGCATTAACGTACCCTTGAAACTGTGATTTTCATTGAATCCACGAAAATTGATACCCACGAATATTAATGAAACTACAGTACTTATAGTCGAATATAAAACCTAGTAAACTTTTATTGATTTTAAACTTTATCTTCATTAATTGGTGAACAAAATGAGTTCTAGAAATGAATGTGAAAATAGAAATTTTTTTTTTCTGCTGTTGCAACAATTTACATACTTACTAGAGATCCTCCCTAAGAATTAATTTTCGATCCAAGCCTAACCTAGTTATAGCATCAATAGTTTTTATACAAAACAGACACCCATTTTTTTTAAAAACATGATATTGCACACCAAAAGCATTAACGATGGCTATGATTTTATTAAGCAACCCAATGTTTATATTTTCAACCACGTGTAGAGTGGTTGAACACGAACGATAACTCTTTTCTGAATATCATCGTTTAGTTTAAATAACCGCTAGATGATAAAACAAGACATATATCTTAATAGATGTTCATGTTTTAACATAAATCAAAGTAGGATATGATATAAAAAACGACCAGTACTTACGTATTTTGAGAAAATTATCCGAAAACTTATGCTTCCGCTCGAAATTTCACAGGAACTGAACACATCTCGGGAAAGTCTCGTGAACTTTCATTCGAACACCTCTGGAATTATAACATACTTAGCGACGATAAAGAAAACATTCCGAACACATTCGCAGGGATGTCCTAGGTCACGTGCAGGTGAATTTAACGTATGATTTAATCTAGATTGTTGGATATCAACCAATCAGAGAGCTAGAAATTAATCGATCATATAATTAATTAATTTATTTATTTATTTAATGTTTTGCAGACATTTTGCCAATCCCGTTGTGCAAGTTTGGCTCAATTTAGTTCGGAAAGTGAGCTACAAAAGGTTGTAAAAGAAATTCAGGGTTCATCTTGGCATCAATCCGGACGCCGTTTTATTGTGGATACCATATCATCAAGTATGTTAAAAGTATACTTTTTAAAATTATTTAAAGGGACTTAGACACGATTTGAGCTCAAATTGAGCTCAAATTTTTTTTTTCATTTTTGATGTCTAGAATGGTCAATATGGATGTTTTTAATACTTTGTCAAAATTTGAAAGCCAAATATCGAGTTACAAGCGAGTTTCAGAGGTTAGAACTCTTTGTTTTGTAAACAAAGCTCGAGTTTTGTTACTGTTATTTTTCTTGTTTCCACAAGTAATTTTGTCAAACAAATGACAATTTCTGTACTTTGCATTATTTGTAAACAAATATAAGACTCGGGCTTTGTTTACATTACAACGACTTCTTTCTTCTGTATCTCGCTTGTAAATTGACTTCTAACATTCAAATTTTGGCGAATCATTTAAAATACACAGGTAAACTATTTTATACATAAAAATCAAAAAAAAATTTTTCATCTGAAATCGTGTCTAGGTCCCTTTAAAAATAAGAAAGATATAATTAGTAGTATGATAATTTCTTTCTCATTAACAACACAGATATCAGTTACTGATTTAATGCGGTAAAAAGCAGGAAATACATGTAGATGTATGAAGAAATGCATTGAATTCATTTAAAAAAAAAAATTAAATTGTTAAGTTGCACATATTTAAATACAGTAACTTAAATTCATACACGTGGGAATTAATTTTCTTATTTTGATTTCAGACCATTATCTATCCAGCAGTGCTCTACATATTGATGCAATTTATGACGCACATCATCGCTGGGTTTGGGAATCCACAATGTCCAGAATTTCGCACGATATAACGCGAAACGCAACCAACTCAAATCACTATCCGTGCGGCGCTGTACGCAGTTGGCTGTGGCGTCCTCATCTCGTTGGAGTGGAGTGTTCAACGCTTCATAATGCTCTGTGTTTGCTTCACTGATTTTTAATTTACACGCACTTGACATTTCGGTTTTAAGTTATGATGTCCTTTTTTTAAATAAAAGTGTGAGAAAAAAGTTCATATGTACATGTATATGTGTAAACCTGTAATATAGGGACATACTATAATTGTTCTTCATAAGAGCTTTTCTTCATAGCAAAAATGTCGTTATAACTGTACAAGTTGGTGAAATTGAGAATCACCAGACCAACAGTAAAACATACCCATAACTTGTATTAAGTTTTGTTTGTACAGGTTTTTATTCTGGTGTACTTACTTGTCGTTGGTTCGGTGTTTTAAGTTAAATACAATAAGATATGTAATGTCCTTCCAGGCTTCTTAGGTGATAGTTGGTTTCTATACTAAATAAATTATGTCGTTATTCACACTCGCACAAAAATCCCCTTTCAATACACATGTAGATACCGGCAAAACTATTTTTGACCGAGTTTTAAAAGTTACAAAGAGACAAATGATGGTTCTTGAGTATTTTTTTCTTAACAATAGATACTATTTGTGTGCAAGGTGGTGAAGTTGGAAGTCGCCAAACTCACGGTAAAACATATTCAAAATGTTACTAGGTTTTTTTTTGCACAAGATACGATCTGATTCGATGGCTAGTAGTTTAATAGCCAAATGCATGTAAAGTAATACTAGTAGCTGACCGCAAGTGACTGGAGACAAAATTTTTCTAAAATTGATTTATATGCGCACACCATATTGCAAGTGCGTGACTTATATTTTTAGAAATTACAAAAACTGAGTTACTTGCATACATTAAGCTGAAATTTTTTATGAAATGTCAGGTTGGTGTAGATATAATTGATATACTTTATACTTGATAACATTCCGTACATCCGGGGTTTTTTTTCGCGTGTCACAAAATTTGCAAAAATGGGGAAAATCTGTAACATGTTTAATTTGCGTAAGTCATTTTTTGCAAATTATAAAGGTTAAATAAAAATGATACAGGATTATATTTCTTCGTATTCAATTATTTTCGATTTAAAAGAGGTCGCGATAAAAGCGAAAATTATGCGTGTTATAACTTTTAAATAACACGAAGAAAATTGGAATTGAAATCAATTGATAATCTATTACAAAAATTACTCAATGTAATCGATTGTAAATCAATTACATGTTTATGTAATTGTACCCATGCCTGTAGGGGTTAATATATTTTTAATTCGATATCTACCATTGTAGACTCAATACTCGACAAACATGCCGTTAAAAGAAATTGGATCTTTGTCCAAAGACTAAAAATGTTAAGGGATTCATGAGATAAAATTGTTTTTTGATTAAGTTAATGGAATATCTTTTTATATTCTTTTATCTAAATAATGTTTTCAAGACGAGCAGATTGGTTCATGCGGTTCATGAGCTCTCTTGTTTAAAATCAGATTTTGTTTCGGTAATAATAACTGGTATTGCGGTGTTGTTTTTTATTAATAAATAGTTAGCAACAAAATTAAACTTGTTTGAATATTTTCTTTTGTACATGTACAGTTGTGGAAGATAAACAAGGCACATTCAATGTTATTCGAATTTTAATGTACTCTTCTATAATGTGAGTTAAAGTTTTTTTTAGTTTGTCTTTGCAATAACTGGATAGCTGGAAAGGATTAAAAAACAACTTCAATCATAAAAGTGTGTTAAGGTTATTCATTTCCCAGAAAATTCTATCGCACACACTTCTATCATACTGAATTACAAGGGACCAATTGAGGCCTACAGTTTGTTTTCACTAAAAGTTTTACAATTTTTGACCCCTGAATTTTTAGGTATATATATTTAGAGTTTCCTATCACTTTTGCCCTCCCCCCTTTTTTTCTCTCTTTTTTTATGAATTAATTGCAAACATCAAATAACAAAATCAGGGATATATGTAAAAGTCAGAGAAATCTCGGATTAGGGTTTAGACTTCAAGATGAGGCTTAACATGTTAACATGAGACTCCCTGGAAGGTTGATCGACAGACCTTGATACTCCGTCAAGGCCTTTTCCCCTGTTGTCATTCAGATGCTTATCATTACATTCTTTACAAAATCTTATACGTGTGTATCAATAGAAAACAATTTTTTTTAAAAAATCAACAAAATGTTTGCCCCCCCCCCAATCTCCAAAACAAGAGGCCCATGGGCCACATCGCTCACCTGAACAACAATAGGCATGATAAAATCAGCCTCATGGAGTCATAATACAAAATATTTTGACAATGTGGTATAATACATATAGATCCTGTATTAAAAAAAATCAGTTTCCTCCTGGATATTCTTATTATTATAATTAAATCCCTTTTCTAACCGGATGATTTTATAGTCATATCACATTCAGAATTGCAGTTCTCAAAAAACTCTAAACAATTGTTTAGATACAGGATATAAATCTACATCAAACTCTAAACCCCTTGTGAGGCCCAATAATCGTCCAGGGGCCAAAGTTTATACAATTGTAAAGAATCGGCAATATTTAAAAATGATTGCATATAAGTAAAAACATATATAATAGCCTTTCAGTTTTTGTGAACAATTAAATGTTTTCCTTTGTACAACTGGATCCACAATGTGGCCCCACACTACTCCTAAAGATTTTGATTTGAACAAATTTAAATCTACACTATCTGAAGTTGCTTTCACTAAAGTTACAGCTTTTCTAGGCAAATGTTTTTTTTTTAAAAGATTTAAGGATATTTCTCTATATATTCCTATGTAAAAATTTGCCCCCCTCCCTCCTTGTTGTGACCCCATCCTACCCCCGGGGATTATGATTTGAATAAACTTCAATTTTCACTACCTGACGATGCTTTCACACAAGTTTCAGCTTTCCTGGCCAAATGGTTCTTGAGAAGCTTTTTAAAGATTAACTCTATATATCCCTATGTAAAAAGTCGACCACTAATTGTGACACCACCCTACCCCTGATGGTCATGATTTTCACAAATTTGAATCTTCACTACATGAGGATGCTTCCACATAAGTTTCAGCTTTTCTGGCCTAATGGTTTCTGATAAGAAGATTTTTAAAAGATTTACTCTAAATATTCCTATGTTAAAACTCGACCCCCCATTATAGCCCCACCCTACCCCTGTGGGTCTTGATTTTCACAACTTCAAATCTACACTACCTGAGGATGTTTCCACACAAGTGTTAGCTTTTCTGGCTAAACGGTTTCTGAGAAGAAGATTTTTAAAGATTTACTCAATATATTCTTATGTATAAACTCGATCCCCCATTGTGGCCCCACCTTACCCCCAAAGGTTATGATTTTCACAATTTTGAATCTACTCTACCTGAGGATACTTTCACGCAAGTTTCGGCTTTCCTGGCCAACTGGTTCTTGAGAAGAAGAATTTTAAAGATTTACTCTATATATTCCTATGTATAAATTCGACACCCATTGTGGCCCCACCTACCCCCGGGGGTCATTTTTTCACATCTTCAAATCTACTCTACCTGAGGATGCTTCCACATAAGTTTAAGCTTTCCTGGCCTAATGGTTTCTGAAAAGGAGATTTTTAAAAGATTTACTCTATATATTCCTATGTATAAATTCGACCCCCCTTGTGGCCCCATCCACGATTTCTACAACTTTAAATGTACTCTACCTTGGGACGCTTCCACACACGTTTCAGCTTTTCTGGCCAAATGGTTCTTGTGAAGAAGATTTTTAGATATTTACTTTATATATTCCTATTTAAAAATCAACCCCCAATTGCGGCCCACCCTACCACGGGGGGGGGGGGGGTCATGATTTTCACAACTACCTGACGATGCTTCCAAATAAGTTTCAGCTTTCCTGGTCGAATGGTTTCTGAGAAGAAGATTTTTAAAGATTTACTCTATATATTCCTCCCACTGTGGCCCTATCCTACCCCCGGGGTTCATGATTTTTACAACTTTGAATCTACTCTACCTGAGGATGCTTCCACACGAGTTTCAGCTTTCCTGCCAAATGGTTCTTGAGAAGAAGATTTTTTGAAAGTTTCTCGAAAATGTTCAATAATTCCTAATTATCTTCCCTTGTAAAAAGGGATGGTCCTTAACTTTCACAACATTGAATCCCCTTAGCCTTAGGATGTTTTGTGCTAAGTTGTGTTGAAAGTGGCCCAGTGGTTCACGAGAAGATGTTGAAAATGTGAAAAGTTTACAGACGGACGGACAGACAGACGGTCGGACGGACGGACAGACGGACGACAGACAAAATGTGATCAGAATAGTTCACTTGAGCTTTGAGCTCAGGTGAGCTAAAAAGTTCAAACTAAAACACATAATTAGGTCGTACATACTTTATGATTTAGTGCATAGTGTTAGCTAACTCGAAACTTTTCGATGTATTAAACCTAACACGATTTCTGCTGATAACTTATCTAAACTCTGCACATACCGTGGGTTTTGATGAAAACAAACATGGCTTCTGTATGGATTCCAGTACTAGGTATAATATATTAGAGATACAGCATATAGACTCCTGTATACCAACCTTGGTCATCATGGACGAGACAGAACCATCCAACTCATGAAAGAAAGGTTTTTCTTGCCAGGAAAGTTTTTTAGAAATCACAGAGAGAGTCAAAAAATGCGAATGATGTATAAAGTTCAAAACTCAAGGATAGAAAATCTACAGAACTTGTTTCTATATAGAGTTATCAATCATTAGATTTTGTTTGTATGAATTATTTATCATTGGAAAAAAGGTAGGGTGGTTTTGAAACATTCTGGTCATAACTGATCATATTTGATACTCACAAACTTTTCCTTCCAGAAACCAAACAGCGTAAACTACTGCAAAGATTTTGTTTGAAAATGTTATAGTTTATTGTGGCTTTCTAAACAGGTACTGTAGCATAGTGACCAAGGTATAAATTTTTCTAGCGATGTAATTAAGGAAGTTAAGGTACTGAGTAGACTAGCCGGAAAGCAGCAATTACGATCGACACCTTATCACCCAGTGGGGGTACTTGCGGGATAGTTGAAAGAAGGCTTTAATAAAGATGCTGGGTACTCGAGTAGCAAAAATAACATTGATGGAAAGCGTATGTACATGTAAGTACTCATGTGCATGCATACACTGCCACAAGACATGATAGTATAGATTATACGCCATTTTATCTTACGTTTGGCAGGCATCCGCGTCTGGCAATTGATGCCCACCTAGGGTTAGACTCTAACGCGGAACAAATAACAAGTCAGGACAACTATGCGAAAAAACTCCAAAAGCGGTTAGATTTCTCGTACAAGATAGCAAGATAGAAGTGCTCACTGCTATAAATCGCCCTTCGACTCGAAGGTGAGAGAGGCCACTGTTCGTGTTGGGGACCGTGTTCTCATAAGAAATGTTGGCTTAAAGGGCAAAAACAAAACATGCATGTAAGTGGGCCAGAGATACTCATATACATGTAGTTACAAATGAATCCAATTCTTCATCCCAGTGATTCAGGTTAGGAAAGAGTTTGGGAATGAAAAAACTAAGACATTGCATAGAAATATGCTACTCCCCATTTTCTATATCCCTAAATTTTCTGACAGAGCAAACCTAGACCAAGTCTGCCCCATCACACGTCAAGCTAATTAAAAGCTTCTCAACAACCAGAAATCTTCTAGGGTGGATGATATTGCTCCCCTTCAATCTAGTTCTGAGTCCGAGTCAGAGGATTCAGATTCTGGATCATTTGATGGTGGTAATTTATATTATACCTCAGAGACGGGTAAATGTTGCACCAGGCATTGATAGGTATTCACCCTTTTGTTCTATATATTCTCAAAATCAGAACTGTTCTAGCACTCCAAGATCCACATTTGATACAGGCCATTCTTACAGTCCTTCTACGGTAAATCGTAATGTGCCTATTCACTTTCCTTCTGTGGGAGAGTTACCAATTATACGAAAGTCTATCAGACAGATAAGGCCACCGAATAGATACGGTGAGTGGGTGAGTCATCAAATAACTCCTGTGTATTTTGGGTAGTTTGTCAGAGGAGATTGTCACATACAGTTTGATTTCTGTTTTAACTTTGACTGTTAAGATTGCAATTGTAAAAAGTCTGATTTCATGTGTAACTCTGATCAGGTTGTGTGCAGTTTGTTGTTGTTTTAAATTAGGATTCAATGATTCATTGTAAAAATGTCAGGAGCCATTTTCTTTAGCAGGAGAGATTGTCACAGATCTGTCTTATTTATTTTTTTATTTAATGTTCATCAGCGCGCATTGCTGATAGAACGTAATGCAGTATATGTATGAATGAGTGCATGTGTGAATGGTGTGATTAGTAACGTGTTTTATTAATTTTAGCATTTAGTGATCAGGTCAAGTATATACGTCTCATTCCCCAATGACAGGTGACTTTTAGATCATTAATATACATGCGTTACTTACTTCGTTCTTTATACAAGCACAAGTCCAGCCAAATTAAGTACCCACAGATTCTGCCCTTTACCTGGTAAGACCTCTGTTAAATATATTATTGTAACTTATCATATTCAGTGATACTGTCGGTAAATTAATACTAGTATAATTGGAAAACTATTTTCGTTTGTAATTTAGTCAAACAGGTAGTACATGTACATGTAATTGTATTTTGTCAACGTGTGTGTGTTGTGTTTTCTAGGTTTCTTTCGTTATTATATATGAAAGCATAAGTACGATTCCAGACTTCGTTATTTTCTTAACGACCCTGTGATAAAAAGCTTAAAATTGGATGTAAGCATCAGTTAGGTTCACTTGTGCAGCCATGCTTTATTCAATTGATATTGTATTTGAGTTTGGGGGACCTAAATCAACGGTCAATGCGAAATAATAAATACAATCACTTTTATCACCCTCAAGAAAAAAAAAAGATTACAATCAAAAATACATTTTCGAATTACAGTGTATAATACAACTTGATTTAACTTAACTTTATAACTTTAATTCACATTATTCCAATGAAGTAAATGGTTTTAGTTTATCTATTATCAATACAAAAGTCACTTGTATTAAAGCAAACGGTAAATGTACATGCAATTTTCTTTATCAGAGAAACTTTTACGCAATTAAAAGTACAAAGTACAGCGACAATATGCTGGTAATAACCTTGTAACTTGTGGCAATAGATTGGCAGTCTTTTTGTGTATCAGCGAACAAAGTGTTATTTTGAGATTTCATATAATGTTATACATATTTTATAAATAATTTTTTAATTAATTAGAAGTTTATTTATTTATTTTTTTTAAATCGTTTTGATATACTTGTTTGAGTATGTAGTTCAATAGATAGAATATAATGTATATTCTGAATTTTTATTTTTATTATATTTCAGTTATATTTTCACTTCTATTCGTCTCCCAACATGTATTTGCTTGTGATGACGTCAGCAGATCCGCCTGTCAGAAGTTTGCCGCACAGAACCCAGCTATGTGTGACTACGGGAGTTGCTACGCCACCTTGTGTCCAAGAACTTGTAGCAAATGTGGTAAGAATAGGACACTCTATAAAATGGAAGACTGTGTTTTCTGCGAAATTTATTCTATCGAAAATGTATTGTCTTTTGGTATTAAATCTGATTTTCCAAAGCTACAACGTAAAGAAGTTCATGTTTGTTTATTAGATTACAAGATTCAAAGTCAAAAGGAAGCTTCGTAACAAAAGCACAAATTAAATGTAAAAATTAAAATTTTTGTTATATTTTCTTTTTTTGCCTAATATAATTAAAGGAACATAGGTACAAAAACTTCGAGTAGGATTGTATCTACAGAAAGTACATGTACAATCAAACGTTTTAATTTAAACATTAAATTTGATACTATTATTTTTTTTAATTTTGTTGTCCCATATCTGCTCTCTCAGAATAGAAAACTCTTATTCAATTTTAAACATTTGAAATGTTATAAGTTTCAAACAATGATAACTACGTCTAAAGTTTGCAATTGTCTTGGTCACGTTTTCCCCAATTATAATTCATTCACCTTTGTAAACGAGCTATGAATAGAGAGAGAAAAGAATTTCATCCAAATATTCTCTGGCCTAAAACATCAAACACGTACTGTTCATGTACTGAACTAGTACATAAAATTTAGTTATATAATTATGTTTTTAAAGAATTAATCCATTGTGAGGGGAGGGGTATACAAGTAGATATTGCGTCAAAAAAATTGATCAATATGATTTTTCCTTGCGTTTTTTTGTAAAAGTCTTTTTTACCTTTTCCTCCCTGCTAAAAGTAGAAGTTCAATTCGTTCCGTTAAAATTTTCTTTTATTATATTTGAATATAATTAAATATCACCTTCCAATATAAATTGGGGCCTAGACCGCCTCAATTGTTGCTACATACCTCAAAAATTGTGAGTTAACAGAGATTATTTTCTACAGAAGTAATCTCTCTTATCAGAGGGATATTCCACATTAAACTGGATGTTCTAGTCAAAGTTATCTTCAATTCATTTTGGATCAGTTTTTAAAAAAACGTGTATATTTAATATAATTGCTAAATAACTACAAATCACAGCTAACATGCAGATATGAACGGAGAACGGAAACTGGCCAAAAGATGTCAATTTTGTTGTCATGTCAAATGTTTAATTTTGTAAATTAAAATTCGTGAAAATTATACTAGTATTCTGTTTGGTATAATTTAAGCGTCTTTAACATGCTACTCGTGTGGAGCTGTGAATAGACCTGAAAACTGCAAAACAACAATAGAGTGTCCAAGCAAAGATTTCGTAAGCCAGTGTTTTATAATTATGTGTTTCATATTTTTTGTCAAAATGCCATTTTTATTCCCATCTTCGTCAATCTTTCAACAAAAAACAGTTATAATATATAACGTATATGTTTATGATAAAATGGATGAAGCAAATCACAAACAATGTACAATTTTTACAAAAAAAAAAATATGGTCAAATTGTTTCATACTAGATTTTGTCAATCTTGCTGATTTGTTTTCCACGTCATAGAAATGTATTTTAGCAAAGTCTTACACAGACGACTTTAGAGAAGTATTTGGACTTGGATGTGCTTTAGGAAGTGTAAGTACTCGACTTCTATACAGGTTTGATGAGTTATTCTGTTGGTATTTTCATATTTACTTCTAGTCAGTTTGTGTATAAGTGGTGTCAGATAGCATAGCATAGCATAACATAGCATAGCATAGCATAGCATAGTATAGTATTAATAGTACAGTTTATTAGCTCAAAACCACATGGTTTAAAGGCATTGTATAAATACGTATAAATACATAATCAGTGTTAACAAATTGTTTGCAGTACAAAGACACATCTGCCATTATAAGATATCACCACAAATGCACAATGTTATATTTACATAAAAAATATATTTTTTATAACACTTAAATCATCACATTAGGGCGAAAATATACATTTTAACTAAAGCAAATTATTTTATTCTCTGTAGCTTTCTTAAGAAAAATACGTAGTTTGTTTAATTGTTTCTTATTTCTCAAACTTAGCAACTGAACAAGCTTTCAACAAGAGGGATTTGGCCAATAATGATTTTTGATATTAATACACCGTAAATGACTTACTTTGGAAATTCTAGGATGAAGTGAAATTCCTCTTCAATCCTATTAAGAGTACAAAATCTACAAATGCGACGCGAGCGTACAGTTTGGTTATAACGACCTTGTCATATTGCTAGTCTTTTTTTCTTTACTCGATCTTGAAATGGTATAAAATATTATTTAAAACCAAACAATATTTTTTATTCAAAAAATAAATTGTTTAATCAACTAATCAATTCAGTTGTAACACTACTATATGCTTAAAATGTTGATATGGACTAGTTAGACAATATCATATCATATCATCCCGAGAAATGGAAATAGAATTTTCGATTGGTATACCTAAATTATAAAGGTATTTTTTGTGAGAAGTTTACCAATTCAGGTTTGTGACAGTGCCAACGGCGACACGATGTGTTGTTCCATTGACTTGTGTAACAATAAGACCCAGCCAACAACAACAACAGCCAGAAAGCTTCCCATCAGAAGAGAAAACAGAGACAAAGGTATATACTGGTAAACAGTACAACAAATTCACTTCAACTTACATTATTTTGCAGAAAAAACATAATCGTATGTAGATGATTTTGATGCACAAAGTCTAGAAAAATAACAAAACGTTATGTAAACAAAAAATGCCGTATTTAGTCCGTCGAAATCTGTTATGTTTGGGACTATTTGCATTGCAAGTCATCCTTTCGTTCATTCACGTTTCAACGCTTTTATATATCTTATTTTCAATTATTCAGTCATTTATTTCATTCATACATTGAATCATCCAATCAAAACTTATAAAACAACTTTGTCATGTTTCGCTTCCGAATTATACTGTGCAGTAAACTCGATCAAATCTAGTGTTTAAGACTCATTTATCATTAAAAAGAACCAAAAACCAATAAGTTACTCGTTTTAAGAGACTTGCTCGATAATGAACAAGTGTTCAACAGTATTTACATTCAGAAACAGATCATCCTTCTTTCATCGTTATCTTTAGCTTTGAGACAGACCGCAGCCTCCTGTACAGACATTCACGAGGATGCCTGTCGAGACCTCCTGTCCTCCGATGTCAACATATGTAACACAACTTGTGCCAAAACACTTTGCCCTCTTACGTGCGGCGCCTGCAGTAAGTCACATGTAAAACACTTTAAATTTCATATTTTACGCGAGTACCTTATTTCGCGATTCAGCTGTTTTGTATCATTTTGCGAGAATATAAATCCGCGAGCACCAATTATTTGTTTTAATGTCATATAAATGTAGTTCAAAACTGTTTTAAAAACCCAAATATGGGAGGACTTTAACTCATCATGTTTAATATAATCATGATTACCATTATTATAAAATAGGAATTAGATAGATAGATAGATAGATAGATAGATAGATAGATAGATGCTAGTAGATAAATAAATAGATAGATAGAAGCGTTCTCCATTCTGTAAATACATCGTTTCTCTTAAGATTTACAATAACAATAGGGAATTATCTTTTCTATGTTCAATTGTCTAAAGATATTTAATGTTTATATATCTTTTAGATCACTTGCGTCGTATTGCATTGTAATGACCTCTACCAATTTTTAAAAAAATTCATGGCCCCTGGGTCAGGGGTTCAGGTTCTAGGTGGAGCTCATATGGCAATATAGTAAAAGTGTATTAAATCTTTAAAATCTTCTTATCTGCTCTTATATACATTTGAGAAAACTAAATACATGGTTATGATGTCGATGAAGCCCTCTTCCAAAATTGTGAAATTCATGGTTCCTGGGTGATGGGTTCAGACCCTAGGGCGGGGCCAATATGACCACATAGTGAAATTGTATGGATTTAATATTTTCATCTGTACTATCACATTTGTTGGAGATAAGGTCATGCACTGTTGTTATGTTCATAATGTCCTGATCTTAAATGGTGAGATACGTTGTCCCCAGGCCACGGGACAGAAGTTGAGGCATGGTAAATTGTCACTTGATAATATTGAATTCATATATGTTCTATTTTTAGGAAATCTTTTTTACTTTCAAGAATCTTATTATCTACTCCCACACATCTGTAAGAAAAACTAAATTCGTAATTATGTAGACCAGGAAGCCCTCTACCAGATTGTAAATTTCATGTCACCCTTGGAGAGGGTTTTGACTCAAGGGTAGGGCCAAAATAGTCATATAGTGTTAAATTAATCCATATAATGGGTGTGGATAAACTGTGTATTTTTTTTTAAAGATTTTAATATTTTTTTCGGCTCTTGAATTTTAATGATAGAAATGAGTACATATTTAGAATAGAGAATTAATGAAGCTGTCTATCAAAATGAAAAATATCAGGAAAACCTTTGAAAATAGTTTGGGTAAAGGGGTGTAACAGTTAATGGAGTTTTCTTTCCTTGCTTGTTCACATATTTGATAATTAGTTATTATAAATAATGTGATTGGGAAGTTAAAATATAGTTAAACAGATTCTTTTATTTTGTTTAAAAGGAAACTTTTTTTTAATTTTTTTAAGTAAACAGTACACTTGTTAATAGTAAAGTAAGAATTTGCTAGCCAAAAATACTAAAGTGTGGTAAGTGTACAATAATCTTTTAATAAATGTCAGATGGTGTCCTTGAGTTAATGGATGATAACTGAACAGGTCCCACCTTCACCATCTTTCCTCAAGTCAATACTCGGCCTCAAGTCTGACATTTGACCTAAAATCATGTACTTTTCTTTTACATGTAACGATTGGAGTTAAGGACTGAGTTCTGTAATTTATTTTTGTGGTCAAATTTATATAACAAAATAACTTATTAGTGGTTTTTGTTTTCGTATAAATGACCTAAGGGGGAGAGTGTCTGTCTGGCCCCTGGGGATGGGAAAGGAGGAAGATTTGTTGTCGTTGATATTAATAAAACATTTATAACATCCATCTTTAGTTTATCTATGAAAACATATAAACATAAAAGCTATCTTAAAACTTAACAAATATTGTGCATTGTGCCAAGTATTTCCTATCAATGTCCTTGTTGTAAGATTTCAGGTAGGAAGGTGGTATTGATTACCATATTTTAGATTTTATTGTACTCAAGAATGAAGTTAAATGCATATATGGGAATCTTCAGAAGGTCTGTGTTTGGGCTATAGTACTTAGGTGACCTTTAAGGCATGTTGGCATCTTACTTTGTTTGATTTAAAATTGATATATGTTTATGTAACGTGTTTACCTTAACACCGAGTTTTGCGGGATCCCTCAGTATTAAACTGAGTTTGAGATACTAATAGAAGAACTTAATTACAAACTACTAAGAAAAATTTAACTACGCCAAAATAATAATTTCGCCTGAATATGTACAAGATCGGCGGTTTTAATCAATTATTCCCTGATTCGTTTGAGTAACAAAAATCACTAAAAAATCATTTACAATATAAAAACTACAAAAACTACAAAACTAAAATTCTAACTCAACTTATGAACTATTAAAATAACTAAAACAAACTATACTCAACTAATGAGTATAAATGAGTACTAAATAAATATCAACCAACACCAAGGAATGCGTACTCAACTAATGAGTAAACCAAAATCAATGAGTACTCAACAAATGAGTTCTCGACCAAACGATGTGAGTGCTCAACAAATGAGTACTCAGTTACTCAATCTCTATGTAGCTATGAAAGTGTAGTATGCTCGGCACACCCCGCGAGAGTAAGGAAAGTTCCACGTTCTCTTATGGGAATTTACCAGGATACTAACCTTATGCAACACGTCTGTTCGCTGAAGTCAAACTAATCTGATCTTGTGTGTTGGTGATGCGACGCTTATATACCCTTTTAACGCGGACGTCCGAGAAAACATCCCTTTATCAGAAGCGGGAAATTTAAATAATCAAATTTATTTACATTACATTTATATATTTAATAGTCCTATCAATTATATTTTTTGGAAAGTTTAGGAGTTTAGATTATTGTTTTTTTTTATACATCTTCACGTGTATCTTTGGTAACCCATTTGTGAACGTAGATGTTTAACAGTAGCTAAACCATGCAATGTTATTGATAAGTCAAACATGATATCTTTTTCAGAACAGTGCTATGACTGTGACTACGTTTCTGATTCTAGTCAGTGTAACTCAACACGTGTTTGTCAACAAGGGGAGGTGTGTTATTATCTCTCTCTCTCTCTCTCTCTCTCTCTCTCTCTCTCTCTCTCTCTCTCTCTCTCTCTCTCTCTCTCTCTGGACACATATAGTCAATGTTCTAGCTGTGAAATATAACAATTTTAACAATATTGTAATATTAATAAATTAAATCATGGATAACTTACATTATTTTCTTACTTTGTAGTATTGTTACGGGATTGAAACAATCAATACCTACCAGGTGCACGGTTTTAGACTTGGATGCGCACCAGATTTTGTATGTTTTCCTTAATTAAAACCCAATCTTTCTTTTAAAAGTAATTCTCAATTGGCAAAAACGTCACTTCAAAAAGTTGATGACATGCAGTACTGTAGACTTACTTTACAAAATTTTGCAAATTTCATAAATCAAACAATTACGTGTATTGAGTTTTATAATACGTTGGTATGTTAATGCACTTGGAAAAGCGTACCAAATAAGCGTTCAGCGATTACTTTTACTGTCAAGCAATGTGTATTTTACTTAAATTGTCTTATCTGTATACAGTCTGTGCATGACAACACATAAATACCAAAGAAATCTTAAAATAAAGACACGTTGTTTGATTAAAATGATGTTAAATAGTTATGCAGCAAGTTAACGTCGATGGCGGTGAACACATTTGGACGTAAGCGGGCTGTGGCAGGTGCTTGTTGTGATGGTAACCTATGTAACGACCATCTCAAGGCCGTGACAACCACAACAACTACGACAACAACGACGACGACAACAACCAAAGATCCATGTAAGTTGTACTGTATTGTTTAGATAAATACGAAATATTCATTTGTCTGTGTCACTTAAAACGTCTTTAATTCTGATAAGCATTTTGATTTCATATATGTAGATCAGAGTCAATGAGTTTTTAACATTAAGGGAATAAGGAGTAATGAGGTGATAATTTTCGTCGTGGTATGGTCAAACCAAAAAACGCTGGAAGGGCTCTATGATAAGTTTGATCGCTCTGAGCGAAGTTATCACCTCATAATGTTCAAAGAATGATTTCTTGTTACTTATATTTACATAATTTTCAGCAAGGGTACGATTAAATATTTGAATGTTCAAATATTTATGTGATTTTCACCGTTTTTACTATACAAACCCCGCTTACGCCCCAACAATATATCGTTTTAATTTACTGGACTGTACAATAAAAAAAATATTCCTTACGTTAATGTTTTCACAGGCTAAAGCACCGATACATGTAGATATTTATTAATAAGCATAACAGTGTGAGCAAAGCTTTAAACTATTTCTTTGCACAAATCGACTAACTAAAGAACGAAAACCAGTGAAACGGGATTTTTATTTCTCAGGTCTTAACTACAATATACCTGACGAAAACATTCGTTAACTATTTTTAGTGAATATTGTTATTATATTTTTATAGCAAAAAAAGGTAAACTCGATTGTCAATGTTTGGTTTGGTGGCACCCCCCCCCCCCAAAAAAAAAACCAAACAGACAAAAACAACAACAACTAAACAGCAGTGTGACAATTCTTAGGTATAAAAGGGGAAATAAAGTGAACCATACAATCATATATCATTTACTAGTACCATGTTAATTTGTGATTTAAAAAAACCAACAATACGTATGATTGTAATATATTTCATTTTTTTATTATTTACGGGTGAAAGGTGCACTTTTCATCCATTTCATGAATGTTTACAAATAATGAAACATCAACCTATTTTAGTAGAGACAATGTTAGCGAATAAAACAAAACAAAATAACGGTACATAATATAATTGTTTCAGTGTGTCAATGCTCTGGAACTTATCATTATCAGTTGAACAACGAGTGCTTCTTCATCTCGAGCACAGAAGGGACAAGGCAAATCGGAAAGGTATGCACCGTTTGTGTATTAATGATTCATGATATTAAGAGATCCGCAAATTAAAATAAATGAATGACAAAGACAATTCAATAGAATAATGAAGAAACTAATGGCTGAATGAAAATGCTTATTTTGTAGTTTTTAATCCTATCTGTTTTGTTAAAATCCTATTGGAACATGAAAAAAAAAAAATCTGGTTATAACGTTTGCATAAAATCATATTCTATCGGAAAACAATATATGTAAATGTTAACGTTGATAACACTTTTTTCTCCAGGATTACTGTAAAAGTCATTGCGGACAACTAGCCTCCTTTACGGAAACCTCCCAATTATTAGCTGTGACAACTTACTACCACCATTTGTTCCATGATGTTTTGGGTATTTTTTTTTATTAAATTAAAATTTTATCGTGTTTTACTTTCTTCAAAACTCATTTGAAAAAAAATGGTTTTAAAAGGTGCTAATAATTTTACTCTTTTGCAATTTACGACTTTTGATATTACATATGTAGATTCACACTTCTTTCATCAAACGTATCATCATTCCGATCACATGTTTGTGGACGCTGTGAAATATCACCGAAGTCACACACACCCTATATACATTTGGGAGTCCACTGGAAGGACTGTCTCGTCGAGTTTCCTCAGCCTTCGTAACGTGAACAGTACTTACAGTGATATGTGTGCTGTCACGTCCAGTTGGCACTCGGGTACTATTCAGGCTGAGGGTTGCTCTGATTCTCATTATGCTTTATGTCAACTTAGAAAGCAATAAACGAAATGTATTCTTTGTTGTTGTTGTTTTTTTAACATTTCTATTGTAAGTGCAATGGCTTTAATCCCCCAACTCAAATGCAGAAAATCAAACATGTTTTACATGTAACACGCTGCTCAAAATACTTAAGCAACCTAGCCTTTTAAAAAACAGATGAAATATTTACCAAAATCATAAATTAATTTTATACTACTTAAACAGTCTCCTCCGAATTAGATGCTTTGCAAATAAGCAAATTAGGAAAATCATCATTATGAAGAAGTCACCACTGTATAAAACATATTTTTTAATCAAATAAAATTTTCCAGACCATGTAGATGAAAAAATTATTTTACAATATCTGTTAAGGAAATGAATTGCATTAAAGTGTACTTTCATGTGTAATGTATTGGGTGTATACCTTTAATATTGATACGTTCCCCTGTGTAAGGGTTTAAACTTTTTTTTAAAATTCTATTTCATATCAAATTTAAAAAAATACTCAATGCTCACTAAACTTGCAATTTATAGAAACGGGGATCTTTGACTAATGGCTAAAGATGTATGTTTTTGATAAAGTTTATAAATGGTCTATTTTGATATTCAATTGTCTAAAATAGTGTTTAAAAGACAAGCATATCGAATCAATGCGGTTAATGTACTTATTTGATAAAAATAATATTTTGATTCAGTAACAAAAGCTTGACTTGAGGTTATTCATAGATAAAGACTTAGCAGCAAAATTTAAGTTGGGACGAAATGATCATATTGATAAATATTTAGGTCACCTGATATATCTTTGAGGACCTCTACCTAAATTGTAAAATTCACAACCCCTTGGTTAAGAGTTCAAGCTCTTTAAAAGTGACAATATGGCCATATAGTAATAATTTTTAAATATTTTCTCTTGTAAGTTCAAAATCGTGGAAGATGAACAAAACGCATTGTTATTATGTTCATAATATCTTCTTTATTGGCCATTCTAAACTACTGTACAATGTATCCCTTTGTAAATGCATTATATTATTTATCTTTACAATAACAAGATAGGTAATGGGTGATTGAAAGTGCCTCTTTTATAACAAAAGTGCGCATAGTCTATTCAATGTCAAAAAAAAAAAATTTCATACAAACTTTTTTACTCATTTACAAGGAACCATTATGGGCCTGTGGTTTTCTCTTTGCCAACAGTTTACAAGTTTGAATACTTATTATATATTTACTTGTTTTGAGTCATATATTTAGTTTTGCATAAAGAAAATATCCCATTTTCCCTAAGAAGTATGGAACCATGCTACTGTCATAATGATTATATTTTAAGAAACAGATACTTGTAAGTTAAAAGTATAAGAAAAAATGCATTTGTGTTAAAACTATATATTTGATTTTGATCATGTTATCTTTTGATTATTTCAAAAATACCAATTGAAATAAGACTTTTGTTACCTCATGTTTATTTATTTGATTTGAAGAACATATGAGTAATTCATTTTTATTTCATATTTTTGCACTATAGTACAATAAACGAAGCACCTTTATTGTGATTGTTTACGCTATCTGCTAGCCAAGACAGAACATAGTATAAATTATAACTGATCGTTGTATTTAAGGTAACACGGTTCTCTCGGATATCTTATCTATCCTCTAAACATATCAGGCTTTTTGATAAACAGACATGGCTGCAAAATGGATTCCAATATTAGGTAATGTTATATTAATAATGATATCGACAATCTAAAACTTAAATTTAAGCATCAGTTAAGTCCAGTTTATTCAATTGATATTGTATTGGTATTTTGAGATTGTTTTAAGTCAATGATCAAGGCAAACTTACGAAAATACCTTCTATTATCACCTGAAGAAAAAAAAACAATTAAATATTTATTTTCGTATTACATTATATACCGGTAAGACAGAATCGATTGTTATTCTTATTCTCCCTATTCTAATGAAGTCGATGTTTAACTATTATCAATGCAAAAGCCACTTTTGATCGTTTTATTTTGCCATAATTATAGGGGACAGCAGTGGATACATTTATAGCTCTAACTATTAAAAAAGTGAACGGTTGATATTTTTCATCATTGCACATTTTTACAAACTAAACTAGTACATCGACGGAATACTAGTAATAAACATGGAACGTGTGGAAATAGATGGACAGTGTTATTCTTACACATGTCACATAATCTCATGGTTTATCTTTTTTTCTGAAGTTTGACGTTTTCATTTTTGGACAAAAGATTATCGTCGAAAAAAGTGTGTCTTAGAGATTCCCTAAAGTTTTCATGGATATTTTTAACAATCATTTAATTAAAAGTAAATGAAATTAAAATCATTAAAATAAATTTGATCTACTTTATTATGAAGATAGTTCATTGGATAGAGTACAACGTATGTTATGAATTACATTAGTTATATTTTCAGTTTTGTACGTTTCCCAACATGTATTTGCTTGTGATGACGTCAGCACACCCGCCTGCCAAAAGTTTGCTGCACATAACCCAGCGATGTGTGACGATGGGAGTTGTTTCGCCACCTTATGTCCACGAACCTGTCACAAATGTGGTAAGAATATAAGAAAGGACAACAGTTAAACTAGAAAATTCTGGTGCTTTAGTTGTAATTATTCTATCAAAATGATTTATGATTTTATCATTAAATCTGATTTTCTGAAACTGTCACGTCATGATGTTTATGATTGCATATAAGAATTTAAGATTCAATGTCAAATGGAGGCTAAGTGATAAAAACACAAACATAATCTAAATGTACTGTGGTTGTTTTATTTACTCTTGGTCAACTGAAGTAAACGCAGTTGAAATAATATCTACTCTGATTGCATCTACAACAAGCACATTTAAAAGTATGTGCAGAAAAGAGTCGTTTTTTCATCAACAATTTGTAGAAGTTACTAATCAAATAAATCTTCAACTCATTTTATCTTCATTTTTATAAATGTGCATATGTTTATACGATTGCTAAATGATTGCAAAACTCAGTTTACATGCTGAAATGAACAGATAACATACTGTTTAGAACATAATTGAAACTGGCTAAAAGATATCAATATTTTTGTAAATCAAAATTGTGGAAATTACACTAGTATTTTGTTATATTTTGAGCTTTAAGATGCTACTCGTGTGGAGCTGTGACTAGACCTGAAAACTGCAACACAACAATAGAGTGTCTAAGCAAGGATTTCGTGAGCCAGTGTTTTACAAATTTTTGTACATGCATTCCTAGTATACTTGCGTCCTATTTATCTCCATAATTGTCAAATGTTTTACGAAAAAAAGTCATAATCTAAGAACATTATTATAATAAATGGTTAAAGCAAATCGTACCCAATGCATCCCTTCCAAACAAAAAAAATCGTTTGAATTGTTTTATACCAAATTTCTCTAATCTTGCTGAATTGTTTTCCACGTCCTAGGAATGTATTTTAGCAAAGTCTTTCACGAACGACTTTAGAGAATTATTTGCACTTGGGTGTGCTTTAGGAAATGTAAGTTCTCCTTTTTCGTAAAATTCCAATACTTTATCCTGTTTGGTACTTTCACAAAAAATTTGAGATAGTTTGTCTGTCTGTTCTTTATACTATGGAATTATTTGTGAGAAATTCAGGTTTGTGACAATGACAACGGCGACACGATGTGTTGCGCTACTGACTTGTGTAACCACAACAAGACCCAGTTAACAACAACAACAGCCAGAAAGCTTCCTATTAGAAGAGAAAACAAAGACAAAGGTGAAAACTGCTAAGCATCACATCAAACTCATTACTACTTACTACATTGTAATATATACATACTCGGATGTAGAGGATATTAAGACATCGATTCTAGAACATTAAGAAAACCTTATGGAAACAAAAAAAAAATGCCATATTTTAATCCATCGAAATCTTTCATTTTTTGGGGACTCATTGCAGTCCTTATTCTTCCTTTCGATCACTCATTTATAAACTCATGTATACATTTTTTTTAAATCATTTAATAAATGTTCTCATTAATGTATTCAATCGTCCAGTCATAAATATTAAATGATCGCTCACATCGCTTATCTGAACATTTGTTCACGTGTTACTCTTTTTCGAATACCGGTATATAAAACTGTTTAGAAATATAATATTCTGATATATTCCAAGTTTTGACAACTCATTCAATACGTAAATAGAAGCCTACTTTTTGTGGACATCATATCCTAAGATCTTACAGGCATCAAATGGCCAATCTTATTATCTTAGGACTCAAAGTATGAAAGAAAAACAAAACATTGTAATATGAATTCTAAATAATCATGAAAAATAAACGAAAGTCACTGTGACTTTTATATGAAGATATGAGGACGCTTACATCGTCAAATAACTAGGTACCATTGTATTTTTTAAAAGAGAGGTTCAACTTGTTGAACTTTGAGCCCCTTTTTGGACACAAATATAGGCCTGAGGATCACAATTTTAACAATGTAGAACCTACATTATCATATGATTCTTGCATAATAATTTCACAAATTGTAGCATTGTAGTTCTTGAGAAAAACATTTCATTATATTTTTCTATGTTGAACTTTAACCCCCTCCCCTAGAAATATCATAAAATATTGCATTGTAGTTTGTGGGAAGAAGATATTTTTTTTAACATTTTCCCTATATATTTTTAGAAATATTTACTTATTTGTTTCTATGTTATAATTTGAGCCTCTCCTAGGGTACTAGTTCAGGTGCAAGGGTTACCATTTTAACAATTTAGAATGTACACTATCTTAGGATGCTTGCGTAGAATTTTTTTTTTATTTAAACATATTCCCTATTTATTTCTATGTTAAACTTTAAACCCCTTTTAGGACCCCGGTATTGGTCCTAAGGGTAACAGTTTTAATAATTTAGAATCTATATTATCTGAGGATGCTTTTAAAGCAATCTCGCAGATTTTTAGCATTGTAGTTCATGAAAAGAAGGATTATTAAACATTTTACCTTTATTTCTCTATGTAAAACTTTAAGCCCTACTTAGGACCACAGAATTTGTATAGGTGTCACAATATTAACATTTGAAATTTCACAACATAAACATGTTTTGGTGTTAATTTAGTGTTTCTGATTAAGTAGATCTTTGAATGCAGATTTTTCAGAAACACGCCATTTTTTTCACTATTTCGTATTTATCTTCCTTTTAAAAAGAGTTTCGCCGTTTATTTTGACAGTTTAGAATCCCTTTTTTAGAAGACTGCTTTGTAATAAACTTTGTTAAAATTAGCTCAGTAGTACTAGTCAAATATGTGAAAAGTTTACAGACAAAACAAAAGACAGACAGACAGACAGATAGACAAACAACAGAGACGAACAACCGATGATTAGAAAAGCTCACTTGAATTTTTGGTTCAGGTGAGCTAAAAATTATGCTTTACATCTTTATTGTATTTTTATAGAGTATGTACAATAATTACTTGCGTTAAAAACTCATTTGTTTATTATCTTAGTTACTTATCTTTTATCAAAGGTTCGATCGCTCATTTAAAAAGACATTATCGATCAATAGTACATGTATTAAGATTTTATACTAGACCATTCTTCTTTCGTCGTTATTTTCAGTTGTGAGACAGACCCCTGCTTCCTGTACAGACATTCACGAGGATGCTTGTCGAGACCTTCTGTTCTCAGATGCGAACATATGTAACACAACTTGTGCAAAAACACTATGCCCTGTTACGTGCGGTGTCTGCAGTAAATCACATTGAAAATATTGTTTTTGGCCTAGTGCCAACAAACATGAATATATGAAATGAAAAGATAGATAGATAGATAGATAGATAGATAGATAGATAGATAGATAGATAGATAGATAGATAGATAGATAGATAGATAGATAGATAGATAAAAGCTTTTAACATTCTTGGAATACATGGTATTACAGACCCTGAAACGTGCTACTACACCTCTAAAACGAAATGTACCGTTCCGTGCAAGAAACGAACCGTACCGTTCACTAAACGAAACGTACCGTTCACAAAACGAACCGTACCGTTCATAAAACGAACCGTACCGTTCACAAAGCGAACCGTACCGTTCACAAAACGAACCGTTACGTTCACAAAGCGAACCGTACCGTTCACAAAACGAACCGTACCGTGCAAAAAGCGTGCAATATAATTTATGCAAGACCCGCCCCAAAATGGCCAAAAAAGCGTACCGTACCGTGCAATAAGCGTGCAACTTCCATATACGGCTTATTGACTAATGTCTTTCGATGAATACGGACGGAAATTATCGCTGACCAGATAAGTTCAATATTTTGCTAGATTTTAGTTATACGGGATTAAGTAACACATACTAATTTAACGCTGTTATTTTTTATTAAAACCGTTATAAAAATGTTTTAATTTAATTTCCCTTTTTAGACCTTAATCTTTTCTTTAAATAGCGCCATAAACTATTAATACATGTACATGTGTATGTCGTAAGTTGTGAAATGATAAGTGTCGGGAATCAACCTAATAAATCAGTTTTTCCTTCAAATAATAAACTAATTATACATACAATTTTATATAAAGTTGTTAGTTGCTTTAACGCACATTGAATCATAACGTGTTAAATCAGTATGCTTTCTTGGCTTTCTTGTGTATATTAAGTTTAAGTCGCGATCATTTCCTGTGTATAGTGATTAACAAACCCAGGGTATAAAACGACATGCTCTCGGGGGTTTTCACACCTGTTCAAGACAAAAGAAAACTTACAAAATTGTGTACGTCTTCGTCTAACAGTACAGCACGCCAATTTTCGATCTAACGGAAGAGATTTTCTATCTTACAGAAGAGAGAGAGAGAGAGAGAGAGAGAGAGAGAGAGAGAAGAGAGAGAGAGAGAGAGAGAGAGAGAGAGAGAGAGAGAGAGAGAGAGAGAGAGAGAGAGAGAGTTTGTGTGTTAGTTATATTACTTAAATTAAAGTTTCATCACTGAGCCATTGTTTCGCTTTAGGTTTTTTATAGTCGGTCTTTTGAGCGGGATTTTATTTTACGACTCCACGTGCTTCGCCTGTGTCAGTGTAAGTATGGTAGAACAGATCACGCCATGCGCCGCGTGCTACTTGGCTCCTCCTACATAGCTTGAAGAAAATTATCGAATAAAGACGTTTTAGTTTATGTTTTCTAAAATCTTTATTTTAAAGAGTGCTCCTATTTAAAATTATTGAACAATCATTTCGTTCCGACTTCATGATTATAACTCATGTACTGGCGATCAGATCTCTATCCATCGCTGTCATATTTTTTTTGTTACTAGATAAATTATTAATATATTATTCAGTTGTTGATTGCCGGAAATGAAATATAAACAGGTTATCCAGCATTTGTAAAACGTCAGCTAAATCGCATGCATGTAGTGAAGAGCGGACACTCAAGTCCAACAAAATGATAAATATCACGATTAAAAGCTATTGACTTATTGTGTGTTTCCAGTTGTGTACATAATAATTTATCGTAAGAAATATGGTACATGTACATGTATAGTTTCACTTTAACTGAATAACAAAAACTAATAGTCATATTTTGACTATACACGCGCTGTTATTTCCGGTAAGAGAAGCGATGACGGGTTACATGTAGGTGTGATCTGTGTATACGATCAAACGCAGAAAATCATAGAATCAATATTAAAATGAATAAAAATCCGTGTCGAAAAACTTTAAAACAGTTTATTTCAAGATTGTCTATTCACCAGTGGAATTTGATCGGCAACAGTACGCAATAAAGAATGATCATACGAATTATGAATACAAAAATAGAACGATGCTTGTAAATATAACAACTGGCCGAAAATCAAGACAGCGAGAAAGGAAACTAAAGAAATATCGGGAAAAGTCGGGGCAATTTTTCATAGCAATTTTAAATGCATTTGAAATATTTAATGACTTCAATACAAGTACATATATAGAAATAATAATATTAAGATGCTTGTTAGAATTATCGCCAGATCGCCGAATTAACAAACATATATCGGATTAAAGTCAATCAGTTCTTTTAATCTATTGTAATAATTGCATTTATCTAAAATTAAATACGAATAATAACAGACTATTCAAAATTAAAACTATCCTTCGCTTCCCGGCCGTTTTCAGCGTGTGCAGTTATAAGACTGAAAAATCTGTCTTGTTCTCCAGTTTATTGTTGCCTCCTCGTGAGAGGGTGAAAATACTGAAAATAACAACAAAAATAACATAAGTACATACAGGTAACTCTCGATGGCTCGAACTTCGATCGCTCGAAGTTCTTGATCGCTCGAAGTGAGTCTAGGGTCCCGATTTTTTTCCCTATATAACTAAGCAAATTTACTCTTGGTTTCTCGAACTCTTGATCTCTCGAAACCCTTGATCCCTCGAAGTCAAACTGCAGTCCCGTTATTCATAATCTATAGTTTTTTACTCTCGATACCTCGAAGTGGCTGTGTATATCCAAGCGTTACCTAATTATCGCAAATCTTACTTGGGTGTATTCGCTGCGAGCAATAAACTGATGCGTTGAGTGACGACACTATTGGGATCGCGAGTTGCAGTTATAAAACAAGCATTTTCATTGGCCGTTTTAGTACCCGCCCACTCTTACCTGCTAACGTGGTATTGATAATTTATGCACCAACTGCCAGATGTGTCGTTAACTCTGTATCTGAACTGCAAAAACTAAATCACTGCAAGAATTGACTAAGAGTTCTCACAATAATCGCATCTTCTTTTTTTTTGTAAACAATTGTCAAAAACACGCTGTTTAAACAGGTTCAATCCCCAATTCATTTTTCAATATAATGCATACTTCATCGATAAATTCAAATCATTTCATATAACTGTTTTACGCATCAATTTAAGATGAGGCAGTATTTCAGTCTAGGCGGACTCCGAAAACGGAGTAAACTCCGAAAACGGAGTATTTGGCACCGTCATGCATTGCGATTTTCTCAACTTCCGTTTTGTAGCTAATGTAAATAATGAAGAGTTACCTCCCTTCTCCGTGAAAATGTGATTGAACTATAGATTAAAATCCTCCAGAAGCGTAAACAAAAATTAAAAACGATACAGAAATGGTTAATTTTAAAATTATACTTCAAAAGAAATGCGAAAATGTTTCGGTAAACAGCAGGAAAAATAAACACAAAATTTTTAATTCACACTAGGTCGACCAGGACTTGTAAGATTAAAAAATCAGACTTCAAATTAAAACTTGGAAGTATGGAGATGGAAATGTAAATGTTGCATTTATGTAAGTATTCAAGTCTTGAATAAAGGTGATGTTTTTAAAAAAAATACGACTAATTACGATGTATACAAGGTTTTAAGAAGTGCCGACTGAGCGAGTCATCGCGTGTTCAACAGAACGGTGTAATGACTACAAACGGGATATAAAACTCACGGTAATAGTTCCTTTCACATCCTAGCCCATAAATAATCTTTAATCATAGTGAAATCATGAAAAAAACATTAGTTTATTCACTTTTATTGACATCGTCATCGGAAACAGAATTGACCAACTTTGACAGCAAATAAAATTTGATTTGCCAAACGAACGTATATTTTTGCCAAATACATTCTGTTGAAACATGTCTTATAAAGCATTTAAACGTATTTTCAGACCTGCATATGAATAACCCACTTTGCACGATCAATTTTCCTGAGTGCCCTGTTTTCACGTAAAAATGGGATATTTTGAATAACTGCGCATGCGCCGAACTCCTTTTTCGGAGTATTTTTACTTTTGAGAAATCACTTCCGTTATTTTGTAACTCACTTTGTCTGTAGAAACATTCATTTTATTATATGTTCTTCGATATTCATCACACAATATTTACGACTGACGTTGACACTGACTTTCTCTCAAACACGCTAATCGACCTCGGATTGTAAAATTCACGTGCAGATCGAGTCGCAATTTTCCCCAAGTATATAAACAAACCACACTTCTTCATTTTGCGAAGGTGTTGACAATGTTTCAAAGATTTTCAGTACAGATTTATTGTAAACAAAACAGTGAGACATATGCTGTAAAACGTCTAATGGATTTCACGGCGTGTCAACCGTATTTTCCCGTGGATCTACATTTTGCAACAAGTTTTTTGTGAGGAAAAACTGTTCAACTCATGCGATTTTCCATACATACAGTAAATGGTACATTATGAACGGTAACGTAAAATTTATTTGTTCACTAAACAGTTTCTGGCGATTTTTTTTTCACAATAAACTGAATAACATAATTCGATAAGCAAAGTACAATCTGTGACTGACAATCCATATGCGCCGATCCCTGCTTTTAGGGAACTTTTCTTTTTCTTTTCATTTATATTATTTACACATGTACGTGAACATCGCCCTGTTTGTTTAATATCAAATAACTCTGTATGTAATTTTTTAACTTGCTAGTACAACTTCATGAGATGTTTTCTTTCTCCGACATATCTTTCCACGTGTTAGCATCATGTTCTCAACATGCATTTGATAAATGGGCGGGTCTATATAAATGCGCCAATCAGAATCTTTATTTCGAATCGCAATTGAAATACACACCGATTAGAAAGTGTCATCACTCAACGCAATGCTACATCAGTCGTAGCGAATACTTTCATGTAAGATTTGCGATAACACCTACTTGGTCATTCAAATGACTCCAGGCGTTAGACGCGGGACCCGTGTCACGGGGTGTTTATTCAGGCGACACTTAATTGTCCTGCCAGGTGATGATTGTTTGATGATTGACCATATCGATACCTAATCTATAATTAAAACCGACCGTTTTACGATAATTTGGAGATGCAGTGAAAATGAGAAATTAATTGAGACGAAAAGATAATTTTTAGCCATGGTCAAAATTTTAGAATTATAAAACTGTAGAAATTATGCTTATCTGTATTAGCATCATTGGCATTATAATGATTATTGTTGAACAAGTTCTTACAACTGATCAAGGACCCGTAGAGTGGGAACAATGGGTGATCATGGTGATACTCATTCATCTAATTTACGACATGTCGTCTTGCAGTCAAATAGTACTGAGCAATCTGATCATAATATGATGCATAAAATAAATAATTACTGTGTATCTTAAATTTATTCAATATTTGTTTCTATTTAGTTTTTAAAATATCCAGGTCTGTATATTTAACTGAAAAGAAAACGTTGTTTAAGCACGTGCGTAAGGTTAGCACTAAATAAAATGGCTTAATCATAACATCCGGTAAGACTAATTTTAAAACCCGTCGGTCAACCTGGAAAATTCCGAACTCTTGAAAACTCGAACTCTTGATACCTCGAAGTTTTTCCTTGGTCCCATGGACTTCGAGCTATCGAGAGTTACCTGTACTTGCATAAACATATTATACAGATGACAACTGTAATGAGCTATTTAAAATACATGTAGCAGATCCACATTTTACACTATGCCAAAATTCGAAAAACCATGAATATGGAGGTTTTACACTATAAAAATCGTTAGTTGCACATTTGTCAAGCACACTATATCTGATAAAACATTTTCAGAAAAACTTGTACTGTCTGAATGATAAATCTGGCATATATAACAAAATTATAGATGACCAAGCCATGTTTTACACTATCCTATACACATTTACAACACGTGTTTTAAAAATGAGGTATTTATGCAAGAAATATGATGCAAAATATGTATTAAAAACGTTTGCACACGGCATCTGTAGTACTGTTAACAATATACATATAAACTAAACTTACTCTTTGGCTCACAAAGGATTGGAGGACAAAATTCACAACGTAAACATTTCGGCGGCAATATCGTACTACTTTCTAAATAACAAAACCAATAACGTAGGGTAAACAAAGTAGAAAAATTCCGGAATAACAATTCCGCCACACTCCCCTACTGATTTCTACCAGAAATCACAACACATATAAACTTAATTGTGAAAAACATTCTTACTGACACACATATAGGTACAAGTATATGAGAGGCACCTGTAACATACATGCAAAATTTACTTTTATAAGATTTACATATTGAGAACTACAAGATATCAATATAAAAATACATCCTAAATCACTTCGAGCAGTCTTACAAGGTAACAAATGGGGCGAACATAAGATACTTTAGAGCCGTTCCGAACTATGGTAACCTTGACTTTTCGAACCTTCGAGTCTTTGCTGTAGAACACTTCATCCACGACTCCCAAGGGCCACTGGTTACGGTGAGCATCTTCTTCCTTTATCAGAACAACATCTCCCTTATTGATTTCTTCACCTCCGCTATGCCACTTAGCGCGTTTCTGTAAAGCACTCAAGTACTCTGTCCTCCAACGTGACCAGAACTGATCTGCCAGTCTCTGCACGAGTTTCCATTGGCTACGCAAGGCATCCTTGGTTCCGAACTCCGGTACGCTGAATGTAGCATCTGGTTGTTTCTGCGTCAGGATTAATGTTGGTGAAAGAACGGCTGGTGCTTCCGGATCTGAAGAAACCGGAACGAGTGGTCTGCTATTAACAATGGTACATACTTCCGCCATTAAGGTTGACAGAACTTCATGTGTTAAGTCAAAGGATTTGTTCTCCAAAAGAAGAGCATCTAGAATACGTCGAACAGATCCAATCATGCGTTCCCATACGCCCCCGAAGTGGGAGGCATGGGGAGGGTTAAATATCCATAAGACTTTATTCATGGTTAGGTAGTCCTTAACTGGTCTAGATTCCACAAACTCCGCATCAAGGCTGAGCTCCTTGACAGCGCCAATGAAATTTGTTCCTCTATCAGAACGAATTTGCTGAACGGGACCTCGCAGGGCTATGAATCGCCTTAAGCAGTTGATGAATGAGGCTGAACTGACCTCTTCGACAAGCTCTACATGTATTGCACGAGATACCAAACACGTGAATAAAACGCCCCATCTCTTGGAGTTTGCTGAGCCACCCCTAGTACGTCTCGTCACCACCGACCAAGGTCCAAATACGTCCAGTCCAACATAGGAGAAAGGTGGGGCCTCTTTCAGTCGGTCTTCAGGAAGGTCTGCCATCTGAACCCATCCAAATTTCCCGCGGAGCCTCTTACTGGTGACGCAGTGGTGGATTTCTGATGAAACCATGCGCTTGCAGTTGATAACCCAATAGCCTGCAGACCTAATGGCACCTTCGGTCATCTGCCTGCCTTGGTGATGTATCACAGAGTGGTAATGACGTATCAGAAGGACTGCAATGTGGTGACCCTTTGGAATTATAACTGGATGTGCTGAGTAACGATCCTGACTCAGGTAGGTCTGTCTACGATGGATACGTCCGCCGACACGAAGAAGACCATCGCCGTCTACTATAGGATTCAAGGGCAGGAGGGGACTGTTTTTTGGTGGTTCATGACCATTTCTGATGGCCTGAATTTCGTCATGGTACATTTCAGACTGAGCTTCCTTAATGATGAGTTTCTCTACAGACTCATATAAAGCAGGATCCTTAGGTACTGCAGAGGTTTTGGTCCTTCTAACCAATGTTTTCAATGTGACGAGGGCTCTCACAAGACTTTTCCATGTTGAGAAACGGGAAAAACGCTTCGCACCCAACACAGATTTCACGGTTGTCTTTACTGTCACTACCTCTTTCTTTAACTCTTGGTCACTCTCAGCATCGATGAGGGGGTAGTGTTTGTTTGCAACATCAAGTTTGATGGTGTGTAGAAAGTCAGGTCCCCTTAGCCACATACTTGTAGAAAGGTCCGAAGTTGTAAACTTGCGAGTGGCAATGTCCGCAGGATTTTCATCTGTAGGCACGTGGTTCCACTGTTCCGGTCCACAGAACGCTCTGATACGACTGACTCTGTTGGCTACATACACATGAAATCTTCTGGTTTCTGCCGATATGTATCCAAGCACCACGCGACTGTCAGAGTAGAAGTGGAAATCTTCTTTTTTGAGATTAAGTTGTTCTTTGGCTACTTCAGCCAACTCAACGGCTACTACGGCGGAGCACAACTCCAATCGTGGTATGGTATGGCCATGACTAGGTGCTACTTTGGCTTTTCCAAGTAGGAATCCAATGTCGGATGAATCTTCGTTCATGGTCTTGATGTATGCCACAGCGGCAATGGCATCTTTGGAGGCATCACAGAACACATGGACTTGGACGCCAGATGCTTGAACTAATGAAAGTCTCCCGTACATCCTTGGGATTTTAATGTCTTTTAAATAATGCAGCGATTCCACCCAATTCTCCCATTGCTCTCGAAAGGATTCAGGCAGTGGATCATCCCAATTAGTTGAACTAGAAGGCTGCATCATCTCGCGTAGTAGAACTTTCCCTCTGAGCGTAACAGGCGCGACAAAGCCCAGAGGGTCAAATAGACTATTTATCATTGAAAGCACCCCTCTACGGGTGTAAGGCTTCATCTCCTTGGATACTTGAAAGTTGATCTCGTCGGAATCAATGTCCCATACCACACCAAGAGTCCTCTGAGTTGGCAAAGCGTCTGATCCCAGGTCTATGCTCTTTAGGTCCTTTGCAAGGTCGTTCTGGTCGAATTGTTTGAGAACCGACTTCGAGTTAGATGCAATCTTATGAAGACGCAACTTTCCTCCTCCCATGAGTGCCCTTTGAGTTCTCTTCATGAGGCTCACAGCTTGATCTTCAGACTCACAGCTTACAAGTCCGTCATCAACATAGAAATTGTGGAAGACAAAATCCTGGACATCTGAGTCGGCATCAATAACAGATCGGTGTAAGCCATATGTGGCCACTGTAGGTGATGGGGAGTTTCCGAAAACGTGGACCCTCATCCTGTATTCGTCTAGGGGCTTTTCAAAGTCGTTTTCTTGATGCCACAGGAAACGTAGATAATTACGGTCAGGTTCGTCAACTTTGAAGTTGTGGAACATTTGCTCAACATCTGCAGTTATAGCAACGGTGTTCTGACGAAAACGAAGGAGGATACCCTGCAGACTATTTGAGAGGTCCGGTCCTTTCATAAGTACGTCGTTCAATGACACTCCACCATATCGGGCTGAGGAATCGAACACAACTCGAATGGAACTCGGCTTCTTGGGGTGGTATACCCCAAACATTGGGAGATACCAACACTCTTGGCCTAGAGGCATCGGTGGTGCCTTCTCTGCATGCTCGTGTGTGAAGATTTTCTCCATAAACTCGAGGACGTGTTGCTTTTTAAATGGATCACGTTGAAGACTAAGATCAAATGCTTTTGCACGTTTCAGAGCTTGTGCCTTATTGTTAGGTAGAACCGGTCTTGATTGACGAAACGGAAGCGGAGCTGACCAGTGCCCGTCACCTTCTTTCTTAAAACCGTTTTCCATTAACTGAAGGAATGCTTTATCTTCGATAGAGAGTCCTGTTTTCTCATCATGTTCTGTCTTCACAAATGTATTGTCAGTAATTTGAAATTTACTGTCACACGGTTTGAACAGAGAGGGTCTCCCATTCTGTAGCACAAATGTCTTGTTTACGTTTATTACATTGGTGTGGTGTAGATTTGTCATACACACTTGCCCAATAATGACCCATCCGAGTGGAAGTCTCTGACCAATTGGAAGGTCTCCCTCACCGAGCCTCTGGTCCAAGACATGATGAGCGGTGACTACATCTCTGCCGATAAGAAGTTCGATTTCAACGTCTTCCATTATGGTAGGTATGAATTGAGCAATCTCTTGAAGATGAGAATACTGGCGCGCAATGGCGGGAAATGGAATCTCATCTCTGTTCTTTGGTATGTCGTTGCACTCGATGATGCTAGGTAAATCCAACTCGCATGTGGAATCCAATGACTCAATGTCATAACTGTGACTCTTCCTTCCCGAAGCAGTGAATCTTCCTGCACAAGAAGAGAGTACATATTGGTATTCCATACTTCCAGGTGAAAAGAAGTCAAAGAATGGAGTTGTCGCTAATGAATGACTACTCTGGTCGTCTACGAGAGCATACACAACGCGAGACTTGTCTGGAACTTCCTTAAGGTACACTCTCACTGGTATGATCTTTGCACAAGATCTACTGGTGCCACTTGGTCTACCACAGACCTGGGTGCAGGCACTTTTCACTGTCCTTCCTGCTAAATGCTCCCCTACGTTGGGGTTTGCGTCCACGTGAAGCGCGCTGGGGTGGGATGCTTCTTTACAGATGTCACACTGCACATTTGCTCTGCAGTTGGCTGCTCTATGTCTCTTGGGTCCACAGCATTTGAAACAAATGCCGTTCGTGAGGATGAACTTCTTGCGTTCCTCAAGTGGTTTCTTACGGAATGCTGAACATTGATTTAGCAAATGGCTGGTTCCATGTAACGGACATAATAGTGAGCCTTCTGCATCTGTAGTGGTTTCTGTTTTCTTGATGACCACGGTAGGTAGTCTCCTTGATGAACTGCGATCACTTGAGCTCATGTTCACCTTCTCTGAGCGGTCAAACTGAAAACTTGGGTCATTGCGTGTTCGTGCTGTGTCATGTATGAATTTGACAAATAAGGAAAAAGGAGGAAAAGTGCTCCCGTTTTGACGTTTGAATCTACTGGCTTCTGTGACCCATTTGTCTTGTAAGTTCCATGGCAACTTTGAGGCAATAGGGTTGATTCCTGTAGAGGAGTCAAAATAACCAAAAAGGATAGAGTACTGGGGTTGTTCCTTCACAGCAGCTATTTCGCTTACTAAATCAGCCAGGTCAAACAAGCGTTTGTTATCGTTACCAGCAATCCTCGGGAATGATGAAATACGCTCTTTCAGACTCCTTTCAACCATCTCTGGTGACCCGAATCGCTCCTCAAGTCTCTCCCAGATCTTCTTCACAGCCAGGGCTGGGTTGTCAGCATTGCAAGCACGAATGCTATTTGCTTGTTTGGAAGATGCGGGGCCGAGCCATCTGACGATCAAGTCGAGCTCTTCAGTTGCTGTAGTGCCTAGCTCTTTCATTATCCCTTTAAAGTTCAACTTCCAAGATACATAGAGCATTGGATTGTCATCATACTTAGTTAGTCTTGACATGAGTAGGTCTTTTTTCACCAAGAACTTGGTAAACTCGGTCATTTGGTCTGTTACAGTTGGTGGTGATAAAGTAGGTGCTTGGTGTACTGCAGAATTGTTATTTGCATTGTTTAAGTTCTGAGGGTTCACAGGGTGATCATTATTTGCATTATTTGAGTTCTGACGGTTCACAGGGGATGGAATTATCTCACGATTTTCGTGGAATGATGGTCGATTTGGGGTAAACGGCACAGCATCTGGCCTTAACATCGTATTTCCAGGACATGGATCATCCAGGTTATCTGCTTGTATATGATATATCACAGGTGAACTACTCTTCGGGTCTGCTTTTGAGGGATTGACGATGTTTTGATTGTCATTATATTGATTTGGAAGAGTTCTTATGTACTCCTCGGTGCGCGAGCGTCTTGTACGAGAACTCCTTGAGTCTTCCTTATTGGGCGTGTAAACGTCCCGCATGACCTCTATCTCCTTTTCGTTCATCTCGACTTCACACTCAGCTTTCGATAGCTTCAGTCGTGCATCTAACACTGCTTTCTCCTTCAGAATCATCACTTCTTCTGCGATGTATTTCAACTTCACACGAGATGCATTAAGCTTTGCTTCAGCCCGTTGAAGATAGGAGCTAGACCTCCGGGATGTCCCACTTGAACTAAAACTGTCCTCTCCAAGAGATGGGAGGCTGTGGCTTGAATACTCTGAGGGGGCTCTCTTGGGGCTTCCTTTTCTACTCGGAACTCGTGGTGACCTTGGTTTGTTTGCTTGTGTCATGGAGTTTCCTCTCGGTTGCACCAAAGATTTCAAGTCTGTTTCTTGAGTGAGCTCATCTAACCTGAAGAGTGCTGCTCCGACTTTCGCTTTCACTGAGTCCATTATCAACCGTTGGGCTGCCATTTCATTAATACTTTCATTGGTACGCATTGATTGCAAGTATGTAACAAAATCTTCCGAACACTTACGGTATGCTTCATAGCAAGACTTTAAAAGTTTCTCATAAGTGCCTGCATTTGGTCTGCTGATAGATCCGAAGTCGAGCAGCTTAATGTCATCTATGCATCCATCAATCTCGCGTTTAATTTCACGAATCTTAAACAGGTGTCTGTTAACTGTTGACTCATATAGTTCTTGTCCATATGTTGACAAAGGCCGCACACGAGTCATCTCTCTCTTCGATTCTGTCTCCAGTTTCAGGCTCATCTTGACCGACAATAAAAGCCAGATATTTTCACTGTGCAGTTATAAGACTGAAAAATCTGTCTTGTTCTCCAGTTTATTGTTGCCTCCTCGTGAGAGGGTGAAAATACTGAAAATAACAACAAAAATAACATAAGTACATACTTGCATAAACATATTATACAGATGACAACTGTAATGAGCTGTTTAAAATACATGTAGCAGATCCACATTTTACACTATGCCAAAATTCGAAAAACCATGAATATGGAGGTTTTACACTATAAAAATCGTTAGTTGCACATTTGTCAAGCACACTATATCTGATAAAACATTTTCAGAAAAACTTGTACTGTCTGAATGATAAATCTGGCATATATAACAAAATTATAGATGACCAAGCCATGTTTTACACTATCCTATACACATTTACAACACGTGTTTTAAAAATGAGGTATTTATGCAAGAAATATGATGCAAAATATGTATTAAAAACGTTTGCACACGGCATCTGTAGTACTGTTAACAATATACATATAAACTAAACTTACTCTTTGGCTCACAAAGGATTGGAGGACAAAATTCACAACGTAAACATTTCGGCGGCAATATCGTACTACTTTCTAAATAACAAAACCAATAACGTAGGGTAAACAAAGTAGAAAAATTCCGGAATAACAATTCCGCCACACAGCGAGTACAGGTTTCACGCTACGTACATGTTTCAAAAACGGGAAAACGGATGGAAGTTCTGATTTTAATTAAATTGAAAAACATTTGTAATATATCATATAAATAAAGAAAAAAGGCTCGTCATAATAACTTACTTGCTATAGTCTATCGGGCAAAAACTAAACAAAATTATATCGAGAAAATTCAAAGCGTTCAGGCCACGCCTACCTCATTAATAAAGCGCGCAAACCGTTCACAAAGCGTGCAGCTATTTTTAGCAAAGCGTACCGTGCAAGAAGCGAACCGTACCGTTCACAAAACGAAACGTACCGTTCACAAAACGAACCGTACCGTTCACAAAGCGAAACGTACCGTTCACAAAGCGTACCGAACCGAACCGTGCAACTGGTGTAGTAGCAGGTTTCAGGGTCTGTACTTTAGGATATACGGAATGAAATGGGACATGCATTTTTCTATGTTCAATTGCTCTTGAACATGTAATGTTGATGTAATTTTTTTTTATTTGATTAAAAAAGATAAAAGAATAGTTTATATGCTGAATTGTACTATTTAAAGCAATTTTGACTTTAACTTAATATTTCAAAGGTTTTTGGAACTTTTTTGGAACCTTTTTATAATCGTTGTGCGAAAACATGTGCATTTGTTAAATCATTTGTATTATTCGCCAGACTTGAAACACGGTATATGTGATGTTAAATGGTAGCTGGACAGTGCAATGTTATTGATAAGTCAAACATTATATATTTTCCAGAGCAGTGCTATGACTGTGACTACGTTTCTGATTCTAGTCAGTGTACCTCCACACGCGTTTGTCAACAAGGGGAGGTGTGTTATTCCCTTTCTCTCTAGCTCTGTCTCTCTGTTTCTCTCTATCTCTTTCTCTCTCTCTCTCTCTCTCTCTCTCTCTCTCTCTCTCTCTCTCTCTCTCTCTCTCTCTGGTAAAATGTGGTAAATGTTCTATTATAACAATTCTTATTCGAGAGTTGTTCGGACATTATCGAGACAACAGTAATATTTCTCTTCCTAAGTGAAGCATAAATATTAAAGAAATTTTAACAAATTAATTGAGTACAGTAATATTTTAAAAATAATTAATAATTTGTTTACGATGGTACAGAAACAAGTCGGTGGTCGGGGTACCCGGTGCAGATACAAACTCGGAGTTAAAAAAAAAACCTTGACCAGCCACATTTGAAGTGTTGGTATGCCTACAATTATTTATTAAAGAAAACAAATTAGGTGCCTATCTATGTTCATTTTGCTATTTATTGTGACTTATTTTTGTGCAAGCTTTACTAGTGTTTGAGTTCAAATACGATGAAAGAACCAACATTTTTAACCAAGCAGTTAAAAATCTGACAGACTTTTTTTTTTTATATATGATGTCATTAACTTCAAAATTTTCACGTTAATAAAATCTATCCTCGTTTACTTTCTGGTGAAATTTCAATGATTTATCTTTTTCCCAAGGGAGTAAGAGTAAATGTCTCAATAATTTCCGAACAAACCTCGTATTAATTGCAGAAAGCACTTTCATGTTTTAATTTTTCATTTTTTTTGTTGGTAGAATTGTTACGGGATAGAAATAATCACTGCTTACTTTGAGCACGGTTTTCGACTTGGATGCGCCCCCGATTTAGTATGATTATGGTTTCTTTATAGTTATAGCCTATGTTTTTGTTTTAACACTCTAAATTTGCATTACATCTAACTTCACTAAATCATTTGATTGTATGCACAGTATACAATCTTGACTTACTTTTTGAAGATTTGTATATCAAAGAGCAATTGTGGTTAATAATTCGTTGGGATGTAAATGCACTCAGTGAAGTGTACCGACTGAATGTCCAAATGATCATTCATACCGTCTATCACTGTATATACCTAAATGAATTTATTCATACAATCCATCATTTCAATCCATCATTGCAAACACTTGATTATCGAATGAAATTGAAGTTTTCCAACGTATTAGCTAAAATGCATGTGTTTGATTAAAATCATGTTATATAGTTATGCAGCCAGTTAACGTCGATGGCGGTGAACACGTTTGGACGTAAGCGGGCTGTGGCAGGTGCTTGTTGTGATGGGAACCTATGTAACGACCATCTCAAGGCCGTGACAACCACAACAACGACGACAACAACAACGACGACACCACCGACGGCAACAACAACAACCACAGATCCATGTAAGCAGGCATACAAGGTCGACTTTGATCTTTGCACAAATAGACTAACCAGTGAAAATAATATTTATTTCTCATGACTTTAATACAATGTACCTGATGAGAGCCTCTGTAGTCTACTTTCTGTGAATACTGTTACTATAACGTTGTTGCCGAAAAGGCAAAATTTCCTATCAACTTTTGGTTGCTAGAAAAAAAACCAGAACAAAAGAAAAAAGTTTAGGGTTTCGTATGTATAAAATGGATGGGAGACCCGAAGTGAATCATACTGTTATATATCATTTTTACTGATGCCATGTCAATCTGTATAAGAAAGATATAAAGTTTATATACATGTATATACGTATGCTTGTTTTATATACATATATTATTTTAAAAACAAAATTTTGGTAAAAGATGTTTTTCTCATCCCTTTCACGAATTGTTTCAGTATGTCAGTGCACAGGAACGTATCATTATCAAGTGAACAACGAGTGCTATTTCATCTCCAGCACAAAAGGAACAAGGCAAAACGGAAAGGTATTCGCCATTCATGTCTTCTTAAAATAATAAGTGATCAGTAAATAAAAGATTGATAGACAAATGAAATTTAAATGAATAATAAGAAAGCCTATGGATAAATATTTTTTTAAAGCTGCTTGGTCCAATTTTATATCAAATATTGTGTACGCTTTTCACCGATGGTTATGTTAAGTATGTGTATAATAAAAGACACAGCAGTAGTTTTCCCGGTCACTTAAGTCAAATTTCAATAAAGAACATTATGTAAAAAATTAATTAACAAAATAAACAACATATAGCTAGATATAGTGTATCGCGTTATTTCGCCTCATCTTAACATTTGCCCATGACGTCGAGACCGGTATGATTGTACTACGACTTTGACATCGATATAAATAAAGGTCATAATGTTCAAGAAAATTAAAAACAACATGTGAACATATTTTACGCTTATATTTCTGAAGTTTGCTTTGTTAACAATCGATGCATAACATGCGGGGTGAATAAACCCAATCATTCGGAGGACGAAACCAAACGGTTCCCTTTTCTAAACATTCCCATGATGCATTTTGGTTTGTTTTTTTCGTTTGCCCAAAAAGAAATTATTTTTATTTACCTTTAATATTTTTAACTTTGAAAGGAGACCCATTTTGCTGGTGTCAATATGAGAAAGTCCATAACCTTCTAAGATTATTCGTTTGTATAAAAAACTAGTTGATATTGTAATAACAAAAAAATCGGACTAAGCTTTAATTCTATAATCTTGTGAATTTTGCTCAATTCCTATCGGATATCGAACACTTAAATCCCGGTTTTTGCCAACAAAACTTTGTAAGAATGCTCTGTTGCCAATGCCTAATGATAATTTTTAAAAAGATCTTGAGAGTGAAATGTTTGAAACTCTATGGAACAGTAAAATACATTAAATATTAAATTAATGACACTGTTTGTCAAGATTATGGATTTGGGGGGGGGGGTTGAAAATGATCGACTACAGGAAATCTATAACTGCACTAAAATCCACATGGATCAGAAGAATACTGCATTCAAATAGTAAATGTGATCCACTACTCGAGTGAATAATCCATTGTAAGACCAATAATCTGTGGAAAGAGGATGTTCGTTTGTCTTTAATATATGTAAGACTATTACAAATCTGGAAAGAGGTTTTCTTATGCTGGGCTCAGGTTGATTAAAATATCAGTAAAACAAAAATGAACATTTGGTATAAACAAATATGGGACAACTCAAAGATTCTAATAGAAAATAAACCTATCTTTCTTAAACACTACTTTATTGCAGGCATCTTTTTATTGTGTGATTTATATTACCCTGGCGGAAAATGTTTAAGTTACGAGCACTTTTTAGAATTGAATATAAAAACAACTTTATTGAATATTGTGTAATTACAAAGGCAGTGACCTCGAGAACAAAACATATAGCACTTTTTGAAAAAGCATTAAAAAGTTAATTTTTTTGAATTCTTCATCATGTACTTTTTGTAAAAACAATATAGAAACAATTGAACACCTTTTTTATGATTGTATACACGTAAAAGAGCTTTGGTTTAAGATAGAAGAATGGATGCTTAATAAATTTAATATCTCAGTTTGCTTTGATGAAATATCTGTCTTGCTTGTAAAATTTAGAAATAGAAACATTTTATAGACTGCAAAATTTACTCGCTGTCAAACAGTACATTTTTTAATCTAAATACAAGCAAACGACAGCGTCATCCCTGTACTTTGGTTGTCTAGAAAAAATGATAAAAGATAGGTTTTTTATAGAAAAATATCTACTACTAAAGACACTGGCAAGATATATCTGTAATCAATTATAATTGTCTGTTATTATAAAATGATCATATTTAAAAACTATATATTTCTTCAAACGTTTTATTAGCGTAAACATAAGACCATATACCCCATCCCCTCCCCACTAACATTTACTCATCCCCCTTTCTATATCTATCCTCTCCATAAAACCCAATCTCATTGCACGTTTATATACAATATTGTTATACAGGGCTATGTTTGTATTGTGCGATATACATATATGTATTGTATAGTCTTAGAAAGGCATAATTTTTGTTTATGTAATTTTTCTCTACTATATAATGTGTTTAATTTAAAATAGTGAAAGCAGAAATTATGTACTTATTCTATATTCATATGTGCTTTGATATTGATATAAATAAAAAAAATTATAAAAAAAACTATGTAAGAAATATTATAATTTTAGAACGGGTAATGCAAATTTACTTATTGAAACAGGTAGATGGTTTAATATTCATAGAGAAAACAGAAATTATAAATTATGTGCTTTCAATGAAATAAGGGATTAGTTTCACTATCTTTTCACTATCTCATTCACCATGGGCAGGTATATGTCAATTTGAGAGTTATTGCAATGTTTGTGCTAACTATATATGTGTATATATATATATATATATATATATATATATATATATATATATATATATATATATATATATATATATGCAATGTGTATCGTTCCGATCCTCTCAAATTATCGTTTAACTGTATTCCACCTGTATCTCTAACGACTGTGTGGTGCGCGGCCAGCGCGCTAGGTTCCGTTCGTCATTGAAAGCAAGATTTTTGTCTTAAACCAATTATCTGTTATACTTTATCATGCCTGTACCAATGATTTTCATCTATTATATTGTAGTTTGCACATACTGAACATAAGTATTTTCTCTACACTTTAAATTCAGTTATGAGAATAAAGTTCATTGTCATTGGTAAGAATATCTAAATATTAATTTACAATCGGAAACTTTTATACAGGATTACTGTACAAGTCATTGTGGTCAGCTTGCCACCTTTATGGACCCCTTCCAATTATCGGCCGTGACAAATTACTACTACCATTTATTGCGTAGCTCATTTGGTAAATTTTAAATTTTCATCGATTTTAAACTGAAACATATTTACCATTCTTTAAAAGTCGTTTATTTAAGAAAAACTTGTTTTCAAAGATTCAGATATTTTACTCTCATGCAATTTTCTTCCTTGATTATAGACGGACACTCGCATTTCTTTAATTACCATCACTACGACCACATGTTTGTGGACACTGTGAAATATCACAAAAGTCGCACACACCCAACATACATTTTGGAGTCCACTGGAAGGGCAGTCTCGTCTAGTTTCCTTAACCTACATAACGTGAACAGCACGTACAGCGATATGTGTGCTGTCACTTCCAGTTTGCACTCGGATACCATTCAGGCTGCGAATTGCTCTGATTCTCGTTATGCTCTATGTCAACTAAGGAAGCAATAAATTAAATTTATTTTATTCCTTATCTTTTTTACTTTTATGCCTTTATTTAGTCAGCACAGCGTGTCTAATGCTCTAAACTCAAATGCGTTAATCATTAGAATGTCAGGCTGAAATCTATTCTTTTTTTAAAAATCGTCACTATATAGATAGATAGATAGATAGATAGATAGATAGATAGATAGATAGATAGATAGATAGATAGATAGATAGATAGATAGATCGTATATAATATTATTGTGGACATATTTAAAATTATTCTATTATTTATTATACACCAAAATTTTACTTTAAAATGCATATACAGTGTATGGTTTCAAATCTACAATATCTAATTATGATTAAGATACGCTAGTTTTTGTGAGTTGGTGGATTGCAATTGAGTAAAAGAATTACAATTTGTCATACTGTAAATTTTGTATTTAATTATACCCACCAAGAATTTAAAATTTACAATTTGACAATCTCAAGTTATTGGGGAAGTGTAAATGCAAAATTTCAGTATTTACACCCATCAATTCAGCCAATATTTAAAAAACAAATACATGTAAATAGTTAAGTTAATCATGTAACCATTTATACCAATACTCTAGTTATAGACAACTTTTTTAAAAATATAAATATCACACAAAACAGCGGTTACTCGCAAAAAGTTTACTATAAGATAATAATTGCATATTTTAAGGGTTGATAGGATAAGGCGAGACCAAATAAAAAAAATGGTTAATGTTTTCGACTGTTAAAATAGAATTGTAGACGCTCATATAAACATGTTACTGTATATCTTATAAATTGATATAAAAGATGTAAATCTTTGATTGGATAAAACTCAAAGTACAAAGTAGTTCATAGTAAATGCAGTATACATGTTTTAGTTCTTCAATGCCTTTGGGCCTGCTGTTACTCAGATGTTCATTATAACGTTATTTTTTTACAAAAACATATACATGTATATCAATACAAATCCAGTTTAATTCAATAATAAACAAAACATGTTAAAACACCTATAAAAAGAAATATTCTTTTGAATAGATATTGCAGACTTTATGACTTCAGACAAAGTGTTTTCTAACACGAGATATTGTAGAATTAAATTTAGAGCGGTCCATGCTTATATCTTATTTATACTCTGAACATACAGTGGTCTTAGTTTAACAAACATGGCTACAGTATGAATTCTAATACACGGTATATTATAAAAGTAATGATATCGATAAGCTTCAAATGAAATTAAAACACGAGTTCGGTTAACTTGTGCGGCCATGCTTGATTCAATTGATTTTGTGTTATTGTTTTTTGGTTTTCAAATCAATGGTCAAGGCTATTTAAGGAACATACCAACTTTTATGACCCTCAAGAAACAAATATGATAACAAATATTTTTGTATTACTGTATATGCTATTTAAATCAATCTAATGGTTTAATTTATCTATTATCATTCCAAAAGCACTGGTACACCAGTAAACGGTTAATGTATGCTTCGTTATCGGATTTACACCAATATTTACACCAGTAATAGACTTGTACATCGTGACTTGTAACAACATACATGCATAGGCAATGTTTTTGCTCAAAATTGAGCATAGTGGTCCGTTGAGATTTCATTTAAGCTTTTTCTAGCTTTTATAAATAATGCCTTAAATAAAATGAAATTTAAACCGTTTCGATATACTTTATGTTCTTGGTAGTTAATAAATTAGAATCATTACATATCAGTTAGAATTCCATGGTTACCAATTGCGCCCCATTGTTAGCAGACTATTTTTATATTCATATGAAGAAGAATCTATTCAAAACCTTAACGTGAAAAAAAGAAATCACTCGCTGTGATCATCAACTCGCCATTCAGGTATATCGACGATGCATTGTCAATTACCAATTATTATTTCCATACTTACGTCGACTCGATATATCCTGTGAACTTGAAAAAAAATACCAAAGAGTCTGCGTCATCTTTTTCATATTTGGATATTTAATGAAAAAGAAAATAGATGGTAACCTACCAACAAAACTTTATGATAAACGTGATGACGTCATATTTATAGTCAACTTTCCTTACTTATGTAGCAATATCCTTCATCACTTTTATGTGGAGTTTTTTTGTCTCAGTTAATTCGATACGCAAGGTCATGCTCTTCGTACGAATAGTTTCTAAGCCACAGACAAGCAAGTTGATAAAACAGGACTATCAACAGTATCGTTTGAAGTCATCTTTTTATAATTTCTATGGTCGGTACCACAACCTTTTCTTGAAATACAATTTTCCACTGGGTCGCATCAGAGGATGCTCACTCCTCCATGGCACCTGATCCTACCTCTATTTTTTTAGAGGCCCGTGTTTGCTCTGTTCCTACTTTGTATTTCTCCTTTGGACATTTGATTGTGAAAACTGTTCGTTCTCAAATGACTGTTTTAGATAGAAAACAACTTATGTCATAAATTATTCTGTTTGTCACATCTTAGTTATATTCACACTTCTCTACTTCTCACAACTTGTATATGCTTGTGATGACTTTAGCACATCCGCCTGTCAGAAGTTTGTCGCACAGAACCCAGCGATATGTGACTACGGGAGTTGTTACGCCACCTTATGTCCGAGAACCTGTCAGACATGTCGGAAGAAAATCAGAAAAGGACCATAGTTAAGGAGGTTGGCACCTGAAATAATAGTAATGTCAATAATCCGAAAACCACTTGGATACAAAGATGGGGACCTATAATGTTCATTTATTTTATTTGTGACCCATGTCACATGCCATTTTTTGGAAATATAGGACCCCAAACAGAAATGATAATTTTTCTGAAATTTTTGCTAAAATTTGACATAGAAATTGATAATTTAAAGAAATCAAACAAATATTTATAGTTTGAACTATTATTAAGTTATGATTTTAATACAGTATGAAGTTGAATACATGTAGTGACTATAAAAGTAAAATCTAAATCAAAGCTTAAAAAATCTTGCTTTACTGGTGGCTTCAAAGGCCAGTACATAATGAACACAACAACAGATGTTAAAAATTTTGGAGTAATCAAATTATAACGCAAATAAAAAAAATTAGAGTAATGTCATCTTACCAAAACTTTGCATACAAATAGACATACATTTAATGTATCATTTAAAAGTTAAACAAGTAGGGGTCACATTTAAAAAATTTGAGATATAGCATGAAGTAAGCTAATTTTAGGCCAAAATTGGAGTAATTTTTTTCTTAACTTCTAAGAAATATAAGCTAAATATGTCGAAATATATCGATAGAAATATCAAAATATTGTTTAAATATGTTTATTAGAACATCATGAATATATCGTAATACACAAACTTTCTAGAAGTTTGGTCTGCGCTGAAAATTAGGAAGCTAAAGTAACAGTACTCTAAAACTAGTGAGTTATAAAAATTGTTCAATTCCTTCTTGAAAACCTTCCGCCACAAAATATAGTCCCTTTTTAATCTTTGTAAAAATGTAATTTTTTAAAAACAATTTTATTCAATATAGTTTATTTGGCATTGTAAAATATAAATATACAACAAGAATTAATATGCGATGCAGAATTTTCAGTCTAGAGGTGACCCAAAATGGCTACCTAAAACCTAAGGAGCGAAGCTCTTTAAGGTAAAGGGCTGCTTGTGTTTTTGCAAAAAATATTTAATCGATGAAGTTTTTCTTTGGTTTTATATAAAATAATTCTGACTCTCTAAAGCCACAAATAATAATGCTTATAGTTGTGTATGTATTTTGAGATTCACAGTTAAACAGAAGCTTCGTGATAAAACACAAATATAATGTATTTAAAATTTAGTTTGGTTGCCTTTTTTGTTTTTGCCTTTTTAAATTAAACGATCTCGACATGTACGCAGATTTATAGGATGATTGGATCAACAGAAAATCAATCAAAAGTATGTGCCGAAAAGATAAAGTTAAATAACTGTACACTAAACTGGTTGTTCCTAGAAAACTAACCTTCAACTCATTTTTTAAAATCTATTTTTACAAAATGTGTACTTTTTTTTTACAATTGCTAGATAATAACACGCAGATGTGAACGGAAAATGGAAACTGGCCTAAAAGTATAAATATTTTTGTAAAATTCAAAATCGGTGAAAATTAAACTAGTATTTTTTTGGAATATTCTAAGCGTCTTTAACATGCTTCTACGTGTAGAGCTGTGGCTAGACCTGAGAACTGCAACACAACAATAGTGTCCAAGTGATCTAGTGTTCTACAAGTGTTTTGTAAAATGTATTTCTTGTATAAATACTATTCTTTTTTTCGAATCCGTCTGGTTTTTTATTTTAAAAAATCATAATTATGTACATGTTAATAATGAAACGGTTGATTTATATTATAAAAAATGTAAAAACAATGTACATTTGTTTTACAAAAAACAAACAAAATGAAGTAACATAACATTAAATTGCTGCTTTGTTGTTGGGAAAAGCCGACCCGCAAAGGCAAAAAAAAAAATAAACCACCGGTCGCTTCACGGCGAATGGCCGCAGTGACCGAGGGGTCAGAAACACGTCCACACGGGAAACCTGCGAGTGTCAGGGGTAGTCGGAGGGAAACCTCGGTGTCGGAATTCGAGGATCTCTCGAGCCGAGCTGGCCTGTGTCCTAGAAATGTATCTTTCGACTTTAGAGAAGTATTTGGGCTTGGATGTGCTTTAGGAAGTGTAAGTACTCCAATTTTATTCAGGTATTATAGGTTTTATCAGATTGGTATTTTTAACATTAATTTTAAGTCACTTTGTGTGTCTGTGCATAAGTGGTGTCAGATGTTTTGTTTACCTGTGTAAAAATGTTTCTTTTAAATATGTGAAATCTGTTTTTCCCTTTATTTCTGAAATGCTACAAAAATAGTATTTTAAACAAAGTTTTATTTTTTATTCAAAAATTTAATTGTTTATTAATTTTCAATTTAGTTGTGCCACTTCAATATGCTAGAAATGTTGATCTGGACTAATTAGACCATGTCATATTATCCTGAATAATGGGAAGAAAATTTCCTATAACCCCTGTAGACCTTTCGATGGGACAAATATGGTCATTTAGTGAAAATCATTTTAGAAAATCTGCTCTACTTTTACAGCAGGCAAAAATAGGCTAAATGCGTAATTATGCTATCGATATGAATATCTCTAACTAAATTCTATAATTCAAAATCCCTGAAATAGGGGTTCAGGCTTTTGGGTAGAGTTTAGCGATGTTTAGACGGGGCATGAAAACATGCCAGAGGGCTAGGTTTGCTGATCCCTCTGTACGTTTTCGACCCGAGCCCAAATATAGCTTATACCTCAAAACATTCATGCTTATTCTACAAGGTATTATTAATTTTACGCCTCAAACGAGCTATTTTTAATAAATATCGATGAATATTTGCAGTTGAAACGCCATGGCGTCAATCAAGCAAAAAGATTACAATACAAATGAAATGCTGAGTGAAAGCGTGACTGTGTACTCAAACTGCAGACGGCCTAGTTAAAGAAAACGAACAAATTTAACTTTGAAAAAAAAACCGCACTTGTGTTAAAACTTTATGTTTAAGATCTTATTTGATTTAAATCTTTTTATCTTTTGACTATTTCATTAATAACCGTTGTAAGAAGAATGTTGTTACCTCATGTACATTTTAATGATTTGAAGAATTTACTAGTAATTCATATTAATATATTGTTTTTGTTTATACCACTTAAATTAGATAAACAGAATACCTTTGTGTTGGGTCATGTTATCTGCTCGCCACACCAAAATATTATATATAACTTGTAAATGTTAGTTATATTGAAGTTAACACGGTTCTCTCTGATATCTTATCAATGTTCGAAACATCGTGGTTTTAGATAAAACAGGCATGGCTGCAGAATGGATTCCAATATTAAGTAAGGTTATATTAATAATGTTATCGATAATCTAAAAATAAAATTTAAGCATCAGTTAAGTTCAGTTTATTCAACTGATATTGTGTTAATATTTTGTAATTGTATTAAGCCAACGATCAAGGCGAATAAATGCATATACCTATATTTGTCACACCAAGAAAAAGAGAGAAAAAACAATTGATAACGAATGAATATACTTTTAATGGATTAAACGGTTTATCTATTATCAATGATGATCAAATTCTAATAAATTAAATGCTTTTGGTTTATCTATTATCAATGATTATCAATGCAAAAGTAACTAGTGGTCGTTTTTTTTTTTGTCGTAGTTTTAGGACACAGCAGTGCATACAGTTAAAGCGCCTACTGTTAAAGAAGTTAACGGTTAATAATTTTATTCATTGAAATTTTAACACAATCAAAATCAGTACAGCAACAGCAGAAATAAACATGTAACGCCTGGAAACTGGCTGTTATTGATCAACATGTCACATCAGCATTTGGTTCATCTTTATCTGAAATTTGGAGTTTACATTTTCGAAAAGAAATTATCATCGAAAAAAGTGTGGTTCTTTGAGATTTCATATGGTTTTCATGCATATTTTAAATGATCATTTAATTAAAATGAAATGAAATTTTAATCATTAAAATCATTTTCATCTACTTTACAATGGAGATAGATCATGGGATAGAGTATAAATTATATTATGAATTAATCCTTTTGTTACATTTTAGTTACATTCTCAGTTCATTACGTCTCTCAACTTGTATTTGCTTGTGATGACGTCAGCACATTCGCCTGTCAAAAATTTGCCACACAGAACCCAGCGATGTGTGACGAAGGGAGCTGTTACGCCACCTTATGTCCGAGAACCTGTCACAAATGTGGTAAGAAAAAAAGAAAGATAAAAGACAGTAGTTAAGGTTGAAGATTTCTACTTCCTTTGTTGTAATAATTCTAACAAAAATATTTATGATTTCATCATTAAATCTGATTTTCCGAAACAACCACATCATGGAATTTATGGTTGCATGTAAGAATATAAGATTCTATGTCAAATTGAAGCTATGTAACAAGTACCCAAATGGGATTTAAATGTGTTTTTGTTTATTTTTACTCTTGCCCAACTTAAATAAAAAACATGTGTTCAATGATTTCTACTCCGATGGCATCTACAACATGAACATTTAAATGTATGCGCAGAAAAAAGTCAGTTTTTCATCAACAATTTGTACAAATTTTTAATGAAATGAATCTTTATCTCATTTTCCTTTAATTTCTATGAATGTGGGTATGTTTATACGATTTCTAAATGATTATAAAAGTCAGTTAACATGCATCTATGAACAGTTAAGATAGTGTTATGAACATAATTGAAACTTGCAAAACGATATATATCAGTATTTTCATAAATCAAAATTCAGGGAGTTATACTAGTTTTCTTTTTAATTTGAGCTTTAAAATGCTACTCGTGTGGAGCTGTGACTAGACCTGAAAACTGCAAAACAACAATACAGTGTCCAAGCAAGGATTTCGTGAGCTAGTGTTTCACATATTTTTGTACATGCATTTCTTGAATAAATACCTTCAATTTCTCTCTTCATATCTGTCAAATGTTTGACAAAAAACAGTCATGATCAAAGTATATGTTTATTATGGAATGGTACATGTAGAAGCAAATCGTAAACAATGCATTACCCCGAAAAAAAATCGTTTGAATTGTTTAGTACCAAATTTCCTTTATATTACTGACAGAATTAATTTTTACGTCCTAGGAATGTATTTCGGCAAAGTCTTACACAAACGACTTTAGAGAATTTTTTGGTCTTGGATGTGCTTTAGGAAATGTAAGTACCCCTTTTTCGTAAACTACAAATAATCTGGTTGTACTTTTTGCTAATAGTCATGTGCCCCTACCCCATTTTTATCGCAACATACATTTTTCGTGAATTAACATATTAGAAAAATTAATTATCTTTGATTTTCGATCCCTATTTATTACGACCACGTAAAAAATTAAAGTGAAAATCAGGATATTGAATGTGTAATTAAAAGTTTAGGTATACTACCCCCCCCCCCACCCTCTCCTAGACGGATTAAGATTTTCATGCTATTTAAAACTTGACTGCCTCCTTTTTTTGCTTGTTAAGATTGGTTTGTTGAGTCCCCCTCCCACCTCCACCAACTTTCTACTGATTGTGAGAAATTTTATAGAAATGTTTTACAGACAATTTTAATCTTAGGTATGTGACAGTTCTAACGGCGACACTCTGTGTTGCAACAATGACTTGTGTAACAACAAGACCCAGCCAACAACAACAACAGCCAGAAAGCTTCTCATCAGAAGAGAAAACAGAGACAAAGGTAAGATTGGTAAACATTTCATCAAACTCATATAATTCTTACTACATTTTGGATACATACATGCTCATATGTAGAGAATATTAAGACATCAAATCTAAAAAAAAAATACCTTTTGCAAATAAAAAACTGCCTTACGTTAATCTGTCTAAATCTGTATTTTTATTTTTATTATTATTATTTTTTTTTTTTGGTATAACTAGCGACATGACGGGAATACACAATCGTGATCAAGATATATATCCATCGTTCTTTTCAGTTTTGAGACGGACTCCTTCCCCCTGTACAGACACTCACAGGGATGCTTGTCAAGACCTTCTGTCCTCAGATGCTAATATATGTAACACAACTTGTGCCAAAACGCTTTGCCCTGTTACGTGCGGTGTCTGCAGTAAGTCACATAGAGAACCTTGAATGTTGCCTCTAGTGCTAAAAGATAAATATATATAAAATGAAAAGATAGATAGATAGATAGATAGATAGATAGATAGATAGATATTAGATACTGTAAATTGGGATATATTCGCCCCTTTTATTTTCGTCCCTTTTGCCCTCGATGTCAGCGGGGGAATTTAAGACTGGGCGAATTCCAATGTCTTAAATATTCTCTGTTTAAACACAACTGTGTCATTGTGAATTTAAGGCGGAGCGCAACTTTTTGTAAATGTATATATCATATTTCTACAAGATATACAATACGACTAAAACTTTTCTATGCTTATTTGCTCTTACATACATGCTGTTTATGTCATTTATTTTATTTGACTCAAGAAATTTATATAGGATGTCTCATGGTTTGCGATGGTTTATGGGTTAGAAAACACACAACGAGTGAGATAAAAATCATATAACATCGCAAACCATGAGAGATTCTTTTTATCACATGTTTTACCACATATTATGTTAATTTCAATTTTTTTCTGCAAAAATTATAAGTGTGAGTGCACAACACATCAACTATAAGACATCAACAATTTTTCGCATGGAAAAAGGTTCCTTGAAGTTTAACAAACAAAGATTTTATTTTCGAACAAAGTTTAATGAATTCATGAAAAATAAATAAAACAGCATTAAATGCTTCATATTTACAACTCAACACTTTTTAACTGAATTATTATTTTTACTTTTTCATTCTACGTCAATCAACTGCATAGACCTACGTTATGTTTAATTATGACGTCACGTGGCGTAAGAACACACAGTGTAATATCAAAAATTTATCCCATGAGTGATATTCACCGCATATTGATATAAACATGTGATAAATATTTATATGCTTAATTGTCCTAATAAAAACCATTTTAAACATTCAACTCACTTCTTCACACATTCTGAAATTTTAAAGTATAATCATTTTACGTAAACATATGCATTTATTAAATCATCTTTGTCATTCACTAGACCTGAAACATGGTAAATGTATTGTTTAAAGCTAAACAATGCGTTGTTATTGATGTGTTTTTATTTCTCCAGAACAGTGCTATGACTGTCACTACGTTTCTGATTCTAGTCAGTGTAACTCCACACGTGTATGTCAGCAAGGGGAGGTGTGTTATTTTCTCTCTCTATCTCTCAATCTCTCTCCGTGAAAAACAAAAATATGGTAAATGTTTTCTTCATAACAATTTTAATAATATCATATTCATAAACAATTACAGGAAGCACTTATCTGTTTTAATGCATCTTGTTTTATAGAATTGTTACGGGATAGAAGTTATCAATGCCTACTTTGAACACGGTTTTCGACTAGGATGTTCACCCGATTTCGTATGACTTTATTTTCTTCATAGTTAGATCTTTTGTCTTTGTAATAGTAAGATCATATGAAGAGAAATCTTTGTCATGAATAATTAGTTGAACGGAGCGTTGCCCATTCTTCATGCCGAAGATTTTTCTTCATATGATCTTACTGTCTTAGAACAGTACCCAGCTAGTCAGTTACAGAGTTTATTGCAGAAAGTGGACATAATTTTCGTGAAAATCGAACACCTTTTTTTTAAATTGAATTTCAATCAAGACAGGCTAGTGTGGAAATGGATTAAAGAACGATAATTTTGATTTAGTTGGACACTGAGTTGATGATTGGAACTAGCGAATGAATATTCCTACACCGTTTCATATGTAAAATTAAACCATAACAAACGGAGATCCTTATCCCCTCCAATACACTCACTCAAATAACTTGAAAGGATTTACGAAATAAAAGTTAAAAATCAGATATTAGCTTTTTTACAAGGAAGACTGTTCTCATATTACTTATCGTAGATTCAACGTGTTTGCCCATTTTAATGAAAAACCATGATTGAGAGTGTCATTTCTAGTGGTGAATTCTATGCTGGAAATTTCCCAATAAACAAATTATCTACAATGTTTAATAATTTTTTTAGGAAGCCGGGATGTCTTGGATGGTCGCATTATTTCAAATCACTCCGAGAGAGCAACTCTGTGCACCACATTATATAATATTCGTTCTAATGACAAAGTTTTAGTCAGCAGAAGTGGTCATCGTTTTAACTCTATACAAAAATAACAAAGCGAACAATTTTCTACTCTTAAAGAAATAAGCAACACTCTTGCTCCCACTATGGCAGAGAAAAATAAAAACTTCTTATAAAGTTCATCAGAGACAGCCCTGGAATCTGATACATCTGCGCTTGACGATGATTGTCTGTGCCAAAATGTGTAAAAAAAGTTATAATTAAAAAAGATAACCAAAAATTACTGTTGACATTTAAAACTAAAAAAAATAAAGCAATTGTTTTTCGTATTATATGTATATAATTTAAGGGAGGGCGGATAAACTCCATAAAGAAATGCCCATTTACTGTTTCTTGAAACTGAGTGGACCAATCAAAAAGGTTTCAGTATTTCAGAAAAAGAAAGATTCTTCTACATTAAGGCATTTCACTCCTCACGATTTGATTTCATTGCGCAGATGTTCATTATATTTTTTAAAAATAAATTTTATTAATTTAATCCTCACAGAAAGATCATCATTTCATAATTACATAACATTCATAAAGAAAATCCATTTGAATTCATGAAACAAACAAGCTCTTTTGGAAAACTATTTTTTCCTGTGGACGGGTTTTTAGACGAAAATGACAGAAACAAGCGATTTTATGAATTTTCAATATACTTTTCTTTTTGTTATAATTTATTGATTATTTACATTTTTAACATTTGATAGGTTTGTAACATGTTCTATAGGTCCTATAAACCAAATTTTTTACTTTTGAAGCCATATATCTAAAATTTAACATCACTGACCCCCATGATTTATTATGTCAAAATGATACTGAAAACATATCTAGGCAAACTGGATAAATCTTATAAAATTCTTGATATTCAAAATGCTTTTATTATAAATGAAATTTTAACTATTAAAGAAAGTGTCTATTTTAAGTGCAAAAAGGTCACACACAAAATTATGCAGCTTCGTACAAATTTTCGTAATCACTCTATTCATTGTGACCATTGTGCATAATTAAAAACGATATTTCAAGAAAAAAGTTTGCTTAATTAAAAATACTGACAACAAATCCTAATCAGGCTTAAATAGCATTTTAGGTGCAAAAAGGTCAAATTAAATTGGCCATATCTTAGAGGGATGAACACTGACCCCCCATTATCTTTGTATTTTTCATGTATTTTTTGGTCTACAGATTTCAATGATATACTTCTCAAAAAATTCTTGATACAAGAACATTGAGGAGTGGGATACCTTAAGAATGAATTCCTTACGAGAGTCCGTGACATATTGCAATGACATAGTCTTACTGGGTTATGTTCTAAGTTTTAATATTTTAAATTTGCATTTAATGTAACTAAATCATCTTAATTCTTTGAGTACATGCATAGTAGACAATCCTGACTTACTTTTTGTTGATTTGTAAAGCAAAGAGCAATTTTCGTTAATCATTCGTTTGGAAGTTAATGCACTTAGTAAAGTTAGCAAACTGGGCGTCCAATGAACACTCATTCTGCTTACTAAAGCATATACATAAATGAATTTGTAAAATATTCGTATTTTTATACAATCCATTGTTGCAGACACTTGTTCATCAAATGAAGTTCATTATGAGTCTTCCTACATATTAGCTAAAAGATATGCCGATTGATTAAAACCATGTTATATAGTTATGCAGCAAGTTAACGTCGATGGCGGTGAACACGTTTGGACGTAAGCGGGCTGTGGCAGGTGCCTGTTGTGATGGTAACCTATGTAACGACCATCTCAAGGCCGTGACAACCACAACAATGACAACAACGAGGGCGACAACACCACCGATAACACCACCGACAACAACAACAACCAAAGATCCATGTAAGCATGCACACTATTATGAGACAATTTACTGTATTGTATGAAGAGAGTAGCCATTTTCTTTCATCTGTTTCATTGATAACGTCTTCATTACTGATAAGAATGATTTTATTCCATAGATGTAGATCAAATCATTGAGATTTTCAAATATAAGTAAAGATCATAGTGTGGACAATTGTTAAACTTTGATCTTTGCACAAATCGAATTTTAAAACGAACAAAGAATTTTTGTGAATCAAATTATTTATTTTACATATTTTAACCACATACAGAGTAATACAAAAATCCAGTTCCGATTAATTATGTTTTAATTTTGTCACAGGAAGGTCTCTTCTTGCTGTCACTGTTTGGTTTGTTCGTGTATTATAAAAAGCAGTTCGGGTTCATTTTAACCATATTGTGTGAAAACGAAATTAACATTCAGAGTGAAATCTGCAACTGTGCCAATGTGTGATGGGAAAAGAATTGAGCTCAAAGAATATTCATATTCGTATTGCTATTTTCTATTCTGATCTCCTTGGTCCTTCGTAGTACATCTGTATATTTAAATTATACAAGGTCATCCAAAATTTTAGAAACGATCGATTTTTCTCTGTTAACGGCTTTGTCAAAATGACGATTTTGAAATATAAATGACGAATTCAAACCCGCTATTTGAAAAAAAAATATATTAAGATGATCTTTTTTTTTAGTTATATGAGTATTTGATATAATGTTATTGTTTTAGTATGCCAGTGCAAAGGAACCAATTATTTTCAAGTCAACAATGAGTGCTACTTCATCTCCAGTACACATGGGACGAGGCAGCAAGGGAAGGTATACAAAGAATTTTCCTCGATGATTCATTTCATATCAAAGTCGGCAAATATCAGGAAAACGAAATATAAACACAATTTAAAACAGAATGAAAGTTCAATTTCATCCCATCACAATTAAAACTTCTTTTTCTCAAATTAAACGAAGTAATATCCAACATACAGGTATCATATATATGAAAATGTTCTTATAAATACTTAGCTTTTATTTGTAATGTAGCAAATGATCTTTTTATTATATACACGTTGAAATTTTTTTATGCAGGATTACTGCAGCAGTCACTGCGGACACCTGGCCACCTTTACGGATACCTCTCAATTAGCGTCTGTCAATAATCACATCTACTCATCGACGCATGTTTCAACAGGTAAAAAATTCAATGTCATTGAATTTTAACTTAAAACATTTTGATAGTTCTTCGAAACTTATACAGTCAGTTCAAGCATATCTTTTAAAATCACACAAAAACAGGATAGAATAGCGTTTAAATCACAAAGCATAGCATTGGGATCTCATACCATAGCATTGGGATATCGTGTCTAAGCACCCCATCTCATAAATTTTCAATCGTCATATCATACCATTGATAGCATACTGTTGCATAGCATACAACATGAATTTAACTCGGTTTTAACTACTTTATATTAAAGAATAAATGTTCATATTTCAGGTTAGTGGTTGGGAACTCGTTTGCATCCGGAGGCATTTTAAATCAAATCTTATGGTATACCATGGCATATAATAGCATATCATATCATTAAGCTCTTCATCTCATTGCATAACATGCAAATCTCATGGCATTGCATTGAAATCTCATAGCATATAATTAAAATCGCATACCATAGCATAAAATAAAATTATGAAAGATATGCATGAACTTACTGTACATGATATGACTAATCATCAACGAAACAGATAAATTTCATCAAGTAAGCTTTCCTGATCACTTTTTGTCCGGCGTCAGTCTGTACGTCCGTCTGTCTGTCTGTAAGCTTTTTACATTTTCGATTTCTTCTCCAGAACCACAGGGCCAATTTCAACCAAACTTGGCACAAAGCATCATTATATGAAGGGGTTTCAAGTTTGTTAAAATGAAGGGCCACGTATTGGTATTTTTTTCAAAATTCTTCTTCTTTAAAACCATTTTGCCGGAAAAGCTGAAACATGGGTGGAAGCATAATCAAGTAGAGTAGATTCATTAGTGTTCCCTTGGGGTAGGGTGGAGCCACAATGATTGGTCTAACCTTTACATAGGATTATATAAAACAAATCTTTTGAAAAGCTTATTTTCAGAAACCGATTGGCCAGAAAAGCTGTAACTTGTGTTGTGGAAGCAATCTTAGGTAGGATAGATAAAAGTTTGTTCAAATCATGACCCCCGGGGGTAGGGTGGGGCCACAATGGGGGGGGGTCAAATTTTTACATATGAGTATAAAGTGAAAAAAAAAACTCTTCTTCTCAGAAACCGATGAGCCAGAAAAGCTGAAACTTGTGTAAAAACATCAGGAAGGGTAGATTTTAATTTGTTCATGATCATGATCCCCAGGGATAGGGTGGGGACACAAAAGGGGGTAAAATATTTACAAAGAGAGATATGAATAGAAAAAATCTTTTTAAATTCTTCTTTTTAAAACCAATCGGTCAGAAAAACTGAAACTTGTGTGGAAGCATGCATCCTGAGATCGTGTAGTTTCAAGTTTGTTCAAATCATAATCTCCGGGGATGGGATGGGGTCACAATGGTGAGAAGAAGTTTTACTTAGGTATATATAATGTAGAAAAATCTTTAAAAATCTTGTTCTACAAAATAATATGCCTAGAAAAGCTGTAACTTTTGTGAAGGCAATCTCAGATTCTCAGATAGTATAGACTCAAATTGGTCAAAATAATAATCTTCAGTTGTAGGTAGGGGCAACATTGGTAGGGGCTTCAATTTTACAAAGAAAAACATTTTTCACAAAAACTCAAATGTTTTTATATAGGGTTTTACTTCTTTGCAAGCATTTTGACATATTATTGATTTTTGAAAATTGTTTACACTTTGGCTTCTGGACAATTATTGGGCCTCACAAAGAATTCAAAGGTTGATATAGGTTTATAATCCAATATATAAACAGGTGTTTTAGATCTTTTTGAGAGCTGCAAAGCTCAGTATGAGATATGACTATAAAATCATCCTGATACAAAAAGGGCTCAATGATAAACATAAGAATATCTAAGGATAAATCTTTTTATGCAAGATCTATTATACTACAGAATTAAGATATTTTGTATATGACTCCATAAAGCTTTTTTTATTAAGTCTATTGTTGCTCAGGTGAGCGATGTGGCTAATGGGCCTCTTGTTTAATTTTAGGCTCACCCTGGCATCATTTTGGTTACGATCGATACGAACACATGTTTGTAGACGCTTTGAAACAAACCAAAAATCCCACACACCCTACTTACATTTGGGAGTCCACTGGAAAGACGATCTCGTCTAGTTTCCTGTACCACGGGCATAGCAATCACAGTGATATGTGTGCTGTCACATATAGCTTGCACTCGAATCACATTCAGGCTGAGAGTTGCTCTGCTTCTCGTTATGCTCTCTGTCAGCTTATGAAGCATTAAATAAGTTTGACATCGCCTTTATTTTATTTGTTGACTCTTTTTACTTTTTTATTTTCAGAATGTGTAGTGTACCAATACTCAGCATTTAATCGCAAACTTGCATTTAAGTCATGTAAATATTTAAGAAATCTGGTAGCTGCTGCTTAATCTCTTATCTGCAAGTGATAATGTCGTCCAAAGACGTTAACTAAACAAAGACTCCCCTGCTTCCGTAAGAGGGCTGACATGATACCAATTCTTTTATATCTTTATACGTATTATACTAAACATTATTTAAAACTCATTTATATAAGAATAGTTAACAAAGATGCAAATAAATTTACTCTTTTGCATTTTACGATGTTTGATATTAGATTATACATTAATAAGTGTGCTGTCACTTCCAGTTTGCACCCAATAACCATTTAGGCTGAAGATTGCTCTGATTCTCGTTATGCTTTATGTCAACTTAGAAAGCAAATAACCAAATGTATTTGTTGTTGTTGTTATTTTTAAACCTTTTCATTGTACGTGCGATGGGTTTAAAGCCCCAAACGCAAATGCAGATATCTTTCTAATGTCATGCACATATCAATTCTATTTGCAGATGCTTTCTTATGCATAATTGCTACATATATATAAATGTATCTTATCCGATACTTTATTTAAAGTCGTAAAACTCGATAAAGCTCTTCGAAGCTCATAGAGGATGCAATGACTGCATAACTGCCAAACTGTGACATTAGCAACAATGGTAACTCTTGTAACCGACATGCAAGTTATAACTTCAAAATAGCTCGCAAGAAAATTAAAATTGAGCTGATGTGTTTAAGAATGATATACATGTTCCTTACCAAGAGTTATCATCCATGATGTGACAACTGTACCATTGCTAAGAAATACACAACTGCTTAGTGTTATTGTGAACACGAGTATGGCAGAATTCCAATATACATATATCACCGAGGAAATTGGGAATAGGAAAATACGTTTTAATACGTCTTTATTTTTAGCTCACGTGAGCTGAAAGCTCAAGTGAGCTTTTCTGATCACTTTTTGTCCGGCGTCCGTCTGTCTGTCTGTCTGTCCGTCTGTCTGTCCGTAAACTTTTTACATTTTCGACTTCTTCTCCAGAACCACTGGGCCGATTTTAACCAAACTTGGCACAAAGCATCCTTAGGTTAAGGGGATTCAAGTTTGTTAAAATGAAGGGCCACGCCCTCTTTCAAGGGGAGATAATTAAAAAATCATTGAAAATTTGTTTGTATTTTTCAAAAATCTTCTTCTCAAAAACCATTCGGCCAGAAAAGCTGTAACTTGTGTGGAAGCATCCTCAGGTAGTGTAGATTCAAGTTTGTTCAAATCATGACCCCCGGGGGTAGGGTGGGGCCACAATGGGGGGTCGAATTTTTACATAGGAATATATAGAGTAAATCTTTAAAAATCTTCTTCTCTGAAACTGATCAGCCAGGAAAGCTGAAACTTGTGTGGAAGCATCCTCAGGTAGTGTAAATTCAAGTTTGTTCAAATCATGACCCCCGGGGGTAGGGTGGGGCCACAATGGGGGGTCGAATTTTTACATAGGAATATATAGAGTAAATCTTAAAAAATCTTCTTCTCTGAAACGGATCAGCCAGGAAAGCTGAAACTTGTGTGGAAGCATCCTCAGGTAGTGTAGATTCAAGTTTGTTCAAATGATGATCCCCAGGGGTAGGGTGGGGCCAGAATGGGGGGTCGAATTTTTACATAGGAATATATAGAGTAAATCTTTAAAAATCTTCTTCTCAGAAACCGATCGGCCAGAAAAGCTTTAACTTGTGTGAAAGCATTCTCGGTAAGAGTACTCACTAGATTCAAGCTGGATAAAATCATGATCCCGAGGGGTAGGGTGGGGCCACAGTGGGGGAGGGGGGTCGAATTTTCTCATTTGAATATATAGAGAAAAATCTTTAAAAAATCTTCTTCTCAGAAACCGATTGGGCAGAAAAGCTGCAACTTGTGTGGAAGCATCCTTAGGTAGGGAAGATTCAAATTGTTCGAATATGATTTTAACAAATGTTAGTCTAGACTATTTGAAGACTGAACTGACTAAAGTTAGAGCTCTTCTAGACAATTTGAATGTGTTTAAGAAGATTTTTCCCTATATATTCCTGGCACCCCCCCTTCCAATTGTGGCCCCACCCTACCCCCAGGGATAATGATTTTTCAGGAGTAGGGTTGGGCCACATGGCGGGGGGGGGGGTCCAATTTTACAAAGGAAAACATTTAAATTGTTCACAAAAACTCAAATGTTTTTATATATGGTTTTACTTATTTGCAAGCATTTTGACATATTGTTGATTCTTTAAAATTGTTTAGACTCTGGCCCCTGGACAATTCTTAGACCACACAAGAGGTTCAAAGTTTGATGTAGGTTTATAATCCATATATCAACAGTTGTTTAAGTCTGATCATCTTCTCAAAAACTGCAATGCTCAATATGTGATATGATTGTAAAATCACCCTGTTACAAAGGGGCTCAATGATAAACATAAGAATATGCAGAGGAATTTTATTTTTATACAGGATCTATTATACGACATTGTTCAGATATTTTGTATATGACTCCATAAAGCTGATTTTATTATGTCTGTTGTTGCTCAGGTGAGCGATGTGGCCCATGGGCCTCTTGTTTTTTTAAATTACATTTCATATCACTGTGGATATAATCAATAATTGTCAAGCATGCTGTTTTAAAAAAAATCGGGATATTTGTCCGATGACTAAAAATGTCTTCAGGTTTAAGGGATATTGTTTTTCGATTACGTATATGTACACAATTAAGTGATTAAATATGGTCTATCAATTAGTATGAAAAAAGTCAGTCAGCATGCGACCTAGTGTAAGATAAAATTATTGCATTTGCTGACATTAGGTCGTTGTATCGACCAAAGAACTTACGAAAAGATGACTTTAATCGAGATTGTTGATAGTCCTGTTTTATCACATTGTTTGTCAGTAGCTTGCCTCGCTTTAGAAACTGTTCGTAGAAAAGGCCCTTGCGTATCGAATTAACTGAAAGATAAAGTCTCTATGTGCAGGATAAAACGTCATCAATGTAACTAAATGTCGAACTGAAGGTCAAATCACCTGTTTTATTCTTTTATTATGATTTTATCCTGAAATGTGATTCTCCGATACTTACACTTCATAATGTGAACTATTGTTATCAGAGGGCTGTCCCATAATACCGTAGATAAGTGGCGTTTTTCAGTTATCGAAGACACAGGTAAATGAAAATTGTGCCACAATGTATAAAAAAAAAATAAAAATAATGAGAAAATGTTTTGACTATAACAAAACATTTTTAAAAAGTTACAGCGCGTTTTGTGACAAGTCGGAAGATTTCACTCGTAATAAAATGACGACGTCAGCGTTTAAGGAGGTTGGCACCTGAAATAATAGTAATGTCAATCATCCGAAAACCACTTGGATATAAAGATGGGGACCTATAATGTTCATTTATTTTATTTGTGACTCATGTCACATGCCATTTTTTGGAAATATAGGGCCCAAAACAGAAATGATAATTTTCCTGAAATTTTTGCTAAAATTTGACATAGAAATCGATAATTTGAAGAACTCAAACAAATATTTAAAGTTTGAACTATTATTTAGTTATGATTTTAATACAGTATGAAGTTGAACACATGAAGTGACTATAAAAGTAAAATTTAAGTCAAAGTTAAAAAATACTTGCTTTACTAATGGCATCAAAGGCCAGTACATAATGAACACAACAACAGATGTTACAAAATTATAAAAATATCAAGATATTGTTTAGAAATGATTTTAGAACATCATGAATATATCGTAATACACAAACTATCTAGAAGTTTGGTCTGCGTTGAACATTAGGGAGCTAAATAGCCCCTTACTAAACTCTGTAAAAATGTAATTTTTTAAAAACAATTTTATTTAATATAGTTTATTTTGCATTGTTTACTATATATATACTACTAGAATTAATATGCGATGCAGAATTTTTAGACAAGAGGTGACCCAAAATGACTACCCAAAACCTAAGGAGCGAACCTCTTTAAGGCGACACAGCGGTAACTGATGAAATTTCATAAAAACCTTGAAACAAGCGGCTTTTGAAGTAAACAAAATTAACAAAATTGCTTTACAATGCATTTTATAAATAAATAGTCTAACAAGATTGAAAATATTCGGTCGAGTATGATGACAATAAGTAAAAAAATGAAACCCCGAAAGATAGAAATGGACGTCAAAATGCTGAACGATTTGAGTAAACGAACACGTGTGCAATTATTTTAAGTCTGATGGCACAAGTTTAATAAGAAGCATGTTAAGAAAAGAGTTATTTTTCGTCAACAATTTGTACAAGATGCACTGGTTGTCCCAACTAAGCAATTAATATTTAACTCTTTTTTGCTTTATTACGAAATGGGTATGCTTTTATACTATTGCTTATTAATCATAAATAAATAATTATATATCTTAATTAACATACAAATATGAACAGATAACATATTATTTAGAACAAAACTGACACTGGCCAAATGATAGTAATGTTTTCTTAAATTAAAGTTTGTGAATATAATCCTAGGATTTTGTTTTGTTTTAAGCGTCTTTAAAATGCATCTTGTGTGGAGCTGTGACTAGACCTGAAATGTACAACACAACCATAGAGTGTCCAAGCAAGGATCACGTGAGTCACTATTTTACACGTGTTTTGTTTTACTTACTAACTTACTTGCCGTTTCTCTCTATATATCCGTCAAATGTTCTACGAAAAGGCATAATCAAAGTGAATAATTATGATAAAATAAAGGACGCAAATTATACACAATGTTCCATTAACAGGACAATAGGGAAAACTCCTTGATGGAAATGTGATAATTTGCATGTATATCTAACCACGATTCAACAAACCATTTTGACCCATAGACTGCTGCATAACCCATGGAACCCGAAGCATCTTATGTGAAGACAGCCATTCATCTTGATGAAAGATAGATTTGCCATTAAAATTATCTATAAACAATTGTGATGCGTTAATATCTGCCCGCTCCTCAGAGGTAAAGTCTATTTCCTCAAATGGGTCAGATACATTACACGATAAATCTATAAGGCGTCTAAGAAATGCGCGACCAGGAGTGATTTTTTGGCAAGCAAAGCTGAGTGAACTAATTAAAGACTGTAATTCCTTTAAATGAACTTTTCGCCTATTTACCGTCTTAGCAAGGATTTGTTTCAAGTTCACAAGTTTATCATCTGGTAATCTGATTATCATATGTACCGAGTCTACTTCTATTCCCTAGATGGTCAAACAAGTTGTCGGGAGAATAGTTTTAGATTGCTTAAGGGGTACTCCTAGTCTTTGACATAAGTTCTCAAAATTATTTACGTCAGAGAGACATTTCTGAGATGACGGTGGTACTATGAAAAAGAAATCATCAATTAGATGTGACATACCCGATGCCTTGTATTTATTCAACATAATCCACTGCAAAGGTGTGCTTAATTTCTCAAATAACTGACATGCTGAACTAGCCCCCATAGGTAAACATTTGTCGAAGTAATACTGATTGTTCCATACAAAACCCAAAAAGTGATAATCTAGGAGGGTGAATTGGAATGTTTCTGTTCCAATCATTAATATCTAGCTTAGCCATTAGTGCTCCTACACCACAATTCTTAATTAGCTGGATCACATTTTCAATAGATTCATACTGGACAACTGCCTTATCTCGAGGAATGTGTTCATTAAATGAATTACCATCTGGGAAAGATAAATCATGTATTATTCTAAAGTCTCCCTGTAACTTTTTTGGAACAACCCCAATGGAGAGCAAATAAAGTAATCAAACGGTTTAGAGGTATAAGGACCAGAAATGCGATTGAGACCTAATTCTTTGTCTAACTTTTTTCTGACCACCAATGGACTTTTTCTTACCGATGAATGATTGTTCTTAGCATTATTTGACTGAAATTCAGAACACCCAAGCCTAAATCCAAATTTGAAACCATCAACCAGAAATGTTACCAAACTTTTGTCATAACCTTGCAATTCCGGAAGCAAAACATCATGCTTTATTGTTGTTGGAACTGAAAATCTTGGAGTTTGCTTTGTTTCTGTCTGACTTGTTACAGTTGATTTTGGGGTGCTGGCCATTGCATAGCTGGCTCATGTGCTTGGAATTGCATTGTGAGTTTTTGCACTTTTTACCATTGTTGTACCTAAAGCAAAAGAGTCGTTGTGATCTTGCACTATACTGGGTGTATGATGAGGGACGAAAAGAATGAGTGAGAGTAGAAGCTTTGACCGTATACTTCGTGATGGGGACTTGCCAAGGAACCTTATGTGACTGACGCAGCTTACGGAAGTTTTCGTCGTAATATCTCCAGGAATTGTCACAATTGGAGCTCCCGATTTCAGTATTTAAGCAGATTGGCAAATTCTTGGGGCAACTTCTCTGTGTATATGTACATGAATATCAGAAAGGCTGAAGTCATTGATGTAAAGACATAATTGGCTGTTTGAAGGTCTGAGAATTAAACTGAATTGAATTATTCTCTATTTTGATTGACAAATTTTCTTGTTTGAAATTTGGCAGCAAACATTTGAGACCAATGAATTGATCATTCCAAATTTTGTTTTTGACACGGACAGGAACAGTTGACCCAAGAAGTATGCCATCTGCAACTGTGAGAGGCACAGGATGAGGATAGTGAGTGTTAGAACTGATATTTACCACCGACTCACCTGTAAATAGCTGTTGAAGGCTGTTGAGTAGCATAATTAGCATTATTCAAATCATTAGAACTATTGCATAATTATCATTATTCAAATCATTAGAACTATTGCTACTGGTTGAAGCTTGCAGTTGTGTATCAGATATAGGAGGGTTGCTTGTAGACGGCATTGCTTTCTGTTGTTGCTTGAGGATGGCTCCTGCCAACTGGTTATAGTCGATGAGAGGGTTGCTGGCACTGCTTACTGGTTGTGTGGTTGGATTCAAATCTGTATTTATTTGGCTAACTGGTTGTATGGACGTACTCGGATCTGCAATGGTCTGACTACTGGAAATTGTAGAAGCACGACGAGTGGATTAATTTGATTATCGCTATGCTTTACCTTAAGTTAGGAAGCAATAAACCAAACATCTTTGCTAGCCAAGGGTTTTCGGTCCACTCCTCTCCCCATAAACCCTTGGCAAATCTCATAACGAAAACTTAGTGATGCAATAGCTCCATTAAGCAAACAACTTGAGTTGCGCCCCTTGCATATTGTATACAAGACTTTTTATGCCCCCAGTTATTTTCGCTCCATTTCACTTGCAAACGGTTTCGATCTGTCCGGAATTCGTCCTGACAAAGTTGTGAATAAAGAAAAATAGTTTGTGACATAGGAATTCGCCCAGTCTTAAATTTGCTTGCTAACAACGAGAGCGAAAGGGGCGAAAATAAAACGGGGCGAACATTTCCCTGTATACAGTATTTACATTTTATCGAATGAAACAACGGGTTATATACACGCTACGGCATAAATACAACTTGAAAACATGTTTTTTAGTGAGTATTGGATTATGATTAACGATGCTCTAAAATTGGATTTAAGATATAACCAAGAGAAAGCCAGAAATGCTTATTTTATAGTGTTTTAAGGACCGGTACTGGAAGTGAAAAAGATACTAAAATATGTAAGCTTCATGCCATTAAACCAGGTATACAGTTTATTGAACCTTTAAAAGCAGAGACGTATATACTAACGGGATACATTCGCTATGTTTACCACGAATATGCGAGCCTTGAAAAGCTTGTAAAACTCTGTTTAATCCCTGTAAAATATATCGTTTTTAAGGCGATCTAATTAGACCATCGTTGAGGAGACACTGTACGTGAATGCTTGTGTCTAAACTTGTTATAAATGCACCACTCCTAAGAAACTGTTTAGTATTATTTTGTATACGAGTATTGGAGAACTCCATTGTATTTGTATCACAGTCATATACAAGAGGCAATAAAATACGTTAAAACAAGCTGCTGAAAATACTTATTCAACCTAGATTTGTAATACACAAATGAAATATATACTAAAACCATGAATAAATTATCACACATATACCACTAAAGGTAATCTCCACCTAAATAGATACTCATGATCATTAGAAAACCATCATCAATAAGACGTCACCACCATTCAAAACATTATACATTTTTAATCAGTTTAAAGCTTACAGAAACCGGATATTAAAATAATTTTGATTTTACAATATTTGGTTAAGAAAAGAATGTCATTAAAATGTAGTTGTACATTGTATGTGTAAACGTGCAATAGAAATATTTATTATATTGACGTGTCCCCTTGTGAGTCCTCTGCGTGGTAATAATGTTATCGTGTATCAAACACAATGTTCCTGATAAAATCAAGCAACGACACATCAATGAAATATATATAGTAAAATGCAGTTTCAAAATTATGCTCCGAATATAAACGATTTAGACGAACTTAATTTTACTCAACACAATAACAAAAGAGATAATTTTGAATCCGATTCAAGAAAAATAATCAATATGTGTCCTCGGCCAATTTTTGAAAAAAAAATATAAAAATTTAAAATATCTAACAAAACCCTATATTTTCATTATGACGTTAGCCCTGACGTCATCATTTTCTTAAGTCTGAGAACCAAAAAATGAAAATGCGTTGATTGAAAGGAATAGCTGATTAACACTTATTGGAACATGTAAATACCAGTACTAATTATACATTATTATGAATGTTATCGAATGCACAAATAGAGTTAATGTAAGGTTGTGAAAAGAAGAAAAATGTGGGGGTTTTTTGTAAATATTTATATTATTATTTTCATGAAACCTTGAGTTAAGCAATGCAAAAAATTATTACCATACAACTATTGACATACTGCGTTTGTAATCATAAACGATACTTAGATTCAGACAAAAAAAAAGAAAAGAACAAAATGCAATTACCTCTGTAGTTCTCTGTTCAAACCCATACTCTGACAATACTAATTTTAGTCCACTTTCATCTACTCGAAAAAAGGCTAACTGCAAATGTCTTTTACAAAGTCTACATTGTAATGTACATTGTAATTATCGCCTTGCTGTCGGTTGGTATTGCGGGATGCTCTAATTAAATGTGTAAAGAATTCTACCATTGCTGTTTTGTTAAATAGAAAGATATCCGTTTCTGTGAAATCAAGCTTCTTGTGAAGTTTGTACAGACATTTAACGTCAGAACATGCACCATAGGCATAATATTCTTCACGAAGGGTTTTAAGAACAAGATTTTTAACTTAATGACTGAATCTCAAATTTCATTTAATCATTAGAAATGGATTCCTAAATGCATTCCTAAAGCATTATAAATATTAAAAACAGAAAAATAGAATTTGACCAAAGTATCAATTCAGTGTAATAAAATGAAAAGGGAGATCAATATTTATTTTTTTTTTATTTTACTACTGATGATTGCTGATTTTTTCACTTGTTTTTTTTTAAAATCAACTCGCATTTCGCCAGCATTTCCCGCTAATTTCGAACCTTGTTTGAAAATGCATATTCAGGGATCGAATTTGGCGGGAAATGTTGGCAAATTTAAAAAATCCGCTAATTGAGAACTGACTTTGCCGTTTTTTTCCCGATTACGACAAAGAGCACACGGCGGGTGCGTCAGCAGAGGATGATCACTCCTTCTGGGCAACTGATCCAACCTCTATCTTTTTTTAAAGTCCGTGTTGCTTTGCTTTGAATTTGTATTTCGTTTTATGGATTTTTGAGATAATTGATAGTTTGTTATTTTCATTTTTTATTTAAGTTTTTTAAAATATTACCTCTTATGTTTCTAAAGATCATGGCATTTAAAAAAATGTTTTCCATGATTGTCAACGCTTTACGTCGAATCCTATTGTGACAGCAAAACCACAAGCTACATTAATTTAGTTAGTTTTTCTATTAATATTGCTCTCTAGGTCTCTCAGGGTTTTCTCAGTACACTCAGTGCCGACCTCAGGGTCTCTCAGGGCATCCTCAGTACCCTCAGTGTCGACCTCAGGATCTCTCAGGGTTTTCACAGTGCCGCTCAGGGTTTCCTTAGGGTTTTTTGATAGTCTCATGGGTTTTTTTTATCACAGTAGTGTCTGTTTTTACGCACTATATTCATTGATGACATCTCAAACATGTTTAATAGATAAGATCGATGTCGGACGACAAGTCATCGGAATGCAGTGTAAACAATGTCGAAATAAGACTTTTTAAATACAGATACCTCAAATTTATAATTGATGTGTCAGTAAGGATATAACCAGGATAATACATGCATTGCTATTTTGTTTTATAAGCAAGTGTTATAAGGAAAGCATATAAACATGTATATGGCTTCCAATTGATCGGTCTTTTCCTTGAAAGTGTGTAGAAAAAAGGCAAAAGTGTAACAATAACCCGAATACTTTTAAAGATAAATCTGACAACTGCGAAAATATATGACCTTACATACTTTAAAAGTGCTGCTAGAATATGTTGCTTTGTTAGTGCAAATGTAAATAACGTTGTATTTTAACAACTCTGAAGAAGTTGAGAAGGTTTCCGATAAAGACGACAAGATTTATTTATTTTTTTTTTTGCGATTAGCAACTGAAGTCTATCAGTAATACTATTTAACATAAATAATGGCCGATCAAATCATTGTATACATACCTTATTTTGAACTTCGGGGTAGTGTTACACTTTTCAATTTTTCGTTTAGGTACATGTAGTGATTTTAACTGTCACGTGATACCATGGCAAGACAGCTTCAAAGAGCGTTTCGATACCTAAGTATAGATATTATATATTAGTGAACACATTCACTTGATTTTAATATTCAGCATTGTTTTCAATCAAATAATAAAACTTTTTTTATTTAAATAACCATAATATTAACGATCATTAAAGTCAGAGTTGCCTATGCCTACCTGTGTATGAAGACCTCTACACATGCACCTAAATGTTAAAATTCACAACCCTGGGTTAGGGGTTCTGGCTCTTACCTTAGGTATTGTCAATATGGCCAAATAGTGAACATATTTGTTTATACATTTCTTCTGTGCCTTCGCAATCGTGAAAAGAAAACAACACGCATTGTTATTAAGATGTAGGATTCCATTACATTTTCTTGTGTAGTGTTAATTTTAATAAAAAGGCGGCATCTTGTATATGAATTAAATTACTTTGTGTTTACAATAACTGTATAGATGAAGAGGATTAAAAAATGCAACGTATATTACAAACGAATGCAAAAATATATTCAATCTCAATATAATTTGCGTACAAACTTTCATTTTACTCATTTACAAAGGACGATAAGAGCCAGTAGTTTTATTTTTGTCAAAAGTTTACAATTTTGAAAATGCATTACAGTGTATATATATTGACATGTTTTGTTTCATATATTTAGTTTTGCATATTCAGAAAATATCCCTTAAAAGTGTGCAACACTGTTTTTGTCTTAACCATGATATTTAAAAAACAGATACTTGTAACATATCTCTGAAAAAATAAATTTGTAGAAAACCTTTATATTTAAGATCTTACATTTTATTTAGATATTTTTAGATATTGACATATGAAGTTAACAAACTGTCAACCGTATAAACATCCATATAGAAAATGCAAATTCAAAGCAAATTAAACACGGGCTTCTAAAAAAATAGAGGTGGGATCAGTTGCCTAGGATGAGAATACCATGCCGACCGGTCGCAGCCGTCGTGTGCTCATTGTCATGATCATAAAAAAGGAAGAAACCGCAGTCAGTCCGGTTTATAAATAATGGTCTAACAACTATACAAAAAACGTCAGTCAACATTTGTTTTAATGAATGATTGTACTTGCTTACAAGGGCATTGAATCGGACATAGAACTTACGTTTTGATTTTAATCGAGGTTCTTGATATCATTGTTCACGCAAGTTGTTTGTAAATAGCTCTTTTAAGAAATTGTTTGCATGTAGAGTATGCTCTGGCATAAAGAATAAGCTGAGATATATAAACCTCATAAGCAGGTGATAATGGTTTATTGTTACATAAGTAAAGGAAGTTGAAAATTGAAAAATTAAAATCATCACTTTATTATGTAGTTTTGTTCTTAGTTGCAATTAACGTCTTTTTCTAATACTCTTATAATTATAAAATATCAAAATATGACATAGATGTCTCAGAACCTGTGGTATCTTTTATTTCAAGCTCACTGGGATATGGTGAGTTTACATAAGACTGAAAGTAACTGTTGGTAATGGTTTAATGCATGACATGTGGTAATAACGAACAGTGTTCAAAATTAAAAGTCCAAATGGAAAATACAAAAATGAGCAGATCTAGAGCAAACACTGACCTCTAAAAAAGAGGTAGAATCAGGTGCTATGGAGGATTGAACTCTACTGACCGGTCAGACCCGACGTGTTCTTTTTGTCATAGTCTGGAAAAAAGACAATAGGTGATTAATTATTGTCCAACATTAAGTATGAAAAACGTCAGTCAGCATGCGACCCAGTGTAAGATTGTATTTGCTGACAAGGTCGTTGTATCGACCATAGAACTTACCAAAAAGATGACTTCAATCGAGACTGTTGAAAGTCCTGTTTTATCAACTTGTTTGTCAGTAGCTTGCCTTGCCTTATAAACTGTTCATACGTAGAAGATGCCCTTGCGTATCGAATTAACTGAAAGATAAAATATCTATATGCAGGATGAAACATCATCAATATATCTAAATTTCGAGTTGATGGTCACATCAAGTGTTTTATTCTTTTCATGCACAATCTGTTGAATAAATTCTGCTTCATACGAATATAAAAAATAAGTCAGCCAATATATGAGCAAACTTTGTGCATATGGGAATTCCGAATGATTGTTGGAAGACCTGGACAACTTAAGAGAACTTATGTGTGCAATTAGAACGGATTTTAACTAAATAATTCTGGAAATCTCAAATGACAAGATTTTTTTATTAATCTTTTGATCAAACTATAAATATCTATTCTAATTAGAACTTTGTTATACCTCATGTACATTGTTAGTAATTTGAAGAATTTATGAGTAATTCATATTAGTTTCTTGTCTCTGTTTATACCACTATAATACAATAAACGAAACACCTTTATTATCTTTGGTCAAACTATCTGCTATTTAAAGAACAATATGGTGTTACTTCGTTGCATTAAGGTTAGCACGGTTTTCTCCGATATCTTATCTTTCCTCTTAACATATCGTGGTTTTATATAAAACAGACATGGCCGCAAAATGGATTTTAATATTCGGTAAGTTTATATTAATACTGGTATTGATAAAGTAGAAATGAAATGTAAGCATTAGTTAAGTTTGCTTGTGCAGCCGTGTTTCATTAAATTTTTGTTAGTTATTTGGTATTGTTTTAAGTCAATAGTCGAGGGGTATAAAGGCACATACTTATTTTTACCACACCAAGAAAAAATAACTAGATAAGAAATGAATATACATTTTCATTTTACAGTATATAAGTCAATGTAAACTTTACTTCTTACTATTCCAATTAAAAGTGATTACCGCCTTCCTTAAAAGGCGGTATAAAGAGTTAGAATAATTTACAATCTCAAGGTAATACACTTTCTCTTCCTTAATTTTTGATTGGTAGAAAATACATGATGTGAAAATTTCCTTTTATTTCATTGGTTGAAATACTGTGCGGCGCAAGGAATATAATTTTTTGATATTCTATTTTACATACGACTTACCAAATTTAGTAGTTTTGAAATCTTTAAAAGTGAGAAAACTAAAAAAAAAAAAAACCCAAATTGCTATGAATATCAGTAAACAACTTTGCATATAAGATACTATAAAACTAATATTAAAAAAAAACAAGATGATGAATGAAAAAATGACAATAACAAACCGTCAACCATCTCCAAAATCCAGAAATCGAAATACAAATTCAAAGCAGAGCAACACGGACCTCCAAAAAGATAGAGATAGAATCAGGTGCCATGGAGTAGTGAGCATTCTCTGCTGACCGGTCACACCTGCCGTGTGCTCTTTGACGTAATCAGGAAAAAACGTAAAAGTCCGTAGACAATTAGATAATTAATTATGGTCTAACAATCAGTATGAAAAACGTCAGTCAGCATGCAACCCAGTGGAAGATTGTATTTGCTGACAAGGTCGTTGTATCGACCATAGAATTAACGAAAAGATGACTTCAAACGAGACTGTTGATAGCCTGCTTTATCGACTTCTTTGTCAGTAGCTTGCCTTGCCTTATAAACTGTTCATACGAAGAGCATGCCCTTGCTACATAAGTAGGGAAAGTTGAAGTCATCGCGTTTATCATACAGTTTTGTTGTTAGGTAACCATCAATGTCCATTTCCAGTAAAGTATCCAAATATGAAACAGATGACGCAGAATCTGTGGTATCTTTTATTTCAATTTCACTCGGATATATCGAGTCGACGTAAGTATGAAAAAATGACAATAACAAACAAATAGTAACAAATAGTATGGAAATAACAATTGTTAATTGATAATACGTCGTCGATATACCTGAATGTTGAGTTGAAGGCCACAGCGATTGATTTATTTTTTTCACGTAGTTTTTTAATAAATTCTGCTTCATAAGAATACAAAAATAGGTCTGCTAACAATGGGGCACAATTGGTACCATGCAGTGGTATTAATTTTGATTTTATTCAGATAATACGACCCTTTCTAAAATATCTTTTTTCTAACTATAGTACTTCACAACTAACAAACATGTGGTACGTACGAAATTTTTAAATTTTAGACACTCAGGCTTAAAAGGCCCATAAACATGTAAAAAGTTGCACACGCCATGGTATGTAGAGAAAGGCGACATTTATATAAGAAGGGAATCAAATTTTCTTTGGTAACGTATTGCTGTTTAGGGTTTGATATGAAGACGGTAAGCCTTTTTTATAAAGCTTAACTTGTTTTTTTTATTAAATAATTAAAAGGAACTGGAGACCATGCAGTTATAGCTTAGAATGAAAAATGACAATAACAAACTGTCAACCATCTGAAAAATCCTTAAAACGAAATACAAATTCAAAGCAGAGCAACACGGACCTCTAAAAAGATAGAGGTAGGATCAGGGGTCTAGGAGGAGTAACGGCTATTTTATTTTTATCAATGAAAATTTTACACAACCTAAACTACGGAGTACAGCAGTATACTATTATATAAACTTGTAGCTTGTGGATATCGATGGGTAATGTGAGTGTTACCAAGCCACATCAGCACATACTGCAAATTCCTAATTAACGCGAGGAATTAATATCTGCGTGAAATCGCGAAAAGCCATTCTTGCGAATTTTAAAATCTCGCTTTCCATCTCTTGACATATGTAAACCATATGAAACTATGTTAAAATTTCGGCATTCGTGATTTTATGTTCTCGTGATTACATGAAAAAACCATTGAATGGCGGAATTAAGTACCCACGTAAAATAAGGAATCTTTTTGTGAATTGTAATGTTTTCTTTTTTATGAAAGAGATTTTAAATTATTGAAAAAAAGGGCCCCTTTGTTATTTCATGATTTCATGCATATTTTTTTTTTAAATAATTGTTAATGAAATCAAAATCATTAAAATTAGTTTGATCTACTTTATTATGTACATCTTTCATTAGATTTAAAAATAGATCTGTTATGAATTATTCCTTTTGTTACATTTTTTATATTTTCAGTTCTATATGTCTCCCAACATGTATTAGCTTGTGATGACGTCAGCACATCCGCCTGTCAGAAGTTTGCCGCACAGAACCCAGCGATGTGTGACGAAGGGAGCTGTCTCGCCACCTTATGTCCGAGAACCTGTCACAAATGTGGTAAGAAAATACTAATTAGCACCGAATACAGATATATAATTTTTTTGGTTTGTAATTATCCCATCAGAAAGTTTTTTTTTTATGATTTTATCCTGAAATCTGATTTTCCGATACTTACACTTCAGGATGTGAAATATGTTTGTCTGAGGGTTGTCCCATAAAAGTGTAGTTAAGTGGCGTTTTTCAGTTAATCGAAGACACAGGTAAATGAAACTTGTGCCGCAAGGGGTTCAAGTATTTTGCATTTAAATTATGTTTTGTTTGAGATTTTATTAGTGAGAAATGAAAGCATGCTATATCATAAATTCGACATGCGGCACAATGTCAAAAACAAAAAGTTAAGATCAACATAATTAAATTAAAATGGCGAGGAAAAGTGCTTTTCGAATGAAAAATTCAAATTAAAAATGCGTTTAAATGTGTTTATAATTCTATTATTACCTAGAAAATGTTTTGACTATAACAAAACTTTAAGAAAAATTACAGCGCGCTTTCTGACGAGTCGAAGTGTTCGCTCGTAATAAAATGACGACGTCAGCGTTTAAGGCGACACAGCAGTAACAGACGAAATTTCATAAAAACGTTGAAACAATTCCTAATTTGAAGTAAACAAAATTATCAAAATCGATTAACAATGCATTTTATGAATAAGTAGTCTAACAACATTGAAAATATTCGGACGAGTATGATGACAAAAAGTGAAAAAAATGAAACCCCGAACGATAGAAATGGACGTCAAAATGCTGAATGATTTGAGTAAACGAACACGTGTGCAATGATTTCTAGTCTAATTGCACAAGTTTAATAAAAAGCATGTTCAGAAAAGAGTCATTTTTCCGTAAACAAATTGTACAAGATGCACTGGTTGTCCCAACTAAACAATTAATCTTTAACTTTTTTTGCTTTTTTTTACGAAATGTGTATGCTTTTATACTATTGCTTATTAATTTTAAATAAATAATTATAGATCTTAATTAACATACAAATATGAACAGTTAACATATTATTTAGAACAAAACTGTTTTCTTACATTAAAGTTTGTGAAAATAATCCTTGGATTTTGTTTTGTTTTAAGCGTCTTTAAAATGCTTCTCGTGTGGAGCTGTGAGTAGACCTGACATGTGCAACACAACAATAACGTGTCCAAGCAAGGATTTCGTAAGCTACTTTTTTACACGTTTTTTGTTTTACTTACAAACATACTTGCCGTTTCTCTCTCTCTCTATCCGTCAAATGTTCTACAAAAAAGACTTAATCAAAGGGAATAGCTATGATAAAATAAAAAAAAAACGCAAATCATACGTGTCCGTGTTGCACTACTTTGAATTTGTATATCGTTTTATGGATTTTTGAGATGGTTGACGGATTGTAATTGTCATGTATTCATACAAAATGTACAGTTTTATTCCCTAGCATCAAAACAGGTCAATTGCTTTCTTTTTAATTTAACTTTTTTAAACTAACTTTCTGTTTTGTTTTACACTTTGTAGGAATGTATTTTAGCAAAATCCGTCACTCACGACTTTAGAGAAGCATATGCACTTGGGTGCGCTTTACGAAGTGTAAGTAATCCTCTTTCGTAAACTCCCAATACTTTATCCAGTTGTTACTTTCACATCCGCTTTTAATCACTTTGTCTATCTTAACTTTATATTATGGAATTATTTGTAAGATTTTGTTTCAATTCAGGTTTGTGACAGTAACAACGGCGGGATGTCGTGTTGTTCCACTGACTTATGCAACAACAACAAGACCCAGCCATCAACAACAGCCAGAAAGATTTCTGTCAGAAGAGAAAACAAAGACAATGGTATATACCTGTGAACATTTCATTAACCTCATTACTACATAAATTCAATTTATATTTAAATATATACATATTCGTATGTAAATGATATTAAAGCCCGGAGTCTAGAACAATAAGAAAACGTTTTGTGTTATACTAGAAGAAGAAGCCACGTTGAACTTGAAGGATTATTTCTATGTGAGAAATCGTCCATCCCTACTTATATTCCGCCATTTAATATCTTCCTCTTTAATTTATATATTTTTTATACCTGTGAATAATGTAACTTGTTATCTTACACCCTTTCTGATGTTTGGTATATCATTTCTTTGATGGTGATATGTTTTACCTTTGTAGGCCAGCTTATTGCATAATATACAGCCAAGTCTTTCACTGTTAACTTTAATGGATAACGAGCCCCGAGAAAAGAGTAATCTATAGCTAGAAATCATCCAAATGCACTCGAAATGGGTAGATTTACTTCATGTTCAGCATGTGTTGTTTCTTCTAGATAACAGATTGAAATAGTCACGTGATATCAAGGGTTTGTTTAACTTTCATTTTTTCATATGAAATTAAAAATAGAATATTGACCCGACACCCAAATAGGAGACATAATGAATGTTAACAAATTTCATATATGATAAATCAAAAAGAAAACAAATGCCACATAAAAGGTATTATCCTTTAATATGCATTTGATAAAAACTAATTCATTGTTGTATTCAATCCTCCAGTCATAACTCTTTAATGATCACACACATCAATAATAAACAATAATTGATATTTTTTTCGAATATAATATTCTTTAAAAATGTTATTAAATTCTCACTTATTTCACGATTTGACAATACATCAAACAATACATAAAACGAAGTCTACTTCATCTGTTTGTGGACTCATACCCTAAGATCTAAGGTGTATCAATTGACAAATCTTATTATCATAGACCTAAAAACAAAATTGTTAAATAAACTGTATATATAATTCTGAAAAGTGAAATAAGGTCACTGGCACCTTGATGTAAAAATACGAAGATATGTGAATGCTAAATACGTCGAATAGCAAAGTCAAGCATTGTTTATTTTCAGAAGAGAGATTCAAATATTTTTCTATATACGTCTATGTTGATCTTTAAACCCCTTTTTGTACACAGATAGAAGACAGAGATACACGATTTTAACAATATATAACCATCATTATTTATTCCTTGCATAGTTATTTCACAAATTGTACCATTCTTTTTCTTGGGAAAACTATTTCCCCATTATTTCTAAATTACATGTAAACTTTAAACCATCTCAATTAGAACGATTCAAATATTTTACGATGTCATAGAAATATCACAATTTGTGCATTGTAGTTCTTGAGAAAAGGATTTTTTCTTTTACATTTTTCATTAAAATATTTACAAATTATTCCTTATTTATTTTCAATTACAGTTCTGGGGGCCACGGTTTTTACAATTTAGAATATAGTTTATCATAGTATGATTGCATTGTTATCTCATTGTAGCATTGTAGTTCTTGAGATAATTTTTAACATATTTCCTATATATTTCTAAGTTGATTTTTAAACCCCTTCTGCGGCCTTGGTCCGGGGGTCACAATTTAAAGAATTTAGAATCTACAGTTATTGAGGCTGATTGCATATTAATCTCAAAGATTGTATCAATGTATTTCTTGAGAGAAAAAATGATGTCGAACTTTGAACCCCTTCATAGACCCCAGTTTTGGTATTGGGGTCACGATTTAACAATGTATAAATTTCGCAACATAAACAAGCCTTGTTGTAAATTTTGGTGATTCTGGTAATGAGGTACTTGGGATAAAGTCTGTTTTTGAGACAGACATCTTATACACGCTGTTTCGTAATTATCTACCTAAATAAAACATTTGCCATTTATTTGTTTTTGTTTATTTTGGGGTGTGTTTTTTTTTTGGACAAATGAGGATCGCCCTTCTAAAGGATGATTTTTATTAAGTTTCGTTTTGTTCAGTGGTTCTAGAGAAAATGTTATATTTTTATGTGAAAAGCTAACAGATAAAACGACAGACAGACAGACTGACCGAGGGACAAAAGATGATCAGAAAAGCTTAATTGAATTTCGGTAAGGTGAGATAAAAACGTATCATGTTTAATGATTAATTTCATTTTAGTATTTACTTGTACTGTATATACAAAATTTACTAACTTTTAAAACTCATCTGTGTATTAATCATGTATCTTTGTCAAAAGTATTAATTTTTAATAATAGGCCATCCTTCTTTTATCGTTATCTTCAGCTGTGAGACAGACCTCTGACTCCTGTACAGACATTCACGAAAATGCTTGTCGAGACCTTCTATCCTCAGATGCGAACATATGTAACTCAACTTGTGCCAAATCACTATGCCCTGTTACGTGCGGCGCCTGCAGTAAGTCACGTAGATAATATTGTTTGTACTAACAAAAAATCAGATACATGTATACATACAATGAAAGGATTTTTTTCTTTTCTTTGCAGAACAGTGCTATGACTGTGAATTTGTTTCTGATTCTACTCAATGTACCTCTACACGTGTTTGTCAGCAGGGGGAAGTGTGTTATTTTCTCTCTCTCTCTCTCTCTCTCTCTCTCTCTCTCTCTCTCTCTCTCTCGCTCGCTCGCTCTCTTTCTCTCTCTCTTCTTTCTTACAAAAATATTATATCAATATTATCACAAAAATATTGATTTCAGAAAACATGTTTTGATTTTTAGCTTTCCTTATTTTGTAGCATTGTTACCGGATAGAAACAGTCAGTACGTACTTTGAGCACGGTTTTCGACTTGGATGCGCATCAGATGTTGTATGATTTTGTTTTCTTCTTATTTGAACTTCTGTGTATGTTTTTTGCAGATTTAAATTGACATAAACTTTACCTTGAGTACATTCCTTCAATAGACAAGTTTGTGGTTTCATGAATAGCGATTGTGTTTAAAAAATGGGTTGGGATCTAAATGCACTTAATGAAGTGTACCAACTGAGTGGTCTATCAATATATATATATATATATATATATATATATATATATATATATATATATATATATATATGATTTTTTAATTGTCTTACTTTTATAAAACCCGTCATTGCAAACACATGTAAACAGAATGAATTCAATTGGTATTCTTGCTATGTATTTGCTAAAGAAAACAAGCTGTATGTTTTAAATCATGTTACATAGTTATGCAGCAAATTAACATCGATGGCGATGAACGTGTTTGGTCGAAAGCGATCTGTGGCAGGTGCTTGTTGCCATGGTAACTTATGTAACGACCATGTTAAGACCGTGACAACCACAACAATGAGGACAACGACACAACCGACAACAAGAAGAACAACAACAAGAATAACAACAACAAATAAGGGTCCATGTAAGTATGCACAGTATTACATAAGCGACAGTTCACTATAGTGAGTAATAGTATTAGTATAGTAATTAATTAGCTATATTCTTGTGTATGTTATATTACAAAACTTCTTTATTACTAATCAGTATGATTTGATTCTATAGATGTAGATCAAGTCATTCATTTTTTAACATTTAAGTAAAAATAATCGTGTTGGCAAATGTTTGATTTTTATCTTTGCACATATCGACTTTAAATACAAACCGACAATTCTTGTGAAACAAAATACTTATTTTACAGGGTTTAACTACCTGAAGAGTACTACTGCAGTCTATGTCTAATGAATAATGTTATAGTTTTGTCACAAAAAGTTCTCTTATTCTTACTGTCAATGTTTGATTTTGATTTGGGAGCATAAAAAGCAGCTCGAGGTCATCTCAACCATTTTAATTATGTGAAAAAAAGAAATGAAATGAACATTTAGAGTTAAATATGCTACTGTGCCAATGTGTGACGAGAAACTAGTTTTAATTCTTAGAATATTCATATTCGTAACGTTATATTTTGATTCCCTTGGTTCGTTCAAGTACAGTTGTATATTTTGATTATAAAACATCATAAAATATTAGAAGAAAACGAATTCTCTCTATTAATGGTTTCGTCAAGTTTATAATTATGAATGACCCGCCATATTTTATTATTGGGTTGATCTGTTTTCAGTTATATGAGAACGTAATAAATGTTATTTTTCCAGTATGCCAGTGCACAGGAACTTATCATTTGCATGTCAACAATGAGTGCTACTTCATCTCCAGTACATCGGGGACAAGGCAACATGGAAAGGTAATCAAAGATTAATCTTGATGATGTTCTTTATAAGAAAGTCAGCGAATAACAGAAAAATGATATACAGAGAGTTCAAAACCGATTGAGAGTTTAATTTCATCTATACTACTATATTAAAATAATAGACTCGAATTTTTGGGCTTTAATACCGAGAAATCGGAAGAGTGCTGTCTTTTGTTTTATATATTTTAAACATCATAGGTACTTGAAGATTACCAATATGTTTTTATTTTTTCTCAATCAAGCTTCACTAATTAATAATCAACGAAAATTCCTTTTAAAAATCCGGAAATCATCTGGATTTTTTGGATTTTACAATCTTGCGCATGCGCATTACATTCACGCTAAATCACGGGAGGCTATTTAGTTTATGTTTCCACAATAGCACATTTGCATGGATAAACTCAGAAACGATAATACAAATACGTGTAAATTTTCATTGAAAGTTTGCTACATGTATATATTCATCAAAGAAAATACGGGAGATAACTCTAAGTCAGTGCATTTGATTTGAAAAAATACCGAGAGTTCCGAATGTCAACATGGTGTGTAAATTTGAAGCGAGTAAAAAACGTTGGGGAAAAAGTGTTGAATTCTTCATTAATATGAATTAAATTTTTAGATGAAATGTATTTACAGCCGCAAAATGGTTTGTTATGAATAATTTGACTGTTATTTTCAATAAAGCTTCCTTAATTTTCTTAAAATCGTATCGGAGCGATTCTGCAGTTTTTTGCTACATTACGGGTATATGGGAGGCATTTTAACTGTGGTGAAGGCCTGTCCCGAGACACAGATTATTCTATTAGAATAAACTTAGATTATTCCGATATCATATGCAATGTCAACCCGTGCACGCACGGGTCAAAGTCTAGTTTGTTTCCTATCACAACGAAATGTTTTTGTCACTTTAAAAGAAGTTATGCCCAAGATACAAGTATTAAATACATGAACATGTTCTTATAATTGCAGAACCTTTGTGAACCATTGATTTTATATTTGATTATAATCTACATTGGTCTAAGACTTAACATAGTTCAAATATATGTGATGCCATAATGTTGTGTAAAACAGGCTTACAAATCAAATATTAAAAATAATTTGAATCCCGATTGGAAATTGTAGATATTAGATTTTATTTGTAATATAGCAGATGAATTATTTATTATATATAAGTTAAAATTATTCTATGTAGGATTACTGCAGAAGTCACTGCGCGCAACTAGCTACCTTTACAGACTCCTCCCAATTGTCGACTGTCAGACAGCACATTAACCCATTACTAGGTAGATTCAAAACTTCAATGTTATTGAATTTGAAACCTCAATTTCATGAAATTTAAATTTAAAAACAGTTTCGTAATTCTCTTAAACGCATATGTTAAATAACTAATCATGAATGAAACATGTAACATTCCCTAATGCAATTTATCTTTTCTATATAAGGCTCACCCTCAGATCATTTTGGTAACCACCACTACGACCACATGTTTGTGGATGCTGTCAAACATCACAAAAGTCACACACACACTACATACATTTGGGAGTCCACTGGATTGGCAGTCTCGTCTGATCTCCTACGTCATGGGGACACTACCAACAATGATATGTGTGTTGTCACTGCCGGGGTGCACTCGAGTCAAATTAAGGCTGAGAATTGCTCTGCTTCTCGTTATGCTCTCTGTCAGCTTATGAAGCATTAAACAAGTTAGACATCGCCTTTATTTTATTTGTTGACCTTTTTCTCTGTTTTGTCGGAATGTGGTTCCGAATGTGAAGTATACTAAGGAAAGCGCGTGGTTTTGAAGTACGTGGTTTTGAAGTACATTCAGGTACATGTATATTCGTACACAGTCGGAACTAAGTTTTTGCAGTTGAATTATGCTGATCGGGTCTAATAAGGTTGCATTAAACGGAGACGGATTTTTTGGTAATGTGAATAACCCAATGGCTGGTTCACGCTGATTGGAAACAGCAAACTCAGGACAAAATACTTTTAAAATATTTTTTTAAAACATACTACCATCCGAAAACTACTAAAGCGCGGTGCCTGTGTGTGTTCTAGAATTGGTCGTATGCTATTTAGCTCAACTGAACAGAAGGTTCAGATGAGCTTTTCTTGCCACCTTTTTTTTTTGTCCGTCGTCCGTTCGTCTGTCCGTCCGTCTGTCTGTTAACTTTTCACATTTTTTATTTCTTTTCAAGAACCACTGGTTCTAAATTTAACCGAACTTCGTACAGATATTCTAAAAAAAAAAGTTCAGACGTCTGATCCAACATTCGGGTCCAAAGATGCATTAATTCAAAGTTCCGCATAGAAATGTTTAATAATCTTCTCGAGAATTACAATGCTACAGTTTGTGATAATACTATACCAGCATTTACAGATAGTTTAGATTCTATTTTGTTTTAAATCGTGACCCTCGGACCAATAGAAGAGCTCCAAATGAGGCTCAAAGATTTACTTAGAATTATAAATATAGCATATTAAACAATATTCTTCTCAAGAACTATAATGCTGAAATCTAAAAAATATTATTATGCAACCATCTTTAAAGGTGCAGATTCTAAATTATTAAAACCGTGCCCCTGGACCAGTTTTGATGTCCCAGGAAGAGTTTAAAGTTTAACAGAAATATATATGTTAAATCTTCTTATGAACAACAATGCTACAATTTGTGAAATTACTTTCCAAGCATCTTAAGATGACATAGAAGAATACAGGAAAATGTTTAATAAAAATCTTCTTTTCAAGAATACAGTACTACCTGCAGTTAGGGTATTTATATGATGAAGGTCACAATAAACTTAATTCATTTGTTATTAATATAACAATGCATAGTTTATTTTACGATTTTTTATCCCCAATACGTTGAGGACTAAGTAGAATTCGCGTTTTGATGCATCATAGATCTTAGGATATGATGTCCAAAAAGTAGGCTTTTTTTTATATGTTGATATTATGTGTTGTTAAATCACAGAGAGGGTTCACACAAATGAAGTTGTTTGAAAGTTGAACTGGGTTTTTTTTGACAATTTTAGTTAAATTGATAAAAAATAAAGTACAATTGTCTAATGTTCAATAAATACTTAATTTTATTTTCATGGAGCACGTCCGTTTGTCCGTTTCCTGTCAAGAGACAAAAAAATGACTTTATGAGATCTCAAAAACGGTGACGACTTGAACACTAAACTAAACTTTGTGGGATGATAGCCCTAAGTATATAAGTATATACAAAACATCAATTTATCAAAATTAGGTAATATTCATGACGTCATTTCTACATTATGACGTCACTGTGGTGATAAACTTTTTACACCCTTATTTCAAATATTATTTTAACTATCTTCCACTTTATTTGTAAAGCTCTTTATAAAACTTTAATTTTGGGGGCGAAAAATGCATAATACCGCTCATTGTCCTTTTCGGAAATTTAAGTTAAATTTTTTTTTTAAAAAGCCACAGCAGGATTTGAACTATTGACAGACACGTAGTTAACGCTCTAACCCATTGTGCTTCACTGTTAGATAACATTATTTTGGGGGGAAATATAATATTTATACTTTTTTGTTTATTTCAATAGGGAGTACACACAATATGCAGGTAACCTGTAGTACCTTAAAGCTGAAATGTGTGCGTTACATGATTGGTCAACTAAATAAAATAGTGCAATGGATTTTAAAGAATAAAGTCATGAAAATACGTGTATGTTACGAATAACTGATTTTTGTCTGAAGTTACCCACACAACACCGGTCTACATGTCGCATTAGCGGGTATTAGTTTTACCAAGCTTTTCGATTAGATGGGTTTTACGTGGTGTTCATTCCGGTATGTCTTTTCCACATGCAAACATGCATAAAAGTTTCTTTTGTGATGATCAGCTAAAGGGATCCATATTGTGCTCTAATTGGATTATCATTATGATGTTGACCAATATAGGTATGTAGAAGCACAATATTATGAGACACCGGTATGCACATAAGTATCACTTTCACTTCCTTGGGTACCAATTGTGCCCTATTGTTAGCAGACCTATCTTTGTATTCTTGTGAAGCAGAATTTATTTAAAAACTAGTACGTGAAAAAAATAAATCGCTAGCTGTGGACTTCAACTCAACATTCAGGTAAATCGACGACGTATTAATTAACAATTGTTATTTCCATACTTACGTCGCGTCGACTCGATATATCCCAGTGAACTTGAAATAAAAGATACCACAGAGTCTGCGCCATATGTTTTATATTTTGATATTTTACTGGAAATTGACATTGATGGTAACCTAACAACATAACTTTATGATAAACGCGATGACTTCAGTTTTTCTCTAGTCAACTTTCCTTACTTACGTAGCAACATACCTTCATCACCTGCCTATGGTATTTTTGTCTATCTCGATACGCAAGGGCAAGCTCTTCGTATAAACAGTTTCTAAGGCGAGGCAAGCTACTGACAAGTTGATAAAACAGGACTATCAACAGACTCGTTTGAAGTCATCTTTTCGTAAGTTCTATGGTCGATACAACGACCTTGTCAGCAAATACAATCTTCCACTGGGTCGCATGCTGACTGACGTTTTTAATACTAATTGTTAGACCATAATTAATCACGTAATTGTCTACGGACTTTTCCGTTTTTTCCCGATTACTACAAAGAACACACCGCGGGTGTGACTGGTCAGCAGAGGAAGCTCACCCCGCCTAGGCACCTTATCCTACCTCCAATGTAATGGAGGTCCGTGTTTGCTCAAGGTTTGTATTTTGACCATCACAAACAAACCAAATCATCAACGTTTCGTTTTTCCCTATTACGACATTTTCCCGATTTTGACATTTACCTTGATTATGACATGCTCAATTGTGACAAGGAGCCCACGGCGGATGGGACTGGTCAGCAGAGGATGCTCACTCTTCCTAGGCACCTGCTCCTACTTCTATATTTTTAGAGGTCCGTGTTGCTCTGCTTTGAATTTGTATTTCGTTTTACGGATTTTTGAAATGGTTGACGGTTTGTTATCGCCATTTTTTCATTTCTAAATAAGTGATTTCTATGCCAGAATACTGTATCATCACCTCTTAATATTAACATAAGCTTATCATCGTTACATATCCTATCACAATTTGTAAAGTTCCTGTCATTTTAATTGCAAAAAGTTATTATTTTTCATTTGTCAGACTTGCACTATTTAGTTGACCTATATTGCCTCTGTGACATTTTGTATTAAATTTGTGTATTACATGAAAGCAAGTGTATAGACTTATCATGTTTATATAAGAAGGAGCCTTTTTTTAATGTATTATGATGCATCAAATTTAATGTAGGCCATGACCCTATGGGATTGTTCTGACCCCATGGAACAGGAAAATATCAAATATATTGAAACATATTGAGATCCCACTACTTAAACATAAATATTCTTGTTTCTGTCATTGTGGTGCATCAAATGGTGTAAAGTACATGACTCGCAGGAATTGTCCTTAACCTTCATCCCCTCTGAAATAGGAAATGATAATATGTTTTGATAACTTTTGAGATCCCTATCCCTCAACCATATCTATTCTTGCTCTTTGTGTCATTGCGCATCAAATGGTATATAGATTATACCCCTTTGGAGACACACTGACTTTCCAGAACTGGAAATAATAAAGTATTTTATCTTATTCCTATGAAGTGTCGACCCATGTTGGTTATTCCTAGCCTAATGATGACTCTGTTTTGTTTAGGAGACTTTAAAATTGCCCCGAAAACATAAAACAAATTTTATCTTAAAAATATTAAAGCAATTTCCAAAATCTTAATGTGCATCTAGAGAAAAAATACCATTCAAGAAATTATTTATAATTTGCTACTGTACAATGTAAAAATGTAAGAGGACTAAATTTTTAGAACTAGGTTTGATACGGGGTAGATAAATATTTCATTTTTATCATTTATTGTTATTAGTTTTAACTCGAATATAAGTAATTGATCCCCAGGTAGAAAATTAGACTTCTGATCATATATCAATTGATCAATTGTCAATTATGCAAGGTGTAATGTGATTTTTTTTTTGTTAAAGAAAAACATTTTTTACCAGTTTATAAAACTTTTTAGAACCCAAATCATATTTTGATTTTAATAGATCATTCAAAAATAAAAAGATGTAAAAGTAAGGTTTTTCTTATTTTAAGCAAAAATAAATACAATTTTTTTTTCATTTTAAGAAAATAAAAACGTCATTTAATTTACAGTTTAAGGAGATGGATACATGCGCTGATCCAGATTGCGTCTCCAGAGGGATGGGGGACAGTTATTTAAGTTTGCCGAGGGGGGTCCGAGGCATATTTTTGGCAAATTTATAATGTAATTTTTTTTTAAAAATGGAATTTTGGAGGGGGATCTAGATCCGCGCATGGGATATGTTAATTTTCCGCTACTATTTGACTACCAGGAATAAATTTAATTTTTCAAAACCTTATTGCACATCTATAGGACAACCCCTATCATATCCCAAGATATGATGGGTCTATTCATTTATTCATGAGGAGTTCTAGGATCTAGGTTTTGTTTAGTGATAAACATCAAATTTCTGCTACTATTTGACTCCCTGGATGAAATTAAAAATTTTAAAACCTTATTGCACATCTATAGGACAGCCCCAATTATATCCCAAGAGATGACGTAACTACTCCAAAAGGTGTAATATGAGTTTTGGGAAACATACTTTTTTAAAAAAATACGTCATTTTTTGTTGCTTACCGAAACTCATCATAAAAAAAAATATGAAACCTGATCACATTTTTAAATGACATCCATTATCATATTCTAAAAGATCATTTGGCTAATGCAAAAAATGTTGACGTTTTTGAAACCAGATTTTTTGTATAAAAAACCTCATTGTATTGCAACCAAATGACCCCCAGGACAAAATTGAAATTTCCGAAACCTTATTGCACATCTATATGACAACCCAAAACATATTCCAAGAGATGATTTGTCTACTGTTGAAAATGTAAGAGGAGTTCGAGGAAGAAGGTTTTATTGTGGAAAAAAGTCTTTCTTTACCAATTATTTGACCCCCAGGACTACCAAAGAAAATTTGAAACCGTTTTACAAAACAACATGACACCCCAAATCAAACAATAAGTTTCAGTTTGCTGGTTTATAGGTATAAGAGCAGTTTGAGAAAGTGAAACGTGACAGACGGATGGACGGACGGACGGACAGACAACGGACGGATGGATGGACGGACGGAATAGGGTAACAACAATATACCCGAACTTTCTTTAGAAAGTGCGAGTATAATAGAATCATACAAAACAGCTTTACACATTTTGAAATAGAATGATACACGAACTATTGTTCAGGTGTACTATGTGGGCATGTTGAACTGTATGCCAGTTGACATTATAATATAACAATTATTGCTGAAGCAAGGTAGCGTGAAATCACCAATAAATTAATTTAAAAAGATAACAAATAATATCAAGCATATAACACAATATTAAACGATCTGACCAAGAATAAAAAGTAAAAGTGTTCAGTTTATAGCCGGAAGCCTGTTTAACGACTCATACATTTTCTCTCCTTGAAAACTTCTCAAGTTCTCCTAACTACGGTTGAAGAAAAGATACTCAATTTGTTCAAAAAGGTAAATTAAACAGTTTCCATGGCAGTATGTATAGTCTATGAAGCTTGTTGAGATAGTATATGAAAATTATTTATTATGCGTTACCTGTGACACTTCATGACCTTACAAACTTAAAACCTTCGTGCAAATCAACTGAAATAAATACTCTCAGTGGATGTTTTGTGAAATTGTAATCCAAATCTTCTTGCTATTGATTGGTTTTTTGGGGGTTTTTTTTTTTGGTATTTTGTTTTGTTTTGGGTTTTTTGTGGGGGGGGGGGTTGGGGGGGTCCTTGTCTTTCAAGTGGGTAATTATCTATAAATATAAATGCAGTTTCATTAGTACAATGCAATCCATAACTAAAGACAAAATGTTCTCAGTGTAACAGCAGGCACTGGTATATAAGCTAAATTGTTAGAGGACGCCCCATGGAAATGCCCTGCAGTAACTGGCTTCTTGATTTGTGAACTGCCTGATGAAACGTCATTGCTATTGCCTGTGCAACCATTGTTTTCTATATAACGGCATGTGATCTGGAGTCCGGGATGGTACGATTTCATGTATAAACAGTTTCTTGAGCATAGGATTCATCCAGGTACATGTATATTGATTAGTCTGTAAGTGGTGGTGGGGTGGGTGGATACATGTTTATGTTTCCACAACATGATATTGTTTCAAGTTCATTGGAATTTCTGTAAAATGTTATATTATCAAATGTTTCTTTAAAAATAGAAAAAAAAATGTTCATTGCTTATTAAAATTAGGATCATCCGTAGTACATAGCTAATCAGTAAAAATTGCTGCCTCATATAATTTAGATATTTTGTCACGTTTCGGTTAGTACAGGATGTCTTCAGTAAATAACCAGCGACCTTTTTATATTGATGGCAATATCAGATAACGTATTCATCACATTCTAAAACAAGATTAATAGAAACGTTGTGTTTTGTTAATTTCAGTTTTGAATTCCTATTTCTGCCTGATGTTTCATGCTGAAGTAGTAACGTTCATAGATCACGACGTACTGGCCCCGCCGTCACCAATATTTTGAAATTACTCAACGCAGTCCTCAACTCAAATCCTTAAAGGAAAAAAACATATATTTGAGGTCAAAACTCAGACTTGAGGCTGAGTATGGACTTGAGGAAAGTTGTTGACGGTGGGGCCTGGAGTTTGACAAACAGACGCCGATGACGTATTGATCAATCATCTTATTCATGTTCAACGTTCGTGGCTTTCGTGGGTAATCCTTGCTCACGTATTTACATCCCCAGGAAACTATACACAATCATTTGTTATAATAGTAATGAAAATTATCCCGATATCACTTACCAAGGAAATTTCGTCCCAACGAACCAGGAAAATGTTGGCTACCCACGAGCCATTGTTTTCGGTCTTTTGATTACCTGTCACCATGGCAATAATTGGTGCTACGTTGCTGAACAAAACAACACATACGTACAAGACATAAAGGACTTGCGGAGTTTAAACCACCCTTCATTGATGAAGATGCCACAGACAAGATAGTAACGGATCAAAGATAAACAATCAAATCTAAAAGGATGAAAATAAATCTTAGTTTCCACTATTTGGTAAAATAAACCACGCTTCATTGGTGAAGATGCCACAGACAAGATAGTAACGGATAAAAGATAAACAATAAAATCTAAAAGTATGAAAATAAATTTTAGTTCCCAGTATTTTGCAAAATAAAACACCCTTCATTGGTGAAGATGCCACAGACAAGATAGTAACGGATAAAAGATAAACAATAAAATCTAAAAGGATGAAAATATTTTTTTAGTTTCCAGTATTTGGTAAAATATCGCATACTTTAAAAATGTAATCTAATTAGTAATGGAGACCTAAATATAATCAAGTGAATGTATTGATTTTTTAAAGCATTCTAGATGAACTCATTAAACTTGCTTGATTTAGAATCATATATAGACAAATTAATCACAGATAAAATATTAATATTGTTAGATTTTTTCAAGTACCGTTTTTTCGTCAAATACAAAATCAAATCGGTACAAAACTATCTTGACATAGAAATGAACTGCATTATAGAGCCTGATATTTTAAAGAAAATATCGAGTAGGTGAGTACTATTTTTTTCAACTTCTGTTTTCTATTCACAGGGAAAAGATTTAACAAAGACTACCTGCAATCTTACTGATGCATACACTTGCTGCTTATGTTTAACTCGAAAAAGAGGGCACTATAATTGATCTTTACAAATATTGCAATAACTTACTTGATAGTGTATGCTAACTCGTAACTGTTCGTTATATTAATATTAACACGGTTCTTGCGGCTATCTTATCTGTACTCTAAACATATTGTGGTTTTGAATTGAACAAACATGGCTGCAGTATGGATTCCAATATTAGGTATACTATATTAAAATGATATTGGTAAGCTGAAAACATGTTATGTAAGCATCGGGTGGGTTCAGATGTGCAGCAGTGATTAACTAACATTTGATTAAAAAACTGACATTCAAAATGGGTTTCAATGGGATTTTTCGTGAAAAAGGGATTGCCATTAATGTAATGCGTTAAACATGGCTGAATTATGGAATCCAATATTAAGTATATTATATTTTTATCTACGAATCTGCGTGAAATCATAAAAGATGTATTAGATAAGACTTATTCTGAAAAGGGGTCGGTTGTTCTTGGCGATTTATCCAAAAAATGCTCTGATATGGAAATTTAAATAAAAGATATTGAGACACACCAATTTGTTTATGATTCGATATTCATAATTACACAGGCGTTGTGCTATGTGTTGTCGGTTCCTTCGGTTGTGATGATTTGGACTCAGCTGCCTGCACAAGACTGGCGACCACCCGACCCAATATGTGTAACGATGCTTGTTTCGCTTCCATCTGCAAAAGATACTGTGGAAAATGTCGTAAGTACCATGCATAAAGTGTAAATGATCATTTCCACCTGTATTCAATTTATAATTTTGCATGAACTCCCATGCAATAGTAAACAATAAAACAAAAAAAGTTTTAAAATGTGACAAAGGAAATCAAGAACATGATACCAAATTGTTTATACGGGCTCTAAGTGATTTCAATTTTTGAGTTATGCTTTTATTCTACATTGTTATTTTTTCAGCATTGAAATGCTACACGTGTCATGATATTGCCAATCCCCAAAATTGCAATGTATCGACAGAATGCCCTTCTAATGATCATGTAAGATTTCCAGATATCATCTATCTTTTTATTGATAACACGAATCATATCATATAATGCCAAATAATGTATAATTGATTTGTTTGCTTTGCAGAAATGTATATCCGTTAAATCGTATACTGATGATTTTCGACTTGTCTACAAATTGGGATGCGCTCCGTCTACGGTATAACTAAACTTTAAGAAATTCATGTTTTGGTGTTTTTTTAACAATGGTACCTAGATAACAGAGTTTAAAAATATAACCCTAGAAATGTACAATTCCAACAGATTTGCAGTGGGACAAACTGTTGCAGTACTGACTTATGTAACAACCACTCAAACAAAAAACGAACCACCAAAAAAAGGAACCCAAAGAAACAAGGTTTGATCTCTCTCTCTCTCTCTCTCTCTCTCTCTCTCTCTCTCTCTCTCTCTCTCTCTCTCTCTCTCTGCTTCGGATGAATAAAAGCAACCTCTGTGTTAGATTTACATTCAAATGCTGTCAGAGCTTGTTTCCTCTGGCTCAAACATATACTGAATGATGTATTGTTTTATATTAATTATATACTACTAGTAATCACATATACGTTTCATTGAAGCTCTTACTGATTTCATGTCATAGAAATGTCGGCATTAGGCAGACGACAGACTCTGTCCGCCGCTTGTGCTGACGTTGACAATCTAGCATGCACGCTTCTGTTTACGTCAAATACTGACATCTGTCAGGATGATTGCATCGCCAACGTCATATGTCCTCGACTGTGCGGAAAATGCAGTGAGTTTTGTCCTTGTTTTTCTTTTTTAAAACACTTTGTTAAAAATAAAATCCTAGATTTGAACGTGTACATTGAATATATATCCAATTAATTTTTGGTTTAAATGAAATTAAGTACTACAATATTCACATTTTTGTAGCTGAATGTTATGACTGTGACCATGTATTAACAACAGAAAGATGTAATCACTCCAGAATATGCAAAGCGGGAGAGGTAATTTTGTAATGGATTTGCATATAAAGAATGAGGGTTTTTTTTTACAGTGGTGCTTAATGAGTCCTTAAGTTAAGCAATTTATCGCGTTATATTTGATATTTCAGGTTTGTTTTACTGTAGAAACCTTGAACTTTGACCTCGAACACGGATACAGGATGGGATGTGTTCATCAAAATGTAATCAAAAGATTTTCCTTACTATAAGATTAAAATTGAAATATTGAAAGCGTCTAGGTTTCGGTAGTTTGCAGGACATTTTTTACGTATCACTGGTTTCTTTGAATTCATCAAACCATAAAATAAGTAATGTGGTTGTGTTTTGTTAAATCTTTAAAATAATCTGTCGATTTTTATGAACATTTTTCCCTCAAGATTTGCGATAGTATATCTACTCAAGTTGGTCATGTTTTTGGACGACGAGCTGATCCTATTGAGATTTCAATGACCGGGGGTTGTTGTCATGGCGACCTATGCAACCATCACAAAATAACCCCCGTTGCCATGTCAACAAATCCACCAATAACAACAGTGCCTACAATTCCAACGACCACGGCAAAAAGTAAAAGGAAACAGAGTGTACATTTTCATTGTGTTAAATCTTCATAATTTATATTTTTGTTATCATATAAGCGTATCTCAGTTAAATATATAATAACTTAATAATTGAAATGATAAGTAAGTCATTAGATAATTCTTACAAACAACTTTAAAAATCGAAAGCCAGAAAATTAAGATACGTTTTCATACTTTGCACAAACATGAATCATTACATTTTGTTGTTTTAAGCTTGCACATTGATATCCGGGTGTCCAGTCTATTCGTCTGCGAGATATAATGGCCAGTGTTACTTTCTAGGAGGTTCCATGATGACGTGGCTTGATGCTAAGGTACTAATGAATTTTAATCCACGTATTAAAATCAAGAATGCTTTATATTTGGTTTTGAAAGCTTTGAACTTCTAACTTTTTAAAAAAAAAACGTTTTTAATACATATTTAAATGTCTGAAAAGTCGAATTACATATAATGTTGGATTTATTTTTATTGTTACAGGCATTTTGTGAATCACACTGCAGTCACTTGGCTGTATTTTGGGACCAAAATGACTTGCGACATGCTTTAGATGCTGTCAGTCATGATGACGTCATTTCGAGTTTAGTCATTTCCTACTACTCCTAGTCATATAACTTTTGGTGGTGTTTGAAGTATTTAAAATTTAAATTGTCTATTGTTCACAATGAACTGTTTTCAAATAATTCTAATATTTTAACACTTTAGGTTTACCAATCGTTCATCGGCATAATTTACCAAATTTGTACGTTGATGCGGTAAACCCCGCCCATTCTGACCGGTTTATGTGGTCAACTACCTTAGAGTTTGTACCTAACTCGCTGTTTGATAATCCTCTTTCAAATCACCTATACAACTGCGCCTTTGTCCACAACAGGAAACAGTTAGAGGGTACCAGCTGTAGCACACAGTTATATCCCCTGTGTCAATCCGGAATACAATAAATCTACAATAAAAATATATCAATGCCGTTCATCTTTTTTTATTAACTATAACTTTTTATACACTTAATATGCAAAAAATCAACTTAAAGAAAGTTGAATCATATTAAAGCTTGGATTTAAAGTTCATCCATAACCTGTCTTTAGTTATTGTTATGTCATTTTGTTAATGAAAATACACACACCTGTCAAAGTAGTACAATTAAAAATGATTAAAATCCAAAAAAAAATTTATTGACAACTCTGAATATCAAACGAACGAAATTCAAGGAGTTTCAAAGAAGAACTTTTGAGGGTTTATTATAGCAATGAATGAACATTCTATAATTTGATCTTAATACAAAATGCTTGCAAAACGACAAAAGTTCTGAAAAATAAAAATCACGCGTATATTTATTTTTTATTTTTTCATGCAAATATACTTTATCTTATTTTTATATGATTTTTAGAAAATTTAATTCACCAAAATTGATGACATAAACCGTAGACTGTAGTTTTATTTTCTATTTTAATGTGGCTCACTACAACTTGAAATAATTTCTTAAATCAGCAGAAAAATTAATTGATTATGAAAGATAGCATGGTGGATAAGAAATAAATAACTTAAGTCAAATAGGTAAATATATGTGCAATTTTGAATAAAAAATTATATTTTAAAACATTTAATTCACTTAACATAAACAAAAGCCCCAAGCGGGTTCGAACTCATGATCTGCAGTTTACAAGCCCAATACTTTAACCACTAAGCTATGACAATATTTAATCAAATCGATTAGTACAAACATTTTACCAAAACATTTAAATAGTCATACTGTGACATAGTGTCTTCAAAAGTATAAGTCTGGGTGTAGTGAGCTACCTTAAAATGCAATGTCACTTTAACTAAAAAGTACAATGAATTGAGTGTGCTATATTAAGGGTCATTGACCTACCAAATTAAACATTAAATTAATATACAATGTATCTGACAGCATGTTAGAGTATAAATAGGCATAATAGTTTTGAACGCGAAAAACTCTCTTAATATAATTATGTCACGCTTAATGTTTTACTGTTTTGTTCGGTCTAAAATTGACCAGTTCTGATTTCATATGATTATTTTCCTTGTTCTTTATTTGAATAAAATTTAAGTATTAAAAAAGCAACAAGCAAACAGTATATTATTAAGTGAATTTCTTCTATAATTTACATGTAACATAAGGTTATTAGATATGAAAATTCTTGATATTATTGTGATCGGCTTCGGCCGATCACAGTTGTGTCCATATGAGGCATCCGGCAAATTTTACTATTTGCTCACGCATTGCGCCTTGCACTACCGTATTTACTTTGCAATGACAACCTCATTTAAATCTTTAATAACATGTAGAATACTAAATAAATGTTACTCTTATCCGTTTGCCTTGAAATTAAAACGTTTATACAGTTACATACAAACTGATTCTAATCACGTTTGTCTTTACATATGCGTAAGAATATTTATCGGAAGTATAATTCGCCTACTAAAAGTATAGCATATTCATGCCTTGCTATTTCGGAACGGAGAAAAGTAAAGTCGTACCCAAAATGAGTCGTACCCAAACAGAATCATAATCCATTTGTCCGGAGATAAACATGATATTTGGATTGTAAATAAAAAGATATGCTGTTAAGACCGCGGAACATTAACTGGCCACATTGGAAATATACAGCTTACGTCAATTTCACCTGTTACAGTCAAACATTTGAAATAGGCGGGGACAAATTGACGCGGACGTCTGAGAAAACAATGGATTGAAACTTTAGTTTATAAAGTGTATTTTCAATCCACCGGTTCTAACTTGCTATTTAAGTTAATTAAAGCGATCGAAAAACGTGTGCAATGTTGGTGATTTTTTTGAAAACTTTCTTTAAGAATAAATATATTTTACTTATAGTTATAACTATAAAATATTTATTATAAATAAAGTTGAGTGAAGTTACCGTTAAAAACTACATTGTATAATGTTTCGCGGTCTTAATATCAGTAACGGAATTTTCATAAAAATTTACGTACCTCAGAAATCTTCAACAATGTCGATATAAGTGATCTTTTTGTTAGTGTATGGCTAGATAATCAATGAACGCCTATATCTATTCGTATACATTAACTTAGCAAAAAAAAAAGAAATTTTTATCTAAGTATAATTTTAATTTATTAAATCGGAATTGTGTGAATAAACCCCGTTTCAACAATGGCCTCACTTGATTTCAGACTTGTGAGGACTGATTCTGTAAAGTCATCGGACCAATGCTTTGTCTAGCGTATTATCTTTGGATCTTCTTATATTTGCTGATTATATACTTATTGATGAAATTAAATTATTTTCAATCGCTTTGCTGATAAGAAATAAAATGTTTTTTACATCGCTCTAACTTTTATAGCATTAAGTTAGAAGCGCTGAGGTGGATTGAAAATACACTTTCTATAAATACAGTTTTAATCCAATGTTTCCTCAGACGTCCGCGTCAGTTTGTCCCCGCCCATTTAAAATGTTTTGACTGTAACGGGTGAAATTGACGTAAGCTGTATATTTCCAATGTGGCCAGTTAATGTTCCGCGGTCTTAAGGTTAGGTTTTGAATTAATTACAATTTAGAAATTACAAGATAATTGAATGTAGAATTTTGGTTATCTTCAAACAAAGTTTAATGTCATCTCCTTTACGTTTGCCAAAGAGTTTCCTATATCAACATTTGATAGATAACTACTGCAGGCATGTATCATCGTTTTTGAAAGTAGGGGGCTTGAGTCATCCAAAAAATCTTGACAAGCAAAAAAACAAAAAAAAACAAACAAACAAAAAACCCTGGCCCCCTTCCCTGCTGCGTGCATGTAAATTCGTTTACATTCAGTCTTATCTTTGAAAAAATATTAATGTTACTTATATCGGAAATTAAATCAACAAGACGGTGCTATATACAGTTTATTGCATGTACATTAATAGAGCTGACCAATGATATTAACCTACATGCCGATCATTCCTTTAAAAGAAATACTTGTTTTCCAATTCATTCTATGCTTTTTCTTGTGTTTTGATGTCAACAAGCTTGCAGAAGATGGCATTATGTACAAATTTTAATGAGTTTAAGCTAATACGATTGCATAATCAAACAGCTTTCATAGAAAAAAAGACATTTGGCCCCGCTCTGCAGGTGCAATATTATAATCAGTCTGTCTGACCGTCCGACACCACATGTTCGGGTCGTACCTTTTCCCTCATTAGCCCGATCTGGCTCAAATACTTCATCCACAATCGCAACTTATCGGGCCATTTCCAGCAGGTTTTTCCAAGCCTGCCGGAAAGGCCCGAGAAATTGCGATTGACTTCATTAACAGAAAGCCCTCAAAAATGCATTGACTAAGTTTCAAGGTCGACCGAAGGGCATGCAATCATCCTTAGGTATTTAAACTATAATAGCTTATAAGTCCTTAATCTGCAAACTTCCAACTTTAAAAGGCATTTGTTGTCTTTTAAGAGTAATATACACTCTAGTTAAGTTGTATTAAGTAACTTTTAGGTGAACTCCGAACAAGCTAATTTTAAACATTTCCACGTTAAACAATATTAAAGTGAATGTGTTTCCAATATTTATAATCTCAATCAATCAATCAATCTCTCTCTCTCTCTCTCTCTCTCTCTCTCTCTCTCTCTCTCTCTCTCTGTGTGTGTGTGTGTGTGTGTATGTGTGTGTGTGTGTGCGAGAGAGAGAGAGAGAGAGAGAGAGAGAGAGAGAGAGAGTACAAACTACAAAAAGGTTGCATATTTCCTGTACAGTAAAAAGATTTAAGCAGCATTAAGACTTATATATGGCTTAATGGTTACCTAAAGATTCTCTTTAGTCTACAATTAAGCATATGTTAGCTACCTTCAAGGCAAGTTAAAGATGGGCATTCATTTTGTTCAAAGTCAAAGTCATATTAAAATTCTTTGACCGAACCATTTATCATTTAACATAGATCCTATCAAGTTTTTATTTCAAATACTAATTGCTTGTGTATAATATAGTTTGCAGTGTCCTCGAACCAAGTTCCTAAGTCAAAGGTTAAAGTCATAACAAATTTCTTAAAATTCAAGTTTGGAACTGTAATTCCTCTTTCTTTGACCTGTCTTGCTCCGAATCTACCGGATGCTATCTGTAGGAAAGGGTGTACATGTACATAGGCATCTACGGTATATGGAAAAGTCAAAAACGTAAATTATAGTCAATAATTCCTTCGAATTTTTTTTGATTTGTACGTTATTTATTCAACGGGGCCTAAAGACGTCATCTTTTCACTAATGTTTAGTTAAACGTCGGGAACCTTAAAATGCATTCTTATCAGATACGGATATAGATTTGCTGAGATCAAGAAATCGTTAAGTTAAACAGTGATTTGTCTTTAGGTAAGAGTTACGTTAAAAAGTTAAGACAATTTACCCACGTGGCAATTATTTTTTTTCTTAACTTGTCATTTCTCTTGTAATCAATAAATTGATACATGTTAAAGAACTGTTTCAAAGTTTTAATGAGAATGTTACACGATATCGTATTCCTATTGCCTAACAACGATACTTATAATACGTAGTTATCAATAGCTCTCACCTTTCTTATCTCTTAACATTAATAAAACATGGCGGCCTTCTGGATTTCCACATTAGGTATGATTTATCTTATATCATCAAGTTAATTTACGTATACTAATTTGTTGAGAAAATCCTCCTTTAAATCACAATATAGAGTTTTTCCAGCTATTTATTAATTAGACATAATGTATATATTATATAAAATTGCTTTAATTGAACCAAATTGGATCTTAAAATCGCACCAAAAAAAAGAAGATTAATGTTTGCAAATGCACACTTATCAAACTTTCATGGGTGTAGATATATTCAATAAATCACTTAACTGGCAATAAAAACGTGACAGTGACAGGTTTGGTGTTATGTGTCGTTGGGATCTTCTGTTGTGATGATTTGGACTCAACTGCATGTGCCAGACTGGCGTCACTGCGCCCCGACATGTGTAACGATACTTGTTTCGTTTCCGTCTGCAAGAGATATTGTGGACAATGCCGTAAGAATAAACACTTTTACGAACATATGAATTGACTTTTAATTTCAAAATATAAAACTTTTTTCATTCACTCACTAAACAAACATGATTGAATTTGTTCAAAGATTAATCCTAACTTAAGTTTTATATTTTAGACTTGATTTGTAGTAGGATATGAAAAGTGATGAAAATGCTATCAAGATACTTCAATAAGCAAGTTTTGTTTTATTTAGCTTTCAAATGTTACTCATGCGATGGTATTGCTAATCCACAAAATTGCAATTTGACGGAGGAATGTCCATCTAAAGACTACGTAAGTGCCTTTGCGAGCTTTCTTTGACTTTGCAACTACTTTGGCAAACACAGTCACCGGCATAAGTAAATCTATTTAAAAGACCCTCACATGTCATAATCAAAACTACTACAAGATTTAACATATACATAATTATGTATATTTATGTTCGCTTATTCCTTTCTTCAATATATCTTACACTTTTGTTAATATTTTATCTTTTTAATATTTTTTAATATTTAGTTTTTAAAGATTTTTTTTTTGGCAGAAATGTATCTCTGTACACACCTATTCTAACGACTTCCTGCCTGTCTACAAATTGGGTTGTGCACCATCTGCGGTAAAAAGATTCACTATACTAGCAGTGATAAAATGCAAAATACAGTAATCCTAAACATAGGTGAGCTTGAAGCAAAAAAGTGACCTGTGGATCAAATTAATTAGTCTTTCCACTTTTACGTATCATGTATGAAACAAATACACTTTACCACGTTTCTAATGTGTAAATATACAAGGGGGAATATTTTTTTTCAAAAAATAATAAAAGCGAAATAAATATTACATTAAATTAACTTGGACGTTGAATGTCCATAATTACAACCTCGCTTTATATGCAATTCATGTCATTTTGGAGGGTGGTGGGGGCTACATTATATGAACATAAACATATATAATTGTCAAACCAATATACATACATGACATGGTTTTTAATTGCACATTTAACATTGTAGGTTTGCAGTGGAACAAATTGTTGCAGTACTGACCTTTGTAACAACCACGCCAGCAAAAAACGAAGCACGAATAATAATAACCCAAAGACACAAGGTTTGCTCTCTCTCTCTCTCTCTCTCTCTCTCTCTCTCTCTCTCCTAATTTTAAGGCACACAAATAAAAAACTCCGTCCTTCTACACTTGAAAAATGGTTTCTCACCGTATTGAATTCGCTCAGACAATAGAATATATAAGATAAGATACTCTTTTCAATAACATAAAGCAGTACTGTAAAATTGTTTTGAAATTAGCCTTTGTTTTATAAATAGGGGCAAATATCCTTAGCACATAGCCATACTGAATGCAGTGACCTGTTATATAATTTCATATAAACTCTGTGAACTTTAACTCAATTTATTTGATAGATATGACGGTATTGAGCAGACGACAGACTCCGTCCGCCGCTTGTGCTGACGTCGACAATCTAGCGTGCACTCTCTTGTTTACGTCAAATATTAATGTTTGTCAGAATGACTGCGTTGCCAACGTACTTTGTCCTGAGCTCTGTGGAAAATGCAGTGAGTTTTGAAGTTTCTGTTCCTTGCCACGTTCTTTTTTCAACAGCTTTAAATCGTTGCAATGATAATGTTATACTAAATCAATGTTTTTGTCATTTTAGATTTAGTTTGTAAAGAAAATATATATTCACTAATATTGTAACTTTTCTATTAAGGAAGAGGATTTTCTATTCATGTCCTCTTTTTTGAGTTGATAATGAAAAATGTTTTCTCAAAACTGAAACTTAGAAGTGTATATTAATTACTAATCAAGTGTTATCTATAATCTATACCTTGTTGGGTTTTTTTAACGAAAAAGACGTATAATACATTTAGCTGCAGTATCTGTAGCTCTAGGAAACATTCATGTTACCCGTAGAGCTACAGACTGGCAGCTTTAGTCCTATCTTTTTAGGTAAATGTTATGATTGTGACCACGTACTAACAACAGAAAGATGTAACCATTCCAGAACTTGCAAAGCAGGGGAGGTAAATAAAAAAAATATTCATTAGAAATGTATTTCTTGAAAAGAACCATAATACTTTTCTTTTCTTTTTTTTTTAAATCAAATGACCCCCAACATGTACCTGATACGTTTATCCTAGTTTGATATAGTACTCTATTGTCATAAGCCTAAATTCCGAAATAGAATTGATTGGAAAAAGGAGGAATGTAAATTATCTTTTAGGTTGAAACAGTGAAATAAAGAATATTAATTGATATGATTCTAATGTAATTAAGTTCTAACTTTGTTAATCCCTTAAACAAATATTTCTTGAAAAAATTACTTATCAAACCTAAGTAACCACAACAATTTGATTTTCAGGTTTGTTATACTTTAGAAACATTGAACTTCGACCTTGAACACGGATACAGAATGGGGTGTGTTCATCAACAGGTAACGGTATTCAATAAATATAAAAAAGTAGTATACTAAGGAAGTTGTAACATATATTTTCAAACGATCGCTACCTTCATACATGTAGTCCGCATAAATCATAGAAAAACGCATTTTACTGCTATCCTATTAAAATAAACGTTTAATAAAGTAGATTAGTATAGGAAATTTAATAACCTGACTACCTTTGGAGTTAAATACTTCAAGACTGTACATAAACAACTGTAGTGTGAAATCTGAGAAAGTTGTCATTAAACAGCAAAAGCAAGAGAATTAGAAAGAATGAAAGTAATGAATCATAAAGAAAGAAGGAGTAATACATGTAAGTGGGGTAAACGTGCATACCAGTGGCAATTAACCCAGGGAGTTGGGGTGGGCTGCTTGGTGTAATAAATCTGAAAAAGATCAAGACACCAAATACTTCTCCCTCAATAGGAACCAGGAGCAGAAACACCGTGCAATTATAATTCTATTACCTATTATATTGGCCCTATTGGTTCACAAAGATTAAAACATTAATCAACTAGACAATAAATGCCATTAATTATTAATTCGGTTAGAGTTAGTGGAAAATCGTAATAAGATATAATCACTGAGAACCAAGGACTGAAACAGCTACAGAACGTTACATTATATAAAAGAAATTGCCAAGTCTAATAAGAAAATATGAGTCTGATAAAAGGGTTCTAATTAAGTGCCGGCGACCGGCGATTTCGCCGTTTATTACAATGGCGTGGGTTACTTAATTTTCACATGTAAAGGAAAAGCAGTAATGTAGTAGAGGTTTTCTGTTATGTTTATTAAACGTAGTGAATGTATAAATAAAATCATTGTCGTTTGATGATTGTCTTAAAACGCGGTGATGATTCCGGAATCACAATCAAACGGGTTCATGTTTTACTAAGTGTTTTTTTTCTCTTTTCCGGTTTTATATGATGCATATGATAAAATTGGATGACGAATTTAAGTTCGTCTCTCATATTATATTTCTTTGAAATTAGGCTTATCTTTTTTTATCTTAAACACAAATGAGGGACGTATATACGTCCCTGCACAAATCTTTTATTAATTTACAAAGAAAACACTCGATCGTTTTTATTTATTTTAATTGCCTGACATCAAATCCAAGTAAAGATAAAACGTCTGCATTAAAATAACTTTTTAGGAAAGCTGAGTTACTATCGGTACGGTTAGGTATAAAAAACGGACTTCTTAGAAAACTTTGAGAGAGTATTATACATTTTTCTTTGGGGAAGTACAATACACAAAGTAAATAAACAAACTTTTTTACAAGACTATAGATCTGGCAGTCTTAAAATGGTAGATTACAACAACTTTTTTCTGGCTTTGAAGTCAAGCTGGAATAGGATATTACATCATTCAAAATCTTTTTGAGTTAATTTGTAAGAGACTAGTTTAAATAGAACAGTAAACAATTGATGTCTTAGAGGAACAGATTTCCCATCCATACTTAGTAATATAATGCATAATTGTTTTTGGAAAGCAGTATTTTGTAGCTGGCAGAAGATAATAGACATTTTAGCCCTTACAAAAAAAAACATTCACAGTGAACACATATGGTATAATCTACAAATTAGAATTGATAGTAACTCAGCTTTCCTAAAAAGTGATTTTAATGCAGGCTTTATATTTATAATTGGTCGTTTTGATTCAGAAGAGAATTTCACGAGTTTTGATTCCCTTAATAAGTTACATGCGAAAACAAACTTTTTAGAATATGCTGGACTTTAAAAAGCTGTGTTAAATAGAGTTGGTCCTTATAATATTAAAGAAGCAAGAGTTAAAATACAAGCACACATAACAAATACAATTGCAATTTTGAAGAAAGCAAACAAACGTTGCAATAATATGTTTAATATTTTAATAAGTAAAATGAAAGAACCAATCAAAGCAGTTTATAAATGACATGACGAAGGTTATGAGTTTAGTGACTCAGATTTGGGTAACGTTTTTGAGCTCCCGTTTAAAACTATAAAGGAATCTAAATATCTCTGGTTACAATTTCAAATATTACACAGAGTAATTCCAACAAACTAGTTTTGAACAAAATTAAAAGTAAAGGACACTCAGCTTTGTACATTTTGTTAGATAGACATTGAAACCATTGAGCATCTATCTTGTTTATGAATGTCCAAATGCTAAAGAGATATGGTGCGCAGTTAAAGAAATGTTTCTATCAAGGTGTAATTTTCCAATAGCTTGGAAAGGTGTATTATTTGGTAACTTTAACAACAGTAATGTTCATAAAGTTCATAACTTATTGACACTTGTTGTGAAACAGTTTATTTTTGCCAGTAAATATTAAACGGTACCCAAATTGGATATGAGTGCATTGTTTACCTTAATAACCGATAGATTACTGATTAAAAAATATTTACTATTAAAGAACTGAACACTCAGTATGAAAAGCACTGGGGGGGGGGGGGGAATTGTGATCTACTCTGAAGAAATGTTCAATGAAAAACTGATTATTATAAATGCATATATATCAATTGATTGACAATTCTATTTGTTTAAGTGATCCAAAACAATGTTCCTAATGCTATGAATCTTTCTTTCTTTACCCTCTCCTAGTATATAAATTAAATTAATTGTATATTTAAATAGACACTAGCATGTGCGAACATGTATTTAAAGCTTAGCATAATGATATATTTTTTTATATTATGTAATAATACCAATGGCATGCTTATAAGCAATTGTAAATCGAAAATACCAAAAATAAGATTTTTTTTAAAATCTGATTCATTAGACAGTCTGTTTGTGTCATATTTTTTCCAACAAAGAATAACCAGTGGGTGCTTATAATTTTCTAATTGGATTTCAATGAAACTAGCACAATTATTATTATTGTGATGATACACTTGTATCTGTTTGATAAGCAGACATTCAGACTCTATAGTCTTCCAGACATCTAAACATAAATATGGATACATTTAATCAAACAAAGTATACAACTGCAACAAAAATGCAAAAAAAAAAATGTTAAAAAATATTTAAATAAAAAAACAAGTAAGTATGATGAATATGCTCTGTGCTATAAGTTTTTTGGGCAAAATGGCCTCCTAAAAAGTGCCATATTGGGAACAAGTAAAACAGGTCAAAATATGCCCAGAGAGGTCCAAGATGCCACGATGCAAAGTAAATTTTAAATAAACAGACTACATCCACTAGTGTGTCGTTTTATATTTTTTCTGTATAAAAATTATCAATAGCTTTTAATGAATTTTTGTCCAAGGTTTGTGACAGTATGTCCAGTCAAGTCAGCAATGTGTTTGGAAGACGGTCCGATTCGGTTGAAGTATCTATGAGCGGGGGATGCTGTCATGGTGACCTATGTAACCACCACAAACTGACCAGTGGGGTCATGTCAACAAATTCACCGTTGATCACAATGCCAACTACCACGGCTAAAGGTAAGTCAAACAAACAAGTCTGATCTACTCATTTATGCGAGCAAAATTATAAAATGAGTACGAGTTATTAAACCAACGATTGATATCTATTTACACTCTGTCGAAAATGTGTCCTTTGAATTTGCATACCATTAAATGCATGTGAAGAGGTTTAATTTCTTTTATTAATTTCTACTTGATACAAGAAGTGTTAAGCTATGATGATTCTTCGTGCCATGCAAGCGCATACCGTTATTTGGTTTGTGTTGTATCATTCAAAAGACTACATGTAGCAATCAGCAATTGTGGATAGGGGATAACTTCATGTAATATCTGATCGTGGGACAAGCTCACGGTCTACGGTAATTGAACCCAGGTTTACTATTTTTGGAGTTTCATAGCTACAAGACATTTGCTTTAGTTTGTAAATGTAATGTATTTTTCAAAATGCAGATTTTTAATATCATGTCTTTTAGTGTTAGATTTTGTCAATTTGCAGCGTGTTCGATGACAGCTGGATGTCCATTTAATCTTGCTGCAAGATTGGATGGACAATGTTACTTCATAGGAAACAGTCCCTTATCGTGGAGTAATGCCAAGGTAAATGTAAATGGTCATTACACAACGCATATACATTATTAGTGAAATAAACCAAACAGTAACACTCACTACTGAGTGTTTTTAAATCAATTGTCTTTTAAGACTAACTGTATACCACATCAATTATGGCTATTGATGTAGGTACTCACACAGTCTAACATTTTTGTAGTATATTGGTGTTTTACATGTAAACAAGCTGTGTAGTAACGTAGTAACGTGTGTATTAATGTATAGTTAAGAGGGGCTATTATTAACTATTCTGATAAAGCCTTAAAAATAGTTTAGAGTGAGTAACGTAGTAACGTGTGTATTAATGTATAGTTAAGAGGGGCTATTATTAACTATTCTGATAAAGCCTTAAAAATAGTTTAGAGTGTGTGCACAATAATTTACGCAAGCTCATTTTATTTCTTTGCTAATTGCCAATCCCCTTGTGATATTTATCTAAATATCAGCAGTGAGAGTGCTTAATATGTGATCAGACCAAATTGATAATATTACGAATTAATATCAACAAAAGAATTGTAAAATGAAGATTGGGGCAAATTCTTTGGTTTTTTGTTGTTGTTTTTTTTAGATCTTCCTTTTTCAATTTATATCCTTAGAAATACTAACGTGAAAGGTTGGAAATAAACTGGGATGTTTAACTTTCAGGCATTCTGTGAATCACACTGTAGTCATTTAGCCATATTTCAAGATCTGAACCAGCTTCGTCTAATTATGGAAGTACTCCACTTAAGTGACGCTATTTCACGTACGTATTCATATTTTTATTTTGGCAATAAATTCATATTTTTCTGTTTTTTAGCTTACCTGAGCTGAAAGCTCAAATGAGCTTTTCTGATCGCATTTTGTCTGGTGTCCATATGTCTGTCTGTCTGTCCGTAAACTTTCACATTTTCAACATCTTCTCCAGAACCACTGGGCCAATTTCAACCAAACTTGAAACAAAGCGCCCTTAGGCAAAGGGGATTCAAAATTGTCAAAATTAAGGACCACGCTCATTTTAACGGGAGATAATTGAAAATTATTGGAAAATTTTGAGAAATTTTCAAATATTTTCCTCTCAAGAACCATTTGGCCAGGAAAGCTGAAACTTACGTGGAAGCATTCTCAGCTAGTGTAGATTCAAAGTTGTGAAAATCATGACCCTCGGGAGTAGAATAGGGACACAAGGGGGGATCAATTTTTAAAATAGGAATATACATGTATTTAATAAATCTTTAAAAACCTTATTCTCAAAAACAGATTGGCCAGAAAAGTTGAAACTTGAGTGTGTGAAAGCATCCTCAGCTTAGGACTAGGTAGACTCAAGTTTGTTCAAATCATGATCCCCGGGGGTAGGATGGGGTCACATCGGGGAGGGGTCACATCGGGACAATTTTTTACATAGGAATATATAGAGAAAAATCTTTAAAGATCTTCTAAAAACATTTGCCTAGAAAAGATTTAACTTTAGAAAAAGCAACCTTAGATAGTGTAGATTCAAATTCTTTAAAATCAAAATCTTGAGGAGTAGAGAGGGGCCACATCCGGAATCCAATTTTAAAAAGGAAACCATTTTTATTCACAAAAACTGAAATGTTATAATATATGGTTTTACTTATATGCAAGTATTTTGACATATCGTTGATTCTTGAATATTTGTTAGACTTTGGCTCCTGGAGAATTCTTTGCCTTCACAAGGGGTTCAGAGTTTAATGTAGGTTTATATCCCATGTATTAACAATTGTGTATGATCTTGTTGATCGAGAACTGCAAAGCTCAACATGTGATATGACTATAAAATCATCCTTTGAGAAAAGATACTTGATATCCATGGGGAAATGGATTTTTTTATTTATACAGAATCGACATGTATTATACCACATTGTCCAAATATTTCGTATTATGACATCATTAATAAAGGTGATTTTATCATGCCTATCTTTACATAGGTGAGCGATGTGGCCCATGAGCCTTTTATTTTTTGTTGATTATTCAGTCAAATATTTAAACATATGTTTATTCTTTACATTAGTTTTACATGCAAGATAACAGTTTAGTGCTTGTTAATATATATTTTTTTTAATTTTGCGATGTAAATGTATTTATTTTTTTTTTCTTTTTAGCAAATTTGAAGTTTTAAAATAATGTTTAATGTTTAAAATAATGAAACTGGAATTTTCTGTACAGTGTTTAAACATATTCAACAGAAGTATAAATATAAGTTTTATGAGAATCGAATGTATAATACATGTATCGTATGTATTTTTCCCAAGCATAATATCGGTCTATTGTTGTCACGTGATCGTGTTATGAATTCCGTTATAAACCTCACTATATAAAAATTAAAATATAAAAAATACAAATCTTTCTATAATACTTAAAATAGAATTCTATAATAAGATACAGGTATTGGTCTGTGTGACATTGTGACGTCACAATAGCAAAATCAACCTCTATACATTATGATCAAAAATTTTACTATTGTACTCTTGAATAAAATTAGTTTAAGATTTATTATAATAAGACAATTATTCCCTTAAAGTTTGATATCAGCCAATATATGGTATTATAAAACAGATGAGTGTATATAAATCTCGGAATTCGTCCTCGGTCGATATACTCTCATCATGTCTATAAAACCATGTGTTGACCTCATTAAAAGGATCTAATTGTATATTAATACGCTAGCAAACCTTATAACATACTTTTTTTTGCATTTCAGATTTACCAGCCGTTCAACATCACGATATACCGGATATGTACGTGGATGCAGTTAACCCAACACACTCAAACTTCGTGTGGTCGACTACCAATCAGACTGTATCCTATACTTTATTAAGTAGTTCCACCCAAAGTCACCGCTATTCCTGTGCCTTTGTCCACAGTACAAGACAGTTAGAAGGCACCTCTTGTAGTCAAATGTATTATCCTCTGTGTCAAAGTAGATTACAGTAAATGCATTGGAAAACATTTTCATAGTTGATGGTTCTTCTAAATGTGTCAAATCTTTTTTTTTTCTTGTATAAAAAAGGTTGTACATAAATTAATTTTTTTAAAAATATAAACATATTAGAAAGAGAAGGAATTATAATATAAGAATAAAAAATACAAAATTCATTGGGTGATAACATGTATGTACATTCGTTAAATGAAACTCCAATTGCGCTAAACCGTAATTAAAACTTTCATGTATCTTTCATGTATCTTTTTTCAAAAATATTTAAGATTCTTCTTTGTTTGTTTTGGGTGCGACGCTGCAATTCCTACATTTTTTACACCTTTGAAAATAAGTATAGTATGTAAATAAAGTATAAAAATATCTTTTAAGAATCTCTAAAGATACTAGTAAGTAAAAAGATTTTAGATTAATACAAAAATCATTTACATTTTAAGTGAAACAAACATATTTGAAAATCATGGACACAAAAATCCCGTTCACATCATGATCTTAAAATTCGGACCTTTATGACACTGATTATGATATACAATAATCTACTCCTCTTTCATAAGGTAGATAAGTAACACAGCGTAGTGACTCGTGTATCTTATCTTCAAATTCGTGAAATATTTCCAATATGGCAGACACCTGGAAGAGCATTATCGGTAAGAACATACAAATATGAAATATGCATTTTATGATTTTCTCAAAGTATAATAGATAAATAATTGTTCAAGTGTCTTTACATTAATTTGAATAGATGTATATTTTTCAAGTCATGTACTTACATATTTTAGGTGCGACAACTTTTGGTAGGCAAATATCATTTTTGGTAACTTTTGCGAGCATATTTTTATGCGAGTTTAACAACGATTTATAGACTGGATAACAGTAACTGAATATAAGTGAAATTATTTACTTTAAATGTATTGTTTGTTTTTATTCCTCAAACTTTTCAACATTATATTACATCGATTCGTACATGGCTGGGTATTCAGTACAACGCACTTAAAATGCACTCAAGTACGTGTACATGTACATCGAAATGTCATTTGTAAAATAATTTATTTTTGCCGTCATTATTTCTAAAACATCATCAAAGTCTATTGTTTACATATAAAGACATCGAAAAATACATAGTGTTTCATTTATTTTGCATTTATTTATGATTATCAAATATATACAGTGAGAGTGTGTTATGGACAAAAAACATTGGGGAAAGAAACTAATGTTCATAGAACTAAAATGACTACTCCTTTGCATTTAGCCTTTAAACTCACAGTAGAAATGTCATCTGTTTTTTTTTTATTTTTCTCAAAGTCAAGAATATTTTGAAATACTGTCTCATGTCTAATTATTTTCAAGGCTTAGCCCAACATAAACTTTAGAACAATGTCAGTAAATTTAAGATTATTTTTTTCTAAATCTTAAATCAATCTTAGCCAAAAAATGAGAAGTGCCTTATATATAATATAAAGGGATATTCATTTTTTCATTTTCAAAATTTAAAAAAGTCATATGTATTCAAAATTGTGACTCGGGGATAAAGGTCTATTAGCCTTGCTGAAAAGTCACCAACACTTTAAAAATTTTCAACTTCAACTCAATTTTTGCCTTAAAAAAATGTGCACAAATATAAGATATGACCTTGGATTTCAGCCTGAGAATAGGAGAAGTTAATGACGGTGGAGGCAGTTTTGATAATAGATATAATTTGTTGTAGAGGAACTGAGAGAGCTGGAGAATAACATCGGCAAAAAGTAAAACAATAAATGAAAATAAATAAATGATAAGTTATCGTACAATTAATTGTTCCTGTTTTTAATTATTATGTTCTTTAATTAAGGAATAAGGAATTATTCTTTTAGTATTATGAGGTGATAATTTTGGTCGGGCGTTGTCAAATCCAATAAAGTCCAAAGGCTTTATAATAGATTTGACCACGCTCCGACCGAAATTATCACCTCATAATATTCGAAGAATGATTTATTATTACTATTATTTATATCATTTCCAATTTATACAGTTTAAAACAACATTTTAAAATCACTATTTTTTACATGTAACACATGCTATGTATTACTCCGCAGCGCAGCCACTACATGCCCATTTTGTGTCCCTCAGCTTTTCATGAAATTATTGGGTTATAACCTTCAAAATTGATTCGTAATATTATCGCAGACAAAGACGGATGAAAATGTAAATATTCGTGTTTAAAATGTCTTCTTCCTGAAGGTGTGGTGCTGTTAGCTGTGACGTGTTATGCCTGTGACGACATGGACACAGGGGTGTGTCAACGCCTGATTGCCGCCAAACCAGACATGTGTAATGACACGTGTTACGCCTCGATCTGCAAGCGCTTCTGTGGACAATGCCGTAAGTAACTTAGATTTTATAGTGGAAATTTTAGCGAATTATACATTTATACTGAACAATATAAGCTTCTGTTCGTTAGATAATCTGTGTCCATTACTAAAAAGCAAACTGTTTTGCAAAGGTATATGGACTGAGCAATGAAACGAATGTGTATTAAGACTAATGGACTATCACATATACTGTAAATGTATTATATTTGGCCGTATAATATTTGGAGGATATTGATTTTTGAACAAGATGGCGTGGATTTGATCAAGAGTATTTATTATTATTTAGATGCACCTATTATTTTACATAAACATATATACGCATGGCAGTTAGCGATTAACTTGATTTTACGGAAGCTGCTTAAATAGAATACACAGCCAAATGTTATATGTTAATAGTATTTCATTTGAACTATTGAATAAGGCATTTATCTCACATTTATTTTGCCAAAATTTATAGTACTTCATTTCATTCATTATTTCACATCATTTGATATATCCTCAACTATTTTATGTACTCTTTTCAGCTCTCAAATGCTATAGCTGTACCGATATAGAATCCTCACAAAAATGTAACTCCACCATTGAGTGCCAGGGCAAAGATTATGTAGTTATATTTTCCTATCTTAAATTAAACTATTAAACTAATGAGGAGAATAAAATTTTTAAAAAATTATTTTTGCTATAAACAACTTGTTCTGTCCCATTTTTAGCAATGCATATCTGCCGCGTCTTTCACGAATGATTTTAGAGAGGTCTACAAGCTTGGGTGCGCTCCTTCAACAGTAAGCATGATAAAACTTAAAGCCTTGAGGTAACGAATGCATTTTAATATCATTTAACTTTGGTTTTGATGGTCTCTAAACTTTGTGTTCAATGACATATTAATTTATTTTTTAACCTGTGTTGTCAATTTTCGTCTTATTGTGTATGCTTTGTTCAAATAAACTTATTTTAAAACGCAATACCATATATGTTTCAATGTTTCCTACAGGTATGTTCCCACTATGGGAGGCGGTCAATTAACAAAAGAGCAGGGACATCTTGTTGCACCACAGACCTGTGTAACCATGGCAGCGGCAGCAAACGAGATACAAAACCTAAGGCTCCAGAAACAGGTTTCAGGACTGTCCTACCTTAAGCATTTTATGACCCACCAAACAACTTTTAATAATTCAAAGAGTTTTGATATTAACAATTCTCCATTACCGTCGATTTTTTCATATATTTTAAATTTAGCATATTCTTTACAATAGGTAAGTATTCACTACATGAAAACGAGTATTCCCTTTAAATCTTTAAGGAGGCTAGGGGGTAAAATAATCTCTCCAAACTTCACCAAATTTGGAGAAATGTTTCATAAAATCTAAATTAACATTTTAATGTGAAAGACCACATCACAATCATCGTAAATTTTATCATTTATTGCATCTGAAGAAATTGCACATTATGTAAAAAAAAATTATGAAAAGTATATGAAATATAAATAAAAGCAAAAAACATACCAATAACATTACAAAAATTTAACACAATAACAAAAACTTAACATTATTTGTTATAAACAAAAATATCACAATTTTACCCAAAATATATATGTCACACAAATGCAAATATGTAAAACAAAAAAAATGTAGTCACAAGATTATTTTTAAATTTTAACATAATAATAATCAATACATGTGTAATAAAGATTGAGCATTGAGAAAAATTTCGATGGTGAAATTAAAAAAAAAAGGATAATATTTGAACAAAGTATTTGGAGTTTTACAAGTTACCTCCCTTTGAAAAGTTAGAAATATGCTGAAAAACAGCTGAAATGATTTTTTTCCCATCTTCTTACCCTTCGTTTACTATCAATTGACTCTTTAAATAATGCTTCAATACCATCATATCCATTTCTTTCAAAAGACAATTTCAGTACGATGTCAAAGTTTTAGAACATTAAAGTGAAATTTTTTGTGTAGAGAAAAAAAACGCTTTAAAATGGCAGCCACCCCCAGCCTCGTTAAAATAAAATGTCAATCATTCAGCAGAACAATATGAAAGGATTTGCCTTTTTCATGTTTTTTATTTACAGTAAAACGACAGGTTACCTCCCCTGCGTGTGACGACACAGACAGTCTGGCGTGTACCCTACTCTTCACCATAAACACTCATATGTGTACAGATGATTGTATAGCTAACACTATATGTCCTAGATTGTGTGGAAAATGCAGTGAGTATTGATTACATATATATAAAAAACTTCAGTACCAAAATGTGCGTACATGACAAAAATGAGACAGAAAACCAGTCAAGTACAATATGGGGTACTGTGGAATTATTTAAAATCATGGTTGCTTAATTTTTCGTGGTATTCTTGGATGGCCCTCCCCAATGAATCTACATTCTCGACAAAAACAAATTTAAAAAGAGTTATCTTTAAATTTCTCATTGAAACTGAAAACTGACGCATCCACAAAATCACAACCCCACGAAGAAGCAAAAAAAAAAAAAACGACTATTTACGAAAATTCTCCCCCTCGAGTTTAAATGATTCCATAGTACTCATTAATTTATACACAGATGATTGTTGGATTTCAATCCATGAACAGATTTATACCCAGGTTCCAAAAGTATATGTTTTTATGATTTTTGTTCTCCACAGTTTTTATTTTAAAATCAACATTTTGCAAAGAATTGTTAAGAGGTAGCCCAATGACCGATTTTAAAATACTGGGATTGATAAATCAGAATTGCTAAAGCAATTTGACATCATACAAATAAATAAATATTTGGCCAACCCTATGTTACTAGGATTTAATATTAACAATCAAACGTAAGATTTTTTGGCTCGCTTATTGCACAAAAGGTAAAGTCGAGCTCTTAGAAAAGATTTTAGTGTTATGTTTGAAATCAAACTTTACAAAAAAAAAAAATATTTGAATATATGCCAAAAGTTGAAATTGATTCTACCGTAACCAATTTAAATTCCTTCAAGTTCTGACATAAAATCACACCAAAAGCCCTTTTTAAAATAAATCTTATTAAATATTAAAATTATAGAAAAAAAGAATAAAAACTGACACTTTTAACGCGTATGTTTACTTTAGGTGGCTCACTACACCTTAAAATATTTTCTCAAATCAGCAGGCAATTAATTTATTATGATAGATATCAAGATGGAAGAAGTACTTGTATTTGAGCCAAATAGGCAAACAATGTACAATTTTGGATGAAAAATTATATTTTCGATAAATTAATTCAGTAAACATGAACAAAAGCTTCAGGCGGTTTCGAACCCATGATCTGCGGCTCAGAAGCCCAATTCCTTAACCACTAAGTTACGACGACAAACCAACCAAACGATATAAACGATTTAACAAAACATTTAAATCGCCATCTTGTGACGTAGTGTCTTAAAAAGTATAAGTCTAGGTGTAGTGAGGTACCTAATTAAATAATTAAATGGTAGATAAAACTTCAAAAAAATGTATTAGTATTTTATTCAATTCTTTTACGTACATGTAGGTAAATGCTTTGAGTGTGAGCACGTGACATCTACAGAGAATTGTACTCAGTCACGTGTTTGTGATCCAGGGGAGGTAAATGATGATAATCTGCATCAATTTTTTTTTAAATATTGTTAGTTTTATTTTCATTTTTTCAAAGAAAACTAGTAAATGAAGGAGTTTACATGGTATTTTCCTAAACTTTTAGGTTTGCTTCACTCTCGAGACATTGAACTTTAACCTTGAACATGGTTACCGGCTTGGATGCGTGCAACAAAAGGTATCCGTGTTTTGACATTTATATGATGCAAAAAGGAACAGCCAGAGCAAATTCTAGTATAAACCTTAAATTCCTTTCATAAACAGTTCATTAATTAAAACATTTACGATTTTATTTAAAATAAACATGATTATTGTTATATTCTCGTTATATGTTCATTCATTGACAAATGAAAGGTATACATACATCACTACAATATGTTATGAATAGTAAAAAAGACCAAAGATCGACATCATATCTAAATGAATGAACTTGGGGCAATATTGAAATCTTAATCACATTTTAGGTCTGTGACAATTTACACGTTCAAGCCAGCTCTATTTTTGGACGACGGTCAAGTGGAAACCCTGAACTTTCGCTGACTGGGGGTTGTTGTCATGGGGATTTGTGTAATCATCATCAGATATTTCCGGAAACCACGACGCAACGTCAGGTTATCACCACGCATCGTCCAACGACGACTACTCAAAAAGGTCAGAACGATCACATGTGTACTAAACACGCAATATAATTTTGATAATCAATCATTTATAATCAAATGACATGGTTATTAACCTGATAAACATAGGAAACCAATACTGAAATAGCTTCATATATTTAATAATCCACTTATTCAAATGAAATTTTGTCTCATCGCGAAAAATAACAAAACAATTCATCTGAGGAATCGTAAGAAGAAATCAGTGAACACAAATGAGTGTATGGATTTGTTAAAAGATCAAAAAAGTATGCAAGCAATGTAAAACAAACTTAATCATTTAACTAAGGTCATTTTCAACAAGATATCTGTGAGCCAATGCTCACTAGTAATACCCCCGCTCTGATGTGAATATTCAAAATAAGCAAAGCCAACATTTAATAGGCAGTTGACTGCCAATTGGTACAAAATTAGATCTTTTAAAATACCATACTAAACAAAGAGTACGTGTGTTAAAATTTCAAGCACCTGCAATAAACAGTTGCTGTGAAAAATGCGACAGACTTTTTTGTTGCGGACAGACAAAGAGACAGAAGGAAAGAAGGGCGGTCTGGCAGACAGACACACAAGAGTAAAACAGTATACCCATTCTGCTTCGGAGCCGGGGTATAATAACGCCAAGAACAATATAAAATATAGTAACCATTTTCAATATATCATTTAGTGCAAATTATAAATGATTTGTATAAAAACTAAAAAATCAAAAATATAACAGTTTTTAGGTTCAAAAATACGGTCTAGTTCATTCATCTCTATACACAAAGATTGTACAATGGAAGTTTCCTCCTTTAGCCGGCGAAAACTTTCTTAACATTTGCTTATCTTTTTAAACGATAAACAAACAATGGTAAATCTTAAACATTAAAGTTTATAAGATGCTTTTGGATGTTTAACGTTTATTATTTATAAGCGTCTCAAGATAAAGTCATTTGCTACCGGATGTTTAGATAAAATATTTTTCAATTTGATATCTTTAATCAAATTAAATAAAAACATATCATTATTTTAAGTTTTTAAATGGTTTAGCTAAAAATACTGTGTATGTGACAGTAGCGTTATTTTTTTTTCTTGAAAATGACACGCAGTTAAAAATAAATCACCGAGTTACTCGACTATCGCTCGATTACAGCCGCAGATTAATCGATTATAGTCTTTCTATTAAGTGAAAATGGACATCCTTCCTTTAAAGGGGCATGGTCACGATTTTGGTCAAATTCTATTGTTCTGTTTTTAATATTGACAATGCTTTAGGAATGCATTTCCAATGACCAAATGAAATTTGAGAGTCAGTAGTGAAGTTATAAGCAAGATACAGGGCTCACAATTCTCCGTTTTTGTTTACATTAGTTCAATATACCGGTAAAAGATTTTTCAAGCTGAATTTCCCACCTTCTTATTCATTTTAAGCATAAATAAACAGATATTAACGTTTACTACATTCATTTTTGGTCTAAGTCTGGATTTTTTACTTCAACGTTCAAAATGTAAACAAAATCTTTGTTTACATAGCAAAGAATTGTAAGCCCTGTAACTCGCTTATAACTCAAGGAATGACACTTAAATTTTGGTTGCCTATTAAAAATGCCTTACTAAAGCATGGTAAACATTAAAATCGGGGAAAAATGTTGACCAAAATCGTGACCATGCCCCTTTAAAGCAAAAGTAAAATTGCAAAGAACCGCATGTTTAAACCTACGTCTTCTGCATAGATTGATTGTTGTACGTTTATTGGCCTATTTATTACATGTAATTAGTGCTCCGTGTACATATTGAATTTTTTTTCCCGTTAAACAAACCCCAGGGATATTGACTTGAGTACTTAATGGGTTATGCCATGAATTATGTGTATGTAAATTCTTTCAGTTTGTCATCACTATGCTAACGGATGCACATTTGCTGACGGGGTTTATTACCATGGACAGTGTTACCATGTCGAAAATAGAACTATGACTTGGATCCAAGCAAAGGTTTCTATTTTCGCTCTTATTTTGGTTTTCGTTCTCACTCTATCTTGAGAAAGTTTTTAATCTTCGTTTTCAATGGCTATTTGGCAGCATTTCTGTGAGTCACGATGCGCACACCTTGCCACTTTTTCGGATCTCAGAGAAATGGACCACGTTCTAACATATCTAGCACGTCATCACGTTATATACGGTCTGTGCATTCTTTTAAAACTTAATTATGTTTTACTTTACAATTTGCATTGTTTTACTTTTACTATTCAAATAAACAACATCGATCTCTTTAAAATTTAAAATTTTTAATCATTCAATGCTACTGTTAACCCTACCTCTGTTGATTTTAACAACTCTTACAGTCGCAACTTTTCGGATCTTTTCGGTAAATCACCCCCCCCCCTAAAAATAATAAAAAAAATAAAATTAAAAAAAAGCACAAAAAAACACTGCTAATGAATATCACTAGTTGCTGAATTTCAAATTAAATCGGAGTCAGTCCTTATTTATTTAATTTCAGTCCTGATAGCTTTATAAGACTCTTCTGGTTTTGTGGTATTATACACTTGTCCAATGACTGCACCTGAATGGGTTACCTCTTTAACCAAACCCGAGACAGGGGCTATTACACGATGACTTACCCGAGGGGAATATTTCTTTTCAAGGGTTTGATAAAAGAATTACCTCAATCAAAGCCATTCATTTGGATAATTAAATGTTTTATTATTCTTAAAGGAGGTTGGACACGATTTATGGTCAAAATTTTTAATTTTCTTTTTTCTTTTTTAATGTTTATAATGATTAATATGGGCATTTGTAATGCTTTGTCAAAATTTGAAAGTCAAATATTGAGTTATAAACAAGATACAGAGTTTGAAATTCTTTGTTTTGTAAACAAAGCTCGAGCCTTGTAATTTTTTACATGTGTTTTGTTGGAAAAAGTTTCAATCTAATATTGCTTTCTTCTGTTGATAATATTATTTAAAACCACATTGAATAAGTTTACCTTGTTTTCCACGAGTCACTTTGTCAAAGAAATGGTAATTCCATACTTTACATTATTTGTAAACAAATATAAGACTCGAGCTTTGTTTACATAACAATGAATTCTTACCTCTGTATCTCTCTTATAACTTGAATTCTAACATTCAAATTTTGGCCAATCATTCAAACTATACAAGCAAACCATTTTATACATAAACAATAAATATGAAAGTTTTTATCCAAAATCGTGTCCAAGTCCCTTTAATATAAATAAAAATATATTTACTGTCTTAATACATGTATTATCAAAATCAGTAAGTAATCTTCACAATAAGAGCAACCTGGTAATTGTTTTGTAATAATTTACCTTTTATTTTACATTAGAAATCAACATTTTCAAAACCAACTTTTAAATATATATATATATATATATATATATATATATATATATATATATATATATATATATATATATATATATATATATATAATTGATCAACACAGTAACTATTGTATATGACACTGCTTTCAATCAGCTCAACTGAGAACTCATCGTTGTAGAACTCTTAAATGTTAGCGAAAGTCAACCAATAATATTAAAGGAAAATGGGGGTGGGAATTTGAGTGATTGCATTGAAGGGGAAGGTGGATAGCAATTTTTTACCGAACCCGGGAAATAGTGTTTTACTATACGCGAACAAGCTTTAACAATTTATTGAAAAATAGCTATATCTTACCTTCTGAAATTCATATAACTGTATAATACAGAATAATATTTGATAAAGCTACGCTCAAATTTCCGTACCTGTATTTATATCAAGTTTCAAAAATAGGATCGGTTGCCATGGATGCCTATGTAATACATTGGAGGTTTTTTTTATAGAATTTTCGAGAAGTTGGGATTGGCAACTCGAACTGAGATGCGCCTGGAATATCTAAGCATATGTTTACTATATAAAATATACATTGTACATGTCACTTTGTAGTGCACGCTACTGGTTATCCCAGAAGCGAGCTTTACGTGGATGCCATCGACCCGGGCCACAATAACCATTGGGTGTGGGAGTCCAGTCTACAAACTGTTCCCAACACTATGTTCCACAGTATCAGCTCTCATCAGCTCAACTACTGCTCGGCCACCACCCCAGCGGTGATGAAACTAGTGGCGGTCAACTGTGCCTCAAGTTACCTCCCACTCTGCCAGCATGCAAGTAGTGGAGTCTAACAAGTCTTCCTGTTCTTCAATAGTATAGCAATGTTACATGTATTGTGCGTTTACATACTGTCTGTCAAATATTGAAAATAAAGATAAATAACACGTGACATTAAATCACATGTATTGTTCATTTTTGTTTTAAAAAAATATTTATGTCTCTGATCTAATCAAAAACGCCTTAATAGATTGGGTGTATTTGATTGATTTAATATAACATATGGCTGTAAATTACACTTAAAAAAACTGAAATATTTTTCTATCTGTTAAATGCAAAGCCATTAAAAGCCTGTGTCTTCGTATTTCATTGATACTTTTGATTTACAGGTTGGTTTGTGGTTTATCGTTTCATTTATGAATATTTAACGCATATACATTGATACATTGAATCTGCCACTGCCAGGACACTCTTTATTATTTCATCTAATCTAGCCGAGATTTCACCTGGACATACTAGGAGCCCTGGGGTGGCAAGACCCGCAGACATGATGATTTTCATCCAGACTTGTTAGCGTGATAAGTTAAATAAGTTACATATCATAGACTGTCCCGCGATTTATAGCCAGACTTGGCCGTCAAAAAACTTTTAAAATTGTTAAGAAAGAAACATATTTAAGGTCTTCCGTTCCAACGGAAGACCTTGTACTGATTCTGATGGTAATTCTTCATTATTAGGGTCTTCCGTTTCCAACGGAAGACCCTCTTGTTATTCTACGGTTTCTTTTTATTATTATTTTATATTTTTCCTCTGACATTTTTCGAGAGCTATAACTCAAGAACTATTCAATCGATTTTGACCAAATTCACAGGACTGATAAAGCATTCAATGTACTTGCGATTATAAAGTTTTGAGCCGATGACGTCACTTCCGGTTTGAGATTTTGAAGATTTTGTGAATTTTTAAGGACCATTTTGTCCACGTAACTCCTCCGAAACTAATAGTAATACAAACGTGAAACTTTCAGAAATATGTAGTTGAATGTCTGTAGATGATCCTCTGTATTTGACATTGTGGAAAATGCGCAAGGCGCTGAAGCTCGCCCGAGGTCGAAAATTAGCACCAAATTTTTTGGCAAAATTTTAACACGTTTTGTAAAATATCTTTTAACTTGTTAATATTTTGTTAAAACATGTAATGCAAAAGTTGTTTTAATTTTCACGAGATTTCATTTGATATCAAGAAAAAGGGGCTGGCCCCTCAAATTAGGGGCCAAGAGGGCTCTAAAGTCTTTTTGCAATAACTCTTTACTGAACAATAATTTGTTATCAATTATAGAAGCAAAAACGTTTATTGTACAGCTGTTTATCTATACAGTACTACAACTTAACCATATGTTACGTAATTAGGGGTTTCTAGGGGCCAGAAGTCCAAAACTTTGATCATTAATATCTAGAGAAGGAGAAATATTTTGTTAAGCATTGTAGAAGAAAAGTTGCTCAAAATATTGTTCTTAACAATATGATACCTAAAAAAATTCTGTTGGTGGTCCCAGTAAGGAGTTGAAGGGTCGGCCCCTAAAACACAGTTGTTCAGATATCTCTAGAACGGTTAACAATTCCTGAACACTTGTTGAACAAAATGTGTTTATTATTACGGGACCTTTTATCTGATATCAAGAAAAAAGGGCTGGTCCCTTAAATTAGGGGCCATGAGGGCTCTTAAGTCTATTTATAATAACTTTTTACTGAAAAATAATTTGTTTTTATTTATAGAAGCAAAAATATTCATTGTACACCTATTTATCTATACAGTACCATATCTAAGTCATATGTTACGTAATTAAGGGTTTCAAGGGGCCAGAAGTCCAAAACTCAGATCATTAATATCTAGAAAAGGAGAAATATTTTGAAAAGCATTGTAAAACAAAAAATGCTTACAATAATGTTCTCAACAATATGATACCTAAAAAAAGTTTTGTTGGTGGCCCCAGTAAGGAGTTTAAGGGTCGGCCCCTAAAACACAGTTGTTCAGATATCTCTAGAACGGTTAACAATTCCTGAACACATGTTGAACAAAATGTGTTTATTATTATGGGACCTGTTATTTGATATCAAGAAAAAAGGGCTGGCCCCTTAAATTAGGGGCCATGAGGGCTCTTAAGTCTATTTATAATAACTTTTAACTGAAAAATAATTTGTTAATAATTATAGAAGCAAAAATATTAATTGTACAGTTGTTCATCTATACCGTACCATACCAAAGTCATATGTTACGTAATTAGGGGTTTCAAGGGGCCAGAAGTTCAAATCTCTGATCATTAATATCTAGAAAAGGAGAAATATTTTGAAAAGCTTTGTAGAAGAAAAGTTGCTTAAAGTAATGTTCTTAACAATATGATACCTAAACATTTTTTAGTTGGTGGCCCCGGTAAGGAGTTGAAAGGTCGGCCCCTAAAACACAGTTGTTCAGATATCTCTAGAACGGTTTACAATTCGTAAACCATTGTTGAACAAAATATGTTTATATTTGCGAGACCTTTCATTTGATATAAAAAAAAGGGGCTGACCCATCTAATTTGGGACCAGGTGGGCTACAAAGTCTTTTAAAAATTATTTTTTTTGAGCGATAATTTGTTATAAATCAAAGAAGCAAAAATAAGAGCTTACTAAGCTTAATTTAAACTGAAATCCGTTTTAAAATCGGACGATGCATTACAGAGATATAGGGGTTTAAAAATTAATTTTTCCGGAAATTTTGATTCCACATTCTTGGTTAAGAAAATAGTGTTATGTTCAAACTTAAATTAACTCGTACCTAAAATAATTCGATGATTGTTAAATCGTACTTAAACACATTCGGATTTGTATTTGCAAAGTCATTCTTCAAATTCATTTGGTTTGTGTTAATTCGTACTTTGAATCATTCGGATTTTGTTAACTCGTACCAAGAATAATTCGATTTTCTTTCTTTTTGTTTTAGTTACTTGCGTTTATTGGTTTAAGAATTCTGCTTCTTAGAGGAACTTCTAGCTTTACTTTCGACATTAACGGAAGACCCACTCGTTGCTTTGCAACGAGCTTTGCTCTAGTTGTTATTCTTCTTCTAGACGTTTTTAAAATCTCAATAACTTATTTGTTTGTCATCCGATTTCATTCAAATTTTCACGGTATATTGTAAATTGAATTAGGTTTCTAGAGCTCAAAAAAAATTTGAAATCACAACTTCCGGTTTTGAGTTATTCCCCTTTTTCTAAAATTTTAGGGGAATTAGTTTCCAGACAAAGGCTCCGAAATGGTCCGTAGCAAATAATTTATAGTTAAAAATCTTAATTATTGACACTTTGAATATTGTCCTCTGATTTTTGTATTTTAGTTTTTTCCAATTATTCCACTCGAATTAATCAATCGAAATCTATGTTTTAAAAATAGCAAAATTTTTCTCATGTTTTAGCTTCGTAACTTTTTAGTTTGAAATATTTCCTAAATACGTATAGAACAAAAGTTGTGCATAATGTTAAGGGCTTTCATTTGACACCAATAAAAAAGGGCTGGCCCCTTAAATTAAGGGCCAGTAGCCCTTAAAAGATTTTGCTTAATAACTCAAAAACAGTTAGGATTTCGATATGGCTGTCGCTGGAATAGTTGTTTGTTGGGATCTCATAAAGGTCGTTACAATGTTATTTTGTAAGTGATTTGTGTAGTATGAGTGTAAAAAGCTTTACATGTTAACATGTACCTGTTTTCATTTGGCAAGTTAACGAAGGTCTTTGTGCGTAAAACTGGCATAAAATTACCACAGAAAGTATGATGGTTTATACAGGGGGCTTTAATTCATGAGAAAAAAAATTAGAACACATGCTTTTTTTAAAGAAGTTTAAGTCATTGTTGTTTAGTTCTTATAGTGCACAAACCTTAAAGACGAGAATCGGAAAACAAAACATTCTTTTTTTTCTAGAAAAACACAAAATACGTTTGGAAAAAAAATCCTATGCATTACATTTTAGTTATCATACTGCATGCATTTAAAATCCACCTTGAATCAGAGCTGTGCGCGTATTATTACGTAAGCTATCCCTCGCCCGCGGCCGAAAAATCGGTCACCATGGTCGCGGCTGGACTACCTAGCGGTCAGCGGTTATCTAATACACGAGAGTTGCGTCTCTCATATATGAGTTAATTTAGCTGCGAACTGAAGAATTGTTAAGAAATCGTTCAGTTAATTAATAAAAGCAATACCATTCTCAATCTAATGCAATATCAGATATATAGATCAATTGTGGGTTTTAAGTAAAAAAAAAAAGGATTCCTATTTGATAGATTTTAGTCATTAAATTACAAACTTTTCAAATCTTTCTAGGTTCTGATCTGTGCGTGTGTATGCGTTAAACCTTAACGTAATCTATCCTTCGCCCGCGGCCGAGGAAATCAGCCACGGCTGCACTACCTAGCGGTAAACGGTTATCTAATACACAAGATTCGCCCCCGAACACTTACATGAATATATGAACGTGTTTGAGTTTATATAGCCGTAAATACACTGTACACTGTTTTAATTTTATGTTATAAAAGTTTGTTCATTTTGTATTTATTTAAATTAAACATTGGAGAGTAAATAAAAAGTCGTTCTGAAAATTAATAAAAGCGATATTACTCCAAATCGGAAATACTCGTCAGACATATTTAAATGGTTGGTTTGTAAGTCTTGTTTTAAAAGCTGTACAAATAATGTTTTCAATCAACAACAAAAAAACAACACAAATATTAAAACCTTTAAATAATGATCATCCCTCGCACAGGGCCGAGGAGATCCCGCGCAAGTGGACATCTTCTACATGTACCTTATCACGCGTGCATGTTTGGTATTTTGTACGAACGCAACTATTTTTATTATGTTTTTAACTATTATATTGGTGTAAGGTGAACAGATAAATTTATTTTACTCGTACAGTTGATTTAGCATTGCTTTATACGACAGAGTACAAGGTAATTTAAAAATCAAATCAAATTATGATCAAAGTTCCACGTTACATGTTTGCGGTAGGTGCTGGCACGATAAAAGAAAGCCCTGAATTGAGGCATTCGGTGATTATATTAAAGAATATTTACATGAGTTTTGAAACAAGTTTTGTTTAGATTCTATCGGTCACATATTAATAACTTCTGTAGTGCTTCTACATGGTCGTTCGTTTCATTGTGAAAACGAACTTATTTCTGTGTTGCCCTCCCACCGCCCCGCTGCCAAGTGCTCTTTTTTTTTAAATTCCAGATCTGTCGAAAATTATTTGATAGTGACTTCTTCTCATGTGTAACATTTTCTCCTGAACGTGTTTCGCTTTCCCTCCCGTTTTTTATTCGGTCAGTCTTTGTAAATTTCAACTTTCTTTATTGCGTAAATTCCATCGCCACGTGCTACCGAAAATTTTGAGTCGCTTCAGCGCACACAGCTCTGAACATATATAGCCCCATGTTATTTATGGCTGCAGATTATCAATTGTTATGCAATTAATCAACAGTTCGAAGGGTGTTTTCTTCAAAGTGGTCAATTATCAAACAATAAGACTTTCATTTTCACATTAAAGTTGCGAGATCGTAATCCGAGAACGTGGCTATAATAAATTTACCTGTTAAACACACTAAACTTCTATGATATATGGGTATGAACAGAATAATATATATTATAATTTAAAGTTTTAAGTCAAAGGTAATTTGTTCTTGGGATTAGATGTTATGAAATACGACTACATTATGCTATGCAGGCGGTCGCCATAGAAATCATCAAAGTATTGCAAGTGTGGACAGATTAGTTCACTTGACTTACAGACTATAATATAGCGACATATCTGCCTCCAAAAAATATATGCGCTTCTCAAAGTTACACTTAAGTGAGATGGACATGTGTTCTTGGGAATTTTCTTTATTGCTAATTATATGAAAATTGATTTTAAATAAAACGTTTTATTGAAGTTGTGTGGTATGAGGTTGTCATGCAACTTAATTTACTTACAAGGTTAGCTACAGCCAGTGGAATACTAATTTTAGGTCAACAATGAATACCTTCTATTAAAATACAAGATAAATAAAGAAGGCAAATATTGCTTGTGACATGTACGTAATTTTTTGATATATCTTAATGATAAAACAAAGAAAAGCAAAAAAAACCAAACAAACAAACAAACAAACAAACACACAAACAAAAAACAAACATGCAACTTGCATCAAATTTACTTCATGTACATGTTACCCCAAAAATCCGACCGAATATGCCCCTTTGTCACATTTAATTAAATTAACTGAGAATTAAAACCGTAACACCATAATTTTTCGCTTATTTTTATTGAAGTTTCTCCCGGTTTTTTTTTTCAAAATACATACGTAAACTTTCTCCGAGAGAATTACTTTTGATCCGATAAAGGGGAAAAAACTGACATAAAAATAGGGATTTTGCATATTATTGCATCGTCGAGAGAAGTAATATTAATTTCTGTAAATTATGTTATTTAATTTTACGTTACATAGCAGCGGTGTCTGTATATCAGGTGTAAAATTTAGACGCTCACTTATGCATAAATTCTCTTGATGATCTTTGATAGTTAATTATTATTTTGAATGTTCAAGTCTACTCGTATTATTAAATAATATCAGCCCTGAAGAAATTTTCAGAGATGCCATCAATTTTGACTATTTACCAAATTTTGACAGCACGCAACAATTTCAAACTTGCACATAGTCTTCAAAAAATTAGAAATATTTAATTACAGAAGTTACATGTTTTTAAGGCGGGTTCGTTTCTTTTAAAAAATACATTTCCTTTCATGAATCATGAGTACATGTATATAACAATCCTTGCTACCCTTAACAATTAAACTCGCCATTAAACTTCTCATTGTTTAAACCCCTGATCCTAACGGCGATCCCGCTGTGTCATTGAATAATGTAAAACGCCATGGTAAACGAATTAGAGTCTGCTACAGCGCCGTAACAACGCAAGGGCATCTTCGTTCGCTGCGGTGGGATATTTTATAACATTTTAGAACGCCATGCGACGGCGCGCACTTTGATCATGCACAAAGTACGCGCCGTGGCTCTGCGTTCTGATAAACACGCCGTAGAAGTGGAGTAAGATCGCCGTGACAGCGCCGTAAAGTCTCCAACAGCGCATGTGCACGCAGTCAGCCCGCAGAGCACGCCGTTGACGCGCGGTAAAAACTCCTAGAACGTCATGAGCGCTCGGCGGATAACCAGCGAGAGCGCAGTCAATTGCCAAGTAGAACTCTGTGGAAACGTAGTTGGGAGCTCTGTTAGAACGCCTCAGTCGCCGTCAGGATGCCGTGACATTTTCACTTGTAAAATTTTTAAATAAGATTGTATATTTTTTCTTAATTTTCGTTGCGATCCTACGGCGATTCCATGAAATTTACAACGCCGTGAACACGCCCTGGGAACGCAACTTGGTGTGACAGGGCCTTAAAGAGTTTTCAAAACAATTACACAAACTGTGTTTGACAAATAGTTTTCCTAAAACATTTTCTTCCTGTCTTTATACAGGTTTTCAATCAAACCACGTTTTTATAACAAAAGCAGAAGTGAAATTTTAGTCATTAGTCATTATAATCATTTGACACCAAATCATATTTGGAAATTTTCAACTCGCAGCAACAACGGAAGACCTACTCGTGGCTTTGCCACGAGCTCTGCTCTAGTTATCTCTCTGATTCACATGCAGTGTCTTGAGTTTTATATAATGCATCATCGCCGACTGACGCCATGATAGCAACTTTATAGTTTTCGTATAAAACTAATTAAAATTGAAATCATTGCTTATGATTACATTTTTTGTAATTAATTGTAGATTAAACCAGTCATTTGACCTATAAAATGAAATTAAATTGTACGAAAGTCAAACGTAACGTCAGGCGGATTGATACGGCTTTTTTGTTTACGTCGTCTTCCATAACTAAGGCAACAGTCTTTATACGATATAAAATTATTTATAGTTTTTAACCAACCAGAAAATGTTTTACAACCAGAATTAAATAAATTATTCAACCACAAATTTTTGAGAATACATACTCCTAACAATATAGTTAGTCATTCTTTTTGTGCTTTCTACTGATATAACATAATTAATCTTAGAATATCAATTAATATTATAGTTTAAACAAATATCCTCATGACACATACATGTAAATATAGGATGTGACCATACAATGAAAATTTCTTATGCTACCAAATGATCCTGTGGGCGAACGTTTGTGAAACTTCAAAAAAGCGACGTACGTTCTATAAGGATTGAAAAAATAAGTTAACTGTAAATTATTCACCTCCTTCTTGATATAAAAGAACTTGTTCAGAAACACGTCGAAAGCCGGGAAAAAATCTTTCAGTCCTTCGTGGTTACAGTTCTATCCATCGTTATTTATGGTAGATTTTGACGAGGAACCCTTAACACAAAAAAAAATTATCTGATCCTGAACATTCACCGAGATAAAACAGCTGCTTTGAACCGTTCTGCAAACGATTTTTTGTCAGGACGGAATTCACTGATGTCCATTTTTTGGACGTTTCTGATGTGCAACAGAGTTGAATCAAACTTGTGGCTTGTATGTTGCATATGAACTTCTCTAATTAAATGTGGATTGCCTTAATTCCCTTGATGCACCTTTCATGTCGTCAAACATAAATTAACAAATTTTAAGTACAATTTTGCTTTGTTTCTTAAACATATAGTGCAATCAAATAAGTGACAATAATATACTTTATTAGATTAGAGAATGTTTGGACACATCGTGGAATATCTTCATTGCAAGTCAAATCCGCCCCCTCTCGCCGCCCCAATATGAAATTAAAACAGTCCGACACCCCTGTACAGTGCTATTAGTGAAAGCAACAGCTACCAATCTGCAAGTCTTGAGTTTGAATCTTGCTGGGACTAGTACTTGTACAGATTTTATCTTTCTACATGTAAATATGTAATATATGTTTATGATAGATTAAGGATAAAACAATTTACAATCTAATTGTTGTTATCCAGTAACATATTTCACGATTCCTCGTGCCACCTTAAAAGAACAACTACGAAAAGTAGTGAAAATTCTTGTCTATTTATTGTTTAACAAAGTCAACAAAATACTATCAAGTGCAAAGACTTGTATATAATTACATTCTCACGTGTGTACATGTGAAAGAATCTGATATGTTGTTTTTTATTTACATCTTGAGCATTGGGATAATCTAATTTATGTGTGTTTGCTCAGCATACATGGTACGTTGGGAGAATATGATGTTAACATAAACTCAGTCAGAACATTTGGGAGAATCTTGAACATGTTGGGATTTTCACAATTGCATGTCACTCTCACAAATTAACATTTGCATAGAATACATGTATGTAGAAGAAAAAGTTTTGGGTTGTTTTTAAAAGAAGAAATTAACAACAACAAATACAACTTATTCAGCTTTCAAAAATTCTGTTTAAGCTTATATACAAAATCTTGTTAATGCCCAAAACAAAATATGACGCCTCTGCTTGCAGCTACGTGTATATCATCTAGACATGTTCAGATTAGTTTACCCTGTTCAATCATGTATGATAGAATTGTGACACTCTCTCATTTCATCATGACTGTACAATTAGAATTCTATATGTTACTTGTATATAAATGACTCGCCTTTAGCTTTCACATTGCATCACTAAAATCTTTATGTTTTTACATGTACATCATGTTCAGTAAAAACTTTTCTATCCTTCATTTTAACATTTTCAATGCTTTTACTTGGTCAATTTGTTCACTATGTACTAGAGTTCTATCCATCACCAAAGAATGATTTGATGAATAGCACTACATGGACCTTGCATGTTGCCATAACATATACATGTGTCATGATACAAGATACTGTAAACGTACTACATTTGGCTGTGTATTCTATTTAGCGCTTTTGGCTGAATGCGGCTTTTGTTTAATCAAGTACATCACTAAATGCCATGCATATATGTATAAGAATAGTCACATCCAATTCAAATCCACGCCAACTTGTTCAAAAACTAATTTCCACCAAATATCGTACACGCCAAATATAATACCAGTTCGTTTACAGCAAACAGAATATACCAACTGGCATTACACTGACATGTGGAATGTGTTTTAATGTATTTTTCTCTCATAATTCACACTGACTCTATGCACTTAATACATATGAGATACTGGATATGCAAAATATGCTTCTGCGTACAATTTTCATATAATTATATTCACATATATCTATCAAGCTGGCATGGTTCTGAGCTATTAATTAATATGACTTAAGTTTATAATTATAATTTATAATGCATTACTGGGATTATACTGAATGACTGTCCGGCAGTATTACATTAAGGTGGAAGCACATTTCAGAAATGATACTCTATTGACTAACGTTCCATAAAATAAAATTTTGGTGAAGAATTCCACCTTAATTTCCGAATTCGGCAATATATTGTGTACTGGTATTCAATTCAGAGTCTATCAACTGATCTCATTATACAGGTATCTTAAATAGCTGAATAATAACTAGATAGTTTTGATGGCACTTTCAACACATGAATACTGTGGGTACATTAAGTATTTCAATAAATCACATTAAAAGCACTGGTGTATATTTCATTTTGGGGCAAAATATTTGCTATAGATTAGCACATAAATAATTCTCATATTTCACAAAAATTTTCTACAATACATTTGTCACAATTCTTATTTGAGTCACTTGTCAACACCACAACGAATAACTTAAAATTTTGCCCATCAAATACATGTATTGGAATATTTAAATCTTTACCTTATCTACATTGAATCGTCACTTGTGGATAATCTAACGTTAAAATTTATGATGTTAGATACTTTGCACATGGTGTAATCAACTACAATTCTAATTTTCATCATTCTTTATGATCTCTTTATGGTAATTTAAGTGTATGTTCATCACACTCCTTATTTCAAATTGTTCAGTTATTATTGTTTTTCTGCCTTCTTCACAAAAAAAAAAAAAAAAATAAATAAAACTAAACAAACCCTGTACACAGCTTTTTACATACAACTGTATATGTATACTGGTTTTTGATAAAAATAATAATTATCATATACAGTAAAATCATTTAAATTTAAGGGGGAGGGGCAATGTTTATGGAATATCAGTTTTAAAAGGTTTTAAAACGATTCATTTTCACAAAATTTTTTAGATCTTTTTCTATATAAAATATAATGATATACATGAATATAAATCAAAACATATATTTAGTTTAGGATGTAAACTTGTTGGTTACAGGTAACCCAAGAAATCCACAAAAAAAGAGCCATCACAAATTCTTGTAATTCCTCAGTAAATTAATTGCTAGATTTGCCTATAAAAATTGATCTATGGAGACCTACAATCAATTGATGACCGGCTTCTCTATGGGGAGTTTGTACGCTGCGTCGAACTCCTTGACCTCCATCGCCTGTTCCTTGGGGGTGGGGTGGTCCTTGATGTGGACTTTGGGGTACTGCTCTGGGTGGGTGTGGATCTCTTTCTCCACCACCTCTATGTGGTGCTTCTGCCGGTCCTCTGGCTTTGTCAAGTAGCTAAAGGACAAACACATATACTGCTAATTAATTTATAGTATCGCTTCATATGGCAAGTTCAGTTACTGTAAAAATCCAAAATGATTTATTACCAGGAGGAAGAATACAGAATCCATCTTTTTTTTATCATTGATAATAATTTTATAATAAGACTACATATACATGTAACTTTAGTCTGAACAGTAGTGAAAGCCATCCATCAAAATGATTCGTTTTTTAAAATGAGCTCCAATTTCCAATGTTAGTACTAATGATTGGGATTTTATCTTGATTGGTACACGATCAAAGATCAAATCATCAGACATTATGAGACCAATCAGTTCACATCGGAAAGAACTTTTTAACGATCATGTCGACGTGATTTCTTTCATAATGAAAGGAAATAACACCCGTGTATCTACACAGAGTTGACTCACTGGTAGTTGATGTATCGCCCCGCCTGGACTGACTGAGCGGAGATGTTGGTCAGGTGACAGGCCAAGAGCAGCAGGTTACGAGGCTTGACCATCCAGGCGAACCGCGCGAACGTCGTGGAATAGACCATCAGTGCTACAAAGCAACAAACAAATTATTTTTAAATAAATTAACACCATATGCAAAAAAACAAAACAAATTAATTAAATTTAATTTATATCCAGTTAAGATTTATCATCAATGCATTGCCAATTAAAAAATACATTGTAATATAACAAACAACAAAATACCATCAATGCTGCAATACATTAAAAATCAAACAAAACTATGAGGGAGGGAGGGGGGGAGGGGAAGGAGTTTGAAGCTTCAAGCACTGTTGCATCTGGCAAATGCTGTTGCATTGATTAATATTGTTGTAATATTGAAAAGGGAAATAGCTCTCAATTAAAATTGAGTTATTCCCCCTTAACCACTATATGTCTCCCTTGTTGATAACTGACATCAAAAACTCTTTTGACCATTACAAAATATCTTACTTTTAAGAACAAATCAGATATGGAAAAATAAAAATCTATTATAGAAAAATAATACAAATCAGATATGGAAAAATAAAAATAAGAAAATGAGCATCTCAAAACATGATCATATCCCCTTAAAATAACCTTTATTGGTCAAGTTACCATGGTTACAGCGAAAAGAATTAGTTCAAATGACCAATATTGCAGAGAATCAATAGCCTGGAGTATGTGTACTAAACTGTTCTTACCTGGAGTCATAAAGGGGCTGATCAGTTCTGGGTCCTTCTTGAAATCTCCAATAGCTGCCAGGGGAATTGCCCAATTTGCAACTGAAAATAAAAAGGTTTTTAAAATACATTGTATTTTACAATGAAGCATCATAAAAATTGCCGGTATTACAAATTATTTTTCAGATAATAATACATATGTAGTTTCATATTTGCTAGGATAATAAAAAATCACTACAATCAATCAAATTAATAATCTTGAAACAATTAAATCAAGAAATATTTGTTTCAGTGATTGACTTTTAATTCACAATGAACCCTGTGTGCTGAATTTTGTACTAGACATATTTTTTTCTAATTTCAATATTTATTAATTTATGACTTGTTTATGAATTATTAAGATGAAATGCAATTTAAATATGTTATCACATGACAATGGATACAAAAAATAGTAATTATTTCTGTGTTAAAAATTTTACATGGAAAAAAAATGTCTTGACTTACCTGGTCCCCAAAAATGCTGAAATATACAAAAAAAATTAAAATCACTTAATATAGATGCAATACAATGGAACATTAATCACATGAACATACAGGAATTTCAAAACATATAATAAAAGACAATTTCAAAATTATTCACAAAATTGTGAGATTGAATGTAAAATATCTTTTTATAACCTAAGTGAGCAGAAATTAAGCAAATTAACATGATTAAGACATTACATGAAAACATACTTTTATATTATTTCATTTTAAAGTCAGAAAATAAATCTTTTAATTCTTACCGTGCTAAAATCCAGGTATACCAGAATATGAAAAAAGAAAGAAAAATTTAAACCATATTTTATAACAAAAACATTCAATCAAAAGCATTTGATAACCATGATAACTTAAAGGATACAAGTTATGTTGAATTTTTAATATAAAAATATTTAAAGTATTTTTTTTTTAGATAAGATTGAAACTTAAAGCACACAATCAAAAAAAAGAATAGTTAACTCTTCTCAATGATATGAATCTTGGCAGGCATTTATCATGTTTATTCTTTGATTTGTTAATTTTATATTTGCATTATTATAATACTATATACATGCATAAAGGCAGCCTAATTAATTAGTCTAAGATGACTTTTGTCCAGTTTAATAGGCAAATTTAATGTATTCTGGCATAACCACCCCCCCCCCCTACTCCCAACATATATGTTTTAAAAATTAAGTTATTCAATGTGAAAGATTTTCCATTTATTTTCATGCAATTATAGAACTGGTTCTGAAGATTGGATACATATACATATCAATCTTGACATAAAATAAACTTGCATATAAAGTTTGCAATATATGTTAGTTTGCAATTCAAATTTGCCATTAGAGCAGTTCCTTAAACAATTTTGAATCACTTACAACAGAGCATAAATACAGGTAAAATATTGCATGACTGTATTTATGTCTCTGCTTACAGGAATTCACACAAAGAAATTTATTGTGCTTGCATGCATGATTATATAGGGACACAGATATGAGGGTCTCAACATTTAAATCCCCTAGAAGTTCTACTGCACAGTTACACAGTAATAATAGTATTGATTTAAAATTTACTTCCTATGAACATTATGCATATGCTATATATAGTTTCCAAAACAATTTCTACATGTAGTCAAAAGATGATATTAATATAATAGTGCAATGATTTCACATTTAACTGCATGGTGACTAATTTATCCTGATTATTCATTAATCCATGTTTTACTGATTTTGTTGGTAAAAAAAAGATGTGCAGAACTGAAATTAATGAGGTCCCCTATTGCACTTAAGTAATATTATATAATGAGACAATGTACAAAGGTGTACAACAATTTTATCCTGGAAGACTCATTAAATGAGGTTGTATTCCAGGTATTAATTTATTTATTCAAAGAAAAAAAGATCATTAAACTTTCTAAGAAAATGCACACTTTGAGACAATTTGGCCATTGAGCATTTGCCCGACTTTGCATGATCGAGTAACAAAAATTCAATTTAGTCCTGATTCTTAGTTTAAAAAAAAAAATAATAATTCCAAAAGAAAATAATTATATTGAACATTTATTATATGTGCTACATGTAAGTGCTAGCTCAGAGAATGAAATGCTTGCCCAGGAAAAGTGGTTAATTAACTGTATAAATAGAAACAAACATCTTTTCCCCACTTTAAATCACCTAATCACTCCTGATCTGAATGCCGTCATGTTAATTGTTAAAACTAAGCAAGCAAAGTGGGATTTAATAAGCTGAATTTGTTTATGATTTTGTTAACACTCACCAATGAAGTATTTTCATACATCGCAACATTTTGCTTCAGCACCATATTGGGCTTGGAAGTCATCTTAAACAAGTACGTGTTTCCAATTACCCTTAACTGTAACTGCAAAACTTCTCATTAGCAGGGCAAATTGCATTGCAGCAATGTAAATTTGCAATGCAAAAAAAAAGAAGTATTCGGAAGTTACTGTGAAGGGGTCTATCAAGTTTTGTGATTGGATTTAATATTTCTTTTCTTTTCTTTTTTTATAAATTATCTACATTTTAAATCAGTTGCATGGGTAGCAACAGTCAGTTACTATATAAAATATCTAAAATTTAAAAAGTATATTCAAAAACTACCTGAATATGGGGTTATTGGGGGGGGGGGGGGGTCTGATTAATAAGATCCAAATTAATTTTATCTGTTGCACCTCTACAATTAGGTCCTACACAGGGCCTTGTGTAGAAAAAAAAACATCGTTAAAAACTGGGTACCTCGGAGGAAAGTTTTTTTATGGTGTGTATGCATGGCCTCTTTAGAAATGTAATATTTTGCCAGTTTGCATTTACATGTATCTATTAGACTATACTGGTACTGTACCAGTTATCGGCTAAGACCAGTTATCGGCTAAACTGAGAGTTCGGGTTTATAGCACGCGACTATCTGAGATTTTTTAATTCAGTCCTCTGTTTTGAATAAAGAAAAGTAAGTTTGCTTGAAAACTTACTTGAATATGTTTTAAACATGAGCTTAAACGATCATTGTTTACCGCTGATTTACATCTTTGCACTTTCAGCAGTGGGGGAAGTGACGTAATATGTTAAAAATAGAATATAACCCCTTTGTGATACATTATTATTTCCCTTCTTTGATTTGACATATAATATCATTACATATAACATGTAGAAACAAAAGGAATTCACTAAATTCTGAGAGATTCATAGCGCAGTTGAACGCCTGCTTGCACAATATTATGCATTGAATAGTCTACGATTTTGTGTATTACCGTATGATAACAAACGAATAATTTTCTGAGATTTGTGTATGCTTCATAACCCCTACGAACATTAGTCTGACCCCAAAAGGGGCATAATTCAAATTACATTTTGCAGAGTATCAAATCAACAAGGATTTTACTATATGTTATTATCGCGAAGCCGATAACTGGTACAGTAAATCGTAAAAACTCGGCAAATTCTGGACGTGCTAAAAAAGCACACAAAAAGATGTTTTGGGTTCTAAAAAAGGCCGATGATATATACAAGACCGTCGTGCACATAACAAAGCAAAGTCTATTCACACGACCGTCGTGCAAATAGCTATTACTAAATGCAGTGATATACACACGACCGTCGTGTGAATTAATTATTGAAAATCTATTTACACGACCGTCTTTTAAATAACTATTATATGTAGCAAAGTTATATACAGGATAATCGTGTTTTAGTATATGACGATATTATTATAGATGTCAAATTTTATTTGAGATTAATAATATTAGATGAAATTTATGTGATCCCGAACCCGACCAATGTGTTAACATTCGCGCAACATGTGTATTTTATAAACTGATAAAAACTTTTTGGTAAGCTGATGAATATAGCACCACACTGGAAAATATCGCCCCCAGTTGTTATGATTTGATTTATTTTAACAAATTGTTGTTGTTCACCTTTTTATAATGTTAAGTTACAAATCTGATGGGGAAAGGTATTTTCTGCTGTAAAGCTGTATTCACTGAAATTTCGGGTATAAATATCATTGTGTATAAAAATATAGACATGGAGGTAACACATTTTTCTTTGATTGCCAACACTGAACTTATTCAAGGTTTAGTTATAATTATATTTTCTTTATTACCGGAAAACCATTCTTTTTCTCCTGTAAATTGTCTTGTTTCATATCCAATATATATGTACAGTGTACCAGTATACACTATGTATACAGAACTTTTAAAGAATTTAATTAAATTATAAAAGAAGAATTACATTTGAATGTTAATATTGTGCATTCTGACATTAAGATTTTATTCATCCACATTTTTTTGTCATAAATGTAAATTGAAAGTTAATGTGGAATAAATATTAAGAAAAAATGTATGAAATAGATATTGGTCACTTAAAAACGGTTATCATTATGATTATTTAATAAAAAATCACAAAAGCAGACTAACTTGTAATTTGGGAATTAAAATTTAAATTGTTGAGTTTTTTCATTCAGCAAAATGTTTGCATGAAAAATATTGTTACCATTACAGCGAAGTCTTGAATTGCGTGTCACATCAAGCGTGTACAGCCTTACATGTACGAGGAAAGCTTGCGAGAACCGTGTGAAATGTTTCATGGTTAATGAGAATTCATTAGGAACATTTAACGCATTGAAAACAATAAACATTGTACTTATCTTTTAAACAAACTTGTTTTCTTTTTCAACATACAAAAGAATAAGACAGTTTTAACGAAGACTGCAGGCAGGTCTATAAAGTTCGTCTTTGGTGTTCCCGTACCGTTACAATATTCAAATACACAATCCATCCACATGTTTTATACAGTTAACAAAATAAGACTTTTATAGAAAAAAATCCAAATCAACAAATGTGACACTGTGATGTTGTAATTAGCATGCATTTTTTTAAAACGATAGATTGTGTACAATTAACACCCATAACCTTCGAGAGAACATCGGCTAACTGGTTGAACCTGTCAATCAAATTTTGAGTATTTGATTTCATTGGATGGTCACGCGTCTCTGTTATGTCAACAGCCATTAGAAAAGAATTGATGTTAAAGCAGTCGGAATCAGTATTTGATAGACGTACACAATTTCGAAAGATTGGGTCTGAAATCTAAATCATTTATTTTGTTCTTTCCAATACGTTTTGATTTTTTATAAAGAAAATCTTTAAAAACAGTAATACACTGCGGAAACTTTATTTTTTTTTCTTTAAGCGTACCATCTAATAGTGTTGATTTTTTTCTGGTTTAATGTACGGAACATATTCTTCTACGCGGTTAGAATGATTTAAAAAAAAACCATTTGATTGCTTAGCACCCCCCATCCTTAATTCTGTAAATAATTTTCAAAAGCGGTTTGTGCAAACCGTTTAGCGTGCAACGTTTCGTGAAAACGTATTTACCGTCGTTTAGCGAGCGTGTAGTGTAGTAGAACCTTTAAGGATGTAATATTGTATGTTTAATTTTTTAATGCACATTGATTGAGCTCGATATAAAAAAATAACTCAATAATTAAAAGAAATTTTAAAAATAGGGCCATATACAATCACTCGAATATCTCAAAACTCAAACTATGCAAAGTCTCAAAATCTACGAAATCAATGATTAATTAAGACGACCTCCTGACAGTGTATATTTCGTTGGAATACGTTACACACCCTATAGAAATCCCTCTATATCATTTTTTATACACTGCAGTTAATAATAAGAATTATTCATTATGAAAATCTGACAGTCTAAAATTCGGGAATTCAACAATATATATATTTTTTTAACAGATTCGCGCCCCATGTTTCGTCATTTAGATCCACCGGTATTATTTTATATCCATGTAGTACAATAGTCACTGCGTGCCTAACTTTACAGGGGATGAAACAATACATTACCTATAAAACACCGTTGAAAATCACATGCTCGGCGGTCGTGCGAATAACCAATGAGATAGTAAATACACAACAGTCTTGAAAATAGCAAATAAATGAGAGTAAATACAAGACGGTCGTGCGAATAGCTGATGAGAGTGAATACACGACGGTCGTGCGAATAGCTGCTGAGTGATTTATATACACGACGGTCGTGCGTATAGACACTACCGTTCTAAATAATGATTTAACCTAACAGGTGCATAAACAAGGAGTATACCATTTAAAGTATGTCAAGTTTTATTAAAAAATATTAAGAAATAAGGAAATACGAAAAGAAAACGTTAAATTTTAGCCGATAACTGGTACAGTGCCAGTAGACCAATCCACACTTTACAAGAGCTATGTTAAGACTATCTACAACCAAAATACATCGACATTGGAAAATACCATAATTTCAAAATATACCTGGTAACATATGCCCTCCATGACATTCCAGCCATCTTGAGATCTGTTTTGTTTTCTTGCGATACAAACTACTGTAAAACTATTAGAATATATCTAGTCCGTTTTTATGTTGTCGATGTCTGCAGGGCTTGACCTTATTTCTACTCTACTTTTGTGGTCTGTAAGTCGATATTCGTTTACTCAAACGCTCCAGTGCGTAAGATTTTGAATTTTCGGAAGTCATCGGTGTTTATTAACAAGTTTAAAACATCAAAATGATGCACATGCAAAATGATCCAAATGCGCCTATTACTTCTGCGGAAAGAGCACAACGATCTGTATTTGGTAAGTTTATTGCTTAATTTGAGTTATACGACGCAAATTTAATTATTCCAAATTGCATGCTTGCATGCTATTGGAATTTAACAACTTAGTTCGAATTTTCTCAACTCTCTCTCTCTCTCTCTCTCTCTCTCTCTCTCTCTCTCTCTCTCTCTCTCTCTCTCTCTCTCTCTCTCTCTCTGGTGTATTTTTATCAAAAATCGTCCAAATGTGCACCATAAATATCTTGGGACAGACTTAAGCAGTATATGTTATTGTTTAATTACATCATTGTTTTTAAAATTGGGATTTACTTTTCTTGTAAAGTTGGGAACATTCCCTACGAGACAACAGAAGAACAGCTGAGGGAGATATTCTCTGCAGCAGGACCAGTTGTTAGTTTTAGGTAGGATTGCTTTTTCCGCATTTTTGAATCTCGAACACAAACATATGATTCATTTTTTACACTACTGGCCTATAAAGACCAATTCTTGCCAATTACCATTTTTTGCTAGTACTCAGAACAATACATTATTTTATCAGTGACGTATATTATAACATAATATATTATATGTCCCTGATTCTATTAACACTAAAAAAATATATATTAAAAAATGATGCCACAGTGCACTGGCGAGAAATGGTCTAAAGCCAGTAGTATGTCAACAGTATGTTCAATATTCATTTGGTTACCATTATAAACAGGATCTAAATTTATATTGTTTAATGTTGAATTTCTGCTTGATAATATTTCTTGCAGATATTGAAGAAAAATATAAAACAAATATTTTGTTTCTTTTATCAACAAAAGAATATTTTTGCTGCTTTAGGTTGGTGTATGACAGAGAAACAGGAAAACCCAAAGGTTATGGCTTCTGTGAATACCAGGATGTTGAAACTGCTCAGAGTGCCATGAGAAATCTAAACAATTACGATTTTAATGGCCGCCCACTGAGAGTGGGCGTGGCTGCAGGAGAGCAGAACAGGGATGAGATGAAAGGACTGCAGCAAGCACTGGGGGGCCCTATTATGGAGGTACATTTTGATCTACATAAGTTTAGTTAAATGTATCAAGATTCTTTTAATTTATAAATTATGATGAATGTGTGATGGTTCGACCGGATCAATTACTGGTTATAGTGATACTTTGCTCGTTTTGTAGAACACCTAACTACAGATTCAGGTAGCCCAGGTTTTTATTCCTGGTCTGATCATTAATTTTTTTGCCATCCTGTTTCACATAAGTTTTAGATGATGTGCAGGACAAATGGCCAGCTAGTGAATAGTATTACTGGGTATTTGATATTTTTTACAAAAGTTAAGTAGCGAATAATGCATTTTATAGCCTTGACATTTTTTAAATAATAACATTTTTTGCAACTGCTACAGAGCCCTTATGGGGACCCAGTAGAGCCAGAGAAAGCACCAGAGGCTATCTCCAAAGCTGTAGCCAGTCTACCCCCGGAACAGATGTTTGAACTCATGAAGCAGATGAAGGTATCTATGCTTGTCTCTCTCCATAACAATGCTTAAAATACTGTTTTATAGGAATGTTCTATTTTTAATGTTAAGTACCGGTGTCATATAATATTTTGATACTGCGAAATATTGAACCCGGGTTCATTATATTATGCGATATTATGAACCCGGGTTCAATATATCGCTGCGAAATATTGAACCCCCCTATAAGAAATTGAACCCCGGGTTCAATATATTATGGCTGCGATATTTTGAACCCCCCTCTAATTTTTATTGCTATTGGAGAGGGGGTTCAAAATATTATGGTAGCGATATTTTGAACCCCCCTCTAATTTTCAATGCTATTGGAGAGGGGGTTCAATATATTATGGCTGCGATATTTTGAACTCCCTCTATTTTTCAGTGCTATTGGAGAGGGGGTTCAAAATTTATGGCCGCGATATTTTAAACCCCCCTCCAATTTTCAATTCCCATTGGAGAGGGGGTTCAAAATATTATGGCTGCGATATTTTGAACCAATTTCCAATTTCCAATTCCCATTGGAGAGGGGGTTCAAAATATTTTGGCCGTGATATTTTGAACCCCAACTCTATTTTTCAGTGCTTTTGGAGAAGGGGGTTCAAAATATAATGGCCGTGATATATTGAACCCCCTCTCCTATTTCCAATTCCTATCGAAGAGGGGGTTCAAAATATTATGGCCGCAATATTTTGAACCCCCCTTTTATTCTCATTGCTATTGGAGTGGGGGTTCAAAATATTATGGCTGCGATATTTTAAACCCCCTCTCCGAAAGGAATTGGAAATAGGAGAGGGGGGTTCAATATATCGCGGCCATAATATTTTGAACCCCCTTCTCCAATAGCACTTCTGGTAGGAATTGGAAATAGGAGAGGGGGTTCAATATCATGGCCGCAATATTTTGAACCCCCCCTCTCATTTTCATGGCTATTGGAGAGGGGGTTCAAAATATTATGGCCGCGATATATTGAACCTCCCTCCAATTTCCAATTCCCATTGGAGAGGGGGTTCAAAATATTATGGCTGCGATATTTTGAACCCCCCTCTAATTTTCATCGCTAATGAAGAGGGGGTTCAAAATATTATGACCGTGATATTTTGAACCCCCCTCTAATTTTCATTCCCATTGGAAAGGGGGGTTCAAAATATTATGGCTGCGATATTTTGAACCCCCCTCCAATTTCCAATTCCCATTGGAGAGGGGGTTCAAAATATTATGGCTGCGATATTTTGAACCCCCCTCTAATTTTCATCGCTAATGGAGAGGGGGTTCAAAATATTATGACCGTGATATTTTGAACCCCCCTCCAATTTAAAATTCCCAAAACCAGAGGAGGATTCAATATTTTTTTGAACCCCCTCATTACTGGTATTACACAATAGGGATACCAAAAAGGCTGAATGGAATTTGAATGTTTACCAACCCTGTGTATACACAGTACACAGGTGTTAGCCCCCTTTTCTCCCTGCTGAGGACAACTATACAGTAACCAAGTATACCAAAATCATAAAGTTGCTAATAAGATTGTGGGGGAGGGGGGATGTAAAATAACTCAGAGACATAATATCTTGATCCCCCTCTCGAATTGGAAATAGAGGTGGGTGCAGTATATTGCAGCCATAATTTCAATATGCAATGTAATCCAGATGGGGGGGGGGGGGGTGGGGGGGGTATTCAATATTTCACAGCCACAATATTTTGAACCCCCCCCCCTCTAATAGCAATGAAAAATAGACGGGTGTTCAAAATATCGCGGCCATAATATTTTGAACCCCCTCTCCAATAGCAATGAAAAATAGTGGGGGGGATCAAAATATCACGGCCATAATATTTTGAACCCCCTTTCCAATAGCAAGGAAAATTAGAGGGGGGTTCAAAATATCGCGTCCATGATATATTGAACCCCCTCTTCAATGGGAATTGGAAATAGCAGGAGGGTTCAATGTATCGCGGCCATAATATATTGAACCCCCTCTCCAATGGGAATTGGAAATAGGAAGGGGTTTTAATATATCGCAGCCATAATATTTTGAACCCCCTCTCCAATAGCAATGAAAATTAGAGGGGGGTTCAAAATATCGCAGCCATAATATATTGAACCCCCTCTCCAATAACAATTGGAAATAGGAGGGGGGTTCAATATATCGCGGCTATAATATTTTGAATCCCCTCTCCAATAGCAATGAAAATTAGAGGGGGGTTCAAAATATCGCGGCCATAATATTTTGAACCCCCTCTCCAAAGGGAATTGGAAATAGGAGGGGGGTTCAAAATATCGCAGCCATAATATTTTGAACCCCATCTCCAATAGCATTAAAAATTAGAGGGGGGTTCAAAATATCGCGGCCATAATATTTTGAACCCGGTGTCATATAATATTTTAAACCCCGCGATATATTGAACCCGGGTTCAAAATATCGCTGCGATATATTGAACCCCCCCATAAAATATTGAACCCCGGGTTCAAAATATTATGGCCGCGATATTTTGAACCCCCCCTCTAATTTTCATTGCCATTGGAGAGGGGGTTCAAAATATTATGGCCGCGATATATTGAACCCCCAACCTATTTCCAACTCCCTTTGGAGAGGGGGTTCAAAATATCATGGCCGCGATATTTTGAACCCCCCTCTAATTTCCAATTCCCTTTGGAGAGGGGGTTCAAAATATTATGGCCGCGATATTTTGAACCCCCCTCTAATTTTCATTGCCATTGGAGAGGGGGTTCAAAATATTATGGCCGCGATATTTTGAACCCCCCTCTAATTTTCATTGCTATTGGAGAGGGGGTTCAAAATATTATGGCCGCGATATATTGAACCCCCAACCTATTTCCAATTCCCTTTGGAGAGGGGGTTCAAAATATTATAGCCGCGATATTTTGAACCCCCCTCTAATTTCTAACTCCCTTTGGAGAGGGGGTTCAAAATATTATGGCCGCAATATTTTGAACCCCCCTCTAATTTTCATTGCTATTGGAGAGGGGGTTCAAAATATTATGGCCGCGATATTTTGAACCCCCCTCTAATTTCCAGTTCCCTTTGGAGAGGGGGTTCAAAATTTTATTGCCGCGATATTTTGAACCCCCCTATAAATTCCAATTCCCTTGTGAGAGGGGGTTCAAAATATTATGGCCGCGATATTTTGAACCCCCCTCTAATTTCATTCCCTTTGGAGAGGGGGTTCAAAATATTATGGCCGCGATATTTTGAACCCCCCTCTAATTTTCATTGCTATTGTAGAGGGGGTTCAAAATATTATGGCCGCGATATATTGAACCCCCAACCTATTTCCAATTCCCTTTGGAGAGGGGGTTCAAAATATTATGGCCGCGATATTTTGAACCCCCCTCTAATTTTCATTGCTATTGGAGAGGGGGTTCAAAATATTATGGCCGCGATATATTGAACCCCCAACCTATTTCCAACTCCCTTTGGAGAGGGGGTTCAAAATATTATGGCCGCGATATTTTGAACCCCCCTCTAATTTCCAATTTCCTTTGGAGAGGGGGTTCAAAATATTATGGCCGCGATATTTTGAACCCCCCTCTAATTTCCAATTCCCATTGGAGAGGGGGTTCAAAATATTATGGCCGCGATATTTTGAACCCCCAACCTATTTCCAATTCCCTTTGGAGAGGGGGTTCAAAATATTATGGCCGCGATATTTTGAACCCCCCTCTAATTTCCAATTCCCATTGGAGAGGGGGTTCAAAATATTATGGCCGCGATATTTTGAACCCCCAACCTATTTCCAATTCCCTTTGGAGAGGGGGTTCAAAATATTATGGCCGCGATATTTTGAACCCCCCTCTAATTTTCATTGCTATTGGAGAGGGGGTTCAAAATATTATGGCCGCGATATATTGAACCCCCAACCTATTTCCAATTCCCTTTGGAGAGGGGGTTCAAAATATTATGGCCGCGATATATTGATCCCCCCTCTAATTTTCATTGCTAATGGAGAGGGGGTTCAATATATTATGGCTGCGATATTTTGAACCCCCCTCTAATTTTTAATGCTATTGGAAATTGTAGGGGGGTTCAAAATATCGCAGCCATAATATATTGAACCCCCTCTCCAATAGCATTAAAAATTAGAGGGGGGTTCAAAATATCGCAGCCATAATATATTGAACCCCCTCTCCAATAGCATTAAAAATTAGAGGGGGGTTCAAAATATCGCAGCCATAATATATTGAACCCCCTCTCCAATAGCATTGAAAATTAGAGGGGGGTTCAAAATATCGCAGCCATAATATTTTGAACCCCCTCTCCAATGGGAATTGGAAATTGGAGGGGGGTTCAAAATATCGCAGCCATAATATATTGAACCCCCTTTCCAATAGCATTAAAAATTAGAGGGGGGTTCAAAATATCGCAGCCATAATATATTGAATCCCCTCTCCAATAGCATTAAAAATTAGAGGGGGTTCAAAATATCGCAGCCATAATATACTGAACCCCTCTCCAATAGCATTAAAAATTAGAGGGGGGTTCAAAATATCGCAGCCATAATATACTGAACCCCCTCTCCAATAGCATTAAAAATTAGAGGGGGGTTCAAAATATCACAGCCATAATATAGTGAACCCCCTCTCCAATAGCATTGAAAATTAGAGGGGGGTTCAAAATATCGCAGCCATAATATTTTGAACCCCCTCTCCAATGGGAATTGGAAATTGGAGGGGGGTTCAAAATATCGCAGCCATAATATATTGAACCCCCTCTCCAATAGCATTGAAAATTAGAGGGGGGTTCAAAATATCGCAGCCATAATATTTTGAACCCCCTCTCCAATGGGAATTGGAAATTAGAGGGGGGTTCAAAATATCGCAGCCATAATATATTGAACCCCCTCTCCAATAGCATTGAAAATTAGAGGGGGGTTCAAAATATCGCAGCCATAATATTTTGAACCCCCTCTCCAATGGGAATTGGAAATTGGAGGGGGGTTCAAAATATCGCAGCCATAATATATTGAACCCCCTCTCCAATAGCATTAAAAATTAGAGGGGGGTTCAAAATATCGCAGCCATAATATATTGAACCCCCTCTCCAATAGCAGTGAAAATTAGAGGGGGGTTCAAAATATCGCAGCCATAATATATTGAACCCCCTCTCCAATAGCATTGAAAATTAGAGGGGGTTCAAAATATCGCAGCCATAATATTTTGAACCCCCTCTCCAATGGGAATTTGAAATTGGAGGGGGGTTCAATATATCGCAGCCATAATATTTTGAACCCCCTCTCCAATAGCAATGAAAATAAGAGGGGGGTTCAAAATATCGCAGCCATAATATTTTGAACCCCCTCTCCAATAGCAATAAAATTTAGAGGGGGGGTTCAAAATATCGCAGCCATAATATATTGAACCCGGGGTTCAATATTTTATAGGGGGGTTCAATATTTCGCAGCGATATATTGAACCCGGGTTCAATATATCGCATAATATATTGAACCCGGGTTCAATATATCGCGGTATCAAAATATTATATGACACCGGGATTCAATATTTTATGGGAGGGTTCAATATATCGCAGCGATATTTTGAACCCGGGTTCAATATATCGCGGGGTTCAAGATATTATATGACACCGGTATATATATATATACCTTGCAGCACTAAGGTGTTTAAGAGCATGTATTAATGTATTGCAAAAGGAGAATTGTAAATGTTCTATAAATTTAAAAACTCTGGAACTTTGTCTCTCAGCAGATAGGATACCATTTTCATGCATCATGAACATTTTTATTCTAGGACATCATAATTTAACAAGGCATTTGTTTTCAATTGATTATCAGTAATCCTTACCATGTCTGATAAGGTACAGTGTAAGTTGATGTTAAATGTGGGTATAACAGGCCAAGTTCCTATAGATGTATACATGATCCTTTTGGTTTGTAGTTATGTATCCAGAACAATCCAACAGAGGCCAGAAACATGCTGCTACAGAACCCGCAGCTAGCCTACGCTCTGCTGCAGGCTCAGATAGTGATGAAAATTGTCGACCCACAAGTAGCCATGGTAAGAAACCTGTCAGTGTATGGTGTTTGTTTGTTAATCTTAGGTTCACTTATTATTCGTTGTTATTAGGGAAAGTTGTGATGAAATTCATTGACTCACAAAATCCCATTGTATTAAGGTTCATGTCATTTCCTGTCCAACATTTCCGTCTTTAATCTTTTGTATTTAAAAAAAAAACCAAAAGATATAAACACATTTTGTGATACATTACATGTATTTATGATTAGAAATTTTGGTTGATCTGGGAGTAAGAAATTGTGTTTTTATTGTACATGTATTTATTTTAAAGGCCATGTTACACAGGGACACCAAGCAGATTCCCCCGGCCAGTGCCCCCAGCAGTGTCCCCTCCTCCATCCCTCTCAGTATACCCCAGGTACGTCTGTACTCAATGCAAGCTGGAAATACACATCTTAATACACAGGGGAATAATATCTTAATATGCGGGGGAAATACACATTGATATGCAGCAGGAATACACCTTGAATGTGCTTGATAAGCAGGGGGGAATACTCCTCCTTGATATGCGGTGGAAAATACATCTCTTTAATATACAGGGGGGTGTACACCTCCTGAATACGCAGGGTTGATAAGTTAGCGATTGTTAGATTTAAAAAAAAGAAATCGAAATAAAGAAATCTGTAATGTACAATAGAAAAAAATTGTTTGAACCTTTTTTGATATCATTCAGCACTTAAAGTCTTAAACAGCAGATGTTTATTTTCCTTTTTCGAAGATCATAATATGTAGTGAAAATCTTTTCAAGCTACTGGTAGTTTCACACAAGGACTTCTTTTGTTTCAGGTTCAACCTGTGTCAGCCCCTGGTCCAATGCAAGGTAAGGAGTAAACTACTACTTTATTTTTGCAAGAACTTAAAGAAAGTTATATTTTGAAATACATTGAGTCATTAATTTTCAGTCGTTATTATTCATGTGCATATTAAAAAGTTCTATAATTGTAAACATTTTCTCAGTTAAAACACATTCAATAAATGTAAAATGTAAATAATTATAGTGAATCGTAAAACTCTTTTTTTTTTCAATTTGAAAAAGTGTACATTTGTTGTTAAGATTTCAAATCCTTGGATTTCTTAAAAATTCCCGTTGGTCTCTTATTTTGTATTATACAAAATATGAAATATGGAAAGATGTATGAGAACATTCATTTCAGAACAATATACATGTAGAAATAAATGAAACAAGTAAATGTCTGTAGTATAGGCATGCTCAGTAAATTATCTTGCTGCTCTACCTCTCTAGGTCCACCTGTACCAATGAGTGTTGGCCCAGGGCCCAGAATGGTGGGCCAGAACCCAATGAACCCCAACATGCCCGGGCCAGATATGGTGGGACCCCGTGGCCCAATGATGCGTAAGTTTATTAAAAGTTGGCTCTTCTATTTTACTCTTGTAATGTTTTCATTAATAGGGCAATGGAAAAGGGCTTTTTGGGGTGGATGTATTAAAAAAATGTTTATTATGTTAGGGTGATATTTTAGAGACTGAAATTTCTTTATTCTGAATTTATTGACAATTTGAAATAATATACATAATTATTATATACTGTAGACGTATTTTTTTCCACGGGGTCATAATTCCGCGGAGTCACAATATCAATTTAATCCGCGGGTAAAAATTTACGCGGATTCTTTGAATGAAAAAAAAATTATTTGAATAATTATTATTAAATTTAGTTCTGAGCGATTTTCATTACCTAGAATTTGTCCAACTTTGGACTTAAATTGTAAGAACTGTTCACAGTGAACAGTAATTCTGTTGTGCACTGGTCGGTAGTCATTAGTTAGCCGTCAAGATGTTACGACGCTGGCTAAAATCGTTAACTGTCAATTTATGGGTTCACATGTCGTTTAAATTATGAGTTGATCAGTTTTATCAATTATAAGTCAGAGCACAAAGGGATCTAAAATTGCAGTAAAAACACGGTCTTAGCGTGTAGTTAATTTGGTCATTGAAAGACAGACCCGCTTGGGGCTATTTGTCGTCTGACACGTGCCGTTATCTCAAGCTGGGAGAAGTTTAAATTTCATGCAAGTAAATTTACAGAAAATTCAAATCTTTGGGAGATTAAATTATTTATTATGTGAATTCTCAATACAAATTTGTTTGACAGTTTGCATAGATAAAAATGATATACATTGGGTACACGTATATGCAAGCGTTATATAATGTAGTAACTTCCGATTATCCTTATTCATGTAATGCAAATTCAAAATTTCATTCCAAAATGCACTTTAAGTACACTGGGAAAAAATTCCGCGGAAAATTTGTGCCCGCGTTCATAGCGTAAATTAATACCACGCGGACAAAAGTACGTCTACAGTATTAAAAAATAAGCTGTAAATTTTATTAGTGTTATAAGTGGATTTGATGCTTTTCTTTAAAGGTCCAAATATGGGCATGCCCGGTGGTCCTGGACCTAACATTGGTATGCCTGGGCAGCTAGGACCAATTCCTCAGCCCGGTCTAGAGTTTTTGTTCATCTATATATTCAAGTCACAGAATTTTAAAGATTACACCTTTAAGCTCCTAAATTGAGCTGCGAAAAATTCAACAATGTTTATGAATGATTTTGTTGTTTTTCTTTAAAGGTCCAAACATTGGCATGCCTGGTGGAACTGGACCAAACATGGGTGGGCCAGGACCAAACATGGGTATGCCTGGGCAACCAGGACCGATATCTCAGTCTGGGCCAGGGCAGCCACAGATGGGAGGGCCAGGGGTACGACCTGAGATCCGGGACCCAAGGATGATGGGTGAGCCACGCATGATGGCAGACCCCCGGGCCATGGGCCCAAGGCCAGGAATGCCTATGCCAGCCACCTCACAGACCGGGCCAATGCCCCGACTGCCCACTGGGCTCTTGGTGTGTAAACATGAGTTTAAAAGAAAAGATTTAAGTACATGTATTTTGACATTTAAGTCTAGGTTCTAAGTATTAATGATGTATTATTGGTTGATATATAATGTACAAGTGTTGCTATCTTTAATCTTCTTTGCAATTCAGTAAATTTAAAAAAAAAAATCTTAGGTGTGACAGATAATGATGTCAAGGCCAGAATCTCAGAGGAAAAAAGTTTTGAACCTTAAATGTTAAAATAATTGTTGATTTTGTTAAATTCAGTTAAAAGTTTCAATTATTTAGAAATGAAAGGTCTATATTAGTTTGTCACTTTCAATTCTTTTGCCATGTAATGAGCCATATGTAGCAAGTAAGTATGACTCCTAATTGGACTCGATATTTCTAGGGTCCTGGTGGTTTAGCTGGCGGACTTCCTAATCTATCTGGAGGTGCTCAGATCTCTGCACAGGATCAAGAAAAGGTACTTAAGTTAAAAAAAGACCTCTTTCACTAGCTGAGAATTGATTTAACAATCAAGAACAGTAACAATCCACTGGTCCCTAGGACTTCACTATATTGCAGTTTTTCTTTACTTCATGTATGCAAGAGAAAGGGATCCTCACAATATTGTTCATTCTCCATTTGTAAACACCTATGATTTTTTTCTAATGGTGTCTTAAACTTCATAGATGATTCCATTATTTGTGAAATCTTGGATTTCTGATTAATTGTTTAAAACTGCAACAAATCTTTTATCCTAAGGGATTACTAAAAGATGATTTTATAATATGTTTCTAAAACTTTAATTTTTACAGTGTAATTAACATGTTCAAGATAAAAGTAAAAAGAAAATAAGTGTTCAGTGGTAATTTGCAGGAAAAAAAATAACCAGCTACATTTTAGTCTTCCAGAGCTACATATAATTTGTCATATCTTGTTAGAATTTGCCAGATTAGACTTATTATAGATTAAAAGTTCTGTGTATGAATTTAATAGGCAAAACTATGTAGTACACTGAAATAACACTATGTATGGAAAGGAAAGATTTTGGTAAGAAGTAAACCAATTACGGTATCAGATGTTCAACCTTTGTTTTTTACAGGCGGCCTTGATCATGCAAGTGTTACAGTTGACTGATCAGCAGATTGCCATGTTGCCCCCGGACCAGAGAGCTAGCATCCTTATTCTTAAGGAACAGATCTCAAAGAGTGCCGCTCAGTGAACTGTGACTGAAGTGAACCGTGACTTCTTTGAACTGTGACTGTCATTGTAATTGTCAATCATTTGGTTAGAATTGATGGGGACAACACCATTTCTCATTTTATGTATCATTTTATTTCATTCAGGAATAAAGCATTTCGTGGGGTTTTCTTCCCTAAAAAAACTTTTCTGTTATCTTGCTAGAGTTGTCAGCATTACACTATTCCATCAGAATGAGCACATGTATATAATCAAGAAAAAATACACTCTAGAAATAACAACATACATGTAGCAACATTGGAAAGGAAGACCTAAAAATTGACCTCCTGAAAGTTGTATTCTCTTTTTAATAAAAGGTAAAGATCCTTTGTGCATGTATAAACTAAAGATGATCCTTTTGGATCTTTCCTTCAAAACTGGTTTAGATTGGAAATACAGTTTTCTTGACCTGACATTTCAAATAAATAATCTTGCACATCTTTTAAAAATGTGTGTTACCTAGAAACATTTTTTTCATGACGCCCTTTTATAACTATGGGCTATTTTTCAGAAGACAGCAAGAAAAGGATGTCAGTTAAGAGCTTTGGAACATTATGTTTTGTTGTTTAATACTGACATTCTTCAAGTTATGACATTGCATAGCTGTGGAAACGTTTAGAATTCGAGGTAGCTCAATTTTCGTGGGTAGCCCTCCCCCACGAATTTACAACCTCAACGAAAACAAATTTAGAAAAGAGTAATCTTTGTTACTGAAACTGAAAACCGACGCGTCCACAAAATTACATCCCCACGAATAAGCCAAAAAACCACACTCCACGAAAATTGGCCCCAATGAAATTAAATGATTCCACAGTATATAAAAATTATATAATTGAAGCAATTTTTGTAATTGTATTTATTTTATCACACATTCTTATTTTTCTGCCTTTCTAGATATCTGTCTAGTCTGGTTGTACTTTTAAAATATTGGTAATTTGCAAAATGTATGAACCCATCATTACATCCCATCCACAACCACCCAATTATATCCATGGCAATGCGTTTAATTCCACTGAGTCCATCTTCGGTAGACATGATGATCCGTAGAAATTTTCCATTTGAATCCAGAAGGTGCACTGTGTTGTCATAGCAATCTATCACAAGGAAGTTGCCAACAGAATCTGCACATACATCGCTTGGGAAAAATGTCAACGAAGGCTTACATCCTCTGCTTCCACAATAAGTAAACATGGTATCAAATGTATATCCCTTGCTAACGATAATAGTTTGTTCAATTTGTCTTATTTGCACAAATGAGGACTGGCATGTCTTATATATGATAGGATCGGACCAATATACAACGTTGCTGTCTTTTTGTAATGAATCGGTTATCATTGGTTTAGTAATACATCCCATTTCATCCATAAAACGAACTCGAACTTCGGCGGTATATGTTGATAATGAAGTTGATGTTTTTTTACTTGAAGATTGAATAGTTTCAGAGAAAATAATCAAGTAATGGTCAGCATTATGATCTATGCATAAAGCCGTTTCACTGTGAAGCTTTGAATATAACATTTCCTGTGCATCTTCTGACACCGGTCGTCTAAATATTTTCGATGCTTGCTTTGTTAAAACATATATTATTTCATCAGTTTCGGGTACATACGTGAAGGATGCAACACCTTCAACCAACCTGTGAACCTTTTGTTTGGATAAATGATAAATGATATTTTCACTGCGAAGGAATTTCTTCTCTGATGAATTCAATACAATATTGTCAAAAGTTGACTTTGCAAACTTTTTTTTATACTGATGAGGTAGACTTTCGTCCTCGATGTTTGTTTCATGCAGAATTGGAAATATTCTAATGGTTTCCAAATCTGCATCTGATGACGAGTGTTCATCTGTCAAGATTGATCCAACAAGTTCAACAATTTTCTCAACCGTTAGATCGCGTAATTCCAGAGAAAATGGCACACCATTTTGGACTCGTTTAACATATTTGTCTTGCAGTAATTTAAGTTCATTGTAAAAGTAAAGACTTTTGATAAATTCTTCATTGTTTTCCATTTGGAATTTGTCACAAATCTTAAACCTGTTTAAGATTTCCTCATCATTCTTCATTGGTTTTTCGTTTTCCATAGCAAGATTTTTTATTTGTTCAATCGTCTTTTGGCAGAAATTTTTCACCTCTTTTACTATCTCGTCTTCTCTCTCTGTGACACGTTGTATCATCTCTTCCACCTGACTTTTTAATCCGTCTTGGTTATTTTGTAGATTTTCTTGAATTTTATTCAAATCAAAACGTGCAGACCCATTTCTCTCAATAGCATCATTTAGCTGCTTGGTTGTATCTGCTATGCACTCAGACAGTTTGCCCAATTTATGTCCAACATGGTTAGTAGTCAGACAATCTATGCAAACCGGACTATCACAATCCTCACAAAGTAATGGCAGCAAATTCTCTGCATGAACACGACATCTGTATGTCATTTTTTCGTCTGGAACTTTTTCCGTCGCCATTTCCTAAATTACGTTCGAATTCTTTTTATACTTTAATACTAAGGTATTAACACACCTTTAAACCTCTCCCTGGTGCCTGAACTAAATAAAAGAAATCTGGAATAGAATCAAGTACTGCGTCATATAAAGCATTGACGTATTGAACTGCAGATTATTGATTTTTACAACTTGCCCTTTATATATACATCTTCAAAAGCTTTCTTTATTTCCCCTTTCCAATTCATTTTCACAATGCGAAGTGTTTGTTATACATTGCTAGTGATTTATATGAAGTCACTTATTTTTTGCATTATGTATTCATACTCCAAGAGCCTTCAATTTTAAATTTCTTTCTTTTCCATTTCAACAATGTTTACCAGTTCTATAGCACCCTGATTTATGAGGGGACCAATAATGCAGATTAAGATTTGGCATTGTTGACATTGAAGCACGCATCCTTGGCAGGAGTAATTTATTGTGGCTTTCTGGAAAATCCATCTGTATATTTTTGTTCATGAAACGGCTGACTGGTCGACGTCAACCTGTCAACCTGAATTAATTGATAAATGAATGATATATTTAGATTGACTTTATTTAAATTATATTTCATATTTTGGCTACCCATTATTTTGATAAACATTGTAAATAGTGTAGAAAAACAAACCGATTGACTAACAATAGTTAGTTCGAGGAACTATTTTTGTCTTATACTAAACTTACTCACTCTTTTTTATGTACCCATTACAGTTTGAACAGAAAATGATCCGTAAGTTGTCATTTTTTTTTCTGTTTCAAAGCGGATTTACCATATTTCTAGCAAAATAAAATTTTCATTTTTTGCACCGTAAATGTACATCCCTCTTGGGATATTATGTCCCAAACGTGCTATTATAACCTATTAGGGTTATTTGTCCAGAATTAATAAAACAGTGATAGTTTGCTTGCTCTTATTTTTTTATACATAGTTCGTCATCCTTAAAGCTGGTATGAATTCATAAAAGTATTTGGTCCCATATAATTTTCGATCGCTCCTAAACTGCTACTGGGGTATATATTATAATACTGGTCGGGGAAGTTACTGTCGATTGCTTTCCGATCAAAGCATTCTAGCTGGTTGCACAAACTTCTAAATGTGTGAACTACACTTTGTAGTAATATGTTTGAAAAAATTAAAGGGAAAAATTAAGAAACTACAACTAATAAAAATGGTACATGTATATATTTTAAAAGAATTACTAAGGTATCCGCATTATCTTGCACAGATAGAGCTGCCTTACTTCGCGTGCACATCGAATGCGTGGGTCATTCATACAGAGTGCATAACGTCAACATCATTTTTAGACCCCGGCTGCACAACAATTAACTTAGGAAATTAGCAACAACAAATTCAAGAAAGTAACAATTTGTTGTCGTTTTTATCAGTTTCTACAAGACAAGCACCCGGTTTTCTGAAGTCCTTGCTATCACTGCACGATTAACTACGGTGTATGTTTTGCGCATGTGCGATGATATGTCTTTCATTGGATATTCCTTACATGTACCGATACAGGGATTATCGTATTTTTTTTTCAGTGCGCGTTTCTACAATTAGTGTCATCTAATGTAACGTGTTCGAATGAATGAAATCTACGTACCCGAATGTGGAGAAGCATGAATAGTGCTTTCGCCTTTATATAGGGGTGTGTAGCGATGACCAAAACAATATAAATCTAAAACTAATAATATGGCGGTAGTCAGAGATACAAGGAAAATAATGCGTATTTTATGAATTCATGTCAGCTTTATGGGCCATTGGGGTATAAAATAATAAATATGAGTCTTTCCGGTTTATAAAACATCCCTGTAAAAGTTTATGTTTTTGTGTTAAATAAACTGCATGTATCTTGCAATTGATATTAAGTTCAGAGAGGGTACTAGATAGTGGTTTATACAGTCTGTACGTCTGCTATAAGGATTTAAGGTTAAATAGTTTGTTTATCAACGGAAATTGCGAGCACAAAGTTTACCACCGAACGTTTAGATCAACCACCATAGGTCAGAATAAAAAAAAAACGAAGTTACTCTTACTCTCACTTGAAAAATTTTACATGACAGCTTTTCACATTTATTTTAAAAATAACACCCACACATATGAATGTTTTCTTTGTATATACTTAACCAAAGTTTTAAGTGTTCTACCAGTATAATGTGTTTACTATATGAAATGAACACATTTATTTGTCTTGCCGTCGGGGTGACTGGTTTCTACTTAGCTTTCAAGTAGTTAAAGCGACAGTACGGCGCATCTTATTAAAAAACCGACTTGAAAAAATTTTCCGATCGGGTTCGGTATTTTTGTACTACTCATAAATGTATAAACTTTCAGAAAATTACAAATTTCTCCGTGAAATAAATCTAATTATTTCATTAAAATTAATAATTAGGTATAACCTATACATATATACATCGCCACGTGTAACGGGGTTCCACTTTCTATACCATTACGCATGCGTATTTACTATAAACAAACCAGCATGGCGAGTAAGAGACCGGGTAGGCCTGCTTACTTGACTGAACTGGCAAAGAAAATAAGGTAATAATTGTTCAAAGTTTTAAAAATAACCAGTTATTATTTTGTAAGCATGTATTTTGCGTGTTTATCATAGGAGTTGCTACAACGTAAATTCATTTTTTGTAAGTGAGGCCTCTTGAGGGATAATTTGACATATTTATGTCTGTTAATTTTAAAATGAATCGAAATTGGTAAACCATTAATAAATTATCGAGGAAGTGATGATGTGTTCCGTTTAGAGAGTCCCTTTTACCTCGTATACCATGATGACCGTAGTCGGGCGAAGATATTGTAGTTTTCAGCACGTGTCAATTACTGTCAATCAAAATCCACGTGGTACAAATAAACGATATAAGATTATTTCGGTTTGTACGACCCTTAAATTTCCGGAAGCTCATAATTACATTAATTAGGTATGTAAAAGGGATTTTTATGTACTTCAACTGTCACAATCAACGTTATTTCGTATTTCCTAACGATACAATGGGTAAATCTGAAGTTATTCATACATGTGTTTTCAGCTGTACTGTCTCTTTAAGAACGATGTATTGATGTTGACCTCTGATTGCGATACAAGACCTTGACCATTGCTGGATATCACGAACAATTCCGGTTTGGTTGAATTTAACTTTTATTTTGTAATTTTCAAATTATTCTATTATCAGGATAAACACTTTGAAGTTTTGTTAAGTGTTTTTCTTGTAATTAATTTTTGATGAAATTTCATATCTTACAAATACAAAACCCCCTTTTTCAAATTTTTGCAAAATAATATTTATGATATAATTAAATGGCCATCCTTGTACAAGTGCAAACAAATGATACTTAAATGGTTTTGAAGGGAAGTAAAAACAGACACAAAAAACCAAACAAGTTAACGTATTGTTATATATTCAATTTCACAGCGAATGTCTTAAATTACTTCGTCAAACAGACAGTCAGATCTTAACACGACTACCACAAATGATTTAACCATCACATCATCTCTTTCCCACATCAATAAAAATTCAATCTATAAATTTAATTTAGTAATATTGAAATATTTAAAAAAAAAAACTTCTAGTTTTGATTGAAACGTCTTCTTTTATACTTTCTCCTTATCTTTTAGTGTCTCTAATTATCTATCATGTCTCGTTGTACTTTTGAAATGTTGGTGATGTGCAAAATGTATTGTTCCATCATCTCATCTTATCCACAACCAAACTAAATTGTCCATGGCTATGCGTTCAATACCACTTAGCCCGTCTTCGGCGGACATGATGATCCGTAGAAATTTCCCCTTTGGATCCAGAAAGTGCACCGTGTTGTCACGAGAATCAATGACGAGGAAGTTACCGCCAGAATCTCTGCATACATCGGCAGGAGAAAACGTTAAAGAAGGCTCACATCCAATGCTTCCAGAATAAGAAAACAACACATCAAATGTAAATCCCTTGTAGACGATAATACTATGCATACTTATTTGTACAAATGAGGACATGCATATCTTAATGCGATCAGACGAATACGTAATAATTCGAGCTTTTTGAAACGAATCAGTTGGTTTAGTAAGGCATCCCATTTCATCCATAAAACGAACTCGAAGTTCGACTATAACGTTATCTGTTATTGATTTCTTTCTACGTATAGATCGAATACTTTTAGAGAGAATAATTAAATAATTTTCCAGGTCGTGTTCTATACATAAAGCTTTTTCATTGCCAATCATGATAAATAACATTTCCTTGGCATCTTCTGATACCACGCGTCGTCTAAATATTTTTGAGGCTTGATTTTCCAAAACATAAATAATTTCATTAGTGTCCGGTACATACGTGAAGTTGTGTACGCATTCAGCCAACTTGTTAACATTTGTTTTAGTTAGATGGTAAAGATTTTCTTCACAGCAAAGGAACTTTTTCTCGGGCGACTCTAAAACAATGTCATCAAAACTTAACTTTGTGAACTCCTTCTTATATTGATGGGGTAGACTTTCATTGTTAACAATTGTTTCATGCAAAATTGGTAATATTCCGATGTTTTCGGAGTCTTCATCAGATGACGAGTGTTCATCGTGATTAGTCAAGACGGATCCAACAAGCTCAACAATTTTTTCAGCCGATATATCGCGAGTTTCCAAAGTAAATGGCACATCTTTTTGGTCTCGTATAATATATTTGTACTGCATAAATGTTAGTTCATTATAGAAGTATATGCTTTTCACAAATTCTTCTTCGTTCTCTTTTTGGAATTTGTCACAATCCTTAAACCTGCTTAGTGTTTCTTCATCATTCTTCATTGGATTTTTTAATTCGGTAGCATGGTGTTTTATTTGTTCAATCGTCTGCTGGCAGACATTTTTCACCTCTTTCACTATCTCGCCTTCTCTCTCAGTGACACGTTGTATCATCTACTCCACCTGACGTTTTAATCTGTCTTGGTTATTTTGTTGGTTTTCTTCAATTTTCTTCAAACTAAAACGCGCAGACTCATTTCCCTCAATAACTTCATTGAGTTGATTGATAGTTTCTTCTATGCACTCAGAAAGTTTACACAATTTATGTCCTGCATGGCTAGTGGTTAGACAATCCAAACAAACCGGACTATCACAATCGTTACAAAGTAATGATACTAATTCTTTAGCATGAACACGACATCTGTATGACATTTTTTTCGCCTTGAACTTTTTCCGTCGCCTTTCTAAAAAGTCTGTTCGAATTCTTCCCTTGCAAAATTAATATTAGGGTCTTTACAAACCTTAAAACATCTCTCTTGGGTACGAAATAAAAGAAAAACCAGACTAGACTTAAATACTGCATAATAGAATGTTGATGTATTGAACTTCACATTATTGATTTTTACAACTTACCCTTTATATAAATTTTCAAAAGCTTTCTTTATTTGCTTTTTCCAATTTATTTTTCGTAATGGGAAGTGTTCGTCATACTTGTTGGTTGTATGTATTAATTACACCTGTTCAATGCACTCTGTATTTATTTCGTAGTGTTTTGAACTTGTGTTACGTACACAAAGAGCTTTTCATGTAAATTATGTTATTTTGTTTATTTCATCTTCCAAATGATAGTGTTTGTAGTGTATATTTACATTCATTATGTATATAGTGAAATCATATGTTTATGAATATTATGAACAAAACAATATTATATAGAAGTTCATACACTGCTGGGCAGGAAACAAGGCATGGCTTATCATATATCTAAATATCTTTTTGAAATATTTTGAAAATATTATCACCACTGATCCAAGCTTCATTTCCTCCAACAAAGGTAATCCCATATATAGATCCGAACGTAGTAGGAACAAGAGGCCCATGGGCCACATCGCTTACCTGAGCAACAACAGACATAATAAAATCAGCTTTATGGAGTCATATACAAAATATCTGAACAATGACGTTTAATAGATCCTGTAAAAAAAATTCCCCTGCATATTCTTATGTTTATCATTGAGCCCCTTTGTAACAGGATGATTTTACAGTCATATCACATATTGAGCATTGCAGTTCTCGAGAAGATGATCAGACTTAAACAACTGTTTATATATGGATTATAAACCTACATCAAACTTTGAACCCCTTGTGAGTTCTAAGAATTGTTCAGGGGCCAGAGTATAAACAATTTTAAAGAATCAACAATATGTCAAAATGGTTGCATATAAGTAAAACCATATATACATGTAAAATATTTGAGTTTTTGTGAACAATTTAAATGTTTTTCATTGTAAAATGGGACCACCCCCCCCCCCCCATGTGGCCCAACCCTCCTCCTGAAGAATATGATTTTGACAAATTTTAATCTAGACTATTTGAAGACTGAACTGACTAAAGTTAGAGCTCTTCTAGACAATTTTTGTTTTAGAAGATTTTTCTCTATATATTCAAATGTAAAAATTTTGATCCCCCCCCCAATTGTGGCCCCACCCTAACCCTGGGAATCATCATTTGAACAAACTTGAATCTACACTACCAGAGGATGCTTCCACACAAGTAACAGCTTTTCTGGCTGATCAGTTTCAGAGAAGAAGATCTTTAAAGATTTACTCTATATATTCCTATGTTAAAATTCGACCCCCCATTGTGGTCCCACCCTACCCCTGGGAATCATCATTTGAACAAACTTGAATCTACACTACATGAGGATGCTTCCAAACAAGTTACAGCTTTTCTGGCTGATCAGTTTCAGATTAGAAGATATCTAAAGATTTACTCTATATATTCCTATGTAAAAATTCGACGCCCCATTGTGGCCCCACCCTACCCCTGGGAATCATCATTTGAACAAACTTCAATCTACACTACCTGAGGATGCTTACACACAAGTTACAGCTTTTCCGGCTGATCAGTTTCAGAGAAGAAGATTTTTAAATATTTACTCTATATATTCCTATGTAAAAATTCGACCCCCTATTGTGGCCCCACCCTACCCCCGGGGGTCATGATTTGAACAAACTTTAATCTAGGCTACCTGAGGACTCAGCTATGTTAAGGGCGTCCATAAAATAATAGCGGTATTTATCACATAAAATATTAGCCTTTGAATAATCTTGATATTATATTCCAAAAAATTGTTACACAAAGTAATTTTTTATCAATATACATATTAGATAATTCGCTATCGCATGAGCAATTTTTGAGTCTCTTGGGAATACCCTGTCACGTGATACTGCTAAAAATAGATGAACCAGGAATAATACGAAAAAATGCACAGTGCAAGGGCTTAACATTAACAAATATAATTATTTCTGTTTCTAACTTGTAAAATGAACATCTAAAATTTCGAAAAGTGCTGGGAGCTTGAAATATTCAAGTAAGAACAATTATTAAATTCAATATAAACAGTGGATGAACAGAAATTTGCAGGGAGTTCCCACAATTAATGCTTATTTATGTGAAATGCGTAGCGATTTCATGTAGCTCCCAGCACTTTTTGATATAATTGGGATATAATGGTAACACATGTAAAATTTCAATATATTTGATAAAGTGTATGCCCTTGCACTACTGCATTTTATCTGACCCATTTCACTTTCGGCGTCATTTGCGTGAAATTCAAACGCAACACTGACTAAGATCATGATTTTAATTTTCGTTCATAAAATAATTACACGCTGTGAATTTCATTAAAATAATGTTAGAATTTTGTCTTGTTCACACCAGTCATCATTACCAAATTGTTGAAATTGGAAAAATTAATTCATCTGTTGCCCTCACCAATAACTATTGATATACTAGGGTGGTGGGGGTGGTTTAAGTGTAAGTTTGTAATTTACACATTTATGTTTTATAATGGTTTATGTTACTCTGCTGCTAAATACATAAGAAATACCTATAATATATGACCAGGGTTACTTGTAATTATAGTTAATATTTTTTGTAATAATTAAAGAAAGCAACAAAAATCAATCGTTATCAATAATTTATTATAATAATCAACTTGACAAATACAATGTACTATATAGAGATTGCTTTTCGATCTGTAACAAACTGTTCAACAAAACTACTGTTTTCTGATTTTCAGTATTATTCAGTCATGATCTGGAATCTATGTCAAATGACCATATTCTTTCACACTACATGTACTTCTCCTCTTGTCTTTTTGATGTACATTGTAAGGAGGCAGTGCAGTTGATAAGAAAACCAATGCCTGAAATTATGAATATTTATCAATTTCAAATTTAATTTCAATAGATATCAATGAAAGATATTATGATAGGTTACAATATAGTAATATGATTTAAAAAAACACAGACCAAATATACATGAAGTTAGTGGGTAAAAGAAATATTTATAGAGTACCTACTTTTTTATCAACACCCCAACAAAGTGTCTCCAGTGGACCATTTACTGCTTTAATAACCCTGAAATTGAATAATGTGTTATAATTAGTAAACTATTGTGCTGAAGATAATATGAAAATGGAAAATCACTTTATCATTGTGCATACTAATGGCAGTTTTAATTTCATTAATATTCTAACAGGCATAATCAAATGTTTATTTTTTAAAATGTGTGGAAAATCATTTCAACACTGTAATTTTGTTTATTCAAACATGTAATATTCCTGATAAAAAAGGCTTAATGAAATAACACATTTCGATTTACATAAACAACAATACAATCTTGTCTATATTCAATCCAGATTCTCACAGTAATCTTTGTAGTGCTAATACAGTGTTTGGACTTTCCATTGTTTACATTTTCTTTGAACACGGAGGAAATGCGAGCTAATGTTATTGCGATATAAGAGACCAGTAAAAAGCTACAATGAGCCTCAATACCCTTAAAGGGGCATGGTCACGATTTTGGTCAAATTCTATTTTTCTGTTTTGATTATTTACAATGCTTTAGGAATGCATTTCCAATGACCAAATAAAATTTGAGAGTCAGTAGTAAAATTATAAGCAAGATACAGGGCTCACAATTCTTTGCCATGTAAACAAGGCTCGTGCCCAGTGTTTGTTTACATAAGTTCAATTTACCAGTAAAAGTTGTTTTACAAGCTGATTTTTCCATCTTCTTATTCATTTTAAGCATAAATAAACAGATCCTAACATTTACTAAAATCATTTTAGGTTTCAAACTGGAGTTTTCACTTCAACATTCAAAATGTAAACAAACGCTTTGTTTACATTGCAAAGAATTGTAAGCTCTGTAACTCGCTTATAACTCAACGAATTACACTCAAATTTTGATTGCCTATTAAAAATGCCTTACTGAAGCATTGAAAGCATTCAAATCGGAAAACTAATTTTTGACCAAAATCGTGACCATGCCCCTTTAATGATCAAAATTAGCGAATCGCAGAACATTTCTTTTGCCTGATTGAGTCACCAAACTGATGTATAAACACAATATTACATGATAAACAAATGTAAACAAGTAAACAAAATCGAAGCAGAGGAATTTCCCTTCGTTTCTGTTTCATCCTACAGTATTAGACAATATAAAACAATATCTAGGGAAAGTACAGATAAATCCTACCTTGTTCAGTTGAATCCTCTACCGATTTCCGTCCAGGCTGGTTGTAAATGAGTTAAATTCTCAGATATATCACTGAAGTCCACATGTTTATTCTGATCACAGCTGCAAGCGCCGATGTTACGTAGTCAACCGCGACACGTCATCAGACGACTTAGGAATTTCATAATTTCGCAAGATATAAAGAATAGTTGAAATTTTTATTTCAGTTCATCTTTCTTGATACAATCAATCCCAATAATTAATCATATTTATTTTGGTAGATGTTTGTTAATTACCGAAATACAATATCTCGTAAAATCTCATGAATAAGGGGCGGGGCATATGCAAATTTTCCTAAATCACACGTGCTAGAATTCTGATACCTTCCTTAACATAGCTGAGGATGCTTCCATATAAGTTTCAGCTTTTCTGGCCAAATGTTTTTTAGAAGAAGATTTTTGAAAAATACCAACAAATTTTCAATGATTTTTAATTATCTCCCCTTGGAAGAGGGCGTGTCCCTTCATTTTAAAAACTTGAATCCCCTTAACCTAAGGATGCTTTGTGCCAAGTTTGGTTGAAATCGGCCCAGTGGTTCTTGAGAAGAAGATGAAAATGTGAAAAGTTTACAACAACGACGACAACGACAGACAACGGACAAATTGTGATCAGAAAAGCTCACTTGAGCTTTCAGCTCAGGTGAGCTAAAAACTAAGAATAATCTCGCCTTGTTTCATAACGGTTTTGTTGATAGAGTTTGGCTTCATGACCTAATATTGATAGCTGTGTCAATAAGGCTATTAAATCTTCAAACTCTATGCTAAGTTCTCCCTCATCTGTATGAGCTATCAAAGACTGAATTTTGACATACATGCATGTAATTCTTAGAGCTTTTTTAAATTTACATATTAAAATCTTGGATTTTGGATGCTTTTATAGATTTCAGCAAATGTAAAGTTTTTTCGTTGAACTCGTACCTTTGGTCTGTTGAATCATTAAACTTTCCAGATTGCTGTTTTTTCATGAATACTAGTATGATCAAATAATCCACTTTGTTAAAAGGCTTATCTACTTCTCTGTGTTTTCCCAGTCCCACCTTGTCTATTTCCTACTTGTTGAAATTGTCTTTGGAAATTAGTAGTCGCATTTACGGCCTCTGGGATGATTTCATCTTTAATATATCTTATTCAATTTCAAATTCCTTTCTTTTTCATTTCACATAGCACCCTGGCTTTTGAGGGGACCAAATCAACACATATTGTACCTACAGGTCTGTAGCTCCCGGTCTGAAAAAATTCGGATGGACAACCAACTGGGAGCTACAGACCAACATTGACATTGAACATCGCATCTTTGGCATGAATAAGTGTCGCATTCTGGAATGAATAATATTTAAGGAACTTTTCGCTAGTAAATGTTGGTTTTAAAATTAATTTGAATTTACAAACTGGCATTTCTATGAATTGCTGCAACACCATGCACTCATCACGTGAATTATGCGCATTGTATGTGCTTTGTATGTGATGTTTATGTTCAAAATAAAATAGAGGGATTGGTATCACTGACTTTGAAACGTGGCTTGGGTACTTTACTTGTGCACCTCAAAAGTGACATCGTTGTAATAGTTGTCTATCGAAGTTCTTAGAATTTGAATAAGTGATGCCTCTTATTTTTGAGTAAAATTGTTTCTTTCAAAACTAATACTTTACATGGCCTACCAGTAGACTGCATGTTCCAATTGACGATTTGTACTGTAGTAATGTAATGACAAAGTCTTTTTTAAACATTCTTTTATTTTATATGGAGAATGTGCTAAATATATCAAAGCAAATTTATGCATAACCTTGCGTTTATTTAATGTATCTATTCAAAGAAGTTATTAAAACGAGTTTCTCTTGTATGTTTTGTTAAATTTAGTCAAAACCGGAAGTAGAGGAAGAAAACAAAATGAAAGCATGTCGGCTAATATGCAGTATATTGGTGGATCTTGCAATATTTCCAGCTAGTAAAAGTTCATTTTAAAAATACAATTTATCTCTTTGAAACTAAAAATATTAAATAGAAATTATCAATAATTGTGCAATTTATGATGTCTTAAAATAGATAGGTAAAATTTTGTTTCATTGTACTCAAATATTTTTTCACTACATGTTAAATTCGCGGAATTTTTATTTCAGTGAATATGGTGAAATTATCTCCGCGAGTTAATTTCCTGGGGCCCGTTTCACTAAAATGCGTAAGATACGACGAAACTTAAGTTAGGCCTTAGGGCGTACGCCAAAATTTAGTCCGGCGTAAATTGCGCGTACGCCTGGCCGTAAATACTAGTATCGGACTAAGTTAAGGCCAGACTTACGTACTTGGGAACGAGCTTATGCACATGCGCATACAGATAGATAGATAGATAGATAGATAGAAAGATAGATAGATAGATAGATAGATAGATAGATAGATAGATAGATAGATAGATAGATAGATAGATAGATAGATAGATAGATAGATAGATAGATAGATAGATAGATAGACAGCTAGAAGCTAGAAAGATAGAGAAACGTGTACCAGTGTAGGTAGAAAGAAAGATTAAAACTTGTCATTTATATTGTTGTGATTACCAGAGAGAGAGAGAGAGAGAGAGAGAGAGAGAGAGAGAGAGAGAGAGAGAGAGAGAGAGAGAGAGAGAGGGGCAAAGTATTTACGCACATTGGTTACATTTATGTTCAATACATTGTTGTTAAAAATTAATCCTGTTTAGTGACACAATCACACTTGCTGAAATGGTTTTTTTTAAAGAATATATTTCATCAAGCCAGTAAGCTATGTTCAAAATTATTAATTCAGCAGAACTATTTTTGTTATCGATATCTCTAGTAGAGTGATTTCACCATGCATCGGTCACCCTTGGAATTGCGTCAATTATGACCCGAGTATACATGTGTAAATATTGTTTTTGGTTAAATTTTCTGATTTCCTCTAGCTTAAACATTTAAAGAAAATCAATGAATTTGTTTAAACATGTATATAGAAAATAAAGCAAATTAATTATAATGCAGTAATGAGCTATTTAACGAGGTATCGGACAATATGAAGCAAGCATAGAACAACCAGATATAATATATTATAAATAACGAACTTTTCTTATTTCTTGCACCCCCCCAAAAAAAAATAAATAAATAAAAAAATCTAAATAAAAAAAGATTTTCAGCAAATACGGTCATGGTCGAGCAATTCCTCACTCAATTAGATATTTTTTGACATGAACAGTTGAGCATTTTAAAAAGACGACAGTGGCAACGTCTTAAAAAATTATGTTAAAGTGTATTGAATTATAAAATATTAAAATTGGGCATTAGAAATTTTGGCCAGTATAAGTGTTAAGGTGAGCCTATACATGTATTATAAAGGACTTACCCACTATCATAAAATGAATTTACATCTTTTAAAGCATCCTTCAAAAAATATCTGTCCTTGACGCAATCAATTCTTGACAAATGGTTTAATTCAAATTATTGGTTCTGCAAACCCAAGTAAAAATATCGTCTAAATTTGGTGCTAATTAAAATAACAAAGGTCAGGACAAGAAAAAATAATTTATTACTCTGGATACAAAAGAAATCCTGAGAAGCTGCTTTCCCATCCTATGATCGTTCCGTTTTCTGCCGTCCTTACTCTCACCCAGACGCTATCCCCGGCGTTAACGTGAACCACTGCCATTCCTCCTCCATTAGAGTAGTATGATGATTGAGCCATGTAGTGCGTGCCCATAACAGCACCTTCTACCATAAGTTCCGTGTATAATATATGTCCAGGAGAAGAGAGTATGTGCACGTAGAATACGTAAACACCCGAGACGTTCGGAATGAAGTTTCCGGTGGCATGGTGATAGCAGTTGCCTTTGTTAGTAATTGTATTTCCAAAATTCAAAATTTGATGAGCACCAAGATTGGTGTAATCCGTAACTCTATTAGCATAAAAAGCAATTTTTGGAATGTTTCCTGAAACGACAACGTGTACGTATGTGTTTAATCCACAAAATATAGTAGAAAAACAAGAGAATAATAAAATATAGAGGATGGGGATATAAGACCAGGAAAATGCCCACATTAGGATAAAATTAAAATATCAACATATTTGATAATTCTTTCAAATATCCGTGTCAGAAGATATCTGTTGAAGATAACATCGATCTGTAACCCTTAAATAAGTACAATTCTTATAATATATTAACTGAGGTATGCATTCCATATCATCTTCAAATTGTGTCACTTTTAAGAATTGCTCTGCCTTGTATTTTATAGAGTTGGGTTGTGCTCCATATGTTTGTATTAGTCTAATTAAGATCTAATGGAAAACGAATCAAATCCAATAAAAAAAACAAATTGAGAAGAGACGGCCCACTAACATACACTAGAAATATTATTTTGTATCCAAGTTATTGAACGTTTTAGGAAAATAAAGGAGGCCTGTAAAACGTGGCCAAAATTAGATACAACATTACATGTTTATAGTTTTAAAACCACTTGGATGTGACTGAAATATAGTTGAGTGGTTCGAGTACTAGATCCTATATAACCTTATTGAACAGGGATTTGAGATATGATAGTTGGATACCTTCAAATCTGAAGGCAATTATTTTTTTTCATATTTGTTAAAATATTCAAAGATATTATAGTAACAAATCGTACTTTTGCAAAAGTGTATCATATTAAAATTTTAAAAGGTATAGGTAAATTTGAAGTCAAATTTTACTATTAAACAAATGAGCGTTTGAGCCATCGTATTCGCCCATCTTTTTACGTTTATGATTGTTTATACATTTCTTATGTGTCTTTATTTTTGCATGAACATTTTTCACACCTACGTGAGTGCATGATGGTGTGCCTTTTTGGCAGGTACACTACATATCAAAACCACAGTGTTCTGATTTTTGCATTTTGTTTTCCAACACAATGGAAATCAAGTGCAAAAGCCAGGACACTGGGATATTCTACGATATCTAACGGAATGCGACTCACTGTTAACGTAATAAAAATGTTAGGTCATAAAAAAAACCCACAGAAATTGCTGATAAATACAATCGTCGTTATTAGGATAGAGAGATTTACTTTTTGTTTTATTGAGTTTATGGTTTAAATTTATTTATTGGCGAAAAATTTACACGTCTTGTGTTTATTGATTTAACTTGTAATGGTCTAATCATATAATGAGTAAGCAATTATGTACTATTTATATTACATTTCTCGTATTTATAAATATGAACAAGTAAAAACTTTTATGTTATTAACCCTAGAGTTGTGTTCTTTAAATATACTAAAAGTCAGAAGTTTATTTTAGGTATTAATTTTAAATGAATCATTAAGGATATGTTTCGTTTAGCAAAATATAACGAACAATCCAAAAAAACCACAATACCTGATGTAGATGTGTTCGTTGCTGGGTGTAAGAGAAGTCGTGCTTGTCTTGACTTTTCTGGCTGTGGTTTGTTTGAATCCATCATTGCTTGGTCTTTGCTGAAAAGTATGTCCTGTTCACGATTCGGATTTAATGGTTTAGCAACGTTTTGTTTAAGTCTTTTGATCTCCTGTTCTTGCAGAAGAAACTTTTGTTTCAAATCATTCAGTTCTTGGCGAAGAGCAAGGATGTCTTCTGCGAAAGCTTCATTCTTTTCATCGTTTGCAGAAATTCCCAGCGCTACCAAACTTACACAACAAAGGAATAGCGTGCACTTTATATGAACCATACTGATCGAGTGTCTGAAGATCTTACTTACACAAGATACAACAATGTGACCTATATCATGTGAGACACTTGATAACAATAATAGATCACTGAAACCAGTTTGTTACCTGAATATCTTATTTCACAGGATATATGTGATTTTTAAAAATGAAAAAATGACAATAACAAACCGCCAACCCTCTCAAAATCCATAAAACGAAATACAAGTTCAAAAAATACAAAATCAGATAAATATTTGTGTAATTCAATACACAATACAAAAGACATAGACGATATATATATATATATATATAAAGCACTAAATAAAATCAACAACACTAGGGATCTTTAAAGTGTCGGATCTAATGTATAGATACTAAGCCAGTAAAATGAATATATAAAGCACTGAAAATGGCTAACGACACGAACAACTGAAATTGTCAAATTTTCGGGACAACCAGTCCCTTCTTCAGGACATAAGAGAAACAAAAAGAATTACATAGGTAAAAACAAAGAAACAAAATCTAGCACTACAACTAACACTACTAAAGAACCTATAAAAAATAACAACTACATTTTATACAGTTTTGGTGATAAATGTTGATAAGGTTTTGCCAATGTGGCCGATCGCTCTGGAGTAATCAATCGACTGTCAACTTCACGCCTGATCGAGTTAATTAGGCTAATTAAAATTGATGTCCAAATTAATAATGGAAAATTCAAACACCCGATTTTAAGTCGTACGGCGCTTTGGTTAAGATCCGAAGTATTTAATTAATGATGTAATGAATCGGAGTTAGGTGTAAAGGAGAAGATAATTAAATTAAAAATAAAGAAATATTATTAATAAATAATAATAAATGAAAACTGGTATAAAAAGTAATAACTGATAGGTCGGAGTTGACAGATATGGTAAGATTGCTATATAGGTATCAGGTGATGTTGGGCTATGACACGTTCATTTTCATGAAGTCAATTTGCTTGTTCATGCCATCAGGTCTGAATGATTTAAGTCTGTGCATCCAGAACTTTTCTTTGCTTTTCCTCTCCGCGTCTGTCCACTGAGGATTATGGTCAATAACCACTACTGTCATGTCTTCCCATTTGTGACCACTTATATTAAAGTGTTCCCCTACGGGCTCCTTGATTTTCTTGGTCTTTATGGTCGAGCGGTGGTTGTTGATTCTTCTACGGAGGTCACAAATGGGAAGACATGACAGTAGTGGTTATTGACCATAATCCTCAGTGGACAGACGCGGAGAGGAAAAGCAAAGAAAAGTTCTGGATGCACAGACTTAAATCATTCAGACCTGATGGCATGAACAAGCAAATTGACTTCATGAAAATGAACGTGTCATAGCCCAACATCACCTGATACCTATATAGCAATCTTACCATATCTGTCAACTCCGACCTATCAGTTATTACTTTTTATACCAGTTTTCATTTATTATTAATTATTAATAATATTTCTTTATTTTTAATTTAATTATCTTCTCCTTTACACCTAACTCCGATTCATTACATCATTAATTAAATACTTCGGATCTTAACCAAAGCGCCGTACGACTTAAAATCGGGTGTTTGAATTTTCCATTATTAATTTAGACATCAATTTTAATTAGCCTAATTAACTCGATCAGGCGTGAAGTTGACAGTCGATTGATTACTCCAGAGCGATCGGCCACATTGGCAAAACCTTATCAACATTTATCACCAAAACTGTATAAAATGTAGTTGTTATTTTTTATAGGTTCTTTAGTAGTGTTAGTTGTAGTGCTAGATTTTGTTTTCTTTGTTTTTACCTATGTAATTCTTTTTGTTTCTTTTATGTCCTGAAGAAGGGACTGGTTGTCCCGAAAATTTGACAATTTCAATTGTTCGTGTCGTTAGCCATTTCCAGTGCTATATATATATATATATATATATATATATATATATATATATATATATATATATATATATATATATATATTAAAGACTTTTTTTTAAAATTCTGCTTATCTTAGGCAACGGAAATTTAAATTGTGTTGAAATAATTTTAATTCCTATTGCCTGATTTATATTGACAATAAGTATAATATCAGATGAGAGATTCGCTGTTTATTATATCAAACGCTCGTAATCGAAGAGCAACAAATTGGGATAAAAGTCCATTTATTTCTATCTCTAAAAAACACAAGAATTCTCGTAGACAAGGCTTAGGGCCAAATTGGATACTTTGGAAATATAATAAAAATACGTGTTAAGCATTAATTATAAGAAAAATTAAATGAGAAAGGCAACCTGGTTCTCTTATTTTTACTGTAATAAAGTAACACATTATCTCGTTAAAGGATAAATAATCAAATTTAGGCCATTGTGCCTTGTTTAATTAATTTAATGTACATTAAAAATATTTACAAAATGTTCTCAGACTGACAATCTTTTTTACAACAAATTCCTAATACAGTTTTAAGGAGCAATAAAAGGTCATTCTTACATATAAGGAATGAGAGTACCAATGCACCGGATGTTGACATCAGAGAAGTGTTTATACAAGATTGAGCCGAGCAGAAAAAGGTATGGCTTAGGTGATTGGCTGAATTAATTGCTGAAATAATGATCATTTTAAAGTAAAATTATCACTGTTTAAATTCAATGATGGAATGAAGAAGTACTGCAGAAAGTAAAGAAATAAGAGGGGTTGAAATAGGAGGTGAGTGTCATTTTTGAGACTTGGATTCATTTGCTGCGGATCGCTATAAGTTGTAAACAAGCTCAATTTTGACCTATAAACGCAATGGGACCATATATATTTCTAGTGATTTTTTGTTAGTGCTTGGAATGAACTTTCAAATGTGACCAAGGATATGTCTGTAAGTAAAATAGCAACCTAGCAAGGTGTGTTTAGGTTAACATTGAGCTCTATGGGAAATGAATTGGTACCCTTTTCCCTATAGAGACCCTATTTTTTAAATGTTTTGTAACTTGAAATTCAAAAAAGGTTAATTATTTCATGATGATAAGAGCAGACATAACATTTTAATACACTAGAAGTAAAATTAAGACAGAAAATGTAAATTTGAGAATGGGAGTAGCTGTCATTTTAATAAAAATGGGGGGGGGGGCTACTGAATGAGTGTAAAAGGGTAATATTAGGGTGACCAGGCAAGAATAAAAGCAAAAAGTGTGGGTTTATATGGTAAATTGGATAGAATAATTGTTTATCACCTGTGTCGCGCTCCACTTTTTCAGATCTGTGCCTGTATTTTTATTTTAATTGTACATGTTTTTTTTTTTTAAATCTTGCTTGGCGGACCATCGGTTCATGGAATCTGGACCAAATTTAGGTTTAACTACCACTTTTTTCTAATACTCTGTTACGTTTGTGTGCTCCATATTACCACTGAGTTCTTAAAAGTGTCTATAGTCTTTTCAAATTGATCAACTGATGCTCGCCAATGTATATTTAATTCATCCGAGTTATTTTTCAGCAGACCATTCATTGTACAGGGATTCCGCAGATTGTTCGAAAGAGTGATTCAGATCAAATACTGCCTCCCATACTTCTCATTCATCCTTGCAGAGGTTCTGTCAAGCCTAAAATGGTCTCGTGCACTGAGGTTGATGTATAAGAAGGTTTGATCCACACACCCTGAGACTACATCAGCTGTCAACAGTAACATCATCTGGTAGGTTGCCATGTTTCATTTTATTCATCCCCAGTTTAATGATTTGGAGTTTTTGGGCAAGAAGGAAATCTGTTTAGAGTTTAGGAATATGTCTGGTCTTGACTGTAGAATGATGCCCCCCCCCCCCCCCCCAGGAAGGGGTGGGGAAGGGAATGTTTAATTTACATGATCATTACACATGAAACAGAAATGGGGACCACTTTCTAGTCTTGGTGACACCTGGGACTCATGTCAACTTAGTATGGAGTATATTTTATTTGCATTATAATATTTTATGAGTTTGGTGGGGACTTTTTGTGAAGTTTTAATGGTTCAAATGCTTGTAAATGTCAATAGAGTAGAGAACAAGACAGCAGTTTTTAGAGTTACTTCCCTTTGGCTCACTGGTCACTGTTGCAGAATTTCAACATGATGTAATTTTTTTTATTTAGACTGACTGCATCTTCTTTTTCAATTTTTTACTTGAATGTTATTTTAACTGCATAAATCACATTTGGTATTACATGTAATTACATGAAATTTCATGTAATTGTGCTTTTTATGTACCCCACCCCTGAAAAATCATTTAATTTTGTATTTATGTATGTAATAAGAATGTTTATGTATATTTGTGAAGCATATATGATACAAATTGATGTATTAACATTGTTTTGGGCAGTGAAGAACTTGTAACACTTATTTTCTCTCATTTGTGCGCTTAGGAGGATTTTCATTTTTTTGCCTCCTCTGTCTTTGGAGATGGTGGCACCAGGGCGGCGGGGTCATTTTTCCCTTTATGATGCTGACAGAGAGTCCGTAACCTTTTGATCCATCATGACGGATGTTTTTCTTTATGATGCAGGTAAAATTATTAGTATACTAGTATCGGTCTCTTTATTATAAGGCATATTTGTGGTCTCAAACCAGAAAAATTACCGTTCTAAATTTTTTACATTGTCAAGGAATTCCCTTTTTCTAGGTGTAACTTCTAATAATTTTACAATTTATCAGTTCTGTTTATTGCTACAATGACTTAACTGTAATATAATGTCAAAATTGTGTACCTATTCTTTTTTAAAATGACTGTAATACTAAATGATAGGGGGCACCTGCTAGTTATCTAAGCTGCATTAGACTGGGGGGTGGTGATATTATTCGCACCTGCTAAATCAACAGGAAAGGCCAGATTAGGATTATTTGGCTTATCAGAGTCAATAATGATTAAATTTTCATGATGTAAATATTTTTTACTTATATGTCAATATTTAGCATGTTTAATTTGCATTATTCACTAGGTTTTCATCTATTTTAGGATGTTTTCTCAAATTCTAGGTAGAATCCACCCTTATTAAAAAATGTTAACAAATTTGTTCATGATACCCTCAAGTACATTAAAACAAACACATTCATTCCAAATTTCCATGTATTTTATTTGTTAAAGTCATAAAAAAGCAGTCAATTCATCTTGAATCTCACTTTGAGCCCACTCTCATTACAGTATTTGCCGAGGGAGGGAGCCTGATACTCGGATGAGCACAGCATAAATATAAATCAAGACCCAGGACTCATATTTCACACACAATAAGAGGTATGTATAAGGTTTATAAAAAACTCAAATTTGCCTAATTCTGAGGTGGGTAACATTATAAGTATAGGAATGAGAGTACCAATGCACCGGATGTTGACATCAGAGAAGTGTTTATACAAGATTGAGCCGAGCAGAAAAAGGTATGGCTTAGGTGATTGGCTGAATTAATTGCTGAAATAATGATCATTTTAAAGTAAAATTATCACTGTTTAAATTCAATGATGGAATGAAGAAGTACTGCAGAAAGTAAAGAAATAAGAGGGGTTGAAATAGGAGGTGAGTGTCATTTTTGAGACTTGGATTCATTTGCTGCGGATCGCTATAAGTTGTAAACAAGCTCAATTTTGACCTATAAACGCAATGGGACCATATATATTTCTAGTGATTTTTGTTAGTGCTTGGAATGAACTTTCAAATGTGACCAAGGATATGTCTGTAAGTAAAATAGCAACCTAGCAAGGTGTGTTTAGGTTAACATTGAGCTCTATGGGAAATGAATTGGTACCCTTTTCCCATAAAGAGGGTGCATCGTTGAACATGTATGTTTATAGATGTATATTAGCATTAGGAACAATAATTTAGATGTTTTTAAACTTCCTACATTTTGAAAAAGCTTATGACTCATAAAAGTATTAAATTATGTTTAAGAATTTTAAGAAATTTACCACAAAGATTAACTTATCATAAAACAAATAAACATAAGAAAAGTAACAGATGGCTCTTAAGTTATGAGATGTTAAACGGCATTAGATGATGTTGTCCCGGGTCTTCTTTATTATCTACTTGAATGTGATAGAGCTTACCATTTTAATTTGGAAATTAGAATAAAACATGTGTCAGCTATTTTTCAACTGGGAAAAAAAATAAAAGTTAATTTCAGCATTTTGATTTCAGCAAGATCTAGTGGGTCCAAATCAACCCACTTTGATAAAAAAAAATCAAAGTGCGTTAAATTTAGGAACAAATCAACGTTTTTGAAAAAAAAAATTTAGGTGAGTTATGAAAGTACATTAACATTTTTTATCATCGAGACTTTACCGCACTTTGATTTTTTATAATTTGTTGGAGTTCCCTTAAATATAAAATGATGGATATGTCCGGTTTATAAAAAAATATTGTTTGAAAATTGTGTGTCGTTGTATAAAATAACTATTTAGTGATTGATACTAATGGCCGTATTGTACAATATTTTTGATTGTATCAATATCTTTGAAAAAAAGGATTAGATTAAGGTATTTACAGCCGGGTATTTAAGTTTAAATTATATTAAATGGTGAATCATAAAGCGCAAATTGAAAATGCAAGGAACTAGTATAATATTGAACATTTAGATCAACCTCCACCGGTCAGAATAATTATAATTACACTTACTCTCAATTAATTCATATAATATTTTTTCACAATTATTTTATAGACGACATTAAAATATTGAACTGTTTTCTATTTATATTTCTTTTATTTTATTTTCTGATCAAATCTCATATCTTACAAATACAATTTTCTTACAAAAGAAATTATTATATAATGGAAAGATCAGTCCTGTACAAATTGCAAAAATAATTATACAAATAGTGTAGAGGGAATTAAAAACACATAAAAAACATATCACCCTAATTTTATATATTCAATACAACAGATATTGTTTTATTTCATCAATGCAGACTACCAGGCGTTAACAGTACAAATGCATTAAACATGACATCATCTCCTCTCTACACGATATTCAACCTTTAAGGTTAAAAGCTTCAACTGCTATTGAATGTTTTATTCTTTTATACGTTCTCCATATCTTTTAGTTTCTCCAAATATCTATCTCGTCTCATCGTACTTTTGAAATGTTGGTAATTTGCAAAATGAATCGTTCCATCATCACATCCAATCCACAACCAACCTAAAATATCAATGGTTTGCCTTCAATTCCCATCAGTCCATCTTCGGCAGACATTATAATCCGTAGAAATTCTCCCTTTGGATCCAATAGGTGTATTGTGTCGTCATTAGAATCAGTGACAAGAAAGATATCATCTTGATATGTGCATACATCGACTGCGGAGAAGGTAGATGAAGGGTCACATCCATAGCTTCCAGAATAAGAAAACAATTAATCATCAAATTCGAATCCAATGGTCATTGTGATCCTATGTGTTTGAATATTTATTACCATTAATGATGACTGTTTAATTTTGAAACGGGGATCCATATAATCTGAAGAAGCGCTTCCTTCTTTAATTGAACGAACTGGTTTCTTAAGATATCACATTTCATTAATGAAACGAATTTTAATTTCGAAAAGATTGTCCGAGGATTCAGACTTTCTTTCGGTAACTTTAGATACAGATAGAACTATCAAATGGTTTTCAGCACCGTGTTCTATACATAGAGGTTCTTCATCGCCAAGGTCGATGGATAATAATTCCTGTCCATCTATTGACACCGGGTATCGAAATATTTGTGAAGCTTGATTTTCAAAAACATAAATTATTTCATCAGTTTCAGGTACATGTACGTACGTGAAATTTTTAACGCACTCAACCAATTCGTGAACATTTGTTTTGGATAGATGATAAAGATTTTTGTCAATGCAAAGGAGCTTTTTCTCGGTCGACACTAAATTAATGTCCTTAAATCTTGAATCAGGAAAGTCTTTCTTATATTGATGAGGTAGGATTTCACCGTTAATATTTGTTTCATGCAGAAGGATTAATATTTCGATGTTTTCCGAGTCTTCATCAGATAATGAGTCTTCATCAGATGATGGGTGACCATTAGTCAAGACAGATCCAACAAGTTCACCTATTTTCGTAATGACAGATCGCAAGTTTCCAAAGTAAATGGAACATCATTCTGGTTTTGTGCAACATATTTGTCTTGTAGTAATTTTAGACCATTGTAGAAGTAGAGACATTTGATGAATTCTTCGACGTTCTCATTTTCAAATTCTTCACAAGCAATAAAATTTTGAAGGATTTCTTCATCTTTCTTCATCGGAGTATCGATATTCATAGCATGTTGCTTTATTTGTTTGATTGTCTTTACGCATGCCTTTTTCACCTCTCTTACTATCTTGCTTACTCTCTCAAGGACATGTTGTACTATTTCTTCAACATGATCTTTTAATCTGTCTTGGTTGTTTTGTAGTGTTTCTTTAATTTGCTTTAAACTAAAATGTGCCGACTTCTTTCCCTGAATGATATTATTAAGTTGTTGAAATGCGTCCGCTATGCACTCAGATGGATTACATATTTTATGTCCAACATGGTTTGTGGTCAAACAAACAGGACTATCACAATCTCTACAAAGAAGTGGCAGTTACCACTTGGCATGAACTAGACATTTGAAATCATTTTGTCGCCTTTAAGCTGGTTTTTTCTCCATGCTATTAGCTCAATGCATGGAAGCATTACGTTTTTAACCTAGATACAATCGTTATTTGCTTGATAAGGAAGCTAAAGTTCAAACATTCTTTGGTTGCGAGATAGAAACGGGAATTGTAGTGAACACAACATGATAAGGTGTGAATATTATCAATTTTACAACGTGACTTTATTTCCAATTTGATTAGCCTTTCTTTTTCTTTGCCTTTAAGGTTTTCATATTTAAAATCATAAAACAAAGAAGTAGGTACAGCTCTAGTCATAATTTGCACATATTTATGTGATTTTAAAAAATATCTCAGAAAAATGTAATGCAATATTTATTTATACAGTAATACCTAAACTTAAGGTATCTGACCCATATTAGGACCTCATTTTTTCTAACCTTAAATAGCCATCATAATTCAAATACTCTCATATTAATTCAAAGCATTTTGAAGTAAAAAAATATTTACCGAGAGATTTTTTCAAAAAAAAAAATTGTTCACTAAACAGTAATTAAATAATGAAGATTGCATTAAGGTCTATGGTGACAAGCACATTATTTTTAAAATAAAAAAGTAAATACTAAGAAAATCAATAAATGCCTTGGTAGAAAGATGTATTTAATTATTAGAAAAACAAAAACTATTAAAAATGAATTTAATACCGTATATATTTTTTTTAGAATTATTTTTTATAGATTAAAAGCAAAGCGGAGGAATTCTTCAAGAGAAGGAAAAGTTAATTTATAAGGACACATTTCGCTCTTACATATTGATAATTAAACATAAAGATTTTGTCCAGGTATACAGAGTATTAAGTCCATACATATCTGTTATGCATCCAGATTCATTGAATCTGGGGCTATTATGGATCGGATACCTTAGGAAACTGAAACTATAAATAGCTACCTGGTTTGACTATTACAAGGGGAATCGTTTAAAATATTTAAAACGTTTGAAATGTACATCACTGAAATAAAAGCAATATCAATATCAATTTGAATATATAATTATATTTACGTTAACTTTGAAAATAAATCCTTCTGTAGCTTTCACCTATATTTTTTTCCAGATTTCTTCTTGGATGAAATATGTGTACGAAGTCATCAGAATTAAAATCAACAGCAAATTAAAAGGAAACCTATACATGCATTTGTCTTAAACTAAACTTAAATCATCTTAAGAGTAAGAAAGACAAAAAAAAATTACCCCAAAAATGCTGTTCATCACAAAGTTTGCGGTCTTCAAAAAAAATCCCTGGATATAAAGCAGATAATAATGTTTAATAATGACAGTCTTCAAAAAATTCCCTGGTTACAAAACAGATAATAATTTTTAATAATGTGCACATGAACATGTATGCTTGCTAAATTGAGTAAAGTTGTAGGCCAATGTGGACTGATATATACCTATATCAAATACGTGTATATGTATATAATTATACATCAATGGCAAATCAACCCAAAGGATGACTGCACTTAAGGACATTAAAAATTACGACATTTTTAGACAAATTGTCATATTTCTTTTAATTGTATGTCCTATGTTGTATGTCAACTGCATGTAATTACTTAAGCATTGAATCATTATTTTTTTTGAAAGATATAGTCTCATAACTGCAGCAGTGTGTGCGTACAAATTAAGTAACGCACAAATAATGATTCAATGCTTATATTTGCATTTTTTAAAACTTATTGTCTTGTCTGCAAATGTGATTTATACGTCAAAATTTCTGTTTTATCTAAAGGGTAAGTTCAAATTAATGGAAGGGCCACTGTAACAGCCACAAGCGTGAATTTTGATTTTCGCTTGTGACGTTGCATTTAACAGCGTTCAAAGTTTGTGACGTAATAATAAAACTCGACATTTTAACCTTTCAGTACCCTGTGTGTGTTCAAGTGTTATAACTGCAGAAGCTTTCCACACACTTTACATGCAAAATATATGTGGAATGTAAATATAGTAATTAAAAGTGCATATTTACAAAGTACAAAGTTCTTTTCATTGGTAGAAGATGTAATAATATTGATTTTGTATTTTGAGATTACCCCTGTTTCGTCACATTGGTCATGCTATGTTTTATGTAAATCCCGAATTTTGTAAAACAGTACTTCCGAGTGTTTCAATGAAGACACACTTGTTTGAGGAACTTAGCGTTATTATATTTCCAATACCCGAAAATATTACATGGTGTCACAATCGGGATGGAAGGAATACCACCACCTGTGATGGACTGCGAGTCCAAAAACCTTCCTGAGGCCTGGAGGAAATTCCAGAACACGCTCAGTTGATTTTCGGCGACCCCCTCAACAGTAAAGAGGAGGAGGAACAATGTTCATACTTACTTTTGTGGGTTGGAAACAAAGGAAGGGACATATTTAATTCATGGGATATTTCTGCTGATGACAATAAGAAATTAGACAGTCTTTATGAACACTGTAAGAATCACGTGCAATCAAAATTAAACCCTGTGTTAGCCCGTTATAAGTTTAACAATGAATTTGAGGGCAACGCAACCTTCGACCAATTTGTTACAAAACTTAAACTTTTGAGCAAATATTGCTCCTACAGAAATGCGGACGATATGATCCGGGACCGCATAGTGTTTGGCGTAGCATCCGCTAAGATAAGCTCATTAACGTGGGCAGAGACCTTACGCTTGACAAAGTCATTGAGATTGGCAAGAATTTTGAATACTCCCAAGATCAATTGAAGTCCATGGGAAACAACTCGCCCGAGGAAAACACCATTTATCCACGCTAACAGACGACCTGCATCTGGACTGGCACACGGAACCAGTCGTCACAACTTTCCGAAGGTGAATCCTAGATCCACCCAACAAAAGAAGCGATTTCAACAAAGATCCACAAAAAGCGCGAATGAGAAATGCGGGAACTGTGGCAGGCTACATGATAAACAGCAGACTTGTCCTGCTAAATGCAAAAATTTGACACTTGTAATAGGTGGAATCACTCTGCGGCCATGTGCCGATCTACCTTTAATGTTATTGAGGTAACCACACAACCAGATCGAAGGGGGTGGGGTCGAAAGTGATGATTATTTTTATATAGGTAGCATAGACACCTGTGCGTGCAATCCCAGCGAAAGCACAGACCAGGCATTCAGATGCTTACATGTAGACTTGGGCCAGGGGAGGGTTCCCATTAAATTCAAACTTGACACTGGGTCATAGGTCAACATATTACCTGTAAGGTTATTTAAGGGTATTGGTTCTCTAAGTAGTCTGAAGCAGCCATCAAAGCATTTGTATGATTACAGTAAGTCCCGTATAGAAACCCTGGGTGAGCCAAAAATCCGATGCTCGCACGAAAATCGGATAAGGGAGGTTGACTTTAAATGCTCTGCGAAAGATCTCGTTCGCGTTACGTGAAAAACTGCAGATAGAACTTGAGAGCATGGAGAAAAGTGAAGTTATTACTGGGGTCACTGAGCCGACTTATGGGTCAACTCTCTTGTCATTGCTGAAAAACCCGGTTCTGGCAAGCTGCGAGTATGCCCTGACCCTCGCGATCTTAATCAAGCGATTTTACGTCCTCACTACCCTATGAAAACTTTATAGGATATAATTCCGAACTCGTTACTTTTTAAAACGTGACGCTCGTTCGGGTTATTGAGCTATTAAATTGACCGAAAAGACCTCACATTTGACTATTTTCAACACGCCTTTCGGTAGAAAACGATTTCTGTGCTTGCCCTTTGGCATCAGATCTGCCCAAGACGAATTTAGCGCAAAATAGCCGAGATCTATGAAGGATAGGAGGGCGTCACAACACTTGCGGATTATATTCTAGTTTATGGCAACATACGCAAAGAGCACGACGCGAATGTCTTGACGCGATCTCGCGAAAAAGGGGTCAAGTAAAACTCCAACAAACTCGCTGTTGGACTTACCGAAGTTCCATATTTCGGACACATACTATCCGAAGACGGTCTTAAGCCGGATCCCGGCAAAATCTCCGCTATTTGCGATATGGGACACCATCGCGATCGCAAAGAGCTTGAGATGGTTCTCGGAATGATTATTAATCTAGCAAAATTCTCTCCGAACCTATCCGAGACTATACACCCGATGCAGCAGCTCTTGCACAACACTTCTGAGTTCATATGGGATGAACCACACGCTAGCGCATTTCGGAAAGTCATGGAGATTTTAAATAGACCCTCTGGTCTGGTACTAGCGTATTTTGATCCAAAAAAACCCGGCACACTGCAGGTTGATGCATCTAATTATGAACTTGACGTAGTTTTACTACAAGACTCTAGACCCATCGCATACGCGTTTTAAACGCTGACCTCAAGCAAAATTAACTACGCGCAAATAGATAATGAAATGTTAGCAATTCTGTTCGGGTGTAAGAGCTTCCATCAGTATGTTTACGGCAGACGCTTTACGATTGAAACAGACCATATACCACTCATCTTCATTATGAAGAAACCGTTAGCTGCAGCCCCAGCAAGACTGCAACTAATGCTCTTACAGCTACATCGATACGACATCAATTTTGTTCATAAAGTCTGCAAGGACATACCGGTAGCTGATGCGCTTTCGCGTAAATTTCTTAGGGATACTTATCCAGAGTTCTCTGATAGCATGGACGCGTTAGAACACAGTGTGATGTCGAGAAATCCGATCAACGACACGCGATTAGATGAGACACGTGTCATCTTGTCCGCTGATCCTCAGAGTCTCGAGCTGAAGCGCACCACTATGAATGGTTGGCCAGACAACCAACGCGACTATTTACCATTAGTGAAGGAGTTTTGGAACTTTAGAGACGAGCTTAAGGTTGCACTACAGTATTAAATTTTACTATATATTTTTACCAAAATTGCGCAACTTTAGGTACAGATTAAAAATTCAAAACGAACTTCTGGAAAAAATCCTCTTGACATCTTTTTAAACAACGCTTCATTTACAATTTTCTAGCAAAATACACACGTGCATCCAGCAAGGCATGAGACTTTGTTTACCTCGAAGTTACACATGACTGTGCTTGAAAATCAAGCCCGGGCCTTTTCACCCCCCTCCGGAAACAACACGCATCAAAAATTCAAATGACCTCGCGTTATTACAAAATTGGTATAGTTAGACCTCTTACACATTGTTTTTCATCTCATAAAAAAAATCAGCTCCTGTCGTGTGCGGAAACCCCCCAAATTCAAAGGGAAATTCGGGAATTATTTTGCCTCAGCCATGTTTTGACGTGAACCTTCAGTGAAATACTGTTATGACACCTGCACATTAGTGAAGCTAATGACCTGATCGTTAAGGGCAACCGTATTTTTGTTCCGAAGGGACAGAGGCATATTGTGCAAAACGCTTACACACCGGTCACATGGGTGAAACGAAATACACCAAAAGAGCGCGCGATATTCTGTTTTGACCGAAAAATGACATTGAGGAAATGGTCCTTAGGTGTAATACATGTCTTGAAAAGGGCAACGATAACCTCAAGGAACCTCTTATGCCTTATGATGTCCCTAAGCGTCCCTGACAAGTAGTAGCCACTGACTTGTTCAGTTGGGATGGACAAGATTTTGTTACCATAGCTGACTATTATAGTCGATACTTTGAGGTAAATCCTCTCCGAAATACTCAAGCAGGTACAGTCATTCAACAAATCAAAGTTTCATTCTCGCACCATGGGATGCCAGTGAGAGAAACTTGTATTTGATAACGGCTCCCAGTATTCTTGTGATGAGTTTGCTAAGTTCAGTAAACAGTAGGGATTTATTCACGCGACGTCCAGTCCAACTCACGCACAGTCTAATGGTCTCGCCGAGAAAACGGTACAAACCGTTAAACACATGTTTGGTAAATGTAAGGCTGACTGTAAGGACCCTTATCTGAGTATCCTTGAATACTTGAAAACTCCATTAGAAGATAATACTTTCCCCGCACAAGCTTTGATGAGTCGACCCCTTCGATCTATCATGCTATCAACTCGCGAAAAGTTGCAGCCGAAACCCGTCAATCACGAGCAATTTCGGATCTAGTTTGTCCTTAGTCGATTTTACATATTATCCCTCTAAAGAGGTAATAACTATTTATTCATAAAAAAAATTCGCGGAAAATTGCTGTTTTGTGTGATATCTAAATTTTAAATAATATGTGTTTTAAGAATATTTGTATACATGGTTACATGTTAAACAATTCAATTAATAGGTAAAACTCCTTTTTTTAAACTCTCTGGATGAGTGTACGAATATAAGTAATAAAAAATATTACAATATTAGGCATTCAGAAGTTGGAGTTCTATTTGCTTTTCGCTATTCACTATTTGAATAGCGAATAGAATTATCTGGTCGGTTCGCTATTCAAATTACCGTAAACATGTTAATAAACGTAAATTTAAAATTCCATTTAAGCTTCATTTTTTAACGGAAAGAAACAATAATATATTAAAAATTATATCTTGCTGACCTGACCTGAACATTGACATAATTAGCTAGCCTGGCGAAAAGGTAAGAAATTCATCAAATTGCACTGAGGATATCTCTCAAGGGCCTGATTTACACCCTGTATCACATATTTGGGCCTTCATATATAGATGGTGAGGACAGGGCCCCGGGAATGTCCAAGCGATCCTCAAAAGGAATTGGGTTTACACTACCATTAACAGGCTTGGCTAGCCTGGCGAAAATAGGAAATTTCGTATTAAACAGTTATAGTGGGTTATCTTTCAAAGGGCTGGCTAGCCCCCTGTATCCCATATTTGAGCCTTCATATTTGGTGAGGATGGGGCCCCGGAAATGTCCAGGCGACCCTCAAAAGGAATTGGGTTTATACGACCTTTAACAGGCTTAGCTAGGCCAGCGAACATAGGAAATTTCGGATAATACAGTTATAATGGGATAGCTTTCAAGCCTGTATCCCATATTTGGGCCTCCATATTTTGTAAGAATGGGGCCCCGGGAAATCTCAGTCGACCTTCAAAAGGAATTGGGTTTACACGACTATTAACAGGCTTAGCTAGGCCAGCGAACATAGGAAATTTCGTATAATACAGTTATAATGGGATATATTTCAAGGGGCTTGCTAACACCCTGTATCCAATATTTGGGCCTTCATATATGGTGAGGATAGGGCCCCAGGAAAGCCCAGTCGACCTTCAAAAGGAACTGGCTTTACACGGCCATTAACATGCTTAGCTGGCCTGACGAAAATAGGAAATTTCGTATAATACAGTTATAGTTGGATATCTCTCAAGGGGCTGGCTAACCCCCTGTATCCCATATGTGGGTTTTCATATTTGATGAGGATGAGAATGATGTGCATACAAATTTTCATAACGCGCTAACGCGCGTTACTCAATTTGTATGCACACACCGCTGCAGTTATGAGAGTGTATACTTCAAAAAATCATGATTCAATTCTATAATAATGAGATATCTTTCAAGGGGCTGGCTAACCCCCTGTATCCCATATTTGGGCCTTCATATTTGGTGAGGATGAGGCCACGGGAAAGCCAAGTCCACCCTCAAAAGGAATTGGGTTTACACGGCCATTAACAGGCTAAGCTAGCCTGTCGAAAATAAGAAATTTCATATAATACAGTTATAATGGGATATCTTTCAAGGGGCTGGCTAACACCCTGTATCCCTATAAATGGGCCTTCATATTTGGAGGGGGAGGGTTAGGGCCCCGGGAATGTCTAGTCAAACCTCAAAGGGAATTGGGTTTACACGACCTCGAAGAGGCATAGCTAGCCTGGTAAAAATAGTAATTTAGTATAATAAAGTTAAAATGGGAATATCATTGAAGGGGCTGGCTGTCCAGTCGACCCTCAACAGGAAATAAGATTACATGACCACTAACAGTCATAAATTTCATGTAAATGATTATAATCGGAATACTATATTAGGGAGTGACTTACATATTTATATTTTCTTATATCAAAATGTGATACTTGGTGAAATCAATTGACATTTAAGACGGAGTTATTAATGTGAATGTATAAGGACATTTATATAATACAATTATCACACTATTTATCTTAACCCTTTTTAAATTAAATATTAAAAGTAAGCAGAGATGAATAATTTCAGGTATTACATGTAATAACATTTGTATGTACATGTATATAGTACGTTTTGATTTTTATAGTGTATAAAATCGATAACGAAACAAGAGGTTATGTAATATGCTCTTTAATCGCTTGAACAAGGTTGAACGAATATTTAAATCAATATAGGTCTTTGGTAGACTTGTGTTATCTATCAATACATATACAATACGGAGTTCACATGGTGTGATCATATGCCATATGATGTATCATATATTATGTGAGTGTAATATAAAAATATGAAAAACCCCGGTGTGGCCACTTAATGTGTTGTGTCCTTGGACAAGGAACTTTATCTACATTTGTCTTAGTCCACAAAGATGAAATTGGGTTCCGGATCAGCTGGAAGTTAATCCGCGATAAAGTGGTATCCCATACAGAGGAAGTCTTTGATTTTCATCCGATTAGAATCACGGAAACCAGGAATAAAATAAAGACCCTCATTGGTCGGAGAATGAATGAAAATATTATTAATAATGCAAATACGTCCATGAAGTTTGTTAACCTCTTTACAAATAATTAAATGCTTTGGTTGTGCTTTAATACCGCTGAATCGGTAGAAACTGTTTTTTATTTAAGATATAATAAATCTGTAACTAATATATTTCTTTCCAAGTTGAAGCTAACTATTTACTAATCAACTATATTCGATAATTCATTTGTCATCATGAAATATTATTCAAAATTTGTATGTATTTTGACATATCTACATATTGGTGTTTATATTTGATTATACATGCATGTTTTAAATATATAAATAAACATGTATGCTAATGCTTTATGTCTGTAACAATCGCTCCCTCTTGTGGATATGTGTATTGTACATTATGAATGTTTATTGTAAAATCTTCCTGTTATCCCTATGAGGGCTGTTTATAATTAATAAATAATTTGAATTGAAATTTACAGCTTTAAAGAATAATTGTATCGAATTATTAAATTTTTATGATAGATTTTGAAGACTTGTTTTAATTCATAAAAAAGGTATTTGCTTATCAAGATATAGGATATTTCTGGCACCCACAGTCAAAACTCTTTAATATATGCTACTTCCTTGATACATTCAATTTAGAACATGTGCAAACTAGGAATATATATAGCTAGGACAGCGCACCAGTGGTGATTCAAACGCTTCGGATTCGCAAGCTATGTGATGGTAGTGGTTGTAGAAAAAATAACATCGAACGAGGACCCCCCCCCCCTTAACCCTCGCGAGAGAAATTTTCTGAATCCGGGCATCGTCCTGTAAACTAATTGGACATTTCACAACTGTGTATCCATGGTTTATATGTTGGTATAAGAGAGAGAGAGAGAGAGAGAGAGAGAGAGAGAGAGAGAGAGAGAGAGAGAGAGAGAGAGAGAGAGAGAGAGAGAGAGAATTGGAGAGAGAGAAAGAAGAGAGACACAGACAGACAGAGAAAGAGAGAGAGAGTGAGAGACGGGGTGCCTTCAAGATCAAGAAAAATTCACCCAAAAGGAGGGGGGGAGTGAAATATAACTTTGTTTGCCGGGGGAGGGGTCCGACCATCTCCATCTAGATCTACGCATATAGTTGCCCACTCTAGGTACACTGATTTTTTTCTTTGGTATCTATACAGATATAAATATAATGTCAATTGACAAAGTCATATACACATCGCCTACTTTACATGGAAAAGTTGTAAAATATTGAGCAATTGGTCGAAGCAAAGACATATTGCAGGTGTGTGTGTGTGAGGGGGGGGGGGGGGTATTGCTGATAATTAACTATTTGGTAGCATAGTGTTGATTAACCTGTTAAGAAATAAACAAGACTAGTCAATTTTTTGTCGTGCGCGGTTATTTTTACATATTGAAGGCTACCTTGACTTTCATGTCAACAAACTGATATGGTATTTTGGTAGGTGGCATGGGACAGTCTCGCAGAAAAGACCCTGTCAAATTTTACAAAAAGGGGTAAATGTGAGGTTTTGGTGGTTACTTGAAGGGCATAATTTGGTATAATATTTATTCATTTACTTTTTGGAGAGAATCAGCCCTTTTTATCAGATATGAATAGAAAATGCGAAACTGTGGTCTAAATTTTCACTTTCGATTTTATAATGGAACGGGGGGAGACAGAACATGAAATCTCACTTGAAGGGAAAGTGATCGATGTTTCCCATACTTGAAAAACAAGCTTAAACAAATTTAAAACAAAACTGCATCTCGTATATCAGCAAAGACAGAAGTAATAAAAAGACATAAATATAAAAGAAATTTAGATAACAAAGCGACGTGTAAAAAAGGTGTATATAATTTATTTACAATTCATAATTAATCGCTACACCAACGAAAGACAGGGCATTCCCGGGACCCCACCTCCTCCAAATATGAAGGCCCAAATGTGGGATACAGGGTGTTAGCCAGCCTCTTAAAAGCTATCCCATTATAACTGTATTATACGAAATTTCCAATTTTCGTCAGGCTAGTTAAGCCTGTTAACGGTCGTGTAAACCAAATTCCTTTTGAGGGTCGACTGGGAATTCCCGGGCCCCCACTTCCTCCAAATATGAAGGTCCAAATGTGGGATACAGGGTGTTAGCCAGCCCCTTGAAAGCTATCCCATTATAACTGTATTATACGAAATTTCCAATTTTCGCCAGCCTAGCTAAGCCTGTTAACGGTCGTGTAAACTTAATTCCTTTTAGGGTCGACTGGGCATTCCCGGGGCCCCACCTCCTCCAAATATGAAGGCCCAACTATGGGATACAGGGTGTTAACCAGCTCCTTGAAAGCTATCCCATTATAACTGTATTATACGAAATTTCCAATTTTCGCCAGGCTAGCTAAGCCTGTTAACGGTCGTGTAAACCCAATTCCTTTTGAGGGTCGACTGGGGATTCCCGGGGCCCCACCTCCTCCAAATAAAAAGGCCCAAATATGGGATACAGGGTGTAAGCCAGCCCCTTGAAAGCTACCCAATTGCAACAGTATGATGAATTTCTTACATGTTCGCCAGGCTAGCTAATTATGTCAATGTTCAGGTCTGGTGAGGAAGATATGATTTTTAATATATAGCTGTTTCTTTACATGAAAAAGGGATGTTTATGTGGAATTTTAATTGTTTACGGTAATTTGAATTGCGAACAGACCGCAGAATTCTATTCGCTATTCGAATTGTGAATAGCGAAAAGCAAATAGAACTTCAACTTCTGAATGCCACAATATTACTAACTGTATAATTTTGGTTTTACATTCACCCAGTAAATTGAAACTTTGATATTGTTCAATGTAAATTTTCTGGGTTGGTGTAAATACAAAATTTCAGTATATCATATTGTGATTTTGTGTTTGCACCCATTCGGTTTGTTAAAACTGTGATTATCTGAATTTTGTATTCACACCCACCTAGCTAATAACAGTTTACAAAATGATGATACGCTAACATATACTCTTTCAGGAACAATGCTATAGTAACTATATATCTTGAAATCCGATATTTTAGTGCTTTATTTGTGCCATTAGGATAACGTCGGATGTAATTAAGTATAATCAAATCTCTATTTTTCTAAGCATAAACAATTCTGCTTCATGGAGTCTGTAGCAACCTAAGTTTTGTACAGTATGACAATAAAGTAATTTTGCTTTAATAGTTTCTACAGAATATTATTGAAATTATGTGTATATAAGACAAGCGATACTTGAATATTAAATACATTGTAATTGTCTGAACATTTACCATTCATGATTGTAAAACAATATTGTTGGTAGACATGTTCATTTACACCTACATTTACAAACCTATCACCTTCATTTTTACTTGCAGGGATACAAACATAAGAATGAAATTTTCATGATCCGGCCCATTTAAAACAGTAAATATACATGTATAATACTTATATATGTTTAAGCAGTTTAACTTATGAGAATCAAAAACGCTTGGAAGAACTATAAACATATGAAACATTTTTACAATTTTATTTATATGACAACTCAGGACTACCATAAAGTATAAATTTAATATAAAAAGGTACACTAATATCACTAAGTTGTTTAAAAAGTTCGTCTAGTTCTAGTTTGTTGAGTGTATCTTGGGCATCAAAGAAAAATGCACATTTCCTTTAGATTCAGACCCACAGTATAAACATTTACCCTCGTCAATTAAAAAATCCTGAAATATGTGAGCATTTAGATTACTAGCTTTATTTCGTAATTGACATCAAAAAATATTTTCTTTCCTATTGCCTAGTAAACTGAAGTGTTTGTAAGCTTTTGGTATATTTTGGTTTTTTCACCTACTGTTTAGCGAAGGAAAACACATAAAACAGCACAACATAATCAAAAATATGTTTATAAGCAACATTTTACAAAAAAAATCACTTAATTTTAACTTTCTTTCAACGTCATATTTACATATTTTAAACTAAATTTCAACACAATTTCTACGTTGAATCAACGTTAAATTTTAACGTTGACACAACGTTACATTTTTCAACGTTGCCTCAACTTTCATATGCAACCTTATTTCAACGTTGATTCAATGTTGATGCCTGACATTGAAACAACGTTGTTTCAACGTAGAAATGCCCGCTGGGATGGTATTTTTTTACGGAATTGTTAGATTATCTTAGTATGTTTTAAAAACTTAAATAGAAATAAATAAACACACAAATTTCCAATTAAACCAATGTATTTAGCATAATATCGCCAAAATGTGTAACCCGGGTTCGCTTTCTATATTAGTCACCTTTAAAGTGACAATCTGTTATAAATATTGACAAACTCATTCTGTGATGATGAAAATTTCAGCGAAGACAAGATGTAATAAAGTAGTCCTGCAAATTTCGTACAGAACAAACGAGTATTTCCTAAGAAATCAACAAAAACTCGGTTTTCAGTTTCGAAAATGCGGGCCCGGCCCGGGATTCGCTACCCATTTTATAGTCCGAAATATCTGACGTTTTCCTGACCTTTTTTAAAACAATTTTGATATTTTACATGCCAGGAAAACGTCAGAACCGGCGCCATTACGAAAACTGGAAATTCGTGGCTTTCGTAGGTAACCTTTGCCCACGAATTTAATCTAAATTACATGTATCTCGAACCTGCTACCAACGAAATTACGTCCACACAAACCAGGAAAATTTTGAAAATTTTGATATTTTTCACATTTATAGGTAGCGTCAAAACATTGAATTTTTTTTTTCTTGTTATTTATTTTGTGATGAAAATTCTTATCTTACAAATACAAGTAACTTAATTGTTCAATTTCGTGTAGTAGAAAATTTTTAATAGATATCTTCAATACCACAGCGAATTAATGTTTTACTTTTTCAAAACAGACAGAATGTTGATTTCACAAATGAATTAACCATGACATCATCTTCTCCCTACTTGTCACGACATTCAACCTATGGACTTATCGTAAGCTTTGAAATGTTATTAATAGCTTCAATTTTGATTCAATTGTCTTCTTTTATACTTTTTCCTTATCTTTTAGCTTCTGCAAATATCTATCTCGTCTCGTTGTACTTTTGAAATATTGGTAATTTGCAAAATGTATCGTGCCATCATTACATCCTATCCACAACCACCCAAAGGTATCAATTGCAATTCGTTCGATGTCACTCAGTCCATCTTCGGCAGACATGAGGATTCGTAAAAATGTTCCCTTTGAATCCAGCATATGTACCGTATCGTCATTACCATCAACGACAAGGAAGTTACCATCTGTATCTATGCATACATCGACTGGGGAAAAGGTAGATGAAGGGTCACATCCAATGCTTCCAGAATAAGAAAATAATTCATCAACTTCGAATCCAGTGGTCATTGCAATGACATGGCTTCCGGTATTGATTGCCATTAATGATGACTGTATAATTTTGATACGAGAATGTATATCATCTGAAGAGGCGCCTCCTTCAACAATTGAACGAACTGGTTTCATGAGACATCCCGTTTCATTGATGAAACAAATTTTAATTTCACGATGATATACCGTGGTTTTAGAGCTTCTTGTGGTAATTTTAGATTCAGAAAGAATTATCAAATAATTTTCAGCATCGTGTTCTATACATAAAGCTGTTTCATTGCCAAGGCTTATAAATAACTTTTCCTGTCCATCTATAGACACCGGGCGTCGGAATATTTGTGAAGCTTGATTTTCCAAAACATACATTATTTCATCAGTTTCGGGTACGTACGTGAAATCTTTAACGCGTTTAACCAATTCGTGAACATTTGTTTTGGATAAATAATAAAGATTTTTCTCACAGCAAAGGAACTTTTTCTCGGGTGACACTAAAACAATGTCATCAAAACTGGACTCTGTAAAGTTTGTCTTATATTGATAAGGTAGGCTTTCATCGTTTATATTTGTTTCATGCAGAATTGGTAATATTTCGACGTTTTCAGATTCTTCATCAGATGATGAGTGGTCATCAGTCAAGACGAACCCAACAAGTTCAACGATTTTCTCAACCGACAGATCGCAAGTTTCCAAAGTAAATGGAACATCATTTTGGTCTCGTGCAACGTATTTGTCATGCAGTAATTTTAGTTCGTTGTAAAAGTAGATACATTTAATAAATTCTTCATCGTTCTCATTTTGGAATTCGTCACAAGCTATAAAACTTGTAAGTATTTCTTCGTCTTTCTTCATTGGATTTTCGGTTTCCAAAGCAAGTTCCTTTATTCGTTCAATCGTCTTTTGGCAGACATTTTTCACCTCTTTTACTATCTCGTCTTCTCTCTCAGTGACACGTCGTACCATTTCTTCCACTTTATCTTTCAATTTGTCTCGGTTCTTTTGTAGATTTTCTTTAATTTGTTTCCAATTAAAACATGATGATTCTTTTCCCTGAATTGCATCATTGAGTTGACTAAATTTGTCTTCTATGCACTCAGATGGTTTACACATTTTATGTCCAACATGGTTAATGGTCAGACAGTCCAAGCAAACCGGACCATCACAGTCTCTACAAAGTAATGGAAGTAATCCCTTGGCGTGTACGCTGCATTTGTATGCTTGCATTTTATCGCCTTTCACTTGTTCTGTGCCCATGCTTTTGGCAGTCAAAGCATAAAAGCTCTTCTTTTTAAACTTAGATGAAATCGTTATCTCCCTGATAAAAAAGCTGAAGTTTAAACATTCTTTGGTAGCGAGATTGACACAGGAATATAACTGAATATAGTGATAAGGTGTGCATATTGTTGTTTTTTACAATGCGGCTTTTTTTTTTTTTTTTTATTTGCTGACAATTTTTTTTTTCAATTTGAGCTGCCTCTCTCTTTTGCATTTGAGTACGCTTAGATAAATGGATATCTTTATATCTTGTATACTAGTAACTTACACACAAACTGTCAGATAATTATTTCACGTTAGTTTTTTTTAAAAAGTATCAACAAGAGGCTCAGGGGCCACATCGCTCACCTGAGCAACAATAGCCATAACTGATTAAATGAGCATAATAGTATCAACTTCAAAATATCATGACAATAAGTACAGTAGAACTTACACAAAAAACTAAACATCTGCCGATTTTTATCCACATCTTACCATCACCTTTGGTTGTTTTTGATTTTTCCCAATTCCTAATTAAAATTCCCCCTTTGTGGTCCTATTTATCTTCAGGGAATCATTATCAAACTTCGAGCTGCACAATCTGTGCTATCATACAAGTTTCAGCTTTTTTATTTGAATGCTTTTCCAAAAGATTTTACTTTATATCTTCCTATGTAAAAATTTAACACCCCCTCCCCTCATTGTGGCCCAACCATACCCCGAGATCATGATTTGAACAAACTTGAATATACACTACCTGAGGATGCTTCTAGTACATAATTAGATTTTTTCTGGCTTAATAGTTTTTAGAAGAAAATATGTAAAGATTTACTCTACATATTCTTATTCAAAACTTGACAGCCCCATCCCTCCTTGTGGCCCAACCCTAACCGGGGACCATGATTTGAACAAATTTGAGCTTTTCTTGCCTAATTGTTTTTGAGAAGATTTTAAAAGATTTAAAAGATTATATTCCTATGTTAAAATTAAACCCCTTATTGTGGCCCTACCTTTCCCCCGGGGACCATGATTTGAGCAAAATTGAATCTACACTACCTGAGGATGCTTCTACACTTTGAGCGTTTCTGGCCACATTGTTTTTAGAAGAAGATTTTTGAAAAATACCAAAAACAATCATTATTTCTTAATTATCTCCCCTTTACAGAAGGCAAGGTCCCTTCATTTGAACAAATTTAAATCCCCTTCACCAGTGATGCTTTGTGCCAAGTTAGGTTGAAATCGTGTTTCTGGAGAAGAAGATGAAAATGGGAAAAGTTTAAAACAACAATGCCAACAATGACAACGACAGACAACGGACAAATCTTGATAAGAAAAGCCCACTCGAGCCTTTGGCTCAGGTGAGCTAAAATACAAACACATAAATTGACCAAAGTAGCAAGTGGCAATTGAATAAAGTGGAGTTGAAATCGATACTTAAGGTTTTTCCATTCAAAACTGAATTTCAGCTTATCAATCATAGTTAAATGCTCATACATTCCCTATTTCTATCTCTCTTATGATTAAAACCTTGGTCTTTTCAAACATTCACAAATAGAATAATTGGACACATACAATGTATTGCGATGCCTTTTACTTTTCATCCATAATTGTTCATATTAATATAATTTCATTATATTTTCCATTATCTTTTGCAATACCTGCAGAGATTAAACTGACTATTTCAATTGTATTATTTGTCATAACAAAAATCAGACAAAAAAGTATCAGACACAAGATTTTTTTTTATTTCATTCTTTTTGCAAATTTGAAAATATACATGTACGATAAGTATACATGCTTGATTTTAAAATCTGTTGGAAGGTTGAATTATAAATTTAAAAAATGCATTCATTAAGTTTTTAAACAATTTACTAGACATAAAATTGTATTCAATATGATTGTATAAAAGTAAAACACTAATAGAACAGTTATCCAACTATAAGCATGTAAGAGAATAGATAAGTGTTCTTATCATAGTCAAAACTATTTTAAATTTGTAATTTATGTACTGTAATTGATGAGCAACCACATGGTGCAGATTGGGGCTTGTTACAATTGTTTGAAATTGTACATCATTGGAATGCAGACAATACAGTAAAACACGCTCATAACGAAGTGCCAGGGACTGGCGATTTTACTTCGTAATAAACATAATTCATTATATTCATCAAGTTTACAGCATGTTATAAAGTCACGGGGAATGAAAATCACTTCACTTTAAGCGTCAATTATTATAAGCGTGTTCACTATAACCACGTTTTACTGTATTAAGTTTAACAAATACATTACATTTTAACAAAAATCCATCTATAGCATTTTTTACCTATACAGTAAAACACAGCAATAGCGAACATGCTTATAATCAATTGACGCTTACAGCAAAGTGATTTCCTTCCCCGAGACTTTATTACCGTGTTGTAAGCTTGACAGATTTAAGGAAGTATGCTTAGAATGCAGTAAATTGCCTGTCTCTAGGCACTTAGTTATAAGTGTGTGTTTTACTGTATTATCTCCGGAGATAGTTTACATAGTGGAGAGACATCGATTTATACATTAGGTGATATAAATGCATGAAGTCATTATATATAAACCTAGAATCTACAGCAAACTAGGAGGAAACCTCTAATTGCCTTAAACAAAAATCAATTTAAAGTCTTTAAAAAGAAAGACAAAGGAATTGCTACCCAAAATATTCTATTTTTTTCAAAATAAATGCTACATGTGTTCTTTGAAAAAAAAGTTCCCTTTATAGAAAAAAAAATATAATATTTAACAATAACATTGAAATGTACGTGTATTTGCTGAGTTTATATAAGTTGCAGATCTTTAGCTCTGCAAGAAAACTTTTGGTTGACATCAACCATTAACTTGAATTTTACCAGAGAGCTATGGATCTGCAGCTGTATCTATAAATGTACATGTATATACATTCAATGATTCCCTGATAAGATCTACCTTATGATATCCAAAGGATAAGCACTGATCTGTGTGTCAACAATTAAGACTCTTCATCTTTCTTATGAATTTTTATGGAAACAGTTTTTTAAATTCATGATGTCAAATATTGTAATATTGGTAAGTCAGGATGCTTTATTATTCTGGACAATTTGGTTTAATATTAAGGTGCCCTGAGTAAGAAAACTCCCCTGAATAGCTTTTGTCTTAAAAGTTCATCTATCAAACAATTAACACCAAATGAAATAAAAATCAAAATTCTGTAAATGTAAAAAAAATATTTTGAAAATTGCAAATTGTCCCATTCATTAACACATATCCCCCTAAATATGTATTGAAGATTTAACTTTAAAATCTTGATGTATACCATGCCAACTTATATGTATCCAAGGCAACAGTTTTGAAGAAAAAAATGTTTTTATTGGAATTAAACGTACTGCATGGTAGTAGTTCACTGTTATTTCTGTTACCTAAGGCAGGGCTCTAGTGATCACATCAATCAAATATCATTGGTTTTCTTTTTAGCAAAATGGGACATGGTTTTTTATATGAATGTAATATAATTGTACAATCCAACAAAACTCTTTAATTATACTCATGTACAGTGTATATGAGTATTATTGTTTTATACTGACCTGGTCAAATAGCAGCTCATATTTCATTGATATTGAATTGATACAAGTATACTAGCATCAGTTATTGCATGCATAGATCACCAAAATCTACAAGCACTATATAAGAAGGAAGATTAAAACAGCCTCTTGTACATTATTCTGTACAAAATAATCACAGACTTTTAATTGGGGGTACTCTGTTGAATAAATATATAAAGTTTCCTAAGCTGACGCATCATCAGCTATCGGAGTTTCCCGCTGAACTTCGGAGGTTCCAATAATCTTCTGTCTGCATCTCCGTCAGTCGGGACACCGTCCTCTCAAACGCAAACAGCTCCTCCTCCCCCGTAAATATACTGGACTGGGCAAGGTCTGATTTCTGCAAAAGGAAGTTTAGCGATAATTATCACAATGGCACAAAATACAAAGGGGAATAACCTAGATACATGTACAAGTGTAGGTAAACAAAATGTGGAAAATATACAGGACTGGGCAAGTTCCGACTTCTGCAATACATGTACATACATGATGTGTTTGCATGTTTAGCAACTTATCACAAAATTAGTCTCAATGCTCAAAAAACAAAGGGGAAGAACTCACGGAGCATATCGAACTACAATGGAGAATGTATCGTGTAATTTGAATAGTTTAAAATTACAGACCTCAGACATACAGGTCATAATAAATTATCTTAGTTAGTAGGGCCAACTATTACAAAATATATAATGCTTCAGTCAGGAATTTTATTTTCATGTTTGTTGCAATACATGTATACAAAACTGGGAGTATACAAATTTCCTTTTTTTTAACCTGAAATAGAAAACTTGAGTTGTTCCCCTTTAATTTATCAATGTGTCAGCTTTTGATATAATGTGATGGTTCCTGAGTAACTCAATCATTAATTGTTTTGGCGCAGTGTTGCAACAGTTAATATTAATTATTTTAATATTTGACACAGCCCCTCTCTCAGTGTTGCATCAGTTATTGTAATGTTCGACACACCCCCTCTCCCAGTGTTGTATCAGTTATTGTAATGTTTGACACACCCCCTCTCCCAGTGTTGTATCAGTTATTATAATGGTCGACACACCCCCTCTCCCAGTGTTGTATCAGTTATTGTAATGTTTGACACACCCCCTCTCCCAGTGTTGTATCAGTTATTATAATGTTCGACACACCCCCTCTCCCAGTGTTTTATCAGTTATTATAATGTTCGACACACCCCCTCTCCCAGTGTTGTATCAGTTATTATAATGTTCGACACACCCCCTCTCCCAGTGTTTTATCAGTTATTGTAATGTTTGACACGCTCCCTCTCCCTCACCCCCTCTCCCTCACCTCTTGAATCCCTAAGTCATCCATCAGACTCCTGTTGTCATCATAATTCTTCTGACTGATGTTTCCAGCACCAAATAAGTCCTTTGGTTTGGCTGCAGCTGAGCACACCAACCGAACCTGTGAAAAAAAACATCAACTGATAATAATATGATGGAGTTAAGCATATAAAAAACAGGAACATTTATAAAGTGTATATTTATACTACTGGTAGATAAAATTTTTCAGGGTGATGTGCTATTCATAACTTGATGTAGGGATATAATTATATATATATTAGACTTATGCAATGATATTGCTTTTGCTTTTAATTAAAGAAATTTCCCATTGTTCTTACAATTATATTTAACAAGAAATCATTTCAATCCTGGATACTAAAGAAATTAAAAAAAAAAAAAAAAATGAACACAAACCTTGTTGTCGTAGAAAGTATCTACCAGTGTGATGAACCGTCGAGCCTCCGTCTTGTTGAACAGAGTCATTTTGGGGATGTTCTCTAGGATAACTGTGTGAAACTCCTTGCTGATTTCCAAATAATCAATGGCTCCTCGTGCCTGATAATATTCATAATAATAAAAGAAATAATACCTTAACGTCAGCATAACAGAAAAACCAGGTAATATCAAATGTCAAATAGAAAACGGTACATATACAGTAACTGAAGAAGTGTATATATTACTGTAAATCTGGATTCTTGGTGAAGATAATGTGGGAAGGTTTCATTTCTACGATATATATAGTTTCAAAGAGTCAAAGAGATGATACATGTGTGTTGGCTAGTTCGTGTAATAGGAGCATTGTGATTAATAACAGTACCGGTAAATAGAATTTTACACACCTGCTTACACATAAAATCAAAATTTGTCTTCAGTATAGCACCACATGTCTCTGGTAAAAGAACCTTTCTCCCTAGTACATCCAGAACTCGAGACCCAATTACTGAAAGAAACAAAATGAAATGAATTTGAAGAATGTATGTATTTATTTTTTGATTAAAATCTAACAAAGTATCAAAACTTTTTAGAGTCACTAAAAAGTCAGGAGCATCAGTCTACAGTGACAAAGGATTTCTTTTGTTGAGGACACCTCCCCTGTGGCATTATCTATCATGAGGACACCTCCCATGAGGCATTATCTATCATGAGGACACCTCCCCCCTGTGGCAATATCTGATGAGGACACCTCCCTTGTGGCAATATCTGTGATGAGGACACCTCCCCTGTGGCAATATATGATATATATGTGATGAGGACACCTCCCCTGTGGCATTATCTATCATGAGGACACCTCCCATGAGGCATTATCTATCATGAGGACACCTCCCCCCTGTGGCAATATCTGATGAGGACACCTCCCTTGTGGCAATATCTGTGATGAGGACACCTCCCCTGTGGCAATATATGATATATATGTGATGAGGACACCTCCCCTGTGGCATTATCTATCATGAGAACACCTCCCCTGACATTATCTATGATGAGGGTACCTCACTCGACATTATAAGTGATAAGGACACTTGTCCCATCAATCAGAGTATCTTACCTTGCTCTTCCTGCTCTGCTATGAGGGCTTGGAAAATCTCGTCTATCTTCTCCTCAGCCTTCCCATCCCCAGTCCTGAAAAAAAATCAATTGTTCAGTACATGTACTTAAAAGAGCTCAGAAACTGGGTTTAATTAAAATGTTGTTAACTATTTCAAAGTAAATCTACAGTAACTGTATGCATAAACTCATAAAAGCATGTTTGAACGGTCTTTTACGGGTAATACTTGATTTTAACAGTTTGTGATATTGTGACTTACAGGAAGTAGATTTTCCCCTCAGCTGGCAGCGTGTTCATTCTGTAATCCACACCCGTGTTAAGACTCACAACGTCACAATTTTTCTATATCCAAAAAAATAAAAAAAAACAAATAGAAAAATATAATGCACTCTTGTCAGCCACCAGGTCTTCCATCAGAATAACAACATAACACATACAAGTTCATTTCAAAGAAATTTCAATTTAAAACAAACTGCTTGTTACAAACTTTGCATCTAATGAATATTCTTGAGTTTGATTGATGAATAAATATTACATTTTTTTTTCATTTTTCTTACTACACTGTGACAGGTAATTTAATATAATTTGTTTAAATTCTTTATCAATACAATTAATATTTTCTTATTTAGCTATACAGAATTTACATAAATTTGAAAGATCTTTTATTGAAGGTGTGAACTTGACTTTGTATTTTCTGAAAGAACTTACTTTTAATTCCCCAATGAAAGGCACAAAATTGCCTCGCTGCAGACCATTTTTATACAAATCTGTCAATAAAAAGCCAAATTCAGAACACTTTCTATCAACATTGTGGAAAAGTTATTCCCCTTTATCAAAATTTTTGAAATTTTGTATATACATGTACCAGGTAGTCCATCATTCTGTATTTTACTTTGTGCTGTTGATTAAAGAAATAACGAACTTTCAATATTAAAACTTCTGTTCATGAAATTACCACTTACCATCAGGTGGTCGATTTGAAGTGGCTACCACTACCACTCCACAGTTAAAAAGTTCTGTAAAGAGCTTCTTTAGAATTACAGCATCTGCAATATCTGTCACCTAAATAAATGGAATTATTTTGTCAAATGATGATACTTGAAGTTTATTTTTGCAATAAATTTTTTTTTGAGCTCTTTAAATTCTTTTAGTCACCCCCCCCCCCTTCCCTCTGGCCCTTTTGGCAAATAAAAAAAAACAAAAAATTAATTGTTTATCTGTTACAATTTATTAGGATACAAAAAGTTCATATATTAGAAGATTATATGAAATATTGAAAATTTAATTCCTGAATAATATGATGAGATCTAAAAGAAAACTTCATTTAGACACTAAAAATGATTTTCATTTCACAATCTGCTTGACATGCTCAAAACCTTAACATACTTACTCATGTACACCTAGATGAGCTCTAGACAACAATAGAGAAAATGCAGGTACCTGAAATTCATCAAAACACAAGAGCCAGGCCTCGTTACTGATCTCCTTTGCGACGGGTGGAATTGGGTCAAACGACTGTGTTTTCCTGACATTGTACTGTCTGGGCACCGATTGCTTCAAAATGTGCACTCCTGGAAATAATCAGGAACGTAATGCTTTGTTCTTTTTTATTTTAATGCATAGACACAGGGTCGTTTCTAAGACCCGGGGGGCAGGTAATTTCTAACTTAATTACCAGGCTATTATTGCATTTCAAACACAATCCAGCTATAAGCTAGACCTCCAGACCCCCTTCTACTTTTTTATTTCTTCCTTCTACATGTACCTCAATATTTAGAGCCAACTCTGATAGACCTGACTGTATATATATTACACTTAGTAACTAGTGAAAAGATACCCAAATTATATTGTCTCCATATGATTTGTTTAAATAATCAAGGACATAAACGCATGTTAATTTTTGGCGAGTTTAATGTCTATACATGTATGTACATGCATTCACCAAGTTGCAGCAAAGAATGAAAAGATGAATAACTTTATTGCCACCTCAGTTTTATGTTCACTTTTTTTTCACCCTTAAAAAATCTAAAGACTTTTACACCATATATTTTTGTATACTCTTATCTAGACAGAACAAAATGGGAGTTTACAAGCTACTCCATTCCCACCAATAATGCCGTCCAAGCACGAGATCATTACGGTACCTACTTTTATGTACATCCAACATGAATTTGTGGAAATGGACCCGCTGCTTTCTTCTCACTTTACAATGTTGATAAAACATGTCCATTAGCATAGTTTTCCCAGTACCTGAAATAGCATACACAGCATTAAGGTTTTAGATTTTTTAAATTATGTAATATATATATCAATTTTGCGGGTATAATGTGCACTAGCTACTAGTGTTTGAGTAAAAACTGTAATGAAATAAACTAACTTTTACTCACAACTTGAATTGATTTCCAATTTACATGATTTACAAGTGATTACATAAAGTGGTTTGCAATGACTAATTTGTGCAACCAAGCTAATTTTTCTAATGGAATATATTTTTGCTTTTAAATTATGAGTGTGTCTGGCTTCATGTATCATGTTTATAATGATTTAATAAACATCTAATGAATGGAAGCATGATGAAGATTCTCATAAATAAATTTTGATTAAAAAAAAATAAATAATTCTATATTTTAATTTCATTTCAATAACTACACTGTACCTGCAGTCTCGAGTTAAAATCTTGTGTGTTGTGTGGGTGGAGGATACTGAAAACCAATTTTTTTTTGGTGCCAGAAATATTCACGAGGTTTGCAAGAACCTTGACGCCGCAATTATTTATAGCCATGAACTAGTTCAAATATCTACTGTATGTTATTCATAATTATTTATTCATACTGTAATTGCAAACATAAGTCATAGTCGTGGTGAACCCTTGATCTCTGGTAAATGACGAAATAAAGTTGTCGCAAATAAAAGTTGGTTTACAGTAATTTTGGGTAGCATTATATTTCATACGTACCAACATGTCCATGGAGGTATAGACCCTTTGGTTTGTCCTCAACATTCTTTGCTCCAAATCCAAATGTCTACAAAAGTTTGACCAGTTTAACAATTTTTCATAATTTACTTAAACAGTACATTGTACTATAATTAACCATATAAAGTTAAGAATGATATTTTTTTTTTCTATTTTCAGAATAGCTGGGAAAAATGTCAATCTACTGCATAAGCATATAGTCAAACAGTCATGCAAATATTGTGATGCATTAAAGCAGCATTTAAAAGGCATAAAAAAAAGTTATGCAAACATGAAGAATACAGTAATTGAAATGTAGCTGCAAATGTTTCTTGAATCCTTAAACATGATAAAAAAGGATTATTAATTTTAAGGCTACATTTATTGCAGCTAACATCATGAACACATCACCTACATCAGCAACATAGTACACATGTAGTAAAAAAAATATCTATTAACATAATCTATTAAAACCACCTTCGATATCCAGTTGACAGTTCCTGATGGAGGTTCATAGCTGTCAATTTTATTATAGAGACTTTGGAGGCGCTCTACAACAGTCATTTGGTAATCATCTGGTTGTAGCTGTCCTAAGGCAACGCGCTTTTTATATGCAGAGATTGGACTGTCGGATTCCACTTCTGTGCTGATCTGCGAAGAGGTACTGGTAGTGGAGTTCTGGCTAACATTTTCTTGAGCAAATGTTGAAGTATCTTTAAAATACATGTATAATTTTTATACTATGAAAATATTAAATTAAATTAACAATTAAATTAACAATTTTTAATAAATGAGACAGATTACAAATATTTATATCATTGAAAATGGACATAAATTAACAAAGTAATTATTATTTTGTTGCAATTATTACTTATCGCATTCATTCAATACTATTTATGTTTGCCCTTGGAACATCAATACATTATATAGGTCACAGTGATTTCATGATAAATTTTGTGAAATTCGTTCTTAAGCAATGAAGACATGAATGAAAAATTACCTGTTGAATATTGTTTCACAAATCCATTTACATTGGACGCGCCAAAGACCCTTCTTTGAACAAAAATCACAGATTTTATAGTTTTCATAACGTGTAAGTTTTTTACCAAACGAGTTCTCGTGTGTACTGTGTAAAACGTCACAAAACTAGGGAGTGAGTAAAAGCTAAAATATTTTCAGGAACACATTAAAATCCCGATTTAAAAGATGTTTTTATTATACTTGCTTTTCGTTTTAGGTCATTCATTTGTAACCTAGCACAGTTAATGAAATGAGATTTTTGGAATTACTTTAAAACAAAAAGTTAAGGAGTAATTTACCATCCAGTTTAATTAGCATCGGGCTCGAGTATGCACTTTTTTGTTGTTGACGTCATCAGTTCATGCGTTGTAGGAGTTGCATTGAAGTCAAGAGAAAATGAGCACGAACAATCAGCCAGCGACGTCTCGGATTCCGCCAAAGAAACAAACGTTAGAGGACGCGTACTCTCCTCCCGCTAACTTTCTTGAAATAGACATCACAGACCCCCAAACTCATGGACTGCCAAAATCTAAAGGGAGATATACAGATTATGCTGTCAAAATGAAGGTACATGTTCATCAGTTTTATTTTAAGCCTTTTCCGGAAGTTTTCAATAATCATAGATCAAAATGGGATTTTCACATTGATACAGCCCGATTGACGATTATTGACACTGGACATACAGATCGCCCGCGTTGTAAGAAACAGGGAACCATTTATCTGGTTATCCCCATTACATGTAACTTGAATTTCCTCTTTCTTTGTATTAATGTAATACATGTAGTATAATGTACAGCCCCTCTCTTTTGTTGTATAGAGTTTCAAGCTATTTTCTGTTGTCTTCAGACAAATTTACCAGTATTCAAAGTGAAAGAGTCAACGGTGAGGAGAAGATACAGTGATTTTGAATGGCTGCGAAACGAATTAGAAAGAGACAGTAAGGTAAAGCGGAGACAAACTTAGAACCAATAACTGTAAACCAACTTCTATGAAAGACATCTTTATTTCGAAATTGATTTGTGATGAAGTGGTTTGTGGCAACACATTTTCTTCAGTAGAAAGGTTAATGGCCAGTATTATTTTTTATTTGAAGTTTTTGGTAACCTAATGTGAAAATTTTTGCACAGGAATTTGAACTTCATTATCTTGAACACTAATATCTCGAATACAATGGATATGTCAAAGTGATCTGTTAGTCCCTACCACTTATACATTAAGTATTTTACCCTCGATATCCCGAATACTTGGATATCTCGAAGTCTTTAACCAGTCCCATCTAGTTTGAGATAACAAGGTTTGACTGTTAGTACCAGTAGTTGGCTTACAATATCTTTGAGAAGTACAAATTTTGAACCATTGAACCAAATGACATCGCAGGTTATATTAACTGCTGAGAATCGACTCTGCTTGATAATTGGCACAAACCACTATCCTGATTAGCTTTCAGAAATGAATCATTACATGTTAAGACTGGTCATGGGTTCAGTTCAAATATAATGGGAAGCCAAATCTCTGTCAAGGTTACTTCCTTCCTACAATTTAAGTTTTAATCATGATAAATTATAGATATCTTAATGTTTTTAGTTATTGTAAAATCCTGCCATTATATAAAATTAACACACAACGTGTATTAACGCTTTTCTTTGCCAAACTTTACACTACTTTAATGGTTCCTGTTTATCTACACAGAAAATTTATTTAACACGTGTTTAAGAGGTATTATTTTTAGCTGACATGCATTGCTATAGTAATTTAAGTCCAAATTCATTCCCTTAAACAATATTTATTTAATTATTTTTAATTGAAAATCTTGTTTTGAAAAATAGATTGTTGTCCCCCCACTTCCTGGGAAAGCTTGGAAAAGACAGCTACCATTTAGAAGCGATGAAGGGATATTTGATGATGATTTCATTGAAGATCGAAGAAAAGGACTAGAGCAATTCATCAACAGGTACATCCTCTCTATGTAACATGGGGTGTTGAGTCACAGCGTATACTATATCTTTTTAATTAGATATTCTTCTCATTTGTCATAAAACTTTGTGACAGATGTTCTAATACTCAGTCTTTTTGAGTTTATCTTCAGGGGACAAATTTATGTTACACAGTTGGTGACATCAAATTATAATTTATTAAAAATTATTATCATGCAATGTTAATACATGTACTCACTTATCATTGTTAAGTAAAGTTCTAGGCATATTTTTGGGGTCAGCAATTGAATTTATTTATATAAACATTTCCTTTAAAAGCTAATGGATAATGATCAGAAGAGTGGATATTGAATTGGAAATACAAAATATTTTATTTTTTCTTTCAACGAAGACTTTGGATTGCCAATATTAGCATTATCATGAGGCATGGGTACTTACTAGATACTTTATAGTATGACTGTGAGTCAAATTAGTATATGTATCAGTACTTCGGTAGTATGCTTGTTTAACTTCCTTATAATTCACTTTTATAACGATATGCATTTTTAATGAGAGGGGACATACCGGTAATATTCATTCACTAGATGAGTGAGAATACTTAAATTTAAATCTATGCATTCTTTTATCAGTACATTAAACATGTTTAACTAAATTTTTTTTTTGACCATGTGATCAAAGATAGTTGTTATATTGTTTTTCATCTGGGTGTCTTTAAACTTAACTTCAACCTCTGTAGGTAAGTTTCTTTTAAAGTTACTCAGTGTACTAGTAATTAAAATAACACTGACTTTGATCTGCAGCCAGTGTGTTTGTGATTTAAGCATACAGACAATTTGTGAAAAGCATTTGCCCATTAGACCAGTTATATATTTAGTCTTTTCCAAATGTATATTGATCTATACATAACATTCTTCAGTTTTCAATTGACCTCAAAATATCAGGTTGGAAGCCCAAGGAGGCTGTGAATGATAAAAAAAATTCTTTGCATTTTTAGTTTGATTGCTTACTGTTTATGTAAAAATAAAAATGTATATTTTTTTTATAATTTTTCTTTTTTTTTTTTTTGCAGAGTGGCAGGACACCCTCTTGCACAGAATGAGAAGTGTCTCCATATGTTCTTACAAGAAACAAATATTGACAAGAATTATGTGCCAGGGAAAATTCGTACCACATGAGTGGACACTAAACTCTATCTCCCCCCACCATCGTCTGATAGCAAGGACAGAGTATTTTATGTGACAGGCATTTTATATTGTTTTTCTGCAGGGTTTTGATTTGAAAATTCTTTTTTCTTGATAGACGATAGGGGCTACAGGCCTGGAATGTTAAACTGTAAAGAAATTCTTTCTCCATACTTGTTGAAATTTTGACTCAGTGTGGTAATTTGTACATACAAATACATGTATAATATTGTAATAGGATTTTTTTTATCGAAATCATGAAACTTGGGAGAGTCGCATCAATGATTTCGGACATGATTTTATTTATGACTGATCAGTCAAGTCGGCATATTTGTTGAGTAGAGTTTATAGTTATTTATGGCCTGTTGAAGTGTGAACAAACTTGAGAATTTGTGTAGAATATGAATGTATAATTTGTTCAAAGCAATACAGCAAAGAGTTTGTTGAATAAGTTTTAATGTACATGTATGTAACAGCTTATGCACAACCAAACTTGCTTACTGTCGGACTCATGTAGGAATTAAAATACAGGACTTGTAAAGTAATTAATTACCATTGCCACAAGAGTTTTTTAATCCCTGTTCAACTTTGTTTGGTGCAATAAGCATGATAAGGGTTGTTCTACTTTCAAAGTATAGTATGCTTCTCTGTGATTCATTTGGTCAATGCACAAAGGTCCTGTTTCTGATCTTTGAAATAGTGTGAAGCAAAAAATAAGTAAATAACAGTAATTTTTTTAAATGTTTAAAAACACAACCATAATTTTTAAATCAATAAAAAGAAAGAAAGATTACAATGTAAGAATTTAAGTTCAAATTTTTTTAAAGTTTTTGTTGTTTTTTTGTTTTTTGTTTGTTTTAGACATTGTCTCTTTAATAGAAGCATACACAACTTTTTGTAAGCTTTGATATATGTATCATTAGAGTAGATACCTACTTACTTGCACATAGTGCATTGTTAATATAAATACCCCTCATCAACTTTGAAACATCAATTAATAAAGACTATGATGAACTGACAGTAACGTTTTACAACCAAAAAGTTTGTACTTGACACACACACCTTTCTTTTATTTTGTTGACACACTATGACATATTTATATGCATTCATGTATTTTTGAATAGATTAACTTAATTACGGAAACAAAAAAATACTGTCGAAAACATTCCAGAAAAACAAAATCCTCTGTACTTAAAGGTTATTAGAATTGTTATAATGATACATGTACCATGTTTCTTTGTGTTGCATGTAGATGATTGTGAATATTTAACATTGTATTCGCATGTACATTTAATTTTGAGATAAGACTTAATTAAATGGATTTATTTTTAATATTCAAGTATAAAATATGTAAGTTGTAAGCAACTTTGTACCATACTCTCCCTTCACCAGGTTGTATAAAATCATTTTTTTGAGAAGCCCGTTTGAAATAGGATAGGAGAGATTAACAGAAGCAAACTGACATGCATGTAAATACTGTTATTTCCCAATGATAGACTTTGTCGAGATTGACTTTACAGCCAACTCGATTGTGATAACTCCTCTGTGTGTGTATAGCTGTCCATGTGTATTGTGTTGTCTCTTTAAAATCATCATATTTCCTCACAAAGTCAATTGGAAAAAAAAATATCATACTATTATAACTGTAAAAATAAAACTGTATATATATACAAGTTTTCGTTTTGTCCTTTATTCAGTGGATTGCTATATGTGCGTACTTTAATTTGGTTTACTGATATGTAGAGCAAATTTAACTGCTAATCTTTCCTGCTAATTGTCATTAACCTATATTACAAACATTCTAAATTCAATTGCACATGCAGTCTAAAAACTAGTATAGCCATCAGGGACAACTATAGTATCTTTCTCTATGAATTCAATAGAGAACTGATGACGGTAGCGATCATTGCAGGAAAAAAAAATTACATTTCGTATACCGATAACGCGGGTTATGTATTTTTTCTGCAATGTCGCCACCTTCATAGCCCGCATGGATCACCAAAAAAAAAGCATTTTATCGTTTGGATAAAGAGAATTTGATTAACGTCAGGTGCCTAGCTGCACATGATAAATATAATTATATGCATGATCATTTTCTGCAATTCCGTGATTTTTCTTAGGTTGCTGTAGGTTTCGAATTAAGGAATAAGGAATCATTCTTTGAGTATTATGAGGTGATAATTTCGGTCATTATGAGGTGATAATTTCGGTCGGGGCGTGGTCAAATCCAATAAAGCCCGAAGGGCTTTATAGATTTGACCACGCTCCGACCGAAATTATCACCTTATAATATTCAAAGAATGATTCCTTACTACACTTATATTTATATTATTTCTAATTTGTACACTTTAAAACAACATTATTTTTTAAAAACCACATTATTTTTTCATGTAGCACGTGCTATGTATTACTGCGCGGCGCAGCCAATACCGTTTCTCGGTTATGCTATAAGACGCCCATTTTGTGTCACTCATGTTTTATGAAGTTATTGGGTGTTAGGGTTCAAAATTGATTCGTAATGTTATCACAGACAAAGACAGTTGAAAATGTAAATATCAATTGATACACGGAGCGTGTGGGTTTCAGTCCTGCATGTCAGTTTCTACATGCAGGGCTACATGTATGAATGTACAGTGAATATCCGTAAGATATAGAGGGAATCATACCTGCATGGTGGATGTAAATATAAATAAAAGAAAATAATTCTCTTAGTAATAAGATTATTATCATAGAAAATGTTCTACAATAATATTATTATTATAAAGATATAATTATTTTAAACGTCAAGTTCCTGTGGCATATATATTATATAGCAAAGACAGTGGCGTAACTAGGGACAAACTATTTGTAAGCAGGGTTCTGGGGACAGCAGCCCCACACAAGCTAAGTTAAAATTTTAATTACAATGGCAGTGATTTTAATCTATAGTACATGTACTATATATTAGATTTGATACCTCAGCCATGATATTGTAATTGTACTTACAGAAAAAGCTCTAGTATAGATATACATAATTTTTTTTTTGGGGGGGGGGGGGTTGTCTACATAAAAACAAATATATTGGAACAAAAAAAAAATGAAAAACAAAACAAAAGAAACACAAACAGATACCAAAGAATCAAGTTAATACATCCACCAGAAAAAATTACATGAATCCAAGTTTTTATGAGGCAACCATAAGGTGAATGTGGGATTTTTGACTAGATTTTTTAGATTACAATTTAAGTTGCAGTATATATAACTATTTCTCAAGCAATTTCATGCCTAGAATATTTGTCTTATAATTGAGGGAAAAAAGTCGTACTTTACCATATAATGCAAAGGCGTATTTATTACCTGTTATGAAATTTCGGTCACAGTCCAGTAGTCCGAAGGTTCATTAGTCTGAACACCCAGTAGTTCGAAGGTTCATAAGTCCGAAGGCCCACTAGTCCGAAGATTTATTAGTTTGAATGCAGATTAGTTTGAGAAATCTATACTCGAAATTATTTCCATGCAGCAATTTTTCACGTATAAGAATTCGTCCTAAGCAAATGCAAATAAGTAGCTAAAATGATTCAATTTTAACCAGTTAATATTAAACTAATTTTATTTTATTAAAATACCAAATATTTACGAGACTCAAAGTACATGTAGAACAACGTTTCAACCCCCTTTGAAATCTGTATTTTCTACTTAAAGTTAAACAAACTTCCACGTTACTTCTAAAATACAATGTATATTTTCCCCTTCTAAACATTTTTACATTTTTGTTATTATTTTGTTTTTCACTTTCTTTAATTGTTCATTTAGACTCTTTAGAATTCGTTTTGTTTCCATGTTGTATATTGTCCCCCGCTTTTACTCTTAAATGGGGAATATAATTTAGCTTTGTCCGTTCGTTCGTTTGTAGGTCATTCTGTTTTTGCATTTCAGGTTATCATAAATTATAAATTTTACAACGAACTTTTAAATTAAAAAAATCCTGACCGCTACTTAATTTTTGTTCTAATCGATTGATTAAGCACTACAACCCCTACCCTCTTCTTTACAACCCCCTTCTTTTGCGGAAGATAAATAAATGTTCGCACCAATTGACAGACACATATACTCATTGAATAAGTCGATTAGGTTTTGTTTGAATATGATTCTGTTTTGCACTTAATAGGTACTTAATTAGGCGTAAAAAACGTTCTATCATTTAACTTTTTTTGTTGATTATATTCAAAATCTTTGCTTTTATTATTCCTAAACATACAATTTTTACTCGATAAAACATGATTTCTATTTGACAAGTTGATGTTTTATGCAAACATTTACTCATACTCAAAAAATTATTCTAATTCCAAAAGATGTTATTCTTAAACACTTTTTTATTGCAACTCTCCAACACATCAGTATATATCATAACATATTTGATGTTCTTACAAATAGATCGTAAAATAAACGTAGAAGAGTTTATAATTTTGTATGTAACTTGTTAATCCTATTCGAAAAACTCCACGTAGAAATATATCATTCCTATTTTGGAAATAACGTCGATGAGACAAAAAGTCAAATTGAAGAGGCAGAAATCTAAATACCAAAAAAATTTATTATACACACAGGTATACGAAAATAATCTGACAGATCTATATAGAGATAACAATTCATATTATAGTACCCTTTTTCATAGTATTTTGTGTTCTAAACCTCCTAGAACTTAAATTGTTAAGGTGAAAAGATTAATCAAACCTGACACTTGTACATGTAGTTATTTTAACCTTCACAACATTTACTACATGTACATCGAGTTTTACGGACTAATGAACCTTCGAACTACGGGGCCTTCGGACTAATGAACCTTCGGGCTACTGAGCAGACCCCGAAATATTTCATATAGGCCTAGTACTAATTATATAAGTACTTATATGGCAATTTACCAGCCTTCCCCTTTAATATGTCAAAGTAACCTTTAAATATTTTTGGAGGTTAGTTAGATTTTTTTCTTCCGAAATTGATGGATAGATGCTAACCAATACAGTGCTCTGAGAAAAAAAAAGCAATGCTACATGTACCATGTTCTTTTCATTTTCATACGCTGATCAGTTGATTGTAATGAAATGAATATGATATATGTATACGATATGGATCTAAAATTTGAACTTACATGTACGACTCCGTCAATATCTCGAAATTTACAGTTCATTACTAGTTCAGAATGCTTCAAGAAAAGTTCGACAGAAACGCAAAAGATTGTTGGGAGTTTCAATGAAAAAATAATTTTCAATATAAGTTTAAGATTAAGAATAAATGGTACGCACGTGCTTACAATGCTTCAATCTAAGCTACGTATCTGTATTTTGTATATATATTTGCGTGTATCATATGTGTCAATTTGTTTACTATTCAGTGTTAATCCACTGACTCAATAACTTCAAAGTACATTAAATTATATTATAGTGATATACAAAGGACACCTTTTTATCGTGACACCTACAACCATCATGCTTTTTCCGTACAACAAATCATTTAACACCATGTACGAGCGCTAATATGGAAAGCAGTCACTTTAATATTTTATAACAATTCGAAAAAAAAAATTGACGAAATGAAGGAAGATTTTTTTTTTTGTTGGGGGGGGGGGGGGTGGATCCGGAACTCATATTATCAGGATTCGGATTTTACTATTTTGTTTACAAAATTTCCCGCCAAAACACCAACATGGCGATTATGCAGAAGAAATTGAAGCAACCAACTTAACAAGTAGTCTGCCTCAGATGAGCGTGTAATAGCATGACTCTTACTTCTGTGTCTGCAACTAATACCTGGCTAAAATCCAGGCATATCCTTGTACCCGGAGACTGGCTTGAAGCTTGTATTGAGTGGATCACAGAGGAAAACCAGGTCAACTTTTTATTGTCAGCTTGCCTGCTCGCAAAGCTGTAAACCTTACATAATGTTTATAAGGGCCTAATGTTTTACGGATAGGCTACTCTGTTTAGAAAAAAAAACTGCAATGCGTTTTGTCCATGCGTAATATGTTACAATGCTGTTGGACTTTCACCTGTACGTACGTTGCGTTTGTTATGTTTTGCAAAGACAACTTTTTCTGCTATACTCTGTCCCGAGTTTTTGCTTCCACCACTTTTTGCTTGATATTTCGATAATAATAAATACCTTTGTGCTCAAACAACGTTCATCCACTAATATGAAAAATGTCCAGATTATCTGTTTTGAAACGCCCCCTATACCGCTTCAGGTTTCAATACACATCCCAAAATAGAAAGTCTACGGGAATTTTGCATTGCATCAGCCATAATGAAGCCAGGATGATAACGTTGAAAAATTGTGCGAGGTGTCCCGAGTACTTCCGGATGGAGAAAATATGTAAAACATTTCCCATTATAAATCTCCGTAAGAAATTTGTTTTCGTTCCTGTGAAGCTTTATAAGTGAAAAATGATAGTTTGTCAATGAAGATATCTTGGATATTTTCCCTTTTATCAATTTCAACAGCATTTCTTTCACAGGTATGTGTATTTTTATTAAAAATCATCAAAAAGTGGTGGAAGCAAAAACTCAGGACAGAGTATAGATGGAATATACCGGTAGTTTTGAATAGCTTAATGAATTGTTGTTGTATATTAGCTCTTGAAATTTTTAAAGGTATACATAGCATGATAGCAAGACAAGAAACTAGCAGTTCTGCTCATAGTTTATAAGTTATTGCTGAATAAAACAGAATCCTGAAGCAATTTCAATGAATCAATCTCTTTTTTTAGGGGGTAAGGCTTTCTCAAACACAACTGAATGGACTAGTATTTGAGCAGTGGCTTCTTGCAGACTTGAGAGAAATTGGTTCAAAATGCCTACCAGATCAAATTGCATCCACACAGAAATTTCAGCTCAATGGGGTATTTGCTTTACAGGTATGATCATGCTGGTAAGATGATTATATACGAAAGTATATTGCTCCATGCTAGTGTGTAGCTTCTGGTGCGAAAAAAATTTGATGGACGACCTTAAAGCTACAGAACAGTACATGTTAAAAAAGTTGCAATTTGTATGAATATATCCTCAGATCTTTTTATTTATTTTGCACAATTTCCTGACAGGTGAACTCGATGGTAGATGTAGGAAAGCCATATTATGGTCAACTACAGAAAGTGCAGGGATCAGATAGCAGAAATGTGGACGTCACTGCCGAGCCAGCTCCACCGGTTAACAGTTTATCCATCTTTCTTGTTACAACCGCGGTCACCCTACATGACCTTATCAGATTATCCTTTTCACACAAAAGGAAAATAATGTTTGTTTATTAAAGGACGGCTTTGCAAAGAAAATAATTTAAAATGGTTGATGAATTGCCTTTTTAAATCACGTACAGTAAAAATATTATCCTTTTCACAAAAAAAAATTATTTATAACTTTGAAACTCTGCAAAGTAAAAATTTAAATATGATTTATGAACTACTTTTGTACCTATGAAATGATTGAGTATATGTCCAATCAGACATGAAGTTAAAACAGTTACTGTATCTTTTAGTGGGAACCCAAGCCAACACGGATGATGATGCTGACCATGACAGATGGTGACATCACGGTACAGGGAATGGAGTACAAACCTATCTCCTGTCTGAGCGGCCAGATGAAACCCGGCTGTAAGGTATAAGAGAATTATTGAGTAAGGTTTATTATATAAGAAACCTGGTTTTAGTTTTTATAGTTCATTTCAGATATCGATGACAGGTTGAGCATTACCGGTAGTGCTTAATGATTAAAATGTCCATTGGCAAGCTCTAAATGTAAGAAGTCACTGCTTAAGTTATTCCCTTGTGAGGGGATATAGCATTGCTTTGTAATAATGTAGGTGTGTTAGTGTATTACTGTGTTTGTGTTCAAAATTAAACTCTGCTTACTTCTTATTCGTTGAAAATTGTCAAATCCTATTCAGTGTCCAAGTTTTCAGTGCCATTGTTTTCTCAAAATAAATCTGATATTATTGAGGATAACTATATGTACGTATACAACTAAAATTTCATGTTAGTGAGAACAGTAGAACTTAACCAAAAAAAAAGGTGTTATGATTCTTAACAAATTTAAAAAATACATGGAACACAATCCAAATCAAAAAGGGAAAATCAAAATTCCTTTTTTTATGGCGTCGAGCAAAGCTCGAAAGCCATCTAGGGATCGTACGGCCGGAAGTTGCCAATTCTAAGGAGCCAAACAACTCAAATGAGTGCAAAGTTTTCTTATGTGTTCGAAGAAAAAAAGATGACATACTTCCATTTTGAGCAGAACTGTACGTCAACAAAACAAGTTGGCAGATACAAAAATTGTTAAGGTCTTTGATAATGTTAATATTTTATTGTAAACAATATGTCTGTGTTTCGGCGGATGAATACACTTTTACCGAAGAACATGCGATAGCGATAGTTAGGCCTACATACTCAATTTGTTTTTGAAACATACCTGCCTGCAAAACAGATTATTTTGTTTCCAAATCGAATGTTAACAATGCACAGATGTTGATCTTTTAGAAACAAAACTTCCTACAACGGTGATATATCTACACCAAAAGTAATTCTAAACCCTCTACGTCTACTTTCACTTCGTAAACAACAGGAATGGGTGCTTTCTTATTTCTACCCCTGTTCTTTTCGGCCCGCGTCATTTGGACCCATGTGAATTTTAAATCAAATTGATAATAAGAAACAGAGTGTTTATCAGCAGTATACAATATAAAGAATTAAATACAATCATACTTTTGATATACAAATATATTCTATTTGAATAGAGAAAAAATATCTGAAAAAATTTTAACTTCTAAGATATTTTTAACTAGCATTCAAATTTTTTTAAGAATTAGGTGAGTCAAATTGTAATGAATTGTAATTTAATGAAATATGTGATAAAAAACATAATTTTTATTTATTTGAAAGTAGTCAACTAATGTATTTGTCTTTATATTTGTTTTAAATAGTAAGTAAAATTGATAACAATTTTCTAAATGAAGGGTCAATAACAAAATTAGAATGATATCTGAAAAAAAAAATCATACTTCATTTTGAGTTGACTGCATAAAATCCATATAAAATATCTGTTTTATTAAAATTGACCATCCGACTCAATTTTTTTAAACATTAATCTCCAGCAAAACAATAAGAAAAGTTGATCTGAAGTACAATCATATAAGATCATACTTTGTTTAAAGGATTTTTTTTAATCTATAGTACCTAAATGTATGTGTGATCAATGAAGGAGAACCATAAACAACACAAAAAAAAAAATATATGCATTTTTGTTAGGTGAGGGGTTTATTTTGAATTTAAAAATAATATTCAGGTTTTTACTCTTCAAATTAATGTCAACTCGACGCCATTGTGGCCCTTCAGGCCTTTGATTTGACCCTGTTTTTCACATCTGCATCCATTTACACCCCTTTTTCCGAAAAATAAGCCTTAACAAGTCAAAGTTCATGGAATTTTCCTGAATCATTGACATTCAAATGCATTACACAGACATTTAAAATGAGGTATGTTCCTCTTATCCATTTAAAACTCATGAAGCATCAGAGGAACGTTCCTCTTTTCACTTAAACTGAATTCCGTACAGTTCAATCTGAGGAACGTTCCTCTTTTTTTCAACTAAAATATTCACAAAGCAGCTGAGGAACGTTACTCTTTCACCTGACTTAAAACCTTGACAAGTCATCTGAGGAACGTTCCTCTTTTCACTTCAACAGAAATCTTGACAAGTCATCTGAGGAACGTTCCTCTTCACTACAACTGAAATCTTCACAAAGAATCTGAGGAACGTTCCTCTTTTCTCTTTAACTGAAACCTTTACATGGTGCCTGAGGAATGTTCCAATTTCCAACATTTTAAAGTAAAAACAGCAAATAAGTTGAAATATAATAATCTTAAATTAAATAAGCATTTAAACATGTTATACTTTACGTAAATATTAAGGATGTTAACAAGTACTCGAGTACTTGACTATCGCTCAGTCCCGATGATGATCAGCTAAAATTTTCTTAGTTGATTACTCGATATAAAGTAAAAAGAGTTTGAATTTTTAAATATTTTTTATCACGGCATTTTTGGGTAACAAATCAAAAAACAACTGTTTTTATTTTTTACATTTTTGGTCGGTCTGTTCTATTGGTGCCCCTTGTGTATTTTTTAAGCGGCAAATACATGTATATTAATTGGTGTAAAAAATTGATCTTGTATTGTAGATCAAACTATAATTAATTGTTTTCAATAAAAGTACAAAGGCATGTAATAAAGAATACCAATTTAATATTTCTTTTAATATTCAATATCAAGTTTATTTAGTAATTAGATTAGATGTTTATATAATTAAAAATTTAACTATATTAATAATTGTCTCAGTGCATATGTTTTTATAATTATTAAAAAAATAAAGCTCGCATCCATCAAATTCAGGATTTAGTTCCCAAGTAGAGCTGCATTTTCCTGAAAGCTGCCTTTCACTTAATTCAGTCTTTGATACATGGTTGACAAGAGCCAAGGTTTATCTTCTGTTCATACTATTTGACTGGCTGGATGGCTTCTTAACTTTTCTGTGGCCCCATTGATTTCCTTCCAGGGGGATGTCCAGATCTTCTATAGAATCTATGTATGATACATATTTGCATTTTAACTCATCTTTGCTAATTAATAACTTCCTGTTATTTCATTTCATAATAAAGATCTGGCTGTGATGCTTTTTTTTTGTTAATTTTACATAAATTCTCAAAACATACATTTAAGTATTGACATTCTTTAAGAAGAAATACCCAGTATATATATTAAAGGTCACATCAGTTTCTCCCTGCTTAACTTGAGAGAGAGAGAGAGAGAGAGAGAGAGAGAGAGAGAGAGAGAGATTTGTTCAACAAATATTTCTCTTTGGATATTTATACCTATATACCTAAATATGTTTAAACATTTACAGAATCCATCAGGATAATTAAATAAGCATGACTTTGATTTGAATCTACAAAACATCATTATACTCTTCAATTTCTGCTCTAATCGTAAACACATTGGTATCATTGCAATTTTTTTTTTGGATGGCGGCAGATCTTAACACTTCACATCAAATCCCAAAGCTATTGTTATCAGGCCGGTCATTCTTGTGAGTATGAGAATGGCTTACAGCTGTAAATTATTTGTTTTAAGCCAGACAGCTGAGCAGATGGGATTTGCATCACTTAATTAAAGCAGGAATTATTATTAACATCAAACAAGAACGTTGCATAATTCAGATTCTGTTCATCCTATCAATTTAATGTTGCAGCAAGGAAATACCAGAATTCAGTAATTTATGCTTGATGAGCTTGGTCAAACTTATTTTTGTTTGAAATTTAGAAGCATAAAATATTCAGAATGTTTGCTCATCGTAAATTTGGACTTGTCATACTAAGGACTTTATGTTCGTTTCATCAAAAGTCTCAGTTACCTCTGTGCCCTACCTAAGTTAAGATAACAAAATCATTCAAGCTTAGGAAGTTCCTAAGATTTTGTTTGTATAACATTTTACATTCACACATACAGGAGTAGATAAGAATTACGCAATAAACCCGTATATTATTTGAAAACGGTATATTTTTAATTTGAGAGAGAATGAATTGATCGTAGTATCTTTTTTGTTTTTTGCTACATGTACATATATTTCTTTATTTTAAATATTATTTGGATATGACCCCATTAATTAATTGAAAACATTGGTCACTGCCAGAATTTCTGTTGTTCTTTATAAATGATCCAGTGCATTTTTTTGTCTAGTTGGTCCATTATAAATAGCCCGTGTTAACATATACAGATATGCTTAATCCTAAATAAAAATGCTCATTGAGATATCCACCGTAGTGTACCTATAACTTCAATTTCTTCAAATTCACTGTTGTTAATTGTTAATTTTCTTCCTTTCACTTCAATTTTTTACATGCTCTTAAAAAGTGTTGGGGGGGGGGGGGGGTTAACTCCATGTTAATTCAATTTTTGATATGTATATTTAAGAAAAAAGTTTGCTGCGAGAGAAAGTGAAGAGAGGGGGGTTTGCCCCCCCCCCACCCCACCCTGATGCTACGTGCCTGCTTGTAACGGTTGATTTAAAAATGACTGAGGTGTTTTTTTTTTAAGAAAATACTGCAAATAAATGCATCTTGGCTGATAGAAGAAGCGAGGATAAAAGGCAAATTTCTGAATGAAACAGCATTTCCATTTATGATTTATGATCGACATTCCTAAACCACTTAATTTGTGGTCACTCCTACCCCCCTTCCCCCGACAAAAAAATCAAATGAAGAAAACACCTAACATTTTTCCCGTAAAAGAAAAGCTTATTTCGTGGAGAGATAGGACAAATCATCCAGTCATTCTGTAATTGAGTATTTATGTAGTATTCATTCCTTTTTAAGATGTCAGTAATTCTCGGGCATGAATAATTTAATTATCACAGTGCACTAGCTATAACTATATACCCGCTATCCATCTGCGCGTGCAAGATAATCTTAAAAAATTGTAAAAATTAAAAGTCCACACCAAAGAAATTAATTGAAGAAATATATGTATAATTTGATAGTTCTCAGTTTAGAATCAAAGTAGATATATTACAAGGAGAGGATATACGTATTAGGCTATGCCTGTTGTCCAATCCTATTGAACTTATTCAATAAAATATGTTTAAATAAATTACAAGTAAAGTGAAAAGTCTTAATGATATGCATAATCTAGTATTTTTGTTCAACTTTAATGTGCATATCATTCATTTCAATATAACATAAACAGTCACCATGTTAAGTTTGTTCCTAAAACATCAATTGACCTGTCTTAAAGTTAAAAGTAATGAACTTAAGAAAAAGTTCTTTCCTAAGATATAACTTAGTCTTAAATATGCTTTGTGAAATGGGCGCCTGTGCACTCATTAGATTAATCCTTTCACATTTGTACAGGTTACAACTATGTGACAATTCATTTCGGCAGATTAATTATATATTTAATATTTAACTTTTTCTTAAATAGAGCATGTTTCTATTCAATATGACTTAATATCTGTTTATAATTTTCCTATTTACAAAGTCTGATTTGTAAGATCTAAAACTCACATCATGTAAATGGAGTTAATAGTGTTATACTGAATTCATTGTCCCAAGAGGGCCATTTTCCTAGCAATGGTTTAGATAAGCATTTGTAAGGGAAATTGATAATCTGTAAAATGAGAAGTGGCTAGCAGATTACACTGTTTCAAAAGAGCCTTGTGAGAGTATATGTCCCAGAAGGACAGCTATAGTATGAGATTAATTTAAAATTAAGAATAACAAACCTGAATCTTCAAGCAGTTTCCATCTCGATCAAGCTCTGTCCAAATTAATGCTCCCCATCCACTAGACCAGCAAACAATTCACATGCAGTGATTTCAAATCAAAATCCACCAGGCGCAATATTTTGTCACTTCCAATCATCATAACCTATAACATTACATTGTATTATGATTATATTTTGATTTTGCACTTCATTTTCAAAATTTGATGATTACAATAAATATTTTAAATATCAGATAATCAAGGATTTTGTATCAAATTAATTTATATACTTTAGGTTTGCAATTACCTTGATTGTAGTGAATTAGCAGAAGAGCAAAAGAAAATTAGTTTTGTATTTTAAACGTTTGTATATAATAAAAGTATTTATTACCTTGATGCATCCTGTGATGTTTGCAACTGCACTTTCCAAACAATATTTCCATTCTGCTTCATAAAGTACACATGCAGTGTTAATCCTTTAAATTAAATTTGGGACCACATTTTGCATCTGTTTCTAAAGCAGTGGCTCTCAAAGTTCACACAGTTACTATTATTAGCACACCCCTAACATCTTATCAGCATCCAGTTAGTGATTGACATCTGATAGAAAACCTTAGCATGTGCATGTAACAGCAAGTTGTTACTCAGCTTGAAATGGCCGATGATATTAGCAAACCTTAAGATTCGTTAAATGAAGCAGAGGAATATGAGTCTTTAGGTCATAACAATTCTATTGACCACGCTGAGAAGTTATTTACAGGATATACTGGAGTAAAATTATATATTTTCTAGTTGATAAACATGAAGTACTCCAAGAAAGCCAAAAAGTGAGTTGGTTTTTTTTTACTTAAATTGTCCTCCTTAATACCAGAGGTAGATTTGTAGATTTATCAAAACTACGAGTACACTATTGAATTATAGCTCATGTATGTTGTGATTTTATTAGGAAGGGGGGGGGGTAATTGTTAGCTAGTGTAAGATATAATTTACATGTGTATTAATATAATGATTGCAGTTCATATGAGAGTTGCAATTCAACATTTTACATCTATCATCCAGCTCAAAGAATTTAACAATTGCAAATTTCTGGTAACCTGATTGTTTTCTCAAACCTTAGGTCCTGTCACACCAGATTTCATTCCCCCAGAGTTTCACGACATTGTTATATTTCTGGAATTGCTGTGGGATAGCAGGGAAATTCAAAAACATTTTGCATTTTGCAGTTGTATTTTAAATTTTTACAAGGTGAAAATGTGACAGCAACAAAGGGATTTCTACTCAGCTCCTGCAGCGTGTAACTGCATTCCTACAAACTTCTACTTTTAACAAATGACTGCGCTCCCACTGAGTGCTCATAATGTGCTAATGTTCTGACTTCGAGTTTACGGTGTGTGTGCACCTTTTTTCATTAGTTCTTAAATTACTTAACCAACATCATATTATTGTTTCAGCGGCTTGACACAAAGTTCTTGATTTTATATTTAAAATTGTTAAATTATGAGCTGCAAACCCGCAATTCATCAGGAGTAATTTTTTATACTTGTTAAACAAGTGATTTAATAAGTGACAAAATTAGCATATCTTCTAAATTCCAATTGTGCTTATTAGCTACATGTACAATAGGGGCTTTAGTGAAAATCTTCCCTGCAATAATAACCACCGCAATGTATCATATCAATTTGCATCATGATAGATATTAAAAATAAAATCAGGGTTTTCCAGTAGAATGTTGACAATCGCACATCAATTATTTATAATTAATTTAAGAGAACCTTTTTTTTAGTCCGATTGCACAGACAGGCGAACAGACAGACAGACAGACGGACAAGGTGATTCTTATATATACCCCCAAACTTTGTTTTGGGGGGTATAGAGACAGTAAACTTAAAGTCAGTCGCAGGTTTAAAGTTTTGCACCTTCTGCGCAGGGTATTGCACAATAATTAAAGAAAATAGTTTTAATGTCGTAAAACGCAAATGCAGAGTAAAATGTTTAAATATTCAGGTAATCATGTAACGTTTTTATTTTGAAAATTTACTTATCATAAAAATTATTTTTAAAGAAGTGAATCCTTAGAACAATGTTCAGAAGTATTTTAATTATTTCGCCTCTTCTTCAAAATTGACGTTATCCACGTCGGAGTCAACGTCTTACGATGACGTCAGTTGAGACTTTGACATAACTATTGACAAAAATAAACATCGTTCATTTTTTTGCAGCGTCAATTATTAAGATTGAAATTATAATTTGCAAAATCAGAAACATATACACGATCTTTTCATATTCTGTGTTAAGGGAAAGGTATTTTTTTATCTATTACAAATTGAATTAAATTTGATTCATTAACATATGCATATATCCTTTTATTCTATGCAATTCTATAGCCTATGTAAAATGGCTGCCAGGACACGTTGATAGGACCAAACTATGAGGGCAGATAGCATAAAAACTATCAATTTCGTTTTAATTTGGCAAAAACTTTCCTTATATATGTTAACCTTCTGAAAATTTAAAGAAAATCGTATGTTTGTATTTTTGTTACATATGAAATTGAAAATGATAACCCCTTTTTTCCTATATAATCCTATATAAAATGTCGGGGATGATTTGGACATACGCCCAAAATTTGAGTGTGGTAAATAGATAAACTATCCTAAGGCTGTCAATTTACCTTATATTTTGCACATAATTTACTCATAAGTTGACCTTTCACTGGAAAAAAATTAAAGGAAAACGTATGTTTGAAACATTCTTCCCCGAGACTCCTTAAGAATGATTAATTAATTTTCATTTTAATTTGTCAAAATCAATGTTTCAATTTGATTTTGAAAGAGTGATACAGTAACACTACACATTTATTGCATGATGGTGAGAGAAATATGAAGATTTATTCCCCCAAGAAAAATCATGTTTCCCAAGGGCTTTGCCCGAAGGAAATAGGATTTTTCTGGGGGAATAAATCTTCATATTTCCCTAAAGAAAAATCATATTTCCCAAGGGCTTTGCCCGAGGGAAACATGATTTTTCGGGGGGAATAAATCTTCATATTCCCCGAACATTTGTTTTATACCGAACAACATATGATTATACATAATATGTCGATTTCTAATAATTTTTTACTTGTCGAAAGCAATAATGTCGTGATTGTTTGGTTTTTTTTTTTTGTTATTGTCTATCGTTTCCTTCATAAATTCGAATCAAATATAATAAAATTGGTTTTTGTGACATAAAGAAAATTTAAATGATTAAATTGACTTCATCATATTTATCAACATCGTATGCTCATATTGGCTTTTTCATACATTTGGAATAAAAAATCCCGAGATTTCCGAAGAGGTAAGACACGATATTTATTCCCCGGGAGACACGACGTTTTGTTCGCCCTGTCACGTGAGTCTCTAGACCAATCAGATGACGCGTTATATAAAATAATCATATTGAGGTATAATAATATTTAAATAGCAAAGCAGAGGTTGATAATGGTTTTTGAGGGGTGTCAATTGCAACTGTTACCCACCCAAACAGGCACTATTTATTTTATTATACTGAATGTCTTAATTTTAGAGAAAATTTTACTGCGTTTATGTAGAAATGACGTGAATTTAACGGCAAACCATACACGCATAATTTACGCGCGTGTAACAATTCGTTCCATCGACCCGTTGCCAAGCGTGTTGCTAACGCTGAGGGTAAGATAACGAATTGTCAACAGCGTCTAAACCAATCAGATTTCAGTATTTAACATGAAAGTATAATAATAGAATTTGTCTTTTATAAGTTTTACAAAGAGAATTATTGCTAGTCACATTCTGCGTAATGATTAGAATACTTAAAAAAGGAAATGTTTTGAAGTCCTCGGTTTAGAAGTAAACATTTTGTTAAATGAAATGAGGAACTTTTCTCAGATGCAGTGTAAAGATTTCAATTCAAGGGAAAAGAGGAACGTTCCTCGGATGTTTTATACAGCTTTCATGTAAAAAGAAACAATCAACATGTGAAAGATTGTACATTCCTCAGATGTTTTATGTAGCTTTCAGATGAAGTGAAATGAGGAACGTTCCTCAGATACAGTGTAAAGATTTCAAGTCAGGAAAGTTCCTCAGATGCTTTGTTAGGATTTCAGTTTATATAATTAAGTGAAAAGAGGAACGTTCCTCAGATGACTTGTCAAGATTTCTGTTGAAGTGAAAAGAGGAACGTTCCTCAGATGAAATGTAGAGATTTTAGTTTAGGTGAAGAGGAACGTTCCTCTGATGCTTCATAAGTTTTTATAAGGATAAGAGGAACGTTACTCATTTTAAACATCTGTTTAATGAATTTGAATGTCAATGATTCAGGAAAATTCCATGAACTTTGACTTATAAAGGCTTATTTTTGGCAAAAAGGGGTCTAAATGGATGCAGATATGAAAAACAGGGTCAAAAAAAAGGAATTTTGATTTTCCCTTTTTGATTTGGATTGTGTTATGGATATGCTCCCCTTTGTAATGCTCTGGTTAGATTTAGATTTAAATTCGGTGACAATTTTCTCTGGTTTCCCTCAGGTCCTAGTGAAGGGCAGTGTTCTGTGTCGCCGCGGGATTCTGATGTTGACAGCGGATAACGTGACGGTGTTGGGCGGAGAAGTGGATGCCCTCGCAGAGACTAACACTCCCGTCAACTCCTTGAAACAGGCAATGTAGGTTTAACGCTTTGTTTCGTACCTTGTTATGAAAAAGTATGTTATTAATCTATAATTGTAACAGGAGATTGCTCTGAAATCCAGATCACATCTTGTTGCTAGGCGCAAATCATCAGATCAAACTTGATGCGTTGCATTTTGTATGAATTGATGATCTGCATTTGGCAGCTTGACATGATTCAACTATTTTATATCATGTAACTTTTACAATAACATATCCATCAGGAATATATTTCTAAAGTTATAAGGTTATATTCTGACCCATAACATTTTATAATTATTAAAAATGTGAACAAAATTTGAAAAGACAAAATACACTCAAGGTCAGTTGAATCATAAATTTACCTCCTAAATACAAATAGTACATGTAATTACATTTGTGAGGGGTAGGGAGAACATCAAAAATTAAATATGAAATATCAGAACTTAATGCTTAAGTCCTTTAATTTCTGGTAAAGTATATTGCTCAAAATCTAGACAAAATGTATTGTTGTAATTTTAAAGTGTGATGTCACTGTTGGTATTCTTCTTATGATGTTTCCTAAGGGAACAAAGTCTTCAGTTTTCTGGAAAAGACTACCACCAGGAGTTCTCCAGTGACGGCATTGTGACATCAAAGAATAAGAAACTGAAGACAGAGTTTCAGTCTCAGAAAATAAAGACAGAGGAGCCATCGCAGCCCCAACAGAACAAATCATTGTGTCAGTACTTACTGTTGATATTATGATTGTCTAGGTTCTGGGTTATATTAATGCATTTGTGCATTTTTTGGGCTATGATTTAAAATAACAGTTTTCTTTTCTCAGCATGTTTGATCCGTAAGTTCATTCTATTCCATCGGTGTTCCCAGGTGTATTTATTTAAGCGGCTAATAATTGATCTCTTTTGATTTACTTAGGAAGACATGTACTTGAGGAGAACAGTTTGTGTTTCTTCTGATCAGTTATTTATTGGATAAGATGTTTATATATAAGAATTATATAAAAGTTTATGCCACAATTCTTAGATAATAAAAGAAATGAAACTGTTTTTGCTGATCATATTTAACAAATTCTGGTTAAAATGATTCAAACTCACTCGTGCCTGTTTCACTATATGTAAATTTTCCATGTGTAATAGAACGTTTGTTTTTTTCATGGTTGTAACAGCCGTACCAAAATCCACGAGTGGACCAGCTCCTAAACAGGAGGCCATTAAAGTAGAGGATGAGGTATATATACTTTTACAGCTGATTGTAAATTGTCATAATTATGAAGGTAGTATTAATTTTATAATTTATCAAATAAATGATAAATATTTCTATTATCATGATTATTGTAAACACATCAGATATTTACAGTAAAACACGCTTATAACGAAGTCCCAGGGACGGGCAATTTTACTTTGTTATAAGCGTATTTCGTTATATCTGTTAAGTTTACAACATGTAATAAAGTCACGGGGAATGAAAATCACTTTGCTGTAAGCGTCAATTCTTTATAAGCATGTTCGATATAACCATGTTTTACTGTATTAATAATTGGAAAATACCATGTAGACGTTACCCTATACATGATTTGACATGAGTTGTCTCGAGGAGAGGTTTTAGACTTGTCAACATGCATATAAAACATGTTATGTTGACGAATCTCCAAAAATTAAGAACAAAAAGTATGACCATTTTAATAATGGGGGTTTGGTGCAATAAAGATGGTATTGAATGTCAAGAATTGCTGTCAGTGTACACATTGCAGTGGGAAGATGACATCATTGGATTGGAAGGATTGATGGAAGACATGGATGATTTTGAGATGGACACAGTCCCCCCTCCTCCACCCCCACCTAACTTCTCCACCCCACCAACTTTCAGACAACCCAAACCAGTCCCTAGTTCTCCCATGCCACTGCCAATGAAAACTGCTTCTTCTATTGTCCAGCAATTTGCTGTTAATTCAAGGTCCAGTTTGGGTGTGGCCCCACAGTCCATGAATTCTTCCTCTCTGTCAGGTAGTGTAACCTGTTTTTAAATAAAAATTTACTTAACTAAATATAAAGCACCAGATTCTGGGAAGGAGGCAAGCTTATGTTTGCTCGCCAGTCTTTCTTCTGTAAATAACATATGAATAAATGATGAATTGCTTTTATTTGTGTTTTGAGTTAGCCTTGTTCACTATGAGATTATTGTGGGGTGTTTTTGTAGGAAAAGCAAGATCTTCCCTAGAAAATGAAAATCAGAAGGCTCAAGGTTCTGGTGATCTTTCCAGTAGTTTTCAGAGTGCTAAGCAAAAACATTCAGAGAATACAGCAGGCATGAACAATAATAGTGCTATGCAAATTGCAGCCACATCTTGTCAAAGTAAACTAAAGACGAAACTTGGATTGGAGAAGAAATCTTTACCAAAAATTGACACAAATGATACACAATTCAGTGATGAGGAGTTTTTAGATGACTTGGATGATTTCGATCTTTCCACTGTTGGTGATGGAGGTGAAACACAGTCTGTATCAGGAGGTTCTTCAAATTCTAGAAGAGCGAATGAAAATACATGTATACAAAATGATGTCAGCAAAACTCAAAGCTCTCTGTTGCCTGTCCAGAAAAAGAAACTGTTTATTAGTCCTAAAAGCTCAGTAGGGCTTATGAAGAAAGAGACGAGTGAATCTTCATTGATAAACAACACAAGTCAAGAACAACCCAGTAACTCTGTACAGATAAGAAAGCCGTTGGAGAAGAAGAAACCTTTGGAGAGTAAAGGGAGCGGAGAACCTGTGGTGATCGCCATTACTAGTCCACTGAAATCCACTGCCACTTCATCAGTAGGGAGCACAAAAATCACAGGTATGAAATACAGTCAAACTTTGTTATCTCGAACTAGATGGGACTGAGATATCCAAGTATTCGAGATATCGAGGGTGAAATTACTTTAAAAATAAGTGGTTGGGACTTGGAAATCACTCTGACATATCAATTGTATTTGAGATATCAGTGTTCGAGATATCAAAGTTCAGCTGTAGTTGAGATAAATGATGTGGAATTTAATGACGATCTGTTGTGAATTTTTAGTGTTGTTGATCAGGTGGTATTGTGTATTGTAGAACTCCCACCGGAGGCTGAGCCTTTTACTTACCTGGCCTTTGTGAAGAAAAAGATGCCAGTCAGCCAGCCAATCAGATTCCATATAAAAGTATGTATAGTGTTAAAAGTAGTTGTATGCGCCAGGTATTAACATAAAGCTACATGAAGTTTGCCATTTTGTTTGAAATGAAATATTGTTGATAGACCAATTGTTGTCCAATTTTAAATGTCTTCAGACTCTTATAATTTAATTTTATTTGTAACAAGCATTTTGATTGGCTAAACACACGCCTCCTTGACAACCCCATATTCATGCGCGTGTTACAGTTTTTTTTATGTAAATTCAAATTTTATGCAAAAATAGATAATTTCTATCTTTAAAAATTGATTTTTTTTTTATCTTTAAATTAAATTATAAGGAATGTTTTTAATTTTTGCCCAGATTATCCGATATAATCTGGTTTGAGGCAGTGCACGCTTTTTAATCCGCGAAGCGGATTATAAAAAAGCGTGCAGTCTCAAACCACATCATACTCCATTTCCTGTATTGTCAGGCCTATGTGTCCACTCTGACCGACAAGCTACGTAGAATCGGAGGCATCAGGTGGCAGCTGTCTTGTAAGATCAACGACGGCTCAGAAGTCATGGACGTCAATCTCTCCAATCAGGTGAGTTTGAAACTACAATAACATGTCACATCATGCATTACAAGTTTATGCAGAATTTTCAAAAGTAAATTATTTTTCCTTATAACTATACTGTGTAATCATTTGAAAATTAAAGCGGTCAGGGTTAGTGAGTAATTTTTTGCTGATAGCATGCCAACTTTATAGAAACTTTTTTTTTTTTTGCGAATGCTTGAATTTTCTTGATTAGATTATTGTTCTTAAGTATTTTTAAAGGTAGGCAGTCTTTCAAATTAAAATGCTATTTATAAATTAAAATCTCATATCTCTTCTATTAATAAAACATCCACAGTTCTAAAATATTGACAAGTGGTTTGTATATAAAATCAACATACATGTATTGATAAATTTTAAGAAAAATCAAATGTATTTTTTGTGTTATCTTTATGGAAAACCTGTCATTTTTTTGTAGATAATAACTAAAAAAATATGATAATTCCACCTTACAGGTTCTTACCAAACTGATTGGATTCTCAGTTCCAGAAACAATGGTAAGAATCTGATTATCAGAAATGTATCCTATTTATGAAAAGAAGCATGTGCCTTGTCATATAACATGTACATGACAAACAGAAAAGAAATAAGATATGATGTGTATTGCCAAAGCCATTGTTTAAATTACCGTAATCCGGTGAATATAATACGCACTTTTTTTCCATCATTTTTTACCGTGAGAAAGGGGTGCGTATTATACATCCCTATAGGATTTTGACATATTTTTCCCTATGTGAAGCACGGGGTATCATACTAGCGTATTATCTATGCTGACCACAGACAAGAACCAATACCCTGCTAAACATCGTAACTTTACTTCATTATCACATATAATAATATTTAACCCTTAGGAAAACATTGTTATAGCATGTTATCAAAGAAAATGTATACTTAAAGTCTGTTAATCAAACAAACGATTTTAAAATGGCCTTTAAAAATTAATTTGAACTGCCTATACTTTATCTCTGTGTATGCCGCCATTACAGCTGTTATTAATAGAATGCGGGCTTGGATGGCCACGTGCTATTTGTAACCGATCTTTGAAAACAGCTTGCACATCACTTGGCTCACTTTTAATCATTTACATGTAATGATAATTGATTTATTGCAAATAATTATGAATATAAATAATTCTTTAACCTATTCCGTTAATTGAAGCTATTGTTGTGCTCCCCCACCGCTACGCTTGACACCTTCGTTATCTCAGACACTCCCCCTAGGCTATAAACTGTGTACTATACACAACACACCTATTTGTGCACATATTTTTAATATATTCCAGGCCTCTAATTGATCACTTTGATCGGCATCATTTAAGAATTTAATTAGCTCCGTCATCTCCTATATCTGTACACCGGCCGTTTTTCACTACACAGGGGTTGTAGTGACTAAACAATTATATAACACTTGTCAAAAGTAGTTGATTTTATTTACGGTAGAATATTTAATACTAGGTCTATTTAAAACATTGATTATGAAATAAAGATATTACCGCGATGTGTTAGTTACAATAAATCCGTATCTAAAAATTTATTGTCACTTTCTTATTTCCGGTAGTGTATTTCCATGATGAAATTAAGCGTGTATACAAAGTATAACTGCTTTGTTGATACTTAGCATAACCATTTGGTAAATTTTTTGGATGCATATTATACATCCGAACTAGCTTTTTTTCACCACTTTCAGGCCCAAAGTGGGGGGTGCGTATTGTACACTACTGCGTATTATATTCACCGGATTACGGTATGCACAGATTTAAAGCAGAACACTACTCGTATAAGGCATTGTCCGCCATATTTCTCTTTCACTGCCGCTATCCCTACAACCCCTATATAAGCCGCATACCTCTTTACAGTTCAAAGTATTTCACTGTAGAGATCTCACCCATGTGGATGTATATATCTTACATCGCCCTGTTACTCGGTCGCGTTGAAATTATCAATTCTTTACGCACTTTCTCCAAGCCAAAAGAATACTAATATCAAATATAAAGGTTAATGCATTATTTACAAACAGAAAATGCACATAAGACAAGAAATAAATGTATAAAATCAAAGACTACGAAAGGAATACCGGTACTACACATTGGCCACGACTCTCAGGTGTGCAATTGGGTGTAACGAAATTGAAGGTTGTTTATATACCTGTGTGACAGTGCCTATTTATGGGGGGTGTTCAGTTTTAAGGAGGCTGAGTGGTTAACAGATTGACCGTCAGATCTACCTTAAATTTTCAGATATGTTGTCCTTACATATAGCTATAAACTATTATTTAACAAAGAAAAAACCCATATAATCATAATATTCTAGCTTTGAAATTTGAAATTTGCTATACATTTGCTATACATTTATATTTATACAGAGCTTTTCTGTTTAAGGAGGTAAATAGAGTGTAAAAATGGCAATGATCATCTAGCTGTCTTAATGTGATTTCCATTTTGTGATGTAGGAGATGAGACACCTAAAGCCAGACAGTTTCCTTATGAAAAAACTTAACAAGGTATTAAAATGGATTTAAGATTCAACATTAAATTTGTTTCGCTCTTTTTCTGTTGATCTTCAAACCTTTTGTTAAAACTTGATTGCATTTTGAAATCCATGAATAACCATGACAGTCTCATGTATGGTATAAGTATTAGTACTGTTTTTTTGGTAAATTTTCACTTTGCTCCAATTTTCGTGTTCACTCTTTAAATATTGTCATGTATTGTATATTATAGAAAACTTTTTGGATCACAAAATATAACTTGCGTAAATTATAAGGATGCCAATTAACCATATATCTTCATATTTTGTAACATGTGAACAAAAAAATGAATATACATGTACCGTAAATTGAGTTTTGGTTTGTGTGTGTGTGTACTTTAGGGCATCAAGGACTGCCAACAGTCCCTCATCAACCTGCTGGCCGTGATGGAGCTAGTTGTCTCCCCTGGGGCGGAGAAGCCAGAGATCGTCAGTCTGAGGGATGTTAGTGACCAGGACATCTTGTTACTTCAGTCCAGAGTCTCCACTGCTCTCTCTCAAATTGACTCCTAACACGTGTTAATAAATTTTTCAAGTTTTAGTCTTTCATCTACAAGTGTTCTGGCTTGAAAGGGTTTTAGCAGTAATTTATGATTAAATAAATTTAATTATCACTGCTATAAATCAAGTTATTTTTTTTTATTTGTGTTTGTTGATTGATTTATAAACTGAGATAGAGGTATTTAAAAATGTCAAAGTTTAAAAATAAGGTCAATATGCTTTAAAAATGCATTTAAACATTAACTTTATTATTTTTGGTCTGGAATATTAAAAAATGCTTTGAAGATCAAAAGCAGGGACGTATATACTAACTTTAGTATAGTTAGTATATACATCCCTGTCAAAAGTCTTTATTTCAAAAAAAGTCATTTAGTGTGTACACATCATTTTAAGACAGAGACAAGAGTGGGTTTTAAATATTGAGTTTGCTTCTCTTCTTAATCAAATGAATATGAAATAAAAACTGGGACAAACTGTAATATTGTTTATGAATGTTTACTGTGCTTGCTGGTTTGCATGAAGGTGTACACATTTCAAACATTGAATTGTGTCCTTTTATTTTTAGCTCACCTGAGCTGAAAGCTCAAGTGAGCTTTTCTGATCACATTTTGTCTGTCGTCCGTCTGTCTGTCTGTCCATAAACTTTTCACATTTTCGACATCTTCTCAAGAACTACTGGGCCAATTTCAACCAAACTTGCCACAAAGCACCCTTAGGCAAAGGAGATTCAAAGTTGTGAAAATTAAGGACCACGCCCTTTCTCAAGGGGAGTTCATCAGCAATTATTGAGAAATTTTCAAAAATCATCTTCTCAAGAACCATTTAGCCAGGAAAGCTGAAACTTGTGTGGAAGGATCCTCAGGTAGTGTAGATTCAAAGTTGTTAAAATCATGACCCCGGGGGGTAGGGTGGGGCCACAATGGGGGGTCAAATTTTTACATAGGAATATATAGAGTAAATCTTTAAAAATCTTCTTCTCAAAAACTAATCAGCCAGGAAAGCTAAAACTTGTGTGGAAGCATCCTCAGGTAGTGTAGATTCAAAGTTGTAAAAATCATGACCCCCGGGGGTAGGTTGGGGCCAGATTGGGGGGTTGAATTTTACATAGGAATATATAGAGTAAATCTTTAAAAATCTTCTTGTCAGAAACTAATCAGCCAGAAAAGCTGAAACTTTTGTGGAAGGATCCTCGGGTAATGCAGATTCAAAGTTGTGAAAATCATGACCCCGGTGGGTAGGATGAGGCCACAATGGGTGGTCAAACTTTTACATCGGAATATATAGAGTAAATCTTTAAAAATCTTCTTCTCAGAAACTAATCAGCCAGGTGATTCTTTAAAATTGTTTAGACGTTGGCTCCTTGATGATTCTTGGGCCTCACAAGGGGTTCAGAGGTTGATGTAGGTTTATATCCCATACATAAACAATTGTTTAGGATCTTTTTGAAAACTGCAATGCTCAACATGTGTTATGACTATAAAATCACCCTGTTAGAAAAGGGACTAATGATAATAAAAATAAGAATATGCAGGGGGGAAAATGGATTTTCATTTATACAGGATCTACATTTGTATTATACTACATTGTCCAGATAGTTTGTATTATGACTCCATTAAGCTGATTTCATCATACCTATTGTTCCTCAGGTGAGCGATGTGGCCCATGGGCCTCTTTAAAAATAAGCACGAATGATCAGAAATCACATTTTCTTGCGTCAGTGGGAAAACGGTAGGATAGTGTTTGGGGCCTAGTGTGTAGCACACAACAAGGCAAACTAATGCACAAAGTTTTCATCAGAGCAAGTGAAAAATAAAAGGAGTTTGGATCTACAATACATATAATAGAAAGATAAACTAAATTTTGCTAGGAAATTATATGACGAACTATGTACATACAGTGATTTAATGTCAGTTTTTTTTTATAATGATCAGAATACTTGAATATTGTAAACATTTGTCTTATATTGAATTTTGCAGTTTATTCTTCATTTCTTAAGAAGGCAGATTAAAGTAAATATTAAAATCCGGGAAAATTATTCTCAACTGGAATAGGTTCGTTAACTAGTATCGTTCAATAACCTTCACCTTGGGTCTTAGTGCGCAAGTCACCTTACCAGAATTTACTCAACAATGTTTTCGCTAACATTGAGACAGATCTCTAGAAATTCGTTGATTGGAGCGGTGAGTTATTTTATAGTTTCAGTAATGAAACTCTCATAAGATAAATTATTTCCTTGCTTAAGTTTGTAATTGATAGGAAATTGATGAGTTACCATTTGATTGGATAAGTTATATCCTATATCCTGCAGCTGGGTCCTTAATTTCTGTGTGTAAATATATTGCATGCTTATTCCTTAATATTCGGCAAAACATATTCTTGTTATACATGGATGATCTCTTTTATAGTAAATGTTATATGAAAAAGCTAGTAAATCAAATTCAGTTCGATAGATAACCATGGATAGATAGAAACAAATGGGGGGGGGGGGGTCCAACAGGTTTGGACCAATCGCCCAAATGGGATATAATAGCCCAAACGGGATATGAATTTTAAGTGCAAAAAAATTTTTAAAAATTGATTTTTGAGGGTTTTTTTTAATATAAATCTGCATTAATGTGTATCAAGTGCAACAACTTTTGGTTAAGAAGTTTTTCTATATATATATGTCTATACAGTAGATTGATCCCCAAGAAGTTTTGGATATACTGAGGGATCAATCTCCGTAATAGTTTGGTTACAGAAAAAGTTGTTTACCAAAAGTTGTTATATTTCATTTATTCTAAATGCTGTTTCGTATATGTTGTATGTTTGCTTAATCCTGTTCTTTACTTTCTCCAACAGAATGTTTCTGCATTCAATGTCAGTAAATACTCTACAGTACCTGAGGCCACCCTAGATATACAGGTTTGTCATGAACTATTAAACTGTACAGATACGGCATATTTGTAATTTTTGAAAATGCCAGCTTTAGGATGAAATGTATAACATACCGGTGGTATGTCAGATAAATTGATTGAGAAGCCTGTCATGTATCAGTTAGGTATTCAGATTTCTTGTGATAAAAGTAATGTAGAAAAGAGAAAGAGATTCAGAAAATTTCAGGAAACTTGTTTTGAATTTTCTGGAAAACTACAAATCATGCTCATAAAACATAATTATCCTAACCCTACTCTGACAACTAATATTTAGTTAAGTTTAGTTAAGTAGAAACGCACATCTCACCATCCATGTGCTGGTTGACATTCTCCTACTGGGACAGAATATCAATTTCATATACAGTTAAACTTCGATATCTCAAACACTATTAGAACCATTTTAACAAGAGCTTGGACTTTCGGTAGTTGTGTCAAACAGCAATGTGACGTAGGCCTGTATATTTCATTGTAGGCAACTCAGCCATGGCTCTTTGAAATCAACAAGATTTGTCTGGCTTTTGAGCTAAGACTACGCAATTGGTGTATATTTCGCTTGAAACCAGCGTCATTTTTAACTTCTTTTGACGCAGAAATAGTTACGTCCTACTGAAAGTCCAAGGCCTTGTTAAAATGGTTCTATCTCGAATACAATGGATATGTCGAAGTGATTTGTATGTCCCAACCACTTATTTTTTAAGTATTTTACTCTCGATATCTCGAATACTCGGATATCTCGAAGTTTTTAAACAGTCCCATCTAGTTCGAGAAAAAAAAGTTTTTCTGTACATCAGAGTGTGAAAGAATATCACTTTCATTCAATGGATAAATTCTATATTTCACTGTTGAAAATGTAATATACCGGGTACTAATACATATTGTTTTCTTCGAAGTACCGGGGTAGGTAGGTTTCATACAAACATAATGCTACACTTTTGAAATTCAGTGGAGTAATGATAGGTTTTACACACAATCATACTATTAACTATTATTTTAAAATAGGGATACATGCAATTTTACAGAAGTGCACACTCCACAAACTAGAGAATGGTCCCCCGACTCAGGCAACCGTTACCAGAGAGGATGCTATCCGATTTTACCGTGACATGAGAACAGTCCGTCGGATGGAGACAATGGCTGGCAATTTGTACAAAGCCAAACAAATCCGAGGCTTCTGCCATTTATACTCTGGACAGGTACACAGATAATGTGTTTCTAATAAAAGCACATATTCAATCAGGGGTTTTCCATGCTAATTTGTTTAAAAACTGTTTTCCCTATATTTATGCTCTGATTTTTTATCAAGCAAGTTGGAAAAGGAAGTATAATCAAATCAAGTTAAGTCCCTAATTTCAAAAATTTGCATCTGAATACTTGATGCATTGAAATTCCCGTTTCTTTAATAGTTTAGACCTACGGTAGGCCAAAGTTTACAAACTCAGGAAAACCCCTGTCTACTGAACAGTACTTGACGTGTAAATTGATTACATGTTAATTTAAAAGACTTTTTTAACTGATATAAATGATTAAAATGAGGATATTATATAATATATTTTATATTATTAAGCTAAGTAAAATTTCTAATTACATGTATAAACCAGTTGTTAATAATTGATTATTATTACTTAGAAAAATCATTATGTATAACTGTCATTGGCATGTATATAATTATGTAAATTCTATTAATAAAGTCGATGTGTTTGTTTCATTTGAAAAGTGCCAATAACCCAGTTCAAACTGCTTTCTTGATGTTTATAGAGACCTTTTTTTTTTTGCTCTGAAATGGCTTTCCTGGCTCCTTTTTGCAATGACTGAATGTTACAGTGCATCCACAGGCACTTGACGTTATATATTTTTCTCATAATAAAAATAAATACCCTATAACGTCATGTTTTTTTTTAAATATAATGTCAGGTGTATTATTAGATATGGGGTTTTTATTTTTATTATGATAATAATATAGGATATACATGTAATATATAACGTCAGGTGCCTGTGAGTGCATCCTGTTTTTTACCACTGCATGATAGCAAGCATTCTTGTTTTTCCTTTACAATCACAGTAGTTGAATGTGTTGATTGGATATTCTAGAAGAGCTGCAAAATATTCAATGCTTGGTCCTCTTCCGGTTCTGATGTGAACTTTAAAAAATATGTACATTTATTTACTGTAGTTTTTGGACAACTGATTTTTTTCTTTATTAAGTAAGGAAAACAATCGAGAAGAGAGAGAAAATGGTAACGATAATATTAATGATGATCATGTTGTTCATGTACATGTACAATGTAATTACTAAATACTAAGGCTTACAAAATATGAAGATTATCAAAATGAATGAATACAAAAAATCATGTTACTTTTTAGTTTTTAAAAAAATAATAGGAACTGTGGTAGGAAATTTTAAAAGTAATGGTTATGTTCGCTGTATGAATACAGGAAGCGTGTTGTGTTGGCATGGAAGCAGCCATTACCCCGGACGATGCCGTCATTACTGCGTATCGCGCCCATGGCTGGACCTATGTCCGGGGCATTAGTGTTCTCGGGGTCCTAGCAGAACTGACAGGTAGTACAGGGGAGATCACTCTTGGCCCCCCTCCACAGTCTGGGTTGCGGTTCTTTGTAGATACATGTAGCAGCATATAAACTGGAGTGTGAATAACCATAGATCATTCTAACATTGTGTAATATTGAATTGATATAGGTCTAATAGTCATTAACTGTGCATGCTTGTAGTGTGTGGGGTAAGTTTGTTGCTTGGAATTTTTTGCATATGTATTTTTTTTTTAAAGTTGCAGTGTGTTGCACTTATAATTTATATCCTAGCTTCTGAATAACCCTTGCTGCTTCGTTTTTAACACAGCATAGCACTATATTCACTGGCAACATATTATATCTTTTCATCAATTATTCATCATTTATACCAGACTAATTTTGGAAGGAATAATCCACACATTCGTCTGATAATTTCTGGGTATTAATGTTTATCTTGATTTCACAACTTCTCAGTAAAAATTAAAACCTAAACTGCTTGATTTGGCATACTGATCAATATATATAAAGTTGCTCTAACAATATAAAGAAATACATTCATACCTCATGCACCTAAAGGCATATGAATTTAATTTTAGAATGGCAACAATGTTTTGGAAAGTAGTAAAAGAAGAATGGAACAAGGAATGAATATAAAGGGGGGGGGGCAAAGAATGAGTAAAGGAGGGAGGGGGTGTCAAGGTCGAACAATTCATTAGATGAAAGGGGAGGGAGGGAGAATAGTAAAAAAGACAAATTGAATTATTATGGATGCTGCATTTTTCCTCTGTGAGCTTTGTACATGTCACCCACACCCTCCCTGTAGCATGAACTCCTTAACCCTCTGTGACCAAGTTTAGTGTAATACTGGGCATCTTGAGCACCATCTAGTTTCTTCGACTCGAGCGTACATGGCTTCTGGGAATTGTTTCTTACTGTAGGAGGCTGTTTGTGTAGGGATGGAGTCGAGCATTACAAAAGACGACGCTGTGATCACGGCCTACAGAGCTCACGGCTGGACCTACGTAAGGGGCGTGGCCCCGCACTCGATCCTGGGGGAATTGACAGGTAGACAAATGGCAGTGTTCCCCATGAGCTGGCGGGTAAACTGCATGCCCCGAAAATGTGACCTACATCTTATTGACAGAACGACAGAGATGTTCCAATTTTTTCCTCCTAGATTTGTTTGGTTTATCTCTTTCTCTTTTGATTTCCTTCGAATTTGAGGGTTTTTATTTCTGAATTTGACATCATTTTTTTCAGTTTTGATGTTTTTTTTTAAATTTTGAATTACAATATAACCATCTTTATCTCTAGAGATGCACTAGCATTATGTTAGTATCATCATTATTTAAACAAAGTTACTAACCACAACTAAAACACATCTATATGATATTACACAGTACTAATAATTCTTTAATGGCAGTAATGTGAAAGGATGTAAGCATTTTACCGGTAATTCTTTTCATTTATTGATGTACTCAACATCTTTTGAATTTCAACCAGATCTTTGTATCTTACATTTACTTACACGATAAGTATAAGTAAACTTGAACTCAATTTTCTCGTATTGGGACCAATAACCCAAACTTTAATTTTCACTTCATCTATTTTACTTCTATTTGACAGTGTGTTTTTTTTTCTCCTTTAGGTCGAGCATCTGGTTGTGCCAAAGGCAAGGGGGGCTCCATGCACATGTACACCAAGAACTTCTATGGTGGCAATGGAATTGTGGGGGCCCAGGTCTGTTTTTATGTTGTCTCTGTCAACAGAGTATTAATGTTGATACAGATCGATGTATTGTCAAGTTCATGTTCAGGCAATATAAATGTACTACAGTACTGTATTCACACACACCCCCCACCCCCCAATGAAATACCAATATACATATAATTATTTGATTTCTCTGAGACAGGTGCCCCTTGGAGCAGGCATCGCGTTTGGCCTGAAATACGAGAACAAACCCAACATCTGTGTGACCCTGTACGGCGACGGAGCCGCTAACCAGGGTCAGCTGTTCGAGGCCTACAACATGGCCAAGCTGTGGAACCTGCCCTGTGTGTTTGTCTGTGAGAACAACGGCTACGGAATGGGAACCAGCGTAGAGAGGGCGTCGGCCAGCACCAACTACTACAGCCGCGGGGACTACATACCAGGAATGAGGGTAAAGGCGGTTTTCAATTTTTGAGATGTTCTGTTAAAACTGTCTTTGGTAAAAAAAAAAAAAGTAGGTGATTTTTATGGTTTCAGAAAAATTGAAATGCTATTGAAACTAATTCAAATCGGTACATTGTGATATGGTTTGTGATTTCTATGGATTTAGAAAATTTTCAGCCAATACTTGCAATTTCAACTAAGAAAACACAAATACACTCTAACTTGTAACAGTTAATGTAATGTGTCATTCATGATTTTATTATGAAGATATTATGGTGACATCTAACAAAATTAGCAGAAATTGGTCCCCAGTTACTGGTAATTAAAATTCATTGCATGCAAGCCATTGACATGAAACCATAACTGTTAATTAAATTAAATGTCCTTTGTTAGATTGATGGTATGGATGTTTTGGCTGTCAGGGAAGCCACAAAATTCGCCAGAGAGTACGCCCTGAGCAATGGACCCATCCTAATTGAGGCAGCTACCTACCGTTACCATGGACACAGTATGAGTGACCCAGGAACAAGGTATTGACACATTTCAAAAGGCAGGGTGTTTGAATAGGCATAACCATCAGAAGAAGAGCAAAAAAAACTTTAATGTTTAGTTCCTAAGTTGCTTCGAGTCAATTTTTGTTGCATCTTTTAAATTTATTAATTGCTTGATTGAAAATTTTAAAAAATCAGTTTTCATGTTTATAAGTCAAGATTGAAATTAATAACTGCAATATTAAAAAAAATCATGCCTTCAGAATTTTTTGTAAAAGTAAGTCTGAGAAAGGAAAGATTTTTGGGGGCTTTTAATGCATGTATATCAATTATCTCAAAGAATAGATTTTTTTAAATAAAATATTCATGTGCCTTTACCTTCCTGTATTTCTCTGCTGGTTGACATCTCTTGCTGCAGTATAAGTTGAATTTATTTATTTTCACTTGATCAGCTATCGAGCTCGGGAAGAGATCAAGGAGATGAGAGAGACCAGGGACCCAATCACTGTCTTCAGACGCAAGATTTTGGAGTATAAGCTGGTTACTCCCGAGGAGTTGAAGGTGAGTTATTTCCCTTGAAGGCAGTGCACAGTGGAGTTACTAGGCTGCGTTTAAGATTGTAGCAGCTAGCCTAGCCACTAGGTCGTAGATATCTAGGTCTAATGAACAGGCTGCTAGGTTAGCCGCCTGGTCTCTGATTTGAATTTGGAAATATTCAACTAAAGACTAATTACATCGACATAACTTGTTAATTTAAAGCAGAAATGTGCATGTTAAAATTCATTATAACTTATATGATGAATGAAATATCAATAAATAAATAGGTTTCATGTTTGTGACAAAGTGGTAACTACGGTAGCCATCTTGAATTTGATGCATAGCATTTAATTTAAATATTTAGGCTACGAACATTTATGTAGTGGCTAGGTTAGCTTAACGTTCAACAGTGTAGCTGCTAAGTAGCAGCTACGATCTTGAACCTAGCCCTGATGTAAGTTTAATGAGGATTACATATTTTAAAATAGTTTAAAAAGTACTTACAGTATTATAGAAAGTGACACTTTTCTCTAGACTAGTACAGATAAAAAGTGGTTTTTCAGTAAATTTATTTCTAAAAGAATACAGATTTCTATGCACATTTTGTAGTGAGAATTTCACAAATTACCTTCCTTGTCTTGTTTTTGTAAGCCTCGACATTACATGTATCTATTATGCATACAATTGCATGATTTATATTATTTTGACACTTCGAAAAAGTTACATTTCATGTTTGTGTAAAAATTTGTATATTAATTAAGGATACTTGACACCCCTTGACTTTTACATGTGCTTTTTATGAGAGTATGTCACAACATGGCGATTTAACTTACTGTGAAACTGTTTATGTCACCACACTTAGCACAATGGTATAGCTTCGATCTACTAACCCACAGGTCCCGTGTTCGAATACAGCTGGGATTTTTGTTTTCATGTAAAGCAATACATTTTTAAAAAGTGATTTTTTGTGTCATTTTTAAGGCATGCTTGAATTCCATATCTTTAAGGAATATAAAAAATTGAACTTTCCAGAGGGTGTGGAAGACCCTTAAATTGGGTATTAAATAGCGTATAATTATGTAGTACATGTATACATATACAACATAAACTTCTGATCAAGTGATAAAAACTCTCTCTCCTTCAGATGGCCTTACATATAGTTAAAGGGTGTTTTTCTCCTCTTTTATAGAAAGTAGATATTGAAGTTGACAAAGAGATTGACAAGGCAGCAGACCAGGCCAAGAAAGACCCAGAAATCCCCCTGGGGGAGCTTTACAACAATATCTACATCCACCCTGACCCAGACTTCACCATCCGGGGTTGTGACCCCAGCATCAGGGTCATTTCCCACTGAGGTCTCGGGGTCAGCGAGAGAGGGGTCACGGGGTCAAAGGAAAGAAAGATCTATATAACCTAATCATCTGGTATTGTGATAGAACCAACAGTGTTGGGTAAACAGATAGTTGTTATATTTGTTTTGTTTTGAATCTATATTGGAATGATAATACTCCATTATAAGAAGAGATCTTTTAAAATCAATTATAGGGGTTTTATGATGTTAATAGTGAATTTAAGAATTTACATATCTCCACTTACTGTACACAGCAACAATTACTGTAAGTATTAACCGGTAGTGAAAGAAAGAAGATACGAAGCATTATAGTATAATTGTCCCATTTGCTAGGATTTTGTAGTTAGTAACAGTTATAATTTATACATATTGCAACATGAAGCAATTTTTTCTGTATGCTATGTACATGTACTTTACATTTCAATTATTTGAAGTTATTTCGTTCCTTTTGTCATTATTTAAAGAAAATTTTAAAAAATTAAAATTGAAATGAGTTTTTGCGGGTTTTTTTTTATGGCTAATAAAAATATAATTGAAGTCATTAATACTTTATTATATACATGGACTGTAGATTTTTTGCTTTTCGATGTTTAGGCCTGGAATTCTCGAAAAAAAAACAACCCCAAAGTTTATCTTGGAACTACTTTTCAACTACTAAAAGAAAGGAAGACAAACCAAAATTTAAAATATGTGACCAAAAAAATTGGGGGGGGGGGTCACAAAACATGTATACTCTCAACCCCAATCCTCATAGTGATGGTACATTGTACATATTGTCGCCCTGTACATGCTGTTATTGACGACACATTGTATATGTATGTATCTATCGCCAATCTACATACATGTATTGTTATACATTGGTATGCAATCAACCTAAGAAAAATCTCGGGACTGCACTGAATAATCATGCTGATGTCGGACTCAAATTCCTATAGAAGACGATTTGGCTGTTTCTTTTATCTAACGTTCTGATGTACATAAACAATAATTTAGTTAATTTTTCTTACTTTTTACGATCAATTTATTAATTTGTTAAAAGAAAGATATAAATATAAACAATAATTTAAAATGCTTTCTTTGATGATTCATGTGGGTTATGAAGGTAGCGATCATTGCAGGAAAAAACTACATAATCCGCGTTAATTTTTAGACGGAGGCTCTATGAGCCTCCTCTATTGCTACCGGTCAGCTTGCATGTGACGTCGATAATGAACTTTGTAGATTTGACGGACTAGCGGCAAAAATTTGCAATACTCCTTTAGGATTCATATTTCAATAGTATTATTCAAATAAATAACTTAATTTGCAATTACAAGATATACAATAAATAGAACGAAACATATGGCAATTAATAAAATCATTTCTCTCGTAAATTTTGGTTCATATATCAAATTCACAATAAGTATGAATATGCATGAGTTTAATGAATATTGATGATGTTTGTGGTTCACAGTCAACATGGTCAATGGTGTGTAATCGCTCGCACATTATCAATTAATCTCCCGCGGAGACGTATCTTTGTATATAGCTACACCCCCCACCCGCATCTATTCTATTAACATGATTATTCAACAAGTTGAACCACTCTGTGAAGCTTGAATATTCCCCCAAGTACTGTTAACCGTGATCGTAGTATGGCATGAATTCGTTTAGTTACGATTACTTTCGTTTTTTACTATTATCAGTAAAGTGTTTTGGCATGCATACTAATAAAAGCTACTATAAGGATAATGATGAAACAAATATATTAAACATCCAGATTTCACTCTTTAGCGCAAAAAAAAAAAACCCAACCCACAGTCAGTGGTGTCACTTGAAAGGTGCATAGGTAGAGTGCCCAGGCCACGTGCGGTGAGGCGTGATTAATCCTGCATGTCTGACCAGCGCTGTCGATTTCAAAGTTATTTGGAAAGTCAGCGTGTTTTTACAAGCTGTCAGATAAGAGTGTTGCGCGTGAAAAAAGTGTAAAAATATTTGACAGAAATTTATTTTTAAAGTGAATTACGGGGGTATTACATGTGTTATAACACATATCATTCCACAATGATATTGGTAAATAGTTATGTGTATTAAAAATATATCCTTTGATATAATGCAAACAATAGCCACAGTATCAATAAAACTGGTATTATATTAACTTAGAGTTTACTGCAAATTCAAAATAAATAGCAAAATTAAGTTCATTTATTTTTGTGTCAGCAGTGCTGGTCGAGATATTTTTTTTTCAATATTGAAAAGTGACATCATTTGCTCCTTGATTTGTAACCATGCCAAAAAATATATATTTGTCTTCTGAACACAGCAACACAAGCTTTATAAATTTCAAACTAGCAGTCATATAAATAAAAAATAAATTGAATTAAAAATAAATACAATAATATATTTAAAAAAAAAAAATGTAAAATCTCTATTTACGCTGGAAAACGTCGTTTACGCACAATCTCTACCTTAGTCAAGTTGGTAAGGTTGGGATTCTCCCACTAGTAGGTTCGAAAGGTTAACAGGTATGCAGATATATTATACTTGAATGCCAGACTATGAATGAAATAATGTATTTACAAGATCTATATTATTTTCAAAATTAGCTTTAAAGATACAATAAAGATTATTTTCCCTCATCTTGGATATTTCCCTTTTTAAACACAGTTAGATAAAAGAATAGAAGTCGTGCATGTACTGAAAGATTGAATCTTTTTACTGCAATAATAAGCTCGCAATTGCGTGTTAAAGATTTTCCCGGAATTCAAAATTTATATCTTAATTTGAAATATTTATTTACACCACTAATTAAATCTGTAGAAATTCGTGGTCTGTTCACTCTCTTGTAGAAAGCCACGATAAAATGTTAACAATCGATGCGCTACGCTGTTGATCAAAAGACTGAGCTAGCAATATTTACTGTTTGGATCGTCAAAAATTATTAATTTAAATTTTCAAGTTTTACAAAGCATTATTTTTGCAAAGTTAATACTTTCACCTTTGCAAGAAAATTCATGTAAGTCATGAGAAAATTGTCATTTCGTGGTATTTGCGCAAAATGAGCTGTAGCGTCTCTTTAATATAAATATTTCATCTTCATATATTTGGAAATGCTAAGAAATATATTTGATCACTCTCTACAATCGAATCATACGTTCTGCAAATGAAAAAGAACGCCAGCTTTGCGAGATTGAGATCATATTACCTAACACTAGGGTTTTTTCAGCAGGGACGAAGATGAAAAAAGTTCGCTGTTCATGAGTTTGTATCGATTATTTTATCATATATTTAGTATACTAGTATATTGTGAATCATTAATTATAATCGTAACTATTAAAATATTTTTTTCTGTTTTGTAATATACAATGTACTAGCGCAAAAAAGAAACTGTGCATTATAAAATTTAGTATAATTTTTCTATATCTATTGTTTGTATTTATAAAATTTAAACAATCGATAATGGTATTGTTTTTGACAATATCGGATGGTAACCGTCCGGGTGCACGGACTTTTTCATGGTTAGTGAGCACCTGTTGTTTATTGAAGAATTTGTACGCACGAGTTTTACGGGCCAACACTGTTTGAAATAAGAACTGTTAAGGATTTGTTTAAACTTTTTTTGTGAAGAAAATCACTTTAGTTTCAACAAAATTTACCCCTATGTCATGCCACGACTCAACGAAAACCAACGTAATCGTGCTGTTGGGATGCTGCAAGCTGGAAAGGCACAAAATACTGTAGCAAGGCACTTTGGAGTTCATCGGAACACCATCCAGTCATTATGGAGACGTTTTCAACAATCTGGCAACACCCATGATCGACCGCGCTCTGGGCGACCTCGTGTGACGTCACGTCAACAGGACAACCACATTAGACTTGTGCATCTGAGAAATCGTTTCCAGACAGCAAGTTTGACTGCCCGTAGCATCTCAGGGTCCAAGAACTGTGCGTAATCGTCTGCGCGAGCAAAACATCAGACCAAGACGTCCAGCGGTGCGCCCAGTACTGCTTCAACGTCATCGTATCACCAGACTAGCGTGGTGCACACGACATCTGCGATTCAGAATACAGGACTGGGCCAATATTCTGTTCACTGATGAATCTAGATTTCATTTGGATAGCAGTGACGGCCGTTGTAGGGTGTATCGTCGCGTTGGGGAGCGTTACCAGGACGCTTGTGTTGTGCAACGTCGACAATTTGGTGGAGGTAGCGTTATGGTGTGAGGTGGAATATCAGCACGTGGAAGGACCCCTCTACAAATTGTCAATGGAAATCTCACCGGCGTACGCTATCGAGATGAAATTATTCAGCGTCATTTGATACCCTTCATACAGAGACATCAAAATCACATCACTCTACAGCAAGACAACGCAAGGCCACACGTTGCACGTGTAGTCAGGGACTTGTTTGTTCAACAGAATGTCGATGTCTTGCCTGGCCAGCTGTTTCCCCCGGTTTGTCGCCTATCGAGCACGTCTGGGATGAAATGGAAAGACGTTTACGCCGTTTACCAAATCAGCCAGTGACATTGGCTGATTTAGGCCAGGCTTTAACCAACATCTGGAACAACATCCCTCAAGCATTTCTGAACACTTTAGTGGCATCAATGAGGCGTCGCTGTCAAGCATGCGTGAACGCAAATGGTGGTCACACGCGTTATTAATTTTGTTAATTCAATTTCAAATAACAGTGACTTTCGAGTGTGCTGAAATTGACGTTATTCAACGTTGACATTAATGTGTTATGAGATGTTGTTACGAATACATGTGTTAACAGTATTACAAAAAATAAAATTTGTTCATTGTAATTTTTAAATGTTTTTTTCATATATTAAATAATGCACAGTTTCTTTTTTCCGCTAGTATATATTTGTTATTGTGTATATAACACTGTGCCGGATAATTATGCCAGTGCCAAGGTGGCATTTTTGCACCCGTCTAAGCTGCATATATCGAAAAAAAAACAAATATGCCATATGATAGACCATTGCTTAAAGAGTTTACAACAACCTTTGTTAACATTGTATCTCATCTGTCAGGTGAGATATTTACCTTTTAAAAATAAATTCCTACAGGAAAATAATTTTCCCATAGGAAAAACAATATTCCTAAAGGAAATTTGAAATTTCCTATCGGATTACAAGAACTTCCTATAGGAAATTCCATTCTGATAGGATTTGATAAAATCCTATAGAAAATCATAATTTCCTATAGGAAAACTACCTGTCTGAATCAAATTCCTACAGGAAATACCTTTCTCCTATAGGATATATAATGCCTATAGGATTTTTAGAAAATCCGATAGGATTTTCAATAGTTCCTGTAGGAGAATCATTTCTCCTATGGGAATTATCATTTTCCTATGGATATTAATTTTCAAAGGTACATATCTCACCTGTCAGGTGAAATACACTGAAAACAAAAGTGGTTATATACTCTCTAGACAATGGTCTATCATTTGGTATATATGGATTTTTCCGAAACTGCATCTTAAGCGGGTGCAAAAATGCCACGTTGGCACTGGCATAATTATCCAGCACAGTGTTACATATTCCATATAAGAGCACGAAGATGTAAGATTATCAAAGTAGTTTCAATCCTGTAGTATTTAATATTGCAAAGTCTTCATACTCAAAACCTTCATTACCTTAAAATTTGAAAAAATCATATATTTTTATTAGAAATTATGCCTCCATCTATCAGTACTTTCAGTACTTTGATTCTGCAATGTCGCCACCTTCATTTCCCGCATAACATCAGGCGCATGTGGACAAATTGTGTGTTTACGGCGGATTCATCAGCTGTTCATATAACAAGAACTCTGAGACATCACGGTCGTGTTTACGTTGTTAAACAGCCCTCTTCACATTTGCACATCATCGTACTAATGTAAATTCTTAATTTCTTACCAATCGGAAGTTGCATTGCTACTTCTTGTAAAGAAATAACTATCAGTTTAATGTTGTTGAGTGCGTTGATATGGAAAGTAAAATGGAAAAATAGATAGATGGACACAGAAGATTTCTTCAAGACACGTTAAACTGATTTTGCATGAGCAGCGGTTACTGGAAATACGGGCTTGTCCTTATTACGCTCCCTAAGGCTTGATATCCGCCAGCTCCTTCATCTAATTAAAAGCTGAACACCGGAACTGTCCGCCATATTTCTCTCTCATCACCGCAATCCCTATTCAAGTAATCTATTTTTTTACACCCGCAAAAATAAAATCTGCAAACACAAAAACATTTATTGTGGAATATATGTGGAAAGTTTTACAGAATTCTGTAGCTATATCAAAAAGTTATGAGCGATTATTGAAACCATGGTGCTCGCGGTGGCCTCTGATTTATGAAAATATGTTAAAAGTTATACTGTATGTAATTTCACGGCGTGGTAATTTTGAATGATTTTTTGGGTTTTAATTTGTGCAAATATGCATGTCTATTCACAATACAGTGCAAACTTGTTAATATCATGACGACCCGGGAATAGATACATGTACAAGTTTAGGGAACCCTGCCTTTTGGGGGAGGGGTTGAAAAACTGCCGTTATATCATTGAATTTTAAAGAATTGGCGTGCATTTTCATCTAAATTAGCATTGTCTAATAAAACTAATGCGGGTGCTGCATCATAGCTAAATTCATAATTCACTTTAATATTGCCGTTTTAGCGGCATAATTTTATAATTTCTGTATATCATACAAGCGTCTATAGTCTGTCCCAAGATATTTATGCAGCACATTTGGCCGATTTTTACTTAAAATACACATACATGTGAAAGAAGTGCAATTGAAATCGATGAAAGGGGAAATTTCCAAGATATCTTCTTTGACACATTATCATTTTTCACTCGAAAAAATTCCCAGGAACGAAAACAGATTTCTTACGGAGATTTATAATGGGGAATGTTTACATCTTTTCTCCATTCGGAAGTACTCGGAATATACCTCGCGCAATTTTTCAAGGTTATCATCCGGGCTTACTGCAATACAAATTCCCCGTAGACATCACATTTTTTAGCCGTGTATTGAAACCTAATAAGCTAACATGGGCGTTTTAACTGAGAAATCTTGGAAATTTTTCATACTTTTGAATGAACATCGTTTGAACCCTGAAGTATTTATAAATATTAATTAATTGAGCAAAATGTGAATCCAGGATATCTTGGGACAGAGTATAAATAACTCATTTTACACAAAATTCGTATTACATAGAAGATTTTTTGGTTTACGACGATAAAGCCGACTTTCTGGATAAGCTGCTGTATTTTTTCGGGGCAGTTTGGACGGTCCGATACACTATAATCAGGTCGCTGTTTGATGTTCTACGAAATTTCAGAGGAAATATGGGCTAATTTTGTATGCGCCATTGACAACAAAATAAGAGAGGTGCCGGTCACAAAGGCCCATTGTTGGTAATTTCTAATCTACACACATCGATAGAACGCCAAAACACCCCACTTTATGACTTAAAACACATCATAGCAATTTTTCTTTCAGGTTGCACACCACTATTAATTTTTACTATATATTCTTACCAAAATTACGCAACTTTAGACACGGGTAGCAAGTTTAAAACAAACTTCTGGGAAAATCCCTCTTTACAACTTTAAAAACAATCGTTTCTAACCAATTTAGTAGCAAAAAACACACAGCCATCCACAAAGGCACGAGAGTTTGTTTACATCAAAGTTACACATGGGCTTGAAAATCATGAAAATAAACAGGTCAATGCATTATTTACATTCAAACAGAATGTGCACATAAAATAAGAGTTTCAGGTGTGCAATCGGGGGTAACGAAATCTAAGGGTTTTTACACATGTGTGCCTATTTAAGCAATCTCTCACCAGAGGGCGTATTACGCTTGCGGAACGCGCCCTCTGGTGAGAGATTGCTATTTAAGAGCAAAGTTCAGCTTTAATCACGTGATGACGATCAAGGACCATCAAAACCAGGAAGAGAATCAAAGTACTGTTAGACGGTGGCGTCGTTTGAATGTGGCATATTACATGTATGATAATTATTGTCGTCGAAAACTCGCGGCCAGTATAGCATACATGTACTAATGCTTAACGCTTACATGCAGAACTGGTCGTGAGTTTCCTGTTTGGATAATTATGTGGAAATCGTAGTTGTGTAATCTCAATTCACACTTTACAAAAGCTATGTTTCTTGGCCGTCATCTTTGGGGGGAAACCCGTAGATTTATTACAGTAGCCTTTGTAGTATAGAAGTTTGCATCTACATGTATATGTTTGTATTTATATCGTTTGACATTAAAATCAGTTTTTGGTATGTATTTTGTTTGTCCCAGAATGCCTCATTCAATATGTGGGTTGCCACCACATAGTGAATGAATAAACAAAATTCAAAGCGATTGCATCACAATACGCCCAAATATTTGATTGTATAAAGAAGGGACATTTGTGGGGGTTTTTCCCTTAATTAGACCTTTGGGTTGACCCCGAAAATGGGAACAACTTTTAAAAAGTATGGATTGGACTATTGTGCTTTAAAGATATTGTAGATTTTTCAAAGTAACGAGAACAAATAAGGCTTTGGTATGATAAAATACTTGTCAGGTTTTTACTAACTAATCAGGCATACATGTAGTATGTTTATTTTCCCTCTCGACAGCATTTTCCCTCAATTCAGGGGAAAAAGTTGCAGTCTCGTGCGCCAACACACTTACTTTAATTTGTCTTCATAGCCAGGTAATACATGTAGGTGTATAGAAAACGGAATGAGTTTACAAGAACCTGTTTGATAAAACTGGAAAATGCTTTTGAAATGCACGTCATCATGAAACCGCAGAGTCAATCAATATTTTATCTTCGACTTCGAGTGGTTTATTTCCATTAACTCACAACGAAAGTGAATGAAAATTCTATTGTATTTAGCTGTAGATTAATTCAAATCATTTGAATGAATTCGGGATAGTCACATGTATAATTATTTTATTGCTTCTCAGTACACTTTAAAACACATAATTTACTTGCTACATTTAACTTTTCTAGTATAAATACAGCAAATATATATTAATTATTCACCAAAACATTTGCTTTACATAAGGACATAATCAGTTCCTTTGTTTGGAAATCACATATATGTTTAATCTTGCATTTAATATGCGAGATTTTGAAGAATCTTTTTTATATTTTCATTTAAAAAACTCTGTGTAATGTCAGGAGTTTTGCACTAATATGTTTAATTTTTACAAGGTTTTCAAATTTGCATCAGATTTGATTTTTTACAGTAAAATAATACTGTTAATGGGACATGTTGGGACATGTTCATAATATAATAAGAGCGTACAAGCAAAGGACTTTTCATCATAAAGTTTGACCTATGACCTCTAGATCATTTGTGTACAAAGGTATGTCTTCTTTATAAAAAAAGGACTCAAAAGATATGGACCCCGAATAAAACATGTTTTTTTCCAAAGCCGTGTGATCCTTGACCTTTTTCCCATCCCATAAAATTAATGGCAATATGGGTAAACTATTCCGCACCAGAATTAAGCAAAATGAGCAAAGAAATAAATAATGTTTTCAGGGATCTTTTCAATTTCTCCAGGTCACGAATAAAACAGTAGTGGTAAAATGAAATCTAATGTTTTAACAAGATAAATTAGTTTTTAAAACACAAAACAAACAAAATCCAAGTCGAACGCACGTTTTTCTGAGCCGTACATCTGTGTATATAAATTTCATTTTATTCTTTGCATGTACTAGACAATACATCTAGGGTTCGCAAAACTCGCAATATTTCCGAAAAGCTACAGTTCAGTAGCTCAATAGAATACTACAGTCATCTATGAAGCACATTCTAGCATTGCGTTGAGTGATGACACTATCTAACCGGTGTGTATTTCAATTGCGATTCGCACCAAAGATTCCGATTGACGCATTTATATAGACCCGCCCATTTAAAAATGCATGTTGAGAACATGCATGATGCTAACACATGGAAACAAATGCTGAAGAAAGCTCATAATAAAGTTGTACTCGCGAGTTAAAAATTACAGAGTTTATTTGATCTAACAAACGGGGGGATGTTTACGTACATGTAACAGTTAAAAAAAAAGCAAGGACGGGCGCATATGAAGAAAAGTCACAGATTGTACCTCGCTCATCGTATTACGTTATTCAGTTTATTGTGAAGAAATTCGTCAGAAACTGTTTAGTAAACAAATATATCTTACATTACCTTTCACAATGTACCATACTTGTATATGGAATATCGCATGAGTTGAACCAATTGTTTTTCCTCACAAAAAGCTAGCGCTTGCTGCAAAATGGAGATTCACGGGTTTACACGCCGTGAAATCCATAAGACGTTTTACAGCATATATCTTCGATTCACAGGCACCTGACGTTATATATTTTTCTCATAATAAAAATAAATACCCTATATCTAATAATACACAAGGTACCCATCTTCGCCATCTTGGATTTATTTCAAACTGTCACATCAGCTGGAAGTTTTGCTTGAAACTCATCGGTAAAATTATTTTGCTATCCTCTCCGTCTTCCGATCGGTCATTCAACATCTAAGCTTACAACCAATTCAACCAAAACGGTACATTACACCTGTCAATAATAAGAATCACCCCTCGATCTGCATCTACTGCCTTGGATTTGCGATAAATGTCTAAAGGGTGGACGGAAGTTGTCACCTATATGTAAATGAGATTTCCCTGCACTGTGTGTTTGTTTCAATATTTCAAAATATATGCATTTATAAACAAGTTTATATAAACTTTGTGTAACGAAAGTTATAATTGACTGTTTATAAAATCCCTTTTCTTAGTTTAACTTGTATGTTGATCGAATTCAAAATTGACGCCTTTTGAATATTCGTATCAGTGCTATATTTGGAAGGGATTACCCAAAGTATGACGCAATTTATACGTGCGTTCAGAGTTCACCAGATTGTTACCAACGGCAAGTTCGGTCACCAATGTCTACAAATGGTTCCCAATGGTAGCAATTGGTTACCAATGTTGACCATTGGTGTACTTTCAATTTCAAATGAGGTCACCAAATCTACCAGCAGCCTAGAGCTTAGGCAAGTTTGGTAGGTGACGTCACTATATGCTAATTCAATATGGCGAGCTATAAGAAATCTATAGAAATTTATGTAAATAATGATTCGTTGTATAAAATATGTAAACATATCTTGAATACAATGAAAGACAACTGAGGGCTTCTAGAGTCTGTCTATGTACCCAGGCCCCGCCGTCACCAATATATGTGATATACTTTTTGCTCGTGTTAAAAATGATTGTAAATAAAAAGGTACAGCTTCTTTCATTATATGCCCTAAAATTCAAAAGTTGTTCAAATCTTATAAAAACACAAATATACAATCTTTAAAACGTGTTTTTATAAAGTATCAAGTTATACACTTTTATTCTGTTTACAAGAGGGAATAATACATTCAAAAATTTGTCATATTCGTTAGATGTAGTAAAACAATAATACAAAATGGCATATATTTTCCCATAGTTTTTTGATAAAGAAAATGTGTCTGTCGTCGTCGCCCATAACGAAACTTTTTTATGTTTTATATGCTTTCTATTCAATAAACTATTGTAAAATTGAGTCTACTGCTAAGTTTTAAGAAAAATACGGTATAATGCACTTTTAATGATAACACAATTACTAATCAGGTAACTATTTATAGCCTGAGATTTTTTTGGTATCATTGTGTGAGTAAATGCTAAATTTCCATTGTTTGTGATATTTTAAAAAATCACTTAAAAAAGGTCAAAATATGACTGAAAATGTACATGTACCCAGTTCTTTTACAATTTTACGATCATTGCATAAATGATGGATTGATAGTCATATTGTAGTAATCAATGTCGTCTTTTGTAATATAATTAGGAATAAAATTGTAAATATTTTGTATTTTGACCTCAATATTTTAGTAGAATAAATCATTAAAGGAAGCATTTTTGATAACTGTTTCGGGGAAATACAGTTACTGCAGTAAATTTACAAGAGGATAAATTTTTCCACTGTTTTATATGTTCAGATGGTTACAGTTGGTAACCAAAGGTAACCAAAGACTACCATTTGTTTGAATTTGACCAAAAATCGTTCATGGTTCTACCTATAAAAATTGCTACAAATGGCAGCACTTGGTGACCAATTACTACCATAGTTCACCGATGGCAACCAAGTGCTGCCAGCGGTAGATCTCAATTTCACCAACGGTACAACTCTGAACGCACCTTATGTCAACTTCCGTCCGCCCTTTAGCCTTTTGTCGCATATCTAAGGCAGTAGATGCAGATCGAGGGGTGATTTTTATTAATGACAGGTGTAATGCAACGTTTTGGTTAAATTGGTTGTAAGCTTAGATGTTGAATGACCGATCGGGAGACGGAGAGGATCGCAAAATAATTTTACCGATGAGTTTCAAGCAAAACTTCCAGCTGATGTGACAGTTTGAAATAAATCCAAGATGGCGGGGATGGGTACCTTGTGTATTATTAGATATAGGGTATTTATTTTTATTATTAGAAAAATATATAACGTCAGGTGCCTGTGCTTCGATTCCTTATTTTCTTACAACAAATCTGTACTGAAAATTTTTGAAACATCGTCACCAGGTCCGTAAAATGACGAAGCGTGGTGTGTTTATATACATATAAAACTGTGTGAAATGGCGACTCGATTTGCACGTGAGTTTTACAATCCGAGGTCGATTAAAAGTCATTGTTGAGCGTCAACATCAGTAGTAATTATTTTCTGATGAATATTTAGCTGCATGTAATAAAATTAATGATTCTACAGACTGAGTGGGTTATAAAATAAGGTTGATCACAGATCAGTCCAAAATTGAACATTTTTGTATAGTTAATTTCAAGTTTTTTGTATGTTTGAAAACAAATGCACACTTGTAGAAGAAAGTGTGCCATTGATCGGTTGAAGTTCAATAAAATGTAATTTATGTAATATTCATTGTCAGTATATGTTGTGAATTCTTTGGAATAAGCTACAACAAAATAAATACTGCCTCAACTTAAATTGATGCGTTGAAAGTGATTGATCATGAATTTATCGATGAAGCATAATCGCTGAGAAATGAAATGGCAAACCCGTTTAAATAGTGTGTTTCTGACAATTGTTTACACCATAAAAAAAGACACGATTATTCTGAGAACTCTTGGTCAATTATCGCAGTGATATAATTTTTGGAGTCCTGATACTGAGTTAAACTTCACAGCTGGCAGTTGGTGCATAATTTCAATACCGCGTAAGCAGACAGGGAAACGGCACTTTAAAAATAAAACACAATTTCATAAATTATTTAAATGTATGTACAAAATAATTAGCAGCTATAATGCTTAAAATATCTGATAAGATGTAAATTAGTTCTCAAACTGAAATCGACACATAGGTAAAACATCGCCAGTAACTCTGCATACCTAACAGAGTTATTGTTCATAATCCGCTAGGGTCCCCGTGAGAACCAGGACGATAGCAATAGACCGTGGCTATTTATAGCCACCGTCTAAAAATGGTAGTTGACATGTTGGATCGTTTGTAAAGGTTTGTTGTTGTTGTTGTTTCTTTTGAAAGAAATAATTTCATTTAGTTATTATTACAAGGTTAGCTTTTTAAAACGCTAAGAAAGTCAGCCAGCGGAATATTATTTTCAGTTCAAAAGTGATTACTTTATCTGTTGAAATACAATATATACATAGTTTCCAGAACAATCATAACAGAGTATGCACACTTAACTGTATGTGAGGAGACAAGCGTGTAGCGGTAATCTACAGAAACTGTGCATGCTGTATTAAATTGTAACTTTACAAAGATTGCTCTCTGAAATCCATGGTCCCTCGTCGCAAACCGTCACTGCCATTATACATGTATATCCTCTCCAATATTACTAACAGAGTCTGGGGGATAAATACATGTATACGGACTCCGGACCGTCGCTGCAGACGATACCCGTGGAAAGTCAGCGTGACTGACGATGCGCAGTTTGACCTAGAATCTGATCAGTTTCATAACTAATTCGAATTTTTCAAACACGGACTGTCTAATTCCTTCCCAGAATTCCAATTTACGCAAGCGCATTTGAAGTTTCATCCCAACTTAATTAGTCAGCCCGCGGGCTAGTGACAATTGCATGATTTTTACTTAAATACCTTATATGGATATTGTTGTCATTGCGCAGAGCGATGCGTACCGCGAACAACTGTCCAATCAGTGAATAAAAAGCAACACATGTGCTTAACTACATGTATACGTTTTTACAATAAACACGTGGTTTAGACTAATCTACGACTTGATTTCAAATGACTGCGGGAACGTCAATTCATTAAAAAATTTCAATTTTTTGTAAAAAAAATGCAAAGATGAGATACTAATAAAGATTTTTCATGCTCACATTAACAAACATTGCTGATTTTCCATGTTTAATAGTACGTTGAAATACCTCTTACAAAGTCTTCACAAGTCACTATATTCCAGTATTTGATTTTCGTAAATTATTAAAACGATGAACATTTAGGCTTTAAATGGCCACATGAGGTCTTTTAAATGCCTGACAATGTACGAACACATTCGAGTCGAATGCTTAGGACCTTGAAATTCACGTGAAACCTGTATTCACTGAGAAATCAGCGCTAGCAGTAAGGCATTTGTCAACAAATGGACTTAAATACAATGCAGATGATGAAACCAAATTTTTACCATAGTAAAATGAGTGTAAATGTGAGCATGGAAATAATAGATGATGGTGTAAATATTGTTTTAAGTGTGCAAAATGCTTGAAAAAATTAATTATGCCTTTCCAAAAGCAATTAGAAAAACTAGCATTTTCTAAACGTAGTATTTTTTGTAGTAACCCATGATGCATTTCATCTCAGGAATGTCATTCAGCTGATTGGTCAGTTTGTCGATTACGTCGGTGCCTCATTTAGTATGTAAATTTATTCCGACGTCACACAAAATAGTTTCCCCGACCTGTTAAATTAATCGAAAGATTGGTCCTCTGTCTCTATCGTATATCGCGCATATCAGACAGGCATTGCCAGTCTAATATCCGAGGCACGGTATCTCAGTCGTCTGCGACGAGTAAACAAACTTAAAGTTTATTCACTGCATAACAAATAAGGATATGTAATAAATATGTAAGTAGAAACGATTATTTTACTTGCTATTTATATACTTTCACTTTCAGCGGTGGGGGAATGACGTAATAGAATTAAAATTGAGATTACTTTTCTGTTAAAAAGTTCCTATTTTGCATTCAATCTGGCATAATACCAATGGCAAAAAAGTGAAGGAAACTAGATACGATCTCGTTACGAGTAACGAGCACATGTAGGTCTTCCGTTCGATTTTTTGAAACGATACGATGAAATATCGATAAAAGAAGGTGTTGCAGTTCCTATGCTAATTCTCCCTAAAGGAGTTGCAGATAAAATGGAAAATTTAAAGTTACAGAATTTGGTGTAATTCTTTTTTTGCTGGCAACGTTGTATATAAAACAGTGTAGAATTTTATCTGGAAAGTTTATATTAACTTTTAACTTTTATAAGAACATTACATAAAATTGAAAATGGTTACACAAGCAAATGTGGCAGATTTCACGATTTATAAAAGGGGAATCCTCATTTTTGTGAAAAACTGCCTCCTTGAAACAAAATTAATTTAATTTTAACGTTTAGAGTAAGGCAATTTCTTGAAAACTGCTATTTCCGATTTTTGTTTCATATAGGCATATTTTTTAAAATCTAACTTTTGGGTAAAATCCTTAATACCTTTGAAATCTAAGAACGCTCTGTTAAATTCCCCCTCTGAAAGTCATGTCTAGAGTAGTCGAGTGGTAACGCAGTTAGGATAGAGAGTAACCGTGTCGGACTTTTTTGATTGGGTTCGAATCCTGAACAGTTGGAATTTTTTATATATGTGTTACATTAAAGTTTTAAAATTCAGAGAATTTAAAACTATCTATAACAATTTATAGTTTTAAATTCTCTGAATTTTAAAACTTTAATGTAACATATGTATTTCTTTTAATCGCATGAAAAGGTAATGTATATAGAAAATTTAAGTTTTTACATTTTTAATGTAATATTTTGCATGCGTGCTTAATTTTTTTTTTCAAAATCAATTACCGTGTAAAGTCCCCGCTATAAACTTGAATTATAAACATTTTCTTCTTAACAAAGAATTTTGATACAATGTATGAATCAATGTAGAAAGTTGGGTTATTTTTTCCTTTTGTATGAAATAACCGGGTATGTCGATTTCAAAAATACATGTACAGGTTGTTAAAAGCGAAAAAAAAAAATCATTATAAAAGTATGAATCGGTATGAAGCAATAGGTTAATAAAAATATGTACGGATTTTGTTTCACCTTTTTTTCTGGACTAGGCGTTTATCTACTATAAAAACATGAGATGATTATAATTACAACTCTGACGGTTTTGAAGAGCCAGAATCAGATTTATTCATGTAGCTCCAAAAATGGTACTTTAAACACGCTGAACAGTTGAAATCAATTGACATATGTTAACATCAAAATACAGAATATATGGTCATCTTCCTAACTGTATTTGGTGGCTGTCGTGTTCGATAGAAATGCACGTAAAATGTTTGTGTATTATTGGATGTTGCCTACATACGGAACATACCCGCTATGTTAATATAGTCGTCTACGTAATGTGTCTGTATTTAGATATGACTCTTCAAGCGATACGGATATTTAAGGTCCATTTCACGTTAGGGAATACTCCCGGTGTTTTGCAACACTTTCTTTTAGAACCCCCCCCCCCTTTTCAGATAAAGTATAGGATTGCCAAAATCTTTAACAATGCTCAACATTTTTTTTTTACATACGGCGCATTGAAGATCAGAGATTTCAGTCCCCTAAAAGCCCTAATTACGTGATAAATGGGTGTGGCAATGATTTTTTTCAAACAGATATTGTTACGATCAACAACTTTGCTTCTATAATGCATTACAAAATCTTTATCGTTTTTTAGTTATTTGTAACAGACTTTACGAGTGTCCTGGCCCCTAATTAAAGGGGCCAGCCCATTTTTCTTGAGTTCATACAAAAGGTCTCACGAATACTAACATTTTTTGTTCTTACACCTATTTAAAATTGTTGTTCATTTTTGAGATACAAATGAGGCCTAAGAAAAAAAATGGTTTGTTTCCGCTTTCTCGACCGACCCCAGCTAAAACCGCCGACTCAAAACTTTTTTTTACAGAATGATCGTCAGTTTCCGTTTTTGTCCGGTTTGGAAAAAAATTTACTCGAAATTTTGGTCACAGAAACGCTTGTAGCAGTTTCTCTTTTCAAATCAGTGTTTTATTTAAAAATGGATGGATGTCTCCACGCTAGTAGATCCCATTAATGCTCTCATCGCTGGCATCACCTAAAAAAATCTGATATATATATAAAATCGTTTTTGTGTGAGGCCAGCTAAATAGTCAAGTGACATCCATGAAATGATATTTATTGAAAGGTCTTACATATCCGACTGCCAGCTTACACCGCTCGGAAATAGGCACTGTCCGCAATATTTCTCTTCTATCACCGCTATCCACACAACCCCTATATAAGCCGCATACCTCTTAGCAGTTTAAAGTTCAGTTGAACTTCGATATCTCGAACACTGATATCTCGAATACAATGGATATGTCGAAGTGATCTGTAAGTCCCAATCCCTTATTTTTTTAGTATTTTACCTTCGATATCTCGAAAACTTGGATATCTCGAAGTTTTTAAACAGTCCCATCTAGTTCGAGATAACGAAGTTTGACTGTATTTTGCTGAAGAGACCTCACCTGTGTGGACGTACATCTTGCCTTGCCGTGTTACTTGGTCGCGATAAAATTATCAAATTTTACGCACTTTTTTCAAACCAGAAGAATACTAACATCAAATAAACAGGTCAATGAATTATTTACAAACAGAATATGCACATAAAATAAGAAATAAATGCATAAAATCCAAAGACCACAAAAGGAATACAACACGTCGGCCACGAGTTTCAGGTGTGCAATCGGGTGTAACGAAATTGAAGGGTTTATATACCGGTACCTGGCCTGGGTGACGGTGCCTATTTACGAACGGTGTTCAGCTTTAAGATTAAATTCTTTACAGACCCGAGTAATTGTTCAATACAGTAACAATAGTAGACAAAAAGTTTATGATAAACAGTACTATGAAAAAATGACAATAACAAACTATGTAGCTTGCAGTTTGTTTTTATTATAAAATGATTTTATTTATCAATAAATGAATGAATAAATTAATTAGATATTTGATTTATTTTACGTTATAATTACGTATCCGATAACTGGTCCAATGATTCGTCATAAATCAGCGAAATAGGGGTGTTCTACGAAGGCATAAAGAGCACTATAAATAGTTGTACTATGCCTTATATATTAAAATAACTAAATACAAAGAGGATAAGGATTCAGCCATTTAAATTGTCAAATTTTATGTAAATATATTCAGATATGAATCAAAAGGATAAAAATATATTTTTTAGTAAATTTTAGCCAATAACTGGTCCAATATAATAGCAGTATACATGTATATGAGGTTTATGTGATCTGGTAACAATTCTGTTGCTATAATGAAAATAATCAGTGGGGGATAAATAACCATTTTTTTTTGTAAATTTCAGAATTCTATTAAAACCCCATCAAGTTGTCTGACCATGGACCGCCGTACCTGGGCCCAGGATGTGTTACGGTGTCATCTCTGTGAGAATCCGGGCCCCCCTATGTACTGTGACATTTGTCACATACATCTATGTAAATCCTGTGTGGGGGAACATCTCTCTGATGAATCCAAAGATCACAAAGTGGTACCATTTAAAAAACGGGGACTTATCCCCAAATGTTTAAAACATTCCACACAAATATGTGACCTTCACTGTGAACAATGTAGCATTCCAATTTGCGTGGAGTGTGTCTCTTCTAGTGAACATCTAGGTCATAAAATGGTTGGCATTTTGAAAATGGTAGAAAACAAGAAAGAAGCTTTACAGAGAGATTTACAAGAATTAGAAAATACCATTTATCCTAAATACCAAGAGGTGGCATCTAACATCCCAGTTCAGAAAGCTGATCTGTATAAAAACTCCCTTAAACTGACAACAGCTATAGAAAAACATGGAGAAGATTTGCACAGAGAAATAGACACTGCTATCGAGAAATTTAAATCGAATGTAATTGAAATAGAATCCAAACAAATCGTTTTCTTAAATAAGCAGGAAAATGAAATAAAAGCCAGTATTTCTGAAATTGCACAGATCATTGCTGATCTGAAGAAATTACTCAACTCCAATGATGTCAGCCTCGTCACTGCCTACAACTCCAGGAATGCTGAATTCAGAAGATGGCCCCAAATATTAATAGTTTCCTTACCAAGATTCACTCCACGGGTGATTAACAAAGAACAAATATATAAACAGTTTGGTTCTCTGTCACCGTTATCCATCAAAACAGAAGAACATGGCTACACACTGGATTCTCCCAGTGCTGAGTCCTCTCCCCCGGACAGACCGCTCATTGATGTACCACAAATCATCACAGAGATAAACACAGAATATGGAGAATCTAATACCTTACGCAGTGTATCCTGTCTGAGCAATGATGAAGTGTGGACGCGAGGTGATGACCACCTGATGAGACTCTACAACCTCCACGGTAAACTAGTGAAGTCAATCCAAACCAAGACCGGGAGCAGGGCACGTGACATAACTGTGACACAGAGTGGTGAACTAGTTTATACTGATTACAAGGATAGAACTGTGAACATAGTGAAGAATACACAGATACAGACGGTGATCAGACTACAGGGATGGAAACCTTGCTATATTTGTAGTACATCCGATGATGATTTCCTAGTCGTCATGATAAGTGATGTTACGAAACATACAAAAGTTGTACGTTACTCTGGCTCCACAGAGAAACAGACGATTCAATATGATGACAAGGGACAGCCTCTGTATTCATCTCAAAGTCACACCAAATACATCTGTGAGAACAAAAACCAAGATATCTGTGTAGCTGACAGTTACACCGATACCCGTGCAGTCGTAGTGGTCAATCAGGCCGGGAAACTCCGGTATACATATACGGGTCCTCCCTTTCCCACCAAGGAGCCATTTGAACCAGTCGGCATCACTACAGACAGCCAGAGTCGGATCCTTACATCAGACATTAACAACCAATTTATCCACATCCTGGATCAGGACGGACAGTTCCTCCGCTACATTGACAACTGTCATTTACAGCATCCCCGGGGTTTATGTGTGGACACAAGAGACAATCTCTTTGTGGCTGAACGCAACGCCGGTATAGTGAAGAAAATTCAGTATTGCATTTAAACAAACTGTATTATTTTTTATTAACAATATCATTAACAAACTTAGAACCGTTTTAACAAGAGCTTGGACTTTGGGTAGTACGTGACAAACTCCGATTTGATGAAGGCAGGGTCTACTCATGGTTAACTGTCCAGTCATTGGCTCATAGATATGAATACATTGAATGCAATGACACTCGTCCGACTTCATCCAGGGATGTATATTTTGCTGAAACAGCGTCAATTTCACACAGCAGAGCAGATCTTGGCAAACAACTTTCCGGTATTGACAGTCTATGAATACTAATGAGCTTCTCTTAGCGAATTAGAAGAAAGGAGGTCAATTATTTGAAAGCTTGTTTTGATGAGCAAACTAGATTGTAACATCCCACCGAAAGTCCAAGCTCTTGTTAAAACGAATCTACTTTGTTTATGCATGTATTTTATGAATACAGATTGTTTTATGAATTAAATGTAAATAAAACAATAACACATATGTTTTGTCAATCTGATTTTTACATGATAAATGAAAATATTTTACAAGGGCCTAAATTAATTGTCCCAAAGTTTCAGATTCTTTATAGGTTCACGTTGTCAAGAAAAAATAGCATTCATATCTGATTTTCAATTTCATTCAATTTGCCTCAATTTAGAAATTTGACATCATGAAATTAACTCTTCTGCCACTTTTGCATAAGATTGCTAAGCCTAATAATACTTGATGGATATTTGCCATGCATCGTTTATAAATAATTGCAAACATTATGTGTTTGAAATGATGTTTTATTTGACTGTGCACTCGTGCTTGAAATGTGCAATTATTTAAACTTTTTACTGATTGATGAAATATTGATTGATGATGTTATGCGACGCTAATGCATTCGTGTTTTCTTATCCAATGCACTAAAGTAAACTTATGATTACTAGTAACTGAATATTCATTGATGTTGTAATTGTGAATACCTACCATCCAATGTGTTTGTGACGTTTGCGCACTGCCAGGGTTATCTAACAGAAGAACGTGGCTGCTTGATGGATTCTCCCAATGCTTTGGGCAGACCTCTCATGAAGTCAATCCAAAACTAATCAGGGGATATGCCACGGGTCATAACAGTGACACAGAGTGGTGAACTAGTTTATACTGATAACAATAGAAGAACTGTGAACATTGTGAAGAATACAAAGATTCAGATAGTGATCAGACTACAGTGTTCGCGTATCTCACCTGATACGAACAAGGGTACAGCTCTGAACCGACAAAAGAGTTAACGGGGTTACAGCTCTCAATGCTGTCTGTGGTATTACCATTATACCTTATACTATTGGGGTTAGCGTTCAGAACAGTAACACCAGACGCAGTACGGAAAGCCTTGTTCTTTTTCGCACACGGCATATACTAAAGCTCGTTGAACACTTTAAAAAATGAGGAAGGGTGGCTTTTAAAAAAGGCTTACCTTTAATTTTAAAAAAGAAAATGAACACATATATGATTCGTATTTATCTATAATGTATACATTATTATTAATGAATTAATAATTATCATTTTCAAATATTTAAATCTACTGACTTATTATAACACATGTTTGTCCTATGCGGAGTCATTCCTTATCCACATACAGTTCTCAACTCAGTAAAAAACTATATACATGTATGTGCACCAAACACATTATCAATTAAAGCCAAATTGAGAATTGTGTTCATCATATTCAATTTAACCGGTCCCGCGATATTGCATATAGGTCAAATGACCTAACATTTAGTCTGTGATTGGACTTTGAGCACAGACCGAATATTTGATTAATAGTACGTTTTAATTCCTACATGGTATAATTTGTTTATTTTGTATAATTTGTCTAGATTAGATTACAAATGGTTATATATATTAATAGATTTTAATGTGACAGAAATAATAAGTAGTTGTAAATATTACCCATATAAATTGCTGCGTGGTGTAAATTTATTAAAGACAGATGCGACACCCATGCCATGCAGAGAAAAAAAGATGTAGCATGGACCCGACATATTGCCGTTATAAAAGGGCGCAAGACCCCCCCCCCCCCGCGCTGGTTAACACAAGCGGTGTTATTAATAAAAAAAATCGCAACATGGGTAGCTTTAGGTAATAACCATAAACTTTTTAATAAAATACCTACAAGTTCATGCGTCTTCTAACATTTTTAAATTGATTGTTCACGTACCCGTACCGAAGAATACAATTGTGTTTTATTTCCGCACCATTTGTGAAGTCACGTGATAAGATGAAGCTTCATTAGAACGGTCACGTGGATAGACGCCAGTATTGGCTCAAAGGCATTCTTATTTAAAATTCGTCAACTGTCCAGTTAAAGGTAAGGATGTTACAAATTTTATTGAAAGGAGGGCTTGTATTGTCTTTTGATCTCAGTAATGAATCTTTTTTTAGTAACTCAGTAATAGTTGAAATACTTGAGTTTTGTCCCTTGGCCGCCATCTTTGGCCGATTGGTAGGGGACTTATCAAAAGAATATTCTTTCAGTAGTCTTTGTAAATTTTGTCATTAAACAAGAGAGATTCTTTGCATCGAAAATTGTATTTTGATTCATCAGGATTCTGCCTAGGCATGATATCGCAAGCTACCTAATATGATACAATATATATTGTGATATTATGTTCATGCCTAGCTGCAGGACAAGCTCCCGGACTTGGCAACCAACCGATTTTTTTTAGACCGGGAGTTACAGTCCTGCAGCTACGTTCATGTGAAACAACATGTACATGTATCACGATACAGCTGTCAACAGTCAACAGTTGAATTAGCTGATATTTTTTATATTTTTTTTGCTTACCTCCACAGAAAATATCTTGTTACCTCTACCAAATGTTAGTTATAGGTGAACTTTTAGCTCTAGTCTTAACATTGTTTTTCTTTAATACCTTGCTCTCAGCTATTTTGGACCATTTGGTTGTATGTAGATTTTTCAAATTAGACGATTAACTTGCACTGATACATACATATTGTTAATAAAACATCTCTATTTTAAAATTTCATTTGTTGATAATGATTTGTCGATATCGAGTCATAGCCGCTTATCATCTTAACCTGTGTTTTAAATGCATACCTATTATAGTATATACTATAAAAATAACAAGGCTTGCAACTAGCCGCCACTTTGACAAGTTTTCCATTCAAAAATTAAATTACGCTTTATAAAAATCCTTTTAAACACTAAAGTGGTCCATTTAGGAACAGAATAGAGAAATCTTCGCGTATTACGTCATCAGTTTTTGTGACGACAAGGTCTCTACACGTTCTCTAAACTTGTTCTTCTAAATTTACCCTTGAAGTACTCCTTACAAAATAAGGAATAAGCAGTTGGCCTTACTGCTGGAAGAGTTGTCCTTTTAACAAGTTTTGTACGTTCACTTTTGGACTTGTGGTGATTTCCCAACCAATTCTGAAATAAAGTTGGATATATATTATTATGAAAGCTAAACACCATTATATATAAATCATTACAATATTTCATGTAATGTGCATAATATACCTAGGATTTGAGTGCACAAATACAAACTGAAAAATGAAAATCTAAGTCTGGACTGGGAGTCGAACCAGGAACCCCTGCAAAACTAAAAGGCACATCTACAACTACTGTACTCCTCCTTCCTTATATAAGCCTAGCTTTGCCTATGAAGACAATTAACAAAATTTTTGAGGACGTCATAAATATTGTATACATATATTGCCTCACTGATTAGGGTCAGCAATCAGTATCTTCTACAGAAGGAAAAAAGAAAATTTTATACACAATGTATGATATAAATTCTTTATAACTCCCTCTGCAGATATGTATAGGGAGCATTCTTTTTTTTGTTCTTTTTTTTTTGTTATTGTTTGAATACGCTGTATATCAGACTGAGAAAGAAATAACCATGTCCATGCAAATATTCAAAATTATACTGAACCTTATAAACAATCCAGACACCTTAGTTCAACATCAAGTTGAGGTAAAATACAGAGTTGTCGAATTTTTTTTATCACTGTCAGACATCTGGTCTGACACAATGAAAGGTTCTGTCAGACCAAACAATGTTCTGTCGGACCAGAAACGTGTTTTATTGTAAATAAATTGTAAATAGTAAAAAAATGCATCAAAGAAATGATTTTATATGTTATGAGTACGATTTCATAAATATCCATGTCCTGTGTCTTTGATTATCAGTCTGTTCATTTTACCCTTACTTTAATTCATAATTCGTTTCTTTATTTTCTGAGTCGAAATCATTTTCAACTCTCTCACTGGCACTCTCTGTCTTTACGACACTTTAACTACTGCAACATCAACTTTTGTTTAAACATCTGGGATACCAAAGACCCCCATGGTCTTCCCGAGTTCCAAGATGGCTGATAAACTGACCGGGTGTGGATGAACTATAATAATGAAATACTGTATCATAGCTTTGAACTCTCAAGGACCATTGGTGTTCTCGTAAACTATTTTTAATTGGCCCGTTTTTGTGACTTTCTTTCTACAAACTCGATCGACATTGCCGCCATTACTGTTTATATGACCTTCACCTCTGTATTCAGATCCCGACTGATAAAATTAGCATCATGTCATGTCCGATTTTTTCAATTGATCATTTGGACCGATGATTTCCATAAAGTTATCGGTCCAGACAAATTTTAACCAGCCTTGCCGACAGGGCCGACGGTTTTCGACAACTCTGAAAATACTTTTTACATGTCACAAGACATAAATGTAAAATTTATGACACTCTCCCGTCATGTCATGTTAGCTCAGGTTTGCAGTAACATGATGTCATTAGCTAATAGGACTTAAGAGAGAAAATGCTTTTTGTCTATTTTTATTAAAATTGACTCCATGGTTCTTGAGAACAAAGTTAGATTGCGACAAGTTTATAACAACAACAACAGACAACATTCAAAATACCTCAGTCGAGCCTTTGGCTTTGAGTTTAGTGGGCATTGCTATGTACTTTTTTTTGAAAACAATATGGATGAACCAAGAGCATTTAATCAATTTAAGGCAATTATATAATTGTTATTTAAAAGAAAACAATCAACGTATGAAGAAATTACCTTCACTTGAACTTCTGTTAAATTTAATTTCCCTGCCAATTCCTGACGACCACCCAACCAGGTCTTTACCTTCCTCAAACCCTGTTCATAGGCCTCCTCCAGCATCTTCACTTGTTCTGGTGTAAGTTATGTCCTCTTTTGCTAAAACACTGAAAAAGAGGTACACAATCTTTAATGAAAACAAGAGCAAGCATTAAGAGAAAAAAATGATTAGGTATATTAGGATGGAATGGTTAAAACCTTTTATAGTTGCTTTAATAAAACATTTATTTTCAATAATCCTAGACCCCCTCTCTGCCAGGCCCCAGGGCAAGCCCTAAGGAAATACTGTATACAGCAAAATATTTGCCCCCGTTTTATTTCCGCCCCTTTCATCTTCATTGTCAGTGGGCAAATTTAAAACTGGGTGAATACAGAATAAAACTATTCTCTCTTTTGAAGCAACTGTGTTTGGGTGAATTCAAAAGTGGACAAACCTTTTGCAAGTTTAGAAAGGCGAAAATAACATGGCGCGAGAATAACTTTGTATACATTAGTTTCTGTCGAGGTTTGATAAAAGAACTATATCCCACTCACAATCAGTGGATGAGTGTGTAAAATCAATGTATACTCCTATGTGAAACTTTGACTATTTACTATGTTCCCACCTTACCTGTGTATATCTCACACATATATTTCATTGTATTGATGAATCATTTTGCATATGGTTGCTTTTAATATGAACCTGGACATTCTAGGCTATTATTTCATTCATTATTTGTTATAATCATGATATTATTTTTTTAAATATATATGCCCCCAGAGGGTCCTTGATTGGTGAATAAACACTAAACTGTGAACTGTAATACTTTTAAAATGGTCAATTCAAAAATACAAGAACACATCCTTATAATGTCTTAAGATTTAGTCCTACATTCCCCAGAGCAGGAAAAAAACCCTCCCCCCACCCCGGAAAAAAGGGGGAGGGGGTATGCCATCTACATGCAGAACAGCTGAATATGTGACTTTGGAAAGGGGTTGCCCCCTTTTCAATAAGTTTGCTGGTATGTAGTAAATTATATAAAACAAAAAACAAAGATACTACTGATGTGTCCCCTGATAACCTTTTTTGCTTAGCAATGCCTACTCTGATACCTACGTACGTAACCCCCCCCCCCCCCGAGTTTTCTTCGGGCCTTCAGTGTATAAGATTCCTCTCAGTTTATATAAATATCAATTGGAATAATATAAATTTATGATTATATTGATACGATACGAATAAAAGTAGAACGATATAATTATTAGTCTACTTTTAAGACCGAGGTTTTCCGCAAACCTGGTGTTACTGTTCTGAACGCTAACCCCAATAGTATATGGTATAATGGATATACCAGAGACAGCATTGAGAGCTGTAACCCCGTTAACTTTTTTGTTGGTTCAGAGCTGTAACTCTGTTCGTATCAGGTGGTTTTGTATGATTGTTATTTACACAGAATAAAGAATCTAACCCTTTATAAACTGAAATTATCATTTAATTTTATTTTATTTTTCCGAACTTGGATTATTTACGGGACTCTATATTTAACCACTAGACAGTCCTGAAACAATTAGGAGACGAAAGCACATTTTCGGAGTTAAAATTTGTTGTTTTTTTGTACCACTATTCTAAAGTCATGCTATAACCAGCATTTTTTAACCAGCATTTTTTAAAATTGTAATCAGGCATGACCGTTAGTGTTAAAATATACTATTAGATAATCATGATAATAATTGCGGAATCAGGATTGGCAGACTTAAGATGTGTTACACTTGTTATAAGTTTATACTATAGTGTAGGCTATATCGTTTAAGGATAGTAAAGAGGTTAGAATCAATGAAAGGACTTATTTTAAAGATGCCAATATTAAAGGGGCATGGTCACGATTTTAGGCAAATTCTGTTTTTCTGTTTTTATTATGTACAATGCTTTAGGAATGCATTTCCAATGACCACATGAAATTGGAGAGTCAGTAGTGAAGTTATAAGCAAGATACAGGGCTCACAAGTCTTTGTCATGTAAACAAGGCTAGTGCCCTGTTTTTGTTTACATTAGTTCAATATTCCGGTAAAAATTTATTTTTCAAGCTGATTTTTCCATCTTCTTATTCATTGTAACAATAAATAAACAGATCTTAACGTTTACCACATTCAATTTTGGTCTAAAACTGGAGTTTTTACTTCAACGTTCAAAATGTAAACAAACGCTTTGTTTACGTAGCAAAGAATTGTAAGCTCTGTTACTCGCTTATAACTCAATAAATGACACTTAAATTTTGGTTGCGTATTAAAATGTCTTATTGAAGCATTGTAAACATTAAAATCGGGAAAATAATTTTTGACCAAAATCGTGACCATGCCCCTTTAAGGGCTAGGGGTGTTTGGGAAAAAAAATCAAGAAAAAATGAATGTTGTATTCCAGAATTTGTTAACAATTTAATTATGCATTCTTTTCTTTTATGTCTTGTCAGATCTCATTGTAGTTGTTTTCCAATATTTTTTTTGAAGGTGATTACTTTGTTTTTAATTAGCATTAATTTGCTCGTAAGTTCTGTTGTAAAACGCAGCCCAGATATTTATGCAGCACGTTTGTGCGATTTTTAATAAACATACACATACCCGTAAAAGAAGTGCAATTGAAATAGATGAAAGGGAAATTTTCAAGATATTTTCATTTACACATATTAATCATTTTTCACTCGAAAAAAATTAATTTATAATGGGAAATGTTTACACATCTTTTCTCCATTCGGAAGTCACACGGAATACATGGCGCAATTTTTCAACGTTATCATCCGGGCTTGCTACAATACAAAATTCCCGTAGATATCACATTTTTGAACCGTGTATTGAAACCTGATAAGCTAGCTAACGGGGGCGTTTCAACTGAGAAATCTTGAAAATTCATACTTTAGAATGAACATTGTTTGAACCCTGATGTACAGGGTGTCCCCGAATATCTGATACCATTTGAAATTCGTATAAATAAAATAATATTAGTTCTAAACTTGTAAATTTTGACTCAAATGAAGAGTAAAATCTTAAATTTTTTTCCACAAAAAAGTTTGGGAGAAAAACGTGCTTTTATTTAAATTATGATGTTACAAAGCTGCAATATATTTCTTGGTTGAATTGAATTTTAATCAAGATAAATCAGACAAGAGAGTAGGCATCTTCCTTTTCTAAACCGTATTATCAAACACAGACTCCAGATAAAGTTGTACAAATTATAAAAACAGGATACCCTGGGGAAAAGCGACTTTAACAAGCTACAGATTCTTTAAATTGTGAGAAGATTTGAAGAAATAGGATCCGTACAGGAGGCTGTTGTGAGGAATTTTGCTCATCGACTTAACGTCGCCATCGATCAAAAAGGACGTCATTTGGAGCACTCGTTTTAAATTTATTGTTTTTATAAGCAACGCTCAATTTATCCAAAACTTATGAATGTTTGTGAAATATGTTGAGTGAAAATTTACATCATATAATTTTATAAAAATGCATTTGATTTTTTGTTAAATACACTAAATCAAAAGTTATTCAAAGAGTATATGGTATCAGATATTATGGGACACCCTGTATTTATAAATATCGAGTAATTAAGCAAAATGTGAATCGAGGATATCTTGGGACAAAGTATAGTTAGTTTTTTTTTCATATAGATACTAGTATTTTGAAAAAGGAAGCATTTAAATCAGCCAAAAAAGAGTCGCACGTAATTTAATTTCCACCCAAAATATTGGAAACACCCCTTGTATCTACTCTCTTTTGAGAAGTGGACAGGCATAGGCTATGCCAGTGTCCACTTCTCAAAAGAGAATACCGGCCCCTATATCCACCTCCGATTTTTATCTCGTGATAATCACAAGATGATCAGACCAGGAAGTAAAAATACCTGTGGCGCCATGTTGGAGAGTGAAGGTTTGTAGTTTGTTTACGAATAAAAAAGATAATGTCCCGAATAACTGAGTTAACACAATTGCATCTAGATTTTATCGGAGAATCGTCTTTTTTATTTACACTCAGTAAACTGGGTTACGTGCAACTTCACCTTAGTTTTTTTCCTGAGTTCAAGAATTTACTCGATGTTAGATCTGTTAAAAATTGACAAAAGGAATAATTGGTGAATTTTATTTCCAGAATTAAATTAAAAGACAGAAAGGTGTCTGACCATGGACCGCCGTAGTTGGGCCCAGGATGTGTTACGGTGTCATCTCTGTGAGACCCCGGTCCCCCTTATGTACTGTGACATTTGTCACATACATCTGTGTAAAGCAAGTGTGGGGAAAAATCTATCCGATGAATCCAAAGATCACAAAGTGGTACCATTTAAAAAGCAGGGATTAGTTCCTGTATGTTTAAAACATTCCAAAAAATTATTGTGAACATTGTAACATTCCTATCTGTTTAGAGTGTGTTTCCTCTAGTGAACATCTAGGACACAAACAGGTTGAACTCTTGAAAAGTCTAGAAGCAAAGAAAGAAATATTACAGAAAGATTTACAAGAATTAGAGATATTAATTTTTCCCAATTACAGGAAATTGAATCTAACATCCCAGTTCAAAAAGCTGAACTGAATAAAAACTCAAAGAAACTGAAAAAAGCTATTGACAGACATGGACCATTTTGCACAGAGAAATAAACATCGCTATCAATAAACTGAAATCTGATGTGGATGAAATGGACTCCAAACACCCGAGAGCCCTAAATAAGCAGGAAGATGAAATTAAGCACAGACTTTCTGAAATCACAGAGTATTGCTTATCTGAAGAAATTACTGAACTCCAATGATGTTAGCCTTTTCCCTACATACCAATTCAGAAATTCTAAATTTCGAAAATTGCCACTTAAACTCACAGTTTCCTTACCAAGTTTCACTCCTCAGAAGATTGGGTCTCTGTCAGTGTTATCTATCAAAACAGAAGAATATGGCCACACAATGGATTCTCCTGGTGCTGAGTCCTCTCCCCCGAACAGACCGCTCATTGATGTACCACAGATCATCACAGATATAAACACTGAGTATGGAGAATCTAAAGAATAGTTCAGTGTGTCCTGTCTGAGTGATGGTGAACTGTGGACGAGTGGTGGAGACAACATGATGAGACTCTACAACCTCCACGGTTAACTAGTGAAGTCAATCCAAACCAAGTCAGGGAACAATCCATGGGACATAGCAGTGAACTAGTTTATACTGATTACCTTCAGTTGATAGTACTGTGAACATAGTGAAGAATACACAGATACAGACAGTGATCAGACTACAGGGGTGGATACCTGGCTTTGTCTGTTGTACCTTCTCTGGTGACCTTCTGGTTGCCATGTTCAGTACTGAAAAGAAACAAGCAAAGGTTGTGCGTTATTCTGGTTCCACAGAAAAACAAACGATTCAATACGATGACAAAGGAAATTCTCTCTATTCAATTTCTGATTATACCAAATACATCAGTGAGAACAAGAACTAAGACATCTGTGTGGCAGACAGTTACACCGATTCGCGTGCAGTAGTGGTGGTAGACCAGGCTGGAAAACTTCGGTTTACATACACCGGTCCTCCCCATATTACCAAGAATCCATTTGAACCAGTCGGCATCGCTATAGACAACCAGAGTCGGATCCTGACAGCAGACTGTAACAATGATTGTGTCCACATCCTGGATCAGGACGGACAATTCCTCCGCTACATTGACAACTGTCATTTTCAGTGTCCACACGGTTTATGTGTGAACACCAGAGACAACCTCATTGTGGTTGAGCGCCACACAGGAAAGCTGAAGAAAATCCAGTATTATGTTTAAACAATCATCCTTTATTAACAATATAACAAACAAACTTACTATCATATGTTTATGCATGTTCAAGTTTTTAGATATCAATTGTAGTAATGTTTTGTGTATACAGATTGTTTTTTGAATCAAATGTAAATAAACATTCTTACATGTACAATGACAATATTTTACAAGGGCCTAAATGGCCTCAGGGTTTCTGTTTCTTTATACATGTAGGTTCATGTTGTCCCAAAGAATAGCATTTGTATCAGTTTAGAAATTCGATTTCATTAAATTCATTTCCTGCCACTTTTGTAAATTTTCCAAATATAATAATGTTTCATAGTGAATATGTGATATACATCATTGATAAATCATTGCAAAATAGTATTTATAATATTCAAATAATGTGTTTGATACTAGCATCGTGTTTTTTTATGACTATGCACTCTTTCTTGAACAGTGCGAAAAATATTATTTTTACTTTTTACTGATTGATAGAATATTGATGATTGATGACGCTAATGCATTCGTGCTTTTTTTATCCAATGTACTAAATAAACTTTTGATTACAAGTATCTGAATATTCATTGATGATGTAATTGTGAATACCCACCATCCAATGTGTTAGTGCCGTTTGTGCACTGGCGCTTTCATACTGCACAAACGATTAATATGCATTTGCGATTACCCATCACGATGTGCCGTTGCACGTTTTCTATTGCGTTTTGTTCAATTTGTGATAAGGCGGCCAAATTTGGTAGCATCAATTTATTACAGTCAGTAATGTCATATAGATTATTAATAAACTTGTTATTTTCTCATCTTGTCATTCATTTAAGGGGGATATAATGCCATCTTGTACATTTGAAAATAAGAATGTAAACATTTCGTGAACTGGATTAGTTCAAAAGATAAAAAAGCAATAAATATGACGTTTTACATGTTGTTTCGTATGCCAATTACATACAAGAGTAGAACAGTGCCCTTTTTAATCACTTAGCACTGCGCAACTACAGACTTAAATTCAAGATTTAAGAATCCGAAAAATATGAAAGGAGGTCATTAAAGTGTCCACTTTACAACAATTTGTTGATAAAAAGGACAAAGCTTGCTTTTTTTAAGTTGTAACTTTGTCTCAAAAGAGGGTACCCAATTCTTAATTTTTTTTTCAAAACCATAAATTTGCACATGATATTTTTGTCTGTGTCTAGGCGGTACATTGAAGTTATATTTTCATTGAAAAATATATGTATATTTTTTTTAATTTAGGACAATTATTTTTATGGACCCTACCCTTTAGCCTTTTGTCGCATATCTGAGGCAGTAGATGCAAATTGAGGGGTGATTTTTATTAATGACAAGTGTAATGCACCGTTATGGTTGAATCGGTTGTAAGCTTAGATGTTGAATGACCGATCGGAAGACGGAGAGGGTCGCAAAATAATTTTACCGATGAGTTTCAAGCAAAACTTCAAAACCGATTTGGTTGGATTTTTCCAATCGCGTCGCGTTCAATTCTATAAGCTACGTCATGCATAAACAATACCCGCACCTTAACCACAAACTTTTTTATTGGTAGATTCAGCTTACCGCTGATTGGCTGCTGGTTCAGACTAAATTATGTACGGACAGAACAACAACTTATCGGAGAATGAAAAATTCACCGGGATACACGTGACTGTCGAAATTGGGGTATTTTTCGAAACTACACTTGCAATAAAACATACATACGGTACATATAGCTGTAGCTCTACGAGGAAAATTATAAAGCTACAGTGCATACGATACTTACGAAAAACTTGCAATTTACGGCGCACGAAAATAACGCTGGTTTTGAAAAGATTAACATTATATCATACCACATTTTGTGCAAATAATCCATTTAAATAATTCTTCATTTAGTTTACTACAGTAACTGTTAATAATTGTCGCTTTACTTGCCCAAAACTTTCTCCTACTAAACAACCGTTTAGGCTTACTCGGAAAGCGGATCAAGAGCTGTCATTTTTATGTGTAAACAAACCAGTGAAACCACTCCACTGTATGGAGCTTGAGATCGGTGATTCAGAGACAAGTAAAATACTGAAATCTGCGGTAAATTGTTTGGGGATATTTTTTTAAAGTATATAAATTTACACCGAATGTGGTAGGGTAACAGAAGAAGAAACGAATCGGACACTTGCCTAGTGAAGACACACATATACATACCCCCTTGCTCTTTCCACTTGGAACCGTCTCTTTCTTTCATATCATCGTTCAATTCGTTTATTGACTGTCGATTGCCGATCAAAAGGTGTAATCGAGGAATTCATATCTATCACTTCGACTGATGAGTTGGTAGGTAATACATGTACATTATACATTTACGCTATATACTAGTACATGAAATGAACGCGGAGCACATGCAACTATTAAGTATTATATTTTGTTTAACGCCGTACTTTAGAGACTATGGTTTAACGCCCGTTTACACACACACACACACACACACACACACACACACACACACACACACACACACAGAGACTTTTGCACGAATATTTTATAAACATACACTGTAGAGGATAGTCGATAATAACTCCATATTGGGGAAAAATGAACTGTTCTGAAAAATCCTTCAGCTCTGGCATTGTATAAGCGTGTTCTGATAACTCCGCCTAAGAAAAGGAGTTGACCAATCATAAAGGTTTTACACCGGCTGCGTATATTGTTTATGGTTGACGTAGCTGACAGAATTGATCGTGACGCTATTGGAAAAAGCCAACCAAAGCGGTTTTGATAATAAAATAAATCCAAAATGGCGGGGATGGATACCTCGTTTATTATTAGATTTTAGCTATAGGGTATGATAAAAATATACAAGAGGCCCATGGGCCACATCGCTAACCTGAACAACAGTTCCTTGTAACATTCAATTTGGTATCATATGCTATTTCTATTTTAAACTTTGAAACCCTTTCTGGGGCCCCAGTATTGGTCCAGGGTTTATGGTTGGCTTTAACAATTTAGAATCTACACTATTTAAAGATGCTTGCATAGTAATCTCAATAACTGTAGGATTGTAATTCTCGAGAAGAAAATTTTTAAACATTTTCCCTCTATATTTCTATGTTAAACTTTGAACCCCTTCTGGGACCCCAGTATTAGATCGAGGGTCACGGCTTTTAAAATTTAGAATCTACACTATTTGAGGATGCTTACGTAGTAATCTGACAAATTAAAGCATTGTAGTTCTCGAAAAGAAGATTTTTAAACATTTTCTATATATACTTCTACGTTAAAATTTGAATCCGTCTTGGGTCACCAGTATTAGTCCAGGGGTCACTATTTTAAAAATATTGAATCTACTTTATTTACATTATCCAAGGTTGCATGCATATTAATCTCACAAATTATAGCATTGCAGTTCTCGAGAAGAAGATTTTTAAACATTTTCCCTCTTGGGGCCCCAGTATTAGCCAATTTAGAATCTACAATAGCCACAGATGCTTGTAGAGTAATCCCACAAACTGTTGCACTGTAGTTCTTGAGAAGAAGATTTTCAAACATGTTCCCTATATATTTTTATGTTAACTTTGAACCCTCTCTGGGTCCCCAGTTTTAGTCTGGGGGTCACAGCTTCCACAAATAAGAATCTTGACAATTTGAGGATGCTTGCATAGTAATCCCACAAACTGTTGCATTGTAGTTCTTAAGAAGAAGATTTTAAAACACTTTCCCTATATACTTCTATGTTAAACTTTGAACACCTTCTGGGGCCCCAGTGTTGGTCCGGGGGTAACGGCTTTTACAATTTAGAATTTTCACTATTTGAGGATCCTTGCATAGTAATCTCACAAACTGTAACATTTTAGTTCTCGAGAAGAAGATTTTAAAACATTTTTTCTATGTACTCTATGTTAAACTTTAAACCCCGCCTGGGGCCCAAGTATTAGTCCGGGGGTCACCATTTTAACAATTTAGAATCTACAATAGCCAAGGATGTATGTATAGTAATATCCCAAGCTGTTGCATTGTAGTTCTTGAGAAGAAGATTTTTAAACATTTTCCTATATATGTTAAACTTTGAACCCCGCCTGGGGCCCCAGTTTTAGTCCGGGGTTCACGATTTTTGCAATTTAAAATTTTCACTATATATACAAGCTTTTGTGTCAATATTGGCATTCAGTGGTTCTTGAGAAGAAGATTTTTAAAGACATGCACCCTATCCTCACTGTTTCGCATATATCACCCTTTTAAAAAGAGATTAGCCCTTTATTTTAGCAATTTAAAATCCCCTTCCCATAAAGATGCCCTATACTAAGTTTGGTTAAATTTGGCCCAGTGGTTTTAGAGAAGAAGTCAAAAATGTGAAAAGTTTACAGACGGACAGACAGACGGCGGACGGACGGACAGACGGACAGACGGACGACGGACAACGGGTGATCAGAAAAGCTCACTTGAACCTTCGGTTCAGGTGAGCTAATAACGTCAGGTGCCTGTTGTTGTTAGTTAGAAGGCGCTCTGTTTGTTTGTTTTTTAACCACATATCCACTACCGCTCTGTTCTTCGGAACGTTTCATCATTTTCTTATTGTGGATAAAAGATGTTGGAGTTTGAATGTCCTTCAATGCTTCATAAAATTGTCAATACCCGGTAGCAGTTCCTTTTGAATAAGGGTTTCAGCGCATGTTTCTACAAATCGCTTATATGTGATCCTTCAATGGCGTTGCCGTTGTAAATTAATTGTCCATTGTCTTTCCAAGACAACACGTCACACAGAGCAATCTGATTAAAATACAGATCTCTACATAAGCGCAGAGCTCTGCGCTGTGCGCATATGTAGAGATCTGTATTTTAATCAAATTGCACAAAGAGTGAATGATTGTTGTCCTCAAACAAAGCGCGCCTACACTAAGGTATAGTTAAGGTTGATTGAGCTATTTAAACTTTACAGGTGTAACACGTATATAGGAACCACAATAATGCAAATAAGTTTAAACATTTTTGTAGGTTTTTTGCAAATTTTGACCAATGTTTCAAGAATTCGAGTTTGAGATTTTATTTTTGCCACAGGGCAAGTACTTCTTCGACGATAAGGATGTCTGCATCCTTCGAGAGGGTGATTGTCTGTTCCCGTAGGTTTGGTCAGACGTGGTATAATGCTCTGATGTTTCAACAAACCTTTTTACGTTGAGACTTGTTCACTGTTCTGCTTACAAGGGTACTTATGACATTTTTGCAAGGATGCAGTGTGTTTATTACTGCTTTGAAACCGGAATGATCCCCTTGTAAATATTAAACATCACCTCGCACAAAGTCTGCATTTGAGATGGTGTCATTGTCGACAACAGTGATCTTCGCTGTTTCGTGCTTGTAGTGTTCAACGGATCCAGATAGGACAGAATGATGCATTTTAACTATTCGGTTCATTGTGATTTAATTTTGAAGAAAAGAACTACAAAGAATTTATTTGGGTAAATAAACAATGTTATTTTCGTTAGGTAAGATGCGCGTGCGCAATCTGTAATTGTCTTCAGTACTGGTACTTATGTTCACAACTAGATATCCATAGGGTGTAGATGTGGCCTTGTCGTAAGCCTCCTTGAAACATTTTAACTTTAAAGGAAATACTTAAGATCCAAATTTAAAGTAAGCACTAAGCACCTGTCTAGAATCACGTTTATTACGAACAAGAATGACATGATGACAATAAAAATAGTTCTGGCAAACTTTCCGGGCATGTATAGATTCTGGGCCAACATGAATACACTGACTCGACATAAGTGTGCCGTCACGCAAAATACATAAGTATTTCTCTTTTTGTGCAACTTGCATCATCATATCGTCTAGCACCAAAACCATGTGCTGTACACCCTCTCTCCAATCTTCGATCTGTTTCTTAGAGGACAGTCCTTGATGAAAAACCAATCTATCAATGTTTTTCTCAATTTCTTCAAACAAAGGCTGATATTCGGTATAACCAATTACTATTCGCTCAGGTTGCGTTTGAAATATACCACTAGCATGTTTTTAATATTTCGTAAACAAGAGAAGTTTTACCAGTCATAATGGGTCCCACGATCATACCTGCGGCGGATAAATGAAATGGTAAAAGTAATCTCTCTTTCCACTAAACATTCATGTTCATTAGTCATCCAAATAAAACTGACCCTGTTTATAAAGTCACACTTAATCATAGAATTAAAAAGAATAGATGACATCGTTTTATGGATTTTTGAAATGGTTTCAGTTAGTTGTTGTCATTTTTCATCATTACAATATCATTCAATGCATAATTTTGACATTTCATCAGCAAATAAAATAACACGTGATATCGCCAAGTCAAGACATTTTTTTCAGCAGCGGTATTTCATTAAATTAATTTTGTTAAAATTTTGATTTAAAAGGATTTTTATTTTATTTCGTTTCGTACATCGTAATGTTCAGGAAGTCGACCAAAATTTTCTTTTTGGGTACTTTTTATCCATATAACAATCCAGTGGGTCTTCAAGAGATGCGAAGGATCCGTATAACAAACGTAGGCCGAAGGGTACACGTGGACTCTTTGTGGTAAGGTAACTGGTGAAGATACGCCTATAACAAAGTTTCTAAGCAGTTCATGTCCCTTAACAATCCACATGATGTCGGATGAATTCATATTTTAGTGTATTTGATATCCCGTGATTGGTCCACTTCCAAAATGGCCGGACATTCGGCGTATGCAAGACAGTACAAGGTTTCCGATGTATTGACAGCAAAAATGACTTCAAGTAGAACGTGTCCTTATCTCACCAGATTTATATGCTATTTAATCAGGTCGCTAGGCACAAAGCTAAAGACGTATATGTCATATCCTTTGCCAAACTGACTTCTTGTAATTTCCAATCGTGCATCTTTGTTCCATTTTTCTGCCACTTCAAATAAATTGACAAGGAGTGTGACGTAATTTGGTTCTTACGTCGAGTGTAACGTAATTTGGTTCTTACGTCGATTTTCATAGGGCGAGCAGGAATGCTTTCTCCGTTCACGTAAAGTGCAATCACTTCTACCTACCAGGTTCTTATCGTAATGACAATCGACAGCAAAACGCAGCTTTGGTTGGTAAGGTGTTGGATTAAACGTTCTGCCAAAATTCCGTCTTGTCTTTCAAGATTTTAGCACGGTTGAACAAAATTCCGCTGTCCACATTTTACATTGTAAGGACAGTAGCTAGGGGAGGCTTCTTTGCTCGTCAATACAAAGGCAGCGGAATTTCTAAACAGTTTTAAGTGTAAATCCACTCCATTGACTAAGTATTTATAAATTCTAAATATGTCCTCGTACAATGGACATTGCCTATTGATAACTTTATTATCTTATTTAATATCGATAATGTCATTTGTGTTTGTTGAAATCTTCTCCTAAAACTGCATCATTCATCCAGTCACCTCACATATCTTCGTATGGAGCTAACAGAGTGTAAACGTTATTGTCAATCTTAACTTTTTTCATTGATAACTTTGATTTGTATTCATCTTGTTTTTTATATCAAGCGCTCACTGGGACATTACTCTTTGTTTTGATAAAACTTCTTTAGTTTCCCAGCTGTCAGCGAAATTGTAAACGTTTCTGGTGACATTTTTAGAATCTTTTACAGGCTTTCTTATTGTAAAACCAGCGACTTTCATTCAAGGTCCACGTATTTTGGTTTTTCTCCTTTTTTCTTAATGCATTCCATTCTATAATTTTTCATTTGTACTGTACTCCTCCAAAAACAATAAGAATTGATTGGGTTTACATAAATGAAAAAACAAATTTTTTTTTTAATTTTTGCGCATCCTCATTATTTTGTATAGTCATCAACTCTATAATTATCATGTTTCTAAAAATATCGATGAAGAACGTCCTCTATACTCTATACGAATGCCCGCTAATTGTAGAGTCAGCACCTCTATACCCAGTACTTTTCTAAAACCATCAATGAGAAACGTCATCTATAATGGAACGCAAGCTCACAAGATACCTCTATAAACTACTTTTCTAAACGATCCATTGAGAAAGGTCCTCTATTATTCTACTTTTGTAAACGATCCAATGAGAAACGACCTCTATAATGCTACTTTTAAAAAATACAATAAAAAATAAACAGTCACCTGCTACACCTCTATCAGGCCCGAATAGTTACGTCATCATTTCAAACCTCTTCCTCTATAGGGTCATATATGCAACATTTATGTTAACATGCCGGAAAGGTTTGACACTATACAACTGAGATCATTTTGAATTTAGCACGGTACTTGCTTAAATCCAAAGGCACCTGACGTCAATATTTTTCTCGTTAAAAAGAACGAACCACCTTTCTAATAATATATAAATGTAGGAGCATATTTTTTTTTACAACGAGAAATTTATATAACACCAGGCGCATGTGGACAAATTTCGAATCCACAGCGGATTTATATAGCAAGAAATTAGAAACATCATTTCGTGCAGAGGCGAAGCTTCTATTGTGGCAGTGAGACAAGATAAAGAATTAATTTTGGGGGCCAGTCTTGCCTTCCTGTTCATTTATCGACAACAAACTTTTTCTGTTCACATCATACTTACCAGGCTGACTGAATCCAAACGACACCAAATTAGTCTATTAATAGTTATAAAGAAAAAAAAGAATAAAATGTGTATTCATCTTTAATTTGAATGTGTTAGAAACTTGAGCTTTTTTTTACTATATTAAATAGTTTTGAAATATGTTGTATCACACGCATGCTTAAGTCTTCAATAAATAATGTTACAGGTAAAAATACAAACTTCTGTCAAGGACAAATATGATTTTTACTTTTAGTACTTTTATTTTCCGTTGGGGGACTTTGCCCCCTGAACCTTCAACAGGGTTTCGCCCTGGACATGCTGAAACAGACCCCCGACCGCATAGAATTTGCCTCACTAGAATTTTAAGTCAAGCTAAACAGCCCTCGTTATCTTTAACATCTTGAAATGTAAATTCTTACCGAAATCCGCCAGCTCTATAATTCAATCACGTGATCAAAATCAAGGACCATTAAGACAAGGAGAGAAAAAAACTGTAGTCGACTTGTTGGATCGTTTGTGAAGGTTTGTGTTTTCTTTTTTAAAAAACATAGTTTAGTTATTGTCATGAGAACGTTTCTTACATTAGTGATTGAATTTCACTTAAAATATATTTATAAAGATGTTGCATGTTCATGTGTTTTTAATGAGGTTCTGGACCATTTATCGGCTTAATCACGAATACGGGTATTTATGGTATTTAGGATACGTTTTATCCGGGATACAGTATCCCAGTCGTCTGCTACGATTAAAGAAACATTTATCCACTGCATTCCATATGAGGATATGTTGTTAATTTAGATATACACACTTTAACTTTCAGGGGTGGGGAAATGACTTACGAGGGGCGTTCACTAAATAATGCCATCGTTGTTACAAAAATAAAAGATATATATATATATATATTTTTTTGATTGATTACCTTCAAAACACTCTCTTTTAACAAATGTACATAGTTTCAACCGATTTATCCAAGCTTTAAATGCATCCATACAATGTGTTTTGGGAATGGTATTCATGTGTTGATAAATAGCAGAGCCCAAAAGATTATTCGAAGCACATCTTCTTCAAAACAAGTACATTTTTAGAAAAACAAAAAAAATGTCACAGGGAGCCAAGTCGGGTGAATAGAGAGGATGGGACAAAACATAAACCTTTCCTTTTTACAAAAAAAATCTCACATTCTGGGATTTATGTGCTAGGGCGTTGTCATGAAGAAAAAGATTGTTGCGAATTCTAAGCTTTGTTCTCCTCCTTTCGTAATGTTTCTTAAGTTTCTTCAGCACATAAATTTTGTATTAATGATTGATTGGCCTTATGGAATAGTAACTTGAACTACAGAACCTTTACTATTAAAAACAATTTTGTATGTTACTTCCTTTGTACTTTGGCATCGTTTTGCTATAACGTTTTGCCTTTTTAGTCAACCTCATATCGTAATCAATTTTCCTCTGAGGTTCAAAATAATGTATTAATGTTTCATCACCTGTAACAATTTACGATAAATGTCGTCCATTGCAATTTTTGTGAATTTTAACTAGTTTTCTATACATTTCAACCCGCAATCGTTTTTGTTTTCGTTTTTTGTTTGTTAATTGATGAGGTATCCATCTTGCAATAACCATTCGGAGGCCAAGGTGTTTCTAAAAATTGTAAATACTGTCCCCGATGGAGTGCCTACTAAATTTGTTATTTGGTTAATGGTTAATCGATCATCATTAGTAATTATATCGGTTATTTATGTAAGTACTGCATCCATTGAAGCCGTAAGATGTATTTATCCATAAGGTTTTGCTATTTTTGAATTTGCTGACCCATCTGTAAACTTGTCTTAATGATATACACTTGTTTCCATACAATCACACAGTTCTTTGTAAATTTCCCTAGTCTGACACATGCTTTTATATAGCCTCTAATTTTAGCCTTATTTAACAATGACTTACCAGTATTTCTGTATCCATATTTTCATACAGTGTCTCGAGTAAGGGTTATATATCGGCTTCTCAGGATTATTCGATGATGAAACGTGGTCAGATAAACAATCATAAATAGAATATGACACAAATTATGCGTGAAACGAAATTTAAAGGTCAATTGTAATTGACAGTGCAAATATGAAAAAAAATTCTTTGGTAATTTTTTCAAATATCCACATAAATATACATTAAATAGAGCTTTTGGTAAGTCTAAATGTTTATGAGATTGATCCCAAGAAGATTTGGATAAACTGAGGGATCAATCTCTCAAACAGTAAGGAAAAACTTGCTACCAAATGGTGTTTCATTTTATGTATTCTAATACGGAATTACAATATTTTTGGCAAACTAAAAAAATCGATTTGTTCAAAGTTCCTATTTTGCATATACATGTAATTTGGCATAACACCAATAGCAAAGAGTGAACATTCAACCGTTCTTTTTATATCATAAAATGGTCAATTAGATAAAGAAAATAATTTGTTTTAACTTTTTTTTTAATTTCAGAATCCTCTTACAATCTATCGAGTGTCAATGGACCCTCGTACTTGGGCCCAGGATGTGTTACGGTGTCAGCTCTGTGAGACCCCGGGCCCCCCTATGTATTGTGACATTTGTCACATACATTTGTGCAAAGCATGTGTGGGGGAACATCTCTCCGGTGAATCTACATATCACAAAGTAGTGTCATTTGAAAAGCGGGGACTTAATCCTAAATGTTCAAAACATTCAACACAATTATGTGACCTTCACTGCGATCAATGTGACATTCCTATTTGTGTGGAATGTGTTTCCTCTGGTGAACATCTAGGCCATAAAATGGTTGAAATTCTGAAAATTGTAGAAAACATGAAAGAAGTTTTACAAAAAGATTTAGAAGAATTAGAAAATGGAATTTATCCTAAATTCCAAGCAATGGCATCTAACATCCCAGTACAGAAATCTATTTTTAATGAAAACTCCCAAAAACTGACAACAGCTATAGAAAAACATGGCGAAGACTTGCACAGAGAAATAGACACTGCTATCGAGAAATTCAAATCTAATGTGGATGAAATGATATCCAAACAAGTGGTTTACCTAAATAAGCAGGAAAATGAAATCAAACACAGTATGTTTGAAATTGCACTGATCATTGCTGATCTGAATAAGTTATTGAACTGTAATGATCTCAACTTTGTCTCTTCCTACAAATCGAGAAATGATGAATTTCGACGATTGCCTATAGCTCTTACAGTTTTCATACCAAGGTTCACACCCCATATGGTTAACAAAGAACTGATTTATCAGCAGATTGGATCGTTGTCAGCATTACCTAACAAAACAGAAGAACATGGCTACACAATGAATTTTCCAAATGCCGAGTTCCCACCTCTGAACAGACCGCTTATTGATGTACCAAGGATCATCACAGATATAAACACCGAGTATGGAAAATCTAATTATTTACACATCGTGTCCTGTCTGAGCAATGATAAAGTGTGGACGTGTGGTCAGGATAACATGATGAGACTCTACAACCTCCAAGGAAAACTGGTGAAATCAATACAAACTAAGTCAGGGAACAAAGCACATTACGTATCTGTGACACAGAAAGGTGAACTTGTTTATACTGATTTTAAGGATAGAACTGTGAACATTATAAAGAAGACAGGGATACAAACATTGATCCGACTACATAGATGGAGACCTTTTTATGCCTGTAGTACCATCGCTGGGGACCTGCTTGTTGTCATGAACAGTAATGATAAGAAACAAGCAAAAGTTGTACGTTACTCTGGTTCCACGGAGAAACAAAGCATTGAATTTGATGACAAAGGACAACCTCTCTATTCACCGCAGATTCACACCAAATACATCTGTGAGAACAAGAACCGAGATATCTGTGTAGCTGACAGTTACAACAATACCCGTGCAGTCGTAGTGGTCGATGAGGCAGGAAAACTGCGGTTTACATATACGGGCCCTCCCTATCCAACCAATGCACCATTTGAACCAATCGGCATCACTACAGATAGCCAGAGTCGCATCCTTACATCAGACGTTAACAACCAATGTATCCACATCCTGGATCAGGACGGTCAGTTCCTCCGCTACATTGACAACTGTCATTTACAGTATCCATGGGGTTTATGCATGGACACCAGAGACAACATCTTTGTTGCTGAGCGTTACACAGGTAAAATAAAGAAAATCCAGTATTGCATTTAACCAAACTGTGTTTTATTTAAAGTTACATAAACAAACTTACCGTACAGCTAACATTCATGGTATAACTGGTAGGTCAAAATCCACTAAATTTGTGTCTCGCCGAAAACCCCCCAAACAAACGGATATATGGTACTATGTTTTGAATATCTTAATTATCAGTTGTAGACATATGTTATGTATACAGATTGTTTTAAAAATTAAAGAATAATAAAACATATTTTGTCGATCTGATTCTTACATGTGAAATGACAATATAAAACGTTTTAAAGTTTTTAGATTCTTTTTATAGGTTCATGTATAGGAAAACATTACATCTCTAGCTTATTCTCATTCTGATCCAAATTACCTCAGTTTAGAAATTCGACATCATTAAATTAACTTTCCAATCACTTTTTATAAGCCATACTTGATGAATATATGCCATACATAGTTTATAATAGTTTATAAATAATTGCAAAATTTTGTTTTTATTATGTGCTTGAAATGCTGTTTTATATGACTGTACACTCGTGTTTGAATTGTGTAATTATCTAAACTTTTTGCTGATTGATGGAATATTGATTGATGATGTTATGCGAGGCTAAAGCATTTGTGATTTCTTATCCAATGCACTAAATTAAACTGATGATTTCAAGTAACTGAATATTCACTGCTATTGCAATTGTGAATACCCACCATCCAATGTGTTTGTTACGTTTGAGCACTGCCAAGGTTATTCGTTAAAACAGAAAACACGCCTACTTGATGGATTTTCCCAATGTTTTGGGCAGACCTCTCATTGATTACCCACGTATCACCAATAATATAACAGCTGTGTATGGAGGATCTATAATGTGTTTTGTCTTAGTAATGATAAAATGTTGACTTGTGATAGAGACAACAAAATGAGACTTTAATGGTAATTAGTGAAGTCAATCCAAATCTAGTCAGGGAATATGCCACGGGACATTACAGTGTTACAGAGTGGTGAAATATTTTATACTGATAACAATAGAAGAACTATGAACAAATATGAAGAATACAAAGATTCAGATAGTGATCAAAGTACAGGGGTTTGTATCCTCTCTTTTTCTGTGGTACCTACATGGGTGACCTCTTGATTGTTATATACAGTGATGATGGTAAACAAACAACAGTCGTGCGTTTATCTTGCTCCAATGAGAAACAAATCACCAAGTTCAATTACAAGGGACAACCTCTCTTTTCAAGTAATAACTACTCAAAATATATCTGTGTGAACAAGAACATTGATATTTGTGTAGCTGACCATTTCACCCGTGCAGGAGTAGTGGTCAATCAGACTAAGGAACTCCGGTTTACATACATTGGTCGTGCAACTATAAGTTCTACAAATGAATCAGAGTCTTATCTTGACATCAAACATTGACAACTGCAATTTCCGAATCCTGGATCAGGTTTATCTGCTACATATTGACAACTGTGTTTTACGTGTAGATATTAGAGACAATCTTTTCATTGCCGAGATCAACAAAGGCACAGTGAAAAAAATCCAATATTATATTTTTTTTGTTAAATCCCTGTATGCATATTGTTTTTAAAAGTGTGTTTTATTTTGTTTTCTGTAGCAAAAGTTATATATGTATCTTAAATGACAAAATAAAAAAAAATGATATCTTAATCAGCAGACTATTTTTATATATGACTTTAACTAAGGGGTTATAAAAATTTAAACTGACTTTGATGCTTAATATGTCAATGACAGCATTCTGACATTGTTAAAATTCTTTTTAATTACAACAGTTGTGTAGACAACAACTTAAATGGGGAAGGAGCTAACCAAAATGAAAAATATGTCACAAGAAGGCAAAGTTTACTGATGTAAAAGTGGGGAAGGAATACGCATTATTTTCTGAACCCCAAGACCGCCCAGTGATGGTATAAATTGTTGCCATGTACATATTATCGTGAGCGGCATGCACACACTGTGTAACTACCCTCACTTTACATAATGTCTGTACGCAACAAAATTTGTTGACGGTTTGAAAAAGTAATCTTAAATTTTCAGTGACAATTGGTGCGTATACTCAATGCACAAATCATGCGTCAATGACCAAGCAAATGAGTTTTATGAGTATGATTATCCATTGGGGCCAAGTTATACAATCTTCTTTGTGGTTCGGGAGAATTGTAGAAATAAACACGGTTCATTAGAGCATGAAATCGTGTTGACAATGATATAAATGTTTAGCCTTTCAAGTGAAAAGATACAAGTATATTGTAATATTCAAAAAAACAAATATTAGTCTGTTAACCTGAACTGTCAATATGCGTGCAACTGTGCCATAATTTTGGATTTGTCTTATTCAGTATTCTCTCCGTGCAAATCTTTTTTATCAGTTAATTAGTTAAGTGAATGATTTATATGCTTCTGACATGATGAATGATAAAAATAGAGTCTAAACTTGTTTCGACCCAAAAAGTGCTGAGTAGCAAGCCACCTTAATAGTTATATCTTTTTCTAAGGGAAAAGGATTTGATTCTTCATTTAACTAAATTTTAAGGTCAATTACCCAAGGATATTTTATACCAAGCTTGGATGAGCTACGTAGTGTTCTCACAAAAGTTGATTATACTAATTATTTTAACTTATAAACTTATAATTATAACTTTAACGCTACTAACAACGACGACAGTCAAGCAGCAAATGTGAGAATACGACTCGGGTGGGCTCATTATAAGTCAATATTATATTAAACAAATTTACATAAGCTCTTCTCGAAAAATATATATTTTTAACAATTGTGGAGATGGGGGCACCATATGATTTGCTGGATTTCTAGACACAAATGCTCCCGAAGGTCAAGGGTAACATTTTTGTCAGAGAGCTCAAATATTATACGTGACCGAGTACCATTCAACAATTTTTTGCAATACCCTTCACTAAAGATGTGAGCAGTATTTCAAATGTTCATGTACATTGTAGTACAGCTGATCGACTAATTCCACTCCGCCATGATTAGAAAATGATTAATTAGCTATAAAAAAGTGATTGAATTAACATTTCTTGAACATTTGTTAGACAGACCTGTATGGAAGTATATTATGGAGGAAGGAGGGGTTAAAACAATACATATAAGGTTGGGGTGTGTCTTTTATTTGCGAAAAATGCATAACATCAGGTGTGTATAGATAATTTTGTATGCTCTGTTACTTTAGGAAGAATTTTGAGACATTACGAACGTAATTTAAAAAAGTGAGCATAAATGTTTTTAAGTTACATTATAAATAAATCATCTGAATATCACTGTTATCATAAACACACATTTATCTGTATTTGACATCAATAAGTGTAAATAATTAATAGCAGTGTTCGCGTATCTTTTAACCTGTCCTTATATTCAACGTTTGCACATTATCAACTGGAAATGTTTCAAATTCTTGCTCATCTTGTAAATGGAACCATTCTACTGCAATATGAATTTGCCGAGTGTGTATATAAAGAGAGTAAAATAGAAATAGAAATAGAAACTAAAGATTTCTTCAGAACACGTTAAGTCAATGATATATGAGAAAATGCCAATGTCGCCATAAAGGTTTGTCGTTTCTTAACAAAATAATGATTTAATAATTAATTTACTAATTAAAAAAATCTTGTTCACATTATTAAACGATAGCTTTGCGTCTTCAATAAAGAATACATTTACTGTCGGTATAGTCTTGAGAATTACCTGGTACGTTGGGTTATATTAACTAGATGACTGACCGATATCTGAGCAGACTGAACTTTTTTCAGAAATATCAAGTAGTCTGACAGTGGACCAACGTGCGACCAAAGAGTATTACTGTGTCATCTCTTTGAGACCCCGCCCCCCCCCTCCTCATGTTCTGTTTCATTTGTCACTTACAGCTTTGTATAGCTGAGAGGACATCTCCTAGATAAATCTAAAGAACACAAAGAAATCTTCCAAAATATCATAAAACTATATGACCTTCAGTGTGAGCAATGCGACATTCCAATTTGTCTCTCCTCTGGTGATCATTAAGGACATGTCAAGTTGCCATTTTAAAAAATTCTAGAAAGCAAAAAAAAGAAGCTCTACAGAGAAATTTCCAACAATTAGATAATTCCATTTGTCATAATTACAGAGATATTGCATCTATCATACCTGTCCAGAGCGCTGATCTGAATAAAAAAAAAGGGGAGCAGATATATTATAAAACATGGAAGAGACTTGTACAGAGAAATAGACATTGCTTTTCAAATAGTGAAACTTGAAGTGGATGAAGTCGAATGCAAACACATTGAAGTACTGCAAATATCAGAAAGATGAAAGCAAATGCAGTGTTTCTAAAATCACACATATCTTTGCTGAACTGAAGAATTTACTCAACTCCAATGATGTCAGCCTGTTTGAAATAATAGCTAACCAATGTCTATTTCTTTGTCGTGTTTGTTCATCAGCTTGTGAAAAAAATAGTGCATGGCTTAACACCTGTTTAATTTCCATTTTTCAATCTGTTTTCTTTGTGAACATGTATACACCAAAGTTTACTCCTTTGGCGAAGTTCCCCTTGCAAATATAATGATTGTTTTGTTTTTATAGGAATTGAATTACTGTCATCATAAACATGCAATGGGTGTTCTGCAAATGCAAAATTCTATCAATTCTTAAATATATGAATTCCTTACTATTGCTATTTCAAAAAAAGAATACAAATTAATATTGAGGTTTTTGATTAAGTAAATTATTAATTTATTCAAGTTACACATGTCTTTTACCAGACGCAAATTTCTTTCCAGTAATATTGAACCTTACGCCCATCCCATCGGATCAATACGTCACTCTTATATTTGATCATTATATCAATGAATAATGTTTGCACGAGTTTGAAGTAGTCAGTTTTAGGCAGAAATAGTTTTGAGTGGGGGTTGGGGTGAGGCTTGTATTCCAATGAAAACAAATTAAGAATGTTGTACATTTAGTAATTTAAAAGACAAGAATATAACAATAAACATCCGAAAATATTTCTGTTATCAAATATTTAAGTGATGGTTTAAAGATCTAGATTGAACGACACCAAAGGCTTGCACCTGTTTCTGATGTGATAAAAATAACATTAATAAAAACGAAAAATTAAAAAGTTACACAAAATAAAATTGAAATAATCTAAGAACATTTATTTCAAAACATATTAGATAGAGATATCACTGGACAATATTATTGCATCAGGAACTTCTCAAATTAAAAAAATACCTTTAACTTTTCATATTTAATCAATGGTTTTTTTTCATAGTTGTGTCATCTTTCAGAAAATTCTTCCGATATTTTACAAGTCCCTAATACTGAAAAGATTTTAATAAGGTGAAAGGGCAATCTTATTCATATTTAAATAAACAACGTGGTTCCTGTGAATGCGCCATGTTTCATAGTATATAAGGTTTGATTAATTAAACTTGATAAGTAACTTGTGATGAAAAAATAACCTGTGTTATATATTTTGCACAATTAGGAATGTTTTAGACCTTTATTTACATGTGGTAAAACGAATACATGTAAATAACCAGATAGTTTCTAGTTCATGTCACTAAAGTGGTGACTGTTTTTATATATTTTAGACCAACAAACTAATAGTATTTTATGTCGCATATCTATTTTACACCAAACAAAGTAATAAAATATTGTTATTTATATTCCAATTCAATTACCTGTATTTTTATCATTGTAAACAAACTGTATTTATAAAGTTGAGTTTATAACATCAGTGTATAAACTCTTTTAAAGGGGTTACAGTATTTAAATCCTGACATGACGAAATAAGTTTAAAAAAAAATGCTGCTTCTGAACAAAAAAGTGCATTTTAAAAAAAATTTCAAATTCATATGCCTATTTCGATATACATACTAGTATTTGTTTTATTTATCTGATTAATTAATAATTAAATTCTATATTTGCATCTTTTATATCATGTGATGTAGCATACTCATTTAAGATGAAAGGAGCCGCGATATAATCTGGTACATGTATTTTGAATATCAACAATCTTCTGTCCCTCAATCGCCTAATCATTGCATTATAAACGCAAGGTTCTTGATTTGCTTTCTCAACATCGATTCACATCGACATTTAGGAGAGTATTTTTCTTTTTAAAGATAACGTATGGTTAACAAATTACCCATAAGATCTACCTTAAATTTGTATTTCATAAAGTGCAATATCATTACAAACGTGAATAATTCTGACTCAACATTGACACCGATCAAGATATACATGTAAACTGATAAATCGCTAAGTTTATTACATTTAATAATAACAAGTGACCGAGTTAAAAAAAATATGTGGAAGAGGAGTGCGGAAAATCTGCAACGTTTCGTGCCTTGTAACCTGCCTGAGTTAAAGGGGGGGGGATTAGTCATGTCCTTCGACACTTTTAACTTTAATCAGTGTGCACTGTCCGGTTTAGTAATTCAGTTCATGAATAATTTAATACATGTAAACAAATACCTGTAACGGGTAACGTAAAGATACACGATTGATTTTAGAACAATGTTCTGGGTTTACATGTTTACATGTGGCAACGCACTTTAAAAAATTACACACATTGTTAAAAGTTTTCAAATTCCGTTAAGTTTGGAGCCACGTCAATGCACTTTGACAAAAGATTAAAATTCGCTATGAATGTACATCAGCATTTTGTGATATGGATAAAAAATAATGCTCTTTGTAAAGTGAACTTCGATTTCAATTAGTTAATAATATGATATTTTTTAAAGACTGATTACTAGATTTACCGTTTATAAGGGAGGAAACAACGAAAGATACAGTTCAATTCCCGGTACATCATTCAAATTAATTAGAGAAAGTATTTGTTTAAAAAAATATGAACATGACACAAATCCCTGTATTCTCAAAAAATAATGTGTATTCACGGCGGATTTATTAAGTAATGAACCCGAGACAACAATTACGGTCGGGTTTACGTTTTTAAACAGCCCTCGTACACATTTGCACATTTTCTTCAATATCTAGATTTTTTGGGGGAATTATAACAAATCGGCAGGCAGCCGCATTTCTCATTTTTTCTTGTATAGATATGTTTAATACATTTTAAATTGATTTTACAAGCAGTTACTAATAATACATGAATACCCAAATTGTCCCCCTCTCTTTTACCACAAGCTTGATATCCGCCAGCTTTAATCACGTGAGGATTATCAAGGACCATCGAGACCAGGAAGGAATGAAATCCGTAGTAGACATGTTTGACTGTTTGTAAAGGTTTGTTCTTTTTTATTACATTAACAGAAATAATTTATTTTTGTTAATGAGAAAGTTTGTGACAAGTGCACGAATTTCACCAAATTTTAATTGACAGATTTTGAATATGCATGTGTTTTTAAAAAGACTATCTTAATAATTAAATAAAGACTATTCTAATATATTGTCAGTTTTAGAGCAATTAAAAGATAAATAATCGATGAGGATTAAGTAACCATATTTTTTTTTAAGTTTCAATATCCTCTTAAAAATCTATAAAGGTGTTTGACCATGGACCGCCGTTGGGTCCAGGATGTGTTATGGTGTCAGCTCTGTGAGGCTCCGGGCCCCCTATGTACTGTGACATTTGTCACATACATTTGTTCAAAGCATGTGTGGGGGAACATCTCTTTGATCAATCATCACAACACAAAGTGGTGCCATTTGAAAAGCGATGACTTAATCCTAAATGTTCGAAACATTCCACACAATTATGTGACCTTCATTGCGAAGAATTTGACATTCAAATTTGCATGGAGTGTGTCTCGTCTGGTGAACATCTGGGGCATAAAATGGTTGGTATTTTAAAACTCGTAGAAAACAAGAAAGACGGTTTGCAGAGAGTTACAAGAATTAGAAAATACCAGTTATCCCAAATACCAAGAGATTGCATCATAAATCCAAGTTCAGAAAGCTGACATTCATGAAAACTCCCAGAAACTGACTACAGCTATAGAAAAACATAGAGAAGATTTGCGCAGAGAAATAGACATTGCTATCAAGAAATTTAAATCTGACGTAGATGAAATAGAATCCAAACACCTGGCTATCTTAAATAAGCAGGAAGAAGAATTTAAACGCAGTATTTCTCAGATTACTGATATCATTGCTGATCTGAATCAATTGCTGAACTCTAGTGATGTCTGCCTTGTATCTTCATACATATCAAGAAATGTTGAATTCATAAGAGTGCCTCCAATACCCATTGTTTCCTTACCAAGTTTTACTCCTCGGAAGATTAACAAAGAACAAATTTATCAGCAAATTGGTTTTCTCTCAGTGTTATTTATGAAAAAAGAAGAACAAGAATCTATCGGTGCTGAGTCCTCTCTCCTGGACAGACCGTTCATTGATGTACCACGGATCATCACAGATATAAACACCGAATATGGTGAATCAAACGAAATAGAGAGTGTGTCCTGTCTAAATGATGTAGAAATATGGACGTGTGGTTCAGACAAAATGATGAGACTATATGATCTTAACAAAGAACTAGTAATGTCAATAATACCAAAGTCAGGAAATCAACCATGTGACATAACAGTGACACAGAGCGGTGAACTAGTTTATACTGATCCAGATAATAGAACTGTAAACATAGTGAAGAATAAAAAGATAAAGTCATTGGTCAGACTACGGGGATGGAAACCTTGGTATGTCTGTAGTACCTCCTCTGGTGACCTCCTGGTTGTCATGATCAGTGATGATATGGAACCAGCAAAAGTTGTTCGTTACTCAGGCTCCAAAGAGAAACAAAGCATACAATTCAATGAGAAAGGACAACCTCTCTATTCATCACAAAGCCACACCAAATACATCAGTGAGAACAAGAACTTAGACATATGTGGGGCTGACAGTTACACTTGTTCGCGTGCGGTAGCGGTGGTCAATCAGGCCAGGAAATTCCGGTTTAATTATAGCGGTTCTTCGTTAATTACCAAGAAACCATTTGAACCAATTGGAATCACTACAGACAGCCAGAGTAGAATCCTGACATCAGACTATAACAACAACTGTATACACATCTTAGACCAGGACGGACAATTCCTTCGTTACATTGACAACTGTCAATTAAATCATCCAAACGGTTTGTGTGTTGACGCCAACGACAATCTTTTTGTAGCTGATGGTTACACTGGAAAAATAAAAAAAATTCAATATTACATTTGAACAACCTGTGTCTATAGATTATTAACAATATTATAAACGAAGTATATTTACATATACATTATATTACATGTCGTCATCCTTTATCATAAAATTAGTTAGGCAATAAAGAGATAGTTTTTTATTTTATCTGAATTATAGTTATATAATTTCTTATATATTACAAATAACCGGAGGCAGACTTAGTGAAATATTTCATTTAAACAGCATTTTAATAAATAATCCACAAAGAAAATCAACACTAGAAGTTTAAAGAAGAGACCAATGAACGATGTAAAAATAATTTGTTATAGCTAAATGCAATTTATTTAAAGCTGATGTTTAACCAGCTAAAGAATGCATCGATTAGCTTTTAAAATAAACGAACGGGTATATTCTTTTTCCGACAATATATTTCACTTAATTGCGTCGATATCAGTCTTGTCAATTTCTGTATGAATTGCAATCAATTTTATGAAAAATTAAAAGGAAAAATATGAACTGATAGTAAACATTTTCTATCAGTCCTCAATGTAGGAAATTTTGAGGTTTAAATGCAGCCTTTGGTCAACTAAAAAAGTGTCTCAACGAACTGACTGGCCGATCGCAATATCTTCAAATGCAGGCAATGAATTACTTAAGCTCTGTCATAGAATTAGGTACCGTTTATGTTACGAGCCCTGGTTTTAAAAATGTGTCATGGTTTCCAGGGGAACAATTAAAATGCATTGGTTTCTCCATCAATTTTCTTATATGATGTAAGAATTGAAAATAGGAAAAATGCTGTTTTATGTCAATGATAGTTAACATTAGTGGGCAAAACCTTCTAATATGGCTTTAAAGTAGGTAAGTTTTGCTAATTTCACATCGTTAGCCTTGGTTTCCATGGCAACGATTACCACCAGCAACCAACTTTTAGTGTCTTTTTGCGTTCTACACCTAGGTGTGTTCATGTATGAAATATAAGGAAAATTGCTGACTATGCGTGGCCAGACCCTTTTATATAGAATTAATATTAAGATATTGTCATAATAACAATTAATAATAATACTGTTTTAAAAAACAGTTCACCAGTTGAACAGAAAGAAACAAGGTTATGATAGCTTGAGACCTGGTCAATGAGAGGATCAAGATGAACATGGATTGAACAGGAGACAAAGAAGCGTATATTAGTCCTCTTTATAATAACAATAAAATAAAAAAAATAGATAGTGGTACTTATACATGTAACAACAGGAGACAAAGTTGACCTGACCAACAGCATAGGCTAAGAACCCGAGGCACTGTCATAGAATTGACCGCAAGATGAGAGTGTGCCATTCAATCAGCCGAAACAATACTGGAAATTCATTTTATGTTTAAAAAATGTTGTGCAATCCGGATCTTGTCTATTTCGTAAACCGGCTGCGATGATAAGAACCGACGGCTGTTATCTTCCGTAATCCGGCCACGTATAGATCGGTCTTACTGCTCAATTATTAATCAATTTTAAACAACTGTGAATATAAATTCAAACTAGCAAATCATTTTATTTATAGCGTTAAACCTTGTTATGAATATATACGCATTTATTTCAGACAAAATTATATCAAAAGTGGGGGTTGCGTGTTATAACATGTATTTCACCAAATGTTTTTCAGGCCGTGATTCTGCTAGAGGATTCTTTAATTTGACAATTTTTTCACTTACAATGTATATCAAAGAGTTTATTTTAATGGTAATTAACAACCTGAGTGTCATAGTTGAGCATCTGACATAATCAAGAAAGTATGGTCTCTGTACACAATAAAGGAAAACATGTATGAGAACTTTAATACATACAATTTTTATTAAGCCTTTGTTAAAAGATTTTAAAATACAATCAAACCAAATAAATAACAGAGGTTTCATAAAAATCATATACTGACTGTAATTAATTTGAATTTCCTCTATCAATCTTTAAAAGTTTTGTCTGATTTGCAAGGTATTGCATTAAAATGGGTGTTGGAAAATAAGAGAATCTTTCAAATGATTACAGGTATAAAATAAAAGTTGATACTTAATCATGATAATTCTTTAAATCATATCTTCTGATTGGACTAGACAACACTGCAGATTCTGAGATGATTTATGATTTGTCCTTATATATATACATGATTGCATTCCTATAATTCCTATATATGCTGAACTTTGAACTTTGAACCCTTCCTTGGTCCCCATTTTGGTATTGATGCTATTTATAATGTTTGATTTAGACTTTATCAGAATGATTATGCAGGGTAATATATTACAATGGTTCAGCCTCAATTTGAACTAAAAAACAAAAAATGTGTAATGCCACACCAATAAAATTTCTTTTTTGTCGGATCCCACACGCTCGTGTTTAAAAAAAACTTTACAAATAATATTAAGTACCGCCTAAAAATTTGGGCTACAAAAAATAATAATATTATTTAATCGCTCGCCCGCACGTACCCTTTTCCACTGAATGTCTGACGAGCAAGAAATTATATTGGTGTGGCCTAACTAGGATATGTATATTTTCTTTCATGTAAAAATGATAAAAAATATAAATAAGGGATCTATACAGCAACAAATATTCTTATTCACAAAAATCATTTCAAAAAGTATCTAAAATAAAAATTTTACTAAACCATACATTTATAACTCATTCAAAAACTCCGTCATTTTATAAGAAGACTAATATTTTCTGTGAGTCTTGTTGTATATAAGTGTCATAATAATGATCTGAACTTGATCTACATTCAGAAACCTCATCAGGGTTATAAAATAAAACAGACTTCAGACAGATAAATGGATGGAGACAGACAGTGATAGACAGACATGATGATTTGATATACTTTGCAATCATAAAATTGAACATAATTATAAACATAAGACATATATTTAAAAAATTAGTTACTCCACATGAACAGTAAACAGTATATATCCATTACAAACTTCATTACTGCACTTGGTCAGTATAAACAACTTTTGATATCTATCAATTGTATTTCTTTTAGCATATGCATGTATCATAATATATATTCTTTTACAATAATAATTCTTAAAGGAAGTGAACATGAAAAAATTATCAAGGGCTCAAATTTGTCTGTTTGATGTATATATTAATGATATCTGAAAACTATTTAGACACAGCTTTCCTCAGTAAGAAGATAAACCATAACTAATCCTTGCAACCCATGAGCGCTGCCATATTGTCAAAATCATTACCTCCCTGCTGGGTTATCTCTAAGCATCTAAGAGAGGACAGCGCCGATGCTGACGTCAGTGAGGCACATTGCATTTTTACGCACGCTTAGTAACAGATATAAAATGCCATTATTAAAATGTAAAATTGAAACTTGAAATGGATGTAAAGAGTTGTCATTTTGAAACAGGGTTTATGGAGGAGGATTTTGGATCTCAGAATGATGCAATCCCACCAGCAGTTAATCTTACATGTAACTAGAATGGAATTTCCCTGGATCAGTGTTATTGTAGCCTATTTTTTCTTGCACTCAGGAATTTCTTAATTTGTTGTTATGAGTTTGAATATTGTGTGTGCTACATAAATGAGCACACAAGGTGCATTGCTCAGCATCCTGATTTTTAAAATGTGTCTTAGTTCTGTTATTCTTCAGACAGCATAAACTGAACCGGCATACGTATCATCAAGATCTAATCTAAGATAAAAACAAGTCAGAGTAAAAGATTTCTAAAGCATTTAAATATAAAGTAACGAACGGTAAAAAATCCTAAAAAGAAAGTTAAATTACATTCTTATATTTATTTGAAATCTACAAACAGCATTTCATTTATGTAAACATTGACTGTCACATCTCCGTACAAACATCTGGAATGCGATGGTCTCATATTTCACAAATTATCTATTTCGTTACTAACGAAAAATTATGCCTGGATGTGAAGCAAAATTTTGTACTGTCATGAGAGGACAAGGATTCAGTATATTTATATAACTGAACTTAGGTAACTACATATGATTTGTGCAAAAAAATGAATAGTGACCGTCTGCTGTCCAGGTAAACAAACAGTTTTGAATGTACACATGTATCATACGGCACTTGAATGAAATGATTCAAAGCGGTTGTTCAGTGTGATGCATACAATCCACAAATAACGTAAGCCAAGAGTTTCAGATGTGCAATCGGGTGTAACGAAATCTAAGGGTTTTTTAACCTGTCTGATTGTGGCAATTTCAGAGCGGTGTTCAGCTTTAATCACGTGATGACGATCAAGAACCATTAAGACCAGGAAAGGAAAAACCGGTAGGCGACATGCTGAATCGTTTGTGAAGGTTTGTTGTTTCTTCAAACAAATAATTTAGTTATCATCACGAGAAAGTGACAAGTGCATGAATTTCACTTAAAATTAATCAATAGATTTTGCATGTGCAAGTGTTTTTAATAAGGTTATGTAGCTAGTTATCGTCTAAGACTAGTTATCGGCTAGATCACGATTCCATGTATTTAGAACATGTTTATCAAAGGTACGGTATCTCAGTCGTCTGCTATGAATAAAGAAACGTTTATTGGCCGTATAACATATAAGGATATGTTATATAGAGCTAGGGGCGCTAAGGGTCAAAATCGGCCCTAATGTTTTTGAATTTTAAACTAAAGTATTAAAATATGACCCCGTCCATTTCTTAAATAGACAAACTTTGAAGAATGACGTATTTGTGACGTCATATTAACGACGTCTTTGTGACGTCATTTGGCAAAAACTATAAAATTTTCATTTTTATTTATGATTTATTGCTCATTTTAAGTACCTCCGCACTCGTGCACCGAGTTGAACGTAAAATATCTCTCAAATGTGCATTATCATTTAGTATCTAACAAAAGATGAAGTATCGTTCTGGTGCACGCATGCGGAGCATGAAAAACCCCATTTTGATACAATTCTCGTAAAAAAGTTTTTTAGTATTGATAATACTTACTGATAAAATATACTACAGTAACTATAGTTTATATGTTTTGTACTAGTATTTCGCAATTTGATGAACTAAGCATCCTTATATATTTTTGCGAAAGAAATATCACAAGGATTAATGTATTAAGGTAACTCCAGTGTCTTTCGGATCCGGTTCTTTTTTTACACGGCGTGCTAAATTTCCGGTTATAATTTTGGCACACAACAAGTGTTTTAAAATAATTATGGTTTGGTAAAAAAGTGGAAAATTTGTTAAAATATAGCATCTCCGTCATTTAGAGGGATTGGAGAAAGCAAGGAAAGCAGCGAAATGTAAAAAGGTAAATGAGTGTGTAATATAATTGTACGTATTGTATGCATTCTCCTCCAACAATTACACTGCGTCTATGTAGCTTGACGACCTCATGTGTCCTCCGGGACAAGGAGAGGATAAGTAAGTACTTGTGTAATTAAAACTACATAACACTGATTGGTGTTTAATCTGGATAAATATGTTAAAAAACTGGGATAGAAAGTATTTGACAGAAAGGGGGAGGGGGTACTACTGCACTCAACTATATGAGTTTTTTGGCAGTCTCGACCTTAATTTTATATGTATAATACAGTTTCATTAAGTATATCAATTTAAGTGACTGTTAGATTGTGTCATTTTGGTACATTTCATTTTTTTCCAAAGTTTGCAAAAAACAACTTGCAAAATTTACATTTTCAATATGGGGGTACACATGTTCAAGAGACTATCAAGCAAAAACTAGATGGTCAATTTTGATAAACTATGTTTTTTTGTTAACACAATATGTAACTCTTAATAAATATTCTTTAAAAAATGTATGTAAACTGAATAATTTTTTAGAATTTTTCAAAAATATGCAATTTTGTGATTTTTTGGGGAAGGTCGTGGCAAGAAAAAATGTAATATTTTTTATATTTTCTGTAGAAAATCAATAATTTTTTATGATTTAATGATAATCAATTGATTTGCTTAAATTATAACCTAACATGATGTATTTTGGTGCATAATTTAATAAATTATGAGATCATGCATCATGGTGTTAAATTTTGGCTGTTGAATTTTTGGACCTTGTGAGCTGAAGCTCACTGTAGGAAAACAAACGTGCAAAGGCATAAATATTTTGGTCTCTATAGTAAGTTTATAAGTTGTTTTAACTATTAAAATTAAAAAATGTGTGGTTTGACACGGATTTCTAAAACACTGGAGTTACCTTAAACCCAGGCTATATTGAATTTTGCTAGTTTGTTTGTGTACAACCCTTTGATTAAAAAAACTGAAATGAAAAATAACATGTATGTATTGATATAGCTATTTAACGGAAATCGAAATTTTATTTTCAATAAAGTAAGTGTATATTAGTTATATCTATGTATTGAAATGTAATAATTTTTAATATTATTAGTTTATGCTTATATAAATTTTCATCATATTTTATAGAAAGAAAGATAGTCGAAAAGAGGAAAGGAGAGAGAGAAAGAGAGAGAGAGAGAGAGAGAGAGAGAGAGAGAGAGAGAGAGAAATGTCCATCAGATTGTAAAAGCAGAATTTGACGTAGGATATTGATAGTATAATTCAAAATTAATGCTTATGAACTAACAATGTATTTGTTTTATTGTTTAAAATAGTATAAGAAAATCACTTGGCACTTGCCACACAGATAATTACAAATTATCTGATTATAATGATATGTAAAAGTTTATCTTTTGACTTGTACATTGTTTGAATTGAAATATATATGTGTAAATAATCGAATGAAGAAGAGAGTTTTGATAAAAAGTGCTTTTGCTGGTTTCTTTTTTGGGGTTTTTGTTTCTAAAGCTAATTTAAACCGTTTGATATTTTATAAAACATCGATTAACTAGTATATAATATATTTATTTAGAATTTTTCTTTCCTTTAGTACATTGATGAAATATTCTTATAAAAGGTTAACATCGATGATATTTGTATCCAACTTTTTCAAAGAATATCAATGGAGTGGACAGTCAAAATTATGTGATCAATATATGCTTAACTCCTTAATGGAAAATATGACTCTTCATGTTTCCTCTGGTTAGTAATATCAACATTAAGTTTGTCGCTTTTTCTTCACTTAAGTTAAATTATGAGATACACAGTGATCGGGTTACTTTCTATTACGCATGGCGATGTAACAGATAACGACGAAAACGTATTGAAAGCTGTAAAGTAATATCTTGGGAAAACCCACATTTTCGAGACACAAGGACATATGTTACCCCGATCATTTCTTGCTACCGAGGAAAAAAACTCCTAACACTTTTTTAAAGCGTCATGGTGACATGAATTTTTATCAGTGAATAAAGATTGCATCTTACAATTTCATAACAACACAAAGTGTGTCTGTCTCTTTACTTTTTAACACAAAAACACAAGGTGCATCATTAAAAAAAACAACATGCGACATCTTGAAACATAAATAATTCAGTACATATCTTAATTTTGAGAGAGAGAGAGAGAGAGAGAGAGAGAGAGAGAGAGAGAGAGAGAGAGAGAGAGAGAGAGAGACTAAACGGACAAAACGTCCTACGCCTGTCTGTAAATGTTGGTCTTCAATAAGTCGTTATATTATATAAGACAATAATTTTCGTCATTTTCATTGGCTGAAAGTACATCACGTGACATTCGTCCTTTTCCGATATCGACGCGAAAGCGCGTCCGCGGAATATGATATCGCACGACTCGGCAGTATCAACAAAAATAGGTATTGTAAAGACATTGTACCAACGGGAATTTTAAATACAGAATAATATGTTTTACGGTGCGACCGTTGGGGCGAGCGCAGCATGTGATCAATCAATGAATTATGATAAATCAATAAAAATAAAATTAACAACGTAAATAAATTGGGTTGCAAAATAATTTAATTCTGGTTGTAACGCGGCATTTGATTGGCTGATACAGATGGAGGGACATGTATTATATTGTATAACATAACTTGGTATGGGGACACACCCCCTTGACAACATCTAGCCGGAACTACTTTTTTACATGTAAACCTTACATGTACACATGCACATGTGTATACCAATGTGAATAAATAGAGTATGATTAAATTTATTTCTTTTCATTTGAATAATATAAATTTGTATCAAATAAATTATTTTTTTTTTTAATTTTAAAATAAATTTACACAATGAATTAAAAATTATACATAGAACTATAACATGGGGGCATTTGTATAAATGTTATTGGGCATGTGCCGTCTGCTAGTTTGTAAACAATAAAAATGGCAGATTTTAATTTGAAGTATGATTTTTCTCCTCATTTGGAAAATCCTGGAGAAACAGAAGAAATTGATTGGAACACTTTAGAAGAAATTTTCATCTCTGACAGTGATCTTGCTTGTCTTGATGTATGTTATGAAATTCCTGCCTCCACATCAACAGAGGAAGCAGCACAGGAACTTAATACTGCTTTTGAAATAGAAAGGAAGGAAAATTTTTTGGCTCCAATCTTTCCAAACTCAAAAAAAAGATTTAAAAATGTCTCAGAAATGGAATTGAAACAACTTGAAGACAGAAAACATTCAATTTCTACCAAAAGAAGCACAAAATGGGGGGTAAAACTTTTTCAAGGTATGTAAAGGATAAAAAATATGAACTTGAATTTTTGAAAATAATTCATAAAAATAAAAGACTTATGTTGGATAAATATCAATAAATTTAATTTATCCCATAGTAAACTAGCCTAATTTACCAAAACACCAAATTTCAACCCAGAATGGGAATTGCACCCAAATCTCTCTTTTCAGAGCGCTTTACTATTAAGCTATCTAGGTTTATGATGATATTTTGGTGTGGTTGTAATATTTTGATACCCCATTTTGTAGAATGGAGTGTAGAAACATTTGGCGAGCCAACAGATTTCCTTTTGATTGAGCCTTTAGAATTAAACAGCAAGCTAGGAAAATTCTACGCTGAAGCAGCTCCAAAACCAAGTGGAAAAAGGGCCGATCAGATGTCTTTTGAACAAGCATCAGAGTATCAAAAAAATTCCTACAAATCTATCCGCTCTGCGATTAACCGACACCTGCAAGATTTAGGGAGGGATATTGATATAGTTCGGGGGAAAGAATTTAGAAGTTCCAATAGCATTCTTGATGGTAAACTGAAAAAAAATCTACAAGAAGGTCTTGCAAGACCAACAAAGCATAAACAAATCATAAACACTGCAGATTTAGAGAAAATCTCTACTTACCTTTATGAAAACTTGACTCCAGTTGCACTGCGTTTCAGAATATGGTTTCTCTTGTCTATTCAGTTTGTCTCAAGAGGCCTCGAATTCCATGAGCAGCTTAAACTAAACTCCTTTGTCTTTAAAACTGATGAGAATGGTCATGAATATGCAACACTTTCCCACAGCACAAAACAAAAAAATTGGCAGGGTGGAATAGACACAACTGATGGTCCAAAAGAAAAACGAATGTACGCAATCCCTGATTTAGGCCAAAAATGCCCTGTCAATTCTCTAAAGCTGTTTCTGGCGAAAACGGATCCTAATGCGACCAGCCTCTTTAATCACTGTGTAAAAAAAGCGCTGTCGACACCCGAAGAAGAGGATATATGGTTCAGTAACGTTCCAGTTAAACAATATCAGTTCACTCGTTTTATGTCAGATATTTCGAAAAATGCAAAATGCAGCACATCGTACACCGCCCATTGTTTACGAGCAACGGCGATCCAAGGCATGAATGATGCAGGGTTCGAAATAAGGCACATCATGCACATGTCGGGGCATAAAAACGAATCCTCTGTTAGGAGTTACAGTCGGGATTGCTCGACGGCTCAAAAGAAACAAATGAGCGACACTTTAAGTGGACTTACTTTAAAACCGCAAACTACAAACTGTTTGGACATTCCGCACACCGCTCCCAATCCCGAGTCGATCGCCGTTGCCCCAAGTGCTGCATTCACTGCCCCAAGAGCCCTGTCCATGCAATCGTCACACTTCCTTTCTTCTGGATTTATGTCAAATTCAACCTTTAACAACTGTACGTTTAAATTCGAAAAGTAATCTCCAGCGTCCAATCACCAAATTCCAATATGGCTGCCTCTCCCCGCTTCGTTCAAATTTGGGTCACCTGTTACTAAGGATGTTGTATTAATGCGCGGGTAGTTTAAAATGTCATTTGCTTAGCTATCGTTTATGATTAAAACAAAGGTTAAAATTATTACAGTGTTTGTTTTGATTTATGTATTAAATTATAAGGAATGAATTTAATTTTGACGTATGTTATACGATATAACATAACTTGGGGCAGTTTACGCTTTATAAACCGCGAAGCGGTTTATAAAAAAGCGTAAACTGCCCCAAGTTATGTTATATCGTATAACATACGTCAAAATTGAATTCATTCCTTAAATAAAATAAAACATACCTATTTTTTCAGTAAATTTCCATTATCCATAGTTATAAGATTTCATATGTTATAAGAGTTGTTATTTATTTATTTATTTATTTATAAGTAGAACAATAGTTTAATCTCAGATACAATGTTGTTGAATAATAAACATTTTAATATAAATGTTCATTGCACTGTATCTCCTCTTTTAAAGTGATTGTAACCTCAGTTCATCCCCTTTTTTGCAGTCGACATTTTTTCTTATGAATTATTATTTTTCTTAAATTTACGCTCAAAAATATTTGCTTATCATATTAAAGGAACATGGAGTGCCCCCCCCCCCCCCCCACACACACACTTGGGATTGGGAGCATGTAATAAATGGAAGTGAAAATAAAGAAACAATTGAACTGCTACTAAAGAGCTGGAGGATTATAATTTTCAGAATTTTGAGAATTATCTTCTTTTTCTTTTTGCTTGTAAAGACTTTTTGGATGAGGCTGTCATCCACCCCCACCCCCTTTTAAAAAAACGATGCTACGTGTTAGTGTACAGTACGTTCCTGGAAATTACCGTAATTATAATGAATACAATAAATGCGAGCATTCATCCAAATGAGTGCAAATTACATCTGTTTCTTATATCTGAAGAAAGGTCCTCATTCTTTAACTTTGCAAGATTTTGAGAGGATTTTGGTAATTTCAGCAGATTTACAATAACTTAATTCAGTTAGAGTAATTTTCCCTTATTGTGACGTCAAAGTTCACGTTTAAGTGTCGTCTGACTCTTTAAAACTCCCCTGAGAAATAAAAGTAAGCGAAGTATACTGTTTTATTTACTTAAAAGGCATGATGTTCTTAAAATTACACATCTTATATGCTTCTCAAAAGTTTTATTTTGATTCTCGCGAGAACGTGAGGACTTGGAAACCATTGGTACTATGAATTGTGGGTCAAAATTTACTGACGCCGAAAAAATCTATCGGATCAATGTGCAAACCTTTGTGACGTCATTCGATTATTTTTGATTGAGAGTGTACTGAGGTGAACTTTAGAGGTAACATTGACTGTATGTCGTAATACATCGTTATTGTTTTGATTCATTGTCTTGCTGATTCTCGTGAGAGTGTGAAGTGATAAAAATTGCCATGATTCCCGGCAGGGAACTACTGGGACGATTAAAACAATGCATTACTGGTCCGATTTACTGACGCCAAAAAAATCCGTTGAATGAATGTGCAACTGGTCCGAATTTTCTATTCACACACGCCTTGCCGTTAGAGCTCGCTTCGCGCCGGCGCTGCGCGCCGGAGAGCAGCGCTCGCTATTAAAAACAATATTTCGCAAAAAATTCTTCTATATCATTCCCTTTATCTAATTAGTAGTTTTCATTGTTTTAAATTAAGAAATGAATTTAATAATTTTTCTTTGATACGTCGATCAATAGAAAAATTATTAAATTCATTTTTTATCATTTAATAACAAAAATTCAAATCATAAAATGTGAATTGTCATTGATCAAAAATGTAAAAAATGTAAATGAAGCCGCGCGTACGAATACAAAACAGTAATAGCAACAATATTCAAAATGGATGCGCCTTCAGCTGATGCAGGGCTATTGAGCTGAATTTAATGGATTAAACACAAATAGAAAGTTGAAATCTGAACCGGCTGAATTGACAGCAAACGGAAATTACATGCGATGGCTTGTGATGCTATTCACTATGCAGCAAGATTCGTTAAAACTGGTTTTTTAGTGAGTTAGATCGCTGGAATATGCAACTGGATGCAAGGAGACGCGATCGTGGACGAAATAGTTGATATGTCGACAAATAATAGTATGTATGAGCGACTTTTGTAAATGGGCGATCGGTTTTTGGAACGCAGTTCGCAGTTCGCTATTCGCAATTGAAAAGTGAACTGCGTTCTAGAACGCAGTTCGCAATTCAAAATTTATAATTCATATTTGGGGCCCGAAATTTTGAGAGTCATCTACTAGTGGTATACCCATACCACTGTGAAAATATGGTAATGCAGTTATCTATAGTTTTTGAGAATCAGGCTTATTTGCAATTGAAATGTGAACTGCGTTCTAGAACGCAGTTCGCAATTCAAAATTTATAATTCAAATTTGGGGCCTGATTTTCAGGGTCATCTACTAGTGGTATACCCATACCACTGTGAAAATATAATGATGCAGTTATCTACATGTATAGTTTTTGAGATTCGGGCTTATTGGAAATTGAAAAGTTAACTGCTTTCTAGAACGCAGTTCGCAATTCAAAATTTATAATTTATATTTGGGGCCCGAAATTTTGAGGGTCATCTACTAGTGGTATACCCATACCACTGTGAAAATATGGTGATGCGATTATATATAGTTTTTGAGAATCGGGTTTATTGGAAATTGAAAAGTGAACTGCGTTCTAGAACGCAGTTCGCAATTCAAAATTTATAATTCAAATTTTTGGCCCGAAATGTTCAGGGTCATCTACTAGTGGTATACCACTACCACTGTGAAAATATAATGATGCAGTTATCTATAGTTTTTGAGAATCGGGCTTATTTGCATGTGAAAAGTGAACTGCGTTCTAGAACGCAGTTCGCAATTCAAAATTTATAATTTATATTTGGGGCCCGAAATTTTGAGGGTCATCTACTAGTGGTATACCCATACCACTGTGAAAATATGGTGATGCGATTATATATAGTTTTTGAGAATCGGGTTTATTGGAAATTGAAAAGTGAACTGCGTTCTAGAACGCAGTTCGCAATTCAAAATTTATAATTCATATTTGGGGCCCGATATTTTCAGTGTCATCTACTAGTGGTATACCCATACCACTGTGAAAATATGGTGATGCAGTTATCTATAGTTTTTGAGATTCGGGCTTATTGGAAATTGAAAAGTTAACTGCTTTCTAGAACGCAGTTCGCAATTCAAAATTTATAATTTATATTTGGGGCCCGAAATTTTGAGGGTCATCTACTAGTGGTATACCCATACCACTGTGAAAATATGGTGATGCGATTATATATAGTTTTTGAGAATCGGGTTTATTGGAAATTGAAAAGTGAACTGCGTTCTAGAACGCAGTTCGCAATTCAAAATTTATAATTCAAATTTTTGGCCCGAAATGTTCAGGGTCATCTACTAGTGGTATACCACTACCACTGTGAAAATATAATGATGCAGTTATCTATAGTTTTTGAGAATCGGGCTTATTTGCATGTGAAAAGTGAACTGCGTTCTAGAACGCAGTTCGCAATTCAAAATTTATAATTTATATTTGGGGCCCGAAATTTTGAGGGTCATCTACTAGTGGTATACCCATACCACTGTGAAAATATGGTGATGCGATTATATATAGTTTTTGAGAATCGGGTTTATTGGAAATTGAAAAGTGAACTGCGTTCTAGAACGCAGTTCGCAATTCAAAATTTATAATTCATATTTGGGGCCCGATATTTTCAGTGTCATCTACTAGTGGTATACCCATACCACTGTGAAAATATGGTGATGCAGTTATCTATAGTTTTTGAGATTCGGGCTTATTGGAAATTGAAAAGTGAACTGCGTTCTAGAACGCAGTTCGCAATTCAAAATTTAAAATTCATATTTGGGGCCCGACATTTTCAGGGTCATCTACTAGTGGTATACCCATACCACTGTGAAAATATGGTGATGCAGTTATCTATAGTTTTTGAGATTCGGGCTTATTTGCAATTGAAATGTGAACTGCGTTCTAGAACGCAGTTCGCAATTCAAAATTTATAATTCATATTTGGGGCCCGAAATTTTCTGGGTCATCTACTAGTGGTATACCCATACCATTGTGAAAATATGGTGATGCAGTTATCTACATGTATAGTTTTTGAGATTCGGGCTTATTGGAAATTGAAAAGTGAACTGCGTTCTAGAACGCAGTTCGCAATTCAAAATTTATAACTCGAATTTGGGGCCTGAAATTTTCAGGGTCATCTACTAGTGGTATACTACTAGTAGATGACCCTCAAAATTTCAGGCCCCAAATATGAATTACAAATTTTAAATTGCAAACTGCGTTCCAGAACGCAGTTCACTTTTGAATTGCGAAAAAAGCCCGTATCTCAAAAACTTGAGATGACCACTTCACCATATTTTCACGGTGGTAGTGGTAAACCACCAGTAGATGACCCTCAAAATTTCAGGCCCCGAATACGAGTTATAAATTTTTGAATTTCGAACTGCATTCTAGAACGCAGTTCACTTTTCAATTGCAAATAAGCCCGAATCTCAAAAACTAGAAATGACCACTTCACCATATCTTCACGGTGGTAGTGGTATACCACCAAAATATGACCCTCACAATTTCAGGCCCCAAATAAGAGTTATAAATTTTGAATGGCGAACTGCGTTCTAGAACGCAGTTCACTTTTTAATTGCAAATAAGCCTGATTCTCAAAAACTATACATAACTGTATCACCATATTTTCACAGTGGTATGGGTATACCACTCGTAGATGACCCTGAAAATTTCAGGCCCCAAATAACGAATATGAATTGCGAACTGCGTTCTAGAACGCAGTTCACTTTTCAATTGTAAATAAGCCCGATTCTCAAAAACTATAGATCACCGCATCACCAAATTTTCACGGTGGTAGTGGTATACCACCAGTAGATAACCCTCAAAATTTCAGGCCCCAAATATGAGTTATAAATTTTGAATTGCGAACTGCGTTCTAGAACGCAGTTCACTTTTCAATTGCAAATAAGCCCGATTCTCAAAAACTATAGGTAACCGCATCACCATATTTTTACAGTGGTATGAGTATACCACTAGTAGATGACCCTGAAAATGTCGGGCCCCAAATATGAATTATAAATTTTGAATTGCGAACTGCGTTCTAGAACGCAGTTCACATTTCAATTGCAAATAGGCCCGAATCTCAAAAACTATAGATAACTGCATCACCATATTTTCACAGTAGTATGGGTATACCACTAGTAGATGACCCTAAAAATTTCGGGCCCCAAATATAAATTATAAATTTTGAATTGCGAACTGCGTTCTAGAACGCAGTTCACTTTTCAATTTCCAATAAGCCCGAATCTCAAAAACTATAGAAAACTGCATCACCATATTTTCACAGTGGCAGTGGTATACCACTAGTAGATGACCCTGAAAATTTCAGGCCCCAAATACGAGTTATAAATTTTGAATTGCGAACTGCGTTCTAGAACGCAGTTCACTTTTCAATTGCGAATAGCGAACTGCGAACTGCGTTCCAAAAACCGATTGCCCCGAAGGAGTTGATGCACTACCCATAGCTTTGCTTTACGATGCTTATTCTGATGACCGATCATGTACGTGTGTTAATTTAAAACTCATCGTTACCAAATTTGAACAGCAGTGTTACCGTATAGGCCTGTATGTCCGCTATAATTATTCCTGGAATTGGAACAGCCAGCCTCGCCGTAAATGCTGATCGTTGATCGCAAGCAGACGAAATCGTGAGAAGACGCTTAATTTTCTATTTAGTGAATCAAATTTTGTGTATTGTTTATTTTTCAAGGCTAAACTTTTAATTTTTTATATTTATAAAGTTGTATTTTGTTTGCTGACAATTAAACAGACACAACTTTACATTTTGTTGACAGTGTTTATTTTGGAAATTCCCGTTCTATAAATAGTGTTAAATCAGAACAGTTGAGAAAAGTAGATCCGGCAAAAATTTTATTGATGCAGGTATCAAAGAAATTTTTCGACCAATCAGAAGCGCCAATATCTCATCAAACTAAAAAAAATTAAATGATACTGATATCCGTAGCATACTCTCCGTTAATGTAGTGCGTCATCAAGAGGCAGATGACGTCATAGTAAGCCGTGCAGCGAGATCGGCCTCTCGCTTCTTATATTCAGTACTGTAGGCTTTTTAAAAAATGACGGCGTTGTAAATAATTTCATAATTATGTTAGCAGTAATTATTATAATAGGAATAGCTTGAATTGGCAAAAGATGCGTTTGAGTATTTTAAAGGATAGCAGATTATTTTGACGTCATAATGTATAATTCCCTTACTTTTTTTGTCTAAACGGAATTCTTGACAGCCATAATTGTGCTGCGAGTGATTATATAATATAACTATTATGGACTTTATTGCACGATCAATATGTGGTTATATGGACCCATGTCAAGTGATATCGACCTCGCAAGCTCGGTCGATATCACTTTCTGTGTCTTCGGTCGATATCACTTGACATGGGTCCATATAACCACATATCGACCTACAATGAAGTCCATAATTGTATAATATTAAGCTGTTAATCATCAAAAGAAAGCCATTTCAATTTCTGTTTATTTAATGGGTACATGTAACGAACAGAAATGTTATTAAAATAACTATATAACAGTCATTTACCTTCATGGTTTTCCTTCCTGAAGTACTGATCATTACCCTCTTTCCACGCTGTCGTAAAACATTCTTAATATTTTTAATATCGTTGATTACTTATACTTAACTAGAACTGTTCTGCCACAAGAAGAACTCTCAGGTCATATGGGTTTGAAAGTTTATTGGCAGATAGATAACCCAACACTTGACACAATATGTGTACACTGATACACGTGGTGCTTATCCACCGGGGTGTGAAGTCATACACATGTGCTGTTCGTGTGCGTGTGTGTGCGTGCGTGGTAAAAAGCTACAAAAAATACAGAAAACCAAATTAGGTTTTTGACACAAACTGCTTTCCATACAAAAATTTCTTGAACATAACTTTAGTGTATACAGTGAATCTTACATTTGATAAACCATTTCTTGATATTACTATTCGATAAATTCATGAGTATATATGTTCAATTCAATTCACAAAACTAAGATTTAATGACAATTATTGCCTATAATTATATACTGTGTTACTGAATACGACAAAAATGGCACACCATACATTGAGCACATGGCAAACTGTAAACACAATTTATGCACAACTGCATCTATATGCATAGTTGACAGTATAGCTACAGGTAACTAACAATGCAATAAAGGTAATAAATGAAGTGTACAATATAAAAAAGACTTACACCGTGGTTTACGAGCACTTAGACCAGCGGGTTGAGATTGCCATGCGACAAATGGCGGCACAAAACGTACAATAATTAACTCATGCGTGGAAGTATTCGTATTCGATTCAAGTGTAATTGACATAATGAAAAATACACAAATTTCTCAAAATTGAAAATAAACTAAAAAGAACAGACAGAATACTCCCCGTCTGATATCTATAGATATCACTTTCTGCATTCAAACAAAATTACAAAAATAATGTACAGAATCAAGATCTAACAAATGCCTGACATTCATCATATCACTGAAGTTACACACATAAATCACTCTCTAGGAGAAGAATCATATCAACCACTGGTCTGACATAGAGAGTGGGCTTCTCATTTACTATAGTGCGAATCTCGGCTTTACGAACATGGTTGTCGGAACTCTTGAAGACCTTGACGACTAAACCCAGAGGCCAACAGTTCTGATTCACAGTCTTGTCTTTAATGAGAACCACATCTCCTTCGGCAATATCCCGTCGACTCTCTGTCCACTTCCGGCGACTCTGTAGTAATGGAAGGTACTCTTTCTTCCAACGTGCCCAAAACATGCTTGCTAAAGCTTGGACACGTTTCCACTCACATTTAAACATGTCACGATCGCAGAATTCTCCTAGGGAATTGGCCTCGAATTTATACTCGGTCTTCTGGGTTAGCAACATCGCTGGGGTGAGTATCAGCGGAAAGTCCGGATCAGTGGAGACAGGAACAAGTGGCCTCGAGTTAATGATGGCTGTAACTTCCGCCATGAATGTGATCAGGACATCGTGAGTTAAAGTCTTTCCACTGGCACCAATCAGCATCGAGTCGAGTATCCTACGGGTGATCCCTATCATCCTCTCCCATGCCCCACCCATGTGGGAGGCATGAGGAGGGTTAAAGATCCATATGGTACCTGAGTTGTGAAGATACTTCTTCAAGGGCTCATCATCAACATATATGGCGTCGATGCGCAAGTGGTCCACAGCCCCAACAAAATTGGTGCCTTGATCAGAACGAAATGTCTTAACTGGACCTCGTATAGCAGTGAATCTCCTGACGGCGTTGATGAAAGCAGATGAACTCATCTCTTCCACTACTTCAATGTGCACTGCCCTAGTGACTAAGCAAGCAAATAGTATTCCCCAGCGCTTCGAATTTGCGCTGCCTCCTCGGGTCTTCCGTGTAACAATAGACCAAGGTCCGAATGCATCCACACCTACTTTGGTAAAGGGTGGTGATGGGTCTAGACGGTCTGCTGGCAAATCAGCCATAATCTGATACTGAATTTTCCCTCTGAGTTTTCGACATGTCACACATTTATAAATGATGGATGACACAAGCCGTTTTGCACCGATTATCCAGAGCCCTGCAGCCCTAATGGCTCCTTCGGTGAAGTGGCGCCCCTGGTGCTGAACCTTCTCGTGGTAGTGTCGAACTATGAGGGTGGCTATGTGATTGCGTCCAGGTATGATCAAAGGTTTCTTCTCCCTAAGGCTCAAGTTTGAATTCACTATACGGCCTCCAACTCTAAGCAGTCCTTGTTCATCCAGGAATGGGTTAAGGTTAGCTATTGAGCTTTTCCTAGGGAGTGGCTCATGGCGTCGAATACAGTCAATCTCCTCAAAGTAGACTTCAGACTGTACTATTTTGATCAGATAGTGTTCTGTCTCCTGGTGCCTATCAATCACTGTCTTTGAATCAATGTCTTGACCTTTGAACTTGAAAAGCAGATACCTTAGATAGTTCATCGCAGAAATAAGTCTTTTCCAATCGCTAAATCGCTGAAATCGATCAGTCACGCTTTCTAGTTGATTACTATTTTCGTCGGATGCGCGGGTCTTCATTGACGAGACAACTGGACGGATTTCTTTATCTTCATCTGGAGCAATGAGTAAATGTTCATTCCCATCATACTGTTGCTCTTTCTTCATCATCAGTTGTTTTGGTCCTTGTAGCCAAGAGCTGTCTTGAAGTTCAACTGCAGGTAGACATCTTGTTGCAAGGTCTGCTGGGTTACGATCGGTGGGAACATAGTTCCACTGACTAGGGGTAGTGAACTTCCTGATACGTTCCACTCTATTGGCAACATAAGTGTAGAATCTTCTGGATTCATTGCAAATGTAGCCTAAAACCACCTTGCTGTCAGTATAATACATCACACAGTCGATATGTAGGTCAAGGTGTTCAAGGGCAAGCTGAGCTATTTCCACTGCTAACACAGAGGCGCACAATTCCAGTCTTGGAATAGTGTGTCCGCTTATGGGTGCTACTTTGGCTTTGCCTAGAACAAATCCAAGCTTGACTTGTCCTTCTCTGTCTGTAGTACGTAAGTAGGTGACAGCCGCTATAGCCTTTTCCGAGGCATCGCTGAACACGTGAAGTTCCTTGGTCACAGCTCTGCTGAGATCTGTAACATATGTACGTTGAATTCTCAAATCCTGAAGTACATTTAGGGAACACTTCCAGGAATTCCAAAGGGATGCTAGATCATCAGAGAGTGGCTCATCCCAGTTCTGAGTCTGTGCAACAAGTTTCCTGAGAAGCAGTTTACCATAGATAGTCACTGGGGCTAGAAAGCCTAAGGGGTCGAAAATACCATTCACCGTTGAAAGTAAACCCCTTCGTGTGACGGGTTTGTTATCCGTAGATAGTTGGAATAGAAATACGTCGTTGTTTACATCCCAGCTGAGGCCAAGGCTGCGTTGAAGAGGTTTCTCTTCCCCATGTAGATCTAGGTCCTTAAGGTTGGTTGCTAGGTCTTCACTCGGAAACGCTGACATAACTTCAGGACTGTTGGAGGCGAATTTATGAAGACGGAGATTGCCAAATTCCTTCAAGGCGCTCTGAGTGTCCTTGAGAATATGAATGGCCTCTTCAGGGGTAGGACAGGATGTTAGCCCATCATCCACATAAAAGTTGTCTCGCACAAACTTGGTAACATTGTCTCCGTACTTAGATTCTGCTGTTTCAGCTGCTTTCCTGAGTCCTAATGTTGCTACAGCTGGCGAAGGGCTGTTGCCAAATACATGAACTCTCATTCTGTATTCGATAATCTCCTTCTCAAGGTCGTTGTCCTTGTGCCATAGAAATCGTAGAAAGTTACGATGATCCTCTCTGACCAAAAAGCAGTGGAACATGTGTTGCACATCAGCAGTCACGGCCACCGTCTCCTTACGAAATCGTATGAGTACACCAAGCAGGCTGTTAGATAAGTCGGGTCCAGAGAGTAGAATGTCATTCAAAGAAACTCCCTTAAATCTGGCCGATGAATCAAACACACCCCGAATCTGATCCGGTTTTTTGGGGTGGTAGACACCAAACAGTGGCAGGTACCAGCATTCTTCTCCATCAGACAATTCTGGGGCAACTTCTGCATGATTATTGTCAAGGATCTTTCCCATGAATGTGAGGAAGTGTTCCTTCTTCAATTCGTTCTTTCTCAGGCTGATGTCGAGTAACTTAGCACGCTGAACTGCTTGCTCCCTGTTGTTTGGTAAGCGCTGTCTCTTCTCACGAAAAGGAAGAGGTGCCACCCAACTTCCTGTGTGGTCTCTTAGGAATTCGCTGTCCATCTGCTTCATAAACATCTTATCTTCAATTGACATGCCTATTATGTCATCGTCCTTGGTTCGAATGAACATCTTGGAATCATCCAACATAGACTGATCTGCTGTCTCTCGTATGTCAAACTTGTTGCTGCATGGTTTTAACAATGTGGGTTGACCTGTCGATAAGAGGAATGTTTTCTTAACGTTAAGATCCTTTGAGGCATGTACCATGTTGAGGCAAGTCTCTCCAATGATAACCCATCCCAATCTGAGTTGCTGTGCATATGGAGCCTTTGGTGGACCAAAGACCTGGTATAGGACGTGATGAGCCTCAATAAGGTCCCGTCCTATCAGTAGGAGGATATGGCAATCGTCGTCCAGAGGTTGGATATGCCTGGATATATCGAAGAGGTGTGAGTGATGCAGGGTGACTTCTGGTGTAGGTATCTCCTCTCTATTGTTTGGTATGTGGTTGCACTCAAGCAGGGTAGGAAGTTCAAAGTCCACATCGCCTTCCATAGATCTCACAATGAAACCATTTCCTCTTCTTCCAGAAGTAACGACTTTGCCAGAACATGTTGATATGGTGTAGTTTTGTGGCTTATCTGTCACACCAAAGAACTCAAAGAAGTCGGGCGCTGCTAGTGAGCGGTTGCTCTGATCGTCAATCACTGCATACAATTTCACTCGTTTGTTTGGATTGTCACGATGAAACACATTCACTGGCAGAATCTTCGCACAAGATTTCCCACTATACGGCTCTCTGCATATCTCGGTACAGCTTGAACTAATCTCAGGAACAGGTTTGAACTTGCTCCTAGGCTCCCCGCCATTCTCCTTCGAGGATGAGTATTGAGCATGGCTCCTTGCCTCAGAGTCTGTTGCTCGCTGAATTGTGTTATCATCTGCTGTTGCTGCGTAGTTGTTCCTGTTGATATGAAGCGCCGTAGTGTGATACTTGCTCCCACATTCTTTACATGAAACACTTGCACTGCAGTCGCGACTTTTATGAGTGTTTGATGCACAGCATTTGAAGCATATGTTGTTCAGTTTCAAAAGTCTTTTTCTTTCTTCCAGTGACTTGGAACGAAAACCTCTGCAGTCATCGAGAGAGTGTTTGGTTTTATGGATGATACAGTGTTCAAGTGGAACAGTCATATCGATACCAGTCTTTCTCACATTGACTCTGTTTTTTGTGTAACTTGTCTGTTTTGGAGCAGGAAACCTGTCAGTGCTGTTTGTGTCTGGTTCATAGTTGAATCCAGGGTCGTTTTTCACCTTGCTTAAGTCCTTTATGAAGTCCACAAACACTTCAAATGGTGGAAATACAGCATCATGTTCTTTCTTATACTTCACTGCTCGATTCGTCCACTTCTCCTGTAGACTGTACGGTAATTTGGAAATGATTGGTCTTATCCCAGATGAAGAGTCTAGATATGCTAACATGGCACTGTACTTCGGATCTTCTTTCAAAAACTGCATTTCCATGAGAATGTCTGAAAGGTCATAGAGCTTCTGATGATCCTTGTTGCCAAGTTTTGGAAAGCTTAAAAGTTTGGATCTTATGGATGCTTCCACATGTTCTGGTGCACCGTAGCGCTCATCTAACCTTTCCCAAAGTCTTTGTAGTCCCCTCGGGATGTTGAAAATGTTAGACGTTCTAATGCTGATCGCATGCTTCTTTGATTCCGGCCCCAAGTACTTGATGAGAAGGTCCATCTGTTCGGAATCCATGACTTGAAGTTCATTCACTACACAGGAAAAACTATGTTTCCATGCACTATAAGATTCGGGTCTATCGTTGAAGTTGGTGAGCCTAGAGAACAGTAAATCCTTCCGCAGAAGGAATCGGGTAACGTCAGTTACTTGTGCTCCTTGGTCGGTCACACTTGGTGATGAATGATGTGCGGAAGGCACATATGGTTGTGCATGCGGGTTCAGGTTAGGCGAATTGGTAGGGATGTGATCACGTGTAAGACCTGAAGGAAATTGGCCTGGTTGAGGCTGATTAGAAGAGGCGGTCTGTGACACGGTGTGACGACATGGTGTAGAGTAGTCCTGTTTCGGTTTGAGATTGCTGGCCTCATCTGGAGTATTTGGTCGACGAAGTACAGGGGACAACTGGCCAATAGTTGATTCAAATGCTTGACAGTCCGCTTCAGCCTCAGCCGCTTCTCTTTCCAGATTTAACATTTCTAGTTCTGCGTCGAGTTCCATTTGTTTCTTACGGAGTGTTATTTCTTTAGCAGTGTATAACATTCTAGCTTTCGCTTTGCTCACATGTGCCCTCTTCTTTGCAAGGATATCAGTCGCCATCACGTAAGAATCTGTAGAAGATGCACAACTACTTTCACAGTCTTCCTCTTGGTCCTCTTCGTGGTCTTCTCTCACATCCATCCTTTCACCATCTGTGGGCGGTAACTTCTCTTTGGTTGAGTGGGTCTCCACAGTCGAATCTGGAACGGTTGACGTAATGGTCTGTTCTGCTGTTGTAGACATCAGGTCTTTTTACTGTTCTGCCACAAGAAGAACTCTCAGGTCATATGGGTTTGAAAGTTTATTGGCAGATAGATAACCCAACACTTGACACAATATGTGTACACTGATACACGTGGTGCTTATCCACCGGGGTGTGAAGTCATACACATGTGCTGTTCGTGTGCGTGTGTGTGCGTGCGTGGTAAAAAGCTACAAAAAATACAGAAAACCAAATTAGGTTTTTGACACAAACTGCTTTCCATACAAAAATTTCTTGAACATAACTTTAGTGTATACAGTGAATCTTACATTTGATAAACCATTTCTTGATATTACTATTCGATAAATTCATGAGTATATATGTTCAATTCAATTCACAAAACTAAGATTTAATGACAATTATTGCCTATAATTATATACTGTGTTACTGAATACGACAAAAATGGCACACCATACATTGAGCACATGGCAAACTGTAAACACAATTTATGCACAACTGCATCTATATGCATAGTTGACAGTATAGCTACAGGTAACTAACAATGCAATAAAGGTAATAAATGAAGTGTACAATATAAAAAAGACTTACACCGTGGTTTACGAGCACTTAGACCAGCGGGTTGAGATTGCCATGCGACAAATGGCGGCACAAAACGTACAATAATTAACTCATGCGTGGAAGTATTCGTATTCGATTCAAGTGTAATTGACATAATGAAAAATACACAAATTTCTCAAAATTGAAAATAAACTAAAAAGAACAGACAGAATAAGAACTTTATCAGTATTCTTTATATGTAATATCAATTGTGTTAATATACATGTAATAAGTACACAACAAATGAAAGCCTGCATGTTTCGTTCCGTTCTTAAAATGGACTTAATAATTTTACCAACATTGTGTATAATTTTATCTATTTAAACCCTTTTTTCTATATAAATATTGTTTAATATAGTTTTTTGTTGCGCCAAATATTATTCATAATATTATATTTAAAAATCAGTTCTTCAATATCTCTACCACTACCTAAGTATTCATATTCGTTGGTTAACGGTTGCCATGGCAACAATTTAAAAATCATTTTTATTATGAAACGAAAGAATTTGTTTAAATTTATTAAAACCACTTACATTTTTTTAAAAATGAAATACTATTAAAATTGATTAACTTTACCAATATTGGTCAAGTAGGCTCGAATTTTGCGTAATAATGCCGAATTTTAGCGTTTTTGAGACATTTGAATGGTAATTTCTTCAAACTTATTTTTTTCTCTTCCAAAATTGACTTATTCGAACAATTTGATGCTGTTTTTGAGAAATTAGAGATCCATAGCATATATTTGAAAAAAATATAATTTATCTTTGAGGTGGTCGATTTTGGCCCTTAGCGCCCCTAGCTCATAAGTAGAAACGATCATTTTACTTGTTTATTTACTCACTTTCACTTTCAGCGATGGGGGAATGACGTAATAGGATAAAAATATAAGACGACTTACCTGTCCCATTTTTTGCATTCAATTTGGCAAAATACCAATGGAAAAAAAGTGAAGGAAATTAACCATATTCTACAAGCACAGACGCTTGTGTCATAGCTGTTTAGGATGTCTATTAACTATACACAAAAACATGTATAGTTAATAGACCTTCTGTATGAAACAAACGTCTGTCTGCAGGATACTATAGGATTTGTTATGCAGTAGGTATCTCACTGGTTATCAGCCAATCAAATGAACATCACTTGAAGTTCCATATATACTTCAGAATTATTTTTTTCCTTGACTGCATTTTTACATTTTCTTTTACCCAGTTTTATAAATTTGTGTACCACTGAGAAGGATATTTCATGTATTTTGTTAGATGATGATCATTTTTCACAGGGACTACTTCTTTCAGGGCACATGCAGCAGCTTCCTGGGGAAGTTTTCAGTCTGTTTACATACAAACGGAAAACACGTGGTTTTGAGGGTAGACCTGTTTAATTATAGCTAGATATTTTAAGAAAATATCTTATCGTGTTCCTTTTTTGGTGTTAGCTAATGAGATAGGTAACAAAGAACATTTCCTCCGAATATTTTGTAATGAGAAATTCAAACTGGTTTTTAAAAATGTTTTCCCTCTATAGTGTTACATGTACATGTATATAGTGAAAACATACCTTGAACACGTTTTTTCCGCCGTTATATGTAGGAAATATAAATAGCTTCGTACCCGAATGATTGTTTAATACAAAAACAATAGTAGACATAAACAGTACTATATAGCTTGCAGGTTTGTTTTATCATAAAATATGTATATATTCATAAATAAATAAATGAAGAAATTCAGTAAATATTGATTTTTTTACGTTATATTTACATTTTCCAGTGTCTTGCCTGTGATAACAACACGTATCGATTTTGTACTATATAACCCATAACTTCAAATGACGCCAAATTGAGGCGCCAGCGGGGTTTGCTTATTTATATTTAGATATTTAATCGTACAGTGGCTTAAATTATCTAAATATAAGTAATAAGAAGTCATTCTTTGAATATTATGAGGTGATAATTTCGGGCGGGGCGTGCTCAAATCTTTGGATTTGATCACGCCCCGACCGAAATTATCACCTCATAATACTCAAAGAATGATCCCTTATTCCTTAAATAATCACGGAGCCGATAACTGGTCATTCGTCAGTAATCAGCAAAAATGTTTTAAGAAGCACTTAAAATAGTTGTACTATCTATACTTATAAATTAAGGCATTTTGCCAATAAACTTCGAAATGCCTGCACCCGAGTAACTGCTCACACCTTTGGCATTTCAACATGTGTGAGTTGATGTCCGTAAGCTATAATTGAATTTTACCTGATAAGTAATTATTGTAAGATAAATTAAAAACCTACTTCCATTTTCGATAAACCAGCCCGAAATAGCAAAAATGTGAGTAAGGTGGTGGACACGCTTTGGCGGATCCAAGTCAGTGGGAGTTTGCATCAAAAAATATATTTACAAGGAAATAATATTGAATGATTATGTAAAGAGTGAATATATATCCTGGGAACCTATTTCGGGTATACATAAGAATTGAGATTTGACATATGTTGAATAAATAAAATGAGCCAATTCGTTTCTTGAATGTGCGATTTTTGCTTTGATGAATAGAACTTTCCAGAACGGGGTAACCAAGAACGCGGTTTGGCTAATTAACGTCATGTTGGAGAATGTAGGATGAGTCACCATGATTTGTGGGCAGATCGGACATCTGGTTAATACAAAAAAGTTAATAAATAAAATGGGCCAATAGACGCGATTTTAATTTGATAGAAATAACTTTACAGAACGGGATGCCAAAAAATGGGGTTGACTAATTAACACTATGGCGAAAAGTGCGTACACGTTTCTAAATAACATATACATTTTTTATACCACGACATATTGGTAGTAAACCTTATAAATTGATTTGTTGACAGTGTTTTATATAAATTTCTTATTTTGGGCAATCATAAGTGAAATTTGACATAAAGAACAAAGTTCTAAAAGAGATACCACGCACTATAACCCACACTCTGGTTTGAAATAAGATAGTAGTCTATTTTTTCCCAGTCAGCTGCAACAAAAAGAATTAAGGCCATGTACATGTTCATGTGTATATACTCCATTTCAGCTTAGATTTTCATCCCTGTCCTCTCCTCTACATTTTCAGCCACGCAGTTGCTTTTTTATTTCAATTTTATAGAATATTTTAAGAAAAGCAATTAATAAAAATTTCGGACACAATACATAGAAAATGAACAAAAAAAACCTGGTTCAACATATTAAGCATTGTATTATAATATAATATGTGAATATAATATAATATGTGAATTATTTTTAATCACCGCGCTTGCGCGGGATATCATCTAGTGTTTCATATATCAATGTATCTTAACAGAAAGAGAGAGATGAGAAATGAACCATTTACACTGTCAAATTTTATGCACATATTTTCAAATACAAATCAAATACAATAAAAAATACATAATTGTTGCCGATTCCTGGTCAAATACCACTGTAGGTTTATGTGATCTGCTAAATTTAACAGTTCTATTTCTATTTTAAGTTAAAGGTCCTAGACACGATTTGAGATGAAAATTTTATTTTAATTTTTTTGTATAAAAATGGTTTACTTGTGTATTTTGAATGATTCACCAAAATTTGAATGTTAGAAGTCAAGTTACAAGAGAGAGAGATACAGAGGGAAGAATTCGTTTTTATGTAGACAAAGATCGAGTCTTATATTTGTTTACAAATAATGTAAAGTAAAGAAATGACCATTTCTTTAACAAACTAACCAGTGACAAACAATATGTAAACTGCTTTGATGTTCATAAATAATTTTATAAACAACAAAGAGCAATATTAGATTGAAACTTATACCAATTCAACACATATGTAAACAATAACAGGACTCATCTCTGTAACTCTCTATTAACTCTATAATTGACTATCAAATTTTGATAAAGCATTAAAAACATCCATATTGACCAATCTAGACATTAAAAATGAAAAAATAAATTTTGAAAATTTTTAGCTGAAATCGTGTACTAGTCTTTTAAAGATCAATTAGATAAACAGTGCATGGAGGTTAACTAACCATTTATTTTTACTTTAGAAACCTTTTAAAATCAATCAGGGTGTCTTGAATGCTTATTTTTTGGATATCGTCGGTTCTTTAGCACACCAGGCCGTGTAGAAAAATTGAATACGGTATTCAATTTTTTTTCCTATTGATTATATTTTATTGTATACAGCAGATACAACAGGATTAGAAACAAGTTGGAACAACTTACAAGTTCTCCCCCTTAAGTTGTAAATTAAAGTAAATATTACTTATTATTATTTCTAAACTGTCTTTAAAAACTATACAAAACAATTATACACAGAACATGCACAATCATAAGTATTCTATAGTTAGATAATAAAGTATAACATCAACAACTAAATCTTCTGGTCTCTTGAATAAACACTAGACAAAATATTTAATTCGGTAGGTAAAGCAGTATCACCCCAATGTAGAAGGTGTGTCTCAATAATAGTCAACTCGTTTAATTTTAGTAATCTATCCATAAGTTTATATCTAGCATTTGATTTTTTCTTACAAATGAAAGAAAAGTAATATGTGTCTTCACGCATGCAACAAGAACACAGGTTTTGTATGAATTATATTAAGAAAACGTGAATTGAATTGGCCTGCTTTGATTCAATAGTAAGAGATTCCACTTTGATACAGCATCTTGTATAAATTACTTTTTGTAAACTTCAAGTCTGTATTCTGGTAGTGTATAGTTTTCTCTATTACGGATATTATGTGTGGACATATTGTTTACTTTACAATGCATTGCTTCTTTAAGATACTGTGAAACGTTATTATGAACCTTGTACATGGTAATTAGTTTGGCAGTTGATAGTCTAGAAGACAGAGTTCTAAGCCAGTTTCTAAATATAGAGAATCTATAGAAGCTATTATAGGAAGGCCAGTAACAATCCGGACTGCGCATAATTGGACTTTTTCTAAGAGATCACTATCAGATGAGCAACATCCATCCAAAACAACAGAGGCAAATTCTAAGACTGGTCTTATAAAAGTAAGAAATAGAGGGGCGTACACTGTTTTACCATAGTGTGTCCGTCTGTCCGTCCGTATGTCTGTCCGTAACAAAACTTTCTTTCGCATTTTTCTCAGCAACTATTAATATTTGTTTTTTTTGTTTTTAAAGAAATAGGTGGCCATGGATCCCTGCCTTAGTGCCCAGGATGTGTTACGGTGTCGTCTCTGTGAGATTCCTATCCCTTCTTTGTACTGTGAAATATGTCACATACATCTATGTAAAACCTGTGCAGGGGAACATATCGCAGATGAGTCCTCAGAACACAAAGTAGTACAATTCAAAAAGCGCGGATTAAGTCCTAGTTGTTCCAAACATTCCAATAAGTTATGTGAACTTCACTGCGAACAATGTGACATTCCTATTTGTTTGCAGTGTATCTCTTTTGGAGAACATCACGGACACGAACTAGTTGAAATTTCAAAAATTCTAGAGAACAAGAAAAGAAAATTAGAGAGAGACTTGCAAGAATTAGAAAATACCATATTTCCTAAATACCAAGAGATTGCATCTATCATCCCAGTTCAGAAAGATGATCTTAATAAAAACTCCCAGAAATTGGCATCAGCTATTAGCAAACATGGGGCAGAATTCCATAAAGAAATAGACATTGCAATGCAGAAACTGATTTTTGAAGTGGATGAAATAAAATCAAAACATTTGGTTGTACTAAAAGAACAGGAAGATGAAATTAAACGCAGTATTTCTGAAATCAGTCAGATTATTGCTGATCTAAAAGAATTACTGAACTCGAATAATATCAGCCTCATCTCTGCCTACAAATGCAAGAATGCAGATTTCAGACGACTGCCTCCTGAAATCACAGTTACTTTGCCAAGTTTTACGCCTCATAAGATTAATAATGAACAGCTTCAGCAACAGTTAGGATATTTGATGGGATTATCTTTTACAACAGAAGAACGTTACCTAGCAGATTCTTCCGATGATGAATCTTCTTTCCCGGACAGGCAACTAATTGATAAACCACTTATCATCACAAATATAACCACCGAATATGGAGACCTCAATAGATTATGCAGTGTGGCGTGTCAGAGTGATGACGAAATATGGACGCGTGGTCAGGACAACATCATAAGACTTTACAATATCACAGGGAACTTGCTTCAGTCTATCAAAACCAAGTCGGGACATAAGCCTTGGGACATTTCATTGACAAAGAGTGGTGAACTAGTTTATACTGCTTACAGTGATAGCTCTGTGAACAAAGTGAAAAGTACAGAGATACAGACAGTGATCAAACTATGGGAATGGAGACCACGAAGTGTTTGTAGTGCTTTCTCTGGTGACTTTCTTGTCATTTGTGTTAGTGATGATGAGAAACAAACTAAAGTTGTGCGTTATTCCGACACTAAAGAAATACAAAGTATTCAATTTAATGATGAAGGTTTACCTCTTTATTCACCCAACTTTCTCCCTAAATATATTTGTGAGAACAAGAATTTGGATATCTGTGTGGCTGACAATGACGCTCGTGCAGTAGTGGTGGTCAATGAGGCTGGGAAATTCCGCTTTACTTACAATGGCTCTCTCATTGACACAAGAGACCCGTTTAAACCAGTTGGTATCACAACAGACAGCCAAAGTCGAATTCTGACAGCAGACTATAACAACGACCGTATCCACATCCTGGATCAGGACGGACAGTTCCTCTGCTACATTGACAACTGTGACTTACAAGGCCCACTGGGTTTATGTGTAGACAACAGAAACAATCTTTTTGTTGCCGAGTATAAAACAGGCAAAGTTAAGAAAATACAATATGTTAAATGAAACAAAGCAAAACGATTTTGTATAAACATTTAAATTATGTATCTCACTGAACGTTTCCAAATCAAAACGTATTTGTGTTAATAGACTAGTTTCTGACAAAAAGACACCTAGATATTCGTTTGAACCGGGATTAATTGCTCTGATTCAAATGAATATATGTTTTCTGAGCTTCTGCAATGATGGCAGTAGAAGAAGTGTGTTAAATGTTTTCTTTTCTCAGGAATTCTTTAAAAGATCTTTTTATCGAATGGTAGATTAACATCGAAATGTACTTTATATTAATTCTTTTTTAAAATTATCTTCCGGGGTTCCGGCGCATGCTTAACATGTAGGACGCGTTTCTTTGGAGCACAAAGAAATTAGCCAAAAAAAAAACGAAAATCAAAAAGACACCGAAAGAAAAATGTTTTTAAAAAGAATAAAGAAGGCTCATAAGGTGTGTATGTGACATTCATATTACAAAAACTGACATTAGGGGATAGGTATTTGTAAATTTCGTATAAACAAGCTGATCCGCTTGAGAATAACTCACTCACTGTCCATTGTCTACATGTCTGTGTTGTGATTCCTGTACCATTACCTGTGTTGTGATTCAAGTATTGTTACCTGTGTGATTTACCTGTGCAAATATCTGTGTCACAGAACCTGTAGTGTATGTTTTCAATCCGATTGAAAATGTCATCAGAAAACGCCAAAAAACGCGGAGAGAAATTCGGAGGCTACGGGATTATGTAATCCGCCTAGAGTCCCAAAAGAACACGCACGGTGCCCAAATTGTCGACCTTAAGTCTAGGTCAATGGAGAACAACATAATTATAAGTGGACTAGAGGAAAAAGTGACAGAAAGACGAGCCTCGGATAATCTACCAAATATCATTAGGAATTTGTTTTTTACAGAACTGGAAATGAAGGATGCGGACGCCGACAATCTACAGATTAACAAACTGTTCCGCATGGGAGACTTTGACCCACGGAGAAAATATCTACGCCCAGTATGCGTGCAGTTCTATGACAAGTCCCACAAAGACTTGGTCATGAGCAGAGTAAAAATATTGAAAAATAAAAGATCTCCCATTAGGATAGCTCAGCAACAGCCAGACGAGACACGGGAAAAGAGAAAACAACTCTACCAGGTGCAGAAACAGTATACAGATCGAAATATTGAAACCAAAATTAAAGGAGACAAGCTGATCTTCACGCAGAGCAACTCAATCTACAGGGATAAGGTGGGGGCACGACCAACAGCTGACGAAGTCATCACCTGCGACGACGTGACAAAGGAAGTGTTCCCGGGAAAGTCAATGGAGGATAACGGTAACCGGTTCATCGCACATTCCTCGGCCGTAGATTCCTATAAGCAGGTCAGGAGATCAATAGTCGAAATCATGCGTGTCGATGGTGTTCCGAGTGCCACACATAATGTCTATGCGTATCGTTTTGTAAGCTCTGACGGGACCATTCATGAAGGTTACGATGACGACGGGGAACATGGCGCGGGACGACAGCTACTGAGGACCCTGGCAGATAATGATGTAAAAAACGCGCTCGTGGTAGTGTTGCGATGGTATGGGAGCAAGATTGGACCAAGGCGTTTCGCAAACAACATTGAGACAGGTCTTAGTGCTGCGAAGAAACTGCCCGTGTCTGTGTAAAATACTTGCCTCGTAATTACACAGTCCTTACATTTGCAAGTATTCACCATGTGAAACTTGTGAGTCTATAATTCTACGGTATACTATATGTATCTATGCATAAAAAGCGTATTATTATATACACGAATATTATGTTAAATAAGTACTTACGACGGACTAAATGTTTGAAAAATTATTAACAATTACTCTTTTCAGAGTCTATAGGTTCTCTCCATTGTTTATCCATTTTTTTTTCTTTTGTAATACTACAAATTATCCCCCCCCCTACTTTTTCAGTCCTTAGTTAATATGTAGCAGTATGATTTTTCTTCATATTTTTAAACTCGAAAACCAATATATTTATCACTGCTCTGTTTTTTTCTCTACTATTGATGTGGTACACAATTGTTTAAAGAACTACACAAAAAATGTTTAAAATAATATATATGTATTGTATTTTTTTTTCCATTATTGATCCCGACGCCGCTGGAAATAATTTGTATTAACCGTCTTGACTCCGGCTTTAGCTTGTACATGATTTTTCCTGTTTGAGGTGCTAACGGGACACAATTTCTCAATGTACATATGATTGTAAGTTTTTTCTGCATTTAGCTTGTTCCTTTTTATTTTTGTCATCCATAATTCACACCACGTTGATGGAACATTAATGTAGAGTTAAAATGTTATTTCCATAAATAACGTGCAAAAAACTATGCATCTCAAGTTTAAGTTGTAATTTCCTGAGACGGTAACGATGACGACTTGTATATATTTATTGCTATAGCCAAGTTACAACCTTCTCGTATTATTATATTTTTTACAAAAAGTTACCCTACATCTAATGTTTCCTTCACGCCGATTGTTATTTAAATCTGTCTATTACAAACACATTATTTTCCTAAATATTGGATCCATAATTAGTGTTGGTTAATCTTCTCTGTGCAAAGATTAAATCAAAATCATGCTATTTGGTTCACCCGTATGTGCATCTTGGATCCACAATCTATCTTATACTCTTCTTCCTTTATTGACACAATGTGGGGGTGCAGTATTTTTTTCCACTTTTTTAAATCATGGTGGAACAACTAAACAAACAACAAGAAAACCTCCTTAAAATTTTAACAGTGAACTGCCAGGGCCTAGGTGATTGAAACAAGAGAAAAGATGTTTATCAAACCCTTAGAAACAAAAATTATCATATATACTTTTTACAGGATACTCATTTTACAGAAACAGAAGAAAATATTATTAAGTCACAATGGGGTTACAAAGCTTTTTTTAGTTCTTTTACGTCAAACTCCAGAGGTGTAACTATTCTTTTTAACAGCAACTGTGAATTAGAGGTTCACAAAACATTTAAAGATGATAATGGTAATTTTCTCATTCTTGATGTTTCTGTTGATGATTTACATGTCCTACTGGTAAACTTATATGGCCCATATCTTGATACACCTGCATTTTACACGAATTTATTTCAGCATATTGAGAATCTTTTTACGAACCAACATATTGTTCTTGGAGGTGACTTTAATTTAATTTTTGATAAAGAGTTAGATTCAATGAATTACAAAAGCTTGAATAATACCAAATCAAGACTTGAAGTGTTAAGACTAATTGAAAATTTTAACCTTTAAGATACTTTCCATGAAAACAATCTGAATCTGAAAAAGTTCACATGGAGAAGAAAAATCCCAGTTAAACAAGCTATACTTGATTTTTTTCTAATCTCAGTTACATTATAAAATATGTCTCCAATGATTAAAATAGAAAACAGCTATAGGTCAGACCATTCCCCAGTTGTTTTATGCATAAAAAAGAATGAATTCCTAAAAGATAAAGGAATATGGAAAATTAACAACTCCTTATTTACGGATAAAGAATGTATAAAAATAGTAAAACAAATAGTTATAGATATTTAAAACAATATTCCTGTTTTGTGTATAATAAAGACAATATATCCTCTGAACCGGATGATAATGTACAGTTCATCATTAGCGACCAATTGTTTTTAGATACCTTGCTCTTGGAAATAAGAGGAAAACCTATTTCATACTCGACTTATATTTTTAAAAAAGCTCTTGAAAGAGAAGAAATGCTTAAAAAGGAAATTTTAAATTTAAAATAAAATTTGACACAAGATTCTATTCAACACTTTGAGGATAAACATAATGAATTGGAAGAAATAAGGACTACTAGATTAAAAGGTCAATGTATACGATCAAAAGCAAATTGGATAGACCAGGGAGAAAAACCAACAAAATATTTCGCTAATTTAGAATCAAGAAACTATATTAATAAACAAATATTGGTAATCGAGAAGGAGAATGGATCAATTATTAGAAATCCACAAGAAATTTTAAGTGAAACAAAGAAATTCTATGAGAGCCTCTATACAAGACAGGATATAGTAGAAACAGAAAATATACATGAAAAACTGAAAAACTTAAACAACCTAAACTAAAGAAAGAAGAATCAGAAAATATTGAAGGCCCTATAACAAACACAGAAGTTTTAATTTTTTTTAAAATCATGAAAAATTATAAAAGTCCAGGACCAGACGGTTATACGAGTAAATTTTTCAAATTTTTTTTGGAACAACATTGGATCTTTTATAAGAAGAGCAATTAATAACTAAAATGAACTACTGCATTTTACAGAATCAAATGTTAGGAATTATGACTTGCTTGCCAAAAGCTGAAAAACAAAAACAGTTCCTAAAAAATTGGCGTCCCATAAGTCTCCTAAATGTTGTTTACAAAGTAGCATCAGGGTGCATTGCTAATAGAATTAAGTCATTATTAGACAAATTAATAAATAAAGACCAAACTGGTTTGATCAAAGGAAGGTTTATTGGAGAAAATATATAAGACTCATAATTATATGATTTGATGAATTATACTGAAGTACATAGAATACCAGGTTTATTAATGCTTATTGACTTCGAAAAAGCATTTTATACTATATCTTGGAAATTTATTTTTGAAACTCTTGATTTTTTCAAATTTGGACCTTTTACAATAGAACCAAATCATGTGTTTTACAAAATGGATTCAGTTCTGACTATATTTATCTTCAAAGGGGCTGTAGACAAGGTGATCCCATTTCTCCATATCTTTTTTATTATGCGCGGAGATTTTGGGGATTTTAATAAGAAATAATAGGGATATCAGAGGAATTGTTATAGATGGAATAGAATATAAGATTTCTCAATATGCTGATGACGCCTCTCTTATTTTTCATGGTTTACCTGAGTCAATGGATGGTATTTTAAGTGTTTTATATTATTTTGCACACTTATCAGGACTGAAAATTAATTACACAAAAACTAAAATGGTTTGGATTGGGAGTAAGAAATGTTCAAGAGATGTATTTCACCACACAAGATGGAAACTAAATTGGAATAACCCAACCTTTGATTTATTAGGAAATAAATTTTCTGTAACTCTATATGAGATGTCTAGCCTTAACTATGAGCCTAAACTGTCAGAAATTAAAAATATTTCAAACCAATGGAAATTAAGGAAACCCACCCCAATTGGTAAAATATCAGTAATAAAAACATTGATTCTACCAAAATTAAACCATGTGGTACTCACTTTACCTAATCCAGACTCCTACTTTACAAAAACTTAAAATAAAGAAATTTACCAATTTTTATAGGGAAGTAGGATTCACAAAGTAAAAAGAAATACTATTATACAGGGATATAGATATGGTGGTTTAAAAAGATTGATTTTACAGAATTTAGCTCAGCTTTAAAATCTAATTGGATTAGAAGAATGATTTTCACAGACACAAAATGGATAAATCTTTTAGAGGCAGAATTACAAGCAAAAATTAAAAACTTATGGGTTAAAGGTACAAACTTTCTTTCTAATATATGTAAAAATACAAATAATATTTTTTGGAAAGAAGTTTTTAACAGCTGGATTTTAGTTGTAAATGCAACTAGACAAGAAATTACCAATGTTTCACTTGAAAACATTTGGCTTAACCCAAAAATAAAAGTTAATAACGGTTCCTTTTTTCTAAAACACTATTTTAATGCTGGTTTTATGCATATACAAGATCTTTTTGATAATGAGGGTGTCTTTCTTAGTCTAAGCACAATTGAAAATCGGAATGTAAAAACAAATTTCATTGAATATGCAAGTTTAAAGAGAGCAATATTTGAATGATTAAATATAGACAACATTAATGAAATCAAATATAAGTCTGTTGAGTATTTGAGCAATTGAGTATACCTAGTCACATAGATATCTTCTTCACCAATAAAAAGGGTTGTAAATACATGTACAATGAACTTATTAAGAAGAAAACAGAGCCACTACATCTGTATATAAATGGATAGAAAGAGGCTTTATTTTAAACAATTAAGACTGGAACAAAATGTTTGAATTCCCATTCAAAACTACAAAATAGTCAAAACTTCAATGGCTACAATTTCAAATCCTACATAGAATAATACCAACAAATGATTTTCTTCACAAGATTAAAGTTAAAGAATCCCCAGCCTGTTCATTTTGTAAAAGTGCTAATGAGACTATTGAGCATTTATTTGCAGACTGCTACTGTGTTAAAGAAATTTGGGAATCATGCGAGGAGTGGTTGCTAAGGAAATTTGAAATGCAAGTGACATTTGACAAAAACTTAATTTTATTTGGAAAATATAAAGAGAGAATTTTGTATAAAGTGCATAATCTTTTAATTCTAATAACAAAGCAATACATATTTGCAAGTAGATATAAAGAGGTTCCAAAACTGAATTTCAATGCACTCGAAAATATAATAACGAACAGAATATCTCTAGAGAAATATATTTTGCTTAAAAACTGTAGATTCTCAGAGTTTGAGAGGCACTGGCAAAAAATGTGTGACTTATTATGACATACTAGCTGTATTTATTAGATTCAATAGGTAATACTATAAATAACTAACCTCCCCCCCCCCCCACACACACACTTTTCTCTCACTTTAACTTCCTTTCACACATAGTGTACAGGTACGGTACATTTGTAAATGAGGTATATATAATATGTAATATATTGTACATGTATATGCGACATAGGCCTATATTCTTATATTTGTATACTTTAAGACACAATTTGTTACAGTGTAAGCTGTGTGTACTTGTATCCTTCTCTACTGTCTTTGTCAATAAAAGTGTTTCAAAAAAAAATTATCTTCATATAACATGCAAACTAACAAAAAAAGATTGAATATTTCAGATATAAAACAACAAGTTAAAAAATTGGCCGAGATACGAACTTGGTTGGTCACGTGATCAAACGTGTGATGCCCTAAAGGCTTCTCAGAAGATTTGATCATGCACCAACCAAGTTCATACCCTGGTAAACTTTTATATCCTGTTTATCAATTATATTTACACTTGAAAGAAGTTAATTGTTCAGAATTACAAATACATCCTGGCTTTTATGTCTACAGTTATGCAACCGTCAAACCTTAAGCTCGCGCGATGATCACTGCGGTGTCAACAATATGACCTTGTAACCCGTTAAAAAGTGAACAGAATTGAATGTTGTTTGCTTTTCTATTGGTTCATATTTGCAAACATATTTGCAAACATGAACACATGTAAATAACCTGATAGTTTCTAGTTTATGCCGTTAAAGTGATATAAAATATTGTTATTTATATGCCATTTCAATTACTTGGATTTTTACCAATGTAAAAAAAGGTTTTTAAAATTGATTTCATCAAATCAATGCATAAATTCTTGTCCATAATGCTTTTTTAGAGGTTATTTGAATCCTGATATGACGAAAAGAGTTTTGAAAAATTGCTGTTTCTGAACAAAAATGTTTACATTTTAAAAAAAAAGTTTTTAATTCATATGCCTATTTCGTTATACATACAAGTATTTGTATATTTATCTGGTTAATAAATATGTAATTCTTTATTTGTATATTTCATTTCATGTGATATAGCAAGTTTATTCCTCTAATAAGAAAGGGGCTGAAATATAAACTGGTACATGTATTTTGAATCTAAACTATGTTCTGTCTCTTAGTCGCTTAATCATTGCATTATAAAAGTAAGGTCCTTGAGTTGCATCCATTCACCTTGGTCGGCTTTAAGGAATGTATTTTCCTCTTTATGTAGGCTGGGAGGTTAACAAATTGCCCGTCCGATCTACCTTAATTAAAGATAACACTACCAATAAACTCATATACAGTAAAGATACAAATCAATGTATTTTTACTTTAAAATGTTTGACAATTTGGATATTTCCCTATACGTTTATACAGAACTGGTCTTTTTTTAGGGGGGAATATTTTATTAATATGACTTAGTCCTGTTATTGTTCAGAAGAGAAAAGGCTCAATTTTTATAGTAGACTCACTGTTTGAACAATAGAATCTATACTATATTCAGGTTCTTGTTAAGCAATGTAACACATTTTTTATGTAACGTATCAGTATTATATTCAGTGACTTCAAGAAACAGTATATGTTTGAAACTACAATAGATGTTGGGCCAAATTCATCAGTGTTGCATTTGACGAACGTTGGTAAACGATGTTTCTCAATTCAATATTGCTCATCGGCCAAACGTTAGGCCATCGGCGGCATTTGTCATCTAATACTGGCCCAATGGTGGGCCCATGTGCATTTCATATGAATAACGTTTGCCTAATGTTGAGTCTACGTTGGTTCAATTTTGAGACAATATATGACTGCAATTCATTATCAAAACAAATGTAAGACTTGATTAGATTTTTTATATGGAGCTAGCATATTTCAGAAAGTAAATTTATATTCCAAATTTTAAACTAAGCATCTACAAAGTAAAAATTAGTAATGCAGTTCTCTTATTGCACACATTTGACCTCAGCAGAACGTTCAACAAACTGGCGGTTAGGTCGAACATTCCCGTAAATTATTCTTAAATAATTTAATCAATGTTTTCAGCTTGTATGACGAAGTTACTAGAGTGAATTGCAATCAAACAAAAACAAAGACTCTTCCTTTGAAATGCCCTCTCTTGTCAGCTTTCAAGACACTGCTAAAAATAAAAAGTCTAAGAGGATTTTGCATTGAATTAGAAATGAAAGAACCCAGATGATAACGCTGACAAATTGTGCGAGGTATTCCGAGTGACCTCCGAATGGAGAAATGATATCAACATTTCCCATTATAAATCTCCGTAAGAAATCTGTTTTCGTTCCTGTGAATTTTAACAAGTGAAAAATGATAATCTGTCAATGAGGATATCTTGAATATTTTCCCTTTCTTGATTTCAATTGTACTTCTTTCACGGGTATGTGTATTTTTTAATAAAAAATCGTCCAAATGTGCTGCATAAATATCTTGAAACAGACTATCAACAACCATTTTCAGTAGTGCATGGATTCTCCATTTGCACTTGCTCCAAGTTTTGAATGAAACAAAGTCTTTTGTTATGGAAGATTACCTTGTTATATAGCATTGCCTGTATTAGAAATCAGGAATCTACAGAGTCAACATTGAATGGTGACAATTATATCAAGGTAATTTTAACAATAAAATATTTTTTTAAAAGCATATTATTCATTATATATTATGTAAAGAATATATAAATATACATGGGTTGCACAGCAGACAATTTAGTCTATATTATACAGTTTCTTCCATAATAACAAAAATAAATCAGTCCGTGTTAAGAACCAGCTCACCAGTCGAACAGATAAAGACCAGAAGATGAGACCCAGAGGCCAATTAGTGAATTACAAAATAAATATGAATTGATTAGAAGGCAAAGTAGGGTATATGAGTTCTTATTATAATAACAATAAAATGAAGAAATAGGTTGTGGTACATATACATTTATCAATACGAGAACCTGTTGACTTCATAAATAAATATTCCGATACGTTAAGAAAGAAAAATAAATAGAAGTTATTTAAATTGTATATTGATTTCATTTTTTAAACAAGGAAATATATTGCAATTCAATAGCTATCAAATAGTCCAGGAAGAAATTCAAAATGTTAAAATCGCCTAAAGTCATAATTAAAGTCTTTGTTATTCTAATTTTGAAATACATCTTTAAAATGAAAATCATACGATCATAAAATCTCAGCCATTTTGAATTATTCGATTATACAACATGATAAAATATGTACATGATGGGTTTCAGCAATAAAATACTTAGTTTTCAAATGAATCGCGAGCATGTTGGTAAAAGCAAACTATTTGCCTTGAAGAATTATATCAGTTTGATCATGCTGTATATAATATAAATGCTTAAACAATCTACAAATTATTGAATATAAATCAATACTAAATAAATTAAAGACCTATTTGAACCAGTCGGCATTACTACAGACAGCCAAAGTCGGAACTTGTCAACAGACTACAACTACCTTAGTAACCATATCCTGGACCAGGGCGAACAATTACTCCGTTAATTTAACAACTGCAATTTAGACCATCCAACCGGTTTGTGTATTGATACCAAGGACAAATTCAATTAAAGACAATTTGCAAATATTGTTATTGATGACGAAACATGGGTTCAATATTTCGAATCATTAAGAAAAATTGGAAACAAAATATGGCTAACTAAGACGGTAGGAGGCCTGAAGTTGCTAAGAGAACCATAAGCACAAAGGAGGTTCTTCATTGTATAATCTTCTCATGTGATGGTAGAGCCGTACAAATTCCGATGTCAAAGGACACACGTGCTACAGGTCGGTATTATCGAGATGTTATTCTAAAAAAAAAAACATAAAATAATTTCATAAACGATTCCCCCCTGTCAGTATTTAGGCATTTTTGTCTAGTTCATGATAATGCTACATCATATACATCGATATCTGAGCTTGTTAAGCAATGTTTGGTTACCGGCTTGCCACATTCACCGTACTCTGCATTTCTAGCCCCGTGGGATATTTTTTTTTTCAAAACTTAAAAAAGTTCTTATCTGGTCGCCGTTACAAATCCCGATAGGCCCTTGGCTCAGTCATCATTCATTGTTTCTGTGATATACCTAAATCAGCTTACCGTGACGCATTTCGGAAGAGGATTCAGAGATTAAAATTATGTTTTAAACTTCGGAACATACTTTAAAGGGATGTAATGTTTATTTCTTTATTAGAGTCAAATACCTTTAAGATATCGTAGAATAAACGTTACTTTTTGAACGACCATCGTATATATACAAATTTTGAAAGTTCTCTTCAGCATCGTCTTAAACACAAATGATCCAGCTATTCTCAAAACAAATAATTTTACGGAAAAAAATAATTTTATTAAAGAGAGGTTACTCTGAAAATAAAATAAAGTCCATAATTAACGTAATTTAAGAAAGGAAAGAAAACTCTTACCGGGTAGGACGGAAGAAAAACCCATCTTTTATATCATGTGATGTAGCTAGTAAATTAAGAAGAAATGGGCCCCGATTTAATCTGGTACATGTATTTTGAATATCAACAATATTCTGTCCCTCAATCGCCTAATTATTGCATTATAAACGCAAGGTTTTTGATTTGCTTTCTCAACATCGATTCACATCGACATTTAGGAGAGTATTTTTATCTTTAAAGAGGTTAAAATTATGTTTTAAACTTCGGAACATACTTTAAAGGGATGTAATGTTTAATGGTTAACAAATTACGCATAAGATCTACCTTAAATTTAAAATAAGATATCGCTAGCAATTAATAAATACACAGTAAAGAAACAAATCAATACATTTTTATTTAAAATTTGATAATTTGGATTTTTCCGTTTATACAAACACAGTAATATATTCAGGTACTTTAAGTTACGATCTTTGAAGACATTAAACGGATCTTTGTGAAAATATAAATCAAAAGAATTTATTTGCATATGTATATATATTTGTAAAATTTCTTAAAGTGTTGTTTAGTTTGAAAGGGGCCACCTAAAAACTAAAATGCTAGCATGGCCGGTGTAACGACGAAAAGTAACCCCCGTAGAATATTGACCGAGGGTCATTTTTCTACGTAGAAAAATGACCCACTCAGTTGTAGAATACTTAGATTACATCGTAGAAATTATGGCCTTAGGGTACTATTTCTCCGTGTGGGTTGTAGAAAAATGACCCCGTAGAATATTGACTAAATCTTATTACAGATTCTATGTTTACTTGTTTTAGGTCTATTCTTTTTCCCTAGGTTGATACAGGGATAGCGGTGATGGATGGGGGGGGGGGGGGTTACATTGCCTGCTTGGTACTTAGATTTTTTTATCGTATAACTTTATACGAATAACCAGCTTGAGTTCGCTTTTCTGATCACTTGACGTCATTGCCTATCAGCATTATTTCAGTCTGGTTTTTTTTTTAATTTTTCAAATGAAAACAAGAAAAGATATATATTTCTTTCATTAAAGTACATTGTTCAACCATCACTGAATAGGATTGATATCAATCTTAATGGAAAAAAAAACTCGTACAAATTATAAACAAGAACTGATACCTGTCCAGTAAATTTACTGGGGAAGAGGAAATTATTCATCATGGTATCTATCATAATATTAATTATTAACCATTGGTCTGAAATAGGCACATCTCATCACATGCGTAAATTCAGAAAAAAATATCCGGGGGGGGGGGGGGGTATTTATGGGAAGGGGGTCGAGGCCTATCATAGGTAAATTTAATAAGTGACCTTAATAAGTTTGAATTCCCCATCCCTTAGATCCGCGATCGATTGCATGCGTCATCCCATTTGGATATTTTCACAATCAATTATTTATTGTTACAACCGGCTTATAAAGAATGTGTTTTTTTAAAAAGTACAATGCTTGATTTTAAAACCATATAGACATCACCAATCCCAAAACTTCGAATTTAGAATTGAACACAAGAAACGGAATACTTTACAAATGATTCTGCATGAATTTAAAATCGATATCTGTTGTTATCAAATTGACATTTAAAATGTACCTGCAAACTTCGATTTATACCAGTGGGAGCAAATTGCAAATAACAATGCCACTAAAAAGGGCTTTGGCATTGACTTTGACTCCTATTAAATATAACTCTGGTTTAAGAACGACATTTGAATCTAGTAAATAATACGGGCATATTCTTACATAACTTTAAACTTTACTTGGATTTCCCATTTAAGTGTCCTAGGCAATCATACTCATTTTTAAGCAGCTCTAAAAGTAGAAACAACAGGGTTTTTTTGTTACCATTTTTGGAAAAGTGATCTCTTAACTGAGTGTCAATAAAGTATACCATCTATTGAGATATATTTGTTGATAAGCAAAAAACGAATTATAAGAACTGCTGTAAGGACCAGATTGCATACACAAAGATTTATACATACCAAACTTACAAATCATAAAAGAATATGACCTGTTATCCCTAATCATATCCTACTGTTTACTAGTAGTTGTAAAGGTTGCAAACTTATATATAACTTATTGTTGATAAAAGAGAAAAACGTACATCTTCATGTATATCAAAGTGGAGAGAAAAGGGACATAACTATACACACGAAACATGAAAAAAAAAATTGAACTCCATTTGAACTCTTCACAAGAATCAAAATTACATTGATTACAGTTCCAAATTCTTCATAGAATTTTTCCGACAAATAAATATCTTTTCATAACAAAAAAGCAGAGTCTCCTGTGTGCGCTTTCTGTAAAAGAGATGAAGAAAGTATTGGACATTTATTTTATGAATGTACTGTAGTAAAATAATAATGAGGTGATGTTGAAGAAAAGGCTGTGAGACAGTATGATTTGTTAATAACATTTGAAAAACAATCAGTTCTTTTTAGAAAATATAAAGATAGACAAATTTTTAATTTTTTTAACTTGGTAGTTCTTATTGTGAAGCAATATATTTTTTCTTGTAAATATAAAAGTAACGCAAATCCAAGTAAACATGAATTAAAAACCGTTATAATAGAAAGGCTTTTGACCAAAAAATATGTGCTAATGAATAATTGTAGATACAAGGTGTATGAAAGCTATTGGCAAAAATATGTGATAAGCTGTAGTACTGTAGTATATATGGTTAAATTGTTTCTTTATTGTGTTTCTTTTCTATTTCGTTTTGAACTGCAATGTTTTTTTTTTATTTCTTTATCCTCTTTTAAGTATCCATGTAGAACAAGGTCCTATCACGTGAATATTGTTTATATTTTATATAAATATGTAAACAATTCCCCTACCCCTTTCCCTCTCTCTCTCTCTCTCTCTCTCTCCCTCTCTCTCTCTCTCTCTCTCTCTCTCTCTCTCTCTCTCTCAAAATTTACATTCACTACATAAGGACTGTACAGTATAAAATATTCAAATAGTCAAAAGTTTTCCAATATGATTGTATCAACTAATGTACGAGATATGTCACGTATGTACATGTATATGTCAGGTAAACAGCATTCGGTCTAATATAATGTCATTTGTGAATGACTGCAACATTGCATCTTCCAATAACCTGATTCAGCGATGTAAAAAATTACACACATTGTTAAAAGTTTTCAAATTCCGTTCAGTTTTGGGGCCACGTCAACGCATTTTGACAAAAGATTAAAATTCGATATGAATGTACATCAGCATTCTGTGATATTGATAAAAATTAACGCTCTTTGTTAAGTGAACTTCGATTTCAATTAGTTGATAATATGATATTTTTGAAAGACCGATAATTAGATTTACCGTTTATAAGAAAAGAGAGGGAACAACGAAAGATCCAGTTCAATTACCAGTACATCATTCAGATTAATTAGAGGAAGTATTTGTTTAAAAGTATATGAATATGACACAGACCCCTGTATTCTAAAATCAGATATAAAAAGTCACCTTAAGTGTACTAGTACTGTAAGTTACCACGTGTCAGCTACCTATGAACATAGTTGGGTCATAGCGCTTTGTATACAGAGCATTTTAATGTAAATAAAAACAAGCGATCATTGCAGAAAAAATACATAATCCGCTAACGCGGATGTTGCCAATTTCATATCCCGCATGAATCACCAAAGAATGCATTATGTATGTCACCATAAAATAGTGATTATTTTAAATTTGGACAGAAGCTGACATCAAATATATTTTTCGTGGAAAAAAGGTAGACTACGTTATTCTCTTTTATTACGAGAAACCAGGCGCATGTAGGCAGAGTGTGTATTTACGGCGGATTTGTGAAGCAAGAAACCCGAGACAACAATTACGGTCGAGTTTACGTTTTTAAACAGCCTTCGTACCCATTTGCACATTATCTTCAATATCTGGATTTTTTTTAATTCATACAAGTTGGCATGCAGCTGCATATCTATTTTTTCTTGTAATGATTTCTTCAAAACACTTTAAATTGATTTTACCTGAGCACCAGCTACTTATGATACATGAATAACGAGTTTTTGCCCCTCCCCTTTACACAAACTTGATATCTGCCAGCTAGAATCACGTGACGATGATCAGGGACCATCAAGACCAGAAAGGACGACGTGTTTGATAGTTTGTAAAGGTTTGTTCTTTCTTTATAACATAAACAGAAATAGCTTATTTATAATAATGAGAAAGTTTGTTACAAGTGCATGAATTTCATTTAATCATAATTGACATATTTTGAATGTACTTGTGTTTTAAATAAAGATTATCTATCACTTCAGGTTTAAGTGATCGGCGAAATTTAACAGTTCTAATTTAATTTATCGTCAGGTAAAATTCAATTATATATAAATAGTCAATGAAGATTAAGTAACCGCTTTTTTATTTTCAGTATCCTCTTAAAAATATATCTAGGTGTTTGACCATGGACCGCCGTTGGGCCCAGGATGTGTTAAGGTGTCAGATCTGTGAGGCCCCGGGCCCCTCTATGTACTGTGACATTTGTCACATACATCTGTGTAAAGCATGTGTGGGTGAACATCTCTTTGATCAATCATCAGAACACAAAGTGGTGCAATTTGAAAAGCGGGGATTTAATCCTAAATGTTCGAAACATTTCAAACAATTATGCGACCTTCATTGCGAACAATGTGACATTCCAATTTGCGTGGAATGTGTCTCGTCTGGTGAACATCTAGGCCACAAAATGGTTGGGATTTTAAAACTCGTAGAGAACAGGAAAGAAGCTTTGCAGAGGGATTTACAAGAATTAGAAAATATCATTTATCCCAAATACCAAAAGGTGTCATCCAATATCCCAGTTCAGAAAGCTAATCTTCATGAAAACTCCCACAAACTGGCAACAGCAATAGAGAAACATAGAGAAGAAATGCACAGAGAAATAGACATTGCTATCGAGAAATTTAAATCTGACGTAGATGAAATAGAATCCAAACACCTGGCTATCTTAAATAAACAGGAAGAAGAAATTAAATGCAGTATTTCTGAAATTACTGATATCATTGCTGATTTGAATAAATTGTTGAACTCTAGTGATGTCTGCCTTGTATCTTCCTATATATCAAGGAATGATGAATTCAGAAGAGTCCCTCCAATACCCATTGTTTCCTTACCAAGATTCATCCCTCGAAAGATTAACAAAGAACAAATTTATCAGCAGATTGGTTCTCTCTCAGTGTTACGTATGAAAAAAGAACAACAAGAATCTACCGGTGCTGAGTCCCTTCCCCTGGACAGACCGTTCATTGATGTACCACGGATCATCACAGATATAAACACCGAATATGGAGGATCAAACGAATTAGAGGTTGTATCCTGTCTAAATGATGTAGAAGTCTGGGCATGTGGTTCAGACAAAGTGGTGAGACTCTATGATCATAACAAAGAACTAGTAATGTCAATCCAACCAAAGTCAGGAAATCGACCAGGGGACATAACAGTGACACAGAGCGGTGAACTAGTTTATACTGATCCAGATGATAGAACTGTAAACATAGTGAAGAAAAAAAAGATAAAGACAGTGATCAGACTACGGGGGTGGATACCTTGGTTTGTCTGTAGTACCTCCTCTGGTGACCTTTTGGTTGTCATGGTCAATGATGATACATATATTGAACAAACAAAAGTTGTTCGTTACTCGGGCTTCAAAGAAAAACAAAGCATACAATTCAATGAGAAAGGACAACCTCTCTATTCGTTACAAAGTCACACCAAACATATCTGTGAGAACAAGAACTTTGACATATGTGTGGCCGACAGTTACCCTGGTTCGCCTGCAATAGTGGTGGTCAATCAGGCTGGGAAATTCCGTTTTAATTACACCGGTTCTCCGTTAATTACCAAGAAACCATTTGAACCAGTCGGCATCACTACAGACAGCCAGAGTAGAATCCTGACATCAGACTATAACAACAACTGTATCCACATCTTAGATCAGGACGGACGATTCCTTCGTTACATTGACAACTGTCAATTAAACCATCCAAACGGTTTGTGTGTTGACACCAACGACAATCTTTTTGTGGCTGATGGTTACAATGGAAAAATAAAAAAAATCCAATATTACATTTAAAAAACCTGTGTCTATACATTAGTAACAATATTATAAACGAAGTATATTTACATATATATTATACTACAAGTCTTCATCCTTTACCATAAAATTAGCTGTTCATTAAAGAGATTGTTTTATATTATATCTGAATTATATTTATATAATTAAGGTCTTCCGTTTCCAACGGAAGACCTTACTATTATTGTGCTTGTAAGATTATTAGGGTCTTCCGTTTCCAACGGAAGACCCTCTTGTTATTCTTCAGTTTCTTTTTATTAGGGTCTTCCGTTTCCAACGGAAGACCCTTTTGTTATTCTTCGGTTTCTTTTTAGGGTCTTCCGTTTCCAACGGAAGACCCTTTTGTTATTCTTCGGTTTCTTTTTAGGGTCTTCCGTTTCCAACGGAAGACCCTATTGTTATTCTACGGTTTCTTTTTCTTTATTATTCTTTTTTTTCTTTTTCTGACTTTTTTGGAGCGTTATTTCTCAAAAACTATCCAACCGATTTACATGAAATTTTCAGGAATGATAGAGAATCATCGGCGCTACATATTATTAAATTTCCGAATGATGACGTCACTTCCGGTTTCAGATATTGACGATTTTGTAAAATTTTAAGGGTGATTTTGTCCACGCATCTCCTATGAAACCAATCAAGATAGAAGCTTCAAATTTTTACAGGATTGTAGATAAATGTTTGAAGTTGTACCCCCCTGCTTCTAATTATTAAAATTGCGCAAGGCCTCGAAGCTCGCCTGAACCTGAAAATTAGCACCAAATTTTTTCACAAAATTTTCGAACATTTTCTCTAATATCTTTTGATGTATAAATATTTTGTTAAAACATGTAATGCAAAAGTTGTTTCAATTTCCACGGGCTTTCATTTGATATCAAGAAAAAAGGGCTGGCCCTTCAAATTAGGGGCCAAGAGGGCTCTAAAGTCTTTTTGCAATAACTCTCTATTGAACAATAATTTGTTATCAATTATAGAAGCAAAAATGTTTATTTTACAGCTGTTTATCTATACAGTACCACACATTAATCATATGTTACGTAATTAGGGGTTTCAAGGGGCCAGAAGTCCAAAACTTTGATCATTAATATCTAGAAAAGGAGAAATATTTTGAAAAGCATTGTAGAACAAAAAATGCTTAAAATAATGTTCTCAACAATATGCTACCTAAAAAAAATTTGTTGGTGGCCCCATTAAGGAGTTTAAGGGTCGGCCCCTAAAACACATTAGTTCAGATATCTCTAGAACGGTCTACAATTCCTGAACACTTGTTGAACAAAATATGTTTATATTTGCGAGATCTTTCATTTGATATCAAGAAAAAAGGGCTGGCCCCTTAAATTAGGGGCCAAGAGGGCTCTAAGTCTATTAATAGTAACTTTTTACTGAAAAATAATTTGTTATATATTATAGAAGCAAAAATATTCTTTGTACAGTTATTTATCTATACAGTACTATACCTAAGTCATATGTTACGTAATTGGGGGTTTCAAGGGGCCAGAAGTCCAAAACTCTGATCAGTAATAGCTAGAAAAGGAGAAATATTTTAAAAAGCATTGTAGAAGAAAAGTTGCTCAAAATAATGTTTTAATAATATAATACCTAAACCTTTTTTGTTGGTGGCCCCATTAAGGAGTTTAAGGGTCGGCCCCTAAAACACAGTTGTTCAGATATCTCTAGAACGGTTAACAATTCGTGAACAGTTGTTGAACAAAATATGTTTATATTTGCAAGACCTTTCATTTGTTATCAAGAAAAAGGGGCTGGCCCCTCAAATTAGGGGCCAGGATGGCTACAAAGTCTTTTAATAATAACTATTTACTGAAAAATAATTTGTTATATATTATTGAAGCAAAAATGTTCAACTTATTAAGCTTAATTTAAATCTGAAATCCGTTTTAAAATCGGACGATGCATTACAGAGATATAGGGGTTTAAAAATTGATTTTTCCGGAAATTTTGATTCCACATTATTGGTTAAGAAAATAGTGTTATGTTCAAAGTTAAATTAACTCGTACCTAGAATGATTCGATATTTGTTAAGTCGTTCTTAAACACATTCGGATTTTTTTTTGTCAAGTCGTTCTTGAAATCGGTAAGGTTTTTGTTAATTCGTACTTAAAGTCATTCAGATTTTGTTAAGTCGTACCAAGAATTATTCGATTTTTTATATCTTTTGTTTTAAAACTCCTGGTATTGGTTTTAGAGCTCTGCTTCTTATAGGAACATCTAGCTTTTCTTTCGACATTAACGGAAGACCCACTCGTTGCTTTGCAACGAGCTTTGCTCTAGTTATTATTATTTTTTTTCTTTTTCTTTTTTTTCTGACTCCTTTTCGGCTTCATAACTCAAAAAGTTTTCAACCGATTTAAATGAAACTTTCAGAGATTATGTGCAACTACTATGCCTCGAAGATTTCAAAGTTTCGATGACAACGTCACTTCCGTTTTTACGTTACGTCATTTTTAAAATTAAAAAAAAGTCATTTTGTCCAGGGGATTTCGCAAAAACGCTTTAAGATAGAGTCTTGAAATTTTCTGTGGTAATGAATTTGTCAATTTACCTGTGCAATAAGGCTGGAAATGGAAATCCGTAACTTCCGGTCGAAACCGGAAGTGAATCAAATTTTTCAAAAAATTGAATTTTTTTATCAAATCAAAAACGTATACATGTTTTGTAGAGCTCATTAAGCTGCAACAAACACTGAAAACCGTTTTAAAATCGGACGATGCATTACAGAGATATTGGGGTTCAAAAATTGATTTTTCCGGAAATTTTGCTTCCGCATTCTGGGTTAAGAAAATAGTCTTAAGTTCAAAGGTAAATTAACTCGTACCTAAAATAATTCGAAAATTGTTAAGTTGTACTTTAACACATTCGGATTTTTTTTGTTAAGTCGTTCTTGAAATCTTTAAGGGTTTTGTTAATTCGTACTTAAAATCATTCGGATTTTGTTAAGTCGTACCAAGAATTTTCGATTTTTTTAAAAATCTTTTTGTTTAACTTACTTTTGTTATTAATTTAAGAACTCTGCTTCTTAAAGGAACTTCGAACTTTACTTTCGACATTAACGGAAGACCCACTCGTTGCTGTGCAACGAGCTTTGCTCTAGTTATTATTATTATACTTTTTCTTTTTTTTCTGACTCCTTTTCGGCTTCATAACTCAAAAAGTCTTTAACCAATTACAATGAAACTTTCAGCGATTGTTGCAAGTTAGCGTCCCTCAAAGATGTTAAAGTTTCATTGACAACGTCACTTCCGTTTTGACGTTACGTTATTTTTAAAATTAAAAAAAAGTCATTTTGTCCGGGGCATTTCTCAAAAACGCTCAAAGAGAGAGGCTTGAAATTTTCCATGGTTATGAATTTGTCAATTTACATGTGCAATAAGGCTGGAAATGGAAATCCGTTACTTCCGGTCCAAACCGGAAGTGAATCAAATTTTTCAAAAAAATGAATTTTTTGATCAAATTCAAAAAGTATATGTGTTTTGTAGAGCACAATCAGTTGAATCTAACAGTGAAATCCGTTTTAAAATCGGACCACGCATATCAGAGATATTTGGGTTCAAAAATTGATTTTTCCGGAAATTTTGATTCCTCAGTCAAGATTAAGAAAATAGTGAAAGATTCACACTGAAAGTAACTTCTACTGAAAACCATTCGTACTGGTCATAAAATTAAATATGAAAACATAAATTTATATGCATATTGTAGAGTTTGCAAAGTTAAATTCAAAACTGAAATTGGTTTTAAAATCGGCTGATGCATTGCAGAGATATCGGGGTTTAAATATTGATTTTTCCGGAAATTTTGATTTCGCAGTTAAGATTAAGAAAATAGTGCAAAATTCACACTGAAAGTAACTCCTGCTGAAAACAATTCGTACAGGTCATAAAACCGAATTCTGTTTTTTAAATAGTTAATATCTGAGTGTTTATTGAAACAATTTCGTTTGATAATTACGTTGAATGTGTAAACTTCGTTTGGAAAAAGAGAAAATTTTGTCAACACGAATCATAACAAAAACAAAGCAGCTGGAATTGAAGACACAGATCCCGATTCTAACAGCGAAAAGCGATCGAAAGTCTTTTCTAAAATTTGGTAAAAGTGTTATTTAAATCGCAATATTTAAAAGCCTAGCTTAATCGTCGCAACACGTACAATTAATGTAAATTGGATCACAGAATATTGAGTTTGGAAAAATTTCAAATATGAATATATATTTATTGTAATTATTTACTTGAAAAATAAATGCATTATTGTAATGCATGCTAATTTGTGTTCTGCATATTAAACACAAACTTATTAGCTTCAATCGAAATAATAATCGTACGATTCACCATGTCAACTCGCCGTGTTTTGACTGCGAACAACAGCTGATAGCGGAGTGTCGACATTTTTAAAAGAAGCATGGCCTGCAAGAAGTCGATAGTGGGAAATTCAGCTCAACTATCGTATGAGAGATTATAAAGGTATGTTTCGATACAGGATATGTCGTGTTGACTTTTTCTTTTCAGTATTTGTATTTTCAATCTAATCCGAGATTCCTCTGACCCAAAACTTCGCTTTTGACGTGCGTCCCAATATTGAAGCGGATGTTAGAGTCAGAGGAATCTCGGAATATTTTCTGTCCCGTATATTTTCACTGTATGTTTTGCACATCACTCTTTCGAATTTCTATTTATTATTTTCCTATGTTTATGTATGTCTTATTGTTTATTGACCAACACACCATATACACTGTAAAACAGTGCAATTAAAATGGCTGGGGGTCCCAAGGTACACAAGAGTAGAATGCTGTAATTAGAGTGCATGTTTGCATGATAACTTTACCTTAAATATTTGAATATAGCAGATCTTTACCATATCGCCTTTCACTTAATTTATAAATTAAAAAACTCAGACAGGCTTCATCTTTGCTAGCCAAGGGTTTTCGGTCCACTCCGTTCCCCATAAACGGGGAGCGATGTGGACCAAACACCCTTGGCTAGCAAAGATGGACAGGCTTATGCTTAATTAAATAAAGATATTTGACATGGTAAACATTCAATCTAACTAAAATTCGACCTTTCGTCTGGCTCTGTTATATATTGTTATAGCTGGGGAAAGAGCATGTAAAACAGAGTGCAATCACATTATATCAAGCTCAGATTTTAGGTTAATGTAATGATAATGTTCCCTGATATCTATAAAATATTCTTCTCAAGATTTAATTATTTCACTTTAAAAATTGTTTACATACAAATGATACAATGCATATCAAATCTACGTTGTATGTAAACAATTTTTAAAGTAAGACAAATGTAATAATTTTTACTGCATGTGCCTCAGATCTCTCTCTCTCTCTCTCTCTCGTGCTTTTCGTCTTGGCAAAGCATCATAGAGCAACTAAATTTTGTAACAAAAATATCTCTGTCTAGTAAATGAAATCAACAGTGCATTGAATTTTAAAATGAGCATGTTATCAATCCCTTATTTTTTGAATGTGCAACCAAAATGCAAAGCTTTGTAAAATTGTTCATGGATTTTTATTCGCATTATGCATAGTATTGTGTTTAAAACATGAAATTAATAAGAAAAAAAAACCTCACTAAATATATTCGCAAAAAACAAAACCCAGTAGAATTGATAAAACATGGTATAGCAGAAGCTTATACTTTGACGCTGTTCGGATCGGTATAATATTCCTTTGTAGTTTACAAATAGAAATGTTGACTGTCGCACGAGTAAAACTCTCTCTCTCTCTCTCTCTCTCTCTCTCTCTCTCTCTGTTGATTTGATATGTGTCTATACCTGAAAAAAAGAATTAAAAATTTTAATGTTATATTATGACTTAATATGCAAATTTTTGTTTTTGTACTGCCTAAATGTTAATGTCATGTACATGTATTGGGATATCTCATACTTATTAAACTGCATGGTCAGTGTATTTTTTCCAGAAATACTATGCATATGTTAATGTAAACACAGCTATTATTAGTACATGTATGTTAACACAGCTAATTGATTTTTTTTTTATTTCAGCTCAAAACGGACTCTTGTTACAACATGGCAGTCACAAGGCACCTGTTGATTCTTGTGGTTTCAGCTCTTAAGGTTAACCTGTCACCTCTACCCACATGCATATTCCCTGTGTTCTACAGACTATTTACTGGTAATTCAAATTAAATCGGATAATGCATGAACAATAATGGAACTTTAAGAAAGCATCATGCCTTGTTGTGGTTTGTGTTTGATAAGAAATTATGACAAACAAAATTAAGGCTGTTTAAAGAAATCTACAATTTTTAGTTGTGAAAAAAAAATTTTCAATAAAAGTATGCAATTATGTTTCATTTATTTTGTATTTTATGATAATATTTAGATGTGTTTACATAATTGATGATTGAAAAATCACCCCCCTCCTTTTCAATTGTTACCATTAAGATTACATGTAGGATATGTAATTGTACATTTGACCTTAAAATAATATCTGCTAATGCCTATGATAATTACTTTTGAACAGAAACAACATATATATTTTTACCTTTTTAATGTATATATGCATAAAAAAAAATGTAGGAAAACATGTCAAATTTGAACATTTTTCATGGAATTCTCCTCCGTCTCCAGCTACCTGGGTGTGTTTAAATTTAATTTTAATTTTAGGCAGATGTCTAGCTTGTAGGTCTTACTGTTTTAGCACGGTTAAAAGGAGACTAGAAACCTGAATAGATTAGATATTCACTAAATATGATTGTTAGCTTACTCTTTTTCATGGAAACAAGAAATCACATGCAGGACGGCATGTCTATTTATTAATTAAAATGCTACAAATCATTCAATAAACAAAAAAAGATCAAATTTTATTAGCATTGATACAGTGATTGATGATTGCTTCCAAATATGTGTGAGAAATGACTCAAAGAAATAGCCACAAGTTTCATAAAATTAGGTAAAAGAGTTCAAACCATGACTGTTTATGAAAATCAAAAGATAGGGGGAGGGTATACATGTAAGGGCATTTCTAAGTGATATAATGCTTTTATCATGATAATATCATGTAGATGTATGTTATATTAAATAAGGTTTCTTATTAAAGGAGGTTGAACAACAATTGACCTCTAAAAGGTCGGGTAAAGATGTTTTACTATGGAGAACCCTATGAATCTGTTTTAAATAGAGGAAAGTGGAAATGGTGGGTTCACTTAAAGGGGCATGGTCACGATTTTGGTCAAAATTTATTTCTCGATTTTAACGTTTACAATGCTTCAGTAAGGCATTTTTAATAGGCAACCAAAATTTGAGTGTCATTCGTTGAGTTATAAGCGAGTTACAGAGCTTACAATTCTTTGCTATGTAAACAAAGCTTTTGTTTACATTTTGAACGCGTTGAAGTGAAAACTTCAGTTTAAGACCGAAAATGAATGTTGTAAACGTTAGGATCTGTTTATATATGCTTAAAATGAGTAAGAATATGAAAAATCAGCTTGAAAAAGATTTTTTACCGGTATATTGAACTTATGAAAACAAACACAGGGCACGAGCCTTGTTTACATTACAAAGAATTACTACTGACTCTCCAATTTCATTTGGTCATTGGAAATCCATTCCTTAAGCATTGTAAATAATAAAAACAGAAAAATAGAATTTGACCAAAATCGTGACCATGCCCCTTTAAATGGCCATATTTTTATTAAACCTCAATGGAATTGGCAATATGTGGTATACTTTTTCTCAGAATTGTATTAGCTTTCTAATTCTAAGACAAAACATCTTTTCATAAAATGTTAGTGTACTAAGGTAAAAGTAGCAAGGAACAGTTTCGGATAAAGTACCCGTTAATATTTTTGTAAAATTGAGAGTTGCTGTATTTGAAGGATTATGAGTGTTGCTAAGATTCATGAAATGAATTTTGATGATTATCATTAGTTAGAGGGATGTCACTTGTTGGAATTGGTATGCAATATGAAGGCCCCTAATGTAAAGTACATGAGAAGCAGAAGTAAATTGTGAAACTTGCGACTATGACTGTTGTGTTGACTGTACATTTTGAAATTACAGGTTACAAGCGGGACATTATATAACTCGAAATTTCGGTGGATGGGACATTATATACCTATTTACTGGCTTTGAGTAAATAGGTATTTTATTATACCAAAGAAAACTTTATTTGTCGGCGATGCAGAATTTCTTGATGATAAACAAATAAGAGTTATTGGACTTTGAATTTAATGCAGCGATTGGATTACGTCAGAGGTGTTCCGAGTTTAAAAAGGAGGGAAATCAAATGTCGCCGGTGAATAGTTTTGATGACTATTCACCATGGGCAGATAGCACGGAAACAATTTCACGGTTAGATAGAATAGCATGTTTATTGATTGTAATTTTACATAGAAAATATTCACAGAGGTGTAATAAAGTAATTTATACATCAGTAAGTTTCTGACATGTGATGGTGCAACAAGCACACAGTAGGAAGGTAAACCCTTTGAAAAGCAGTGTAGAGGAAAAGTTGCTCAGAATAATGTTTTAAACAAAATGCTAAATAAAAGGTTTTAGGTCACCTGAGTCACTCAGGTGACCTATTGCAATTGGTCTTCATCCATCGTCATGTGTCGTGCATCTCTATTACTTGTGAACTACTAGACCAATTTGCATGAAATTTCCAGGACTGAGAGAACATTAAAAGATCTTGATGTTAAAAAAGTTTAGGCTGATGACGTCACTTCCGGTTTGAGATCTTGAGGATTTAGTGAATTTTTAAGGACTATTTTGACCACTTTATCTTTATTCCTCCAAAACTAATTACGATAAAAACGTGAAACTTTCAGGGATAGTAGAAAAATGTCTGTAGATGATCCTTTTTATTTGATAATTTGAAAAATGCGCAAGGCGCCGAAGCTTGCTCGAGCTCGAAAATTTGCAGCAAATTTTTTTACGAAATTTTTGCCCATTTTCTGAAATAGTTTTGAATGTGTAAATTTTTTTTAAAACATGTAACGCAAAAGTTGTTAAGATTTACATGATTTTTCATTTGATAGCAGCCAAAAGGGTGTGGCCCCTCAAATATGAGGCAAAGAAGGGTCTAAAGTCTTTTTATAATAACTCTTTACTGAGCAATAATTTGTTATTACCAGGTAATTATAGAAGCAGACATGTTCATTGTACAGCTGTTTAGGCCTAAACAGTACCATACTGAAATCACATGTTATGTAATTAGGGGTTTTAGGGGCCAGAAGTTCAAAACTTTGATCATTTATATCTGAAAAAGGAGAAATATTTTGAAAAGCAGTGTGGAAGAAAAGTTGCTCAGAATAATGTTGTCAACAACACGCTACCTTTAAATTATTGGTTTTTGGCCCCAGTAAGGAGTTTAAGGGTTGGCTGTTCAGATATCTCAAGAACAATCAACAATTCTTGAGCACTTGTTGAATATGTTAATATGTTTATATTTACACAGGTCGAGACCACTAGATTTTGTGACGTCGGCATAAATTTGCATACGAAATTAGCCATCTTGTTACTTTTATCGACAAACCAATCAGGTGAATGAGTTGCAAGGCATTGTGGGCTTCTACAAGTTTCAGTGTATACAAAGCGTATTGAAAATATATACCATTTTGAATTGTCCTTTGGAAACTCATTTTGAATGATTTTTCAGAATTTATGAAATAAATATGGACAATTATGTCTGAACTTTCATTTCTATGCTCACATTTAAAAAATATTGCATATGAGGCCTTATATCAACCTATTTAAATACCCCATTGTCAATGTTCAAAAGAGAGGTACCTCCTATTGAATTAGAAGCAGTGAGTACCGTTTTTTCACGTGATAAACCAGATTTGGAACAACATTAGTAGAATGCGCATTGATATTTTCTTCAGGGATATTCTACAGAATGCTTAACGTACAAAATAATATATGCTGCATAGCTTGCGCTTCTGCATTTATATATTTGTGCATTTCTACTACCGTGACTATATACGTATGTTAAAAATGTACAGTTACCTGTATTTATTTCTAGTGCACAATGATAAAGTCACCAATAACAAATTATGCAGTTTTTTCTTATTAAAATCTGTTTGTACTTTTGTGCGTATGTTTGCCAGCCTTTTGATACTGATCGGTCTTTGAAGCAATAATTGATCAGCTAAAACAACAGTATTTTTCAATGTGAGCATGGAACAAAGTTATTGGTACGTAATCTTTCCTTTTTTACCTCCTAAAGTAAAAATCAAGATATACAAATATTCCGGCAAGCAATTAAATATTGTGTATAAAACAGACAAAAACCACGTGCGTTTGTTGAATCGTAAACACGTTGCAGACCGTCATGCTTTGCAACTCATTCACTGGATTGGAGAATCTGTTTGACGTAAATATTGTCACATGTTAAATAATGCTATCCATATAAGGTAGTGTACCCGACCTGTTACAAGACCTTTCATTTGATATCAAGAAAAAGGGACTTTTTATTGAACAATAATTTGTTATTCATTATAGAAGCAAAAATGTTCATTGTACAGCTGTTTATCTATACAGTGCATACTTATATCATATGTTACGTAATTAGGAGTTTCAAGGGGCCAACAATCCGAAACTTTGATCAGTAATATCTAGAAAACGAGAAATATTTTGAAAATCAGTGTAGAACAAAAGTTGCTCAGAAAAATGTTCTAAACGATATCCTACCAAAGAATTTTTAGTTGATGGCCCCGGTAAGGGGTTTTAAGGGTCGGCTCCTAATACACAGTTGTTCAGATATCTCTAGAACGGTAAACAAATCTTGAACAATTGTTTAACAAAATATGTTTATATTTACGAGTCCTTCTATTTAATATGAAAACAGGGGCTGCAATCTCAAATTAGGGGCCAGGAAGGCTTCAAAGTCTTTTTTATAATATCTCTTTACTAAGAGATAATTTTTTTATTAATCATAGAAGCAAAAAATGAGCTTATTTAGCTGAACCTAACACTGAAATCCGTTTTAAAATCGGACGATGCATTACATAGATATTAGGGTTAAAAAATTGATTTTTCAGAAAATTTTTGATTCCGCGTTCTTGGTTCAAAAAATAGTGTTAAGTTCAAAGATAAAGTAACTTGTACCTCAAATGATTCGGTAATTGCTAAGTCATATTTGAACACATTCGGATTTTTTGGGGCTAGGTCGTTCTAGAAATCGTTAAGGTTTTTGTTAATTCGTACTCAGAATCATTCGGATTTTGTTAAGTCGTACCGATAAGTATTCACATTTTTTTTTATCTTTTTGATCAGTTATTCCAGTTATTGGTTTAAGAACGCTGCTTCTTACAGGAACTTCTAACTTTACTCCCGACATTAACGGAAGACCCACTCGTTGCTTTGCAACGAGCTTTGCTCTAGTTATTATTATACTTTTTCTTTTTTTTCTGACTCCTTTTCTGCTTCATAACTCAAAAAGTTTTCAGCCGATTTTAATAAAACTTTCAGCGATTGTTGCAAGTTGGCGTCCCTCAAAGATGTTAAAGTGTCAATAACAACGTCTCTTCTGTTTTGACGTTACGTCATTTTTAAAATTTAAAAAAAGTCATTTTGTCCGGGGCTTTTCTCAAAAACGCTTTTAGATAGAGGCTTTAAATTTTCCATGATTATGAATTTCTCAATTTACCTGTGCAATAAGGCTGGAAACAGAAATCCGTCACTTCCGGTCGAAACCGGAAGTGAATCAAATTTTTCAAAAATTTAAATTTTTTGATCAAATCAAAAACGTATATGTGTTTTGTAAAGCTTTTCAAGCTGAATCTAACACTGAAAGCCGTTTTAAATTCGGACAATGCATTACAGAGATATTTGGGTTTAAAAATTTTTTTTTCCGGAAATTTTGATTCTGCGTTCTTGGTTTAAAAAATAGCGTTAAGTTCAATGTGAAATTAACTCGTACCAAAAATAATTGTTAAGTCGTACTTAAACACATTCGGATTTTTTTTTGTTAAGTCGTACTTAAAATTGTAAAGGAATTTGTTAATTCGTACTTAAAATCATTCGGATTTTGTTAAGTCGTACCAAGAATTATTCGATTTTTTTATTATTTTTGTTTTAGGGTCTCTTGTTATTTGTTTAAGAACTTTTCTTCTTACAGGAACTTCAACTTTAGCTTTACTTTTGACATTAACGGAAGACCCACTCGTTGCTTTGCAACGAGCTTTGCTCTAGTTCTTATTTTTCTTTTTTTTCTTCCTAGACGCGAACTTTGAGGCTTCATATCTTGCTCATTTCTGAACGGTTTTTGCTCAAATTTTCAGGGCTCATAGACATTACAAAACACTATCTAAAACATTTTATAAACTTTAAAATTCCTCTTCCGTTAACGAGTTATTCCCCTTTTAAAATTTTTTAGGGCCTTTGGTTTCCAGACAAAGGCTCCGAGACTATGATAGCAGGGAATAAGAATCCAACGAATTTGAATAACAGAGACATTGAAGTTGTGCACATCGATTTTTGTTTTTGGATTACGTTTTTTATTTAGAAAAAGGTAGGGGGTCAAAAAAAGGGTTCCAAAAAGTGCGAAAATTTAGACATATTTTTCTTTGTATCTTTTAAACGAAAAATATTTTGTTAAGACATGTATAATAAAAGTTGTGCAGAATGTTAAGGGCTTTCATTTGACACCAATAAAAAAGGGCTGGCCCCTAAAATTAAGGGCCAATAGCGCTTGAAAGTTTTTGCTTAATAACTCAAAAACGGTTAGGATTTCGATATGGCTGTCGCTGGAAAAGTTGTTTGTTGGGATCTCATAAAGATCGTTACAATGTTATTTTGTTGGTGATTTGTGTTGTATGAGTGTAAAAAGCTGTACATGTTAACATGTACCTCGTTTAATTTGGCAAGTTAACGAAAGTCTATGTGCGTGCAACTGGCATAAAGTTACCACAGAAAGTATGCTGGTTTATACAGGAAATTTTCTTTTTAGAATAGATTTTTATTATGAGTTTATGTCAGTTTTGTTAAGTTCTTATTAATAGTACACAACCCATAAAACGAGAATCGGAAAACAAAACATTCTTCTTCCTTTGTAGTAAAACACAAAGTACGGATTTAAAATAAATCTATGTATTACATTTGAGTTTTCATACTGCATGCATTTAAAATCTACCCTAAATCAGAGCTGTGTGTGTACCGTTGCGTAAGCTATCCCGCACCCGCGGCCTTGGAAAATCGGTCACCATGGTCGCGACGGGGCTAACTAGCGGTCAGCGGTTATCTAATACACGAGAGTTGCGTCTCTCATATATGAGTTTATTTAGCCGCAAACTCCAGAACTGTTTTAGTTTATACATGTATACCCGTAAATAAAATACAAGATCTGTTTTAATTTCTTCACGTGATAAGAGTTTGTACATCTTGTTTTTATTTAATTAAACATTAGAGTGTAAATTAAGAAGTCGTTCTGAAAATCTATAAAGGCGATATTACTACAAATCGGAAACTTCGGCAAACTTAAAATAATGGTTGGTTTGTAAGTGTAAAATGTTTTTAAATCTGTACAAATATTGTTTTAAATCAACAAACAACCCACAAATATTAAACTTTTAACTGATGATCATCCCTCGCACATGACCGAGGATATCCCACGCGAGTGGACAGGTTTGTGTTCTTCTGCATGTACCTTATCACGCGTGCATGTTTCAGACTTTTGTACGAACACAACTATTTTCTTTTATTATGATTTCAACTATGATATTGGTTTAAGATGTAAAGATAAATTTATTTTACATGTACAGTTGATTTAGCAATGATTAATACGATTGCGCACAAGGTATAGTTTATTATAATCAGTTCCATGTTTCATGTTTGCGGTAGGTGCTGGCACGATAAAAGGATTTCCTGAATTGAGGCATTCGGATTTTTTTTAATTGGCAAAAAGATTATCAGATTTGACGAAAATCATTTTTTGGCGACTTCTTCCTATGTGTAACATTTTCACTTTCCCACCCGTTTGTTTATTCGGTCAGTCTGTGTTACTTCAATCGCAGCGTGCGACCGAAAATCATGTGTCGCTTCAGCGCACACAGCTGAGAACATCTATAGCCCCAGCCGGGTTATGTTTATGGCTGCAGATCATCAATTGTTATGTAATTGAGTAACAATGTATTAAAGGTTATCGAATATTTTTGAGTATCGAAGTGTGCTCTCACTACAGTGGTCAATTGTTAAACAATAAGGCTATTATTCGAAGTCAATCATCTTCACATTTTACATGTAGGTGCGAAATCGTAATCGGATAATGTTGCTAATAAATCAACCTGTTGAACACGGTTAACTTCTACAGATATGAACGGAATAATATATTATACTTAAAAGTTTTAAGTCAAAGGAAAAATGTTCTCGGATTAAGAAGTTATGAAATACGACTACATTATGCAACGCAGTCGGTCGCCATAGAAATCATCAAAGTACTGCAAGTGTCGACAGATTTCTTGTTTCTTTGAAATACATGTACCATGATAGTTCACTACCAGAGTAAAGCTAGCCAGCACTAACTCCACCGCACTAACAAAAAATTAGTTAAAATTATCGACTATTTTTCAAGCGTTTTCCGATCCCGATGTTAAACAACTGAAATTATTAGGCCGCCTTGCACCCAAACTAGGACTTGTGCTCATTAGGTGAGCCCGGATTCCTCGGGCGACGGGTAATCCCTTGAGGATTCCGGCGCCAAATTAGGTACTAGTGACACCGATTTCCGGCGCCAGGGCGCGGAGTAGACCTTAAGTGAACAAATTATTTCTGTAATGTAGCGTTCTAAACAAGGCGCCCTCCAAACATTGAAATTTCTTACTTCGCACAAAGATTGCTTATGAACTAAGTGTGTGTTATGATTTTGTTTTAAGGTTATTTTGTGAAGTTCAAGTTCATTGGAAGAAATTTCATAAGTTGTGTCTCCTTTATACTGTTTTTAAGGAGAAACATTGGATATTGCTTTTTCATTTAAAGATAGCTGATGACCTGAGGATGTGTCATGAACTTGACCCAGGGTCAGTTGTTCAAGGTCGTTTGAAAAATAAATGCTTCTTTCTTGTCTGCCATATCTACAAGTAATATACATGGAAATGATTAGAAGCTAAAATTTGACACAAAGATTGCTTGTGACATGTACTTAAATATGTCCCGACTTGAACTTTGATCATTTGTGCAAGTTCAGTGTCACTATAAGAAAAAGAAGCATCCATTATTTTCTAATAGATAAATACTTTAGTTATGATTTTGTTTTTCTTAGTGGGGAGGGGAGGAATTATTTGTGAGGTTGCTCACAGAACCGCCAGTTACTCCACTGAGAGCACTCTTCCCCTTTCTCGCAACCAAAATTCACCTTAAATTAACTTAAAAGGAAATTGAATTTTGGGACATTTTAGTAGAAGGCAATATAAATTTTTATGGCAAATTTAAAACAAATTATATTAAACAAAATAAGTTATAGCTGCCTCACAACTTCCCCCCCCCTCCCCTACCACTACCACGGATTAGATTTTGAAGATTAATTTTTTCTTTTATTGGCTTGTTAATACATTTCGGATAAATTTGTTCCCCGAAGCAAAAACGATGCTGAGTGCTTGCATGGCCAAACGTTATACAGAGAGTTGACCCACTGAGCACCTCTCGTACAGCGCACCCTCAGGTTGGAGAAGCCGTCATCGTTTTTTTTTGATTTTCTGAACTTACTTTTATCATATTGACAATCCTGTCTGATTAAAATCACTACCCTTAATTCTGCTTACATTCATCAGGGTCTGATAGGTATCGATAACAATTCATCTTCACATGACCTCTATATGTGCACACAACCTAAATATATATCTCATTTACCAAATACATGACTTTATCTGTTAATGAGAGGTGCAACTCTTCAATACTCAGTCTGGGGGTTACATAGAAAGCAGGATTGAAATAATTTTTCTGTCTCCATTTAAAAAATTCCAATACATTTTCTAAAGCCCTGATTGGTCAGAATTTTAGTTCGGGTGAAGATAACCCCCTATCAATACCTGTCAGACCCTGTAAGGAGAAGAGGGTGCTTTTAATCAGACTGATTGACAATCCTTTTCCGACAGGAAGCTGCAACGGAAGACCTCTTCGTTGCTTTGCAACGAGCTCGTCTCTAGTTTCTTATATATTACTATATATATTACAAATAACCGGAGGCAGACTTAGTGAAATATTTCATTTAAACAGCATTTTAATAAAAGAATCCTCAAAACATCAACCCTAGAGGTTTAATGAAAGACTAATGAACGGTGTAAACATAATTTGTTATCGCTAAACGCAATTTATTTAAAGCTGATGTTTAATCAGCTAAACAATGCATAGAATAGTTTTTAAAAATAAAGGAACGGGAATATTCTTTTTCCGACAATATATTTCACTAAATTGTTTCGATATCAGTCTTGTCAATTTCTGTATGAATTGCAATCGATTTTCGTAAAAATTAAAGGAAAATTTGAACTGATAGTTATCATTTTCTACCATTCCTCAATGCAGGAAATTTTGAGGTTTAAATGCAGCCTTTGATTAACTACAAAGTGTATCAATGAACTGACTGGCCGACTGCAATTGCAGGTATTGACTTACTTATATGCAGAGATTTAACTAATGAAATGTAATAATAACGAACAGTGTCCAAAGGAAAAATATATATATATAAAAAAAAGAGACAGAGCAGACACGGATCTCTACAAAAACTTATTCAAAATTTGAGGGGTGGGGACATAAATATACTGATCGATGAGAATCCCCCTTCCTCCTGGTGAGGGTACAGGTACCATTTGTCGTCCTTTGCATGTTGTCATCGGCGTTACACAATATATACCTTTCCACAAACTGCATTATATGTTGTTGAGCATATAAATTATAGAAAGTTGGTAAAAAGGAGATTGTGATTATGGTGACATATTCCTGCCCTTTACATTCAAGTAAATCTATGTCAACATTCTTTAAAGGTTTGTCGACGTGAAAAATAATTACAATATCAGTAAAGTATGCCAATATAAAATTTTTATGATTTTGCACATTACAAGAACACATCAGTTTATTATAATCAAAACCCCTTACCCAATAGTACATAATATAACGTACATAAAATATACTCTCTACCAAATTTTACACTTTAGGTATGGTAAAAAATTAATAACATCAGGTGCATATAGATAAATCATGTTTTCACGATGGATTCAGTAATCAGGGCCACGAGTGTGCTTTTTACCATTTTTGGATTATAAAAATAACATGATAACGTTGTTATCTTATAAAAAATAAGTCTAGATATGTTTGACGTCCGTAAGGGTAAACATAACTCGTGTTACAACGAGTTATATTTACAGCGTTTGTATTAATTTTTGCCAATTGGCGGTCACATTGCCAATATTTTTTTTCCATATAAAATACCATTTTTCTTCTTAATAGAATTGCTGCATGCGTTGATTTTACAAGAGCAGCAGTTACTGACAACGTACATGTACCTTCAACACCCCCTTTAAACCTCCAACATTCACATTAAATCAATCACGTGATGGCGACAAAGGACCCCAATATTAGAAGAAAAAAATATGCCAAAGTCGCCATTTTTGATCGAGCGCAGATGTTTATTGTTTCTTTTGTTTACCAATCAGTGATTTAAAAATGTTTACGTTATCAAAGCGAAAGATTTTGCTTGTGTTTTAAAAAAAGAATAAATATTACCGGTGTTGTATAGTAGCATTTTCCACTGGCCAAATATCTATATAGTAGTTCCCTCCCCCTCCCGAGAATGGCTTTATATTATAGGCGATTTTCACCAAAGAAAGATGACTATAGAGTGTGGACACCCTTATATCCAGATCACCGAAAGGAAGCCTTTCTATGTAGCATATTTCTCCATTTTTCCCATTGTAGTCATGTTTATGGCGGACTATTCCTGGCAATATCTAATGAAATATGAGATGCATCAATTGCCTCATAATATGAATGTGTATAGCGTCTCTCAGAAACTCTCAATTTAATTTTGACCTTATTTGCTGTACAATGTATTTCATCTGAAGAAGTAGGGATCAAATATATATTATGAAATTTGTATTTCATTTCCAAAGACTTTATCTTTTGAGTAAAAACTGATTATCTTTCAAATTAACACCTTTTTCCTTTTTCTTTAATAAAGTCTTTTTAGGAGGTTATGTGATTCCTGACATAACAAAATAAGTTTTTAAAAAACTGTTGTTACTAAACTGAAATGTTGCTGTTTTTATTTTAATTTTTTTTTCAATTTATACGCCTGTTTTGTTATACATACAAGTATTTGTATTTTATCTGATTAATGAATATGAAATTTTATATGTGTATCTTTCAATTCATATGATATAGCAAGCTCATGTAAGAAGAAAAGGGCTGCGATATAATCTGGTACGTGTATTTTGAATCTCAGCTATATTCTTTCTCTCAGTCGCATAATCATTGCATAATAAACGTAAGGTCCTTGATTTGCTGTCTCAACATCACTTCACATTGGTCAGCTTTTAAAGGAGTATTTCTCTCTTTATGGAGGCTAAGTGGTTAAATTTTCTATCAGATCTACCTTAATTTTAGGATAAGATTTTATTAGCGTTTAATTAATATACAGTAAACAAGAAAATATAGTTTTACTTTAGAATTGATATTTTTGGACATTTCCGTACATACAAAACGTTTCCTTTTTTTAGGAAACAATATAGCATTCATATGGTCACGATGAAAAAATGACAATAACAATCCGTCAACCATCTCAAAAATCCAGAAAACGAAATACAAATCCAATGCAGAGCAACACGGAACTCCAAAAAGATAAAGGTAGGATCAGGTGCCTAGGAGGAGTGAGCATCCTCTGATGACCGGTCACACCCGCCGTGTGCTCTTTGTCGTAATCGGGAAAAGACGGAAAAGTCTGTAGACAATTGGGTGATTAAGTATGGTCTAACAATCAGTAACACGTTCTCTTAAAGCACCTTACTTTGTTAAAAGGATAGGAGTTCTGTTCTCGTTGATATAAGAGGGGTTGGATATTGTGGTAGACTCATTTTCTTAACAAAAGACTCTATACTATACACAGGTCCTTGTAAGGCGATGCAACAAACACTCTGAAGGGTATATATTCATTTTGACGGTGTTTCAGTATTTATTGATCGTCAGCCACCTCTCGACTCTAAGCTCTTCACTTGGTTGGTTTAAGTGTGTGAGCAGGAAACTGTAAGTGTTTGGACCAGCCGATACTCTTCCTTTTGTTTAAAAAAAAAGATAGATGTAGAGTCATAACATAATTGTTTTATTTCCAAGTTGAATTAATTTTTTGAAAACAGCGCAATTTAAAATTTGTTATAATGTTAGAGATCAGTTTCATTCTTCAGATTTTAATGAAGATTCAATTAAATCAAGTTGTTTTCATGTAAAATTACAAACTCTATAGATCAAAAGTAAATGCAACAGTAATAATTGATTTACCATTGTTCACTTTTATTTCAACACAAGTCCTCTTTTTGGAAAATGACAATAACTAGTTTAAAATTGATTTTATATTGTTTATACAAATTAAGTTTTAAGGTTATTTAGTGTGTTTATAGAAAGAAAATTAAAATAGATACAGAGCTGAAAATAAAGGATTTCTCTCAGACCCTTTTCATTGATTTTGCATGAGCAGCAATTACTGGACATACAGGCGTGCCCTTCTTTATCCCTCTAAAGCAAGATATTCGCCATCTTTTAAGTTTACAGTGGAATCATCATTGTTCGTGGGGGACCAATGTTTGTGGCTTTCGTGTGTAACCCTGCCCACGAATTTACATCCTCACGAACGTATATACAAGCATTTGTTTAATATTTTATTATAAAATAGAACTCGTTTCCAACGAAATTACGTCCCCACGAACCAGGAAATGTATTGGCCTCCCACGAACATTGACACCCACGAGTAAAAATGATTTCACAGTTATCTCGTGATGACAATTCAGGGGCCATCGACACCAGGAACGAACACGAAACCTAGTCTATATTTGGCATCGTGTGAAGGTTTGTTGGTTTTTTATAAAAAAAAAAGTTATAATCATGTTACAGGTGAATGATTTTCACTTAAAATCAATCGAAAGATTTTACTATGCATTTGATTTTAATAAAGTCTATTACTATAGGTTTGTGTGATCTGCTAAATATAAACTATATGTCTACATGTATATATATTCAGGAGTCAACAGAGACAGTTTTGAATGGTGAGGAAAGAACTAAAGGACGGCGGAACCAATTCATTTCTACAATAGATTTTTTATTCAAATTTTATAAAATGTTAATCAGTTAATGGTTTGTGAAAATCAATAAAAAAAATTACATGATCATCGACTTCCTTTTTGTACTGGGGGGCGTTTTAAAATTTGGGTACGAAAATCCTCAGATATATTAGGAAGTAATGGGAATTTTCTGGGGTGTGGTATAAAAACTAGCATTTTAAAAATAATGCAATAGATTGTTTTACTCTAATTAAATTTTAATATTTAGAAATCAACTAGCTCACCGATGAACAAAGAAAAAATGTAGATTATCGACCTTAATTTTTTAAGGGGTTGTGTCAAAGTTCACTGCATGGTTCATTTCAGAAATATCATTGAAAAAAGGACATAATTAATTCTTGCCTGACGTTACATTAACTGCTATATATATAGATTATTACATGGCAATTTTTATATCGCATCCTATATTAGCCCGAGGTCGCTGTATATCAGCCCGAGAACCGTCAGGCTCGAGGACTGATATACAGCGACCGAGGGCTAATATTGGATGCGATATAAAAATTGCCATGTTATGATTTTTATATCATATACTTATAGAAAATATTAACGAAACAATAAAAAACATCATGTAATGAATATTTATTGTTAAAAAATCGCTCCGTATTTATATATTCCATCTCTAATTAACTTTCTTGAAATTTTTGCGCCAGTTGTTTGTATACCAAGTTGACGTCGACTTTAGTTTTTGACGTCATACTCGGAGAT